>CM056204.1:63354601-64668694 GCA_029692085.1 Gymnothorax javanicus
CACACGCACACGCACACACACACACACACACAAAGTTTCCCATACTCACATCCGAATTGAAGCGAAGCTGGCAGATATTGCAGGATATCACTTGCTTTTTCTTGGGAGGGATGGAAACTCCAAATGTGTGGTTAATTACAGCTTTCTGCACAGGGTCCATCTGAGAGAAAAGAGCCAAAAACACACTGAGTCCCAGACAGACTGTGTCTGCAGCACAGTGCATTACCATAACCACACTGCCCTGGATTCAGCCGCCTCAATCAACACCTGCAGAAACAACAGAGGCAATGTAAGGCTTTCCCTGACAGAACGGATCAGAACTGCACAAGCTGTAACTGTGTTTAGAATTACCAGACGACCACTGTTTCAGCAAGGCAACAGACATGTAGGTGGTTCGGTCAATCACTAGAGGGAGCAAGTGAACCATACGTCTACGTTTCATTCACTGCGCAGCGGGGATCGAGTTCAAATTTTAGCACGTGTCAGAAGGATATGTAAACACAGAAACAAATCTGTACCGTGGACAGAAATCTTTTTGTGTATGAGCACTTGGTATACGTTCCACCAAGCTGGGCGTGTGGAGATGGAGTCTGGCAAGATTCAACAAACAAATATGGCACCACACACACAGAGAAAAGAGGTAGTCTGCCTACAGGTGGATGGTGTAACAGGGTGTGAACGAATAAGAACTGCAGTTCCTCATTCATTCTTCTCTGAGTCTTCTCCCCACATCTGTGAATCTGATCAAAATACAAGTTCCTGACAAGGAGAGAAATAAATATAAACAGAGGATCTTACAGGAGTGAGCGTGTAATATGAAAGTTACGAAACGAGTCGAGTAAATTTTGCGTCTGTTTCGCGCTTCAGCGAGTTTCATGACTTTCATATGACATGACCAAGAGTATGAGATTCTATTTGTCACATGACTGAATCGTGTAATTTAACAGGAAACAAACTTCGTTTCTGTTAGCGCCGTAATGGTAATTCCCATTATGTTCGCACTGAGCTAACGCCATCACTCTAATACTCCATAAGTCACGGAGTCACACACACTAGTGGTTGAACTAGCCATGGTTTTTAAATTCTCACTCAACTGAGTAGCTAGCTAGCTAACAAACTGATGTCACATAATGGTTATGGAAAGGTTCTCCGTGCATACTGGCTAGCTAGCTCAGTAACGATTACTTAGATATGAGAGTGGTACTTAGCTGGCAAGCTACAGTGCTTAACCATAGCGATTTAACCCCCGTTACACTCGGTATTCAGCACGGCTATTAAAATATCAAGAGCGTGTCGTAATGCAGAGCATTTTTCCTCAAGCTCTCAGCCAATTCAATTTTCGCAGAAGTGATGATTCCCAGGGGTAATATCAAAAATATGTTATGAGCAGGTGTATGGGAGAAGTGTCCCAGTTATGTGATAAACATAAATAACTCTAGCTTACATTCAAATGTCACAGTATTTATGATACTTGTACAAAAAGGAAGCATTTTTATATGCTAAACTCAAATGCAGCAGACAAACATAATGGAGAATCAGTCCACCATGATGAAGGATGAAGAGTCGTTCGTAGAAATGAGTCACCACTTAGTTCATGAGGAACTGAAGTGTGTTTCAGTGCTCATGCATTTTTCAAAACAACAGAGGTTTAGAGGTACGACAAGGGTCACCTAAACCGTCACAGAATTACAGTGCACACCAAGCTGAATATGCATCATGTTGCAGCCCGCTGCCAGTTTGAATGCAAGTTACTCATGGCCTCTGAACACTGCACATCAACAAAATTCAACAGCCGTTTCTCAAAGTGTAGGCTGCATCCTTTGAAGGCTGCATTTTCGGCTACTATGTCATCGCAGGCTGTTCTATCGTGACAGCGCTTTCGAATAAAGTCGAGAAATGCAGCCTTCACCTTGCATGATATCGCACGGAATTGTCAACATAGTAATGGGGTGTACATGAGCTGACAATTCCAACCGATATCAGCCAAGATGAAGGCTGCATTTCTCGGCTGTGTTCGATAGCGCCTTCGCAATGGAACAGCCTGCCATGACACATCAGCCTAAAAATCCAGAATACTGAGGATGAAGTCTACGCTTTGAGAAACGGCCTTTCTGCGCATGTGCATTTGCTACACGCCCCACCAAGTTGGACTTCTGGGAAATGAAGTCTGGAAAAGCTGAAAATGTATAACCCCTTGACGCCTATTGTTGTGAATTTGTCGCAAACCGTTTCCATTCAGAATGCATCCACTTTAGCATCTGCTTGAAAGCACAAACACAAATTATTTATTTTTTAAAAAATAATTTTATATAAATTCAGGCGTCAAGGGGATAAACATGGCACCCCACACAGAGAAGAAGTGCCCCATCTACAGGTGGAGGGTGTCAGAATGTGTGTGTCTCCTCCCACACATCTATGTCTCTAATAAAAAGCTGAGAACCTAAAAAAGAAGCAAATAAGCAAGAAAATAAATTACACCCTCACTTCTCCAGTGATCTGGAAAAACCTAGAACATTTGTCACTTTTGGGAGAAACTGAGTCTGACCCTCATTTGCGGTAATTAAGAGTGGTGAGAATCTTAATACAATAGCTATTAGTGTTATTTGAACTGTCAAAATTAGGTTTCTATAATTTCTTCCGGTTAGAAAAAGTCCAGAATCCAAAGATTTTTGTTCAGTTGCGAGAATCCCTGCATCTGATAAATTCACTAGGTTTTTCCAGATTGCAGGAGACTTGCAGTGGAGTGCCAGTGTATTTCTGGTACTTTTACAAAGGGAAGCAATTGAGTCTGAAAATGCAATATGTTATGGCCTGCTGTCAGTTAATCAAATGCAGAGGACAGGCATAAGGGGCATCCATCACGATGAAGGATGAAGTGTCAATCTTAGTAATGAAAAACTTAAATGAGTTTGAGCAGCAGTTTCAGCACTCATCCACTGTAAAAGACAACAGAGCTTCAGAGGTATGACAAGTGTCACCAAAAACATTGCTAAATTCCAGAGCACACCGGGCTGAAAATGCAGTATGCTGCGACCTGCTGCCGACTTGAATACAATTTACACGTGGCCACTGAGCGCCGAATGTTTTTGCGAGCATCAACATCGAATTTCACCTCACTCTCACAGACTTGCTGCACAATCAACAAACAGCGAAACACCAGCTGAATTCTAAAGAGCAGACACAGTTTCTCTGCATCACAGGAAAGGTGGTTGACGCAACAACAATAGAACAGATTACCTGAAGCGTGTGGAGGATCTCCATAATGGCTCAGCGACAGATAATTCTGGTGGACAGTTCCCTGCGAAGGAGTCGAGTGTGCTTTGGAAGAGCAAAGCAGATCTGAACGGCGCAGCAAAACAAGGCTCTCTCTCTCTCTCTCTCTCTCTCTCTCATCCCATACACACACAGACACTCGCATGCACAGTCTACTGCCTGCCAGTCTCTTAGGGCCACTTCCTCTTGATTAGCCCAGAATGGCTGATGAGCTTTTGTAAACAGAAGAGCAGCGGGGTGTCGTTTGGACAAGGCAAAAATCAGGAAGCTTATCCATTAAAAATGCATACCTGATTACTCAAGGTCTGGATAGATTACTTATGTGTGGGCAGAGAGCACTCAGCCTTCCTTTAAGTAATAAAGGTGCCCCTAATTTCATAAGAACTGCCCTTTTTATCTGAGGGGTTTTTTTTGCCTACAGGCACTACTTTGAAGGCACTCGGTTTGATTATGTGATGCAATTGAGGATAGGCATAAAATAATAACTGATTGACATGAATTTTGAGGCTGCTGATGTGGCTCCATTTTATTGTGATATGAAATCAAGTGACCAATAACTGGACCCTGAATGAAGGGAAGAGGAAGCTAAGGTGAAATTGAATTACCAAAATTCGGTGAATGGGCCTCGGCTGTTACCTGGACTTTTATATCTCTGTAGGGTACCCTGCTAGATTTACTTCATGAAAAGCATGCCTTTTACTGTCAGTAGGTGTCACGTCCCCCAGCATATACCAGCTTTTGTCTGCAGAAATCACATCGGTGTTATTGGCTTGTTTACTAAAATAACTTCAGGCATTCTAATTATATATGTATTTATTAACCTCGAGGATGAACATTTTGGACTCTATTTTCATGCCTTTGCAAACGGAAATGCATGTGGTGGCAACTTTATGCACAATTCTGTCCATCTCAAATTGTATATTTATCGCCTTCACACAGTGTGGTAGTTTAATGCTCTGAAATGAAAGCGTTTACATCTCAAGGGGTTGGACAGAGCAAAAGGAGGTGTGTCAATGAGTAAAGCTGGTCCTGGATAATTTTAATGCCACAGACATTGAATCGCAGCCAGCAGAGCTGTTTGCAAATAAACACATATCGTTTCCTTCCATTATCTGTTTAATAATGTGCCATATATATATAGTATATATATATATATAAATATATATATATAATGAGTGAGCCTGAGATATCAAATTTATGAAACAAGAGTAGTAATTTTTGTTTATTCCAAGCCTTCAGCACGCTTTTACTGAACTTTTGACAAAAGAAAAGTATCCATAGAATACGTTGACAAATTCATTTTTCCTGAATTTCATTATTCTAATATCTGAAGCTAAAACATTTTTTTTTGTTTATCTGCATGTTTATTTTAAGTCTGAGGCATGGATAACACAAATTATAACATGTGGTGTAAAATGTAGGACTTGATCTGAGGAGTAGTGGGAAGGTGTGCATGGGAAATTTGGAGGTGCTACAAGGTTCAGTAATGCTGAACAGGTTACAGGGTTATGCTCGCCGTAGTGTCCATAGCGCTAGGGTGCTCACACCAAAAATTACGTCAATGCGTCTTACGTGCTGTGGGGGAAGGCTCTGAAAGTTGTCGTGTCACTTGGTCATGAACCTCTGATTTTTCGTTATCAGTCGCACACAGAGCTTTTCATTTTAACACGGAATAACCTGAACTATATTAATGCTAAGAGTGTGAACAAAGTTTGAAAAGAACTGCCAGATTTGTGAAGGTTTTCACTTACAAATTTGTGAAAAAAGGAAAAAGGGCACTGTCAGTAAATTTAACCAAGTTAGTTTCTTGTAAACTTAATTGGCAGTTTGCTTTGTTTGTATTATTATATGGTGATGGTGAGCAGACATGCGGAAGTAATTGAAGGGAATTTCCTCATCAATAATTCGCATGGCCACACAATACAGCTGTATTCCCCATCAATAAGTCAATCTGCATTTAAGGGATGAACAGAACCTGTCCTTGTGCATCGCCTTTGCTGTTTCAATTGCCAAAGCCAATATATTCTTCCCTCCAAGGCAAGTGTTGTCATGTTAAACAACGTTTTTCTGGTACCAATCGTGCTCTTCTTTCTGTTGTTTTTGTTGCTTTTTAATGGAATATTTTGTTTGTGCATCCCCAGGTGTTTTGGAGAATCCTACAGCAATCAACATGTTGAGCATAAATGCCTCGGTTCATACTCCTAGCTCATACGCTATCTGCGGAGACTATTTTTGCATATATGTCACACTTGAATGTTTCAGTACATGAAACTAATTTTCATATTTGACAACTAAAAGATAACCAGGGTAAACAAAAAATGCAGTTTTTCCAATGATAATTTAATTTATTGAAGGAAAAACCTCCCAACCCTATCTGTGAAATAGGCAAAAAGCAGCACATGATGTTGCGATCAAAAGAAATTCATGAATTGATAAGAAACAAAGTAATTGACATCTCTAAGCCTGGAAGAGGCAAGAAGCCATTTACAAGCTCTGAGACTCCAGCAAAGCTCGGTGGGAGCCATTATCCACAAAAAGAAAAAACTGGGAACAGTGGTGAACTTTCCCGGGAGAGGCTAGCCTACCAAAATTCCTCCAAAAACACATTGATGAACGCAGGCCTCACTTGCCTCTCTTAAGGTCAGTGTTCAAGCTATTACAATAAGAGAAATACTGGGAAAAATTAGCATCCATGGGAGAACTTCAAGGCAAAAACCACTGCTGACCAAATAGAACAAAAAGGCTTGTTTTTCATTTGCGACGAAACATCATAATGACCCCCAACATTAGAGATATAATATTCTGTGGACTGGTGAGTCAAAAGTGGAGCTTTTTGGAAGACATGGGTCCTGTTACATCTGGTGTGAAGCCAACGCAGCATAATGACATCATACCAACAGTCAAACACCGTGGTGGTAATGTGATGATCTAAGGCTGCTTTGTTGCTTCAAGATCTGGGCTAATCGCTATAATTGATAGAACCATGAATTCTGCTCTCTACCAGAAAATTCTGAAGAAGAATGTCCAACTGTCAGTTCATGAACTCAAGCTCAAGTGCAGTTGGGTTATGCAGTAGGACGATGATCCAAAACACACAAGCAAGTCCACCTCTGAATGGCTCACAAGAAACAAAATGAAGGTTTTGTAAAGGTCTTGTCAAAGTCCTGACTTGAATTCAATTGAGATGCTGTGGCATGACCTTAAACAGGCATTTCATGCTCAAAAACCTTCGACTACCTGATGAAGGTCTACGACCGAAACGTTGTGTATATTCAATAAAGCATTGCAAGCGTAGAGGACTGTGTGCGGGACTTATTCGTTTCTTCCATTGGGCTGACCTTCAGTCATCTCCTACGCACCTATCCACCTACAGGTGTGCATTCGTATTATTTTCTATGCTCAAAAACCTTCCAATATGGCTAAATTAAAACAAATCTGCATAGAAAAGTAGGCCAAAATTCCTCCACAGCACTGTAAAAGACTCAATGCCAGTTATCTCAAATGTTTGATGGCGGTTGTCACTGCCACGGATGGCACAACCAGTTATGAGGTTTAGGGGGCCAATTTTCTATTCTCATGTGTGATTTAGCTTTAGAGCAACTCTTTACCTTCAATAAAAAAAATGATCATTTGAAAGCCATAGTTTATGTTCACTGACATAGTCTCTGTCTTATATTAAAATTAGATGGATGATCTGAAATATTAACTCATGACAAATAAGAAAAAAATAGAAGAAATCAGAAAGGGAACAAATACTTTTTCACAGCACTTTCGATCTTAGCCACAGCGGTCAGGCACGGGACTGAAACAGCTTACTCACGCCAACCTCTACTGAAAATGCATGTGGCTCTCCAAGGAGTTAATTAACCCACCTACTTCCTGGGCATCCTCCAGCCTCTTTGAGAGAGAGAACAGGGGCCTACACCCCTGCATAGACATAAAATCAACTTTATTTGGTGCTGGCAGCAGTGGAGAAGGTCTTTAGGAAGTTGGACCTGTAGATGGCATTTACCAGGTCTGTATCTGTGTGGGCAAGGAGTGGAAGACCACTTCCAGTGGTACCGCCACCAATATGAGTTCTTAGTAACATCATAGGGGTTGACTAACGCCCCTGTGCTGTTCCAGGCATTCATCAGCGATGTCTTCTGGGGCATGCGTAAACAGCATTGGGTCATGTACATCGATGAAATCCTCATTTATGTCCACCATCCCCCTCTGGTACAGCGTACAGTCATTTGGCATAGCTGGACTCGATCATTCAATTATCACTAGTACCTGAGTCTCATCACTGCTCCCTCTATAAATCCCCTTAGTTCAGTCCTTCAGGGGGGTCGGATCGATTATCCAGGCTTTGAGTTTGGTTAGTGCGTTCCTGTGTTTTTAAACCTTGCTCAGAGTTTTGTGAGTTCTTAAACCAGTTAACACTCGCAGGTGAGTTGGAATGAGGGAATCATTAATCTATGATTAGTCAATACAAAATGACTCATATTGCACTCAAAAGGTAATCATGTAATTTTAACACCGTGGAAACACAAAAAATTAATTGGATTATTATGAGAATTAAAACTAGATCATTTGAAGTGTAGTATTTTCAGTCATTAAAATATTCATTGCAGCTCAAGGCCAGAAAGCAGAAGCCTACATGTTAATTTGATATTTTTAAAATTGCTGAAACAGAATTTCCTAATGCGCTCTTCGCTCAAAATGTAAGTTGATTATTACCAGTGACATTTTATCCCCGCTGGCTTAAAGATTGCTGAGCAAGTGTGGGTTAGCAGGTGATACACTTGTCGTTGAATTTTTCAAGCTGAAAAGGATTCTCACTCTTGTTAATCCCTTGAGTGCTAATAAAAGCTTGAAGGTATTGGGTAACATTGTACTAGGATTGCAAGAACGTATTTATTCCCTGCTTAAAAATAACCAGCAAAGTCTGTAAATAACACCAGATCTTAAGTATGCATTTAGGCTACAGGCAAACTCTGACCCTTTAGCACATCAAGGCAAAGGCTGGTCATGAACAAATTTGTGTGATTTTGCACAAAAACACTGACAGCAGTGATGTGTGCGAAGTACAGCTATCACCAAACTGTGAAGCAGAAAATTTACCAAAAAACTATCTGAGAAAAGGCAACAGCATGTTTGAAGTAAAATAATTAAAAAATATATTTTCTTATATAAATGTACAGCTGCACTACAAACACCGGTAAAGGGGTCCAACTCAAAGAGAAGAAAGCAGGTGCAGAAGTTGTATAATATAGTTTTTGTTAATGCATTCATCCACGCATTATCTAGCCTGCTTTCGCCTGGTCAGGTGCACAGGGGGCGGGAGACTGTACCACCAACCAATAAGGAGGAGGCAAGAAAAGTTTGCCAATCCATTGCAGGGCACACATATACACACCATTCACACTTATGGGCCATACAGAGATTCACGTGAACACAGGGAGAACATGCCAGCTTCACATAGAAATCTTGCTGCAAGGCATCAGTACTACCCACTGCAACAGCGTGCCATGTTGTAGCATCAAGGGAACAAGGCAAGTGATCCCAGAACAGCCCACTCAAGAAAGAAATGCTGCACAGCATGAGATATTTAGTGGATGAGTATTAGAACAGTGGCTACACAAAAGGTTGTATACTATGGACACTACCTCAAAATCACCATTGTGCCTCCTGTGCTCAGCCTAGCAACAAAACTGAATCAAAGTGACACTATTGTTAACTCCTGGATAAGCTGCTTGTGAATCTTACCACCCGTGGTCGTGCTAAGAGTAGATAGATAGATAGATAGATAGATAGATCGATCGATTAATGAGTGACGCTCAAGTCTCATCACAACACTCCTTCCTAAGCTTTGCTTATCCAGGAGTAAAAAAGCACCGTTAATTTGTAAAGGCATAGATAGCATTAGCTGGTTCAAAGTTTCTTGCACTTCCCAATGCCAGATTTATTGTCTTGTTGTGTCCTGATCAGTCATATCTTTGGAGCTAGTTCTTTCATTTATTCATGTGGAAAGCGGAATACAGCCAAGCACTGCACTCTAACAACCCCAAGTCAATTCCCTCTTGAAACAATCATATTAAAAACAGAAACTAGAGAGTAGAAATAACCTCTTATTCCAGTCTAACATTAAAATTTAACTAATATTACCTAAAAAGAGCAAGGGTGACTAGGTTAACCAAATTGCAAAACTGTAGGCAAAAGGGTTTAACCTTAGGAATAAGTCTTACTTTCCTAAAATGTCAGTTTCTTTAATGCTCCGAATAATGTCAGCAAGACCCTTAAAAGCACCATTTAATGTTCCACCAAACCTGAATCACTCTTGTAAGATTTCAGGAAAGAAACAAGCAAAACAAAAACTTTGCGAGTGAGTTTTGGATATGGAGCAGAACTTCAACAAAGAAGTTGAAACATGGCGTACTTCGACAGCAAACAACATAGGACTCAGCACTCATAAGCACCCAGGTAGGCATAAAGGATAGAACTGTGGCCACTTTTTAGAAGATCCTCATTAGAGGACAAGCTTTTGCGGCCAGCCCCTAATGGATCGCACTCATGCTGTGGCTAAAGAGAACACAGAGGTGCGTAAGAGATCGTTTTGAAATTATCTTATCCCATGGACAAACTTAGAAATTTGTAAAAATTAACCTCACATCAGTGACAGAATTTTGTTTCTGAGAAAAATTAAATGTGTTTTAAAGCAGCACTATGTAGTTTTTGCTGGATTTGCTTGCGGTGTCCCCCTGCAGTTGATAAACGGTATTGTCTGTAACAACTGTCGTAAAATCTGTCAACACATGCATTTGTTGACAAGCCAACTACACCAGCGAACGTTCTGAAGCAGGACATGTAATGTGCGATCAGATCAACCATGTCTTCAGACCAGTTTTAAGGGTGACTAAAAAATCGGTCTAACTCACATAGATGGCTAAGTCCACACTACAACTATAACAATAATGTTAATGGCAAACTACATCGTTGTGGTCACTTTCAGAGCGATTTTAAGCACGTTAGAAAAACTGACCGCCAATCGAAATCAGTCGGAATTTACAGGGCTTCGCGTTCATTCAACATGGCAGATGACATCGCAGAGAAAAAAGGGCTCTGACACAGCTGGAACGCACAACATCAATGTTTACACAGCGATATCGTTCATCAGTGTCGATGCTCAAATCATTATGGTTATGGTTATCATTATAGTTATCTTTCTCAGTGTGGACGGCTCTTTATAGCATTTTATGCGTGCACTTTGAATGTCAGGACTGGAACCTAACACGGAAGTTGGCGTCGCTTACATGCACTGCTGCTAATAATCCTAGCCCTAACCGGCATCAATTCATTTTTGCTCTGCTAAGAAGTGAGTGGACGTCACTTACATGCAGAGTCGCTGTTTGAATAGGCAGTCCCTTTGTACAATCCGACCACAAAGTCGTCATGCACAAAACCGATTAGCTTGTGCAATAAAACAAGAGGGCGGCAGGGAGTTGACAGAAAATCCCTGAAAGGACATGAGTACATGCCAACTCAGATCATTACCTTATCCTCCCGAAATAAAACATGACAAATCTTCTACCTTTAGTACTCTACACGGGACTGAAGTACACGTTGTGACGAATCCGTCTGTGGCTGAGGGGGGCGCGTCCGGGTTCAATGACTGGGAAGGGCTCCCTCCTGCTCCGCCGGATCGTCCAAGTGGTGAGAGGAGAAGAATGCGGGGTAGGCAACCCAATCCATATACATGAAGGAGACAGACTTGAACTTGGGAGCGGCTAGACAGTAACTTTATTAAGGCACTCGATAGCGATGCGTAACGCCCAACGAGTGGTCCACCGTTTTCCTACTCTCATTCTCACTCTCACAAGTAATCTGCACAACACCAGATCCTTATCATCACGTTGCATGTAAATACACGTCATCACATTGGTTCCAGTTCCAGGGAAGTTGTATCATTCAGTCACACGCGCATACCAGTTTATCATGCTCGTTACAACGTTTATCTTCACACATTTCGACTGGCGACTAGTTTAGCAATGTTTGCCAGCTAGCGATAGCATGACAACTTGCTAGCATGTCAGATACCAGCTAGCTAGATAAATCACTGGAGATGATTATTTGACTGAGCATAAACGGGCTTAGCTTTAAGTCTAAATACAAAAGTAAAATGCTTGGCAAGATTTTTTTTTTTTTTTGCAGTCGTCATGAAGCATTCAAAATTTTTATTTGATAGCACAATTGGTTTCGAAGTTATGCTTATTTATTTGCAATAGCGCCACCTATGGATGGATTTACTCCACATTTGAAAAGCTTAAGTCTAATGGCCCATAGATGAGGTTTTTCAAGTTTGGTGACGATTAGACATTGCTTTCGGGAGTCAGAGCTCATTATACCAACAAAGGCCACGCCCACAAAATTAATTTGCTTACTGCAGCCCTATCTTTTAACATCGCAACTTTGTGAATATAAAATTAAAAAATTTTGACCTGGAGATGCTGTAAATATTTAATATCATGTGAATCGTGGCAGGCTGCAAGAGGAGATAAAGTTTAAAGATTTTACAAAATTAAAAATTGCAGAAAATATACCCATATGCAAACGCACATGGCCTTGATGGATAGATCTCTGTGATCCCATAGAATATAGAAAAAGATCACTTCTTTCTGAGACCCACAGTTCCAAAGTCATAGACCAAATCATAAAGTTTGTTCTTATTGGGCCACCTTTAAGTCAATCAACAAAAAAATTCCAAAATACCAAAATACGCTATTACATCACATGGTTGATGTGTGTACTAGGGTTTATGGCAAAATAGGAAATGTTTTACACAAAAACATGTATACAGGCAAATGCACAGACTGACAAACAGACACAGCAATAGCTATATAAAAATTAGTGACTTTGGAAAAAATTTGTCAAATTAGCATACCAACAAATTAGTCATCAAAGAGATGTTGTGGAAGCATTCAATGAAAAATCCAATATAGCTCTATATTGGTCCAAAAACAAAAATGTCTGTTGTGAGAAGCTGCATCTATTTAAAATTTGAGCCAGAAAACAAAAGGTCCTATTCACTGCGAATTTCAGATGTTCTGTTACAGTGCACTACTCGCTACTATTTTTCACTACTTGCGCTTAGAGTTCTTTGAATAACCCTCTTGGGAGAGAGTGAAGTCTCAATGAACTATCCATACATCCAATATCTATACCGCTTCTTCCACACTTGGGTTGCGGGGTCGCTGGAACTCATCCCAGCTGACTATGGGCAAAAGGCAGGGACATACCTTGGACAGCTTGCCAATCCATCTCAGTACGCACACATCATTCATTCACACATGGGCAACCTATGGAGTCTCTAATTAGCCTGAAATGCATGTCTTTGGACTGTGAGAGAAAACTGGAGCGCCCAGAGGAAAGCCATGCAAACACAAGGATAACATGTACTCTACACGGAAAGGCCCCAGGCCAGATTCAAACCTAATACCATTTTGCTGTAGTGTTACTCACTGTGCCGCAGTTTTGTTCATATTGCTAATATTATTGATAAATTAAACTATTAATGAAGTAAATTAAAACCGGAACAATTACCATATGATTCCGACGGGTTAGTTGCTTGAGACGAAGGCTCCTGAAGTTTTGTTACACTTTTATATGGACGTAGAGGAGTGGAATTGTTGGATTGACCTGAATTTCGCTCAAAGAATCAGCACCCCCAGAAATGCAGCCACCATCTCGTTTACTACTATTTTACACTTACTTTTTGCAATAACCAAAATCACAACCTATTTAAAGTGGTGACTGCCTTCCGTCTGCGCTTTCTGCTGTCCTCTTCCCACTTCGCAATCATACCCACAAAATGAAAAAAACAAAAACAAAAACAAAAGACAAAAGCTATTTGCCCCACCGTTGAGCGACATCTTTCAGTGGAAATTTTTGGCTCCATTTGAATGGTGTCTTAGATTTACTGGGGCAAAAAGAGCAACCTTCCCCCCTGTTCCACCAACGGTTAGGGGAATAAGAGCATCTTTCCTTTCCTGTGCCACCAACGGTTGGGGGAATAGCCACTTTGAAAATAAAAACATATGCACACACACAAGTAAAACCATGACATTGAGTCCTTAATGCTAATGAATGTGACAATCAGCTCAGATTTATAATTCACTGCAACAAAAGTTAAAAAAAAAAAAAAGACCATAATTAAAAGTAATCAGTTTAACTTGTGAGAAAGCCTTTCATTTGGCTCCAGGAACCGGATGAAGGCACTCGATAAAGGCACTTCATTTTCAACTGACAGCGACCAAACAATGAAACCACTCATTTTTTTTCCTTCTTTCAGAAGCACATTATGCTAAGCCGGGCAAAACAGTGTTGACAGGATGCCATGTCCTGAGGTTGGGCTTTCACTGACAGCTCTGCAAAGATTTGACTCGTACGTCCCCTGAGCTCTAATCCATGGAAAAGCTAATGCTGCCCTCCATGGAGGGCAGAGCGAGGGGAAGAATGCAGGCCAGCTTAGAGTTAAAAGGGCACGACGCCTGTGTTTTCTCTCCACTTCATATCTACGTCTAATCCACCCACAAGCCTCTTACACAAAGCATTCTCCTTTCGGCAAGAAAAAATCAATTTGGGGGGGACTGGCGCTCAGATAAATTTAATGCAACTTCCACCATGTACACAGAATCCAGATTCAGCCACACAAAACACACACATGCATACTCTCATCCAAATAATGGAAGCAATAATTCATCCTAATTTAACTGAAGGCAGTAGAAAACTGGAATTTTTTTTTTTTACTTTGGATAATATGCACATTTGCAGCGTAGCCTGAATTAACAGGCCGCATAATTCATCCTATCCATCAGTCCTGACTCAGAATCAACTTGTGTCAGAAACGCTGCTGTGGAACATGCTGGCGCTTCATGCAGTGATGAATCTCATATCACTCCTGGATGTGCGCACGCTGGCTGAGATTAGAGCTGAGATGCCAATGTAAAACAGCACTTACTGTATTAAAGTTGGGAAAGAGTCCCACCGGAGACGTAGCATCCACAGGAAAAGTAATGACAGGCTTCATATCCAGTGTGGATTGCATTATCAGTGACTGATCTTGCACGGCAGCTGGAAGTGGGTAGCTATGGCATGAACTTCCTGTGGGAGCGAAAGCAACAGAATGAGCAAGGAAGAGAGAGGGAGGAAGAGAACAAGTGAGAGAGAGGGGGAGAGAGAGAAATGTCACCCAATCAAAGCTTTGAAAACAAGATAAGAACACAGGAGATGCAGGGGCGTCCATAGTACAGAGCGTGTTAGGAGTGTTTTCATCCCCTACATGAAGCACATTATCTCCAACACAAGAGCTACACAGAGGCACGTCTGTCACATGAATCATGCAGGTGCATACAGCTGGATGACTGTGTCTGTAAACATGGAAAGGAAGCTAAGTGCTGCATGCAGCCTGTACAATCATTGGTGCTCAATGTTGGCTGTTATCACAAACACGGGCTCCCAGCATTGCCATTCCGGTACCTCAATCAAAGCCGATTAGCAGCCCCTAAAATTACTGTACAATGTTGTAAATAAAATCAATTTAAGTTAAGTGGGTCATTTTATTTTACTTTAAGCTGATTTCAGGCTAAAGAAACTACATTGCGTCATCCTATCACTTTGTATCTCATCGGACTGAAAGATGAGGTTAAATGCATGAACCACTCCGTAACCATCCATAACCATAGAAAACGCAAAAGAACTGTCAATTCAAAAGCAAAGATGGCTAAGAAAAGGAGCTAAGAAGCGAACATCCGTATTTAAATATCAATAAAGATTACAAATAATTAACAAAGATGACACCAGGAAGATACTGACTAGTTGCTAAAGTGCAAATAGCAAACGCCAATCAAGCAACAAGATCTAATACCCACAGTTAGGTGATTCCAATCATTTGGAGCTTTGAACATAAATGCTTTTCTACCAAATAGATTACTTGTACGTGGAACAGAAAAATAAGGTTGAGTGTAGTGCCAGATAATTAGAGGTAAGTTGGACAAAATATCGTTTAAGATAAAGGGGGTAGTTAAAATAAATACATTTAAATATAAATTGCAGCCAATGAATCTGTCGTCTTATATGTACAGATGGAAATTGAAGAGTCTGGTACATTGAGCAATGATGAGTATGATAAGGACATTCAAGTATAAATCTACAAATTCTATTATACACTTTGATAAGTGGATCTAGCACACATTTAGATGCAGAATTATACACAACATCACAGTAATCTATAATTGGAAGAATAAGTTGATTAACAAGTTTCTTTCGGATACTACGAGTAAAACAGTTTCTGGACCTATGTAGCATATTAATTCGACAATTAACCTTATGTACAGAATGATCAATGTGCACTTTAAATGATAAGGTGGGATCTAGCCATAAACTAAGGTATTTGATTCTATCGACCATCTGCAAAGGAGTACCGTCTTTACAAGATATCACACAAGGACCTGAAGTGGATTTCAACTTGCAATTGGTACAAAAGATCATGGTGAAAGATTTGTCTTTGTTAAGAAATAGTTTGTTATGCAAGAGCCAATCTTCAAGTATATTGAAGTCAGATTGAAGGGTGGCTTGAACTTCAGATAAATTAGATTTCGAGCTGTAAATGACAGTGTCATCTGCATACAGTTGAGCACAAGAGTTATTGAAGATAGATGGTAAATCATTAAAATATAAAGAAAAGAAAAGGGGTCCCAAGGTTGATCCTTGGGGCACACCCCTTTCCTGAACCAATAAATCAGAACATTTATCATCTATTACAACACATTATTTCCTGTTATGGAGATAGGAGTTGAAGCACAGAATTGCATTACTAGAGAGACCTACATTATGAAGTTTATCTAGTAACAAATAACGGTCAACAAAATCAAAAGCCTTGATTAAGTAACTTCACCTTTACCTACAGCGGTAAAAATATCATTCGTTATTTTCAACAGGGCAGTAGTGGTTGAGTGATTGGATCTAAAGCCAGACTGAGAGGGTGATAAGATATTATTAGTCTTGAGGTATTCAGAGAGTTGATAATAGACCAGTTTTTCAAACTGGTCCATTGAATGGTTCATCATTGAATGTCCAGATAACAATTAAAATGCATATTTGGAAGCTGAATAACTAGATGTCTACAGTGTGATGATATATGTGTAAAGGTTCACCACTCAAACGTAAACAGAGCTTTTAGTGGTATTACGGCAAAAGTGAGAAATTATTGCCCTTTCCTTCCATTGTGATAAGACATGAACATGCCGCTTCATAATCATAATTATTAAGTTCTAGGAATAGACAACGGAATTTCAAAATACAGTTTGGAAGATAGATCATGTCATAAACTAACGATTCATGCGAATGTTTGAACATATAGAGCTCATACAACTAAGCTATCCATCTCTGAAAGTCGGTTCTGAAGCAGAATTGACGATTTCATAGATACCGCCATTGAAAATATTTCAACCAATCAGAAGAATCCACGCGGAGATGCTCTGATGTCACATGGGCGCAGCACGTTGAAGCTATACATGGCGAGTGAGACTGCACAAGCATTGAGATAGTTGTTAAATTACTCACTGTTGTCACCATTTTTCTGTGCCAAAGGACATTGCTAGTCACGAACAGACCTTACTATTCGTGAAAATATTCAAGAAGGCTGTTTGAAGGCCGAGAGAGAGAACAATATGCCTGCGTGTACAGCGGTTGGGTGTACATGCAGGACTGGTTCAGGTCAGCAGCATGACCGCACGTTCTATGCTGCTGCGCAAAGGCAAAACACCGTAACATCACATTTGGTCGAAAATAAGTTATTGTCATTTTGGGGGTATTGAAGACCTCCTTTATCAAGTGGATGAATATTTTGAGTCGATTTGATTGTTTTTATGAAAAAATCAAGGTCTGTGTCAACAGTAACTCCGAAAATCCCACCAGAAACCATGGCAGTACGCCATAACTGCAGTTACTGTGCTTCGCCTTTGTTTCGGGACGCTGACGTTGAGTTAAGGTACTCTGGCTTTGTTTAGCCGCGCATCAAAGCATTGTTACTGTACAGCCCTGAAGTTATGGTAGTGATAGTTGGTGCAGGCTCGCCTACGTCTCACTCACACACCTGCCTGTCAGCTAGCCTGCCTGTCATCAGGCCCATAAACAATTAAATGCACATCCTACCTTTTCTTGTAAACCGGTAAAATCCATGCCAGCCACCTCATCTGGAATTTTTTCCACGATAATCCACAAGCGTTAAGAGTAAATATTCCTTAGATGCTGCAGGCGAGCAGACCAATTGTTTATGATCAAAACGAGTCCGCAAGCTAGGCTACCCAACGTCCACTGTTGGTTCCAAAGCAAACCGTTAAAAACCATTCCAATGAAACTTTTTTTTTTTTTAAAGATTATTTTTTGGGGAATTTTTCCTTTATTTGACAGTTATACAGTGTAGAGAGACAGGAAGGTTGGGGAGAAGAATGGGGGAAGACATGTAGCAAATGACCTGAGCTGGAATCGAACCCAGGTCGCTGCGGGAAGGACACAGCATTTATGGTACGCGCGCTTAGACCGATGAGCCACTGGGGCGCCCCATGAAACTTTTTTTTTTAGTCGATTGTAAAATGTCTAGCAGGAAAATCCAATTCCATCATTATACGTATCTGCTATGTCAGGCACATCATCAGCGATGTTTCCAAAATAATTCACTGTTAGAGCAGTTCCTTGGATGCAGGCGAGCAGACCACTTCTTTATGATCAAGTCCGCAAGCTAGTCCTACCTAACGTCCATAGTTTGTTGCAAAGCAAATCGAACACACATTCCACCTGTAAAACCCTTTCTTTGGTTGATTGTGTCTGAGTTAAGCTGCTTTCACATCGGACGCGAAATGAATTTTTCGCACGACAGATTACATTAAAAGTCAATGCAAAGATGCGAATACAGGCAAAACGCGTGTATTCACGTCTTTGCATTGACTTTGAATTAAAAATAATTTCCTATATTTATTCATACTGTATAATGCAAAGCAACTTATCTGCTGGCATTCTGTTTCTGGTGCTGCACACCAAACTGGAGCTATTCTCTATCATGAAGATATGATGTAATCTCACCACAGCTCTGTATAGCAACAATTAAATGTATCTAATTCATTCTTAATCATTCAAAACAAATGTCATTGATGGTTAGCCTTCAGGTAAGTGCTCCTCTAATGGTCTTGTGTACAGAAAACAGCAACCAAATATTGAATTTATGCAAGTTCACGGTAGAAGACCAAATGTGCCAACAGAAGAATAATGAAGAGTGGAGAGCACTCCACTCTGCTACTTCTGGTCGCCTGGCTCCACCCCCTCTCCGCCCCTGCCCTTCCCGCTGCTGTCTGTCCTGGTTCCTCGTTGGTAGAATGATCTACCTATCGAGGTCCGAACATCAGAGTCCTTGAGCTCCTTCAAGCTCAGCCTGAAAACCCACCTCTTCAGGCTCCACCTTTCCCCTACTCCACTGCCCTGAATCCTGACATTACATCTCACACTGCTTTGTTGCCCTTTTACCTGATTTTGCTGCACTTGATTTTGTTGTCTTGTTAACTGATTTTGTTGCTCTTGATTCTGTTGCCCTTTAATTGATTTTCTTGCTCTTGATTCTGTTGCCCTTTTAATTTTGTTGCACTTGATTTTGTTGCCCTTTGATTTTGTTGCTCTTGATTTTGTTGCCCTTAGTATGTTAGTATATTTTAGTATATAATATCAGTATTTGGTGTTTACCTAGTGGCTTGGACCTGTAACAACCGAATGTGTTCTCTGTCACTTTTACTGTTAGCACTTGTACTTGTCTCCTAGGAGCTCTGCACTTTTGTACCGATCTTTTGCACTTTTGTACGTCGCTCTGGATAACAGCGTCTGCAAAGAACCTGTAATGTAATGTAATGTAATGAGACTCACCCTTGTGCCCATGTGACGTCACACATCGCCCTTCCGGGAGGCAAAATGGCAGCTCAGTAGTGGCCTTCAAACTGCCACACAAAAACGCTCACAACTTTTTCATAAATGGTCAAGTATGCCTGAAATTTTTCTCATGGGCTCTCAATATTATAAGCTATCAACCTGTGCATGTACTTACATTCCGTTGTCTATTCCTTTAATTGTGAGGTATTGAAAGGAACAATTCATTCTCCCAAGACTACACACAGCTTCCTGAAAAGATCTAAGCTACCAGTTCAATCAGGTTATTAGCATTTCAAATGCCAGTGCATTGTTTCAAAGAAGGAGTCTCGCTTTCCCTTCATGTTCAGATACAATGATCAAAAAACATCAAGTAATAATTCCATCATTCATTCTATATTCAACCCCAAATCAGAAAAGGTTGGGATGATACAATAAAATAAAACTAGAGATTGTTTTTAAGGCAAAAAAAACATTGCATCCGCCCCTCATTGATGTTCACAGACATTTAGGAAGAAAAAAGCGAAGTTAATAACCTCAAAATAGCAAAAGGCACATCTGCACGACCTGATGCAAATATGTTCAAATTTTCATGGTAATATATCAAACATTTTCTGAGTTATGGTCCGGAAATGGCGGGAACTCCAACGCGGACGCGCACACACACGTGAAACCGGACAGAAACAATATGTCCCCCCTCCCTTCGAGGGGGAGACATAATTAACCCCTTTGTGCAGAATGCAAATAATGTCAAATTTTTCCTGTTATGCATGAGCCTATTTAGGCTTTATAACCCATTATTTGTGTCACAGAGACTGTGGAAAATTATTCCAGTGAAGCAAGACATTTGGAAATTCAATTACAGAATTATATAAGAATTATATTTCTGAATTAACGGATGCCGGCGTCTATATCTGCGCAAAGGGGTTCAGATTGAAGGCGGTGATTTTTAAATTATCTTTGACCTGTATTATGCTAAAAACTACAACAGAATATTATTTGGTGTTTCACCATATAAATTTTAATTATTTCTCAAAATGAAAACTTATTTTAATTTTGATTCTTTCAACATACTTCAAAAAAAAGTTGGGACCGTAAAATATTTACCTCTTAGTAATATTGCCATTCTTTTCCACACCTAAGAAATATTACAGGACTGAAGATACAAAGTGATTTAATATTTCATGAGTAATTTTGTCCCTTTCTTCCTGCCAATTCTTATGGTGTGCAACGGCGCGAGGTCTTTGTTGTCACATTTTATGTTTCAAAGTGGACGGCACAGTCTCTTGTGGGGACAAGTCAGGACTGCAGGCAGGCCAGTTCAGCAGTGGCGCCCTCCTATCCAGCCATGCCTTTGTAATGTGTATAGAATGCAGTTTTGCATCAACTTGATGAAATAAGCATGGGCGTCCCCGGAAAAGGTGTCATCTTCAAGGCATTATTTGTAGCTCCAAAATCTCTGTGTACTTTTCAGCATTAATGCTGACTTCACAGAAGTACACGTTACCCTTGCCAAGGGCACTGACACGACCCCATACTATGACAGAGCACCGCTTTTGGACTTGTTGCTGGTAACAGTCTGAACGGTCGTTTTCTTGTTTGGTATGGAACACTTGCAAGCACGTGCGGTAACATCAGTCCCAATGACTTTAAAACATTTTTCTGGTACTATCTGGAACCAAGGAGGAAGGGGCGGATTTTATAGTCGACTTCAGAAGTTTCTCAACAGTATTTTATCATGTGCCTTCCAGTCACACAGAATGGTGAAATCTAGGGAAAAAAATCTTGTTTGAGCACATATTCAATATTTATTCTTGAGGCCTTTGTAACCACACCCATTAAAAAATGTTCGCCTCCATTCTGAAGCAATAGCAATACTAGGACACCCAGTCAATTAGGTTTTCTATTTATCCATTGGTCATTGCTATGCAATTTGTGACATTCCCACCCAAAGTTGTCATGGAATCTATGATACAGCTGCCGTGCTCCGTCATCCAGTATATTGAAAATTTATGAAAAATAATAAATAATCATTTATTTTAAAAAATGGGCTTGAATTTTATGTGATGAGTATTTGAAGTTTTCTCTGAATATCACTGCATACAGGACTTGTGTTCATTTGAAAGCATATGAATAAACGCAGGCCTTCTTTTTGAACTTGCATGAATATTCATGGTCATAATTTGTTCTTCAGTACACTCAGCAACCCAGAGACAATGAAGGGCACAACACATTTTTAATGAAGCAGCTCAAAGAAATGAGAAGCAAGGAATGTAAATACTGTCAGATAAAATAAAAATCTAAGAAAGATCCAGATCAAAAGATGTTGGAACACAACATAATTAAGCATAAACAACCAGTATAACCCTTTACCAGTATCTACGAAAACACAAGATGGCCTAGATCCTGTTTGTCAAAACGAACAACTTTCTGTGTAGCCATTTACAATTGATTTTATGTACTTAGTTTTGCTTTGTACTTCTACATAAATATAGGAATGATTAAGTCCCCAAAATTTACTGTGCTGCGTCTATGAAGAGGTCTGGTAAATGTGACCCTCCTCTCTATACTTCAGATAGAGTAACTAGGAGATGGATGAGAAAAGATGCACTGTGTGCGAATCTTTGATGAGAATAATGTTGATGACAGAGTGTGGTTATGTGTTGGCTACTCCTTGCATAAAAGGCAGTTTTTGTACCCTTTCCCTGTTTTGTATTTTTCATTTGAATGATAAAAAGCCTCGTTGACTGTCATCAAGACTTATGCCATCATAGACTTTCTTGCCTTTACGCTATTTATAATTTCATTTGGAAGGCTGTGCAGCTGAAAGGCAAACTTAAAAAATGCATTCTCCACTGCCCAAACTAAATGATCCAAAAAAACTGCACTTCTTGCTGGCTGGAACTTAACTTAGAATGTAATCAAGGAGGAAACACAACAGAAACTGATTAATAACGCTCATCGTTACATCCTGAATGTTTCCCTAATTGTTTTTACCAGTAGTTTTTCTGTCTAAGTCAGTTTTCACTCCGTTTCATTGATTCTCATTAATTAATTACTGTCTCATTCTATGCCCCTCCCCTTGTGTTCCTCCCCATGTTTGCACAGTCCTCCTCACTGCGCTGATTTGGGTCTTTGTGTATTTAAGTTCCTCGTCCCCGTCTCCCCTTTGTTGGACTGTTACAATCTACATGCAATGTACAGAAGCAAATGGTGGTGTTTGCCAAATCATACTGCCACATCTCAACTGCAGATTAGAGTTCATCTCCAAATTTTTGTTTCATTTTATTTATTTATTTACCCTGTTTCGATTAATACAAATAGCGTCACGTGTCACTCTAATGAAATTGTGCTTAAATGTCTGAAACCCCCCCCAAAAAAAAGCAGGATGTCAATCCAGTTCAGCATAGCATGTCATGATGCAGCCGTCTTCACAAGTTTACTACTTACTAGTCCGGTTTAAATTTTAGGCTAAGAGCAGAAATACCAGAACAAGCAAAAAAAAAAAAAAAAAAACAGAATGTGATCAAGAATTTACTCCCCTTTCCCCAATCCCACAGAACACAATCTATGAACCTGGGGGATAAGATTTCTCACCTGTCTCACCTGTTCGTTATGCCATATAGCCTGCAATCTCACATTTCTGCATTTTTTTTTAGATTTAATTCAAACCAGATTGCATATTAGAACCACTCAACTAGCAACATTTAACAAGCACCGCTGTCTTTCTGTCTTTCAAAAATAGATGATATGCTTAGAAGGAACCCACAGCAAATGGTGAGAACAACGTAACACAATGTGGTCTGGATTCAGTCATATTTTGTACTGGCTAAGTCGCATTCGCAGAGCATTTTGGTCAAGTCGAAAAGAAACCTAACTAAATTGCATAGCATCACAAATTCACGACAGCCTCCAATTAAATGTACACATAATGGACAGTTTTGCATCCCGAGCCAACCCACCGTTCATTCTGGAGGCCACCAGAAACCTCCAATTGATAATTAATGGGGGGTGATATTACGGTAAATGTAATCACTTTCGGTGTCACCCGGAAGGCTTCAATCCACCTGTACAGGTGACTAAAAGAAGTGAGCAACACTTTCCAAATACAGAAAGAGTACAATGCATTCCATCTAAATTTTTCCTAATTTTGCAAGCGGAAACCAAATAGAGATACTTCATTTCTTTCAACCCGCTGCGCAAATATAGATGCCGGTGTCTGTAAATTCCGAAATTTAATCGCTGAATAATTCTGTAATTGAATTTCCAAATGTCTTGCTTCTCTGGAATAATTTTCCACAGACTCTGTGACACAAATACTAAGTTATAAAGCCTAAATAGACAGGCAAAAATTGGCATTATTTGTATCCTGCACAAAGGGGTACAGTCATTTGCATATTTCTATAAAAGCCATGACTTCCTCTCCATCAGGAGAGGAAAAAATACAACATGGAAAATTTTTCCTGGCCTAGAAATTAAGGTTACATTTTCATTAAACTCGCTTTCAATTAGTCTGCTTACCTGGAAGGATAATAGTGACCAGGTCAGCCAAGCATGAAGAAGAACCAAGTTTCCTCATGTTAAAATTAAGATTTCCTTCTCTGTCCATTACAGTGCCAATAAAGTACCATTTTTTAAAAAGGTGACCAGAGCCTGGTAGTGATTACAGAGCAAAATGCCTTGAATACTTTCTTGTCATTGTGTTATATTCATTGCAAGTTGAAATCAGCAAGGCAAACAGGGCTCAATAGATTCTCCTCCATCACATATTGCACTTTGCACCTATTGAAACTGCGCAAGGGTGGAGTACTGTTTGGTTTAAAACCTGAAAAGACTTAAACCGCTCCCTCTGCAGAACATGTCAAAAGTAGTTTCCATTCCACACACACACATACACACACTGTACTTCCATCCCACTTAATTTTGACACATCTCTTTTTTTTAACGTATTCCCACTGATGGACTGCATTGCTAAAAACGGACCTGTCGGTGCCAGCTAACAAATTTGAATCAGCATTTTCCATCGCTGAAAGCTGTGAAATAGTTTAGACCTCCTGTGGCAAAACCAGCTCTCTGAGCTGTTGCAAACACCCTCCCCCAAACTCCAGGCACTGATTGTGGTTGGCATGGTCAAATCAAATCAAGTGCAGCATGAAATTACTCTTTTCCCAAAGGTTAACAAACACTGGATCTGCTTGAGTGGTCTTAACACTATGCAAATGTTCCTCAAATAGAGAGCTTCGCATGGGACTTACCAGCCAATGGGGTTAAATTTAAAAAATGTAAATTACGCAGACCTCAGTGACTTCCACTTTTCCTGAAAGAATTCCCAACAGAAATTCCGAAGTATAAGAAAATTAAGCATTTTAAAATTCCCTAAATACTTTTTTTCTCCATAAATTACTTAAAGAGATATACTTAATTGAACTTTGTGCAGTAATTTGTCCTCTGATTTTCATCCATGGTAGTTACTCAGGAGCAGTTGACATCCGCAGCTATAGGGGACTGACTTCTTAAGCCAGATCCTTGTTCAGATACAATGGTATCTGAATGGTATCTGAGCAGTTATATACTGCATGTTTTACTGGGTGGGGGAAACCAGAGTACCCGACCAAACCCATGCAAACGCAGGGAGAACACGTAAACTCCACACAGCAGGGTCCTGGCCCACTGGGACCCAAACCCTGGATTACGGTGCAACAGTGCTTACCAATTTGACACCGTGCTGCTCCACGGCAACGCTACATAGTTCTGGTGCTCAGTTTTTCCTGCAGTCAGCAAAGGTCACAAAAAAAATCATCTTTAATGGCCTCTCTACCCCAATAAGTTACTTTCTCTCACAGACGACATCACTAGGGAATTGCTGAGAAATGGCCTGATCTTCCAAGGTCACTGAAAACAACCCATCATAAATAAAATGAAAAGAGTGAGAAATAAATTGAGAAGGTATCACTCGGTTTGAATCGTTAGTATGGTGCAACAGCAATTATAAAAGCAGTAGAAATAAAAAGAGAGTACTGAGATGACAATAGTGAAGACACCCACTACACGACATTGAGCAATGGACGAAAAGAATTCCCAATACCCAATGTAGTGATAGGGACACTGCGCTGAAGAGGTGCAGTCTCTCAGATGAGATGTTAAACTGAGGTCCTGACTCACTGTGGTCATTTAACATCCCATGATGCTCTTCGTCAAGAGTAGGGGGTTCCCTGGCGTTCTGGCTAAATTCCTAGCCTGGCTCTTTTAACCTGCCACCTAATCATCCCCTGATCTAATTGGCTGTGCAATTCTTCCTCTCCCTCTCCACCTCAATCTGATGTCTGGTGAACGCTCTGGCGCAAAGTGGCTGTCATCACATTACCCAGCCGGGAGCTACACATCGGTGGTGGTGACATGAGATTACCCCGTATGACTGTAATGCGCTTTGAGTATCTATAAGAAGGTGCTATCTAAATTCAATGTTCACTCATTCATTCATTCATGTCAAAGAGCCATTACCCATTATTGTAGATTCACTCACTGCACATTTATACACACTGTTAAAAAAATGTTAAAAGCCTAGTGTGAACTATGCTGTATCTACGGTACACCAGCACATATTCTGTGAACCTTACGCAGTATTACTACGCTGTGTTTTAATTACAGTAATATACCGTAACTAAGCACTATACAGGATTACTAACTTACCAGCAGAGTGAATATAAAGCAGGTTGAATGCTTTTTAACCCTTACTATTCTGCATATAAACCTAAACCTCAAACAAGCACTGTAGAAATCATGATGACATTAGACCTGACCATTGTTTGCAGGAGAAAACCTCTGATGAGTTGGATTAAATGGAGCATGCACAACACCCCACAGGACTGTGTGATACATGCCTACTGCAGAGGAGAGCTTGTCATGTACTATATGTTCCTGTATTTCCTAAACCTATGACCTTGGTGACACAACTGAATTCTCAACCGGGCGCAGTATCTCTACTGTAATCAGATCTGGACTTCCCAGAAAAAGCACAGATAAACAGTGCCATTTCCACAAATGTGAATACATAGCATGTTCAAAACTACAGCAATGAAAGCCTGAGGTCATATATTAAAAGAAGTGACTCACTCCGCCTACATGGAAACATTAACCGAATGGGACCTATTTTAAGCACAAGCTGTCTTAGAAAAAGACACCTTCATACGCGAGTCTGTTACTAAACGGCCGTGGATTTGTGCAGAGCAAATGATCCACACCTGAGCAGAATAATCTTCAGAAAAATACTGCTTGAGTTTCAGATGTTAAACAATAAATAGTATCCAAAAGCTAATGATTTCACATCCTGAATGTCTGTCCATTGGTGTTTTCCTGCTGTCTGGCCGTCTGTTTCAGTCTCGGTTCCGTTTTGTTAATTGTTTCTTATTATTCAATTGTTGTATTGGATTTGTTGTTGCTTCAAATTGTTGTTTGCTCCTCCTCTTGTGTTTCCTCCCCAGGCTCTTACAAGTTCCTGGTTTTATATTTCCTGAGCTCTCACAGACCCGGGCGTTATTAGTCAGTTGTTGTCCTTGTGTTTTCAAGTTCCTGGTCTTAATTCCTTCAACGGTCTCCAGGATTGGGACTGCGTTCCTGCTGAACACTTAGGTCCAGTTGTCAAGCAGCCCTGCATTGGTGAGGGGAATTCACCACCTGACTAATGCCCTGGGAAGGCCACTGGCTGGGCAAGGACATGCCCCCAACCTTCGCTTGTTATTACCAGCAAAGCCTGACTGTCCCCTTCCCTGCTCTCTGCTTTGGCCAACCATACCGTATTGCTATCAATAATACTCCATTTTGGATTGTACCCTGAATCTGCATCTAGTTCCTTGTCTAGAGTCACTCATTTTATAGTTCAGGGATCTGGGAAATTCACAGCAGATTTGATCATTACACACTGCTGGCATGTTTGGTGAGCTAATTTATTTTACAGCTATGTGGTTGGCCTAGCTGGCATCATTGTTAGATAACTATGCATGTGCCATAGTTTACTCACATATGTTATCTCATTTCTTCCTTCCATAGATACTACCCTATCTACATTCATTCATACATGAAGTGCGTATCCCTACTGAAGCTTATCTGAGAGGATGAACTGTCTCTGGCAACTGTCTGCTTCTTACTGCTGTGCCTTATGATGACTGAACATTTTAACTGGCCCCTAAACTCCCACAACAGACATTGTTCTGAATACATTTCACTATCAGCTGTGCAATGTTGACTTCTCCTGACAGAGTCAACAAAAGTGTTGTTTTTGTAGTGTTTTAAAAGTGCTATGATTGTGTATGTTTGGTGCAGAAAACCATTTCTTCTATTGGTTGATACGGCTTTACACAGATCATTTTATTGCTTGCGACTTTGGCTTTTGGGTGTCAGAGACTCAAGGGAAAGCAGACGCTTTGAGTCTTCCGCAAGAGCTTTATTTTACCTGTAGCCACTGAAGAGCTATGGGACATTTGCTGTCACTGATAACAGGAAAGTGGCAGATTCCATGAAGGTCTGGATTCGGATGTTTAAGTATTTACTATTCAGTTCAACCTTGTCTTAAAATTACCAAAACATATTTTGTGGCACCTATGGGGCAGTTCTTTCATTTGCATTTTACTTCAGACAAAAGCTGCCTTTCATGTTAATGTGATTAAGAGCCAGAAAGGTTTCACAAGAAAATAAGGAATTTCACTTTTAAAATATAAAAACTGTGTGGATGTGTCACATATATCCATATGATTTTGAATAAGAACGTATGATTACAATTGGCAAAAACCTAAAATTGAAAGCAGCTGGCATACTTCCAAACTTCAACAAATGGCCTTCAAGAGCAGACTGAACTTGGATGCAAATCAAAGCGAGATTAGTTCCAGGTATTTCTCAGAAGTATTTTGATCCTCACAAATGGGGATCCTAATGCAGCCACAACAGAACAGATTTCAGCTGTTCATCCATGCCTGTCTGTACTATTCAGAGGAATTATTCCCCTTAAAGCGCCTGTCTGCACTCACAAAGGCTCAGAGCAGTCACTGCGACACCCTCACAAAGTACCCCGAAACCCACTCAGGGAACATCTAACAGAGCAACAATTCATCTGAGTTCATTCACTCCAGGTATTAGGCTGGGACTAACAGAGACAAGAGACATTTGTCTCGACTCTACTGGGACAGCCTAGAATCTGCTTTGTCACTTACTGATTAACTGACCTACAAAACTAACTCTTGCTAAAACATGTATGCCACTGTAAAAAGTAAAAAGTTGACTCAAATGAAAAAAGTAAGGCAACCAGCCTCAAAGCATTCTTGAGTTTTCTCAACTTTCAAGTTCCAAATTCTTTCAAAAATGAGTTTGTGCAGCCCCTAAGACTTCAAGTTGAGCAAACTCAGAAATGCTTTGCTGCTGATTGCCTTACTTTTTAAAGTTTAGTCAACTTTTTTATTTTTACAATGTGCATGCACTTGCCCACCTACTGCTATCCCTGTATATACAATGGTCTGGCCCAGGTGTCCTCAATCTTATCCAGAAAGGGCAGTTGTGAGTGCAGGCTTTCATTCCAACCATGCAGTTACACACCTGATACTGCTAATCAAGGACTTCTGCAAAGACTCTAGGGGTTTATTCGTAGAATCAGGAGTGTAGCTGCATGGTTGGAACGAAATCCTGCACCCACACTGGCCCTCTCTGGATAAGACTGATGATGCCTGAACTAGACCCTCTTAACTGAAACAGAAACAAATGCCAGAATAAACTCTGGCCCAACTGAACCAGGTGGCAAATGGAGAGCTTGGCACAAAGCAGGTGCCAAACAGCTCTGCCAAGTCCAGTTGGCCTTCTGGAGTAGTAATACTGGCCAGAGATTGCGCTATTTACATTTTTCTTGGTTTGGCTGGCAGAACTTACATGGCGTAGCAGAGTTGCTATCCCTGGAAAACTTGAGATTATAAGCAAAAATATCTCCAGATGTTTTAAATTCACTTCATGATTCTAGAAAAATGTGTGGTGGCTGATGGGGCAGCAAAGTGAGGAGGTAAAGGTGAGGCCTTCTGGGTAGAAAGTCCAGCATATGCTCCCTCAGAATCAGTTTTTGCCCTAATCACCGCAAATTAGTTCATTTCATTGACTACTGCCAATGACATATCTTAATTTTAGCATTAGTTTGGAGAACAAAATAAGTCAGAGCTTTTAAATTGAAATTAAATGCAAAATGGGCAAGGCCTCAAAATTAAGGTTTCTGCAAACAAGGTCCAACCTAAAATATTTTCATACTTCAGAGACAACTCATAATAGAAATGAAATTTATCCTTTAATGCAAAAAAAAAAAAAAAAAAATTCAGTCATAACTGGTCATTCTTGAATGACAGCCAGTAGCAGCCATTTACTGAAAATGTGTTCATAGAGGCTGATGACAAAAGTAATTTTGGTGCAGCAAACAGAAAAAGTACCTGAATTTGAGATGTTTGATGCAAACATGCTCGATTGGAACACTGCACAGATGCCCTTTGCCTTGAAAAAATATGAAAAATGTCTTTCCTGAATGTTAATTTTAACAGCTTATCTCAGGGTTTGTGAATACAGGGTTTAAATGTTTCTTTGTTAAAGAAAATTTTAACCCTTTATTTGTCTTCATATTTTGCATTAACTTTGTGTCTAGAGTCAGAAGTGGGCCGCACTGAGATAAACACTTTTACTGCTGTCTGTTTGGTTGTTTTGTTGATCATTTTTATCCATATCCCTAACTAATTTATTTCATCCTGATTTGTAATTCTTTACACAAGATATTAATGCATCATGAATGTACAATCCCAAATCACAAAAAGTGGGGATTACATGTTCAATTTAAATTAAAATTGAAAGCAGTGATTTGTGAATTGCATTATGTTGAAAACAATACAACAGCACATTATTTGACATTTCACCAGATTAATTTTAAAGACTTTTCCAAACGCCAATTACAAGTTTGATTCTTGCATGGATTCTTCCGTGGCCACAGACAGATGATGGCCTGATACGGTCTGATGACCGAGCACTAGTGAGCCGGTACAGAGATCTGAAATGGGGAACTGATAACGAGGAAAAGGTGCAAGGTTAATAAACAGCACTAACGAGCGTGCTGACTAATGAGAACTAATAAAAGTGTTAAAAGGAACAACCATGAATATTATTATTCTGAAGGAAGCACCTCATGATGAAATACAAGGATAGTAACTGTTTGCTTGAATCCTTGGTTTATGTAAACCTCCTTCAATGTCTGAGCATTGATACTTGAAAACCACATCTCGGCAATTGTTCAAATTGAATAAACTAAAGCTTGCATATTGCCAGCCAGTGCAGCCACATACAGTTCAGTCCCGGTCAACCTCACTAGCTCATCAAAAACACATTTTCTGACCCTATTCCTGTTCCCTGGACTGAGTGCTTTGGACCTGTGTTTTTGAAAATTGGGTACTTTCGGCTGCTTTTTGGAACCTTGCCTCGCTCGTGATACCTGCTCCATGAATTGTGCTTTTGGATCTGGCTGCTGAACTGCCGCTTACCCGTTACTGACCTGCTTCCGTCCGCAGCCATCATTTCTGTCTCAGTCATTGAAGAAAACCATTAACCTCGCTTCAATTCCAGTCGATTTCATTACATTTCTCCCATTGCACACTTTGACCTGAACAACGCTGTAAGCGCAACATAGGTCATTCAGCCCCATTTTCTGGTCTAAAACAAGATCATCTGGCAACTGGCAGCCCAAGCTGTCACAGTTGTGCATTCCTCTGGTGCAGTAGCTGTTCACTGTGACTGCTGGACTGTGGAATGAAAAAGAACAGCTGGCTGAATGTGCCTTAGAAAACCTGCAAGTACATAACACAGAGCTGACACTGCCGCAGCAGGACTGAGATGGCAGCAATTTAGTATCCAAACACTGAAAAAAACTGACATGATCTCCTCATTAATTTTATCAGATGCAATTGCAGTTAACGATCCTTTTTTGTGTTGATTTCACTAACAATAACTCTTTGTGGTGCCAATAATTCTGACACCAACGGTTTTCAAGAAATTACTGATTACTAAACGAGAAACACCGAAACATCAGAAAAAAGTAATTAAACTGGACAGTGTTGTCTTTCCGAGTATAAAATATGGATTATTTAATGATTATTTTTCAAGACTGCCAATAATTCTAGAGGTCATCCCCAGTGTTTAGCCTGATGAAAACGATAGAAAACAGGGATTCACTGCATATTACCGTTACACACCGTTGAAGTGCAATGACTGGATTTCTTGTTGCTGCTGTAACATAATAATTACCCAACTTGGGATCAATAAAGAACATCTATTCTATTCTATTCTTTTTAAGAGGGATGTAATTTAACAGTTTTTTAAATATAAAAAGCTACAACTACTTTCTTGGATATGAAAAAGAAATTAAATCTCGGAGTAATTGTGTTTTGCACATTGTTATATGATACTCTGCATTATATTCATGATGAAGTAGTTGTATAAAAAGTCATTTGACATCTAACCATCACTTATATAATACCTTCCCAGGCATATGAGGGAATCTGAAGGATCTCGTACTGTACCATGATCAGTATAATTCCAGAAGGGATAAGACAGGTATTCAAAGTATGTCAGTCTAGATGGGTTACAGGGCCTTTTCACACTCCAAGAAGCATTACAACAGTAGTGAATCTCCCCAGGGGTAGCCAGCTGACCCAAATATCCCCAAGAGCACTTCAACAAATCATCTAAGAAGTAAAAAAGACCTCAGTTCACCATCTAAAGAACTGCAGTCCTTGATTGCCTCAGATAATGAGAGGGTCCATCTAGGGCTGAAACGATTCCTCGAATAAATCGAGTAACTCGATTAAAAAAAATGCATCGAGGCAAATGACATGTTTCGAGGCTTCGTGTAAATCTGGAACACAACATTCTTTCAGACAGAGGCATATTTCTGTGGCACAGTACCTTTCGACTGTACCGTATTGATGCGCATAAAAACGCATGGCCTAATAAGTTAAACGATGCATATTTTCGTATCATTGTTAAAAAATAAGCTGTCTCACACAGAGGCGCATGCGTCCATGTTCGAATATAGGCGCACCCTCATTATTCACTAAAAGGCGCACAAAAATATTAAAAATAGCTTTGTACATTTTTCACAGTTGTACATTGTTTTCAAAGTTTGAGAGTCTGATAGAGACTCTAGCTGTTTGGCAAATAACAAAAGTCAATCTTGAGTGGATGTATCCCCGTCAAGTTCGTACAGCTATATATAATGTGATCCCCATGTGTGCAACATTCTGAAGTTTGGTCAGCTGACAACAGCATCTGTGCTTATGGGGACGGCATCCTCCAATAGAAATGTGCTCCCCTGAGATGCTGTGGAACACAGCCACCGATACCTGATTTAAATTGAAATCCACTTTGTTCAACCGTAATTCAAAATTGTCTTGGAAGTGCCCGTATGTGAAAATGGTTTTGATCGGGAAAAAATGCAGTTGGTCTCAATTATAAGCGCGTACGCCTGTACTCGACTACAGGCGCATATTCACTTGTAGGTATTGCGCTTATATGCGCTTCAATACGGTAGCTGAACCGTGAATGGGATGGGCACGAGCACGAACTACAAAAATCACGGAGGATGGGGAAAAAATAAAATTGCGAGGAAAAACAAGACACCGCAGCAAAAAAGACAGAAAAAGTCCAATGTTTTCACGACACGTTGAAAAAAATATAGTGCAGTGCAGTGGCGTAGCCTGCGGGGGTGCTAAGACACGTCCCTTTTTGACTGCAATTAGTAGTTCTCAATCATTTTCCTTTATTGACGCGTTTTCCAATTATCGTAATTGGCAACCGAAGACACGGTTTCTCTCCATATGCGATCTAACAGCGATGAAATCATGGGCTAAATTCAGTACAGAAAAATAATCTTGCTACTAATGGCCAGTGCTTCGCGATGATTTAACTGGTCCGCGTTCCAATGAAACGCGGACTTTCATTCTCGGTATTGTGTGGGTCAAAAAAAAAAAAAGTGGCATTCGGCAGTTAAATAGGCTATAAAAAGCCTGCGGCTCAAGCTATTTGCGTGAGAGTTGACAGGTATGCAATTTTGAATGACGTTGATTTAAATACAGCAAATACGCGTCCAGATGAATGATTGCCGTCTTACCTAATCGGGGAGAACAAGCAGCACCTGTTAACTGTGGAATGCTCTCGGAGTGAACCTTCTGTTAATTATGAAAATGACTGAGAACAGGTCAGGACTAATAATTGTTTTAAACGGAAGTTTTGTGCACCAATTCTCAGTTCTGGTTCCGCCACTGTACTGAATTTAGCCCATGATTTAATCGCTGTTAGATCGCATATGGAGAGAAACCGTGTCTTCGGTTGCCAATTACAATAATTGGAAAACGCGTCAATAAAGGAAAATGATTGAGAACTACTAATTGCAGTCAAAAAGGGACGTGTCTTAGCACCCCCGCTGGCTACGCCACTGGTGCAGTGTCCACTGCAAAACGGAATGAGCTTGCCTCAAAAGCACTTCGTCAATGCTGCAGCACTTAAGCCGAAAACATTCAGTCTGTGCATTCAGTTCACAGTGTGGAACCGACACAACAAGGTAACAAATGTTAGCAGATGCATTTCACATGAATTAATTTTTAGCCGTGATTAAGGCTGTTAAAGACCGCAAATTAGTTAAGGCAATGTTTAATGACTGGCCAAAGACGTAAATCAGTTTGGTGGCTATGTGTCCCTACATAAGTGAAGTTTTGTTCAAGAAATTAATAAGCCACAGAAAATAAAACCCTGCAGTCAATTTGTTAATTCGTGTTGTAATTAGGTTGGTCGCACACACTCTTGTCCCTTTCTGCCCTTCACTTCTGATAACTTGCAGCGTGTCACGCGCTGCAGGTTATCCGAGGGAAAAAAGTGTGATGGTATACTCTTTTTGATTAAAGTGGGATGTATCATAAGAAATATGAACCGGTTCATATTGCCAGTTTTGGGGGTCGATTGATCCATTTTAGATTGTTAATAAAAGAAAAATGATGAATAAGTAAATGTTTTCACCTGAAACACCATGGCTTTAGCTTATTTTAAAAGTGAGATCAGCACCACTAAAAAAAAAAAAAAAAAAAAAAATCAATAATAATAAGCAAGCAAAAAAAGCAATATCCGCGCAAGAGAAAAAATAAAGCACAACAGTATAAATAAAAGCATACTCAAAAAAGTAAAAAATTGACTTTTCATTTAAGAGACCTGTCTTATTTTCTCTTTTGAATATTACTTGAATAAAACAATGAAACAAAGGTGATTTAATAAAATAATTGACCAAGCACACACTATTACTTATTAGATTACTCGATTAATCGTCAGAATATTTGATAGAATACTCGATTACTAAAATAATTGTTTACTGCAGCCCTAGGTCCATCATTCCATTATATGATAAAGACTTGAGAAAAATGGTATCCATTGGAGAAATGCACTAAAAAAAAAAACCGCAGCTAATCGAGATGAACATAACGGCTAATCTGACATTTTCCAAAAAAAAAAAAAAATAATAATTAATTAATGACCCCCAAGCCTTGTGGAACAATTTTCTATGGACTGATGGAAAGCATGGGTCCTGTTACATCAGCACGAAGCTAATGCAGCGGTCTATAATAACCATCATGCCAACAGTTACATATTTTTTGCTAATGTGACAGTGGTCAGATGGGTTGTGTTGTCTTGGCCTGGGCAACTTTCCATAATTGACAAAATGCATCACAGCTAAGACGAAGATGCAAAGCACAAGAGCAAATCCACCTCTGGATATCTCAAAAGATCCAAGACTAGGATTTGAGCAGAGGAGCCAAAGTCTTGAACCCAACCAAGATGGTGTGGCAGAATCGTAAACAGGTACTTCATGCTCAAAAACCCTCAAATGTGGCTGAATTAATGCAATTCTGGAAAATTAAACGGGCCAAAAATCCTCCACCAGCAATGTGACCAACTGATCATCAGTAATCGAAAGTGTTGGTTGCAACTCTTGCTGCTTAAGGTACCAAAATTAGTTATTTCAGGGGCAATTACCTTTTCACACGGGCAATGTGGATGTTGGATACCCTTTCTACTCCAGAAATGAAACGATCATTTCAAAACTGTATATCCTGCATCCACAAGTTCTCCTTGTCTCACATTACATTTTCAACCCTTTGAGCGCTGAATAAATTTTCAAGGAATTAAAAATGCAATTATCCTGAGCTGTTGAAAACCTATCATGTGTCAACTTGTTTAAAAGAGCTCCCCTGCGGAGCGGCTGGCAACTTTAACTCTTAGAGCGCTGAAAAAATTTTCAAGGAATTAAAAATGTAATAATCTTGAGCTGTTGAAAATCTATCATACAGCAACTTGTTGAGCTCTTTTTTTTAACCACATGATAGGTTTTCAACAGCATCTGGTTTTGATATCTTACATCATTGGGCGACTATAGTTGCCTACGGCGCTCAAAGGGTTAATGAAAATCTGACACCATTTAGCGTGAAATAATAGCAAAAATAGAAGAAGAAAAATACAGGAAATTGTGAGGGAGCAAATAATCTTTTCATAGCACTGTACATGGCAGACACATTATGAGTGCCGTGCGGAGCAGATTGTTTTTATCTCTGAGTTATCAAGCCCTCATTCTGTGAGCCTGGTGAGAGGACGGTAATCCAGCTGGGCCACATCACCGCGCTCATCCAGGGAGCATCTGTCCGCGACACATTACAGTTTGATCCGAGATAATCGCCTCTATGATGCCATGATTTTGCTTTGACTTAAATCTCTGAAGCTTTGAATACAGAGCCAGTGAAATCTGGCTGTTTCAACAATGAATCAATGTTCAGCAATGTTTTAAAAAATGTAAACAATTTTGCTGTTCAATCTTTCATTTTTAACTGATGAGTGCCCCTTAAGTAGGTTCAAATGAAGAAAAAAAAATCTCCATATTGTCGGACAATGTCCCATACATATTTTGTATGTGCTGCAGTTGCTGGTTGCAGTGCTTCACTGAAGCTAAATCACACTTATATTGAGTAAAATATTCAAACCCAGGACGCCGTGTTTTTGCGGCTGCAGGATTACATCAAATACAAAACAGCTGGACATGTACATCACTTAGTACACATTTCCCTGAAATTCAGCAGGACATATTTAGGATAGTTGGAAACCTCAGGATTGCCCATTAAAATTGGCCTAAAGTTCTATGAGTTTGAATGAAGCTGGTACATTTGATGAACCCACATATGAGGTTGTAGACTTGAAGGGGATAAAAGTCAGGTGTTTGGCACAGAACAACAAATGTGGTCAGTTTGTGCATCCTGGCCGGCTTTGGCCCAGCCGGGATCCTCTGATCGATAGCCAGCATGACTGAATGCGGTAGGCAAGTTCAGGGCACTCGCCATCCCTTCCCCACGCTACCTGAAGTCGAGGAAGAGCTTCCTTCATACAGTCCAACTACTGTCAAAGCCTCCTCAAGAAGCCAGACTAGCATACTGTGAGGAACAGCGCACTGAAAATCACCACCAAGCAAAGCCGCCATTCCCAACCAAGGTACAGCAAGCACCTGGTCACAAATCAGAGAAGAAGACCTGGAAGTCACTCAACAGACTACACAGCAATAGGCCGATGAAGGACCACCATGAGTAAACTGGGTTATGCTAATGCAACAGATACCACCTGTGACTGTGGAACATCGGAACAATCCACGCCACACCTGCTGAGACGTCCGCTGTAGATCTGATAGTGGCTGACGAGAGGGCTCTCCACTGCACAAGAGCCTGGCCAAACATCTAACTCTCTTCATAGATGATGGACACGAGAAAACGAATGACAAATGCTTAAAGAAATTAAGCCACATTTTCACACACCGTGCAGAAAGGATGGGGAAACGTCTCTTATAGCTACCTAACTTGATTTTCTGAAAAAAATGTACATTTTGTGACTTAAGTACTTTTAGCACTAGGGTCTTCAATTACTTACAATTATTACCTCCGCCCAATGAAGTTGGTGGTGGTTATGTGATCATTACCATTTGTCTGTTGGTTGGTTTGTTTGTAAGCAGGATTACGCAAAAAAGTTATTAACGGATTTTCATCAAATTTGGTGGAATGATTAAGTATTGTTCAAGGAAGAGGTGATTCGATTTTGGGAGGTCAAGGTCAATGGCATGCAAAAGGTCAAAAACACATTAAAAACATATTTGCGCAAAGACTATAGGACTGCATAAACACGGGTTGCTAGCTAATACTGGCAAAAATAACACTGACTACATTGGCGGAGGTACTTGCGCTCTCTGAGCGCAGCTCTAGTTGTGATTGCAATGGGAGCTACACTGAACACCATAGGACTACATGTCAAAACTCCTGTGAAAGATCATCTTACAACTTCACTCTATTCAAGCTCAGACATCCCATTCCTGCTGGAATTTCCTGGAGTCTCCCAGAATTTGTAATCTTTTCCCCGATACGGGAGCGGTCCGAAAACTCCCGCTTATCAGCGAGTGTGCTCGTGTATTTTAGAAAGTCATCTTATCTTGGCATGTATGAATGAACAGTCACAAATTGGGGATCAGCCAAGTAAATCCTACAGTTCACGTACTTTGCTGCCCCTAACTGCACCACCCAATCCCCCACCCTGCAGCTTGTGTATTTAGCGGGGATCGCAAGGTCTTTTTTGCAAGGGAGGTATGTCATCAATCCTAGCTGTAGTCTGCAATGTGAAAATGAGCAAGCTAATGACACCACATTTCCGCACTTATATAAATCGGCACTGGGGTTCATAAATGAATGTGGGCGCGCTGGAACATTCAAAATTAGGGAGGGAATTAAATGTACTCAGCAGCTCTATATTGGCATAGAGCTCCATAATGTGCACACAGTGATATAAAATACAATAAATTTTATATCATGACATATAAAACTAGATTCATTAGAATTTTATTTGCACTTTCTGATGTGATCTCCTGGTTAATATCAATTGTATATTTCTTTGGTTTAAACTGGTACCAACTTTGTGGAAGCAAAGCTTTCACTGAACGCACTGTTATAGCCAGGTAGAGCCAAGATAATCTTTAAAAAATGCCATAAATATGCAAACGCATTTAGAATTGATTTACGTTCTGTAGGTTTACATTTCGTGTTTAAGGAACTCACTGATCGCGGAGAGCAGCAGTTACGCACTTTCATCAATTACAAGTCGATTAAGTCTGACAGAACATTAAGAGGTGACATTCTACGGGGAAAATTAATTCTGCGCAAATTATGTGAAGTGGCGCGTGACATCCCCAGGAACATAAAGCAAAACTGTTACGACTTTACACTCCGCAGACAGTGGCACGTAACAACAGCAAACAGCAATCTATTGATCGGGTGATTTTCAGGAGGAAAACCGATGTCTGGAGATGTCCACTGCTCTGACGTCAGGAGGAATGAATCCGGCGCTTTCCTCAGGGATGCTGTCTGAATAAACTTGCCGTACCTGAGGTGGCATAAGGCTTCTCACCTGCCACTGCTGCAAATTCCTGGTGATGGACACGTGACGAAATGGACATGGTGCATTCCTCTGAACATGCATGAGCCACCGCCTGTGGTAAAGTCTTTCGCAGATAGCGCCACGTGAAATCGCAGTGACGATAGGCTCTCGCTGAGGATTAGAAGTTGTGTGTGTGAGCGTGTGCCATGGTCTGTGTGAGTGTTCAGGCGTGGGCGACCCTGTTTTTGTACTTCAGTGGGAGTGGGCAGCAGTGAGGGGGCAGTGGAAACGAGAGGGACACGTGCGCGCACACGGAAACACACACACGCTCACACACGCAGATACAAAGCTGCTGGAGAGGAGGAGAGGGCCCTCGGAAAATCACCATTATCACTGCTGCCTGCCTCTCGCCCCCGTCGCCGGGCTGTGGGAGGGAGAGAAGTGACTCACTGGGTGTGTGTTTCGCTCTCACCTCCGCTGTGACTCAGTGCACCTGCATAAGCTGTGGAGGAGGGAGTGGGAAGAGTACACACCACACACACACCACACCTCGGGGGCTGGGAGCGTGGGGGTGCCAGTGTTTAACTCTTTCCCTGCCACTGACAAGATTTTCCACAGATCAACGTTTTCACTGTTATCTGGTAGCGGGCGCTGTTATGGATCTTCTGGCAAAAATAGGTCAAACAAGTAAGAAAAGGGAGTGTTCTGTTGCACCTCGCAAGCATGTAAAGGCAGAAATTAAATTTTTTTTTTTTTTGGGGTCAAGTTCAATGATCACTTGCCTATTCACGTGCTGAGATGTATCTCCATGATGTTTAAGAACAACTTCAAAACAAAGCAGCAGGTCAAAGTTAAATAACATCCATACGCCTTTCTCAGCTTTTTTCCGAACTGCTGGTTTTTTTGATGAAAATGATCAAAATTCAAGTGTTAGTAAAAAAGAATGATTAAACCCTAGTGCTGCTTCTAGGTTAATGCTTCTCAAGGACCAGCATACAGGGAAATAGCTACTGGGGAACGATATATCGACGACCGGCACACGGGGAAACGAGTGTGGGTCCTCTATATATCAACGACTGGCAGGACTTGGGTTGAACTAGAATGAAATGTTTTCTTGCATCTAAAACTAGAAGCTTCATGTTTTCCGTTTACGTACTAATTACTGGAATATTCTGTGGTTGTTGGAAGATCAGCTATTATCAAAAATGCTGGCAGCGGCTGGCAAATTTAACTCTTAGAGTGCTGAATAAATTTTCAAGGAATTAAAAATGTAATTATCTTGAGCTGTTGTAAATCTATCATGTGGCAACTTGTTTAAAAGAGCTCTCTTTGGAGCTCTTTTTTTAACCACACGATAGGTTTTCAACAGTATCTGGTTTTGATATCTTACATCATTGGGCAACTATAGTCACCTATAGCACTCTTAGGGTTAAAAAAGACTCTGGCAGGAAAAGCGTTAGCTCATCCACAGTTCCCAAACTGCATTGGCTTTTGAGACACTGGAACAAGCCTGGAATCAAAATGTAAATGTAGGATGTGAGTAAAGAGGCTTACGCAAAGGAACTCAGTCCACATGAAATAAAATCCAATGCATTTCAACTTGTTAAACGCCGAGGTGAGAGACCAAGAATGTCTAGGCACAGTGATATTGAATCCTGCATACTTCCAACTTGCTGGAGACAAATGACTACTATGTGTGAACGAGAGTGAATTTTTAAATGGTAGGATTGCGCTGTGATGGAACTCTTTTCATTCTCAGCTCTTATGAACCCCTGTTAGCACATTTAAGTCTGAAAGCTCTGTTCTCACTGTGGAAAGAGTTGTGCTTTTGTGAACTGATTTTTACCATGAGCTGGTCTTCCATGTTTCCAGATTTACAGTTTCCATGGAGACAAAGGAAAATCCTGACAAGTTCTCTCCACCACGCTGAGCCCCCACAAGCTTTGCACCAAAGAGCACACATCGGATGTGAGTGAAAGAGGCTTGCGCAAAAAAAGCTCTTACGATGTGGAGGAGGATGGTCAACATGAAATGCGATGCAGTTCAACAGGTGAACTGGTGTGAAATCAAAAACAAAAAAGGCTGTGGCCAAGTGCTTGAGTTAAATTTTGCTTTGTCTCCAGTGAATCACAAATGGATAAGCTCTCCCCAACAGCATATCGACAGAATCTCAATGATGCTGAGTCCATTCTCACACTGATGGACTTACAGCACTTGCAATGTTTATTTTATGGATTTTGGAGTTAGTTCAGTCAGGCACAGGAGTCAGGCTGGTCACAAGCGCCTTTCTGTCCAATTATTCTTCACTTCAACATCTCCCACCTGATTGGAGAGCTTCTATAACTAAGGAAGTGTTCATCGATCTTTTCTGCCTTGTGCCGTCTGCACTGCTCCTACTCCGGCCTAAAGATCTGCATCTCATCTCCCCCACCTCCCCAGCCTCCAACTTCATAAATAACACTGTTCATCTTAAGCAGCATCTGTACGTACTGTGTTCATTAATTTACAGGTCCTGAATCTCAGGCTCTGCAGGGGGGTTCGTGATCTCAGAGATTATCTGTGTCACGCTCAGATTTTTCCAGAGCATCACTCGAGCAGAGTCACTGCCGAACTCAGATGTACAGTATGTTGTTTGGTAATAAATTGTTAAATCTGACATAGGTGTCTTGCCTGAACTGAAATAAATGAATCTGTACGCTGATGAAAAAAGACCAGCGGACTTTCACTTCCTCAGTTTGATGCTCTGCATTGCTGTCTAAGAATAACAAATGTTTTCATGAATAACACCACAAGCTTCTGCGTGCTCAATTCTAAAACCCCAGGGCCCTTTCTAAAGCAAAGAAAAAAAAAGGACTTCTGTTGAAGTTCTCTTTAGAATTACTGCCAGCGTTACAGCCTTCAAGTGTGCGGGTCTGCGAGCTATGAGACTGACTCCACACTCAGATGTACTTACTGCAAGTATTTCATAATGAGAGCAATGAGGCAGTGAAATACAGTGTATATGAGCAATCTATTTCAAGCCTGAGTAAATTAACTGGTAACAGATATAGTTCATGCTGCCATGCAACAGCATATTAAATGATGTGTGTGACAGATCATGCATATCGTGGGAGTTTGCATTACAGTAAGAGTAATTTTACCGTACATTCACTCATTGAAATGAATGCTCTTGTATCATCCAATAATAAATGAAAAAGAAATAAGATAAACTGTGACACTGTCTAACCTCTCAAATCCCTTCCTGCAGTACACCAGCGGCAGCTGATGAGCTGAAAGTTGGGGAAGCACAGAACATCCCTTGCAACTAATGATTGGCTTTGCCCTGTTTGCAATCATTCATTTAAAATAAAATAACGTAAACACCAAAAACACTCAACGTCATTATCCGGTGCAGCCGCTTTTCCTTGTCAAAGTAATGAGAGAAATAAACAGCATCATTTCAAAGCGAAATTGCATTTCAATCAACGATATTCAGTTGTGGCTACTTAATGTTAATCTTAATGTTCTCTTGTGAGGCGAAGATTAGATGGTGCTGGATGTATGTTAGCCCTGTAAAGCCTGAACTATGAAATAACAGCCAGAAAATTCTAGTGTTTTGAAGTTTTTATTGGACCTTTAAACAAGATCTAAAAAATATATAATGAAAAAATAATTTGCATGTATGAAATTCATTTTGTATAATATTGGTTTTTGAGGATAGCATTGATCATGTGGATGACATAGAGGTCACCGAAAATCGTGTATCAAATATGATGCAAATGGCTTTACAGGGGTTAACAAAGTAGTTTTTTTTTTTTCACCTTAACAAAGAGAATTGGCTATAACTGATGGAGCTTAGGAATTTCCAGTGCAACATGCCAATGTATACCCAGCCCTGAGTATACTCAGGTTAAAGCCGGCTTGCCAGTTTTACACCCCAGGTATATTCTGGGTTAGCCCCCCCAGGCCCAATTATACCCCCCACATTCAGTCACATTTTATACCCTGGGGTATATATTGACCTAGACCAGATTATACCTGGGTATAGTCTGGCTGGGGGTTAATCTGGGCTGCTACGGTGGAGTTCCTGCGATGTTAATCTAAATATATAATTGAAAACACGTCAAGCCCAATCATTTAGCCTCCTCCATTTTCAGTTCACCAACTACCACTGCAGTACACAGCCAGGCTAAAGTTTAATCTAGAATGCAATGTCTAACTTCAGACTAAGAAGTATTAATTCTCAGAAAGCCAAGGAGCACATAAATGAGGCAAGAGATTATACGACCAGTATGATATTTGTGATCTGATTTAAAAAAAAAAAATGCACAACATACTCAATGCAGCCAAATCACGGCGGTGGGCAAACAGCATGAATGAAATCACAGGAGAGTGGCAAAGCAAGCAACATCCTCTCCTTTTTCTATAAATAATAAATAACTTCTCTTGTATAATAAAATATGTTCAAGCTGTGTTTTAATATTTGATGGGGTATACACTGAAATTATGAAACTTCATTATGTAAATGGTCCTTGGAAAAACCCATTAGCTGCATGAATAATAAGACTAAGAATACGCCATTAAACTTTAAACGTGCGAGAGTGTGAAGGTATGAGATTAAAATTCAAATTCAGCCCACTGATGCTGGCAACACCCACACATTTCTCTCGACTCACTGAATCATTCAGTTTATACTCAGTTACCCCGCTCGGTGACGTTCATCTGAGCAGATGTGATTTTGAGACATACAAAGAGCCTCTGCTACAAAGAGTAATAAATATTATTGTCTTAAGATAGACCAAACACTAGATGCAATGGAACCACATTGCAATAACTATGCTAACGTGGTTCATCCTACAATAAAATACAGCCACAGAGAGTGTGCGGTATGAACGCAGGTCTCTGTGTCAGCGGGATAGACTCCCTGGGTGTTCTTCCCAGTGTGGTTTGGTTTACTGACAGAAGTATTTCAGTTTTCAACCATCCAAACAGGCCAGAACATGGCATGAAGAGCACCCTTTCATACACTCTGGCAAACAGAACTTTCAGGTCCAGCTTTTTTTTTTAACTCTTTAAAAGCCAGCTCAACCTTTTAGTTGAGTGCATTTTGAGTCACTGTATTTATTTAAGAGATGTGTTGAACTTAACTGATTGGAGTTTTCCAGCGTAACCTATCTCAACCAAGTGTTAGGGATGGCTTAATCTGCTTAAGTTCGACACATCTTTCCAGCAGATACAGTGATTCAAAATGTGCTCTACCAAAAGATTGAGGCAGTTAAAGGGTTAAAGTGTCACATGTTTAAGTGAAAAAGAGTTTTCTTCATAGATAGTATAGCTGTTTTGCTAATTTCATGTTTGCAGGAAGTATTTTTCTATCATAGGCCGTGTAATTTTTCAGGGCACCAGAAGCTCATCGTTAATACGGCATGCAATGAACGCCGTTTCACTCACCAAGAGCTTTATTCAGAATTCCTTACTAATGCTAGCTAGGGACTCCTTTAGCTCTCAGACAGCCTCAATTCTTTGTGGCACAGGGCCGGATTTAGAAGTGGATGAAGGTAAGCCCTGCCCACCCTTATTTTTAGCTCCACCCTCATTGGCTAGTTGTGTTGCATGTTTTGAATCCAGGAGTGACATTCATTAGTTTGCATGTGTAGTGTCTTAAAAGTCTTGTAGGGGCGTCAACAATTTCAAATTGTCCTGATTTCTGATTTGTTGCTTGGATGGTATAAATCTAATATAATGTTGAGAAAGTTGGGATTACATGGAAAATGCAAATAAAAAAGTAAGCTATTCATAGACAATCCTTGACCTGTATTAAATTGAAAAGAGAGCATGTTAAGACATTAACGAATGTGTGTGGACAGCGACAATACTCAGATGTGCTGGAGCATTCAAATGATGATTGATTGGTATTCAGGGGCCCAAAGTATGTTGAGACCAGATTCTCTGCATCATTGCACCACTGCCACCAGAGTTGTTGAGACGAGGCAAGATGGGTCCCTCTGTGAGAAATTGAAATTTGATAAAATGTTTTTCCAAAGTTTAGCTGTCTGGGATTGGAGAGCGGGTGCCCACTGCAGCATGAGGTTCACCAGTTTCAGGCTGGTTAAACTTAAGAACTAAAGTCAAATGCCAGCTTCAAAAATGTGTTGTTAACTCAACTAAATGAGGGTTAACTCAACTTGAAGGTAACCTCTGTATCAACTCACAATTAGTGAAAGCAGACGATAACTTCTAGTTAAACTTTTGAAAACTTATAAATTTGAGTTCAATATCTAAAACTATTCATGACAAGTAGAGTTGAAGAGAAGAAGTTTGTTCGTGTACTGTTATGGGGCTGTTTGGTTTACAGTGCAGGAGCAGAAACCAACCTGGTCCTCTGCTGTTATCGCTTCCACGCCTCAAGGTTCTGGGATGTTCTTCTCCTCAGCACATTCCATTCTCTACTGTCCTCTCTCATTACAAGGCATTTTCATCTGCAGAATTTATGCTCACTTAATGTTTTTTTCCCCACAACATTCAGTGTAAACACACTCTTTGGCATGGAAATCCTTGCTCAACAGTTTTAAAAACTGTGCCAGCTGGTCTAGCACTGACAATCATACCAAAGCCGAAGACCTTTGCATCATGTTTTTTCCACATTCTGATGTTTGATGTGAACATTAACTGAAGCTCTTGACTTGTAGCTGGATGATGTTATGCATTACTGCCACATGATTGACTGATCGGATACTGGCATGAATAAGCAGATGTGTGGGCGCTCCTACACTGGGTGAAGTAAGTTACTCATTTGCAACAAGAAAACCATGAAAGCCAAGTTCAGGCCAACCAAATTAGCCAAAATTGCATATTCACAGCAAGTTTTTTCAAATCGTCTGAGAGGAGCTAGAGAGTCATCAGCGACATACGAATACTCAAAGAGGACCAAGTAAGTAAGCCATACTCTTCAACAGGAGATTGATGGTATTGGAAAGTACGGGCCAAAATTGTACAATTGCTACAATGACAGACTACAGACGCTCAATAAACTCAACATTAGGCATGACATTAGACATTGGCTACTGTATACAGTAGTGCTGTAATTTCAACTGTGAACACACTGTGATAATTCACTCTTTCAGCCACTATTTTAAGTGCTTTGATACCTAAACATTCCTTGCATGCGGACGACTGTGCCATCGGTGCCGCTTTTGCTACTGCTGTAAAATCATCACTAGTAAACAAACAAACCGAGAAGCACACCTGGACCAGTGTATTAATCTTAGGGAATGTGAGGAAAGGGACCAATTATGATTATAGTTTTTTTTTTTCTATTATTATTGCCACTGTTATCCTATTCCCGTGGATTTTTTACTCTGATCTCAACAGATCCCTGAGTTCAAACAGAACTTCACAGATATGCAGCAAAATACCTTAGGTCCACTGACAAGACTGCACCGCCTCCTTTCATAATTCATTAAAATTAATATCCCACAACCGACAGCATATATCACAGTTAATAGTATTGCCGTCAATGGGGAAGGCACAAGTGATTCTCTTAGCCATGTTTTTTCATCTTTTGTTCCACAGGGCATTGCCGAAAGACAGCTGTGCACAATTGTCACAATTCGCAAAACACAGGAACCAAATGCAGATCGCAGATGAGTCGTTTAGGCGCATTTCATAAACAGCAGAGTACAGGTACTCAAGCACAAAGGAAGAGGATAATCAAATGATGGCCCAAAGTCAGGCGGGAGCAAAACGGAACATAGGAGATCAGGCTGGGCGTAGTGAAAGGGTCAGAAAAGGGTCAGGGTCAGTAGGAAAGGGTCAGTCCAAGGTCAGTAACTGGGATGGCAAGCTGAATGAATCAGGGGAAGCCGGGCAGGAGGACACTCTGGGACGATGATGAGGAGGGAACTGGAAGAACTGCCACTCGCCAGGACCACAGGTGCTGAGAAGAGTTTCCCTGATAAATAGTTGATTGCTTTCTCAGATTTTCACCAAACATGGAATAAAACAATCCAGCAAGGGGGAGATGGAGATCAGGAACTAAAATACACAAGATGACTGTGACCAAAGTGGGTAGGAAAGCGCAAGCCTGGGGAAGGACAGGTGCAGGGAGGGGAGTCAGAATCAATTAAGGTAACAAAACAGAAACTGACAAGGACGGCTGGATTGTTGGAGAAAGCAATTAAGAAAACAGTAAGGATGTGACACATGACACCTAATACTTATAAGTCTATTATACACATTACACATTACGCCAGTTAATGAATAATATTCAAATGAAAGGAGCGGAGACTGCTGAAGCCCTTTCACTTTTTCCAAAATGCTGGATGTTTCTATTCCCCTGAAAATGGTTTTCATGGCCATAAATCGTAAAGAATTCATTACTCCAAATATGTTTGTGTGCCCGATGCAGCTGCCAGTGGATTCGCAAAAAGACGCCCTGCTCACTACTGTCAGTTTTGGGAATCAGAGCTGCACTAATCGCGTAAAAAATTATATGCAACTGATATACACCCAGATGTAGAAAAATCTGCAATCACTGCCAGATTTCTGGCTCATTGCAGCTGTGCACTTACATGGGAATCAACATTTTACAAATAATAATGACAACTACAGACCATCTTGTGATGAGATCATACCAGCCACCCTTCCTACCCCAATGCTTCAATCAAACCAGGCCTTCATTTTGATGTGAACTGCGCACCTGTTCAGTTTTGAGACTGTTATGTGTACAGTTGTGACGCCATCACATTGAAAAACATCTGTCCACAGACAGACAGACAAATGATAGATCGTTCATACAACGATGACTTGCCGAAATTCCACCCAGTACAACAAAGTTATCAACCAAAGTATGTTTCTGACCTTCTGTGTGACCTTGACTTTTGACATAGAAACTTAAAAAAGTAGAGGTCTGTGGCAAGTAACCTATGCTAACATGTCTCCAAGTTTCATGAAGATTGGTGCAGGGTAAATGGCAAAAGGATGCCTAACTAAAAAACTGAGAGACGGACGTCTAACGCAACCGATTGATGTACCTGCCGAAATTTTGGTAAGAAATTAACAGCTGAAAAGTAGTTAAATCCACTTCTGTGGTAGTTGCCACTATCATGGGTGTCTCCAAGACCACATTTTGCCATGATGACAAACACATACACACACACACACACACACACGAACTGTGACACTGTTAAATGTGCTGAAAACTCACTCTGTCACTGCTGGTAAAGATGATGGTGCACTGGGTAACAGTTCCATCTTACAGCATTTGTGCCGAAGAGCAAGCGGGTGAGATAATGGCTGGATTAATAATGAGAAACCCTGGGCTTCTTCCCAAAGACATCATTACAGGTTGGCACAGGGTGACTTCAGAGTGAAGCATATTCATATTGTCACCAGACAATAATCAAGTATGCCAAGTTTAACCCTTAGAGTGCTGAAATAAATTTTCAAAAGATTAAAATTGAATTATCTTGTGCTGTTGAAAACCTACCAAGTGGTAACTTGTTTAAAAGAGCTCCCCTGCAGGTCTCCTGTTAGGCCTCCGAGGAACATCGACCTCGCAACTTGACCGTGTTCGCCCTTTTTCTCCTCAGTTCCATTTCTTTGGGCTTGAGATGAAAGGAAGCTCTTGATGGAGACATTATAAACAGGCTGCGTCTTAATTAAAATATGACTGGAGGTGCTAGCTGTGAACACACCAGAGAGCGGCTCCACACGTGTTCGCCGTGTGGAGAGAAGGAGCGCGGCCCCCAAGCACCTTTCTCAAATTTCTCACAGCCCTGCCCGTCGCTCTGCATTTCCGACACCGTGTACGAACAGAAATTAAACTGCAATCACTCGCATCACGTTACCTGATGAGACACTTCTGACTTCTGCCCATCATTCCCACCACGGCAGAAAACGGTATTTGGGTCAGCGGAGGATTGTGTACCAAATGTATGCCAATACTGGCAAACAGACGGGGGGGGATTGTGATGAAACTCTTTGGTCTTCAGACTCGTCACGGCAATATTTTGAAGAGGAGGACTGTTTGCCCTATTTGTATTTTTCTTTTGTTCCTGCGGAGTTCATACAGCGAGAAACAGAGATCAGAGAAAGTGATGACAGTACAGATGGTAAAATGGCAGGGGATCAAATCCCCTGATGGAAAACTGGGCCAATGGAGGTTTGGCTGCCCTACGGACTGAGCTGTACCTCTAGCTAGTCAGGTGTAGTTTTATATGACACCATTTACATTATGCTAATGAGCACAATTTAACCATTGTCCCAGTAAACAAAACTTGACTTGAATCAGTGGCAGTTGATGAGCTGAAAATTGATCGAGCATGGAACATTCCTGAAGAGTAATGACTGCTCTTGACCTGTTTTGATGCACTTATCTAAATTAACAGTATGTAAACTCTGAAAATACTCATTATTATCAGGTATGGCCAGTTTTCTTTGTTAAGGTAACATGAGACAAAAAAAAAACCTCACTTTGACGTGCTAAACATAAACAAGGAGGTTAGCAAAGCTGGTTAACCTTTTTCTTTAAGTGAATAAAACTTTCTCTTTAATCGTTGCCACACTGCATTAAGAGGGAAGCTGTGTGTTTAATTTTCGAAGGCTGAAAACCTTGTGAATCAAGGAAAATGACAGAAAATCAATCGAGTTTTTCTCGTTCCACCTTAATGAGGAAAACTCACGACCTCTTATGGTCCCGAGTGTTTTCACAGTTCATGTAATGTCAATTTAAATAAATGACTTAAAACAGGTTAAGACCAATCACTATTTTCCAGGGGTATTCTGTGCTTCATGAATTTTCAGTTCACCAGCCACCACTGACCCGCACATAACATTTAAAACGTGCCTCAAACTGCAAGGTCATTCATAGTTCATGCTCATAAATTATTCCTCGTGGGAACTCTGGAACATAAGAATATTTCATCATTATAAAAAAATCATTACAAGCCTAATAGTCTCATTTTTGTCCTAGTTTGACCCCACTCATAGGCACAGAGATACCATCACGGTCATTATGATGTACTTAACAAGATTAGTAGCCCTTGTTATATGGTGGCTTGAGAGAACAGTATCATGTTATGGAACATCTCGCCAGAACTAGAACAGTAGGCACGCTTCTGTCAACATTGGCAGGTTGTGTCCTAGTTGTGCTTCGCAGAATCTCGATTCACAGTACAAAGCCCTGTCCTCTCTCCAAATAGCATGGCTGTCACTCAGTGGACGCGTAATTGAGGAGATCATCTCGGCTTTCCCTCCGACTTACTGACGTGATTTATATCACAGGAGCGCAGCCATCGTAAGGTCATGTTTTAGCAACAGTGGCTCTCCTCCTCTCCGGTTACACATCAGCAGAATGCGATCACGCTTGCATCGGCTCACCGAGCGGATAGATTTGCATCTGTTACCAGTGTAATATCACTCCAACCTTTCTCTACTTAGAGCAAGCCGCAAACTAAGGAATACCTAAAAATACTCAGCGCATATCAAGAATTCTTTCCATTGACGATTAAACAGTAGACAGGGGCGAAAATGTTCCCAGCATTCTTAGCTTACATTGCACATTTTTGATGAAAGGGATCGGTTTGGTATTAAGCGGATTTAGTGAGCACACATGTCCACTGCCCCGAAAAAGTCTCACTTCCTGATTTCTTGTCACACTTGTGTCAGATTTTCATATAAAACGAATTTAATTTAATCAAATTCATTAATGAAAAACAAGGACAACCTGAGTAAAAACAAAATACAATTTTTGAAGTATCGTTTCATTTAAAAAGTTATCCAACGCCAACAAGTCCTGAGTGAAAATGTACCTTTGCAGACTGTCGGGACATAAAAGGTCTAACACTGTGCGGCAGTCAAAAGCAATTCCAAAAGAGATGAGAAAATATATGAGTGAAGTATATTGGCTGTATTCTGAAAGTGCTTAGCAAGTCTCTGGGTCTCCAGTGAACCACAGTGAGAGTCATCATCTCCAAATGGAAATACTGGAACAGTAGTTAATCTCCCCCAAATGAAGCTGGCCCACTAAAATTCCACCAATTGTGTATCCACGACTGATATTGGAAATAAAAATGTACAAAGATAAACATCTAAGAAACTGCTGGCCTCACATGCCACAGATATGGTCAGCATTCATGATTCCAACATTAGTGAAACATTCATGAGAGAAGTTGCAAGGAGAAAATTTGTGTGAACCACGAATAACATAAAGGGTCATCTCATATCTGACAACCGCAAACCCTTTTGGAAACTAGTCGGAACTTTTCGGAAGATGTAAGCCCCGGCACATCTAGTGCGAAGCTGAAACAGCATTCCACAACAAGAACATCATATCACCAGTCAAACACGGAGGTGGCGGTGTGATGGTCTGGGGCAGCTTTGCTGCTTCAAGACCTGGGCGATTTGCCATAATTCCCGAAACCATGAATTCAACTCTCTTCCGGAAAATCCTAAAAGAGAAGGTCCGGCCTTCAGTTTGCGACTCAAAGCTCAAGCATAGTTCGGTTATGCTGCAAATCAGCAATCTGAAGCACAAGAGCGAGCCCACCTCAGAACGGCCGAAAAAATGAATTTATTAGATCAAGCCAAAGTCCTGACTTGAGCCCCATTGAAATGCTTGGGCAGGACCTTAAACAGTGATGTTTCTGGGGACTTTTCTCTGGGGTGAGATACAGTAAGATAAGGGTATTTTTCTCTCAATAAATTACCATTTAAAAACTGTATTTTTTGTTTCCTAAAGATTTGCATTTTCTAACATTATATTTTTTATGAAGATATGAAACATTTTAGAGCCAAATATATTTTGAAAAGCAGAGAATTCTTAATCACTGTGCTGAACACTCGAAGTCTCGCCCCACTTTTGTTTCTTAAGCCTGATTCATGCTTCTTGGGGTCGGCGCGGTCAGCACGGCCTACACGGTGAAATGACGCAATTGCGGCCAAGGCGACAGAGCGCGGAGGGTCCGCGGAGGCTCTGAACGCCGAGCCGCGCACCTGGAGGATTTTTGTAACAACGCGGCCGGGTCGCAGACCCCGTTGCAATGATTGGCTAGCTTCAGGACCCGGAAGTACGTATACCTATTAAGATTAAAAATGAAAAGCTTCAAAGAAAAGCCAGCTGTACGTACAAACAGCTGAAAATACAAACATCTTTACTACAGTTCCTGTCGGATCTACAAGGATGCTCATTGCCAGACATCGGTGCAGGAACTGCCGAAATGCAAACCATGTCAACTTAGTTTTCGGAAGTTTCAAATGACCCAATTATCGTAATAAAGAGCGGCCAGTAGCCTAATATTTGTTTTGACAGCGACGCACTGTCTAATCTAATTCAAAATAATCGAGCCGTGTGTTTGGTAATAATAATAATAATAATAGTTACAATATGATAGTGAAAATGAACGTATTTATCACAGAAATAAGATTCAGTAGCGCAACTGCAGAGCAGGTCCGTTCTTGGAGCCGCTTTGACCGCATCAAGCATGAAACGACTGGCCGTTCGTGGGGACCGTGCGCGCCGTCCGCACCGCTGAAACCGCGCCGACCGCAAGAAGCATGAATCAGGCTTTAGTCAAACTGGTCGTATTTAAGCCAATGTCATTCGGTTCAGCTTCCTGCCAAATGCCTAATTAGGTGGACGGAAAAGGATAGCGCGTGAACATAAAAGTTGCCCAGGAGAGGATCTGTAAACGACTTTTGATTCTGCCTATTGGAGAGATGCCACAGTCAACAGCACCAATGGCCAGAATTCAGACACATTTCAGGCACACAGTTACTGTGAATGTCCTCCTGAAATGAGGAAAGCTGGAATGTCAAATACATTGGCATGCTAGCAACAACATTATAGACTTCGATGTCACTTCATCATGATAACTACACAGACAAATAGCTCGCTCGCGAGTATTCCATTGTAAGCGAACTGAAGCCTTTTTAGCTCGCTAGCCAGTTGGCTATGTAGCCAAATACATTGGCGCGCTAGCTATAACATTATGCAGTTCGACATCACTTTAGTTTGATAGCTAGACAGCCAACCAGCTGGCTAGCGAGTAAGACAGTGCGCAAACTGTAGCATTATTTTGTCGGCGTAATCAAGACGCAAATTGACGCGATTATGGGACGAAAGTGAGGTGGGGGGGACCAGAATTCCAGACTAGCGACACATTAACGGTGCGGAAAAAGATATCGCCGCCAGTTGTCCTCCTTGTTCAGCCATGGTTTAAATTTTACGCAGGCAGCGGTCGGACTCCCAGTAAAATTAAATGCAGTCATCAACGGAGAGAGCAACACTGCCGCCCAGTGGTGGGAGGGGCGGGGTTCTCCACACATGTGAATCTGCTCAACTTGTGTGTGAATCTCTTCAGAACTGAGTGATGTTAGTCTCAAAAATAAATGCGTGTGCCGGTTGATCCACAAACGCACTTTCGACATTTCACAAGCAGAACTGGATATTTACAAATGATAAGGCATGAGCAATGCACATACAAAATTGAAAAACACGTGTAAATCGTGGATATATTTGTGGATCTGAAAAATACGAGTAAATCGTGGATATATTTGTGGATCTGAAAAACACGTGTGTAAATCGTGGATATATATTTGTGCATAATTTTGAGACTAATCTCTCCCCATAGCATTCCACGCTCCGCCTTAACCAACCTCATCTGTTATTGTCATCGTCTCATTGGTTAGCCTGTATAAACGAGAGCTTCACACAGTATCAGTGCAAAGTCTTGTAAGCCTGTTGTCAACCCTTTCAGCGCCGTGGGCAACTATAGTTGCCCAGTGATGTAAGATATCAAAATGAGATGCTGTTGAAAACCTATCATGTGGCAACTTGTTTAAAAGAGCTCCCGCAGGGGAGCTCTTTTCAATAAGTTGCCACATGATAGGTTTTCAACAGCTCAGGACAATTACATTTCTAATTCCTTGAAAATGTATTCGGCACTCAAAGGGTTAAGCCTTAGTGTTGTATAGATGCCACTCCCGTGTATTCGCTGTATTACAGCAAAGGTATAGTAAGATCTACTTCATCTTTGCATCTGAATCCTGTTCCACGTTTGCCAATTTTCAGAGAACTCTACCTGGTATACAGAAAAAGCCATTACACATACAGTACATCTAGAAAACAAAACTGAACAAGACAACTTGGTCATCACTATCCCCCGCCACAATCAAGGGCCATAACTCCGTAAAAAAATATTCTTCGACGTCCATTTTCCAACTCAACGATGATCATGAGTAGCTTATTATCCATACAAAATTTCACACATATAGGTATAATAGTTTCAGAGAAATCTTGTCCCCATTGTGGCCCAGATGGACGGACAGACAGATGGATGGACAGACCCCAATCCAATACTTCCCGGTCCCACTTTGTGGCACGGGATAATAATGGCAACAGCAGTCTGCAGGAATCTTCATATGCCTTGTAATGGTGACAGATCAAATATCCAGGCCTTTTTCTTTTTTTATTGATGAAGCACCTTACTTATGTAATAGACACTTGCAAAGCGTAAATTCGAGCAAAATATCTTTGTCTGGAAATACAAGTAAATACACTTTCCAGAATCCTCTTGAAATAAAAGGGGTTTTACCAGGACACGGTCAGAAAACTGCATATCCCTGTGCTGTCGTGATCCTTCTTTCCGCAACATTTTCTTGGCATAACTAAACGGCACGGGAAATACCTCTTTTTTTACGCACAGATAGGATCCTACCAAACCAATATCGAAATATGAATCTCAAGTTATTGTTGGTATAACTCTCATTAATACTTCAGTGAAATATTGATTTCAACAAAATATTCAACAAAAATAACTTATAAATAAGACAAATATGAAATTCTTATTCATTACTCTGACAAGCCTGAATGTTGTGACACAGTGATGCTAAAATATTCCATATCAAAGAGCACATTTGGGTTTTTCTTTGTCACTCAGAGTTTTTGAAGGTCTTTGCCAGCAGAATAATCTCTGTACATTTAAGGAACAACACAGCCTTAAGTCCTTTCCTGATAATTGGACAAGATAGACTCTTGTAAACAAAAAGAGTCAGGAAGGACATGTGGCACACTGTCATCGAGCTCCTCTTATTTTGTTTGATACACGATTTGAAGTAATGTCAGACTGATACTTTTTAATGTTCCCCGATTAGCACCCATTTGCCAAAAGACCAAAACCCGCTGTTTTTAATCTGGTTTTTCTCAGCATTCAAGATGAAACCATTGAATCAACATTGATTTTTCTGACTCATGTTAAAAAAAAATGTAATATTTTCTTTTTAACACTATGCAGCACGTTGCACACGGTCATGTCCAAGTTCAAGCATGTACTGTACATGCAAGGTTACAGCAAAAAGCAAGAGGAACATTTGACAACATTCAGGCCAAACAATCGACAGTGCATAGTCCTCCATAGACAGTTAACAGAACCCTAAAATCTGGAGCAAATAGCCATTGCCCGTTTCAGAAAATAAAAAAATTATTAAACCATTATTGATACAATAAAATAAGCTAAAAATGAAAATTTCTCAGTGCTGTGCGGCAATTTTAAAAGATCAAATTGAATGACATTAATGTTTTCAGGAACTGCAGTGTGGGAGGGTTAACTGTAGTTTGATAGAAATGCAAAGAAATAGCTGTCTGAACCTCTAATCACATAACCTATTTCACCAGCGGCACTTTAATCTCATAAATTACACAGCGCTAAATCAAATCCTTTTATACTTACTGAGACAGCCCACCCCGTGCCAACCAGAAGACAATAATTCATCACCTCAAGTAAACAGATCCTAATACCGAACGTAACACAGCGCTAAAATCGCTAATGAGCACCAGCACGTTATCTCCATACCTCAGGAGGGAGGTGAAAACCTCAAGAATCTTGCAGCGTTGGTCCAGACAGGTTGCTTGAGACGGACAAGATCAAAAGCTCAGTACAATGGAGGGCTGATTTTCCAGTTTCAAGTTGCCCTTGATTTAAATTCTCCTGTCTTCCAATCCTCTGTCTCACTCCTTCACTCCCACTTGCCCATGTTTACTGGCTCTGTCTGTCTCTCTCTCTCTCTCTCTCTCTCTCTCTCTCTCTCTCTCGCTGTCTTGCTCACTCACTCTGGCTCTGGCTCTCACACAGAAAAAAAATGCTTCATTGGCATGAAATACAATCCCGTTGATTTTGCCAAGACACGGATATATATTCTCTCCCCCTTTCTCCACCTCCCCTTCCCCTCCAATCATTCAGTCACTCACTCACTCGTCTGCCAAAACATTCACAGTAAACACAGGAAACACTGCGCTGTATCAGCTCTCCATAAGCTCTCAGAGTGGATCCACTTCACATGCTGGCGAGACACTGGTCAGATGGGCCTCGGCATTTAGTCACTACCCTTCAAACTAAAGATGCATATTGAGTGGATTGATACTGCGCCACGTCAGGTGTAGTGCGATAGCTTAACCTCAACATGGTCTATCCCAGCCAGAAACTGCCATGTTACAAAATGCATAATACTGCTTTGCACTGTACCTGGAGGAAAGCACCTGAGCTGCCATTTACATCGTCCAATTACCGTACCAACTGCTGCCATTAAGATGAGCAGCTGTTGCTTGGGAAAGGCAGCTGAATCTGGCCAATCTTTGTGGAAAGTTTCAAAAGAATACTGTTAAAAATGCCCAGTGTTAATTCAACTCTTCACCAGAGTCCCACATAGCAAAATTGGTCTGGCCCAATTCTGGCCCATATAATGCACTTCCACGGCCCAGTTCTGGCCCACATATAGCAAGAATGACAGGCCTTTTGTGGCCCAGATCTGGTTTGCCGGAGCCAGCACAGGGCCAGCTGCGAACAAAATCGGTCCACATATGACATTCCATCACATAAACGGTGCCATCATCACCCGACCTGGCCCACATCCGGGTAACAGACCACTTGCCATGCCAGCAATCACCCAGCAGTGCCGGCTTGATGCCCAATCCGGGTCAGAGCCCTCTGCTATGTGGGGTGCATTTGATTTCATCTGTACAAGCTGATGTTACCGTAAACATGCTGTGTTCAAACTGGGGTCTGTACGCGCAACCCAGTTCAGTGAAATTCTGACCTCTTGACCAGCTGATCCAGTTAGACTGGCACAAGTAATCAGGCAGAGTTTACTTCCTTTCAGCTGTGATGGCTGAATTACGGAAAAGCTGCTGTTTAATTTTTCAATTTGATGTTGATCTGTAGTGACATGGGCAGTTGCACTGGCCTCCAGATAATGTTGGCACCGGATTCACATAATTGGACAGCAAAAAAAAAGAGTTAATTATCACTAGCTAATTATGGAAGACTAGCTGACGTCTTGCGTCAGCTAATGGGGATCCTTGCCAATAAACAATAAACAATTATCACGTGAAGCGCGTTTTCTATCAAGGCACCTCAAAGTAGGAATGTCTGAACCTGGACGCACACGGAGACATCAGGGCATGTAGTGTAAATGCAATGGTCAAAAGCAACGTTGAAAACGCTTCAAATCATCAAAAATATTAATAAAAACGGCACCTCGTGTCAATAAAGAGCACTTGGTGTGTTCGGCCCCTAAGGCCTCAGCTGATAGGCCATATTCTCTTGTTTCTGGAAATTTGCTCATGTAGTATATGGCCAAAATACAAGCAGCTCTACATAAGCTTAAACGTGCACAAATCCATCCTTCCATTATCTATTCCGCTTCTTCCTCACTGGGGTTGAGGAGGAGTTGGAGTGTATCCCAGCTGAATATGGGCGAAAGGCAGGGACACACCCTGAGTGGCTCGCCAATCCATTGCCGGATGTGCACGCCATTCACTCACACACTTATACAGTGCCTATTGGCAATTTAGAGTCTCTAATTAGCCAGACATGCATGGCTTTGGACGGTGGGACGAAATTGGAGAACCCAGAGGAAATGAACAGGGACCCAGTGAGAACGTTTAAACTGGCAGGCTGGATTCAAATCCACTACCTTCTCGCCAAGAGGTGGCGATCTGGCGGTATCTATCAAGTCAATAACTTTGCTTTTTAAATTACAACATGGTTATTGGTAGAACATTTTTACGGCTACACTGCAATGACATTTTTGGCTTTATGCCCCCAAAAAATCTCTCAAAAGGAATTTAATTCTGAATATTTTCACTTTATTCAAAGTAGGAATATATTCAAGAGCTTTTCCAAACTGCTTTTTTTTTAATATATATACTCTGAAAAAAAAGTTAGTCACGTTCTTCCTTGCCCTTCATATCAGTGATCAGCTCAAATTTAAAGGTCCATTTTTTTGTACGGAGCAGTATGGTGCTAGTTATTTTAATAGGGCTTGCAGGCTATGGAATGGTATTCCATTGCCTGTTAGGGCCACCTTCTCCTTGAAGTCTTTTAAAAATCAGGTATTTGAAATGTATAAATTAAGAGTTGATTCTGTTGATCTGTCCCATTCTTGTAACTTGGTTACTTATTGTCGTTGCTCAAGATGTAGGCCTGCCTAAATGTGACTTTTATAGGATTTTATGCATTATGATTTTATGATTTTGGGAGCCGCTGATACAGGTTTTATCCTTTGTGGTTACCCCTTGGATACAACTCTCTGTATTGAACCTGAACTTATTTTATATTGTGTCGATTTTTGTTTCCATGTTTTTAATTGTGTACTTTGTTATGTTTAAATTAATTGTTGTATCCATAAAGCTTAAATAAATAAATAAATAAATCAACAGGCAATCAACACCTTGGGTACTTTTGCAAAATGCTTTCCAGTCCTATTGTATTTCTTCTAAATGTGTTAGAGGTGTTTCTGGCTGTATCATCCTTTTCTGTGAATGGAACAATGAATGTGGCCACTGAGCCTGTGGTATTTCATCTTGTTTCGGCAGAGCGCTCGGAGCTGGCTTGCTGGAGGAGGTGAAAAACCACAAGTACAGGAGAGCAAATTGAAAAAGCCAGGGGGCACATTCAGTCAACCTTGCAATTGCTTTTCCACGATGGTGACAGCGACTGACGGGCCAAGTGAAAAAAAAAACAGTATATAAGCCGACAAATATATGAAAACGGAGGTTGAAGGGAGAAGTTTAAAGCATGGAGCATCAGACTTAATGGAGGCTTAATTGTTGCAAAACACAGCACTGCATCAAGGCCACAGATCCTGCATCGAACACTTTTCAAACAGAAATGGAACATAAGTCAACAAAAATTGAACCCATAGGCTCCAAATTGCATTCAAACAAAACCAGTTTGAGCCTACTCCATAATAGCTTGATTGATAGAGATTGTGTGCATTCGCAAAGAACTAGCTAGACGTCAACATTATTGCTGCCAGTATCAGATTTAAAAACTGTATCTGCCAAGATTATCAAAGAACCAGAGGCACAGCTCATGACCTGAGGATCAGAGGGAGCCAAACAATGGCAGATGAAAAAAAACCATCCCTGCTATATCTTTCTACGATAGTGGATTAAAACAGATCAGAAAAAGACACTAAAGCAGTGGTTGCCCTAAACCACTAGATTTGACTGATGGGTGATTGCAGGCTGCTCATGGAGTGGAATAAATCTTGATTGTCCCTGAGCGGCAATTTGATGTACAGTCAGCAGTCAATATAGAAGACAAAACAAGTAATACATGTCAAATAAAAACACTTAGCAGACGACTCCTCACTGGATCTGTAGCTGAATTACAGAACATTTCCTGCTATTGGTTTTATATGTAGCAACGTGTAACATTCACACCCTCTGCCAGATCAGAGCAGCCGGAATTCGCTGTCTAGGATTAAGTGGGCCATATGGTTAGCTAAGGCCTTATAAATGGGAGAGAGATAAATTACAAGGAACCAGACAATCTCATCCTGCGTCTTCACAATACTCACAAGTTTGCTCTTGTTCAGATTACAGAAAATGTTAAAACAAACTGAATAAACACAAGTAAAATATACTCATAAGAGGTGTGTCCAGACTATGAAGCATTTTTAGAAAGTACAAGTGGCTATGAACCTTGCTTCACCTGGCATCGGTATTTGCAGCAAATATCACTTTGTTATCAGGAACTATCCCCAGATATTTATACCACTGGACAACCCTCAATAGCGTTTCATAATATTTAGTAAAAATAGTGGCAAAGCTTGGCCAAACATGGCCAAAATGGAACGCCCCCTATTAGGAAAAGTATCGGTCCGATTCGGCTGAAAATCGAACTTGGTGCAGACCTTATGACCATGTATACACATATGAAATATGAAAAGGATCGTGCAAAAACTGAAGATGCTAGAGCGCAGACAAGCCAAAAGTTTACGCACGCACGGACGCACGCACGCACGCATGACAGACCACCACTAAAGACCCCGAGCATAGCATAAGCCCCTTAGGCCTTTTGGCCAAGCAGGCTAAAAAAGGAGGGGGTACTGCGGTGATCTATTAACATTTCCTTAATCTTCTTAAATGTTCGCTTCACACTATTCTGCAAGCGCACTGACAACAAGACCACATATTGGGTCCTAGTCACTAAACATGGGTACAGAGGCAAATTTCATCACATCTGTAGCCATACCCACTCAACAGGAATGTGTGTAAAGGACAAATAAAAAAGAATGCATCCTTGAGGGGACCTATTTAAGGACATTCGTTTGCTGGATTAAGTACCATTTACTCTTACCCTCTCAGACCTGTTTTCAAAAAATCTGCCAACCAACAAACAGAAGTAAAATCAATTTACTGAAAAAGCTAGAAGTAAGCTTTTGGGAAAGAACAAAAGGTCATATACTGTTTATAGTCTTTCATCAGGTCCAACCCTTACGAAAAATATCCTATAGTTATTTCTTAGCATTACTATAGTATTACTATAGTTGCATAGTATAACTAGAGTAGTACAATAGCCATCACATTATAACAAAAGTATCACCACAGTCAACAGTACTGTGATATTATAATAGTCCACACGACTGTATTGCTGAAGTTTGAATAACAATAGTATCATTATAAGAATACTACACTATTGTGTAGTATACCATCCATTTACTATAGGATAACTATAGCTTGGAATTATAGTAATTTTTCATAGGAAAACTATGTACAAAGCCTGGAGATCAGAACTGCCAATTGCCTTGTCTACATGAGCTTTTGGGTGAACATGGGCAATAATGATACGACCTGTGGGAATTTTCCAGGCAGGTAGAAGGGGAGTGAAGAGACGGACTAAAGTGTAATATCAAGGCTGCACACAGTTTCCCATATGACCACGGTTTCAGGCACCGTTTGGGTCACGCTACGCTGGTGTTAGAGACAGATGGCAGCCCTAGCATGATCACAGCATGAGGAGCAATTGAAAATCCGTTCTGCTCGGCACTCATGCTGAAAACTGTTCCTCACATTACACACAGCAGATATGTGACAGGGCAGTATGTTATGAAGAAATAATTCGCCGAAAACATAATAAATAGCCGTCCCCTGCACAACACCAAAGAGCAACTCTTGCTATGTACTTGAATAAATTAGTTCCATGTTGAACTGTGAAAGATAGATCATCAAATAATGCACATTTCGAATTATGGTACTCCATCTCTTAGAAAAGAAATTTCTAGTGACCAAATTTGATGAAAAGCTTCTAGACAGAGATACTGTATGCTATGAAGCGAAATTATAGGCCCTAATTTAACGACCAAAACGCAGCTAGCAGACGCAAGTGCTAACAGTATCGCAGGTCAAAACTGGGTGTGTCTAACTCTATTCCGGTAATTTTCTGACAGGAGCCCATAGCACAGCTGTGGCATTGGTCTAAGGTGAATAAATTGCCAGTGGGTGTGAAGAGGAGTTTTCTATTCCAGCCAATCAGATCAACTGCTGTCATTCTCATTGAAACTAAAAGATTAACGCCATAGCGATCTGGCAGTTTCATCAGGTGAACAACAAGCTAAGAGCTTGCATTACTGGTGCATCCTTCGGTCGCCTGAGAATCGCCTTTCAATGTAGAAAGCGGTTCAATGACGTGAGCCGAAGTGAAAAGCAAAAACTAATGTCAAACAGGCAGGAGGAAAGATCCACTGGAGGGTGGGGATCCATCCAACTGCGCGACCCTCAGAGGAAATGGCTGCCTCTACCCTCCCAACTGAGGGGTCAGAGGTCATCACCAGGTAATGCATTCGGTATGGAATGATGTGGGCCATTTTAGGCACTCGGTGGTATTGAAACAAGGGCAAGACTGAATTTAATTTTTTTGTATTTCCTGCCAGACAAAGAAAATATCCATGTATGAAAATACTCCTTCACTCTCCCTTTCCCATTAGACCCCACCACCTTTTTGTCAACATTATTTATAGGGTACCACAAAACTGAAAATTAAAGAGGGAAGGAAAATGACACGAATGACATCCATTTATTTGCAAGCAGTTCCAATGGCTGGGATTCAGTCCTATGAAACTACCATAGAGTGACAGCGTTTGCATTAAAAGGTGGTTTGGGTGAGTCAAAACACAAACGAGGTGTGTGAAACAAAATTCACATAGCAACAACTTTATAAGTTGAGGCACCCTCTAATACGCAGTCCAACCGAATGTGACACAAATGCCTTTATTTCAGGGCAGAAAACTTACAAAGAGGGCAAAGGCAATAAATATGCCACTTGCAATGGACAAAATTACGCATAATGTTACTGCCGCGTGTTTCTGTTTGCGAAGGCATGAAAAATAGAACCCATTATATGTTACAATATGATTTTGGTATCATACGCATTAATAGAGTCATGCCCGAATAAATTAGTCTCAAGTGAACAATGCTTACTCGTTACATTTGATTCTATTTTCTATTTTTAATTAGTGTTCATTTTGAACTGTTTTTCTCCATTACTATGAATAAAGTGTTTACTTTTAAGGACAATTATTTTTAAAAGCAAATAGTATGTTATATCAGGGACTTACGATCCAAACATTAACTCATAAGGAAAACACATTTTTATTGAGCCACTTCTTTGCACAGCTGAAAGCAAATCTGACTTTAGTTCAGAAACCTTCATTAGACACATATTGATACCACAATATATTCTTGCTGTGTATTAAGCAGATCAGCTTGGATCAGGGAATTAATATCTAGTAATCAACATGCAGCTGGTTCTTCAAAGGCCTTGTTAATGTAGTATAATTATCTATGAGAGCCTCTTTGGGAAAACGTCTGGCGCTGACTGTAAGCCATGCGACCAGAGGTCAATGAAAATAGTGAAATTCAAGAACTACAGTATCTCACAAAAGTGAGTATACCCCTCACATTTCGACAATTAATTTATAATATCTTTTCAAGGGACAAAGTTACAGAAATGAAACTTGAATATATTCTAGAGTTGTCATTGTACAATATGAGTAACAGTGTAGATTTACACTGAAAAGATATAATAAATTAATTGTTGAAATGTGAGGGGTGTACTCACTTTTGTGAAATACTGTGTACAGATATTGAGACAGAAAACAATATAGATAAAACATGATGGAAAGATAAATATGTAAAAACTAAGTAGGCCCTGATGCAAGACAACTATACAAACTGCAATGCATGATTTCATTCAGCATGAATATTAAGCTCAGTAAGCATATTTGCATCTGCCAATCATCAGTGCAAGGTGAAAAACTACACAAGCACCAGCAAGAAACCTTCTAGCAATATGCTTAAAACTAAAAAATGCTGCTCTGTTTATGTGTTGGTTTTTGTCTGTAATCCCCCAATTAAATCAATTCTGATTACATTCCGGCCTATTTGGACTCATCACTCGACATCCTATTTAAACACTACTGTTACAGTTATCGATAGCCAAAGAAAAAGAATTCTTCACTCTGAAAGAAATGGTATCAGTGCATCCATAATTTAACCACAAATATTCAATGATATGGCCCGATAATCTACACTTATTCGTCCATTTTTATGACTAATGTAGTATAATATAAGCACTTGCTAACTTTGGGCCTGCATTTCTGAGGGATGAAGTTTTTTGAAAGCTGCAAACATGTACGGCCCACCACAAATCAAGCTGTGTTCAATCTTGTACTGGTGTGAAGCTGAATGGAATGGCATGAGTATTATTCCTGAGGACGTGTTTATGAGCGTGTCAGTGTTTTATGAGGGACTAATTCTATGTTTGACAGGGATGAGCATTACAATTCTGAAGCCCATCGTAATTCAGTCCGCGATTAGTGACTGATAGACTCCTGCTGCATGTGACACGTTACCCTCCCGTCAGGCATTTCAGCCGACCGTCTCCTCACTCTCTACAAGCAGAATATACAGTATATCAGCACTGCATGTCTGGCTAGCAAAAGTGATTGAAAAAAGCTGTTGGGGGCTAAATAACAAAGCTGCGTAGGCACGCTATTATGTTTTAACCAACCTGTCCTCCAACCATGCACTCAAATAGGTCGATTATTTTCATTTACTCTGATTTATGACCCATGGGAGCGTTTCCTAAAATCGCGCCCCTACTGGCAGCAGGAAGGTACTGTTAGAGTTACAGTCTCAGTTCCAGATACAGTTTCAGTCAAATTTACACTTAAAATAACGGTTTGGGTGAGGATTAGGGTTGGGGTTAGGGTTAGGGTTAGTATTAGGATTACAGTTAGGATTAGGTTTAGGTTAGTGATTTACTGACAGCGACGCTGATGATGGAAACCAGATTGTAGTTATTTAAATGACCGCTAGAGGTCGCTTAACTCCTAAACGTAACTTTAGGTCGTAGTAAGCTGCTTGACAAACGACCTTTGCAGGCGTATTTTGTTGGAGGACAGGCCATTGTCTCCAACATGGCGGCGACACACCACCCGCCTGTCTAAATGAACAAATCACGATCTTCAGGCTTGATGAGGGAAGTGCTTACACGACAAAATAGTTCCTATGCATCAGTGCGTGTTTTGTAAACAAAACCACGTGTTGCTAGAAAGATGGCGTTCGCACAGTCTTTGCAGAGAGCAAAGGAGAAACTCGGGCTTGTTTTTGAGTTGAGAGAGAAACAGTTGGAGTGTCTGGAAGCGATATTCGAAAAGAACGATGTTTTGGCAGTGCCATGTTTCTCAAAAAGTAGTGTGTGTTACTCCCATGATGCTTTGCGTTCCCAAAGACAGATCGGTGCGCAGAGTGCCATCTGGTGAAAGACAATGAGGACAGGCTCGTTTTAACCTCTCCTTACTGATCCTCTTTGTCTTGTTCTTCTTCTTCTTCCTTGAACAACTTCTACTAGCTAGGGTGTTTAAGACAGGCCCGAGAACCGTATTGTAAAAAGTTTTGATTGGGCACAGTCCCCTGATTCTTTTCACCGAGTTTCATGTTTCTGCCTCCAGCACTCTAGCACCACCAGTGGGTCAAAGTTGGAGGTGCATTCACGCACGTAACTTTTGAACTGTACGATCGATTTTCAAAAGTGAGGTACCCTCGGATTTCGTAAATCAAGCAGAGTTTATCGCACCCTATGATATTAATTTCCACCATATTAGATTTTTTTTTTTGACTTCAAAAATGTCTCATTGGCTACAAATTTTGTCCAGTTTTTACCAATATCGGGGCAGATGATATTCAGACAAAGCCACTAAAAAGTTATCAGATGAATTTTTACTTTTCAATGGGTTCGCCCGTAAGAGCCAATCAAGATCAATGATGAAATCACCAGACAGGAAGGGAGTTTTATCTTAGCAATACTTTGATGTATCAAAACCAATCTTGTTACATGGAGTCAGAACCTCATTTTGAGCAACCACAAACAAATGTTGTGTCATTTGACCACTAGGGGACCCTAAAGTAATCAAAAATGTGATTTGCCTAATCCCTGTTGATGTGTTTACCATAGAACTTCTTGTGTCTGCCAATACCATTGGTGGTCCTAAGGCTGAGACATAGCAACTTGTCATGTCAACCTTATTGATGTGGCTGCCATATTAGATTTTATTAAAAGGTATAAAAATTTCTCACAGGCTGCAAACTTTGTCTAATTTCCACCAAATTTACTGTGGATGATCTTCAGACTAAACCTCACAAAAGTTATCAGATAGATTTTTTTTTTTTGAAACTGCCCATTGAAGCAAAATCAAAGGTAACCAACCCAAACAGGACATGAGCTCACATCTAACTTACACCCGATCTTTGCCTATAATCAGTGTTTACAGCCATTCATACAGCTGTACTTTAAAAATGATCACATCAAGTTGCCATGGCAACACTGCCCTTGCATCTATATTTCTTCCCATCCTTTTCCATCATCCCATTCTGATTCTATAAATCATTTCCCATATTAGTAAAAAAAAGAGAGTGACAACAGCAAAAATGCAATGAAGAAAAAAAGAATTGCGGAAAACGTGGAAAAGTATGAATCTAGAGAAATGAAATTCATATTCTTTTTCAAGCTTACATGTTGAAACCATGATCATGCTTGACCTACATAACATCAATATCTAAATATTGTTGCTCAGTCTTCATGACCCATATAGCACTGATTTTTCAGCACTCTGGCGCAGCCTCAACATGTTTTTGGTTCCCACAAAGCTTCAGACACACAAAGGCAGAGTATGAGAGGAGAAACAGTGTTAAAAGAAGAGGGACTTTTGAGTTCATGTAAAACAGGGAAACAATCTCATTCAGGGTGTTAAAATAAAAGACAATGAAAATAGCCAGGAGACAATAGCACATCACAGCACCACTACTTTACACATTTTGCCAAAAAATTAATCAATTTAAAAAGTTCTGTCCACTTTTCAAAATGATTTTAAACCACACCTATATAAATGTGGGTCTCGCATGATTCCTGTCTCTTTTTTCCTGGCAGCTTTCTTCTCCTCAGCCGTCTTAATTTGCTGAGGGTATTTGGTTGCGTAAACTGTTTCTGGGGGCGCTGTCAATCACAATGAAATTCTGCTGGCTGCCCGTGAATGAGCAGAGAGGACTGTCTCTTCGTGCTGTTCTCCCTCCTGATTGGATAAAGTGGGAAGGGGATAGCAGAAAATTTATTCTCTGTTTCTACTCAAACAGAGAGACTGGGAGACCCATTTCACTGACCAAACACTCTAAATTAGTGAGGGCTGTCAGAGTGTGGAGCGATTTCACACTTATTTTATTGCTTACAGCACCTTTAGGTTTACCATGCTAAAAGTCAGTGTGTAAGCAATCAAATCAAATCCATTTCATTTGAGTATTAAGAGACTGCCCAAAACAATGATTTTCCGTTCCATGTTTCCATTGCTACCTTGCAGCCAGGCTGAAGACACGCGCACACCACACACACACGCAGACACGCACAAGCACACACACACACACACAGAGCGAGAGCGAGCAAGAGAGAAAAAGAAAGTGACAAAGAAAGAGAGAGATGCTAGGGCTGAGGGCAATGCCATATTAAATCTTGCCACCTCGTCATGAATGATTGTTTGGCTGTTTTATGTCACTCAAAAGGTTCAGGAAACATCACTGAAAATCTAAATTTGGACTGTATCCAAATGTGCTCAATTTCTCTGCCTGTTGCTTATTGCCTCATGGCCTGCTTACAGCATTTTCGGTAACAAAGTCCCTGCTTACTTACAGCCTTCTTTTTCTGGATAATTTAGCTGGCATAAGCCGCAAGGTAACTTTAACAACAGCAATATTATGAAGAGGCAAGGTCATGTTGCTGGGCTAGACTGGACGATTGTTTTTTTTTTTTTTTTTGGAAATTCAGTAATACATTTTTTTTTTCCAAAAGAAGTAAGTCATCACTTACAGCAGTCGGGAAACTTCAGCTAGTGTGAACTCGCAGATTGTTCTAGCGGCTACTTGCCGGGAGTCTTTGTTTCCCATTGGGATAAATAGCCGGTCTGGACTTGTATAAACCATTGACTGTACACAAAGATGGGTGACATAACATCTCTCCAAAAGTGAGGCCAAGACATTGTGATCACCCCCTTGTGGCTGGCTGCAGTATATGTTATAAGTCTGCCCCCTCCATGTTAACTGCTTGGACATCGACCTCACAAAAAAATTAAAGTACGAGTCAAATAATTTTTTTCTGAAGAAGGCTTCTGTCACTGTATGTAGTTCTTACCATGCTGATGTATATAGAAGTGGTCATTTTTTCTAATAAGTTTGGTTTTATTTAGTTATTTGATACTATACAAAGTTGGTGTAAAGTCATGATTGACAGCTGTGATTGACAGCAACTCTGAAGAGAAACAGTCACCTGCTGATTTATTTGCTGGAATTGTATGGAGCTGGAGTGCGGCCGTCGAGAAAAGATATAACGTTATCATTACGCGTGCATAAGTTGTTGGGTCCCAATACAACTGAATATAACCCATAGTGATTTTGAAAGTCCAATGAAAATTGACAGTAAAAAGATCTTTGATCTGAACAAAGCATCATGTACGGACAGCAGCGGTGATATTGCCGAAGAAATAAAACCAGATGCTAGCTAGTTTAGCAAGATTCTACAACAGATCACTGTAGATAGCAACAGAAATTTATGGTAAAAATCTCTTCTCTCTGAACATAGCGCGATGTACCATTAGCGGCAATGCTATGTTCAAAGTAAAGAGCTTTTTACCATCAATTTTTACAACCAAATCTTGCTAGCTAGCTAACTAGGTCTTTAGCTCTCACGTTAAAATGCACAATAGTGGGGAGTCTATTTGTTCATAGACTTATTTAGCAACCTTATTTTGAAGGGCTGGCTCAGATTTTTTTGAAGAACATTAGGGTTGTATGAGGTACTTGGTCAATATATTAACTACCTAGCTAGTCGATAGTAGTTTGCAGGAGTTTTTAGAGGCTGGCAAGAGCACCAGACATTGGCATGAGAGCCAAGCGATATACTGCCAAGGACAAGGAAAGCAGCAAATGTATTTTTGCCACATACAACTCTACTTGGAAAGAATCCAAAGAAACTAACCCTTTAACAAGCTTTCAGTCATAGCAGAACCTAGTCTCTAGTCTGTGGACAATAAGCGGCATTCACCGCGCACACAGATGCAGCCAGCCAGACGACGTAGAAAGTTCAGGGATGTGCTTGTGACTGAGTGGGGCAAGTACATGGGAGGGATCTTAACCCCCCTGCAGCTTAACCCCCCAATCATAAGTATACAGACTCTGGCTCAATATGTGCAAGTTGGCAGCATCCGTATGAAGGATATTTTGGTTACATTTTTGTACAGCGTTAGGCAGTGGACAGGCATCGCCCATCTTTATATAGGGTCACACAAGGTTATGGCACTGACATGAACATTTAATCTGAGTTATGTTGATCAGAGTGGAAAAATAAACAATGCTTAAAATCAGCACTTTGGCACCTCTTTTGACAATCTAGCTCTAGAATGAGGCAGAGGCTGTGGCGGCATGCAGGGACAGTGGAGAGCGATCCATCGGTGAGATGAGTGATTCTGGCAATTTGGCAGCTTAGGATACTTTATGTGCCTCTTTCCTTTCTTCTTCTTCATTGACCTCGTCCAAAATGTGGACTAGTTCTATAAAAATAGATTTTAATATTTTGAATTATTAACTGTTTTTTTTTTTTTTAACCCACACACACTCCACAAACTTATAAAACCTTTCAAACTATGGCTTTTTATTAAAAGTAGCAGACTGCTGTTGTATTCTTGCCTTTTGTCCTGATTTTTTTTTTCTTTTATGAATATTTATGTGGAGTGGCTCTCTGTTGGAGTTGCTTGCATGCAAATGTATGTATAATTAAAATCACCATTGATAACTGATTCAGAATAAAATTTATCTTTTTGACACAGAACACAAGCCCTTTGTAATTCCTAATATTAGTAGAAATGCAGCAAAGATTCAGTTTCTTTAGTTGGAGAATACAAAGGGGCGCTTGCCATTGTCTGCTTTGCGTTACATGACAGTTTACTTTAACTCTTTCAACCCCAGATATTCTAGCATCACTATACCCTTCAACCCCACAGCCCTCCGTAGAGGGCTGGTCATTATCTGGACATTGTATCTTACTGTTATCTCTGGAATCCCATTAAATGTAACCTGATATGTTCCAATCAATTAGTCAGATTGTTTGAATTTTCCCTACAGGAATTTGGGGTTGAAGGGAATAGATCTGTATTAATTTTTAAATACAAATAATTCCAAAACATTGGAATTATGAGCATGAACAGATCATTAATTTTAAATACACAATGAGCGGTTAAAGATGGCTCTGAATTAGCCAGGGAATAAATTTCAGCATTTTTGGCTTTCAGTATCTTTGAACAGCCCACAAATCCTGGGACCAAACTCTTCCTCGGGATGAGGTTACCATATCAAATTATACATTTTCTCATGCTAGTACAGCCAGATTAAAGTATCAAATTGCCAAATAGTCACCAGAGCACAGGAAATGACATAGGAGGTCCCATCCACAATTACACGGCTTCCTAAGCCATGATATTAAAGACATACAGAGAGGAATCTGAGAGAATAAATGCAATAACCACCATGGCAATACAAGTCAGCGGTTATCGTTCTCCGTGGGGAGTAATTATGTTTTTCTGCACAATCTCAAAGTGACACCTTGGCGGATGTGGTACAGTATTTTGGGACAGATAAATCTTGAAGGTGAGCCACAAATTGACGGTTACTATAAAAAGCTTCCCCAAATTGGGGAACCTGCTGAGTACAAACCCAGTTTCATGCTGTCAAAGCAGCCGGTGGTTTGGAGCAGGACGGTAAGCTGGGAACAGCAATCTGGTGTAAAGAGGCAGGGGCAGTGAGCGATTCTTAAACTGACCATCTTCCTCTCAGCATGAGCTCCATGAGGTACTAATGTTCGAAATCCCAGAACAGCATTATCTTCCGCAGCCGTGCGCCACTATTTTCTGTAAATTCAGTAGCTGAAGAGCTGAACATCGCAAGCCAAGAGGCCTGTTCAGTTGAACTCAAACATAAACTCAGATTTTACCATGGCTGACAGAAACCAAGCTGAAATAAAAACCGCATTCATTTAAAGAGCTATTTCACTATTGGCACTACAGCATCATACACTAACAGTGAGAGCCAAATTTTTCGAACCATGTACATGCAATCCCAACATTAGTTAGATGGTGAGACCTGATGTAATCGTTCTGGCTGCAAAATAAAAAGTAGATTTTAATTCTGCACACTGATATCGCATACACTGATAGACTTCACTGACTTGGTGTTTAAGAGGAGAAATCAGAATGCCACATTTGTGAATGAATAACAACACCCTCCAGACAGATTTTTTAGGCCTACACCACCTACTTACCAGCTGCCACAACAAGAATACATGCATAAACAGTGATTCAACAAAATTGTGGTGTCAAAAAAATTAATTGATTGACATTGGTTTGATGATTTGAATTTCCTCAATTTTCTGGCTCAAAAACATCATTTAACTGGGGATAGCTTAACCACAAATGGAAGAAAGTAGATTCAGTTACAAATTGTGTTTCTTGAGCCAAACAGTCCTCAAGTAGTTGCACTGATGTAAAATTGACTATTAAATCAGAGGCCAATGAGTTGCACAAGCACATTCTAGAAAAAAAGTAGGGATAGTGTGAAAAATGCAAGTAAAGAAAGAAAGCAGTGATTTGTAAATCATCGCTGACTTGCATAAAATGGAAAACAGAACAGGACAAAATATTTCATGTTTTACGCTATCACTCTGAGATTCTTTCAAAAAAAGGCCCAGTTGTTTACAAGCAGCCAGGAATCAAAGTCTCACCAACTGGCAAAAAAAAAACCTGTGATTGAATCATCCAACAGTTATGAGACAACATAAAAACAACAAAACACCCACTACACTACATAATTTTAATAACAGACTCAGGGGATCTGCTGAAATCTGCATAAAAAGGGTGAAGCTGAAAATTAGTATTGAATTTTGATCCTTTTTATGGCATGGCTCTGAAAACTAACATGCTTTTGTGATGCACAGAACCACATGGCCTGGAACTCCTTTGGAAAACCTTTTCCAAAAACACTATTCACCACAGTGAAGACTACACTATGCACTCAAGAAGCCACATGTCAAAAACGTCCAGAAACTTGCTGTCTTCTCTGGGCTTGAGCTAATCTGAAATCGAGTAATGCAAGGGCAAATGTGTCAAATAAGTCAACCTTTCAAAATGTTTGTGGTAATAATGGACATTGTGTTCTCCAGGCAAAAGAAGAAAAGGAACATTCCATTGTCACCAATGTAATGTATAAAACAAGTACAATGTAAAAATATGAGGTGATACATGGCCAATTTCCATTATTCATCCCACCACATAATATTGTAAATCGCAATTATTTTTCCCAGGATAATCAAGGTTTGAAATTTCCATATGACCTCATGCCTTTTTGAATTGCTCAGTCATAAGGTAACAAGCATGAGAGAGTGGGAGGTGGGAGACAGTTAAGTCCAGAGCCTCAGCTGTGGCTGATTGTCAGTCACACACCGAATCGGTCAGTGTTACACTTCTTTTGTTGACCATAGGCATGTTTGACAGGATCAGTAAATGTTTAATGGTTGTCACAATGAGGCATTTGTTTGCGTGATTTTTATTACTCAAGCAGTTATTAAAAATGCAGAGTAAAGCTGCTGGGTTGACTCACTTGGTAAAGGTGCCGCTTACGATGCAAGAGTGACCGTCACAGCATCAGATCGAATACAGCCGTGCCAGTGCTAACTCCAGCCAGCAGCCTTGTGAAAGCAGTGCGTAATTAGCTTCGCACTGCTCAGGGAAATGGGAGGGATGCAGTCAGTTTGGGTTAGCATATTCCCTGCTGTAATGCTTCCTGCTGTCCTAGTGCTCTCTGAAGATAGTACCATGGGTTGCATACAAGCATGCTAGTTTATAGTTTGCAGATTTGACAATCCAGATTCAGGTGGGACTGGAGAAGCCAAATTAAAAAAAGAAAAAGAAAATGAAGAGTAAATATATCCAAAGTACACGTGTTCTTTTACAGAAAGACTATAATAAAATTGCACAAATTAACTATGCAGTGCGCGAGCAGCACAAGGTACAATTGCAGCTTGGATATGTTGGCCCAGAGTCATCAAGCGACAGCTTTGCTTTCACGATGCACCTTAAAAAAGAACATAACTGCATTGCCAATGCCAATATTAGGGCCTAATATTTAAGAATTATTTACTTTAATTGCATATTAAATTGCCATCCATTTGAATCACAGATTTTTAACATAAAAAACTCATAAACTTGATGTGATTCATATCTGTCAGTCCAGCATAAATGAAACGAGAATAGAATAAAATTACTACTAAACCCAATGCGTTTTAAACAGCGTTTTAAACACAATTACCAGGTTAATACAATTATTCGCTTCCGTACAATTCCATTTCCTGCAATTTATCTCTAAACCTACCTCATACATTTTAACTAATTGAAATTTTCTTGCTCCACAGCCAGCCATATTTAAACCATGTTCACACATTTTATTAAATTTGTTTTCACAATTAACAGATTTATGCTGATTCTTAGGAATTTGAATAAATGTTTTGAAAATATGATTATTTAAATAAAATCAAATACAGTATATGCAAATACTTAATAACAAACTACGCCATAAATATTTTTTGAGCATGTATATAATTGTAGAAAAGTATATCTTGGCAAGTAATTTATTGATCAAAACAAGGCTATTGACAAGAAAATGAACACCTCAGTCTATATGCTGGCAAGGCTTGGGGGGAGGCAGTGGATCGGGGGACTGGATTAGCTCCTGAGAAATACTGCTCCAGTTCCCTCCATTGACATCACCTTAAGCAGCTGTAATTACATATGTCCAGCTCAGACTACACAGGATAATGGGATTGGCTCTTTAAAATTTAAGTGCTACCGGACAACCCTGCTGTGTTTAAACCCCAGGACTGGGTCTGAAACGATCTGTCACCTTATCAGCTCCACCTTACTCCCTCTTTTCTGACACTTTCAAAATTACATTTCAACTACGGTTCATTTTAAAACAATCATTACATATGCCAGCAATAACCTTTCTCAATTAATATTAAATTACTCGCCTTTGTCTTTAGAAATTATTTGTGACCTTGAATGATAGTTGTATGCTGAAGTTCTCTTCCTAGTTCTATTACTAAGAAAAAGCTCCCAAGCCTTACTCTTGGTTTCTAGGATTGGGACTGTGATCCTATCAATCAATTCTCAGTCTGTTCCTCGGCCCAGTTTATTAGAAACAACCTCTCAAGCCATCTACAATCATCAGCATTGGGACTATGTTCCTGCTACACTCCATCGTCCTGCCACCTGACAGTTCGGCTCTGGCGAAGAGTGCACTCACTCCATCAGGCAGCGGTCCAAGACAGCCACTGGCTGGGAATGGATACGCCCCTGCGCCCTTGCCTGTTATGCCAGAACTGAACTGTATCATTCTGCTCTGGGCTCCATCCCTGTCTTACCATATTTCTATCAATGAACCCTACTGCTGGATTGCACTCTGACTCTGCATTTGGTTCCTGATCTGGATCATAGCAGAATCCATATCCATGAATACTGATTTTCAGGGAAATAAATGTGGTTAAGAAATCTTTTTAGGAAGAAGTTATGAAATAAGTTTTTGGCAAATAGCTGTGGTTTTTTTCAAAATCAATTCCAGAATTGTCAGAGGCTGCAATAAAAATTTGAATTTTGTAATTAATTTTACAAACAGTTTTGAAAACCTACACATATAGTAAACAATGGTTGGTTATTGGAATTGAAATTCAGAGTTGGGGTTTAATGCAGCTCAGACATAGCAGTTGTATCTGGTTTACTCAATTACTCAGCTACTTGCAAACAGCACAGGCTCAAATCAACCTTGACTTACGCTGACTGACCTGACACTTCCATCGTGGGCAGGATGCAGGCTACTTTTATACTGCTAGCTACCCCCCGAACCCCGGGGCCTTACTTCACTTTCGGACTGATGTTCATTGAATTAAATGGTGCCTGCAGCATGAAAGCCTTTACCATGTGATTTGCTGCAGTTAGCATGGAGTCCTCTTTCCCCCTAATTGCTCTATTCCAAAGGTTCTCAATCTTACCCAGAAAGGGCCAGTGTGGGTACATAGCTTTAAATCCAGCCAAGCAGTTACTCACCTGATTCTGCTAATCAACCCTTAGAGTCTTCGCTAAAGAGCTTGATTAGTAAAATCAGGTGTGTAACTGCTTGGTTGGAGTGAAATCCTGAACCTGCAACGGCCCTTTCTGTGCAAGATTGAGGACCCCTGATCTATTCCGAGGCTGCACAGCAGAACCACGTCCAGCTGTGTGCAGTAATGCAGGGGACACATGAGCTCATCACAGCTCGCGTAACTCAATGTCACATTTGTGGCCCATTCTCCCCATAAAATACAGTATATCTTTCATTCATGTTTACATTTGTCCGTAAACTACGAAAAACAGACTCAAGACCTCAGAAAGTTCATCAAACAGGAGGCTGGTTCTCATCGGTAAATTGCAGTCATCACTGTATCATTTATAGACAAGTGTTTATTAAACCTATTTAGCTATTTTTATTTGAACATCACGGCAAGACAAAATTGATAAGCACCAGAAAGCAAAGAATTGTGCTCAGCTCTTGTACAGCCTTGTGCAAATCAATTGGAGAATGGTGCTTGTCAATTAAATGAGCTGAATGGAGTGCAAATAGCCTTGCCAAGTGATGGACGTTTTACATAACCACCTCAAAGATCACTGCAAAGTACTTTTAGCCACGTTTCATTAATTTCCTTGACTTGTATGATGCAACTAATGTGATTGCAGCATTAACAAAGTACTGTAACTGTGTTGGACTGGCCTGGTAATTCATCTGACCTCAATCCCCTTGAGAATCTCTGGTCCATCATCAAGTCAAGGCTGCAGCAAAAGGGCTGCACCACAAAAGCCAAAGTCATCGCTGCAGTAGTCCAGGTGTGGCATCACGATGAAGAAATCAAGGCAACCTGCAAAAACCTGGTCAGCTCTGTGCCAAAACGGGTGGAACAGCTTATCAAGAACCAAGGAGGACACATCTCGTACTGAGTGCTGAATGTAGATGCTATTAAAGTAATAAAAAGCCTGAAAACCTTTGTTGTTTCCTTTTTCCCACTCCAGCCGGCTTTATCCAATTAATTTGCACAAGACTGTAGGTACCCATTTGTTCCATCAAGGTTCTTCATTTGATAATTCCATCCGCAGTGAAATAAACTGGGCACTCTGGCACATCTTCCTGATATTCTAAATGTAGAACCTTCATTTCCATTTGGTCGCTACAGCGCATCCACAAGAGGGTCTGTTACCATGGCACCGCTCAAAACAACCATAACCATAACAGAAACTTTCTTTTTGCATAAACTCTATTTTCATAATAAGAATGAGCTCTGTCCACGGAGTGCCATCTGTGATTTTTGTCACACACAAATGCAGGCCAAAAAACAACTAGCCTCAAACCTGAGGGACTGCTCCCAGACTGTAAAATCTGTTTAAAATTCCTATTACACTCTAGTGTAATGTGAGCAGACCTAGGAATACCGTTTTAATGTTTGCTATTAAATTATTTATTTTTGAAGCTGGAGGGGGCGCTTGTCAAGGGCTCCCAAAGGTTGCTAAGGCTGTGACATCACACTCTAAAAGTGAAGCTAAAATATGGCTCGCACCAAATGGTTGCAGCATGATTAATTCAGTTGCTGCTTGGCCATTGAAAGGAGTCGATATTAAGGGAGAAAGTGGGAAAGCGCGTACATTCCATTACCCTCCATTTTCACAGCAGACCTTTCAGAAAAATTCCACTATTAACCAGCCTACATTTTTGACACCTCAGTCTGGCTTTTGCTGGTTGTTCACCCGCTATGTATTGTACAGTCAGCTACTCTGCAGTTGCCACCACCAGCTTGCTCTCCAAACTCTACTGTCTATGAACTGCTTCGACCAGCTCCAATCAGTGAGTAATGTTGAAAACAAGGCCTAAACCAGCTTTGAATGCCAGCCAATCTCTGCTGAATTTTTCAGCAGGAAAGTCCATTCGAAAAAAGCAACCAACTATATTCACTTGAAGGCGAATATTCTTCCAACTAGAGGCACTCCGAGAGTGCAAACCACCGCCAAGGCAGCACAGTCGAAATCTTGCTGAGTGAACATGGATCATACGAAATTTAAGGATAAGTTCTGTCCCCGATGGGAGACCAGTCAACTCACAAAATTTGAGTGATATCACTGGTCGTGAAGTTCAGTTATCGCGTGTCAAAGGATTTCAAGATGGCTGCCGTGGCGGCCATATTGTTTGACCGATCGCGGTTAAATTCAATAGGGTTCATCCCTGATGTAATAGCAACCCATCCACAAAATTTCAGAGATATCCCTTCATTACTTTTTGAGTCATCTTGTACACCAACACATAGACAGACAAACCAACGCCGCCAAAAACATAACCTCGTGGCAGAGGTAATAAGACAGTGTCTTCAAACAGGTCCGGGCACGGGCAGAGAGGGTTGCAAAGGTGTTCCTCCTTACCCAAGCTGCTGCTGCTGAAGGTTGAGCCGGGCTCACAGATGCCAGGCAGCGCCCCGTTGTTCAGCTGTTTCACCCTCTTCAGGTGAGACCTGCCGCTGCAGTGCACCTGAGCTTGGGCAGCTGAGTTCAGTTGAATATTGCAGACTTCGCACAAGGAAAACAGCAAAGGTTTCTCCTGCTGCGCCTGCAGATCTGTGTGGCTGTAGGCAGGGTCCTTCAGGTCCAGGCAGGGGTTGATCTGAAGGCAAATCCCTCCATTTTCCAGAAGGCATGTTGGGTTCATTGGCCTCTTCATATCTATAAAAGGGAAAAAAAGTAAACAAGAAACACACCGTTGAGGAAAAGAGGACTCAACCGCATGAGCATGTCGATGTGAACACACACATTATAAATTTATCTCCCGTCATTCCACCTAAGATTCTCATTGACAATAACCATTTCATGTTGGTCTTTGAAGATGATTCATCAGCTATATTTGTAGTCATTACTCAATGCAACCAACTGGTCAGTTAATCATTGACTGCAATGAATAAAACAACCCACAACATTGTTGAAAAGTGTCATATAAAACAACAAATTGATTCTTAGTCTTATTTTTATGCGTTTTTCAGTTGTGTCGCTGTTGAAAATTCAGCAGTAGACCCATTAGTAGAAAAAGGCAAGAATTTCTCCATTTTACTGGAGAGATGCGATGCCCTGGGTGCTATATTGGTCTCTGCAACTTCACTTGAAGAAAGAAGCCTCTCCAGTTCCTAAATACACTCAATCGTTTAGCAAGAGGCAATTTAGTAGACACGTTGATAACAACAGATGGAATGGGTGACCGTTTTAAATGGAATTCAGTCCATTTTTGGCTGGACCGAGACAGCAGAACCAATCCTAGCAACACACGCGAATGTCCATGACTCACTGAGAGATGAAGTTAGCTCATGCAAACACATAATTGGAGTGACCATGAAGGCCCTTAAGAAAATTAGCGTCGCAACCACAAAAATATTAATGGTCCAGCTATTCGCTTGGTTTTGACCTCGTCTTGTTAGTGAAGTAGCGCAGCAATTCATGATAAATGGAATGTTAGCTTACAGTTGATACTATACAGATGTTAACCAAGGAATATTCTCAACATCAGAGACAAGCTACTATGCAGCTATTCAGACTTTTATGGTGACCGCACATTGCACTTGTTTGTGAATTTAACAACCATCCTTGCGTAGCTTGCACATGTTAAGTTTCCATTCTCATTGTAATTTAATTGCTTGCTAGGTAGCTAGCCACTTATTCAGTCGCTTCTATTTAGAGACTTGTCAGTTGCAGGGGGATTCTGATATTGTCGCTCTCCGTTGACACATGGGGCAGGTGGCTCAGTTCACTGGCCAATAAGAACAGGGACTGTTTCATAGAGGGGGACGCCAACTCAGAACAGCCTGTTTTTCAGAGGGTTAGGAATGACAGGAATCAACTTGCCAAGAAATCATGGACTTTTTGGGGGTTTTTTGGTGAGAAGGTTTATAAAGCTGCCCTTTGGACATCCAAGATTATTTAAACTTGTAGAAATAATACAGCATAATTAGGTCCCTGTTAAAGTGTTTTTCCAAAAATATTGTTGGTAGCATGCATGAATTACAACAATTTGTATGCATAGCCCCCTCAGTTTTTGGGGATCAAAAGTATTTAAACAAACATACATAATTACATAATCTTACATAATCATAAATATTCATTTTGATACTTGGTTGCAATTTTTTTTGCAGTTAATTATTTGAAGTCTTGGCATCACCAAATGTTGGCTTTCTTCACTGAGGCTGCTCTACCCAGCCTTCGCAGCTGCTGTCTCCAGATCTGGCTCGTTCTTGAAGAATGTGGCCATCAACAAGTGAGAAGCATTTGGATTAAGTGTAGAGTTTATTAAATGATTTGCAAATCATTGCATTCGGGTTTTATTTATATTTTCTGCAATGTCAGAACTTTTTTGTAAATGGAGCTACATTACATTTTGTGTGCACTTATTTTGATTGTTGATATTGACACAGATGTGCATACCTCCAGGAGAGTGCACTTGATCTGGTCAGCTGTTGCAAGGGGATTTTTCTTCACCAATAAAAGAATTCTTCTTTCAGGCATGACAGTTATCTGTGGTCTTCCAGACCAGTTGGTGGTCCCAAGCTCACTAGAGCATTCTTCATCTTTGAGAATGAACCAATTTTTGATTTGGCCACAATTCATGTTTTTGCCATTTCTCTGAAGCTTTTGTTTAGATTTTTCAGTCAAATGGTGCTTTGCTTCACTGGCAGTGGCAGCTCCTTGGAATTCATGTTGGGAGTGAACAGTGACATATTCCAAATACAAATGCCATACTTTAGATTAACACTATACATTTTATCTGCTTCTTGTAGTTGAAGTAATGCAGGAATAACGCATTCCTGGCAATGGAAAAGCCGCACAGCCACGTTGAATTGTTTTCGGTCCCTCAAAAAGGTGTGTGTGTGTGGGGGGGGCACATAAAAAAATACCCTAAAATGGTTGTCCGGAGTTTAATTTTTACAACAAAAAACAGCGTGAAAGGTTTCTGCTGGGGGAGAGGGGGTCACATCAAAGCAAAAGAGTTCTGGAAGAAACTTTATTACGAATGCAAGGGCGCGCTCTAGTGCTGGGAATCAGAAGAGTGTATTGTTGTTGTGAAAATTCAGGATAGAGAAGAGGACCAGTAAGTGGGAAGTTGTAAAACCACTGTACAAACAAATGCAACCAAATGCAGATGACAAAGACTGGGAAATGTGGAGTCTCCAAAATGGTATTTTCAAAACACATGGACATTACTTAGAATTTAAGGTTACAGTATTTTAATATTTGAACTATGAATGTCACTTGAATGTGCGAAAAGTACTTTCAAATGTCCCGTGGTAATGATGGGGCTCTGTTAGCCCTCTGTCAGTAAAGGATCACAATTTAATTTTCACATAAATATGAATGCATTTAATGAACTATACCAAAAGCAAAAATAATGTTTTACTGGCACTTTGCCTGTGGGGATCCACGAGTTCTAGATTCAACCCACATGGGGCCCAATTTTCAGCCCAAGTTTAAATTTTATTGTTTTATGAAACTTCGCTTTTATATTATAGTGAACAATGCACCATTATGATGTCATCACGTTGCTATGGTGTTTCCATAAATGCTGCGCTGCGCTGACATTCTGCGTTCAGTGGAACATGAAGTCGCCTGCAAGACGGAGCAAAATAGCGTCGCTCGCACTATGCTGCAGATACGCACCTGGTGGAATCTAGCACTGATTGGCCGGAAACACACACACACACACACACACACATGCACTCACGCACACAGAGTCCACTCGGCTATTATAATATAGATTATTTGAAACATTATGGGCAATTATGTTATGGCAATTACCCAGTACAAGAAATTTCATCACTCATAATGCAGCCATCATATGGGTAGAATGAGAGCTAAAAGTCTTTTATAAATGTCGTTTTTATTTTTAATGTTTTAACTCTGTGCATCATGCAAAAAAATTATTTTATTGTCCCATTTACAAACTTATTTTCTGAATTAGAATGTTGGTGACCATATTAGCTTGTCACTGTAGAGGGTCAGTAATCCAGGACTCTCTGGCAGGTCCAGAGAGTCCTGGATTTAGCTTTTTTCACCCAAATGCTGATTTTATGTTCTCTCCAATAGTTTGTTTGGACACACAAAGGAAACACATGCTCTATTGTAATATGAATATCAAGGACACCCAGACACCCACAGGCTGAAGACACCGTGCTAAAATTACCCAAAGAACTAACCCTCTCTTCCATTGTTCTTCAAAATTAATTTCTGACATGAAAACTTAGCACATTGCAACAGAAGCCAAGGAAGAAAAAAGCAGCAGGAAGTATAAAAAGGAAGACACAACACAACACAAAAATACTGCACAAAAAATATTTAGAATACTGCAATTAAAAAAAAAAAAAGTAACATAAAGCAAGGGATCTATTTCCAAGCAGATCTATTTCCAAAAAAAATAAATGTGCCATGAACGTGATTCACCGACAGTTGAGGTGGAGAGGCTGCCGTACCTCTTAGAAGACGGTCTGTTGAGGATTTGGCAGCACAGTACATTTTCAGTAGCCATAAAATGAGGGGCAATAACATCCATACACAAAAATGAACATGCATTAGGTAAATAATCAATTTTTACGAGTTTGTCTTTCAGGCATAATTTTTATTTAGCTCTTCATCAGTTTTCTTATAAATTATTTTGTGTTTATGATGCTATTATCAATTTGTTATCCATTTGCAATGTCAGTAAATGCCTTGGCAGTTTCAAGACAATCATTACCATTACAGTAAAGCTTATCTGAATTTGAGAAAGAAAGGGAGAGACGTTTTTAAATTTTATGTCCCCATTATTTCACAGAAGTACTGAAATTAGAAATGAGACCAACATCTGTGTCTGTGTCTCCATGGCATCATCTATTTACACGTTGCTACAGCAACAGTTTCCTGCCCCTTCCAAAGAAACATTCCAGAATAAAAGCTAAAATACTTAGGCCATGAGTAATGTTTATTTTCCTGCAGGGCGCATTATGAGAATTCTTCAGTGCACCGGCAGCCCTGGCTGGGATGCGATCTGAATGTGATTTATTGGATCCAGCACATCAGACTAACCATTACCCTTCTCCAAAGCCCATTTTGGGACAGCAAAGATCTCATCAAAAGCTACACCAAAGCAGTGCTACAATTAATAAGCATCAGTGATCCAGCTGTCTGCGGATTGGGTGTACAGATGAGTGAGAAATTAAACAACAAAATCAGACATAAAGCCCCTGGTGAAGGACGACTTATTTATCACGATCTTTTTTCCACATCTTTGTAAACCACTGCCTATGGTATTTGCACCATTGAACTGTCATATGTCAGATATTTCAATCATCAGGAAGAGTTGCTGTTTTGTTTTTCTGGACATTAAGTATCAAATTGCCAAACAAGCATCATGGTAATCATATGTATACTTTTGACAACAATTTGCAACTCTATTTACTGATAAATTTCTCATAAATCTAAATGCGAATGTCACTTTAATCACTGTTCCTAGGAAAAACATTTGTCTTGGTATTCTGTTAGTTGTGTTTAGTCATGTTTTATTGATATCAGGTTTTATTTAAGTATTGTTTCATTATTCTGTTTATTTCATTCAGTTTCATTTTTGTTTATGTCCCCTCTTTCTTGCCTTTTCCGCTCTTTTCTTAATGGTTCATTATTTCCCAATTAGAGACCACACCCCCTTGTGTTCTGTTCCTGTGTTTCACTTGCTATGTTTCCTTGATTAGCTCCGTGCCTATCTCCTTACCTGCAATGTGTGCCAGTGTTCTGTGTACCTGTTTATGTTATTTTTCTGTTTATTTCAAGTTTTTTATATTCAGCTTTGTTTTCATTTCTTGAATTGCTTTGTTTTCTTTGTTAGTACTCCCATTCCCTGTCTCTGTTTGCACCCACAGGTGGATGCTGGGGTCGCAGTCGGTGAGCAGCAAAACAAAATAGCAGTATGGGAGCCAAAATAAAGAACTAACGATGACAGTAATTAGGAACACATGGCAAGCAGGGTGCAGCAAACAATTGGTGTAGCAAGCAAAGCGACAAGCGTGAACAGCTGCATAGCATTAGCTTGATTAGCAATTATTAGTGTGCTCTGTTACTGATGTGATGTGTGCAGATGTGATTGGCTGGTGAAAGGATACATGTTCTCTAAATTCAGTAATGCAGCAGCTGCTAGAACTGCGGCTGGCTTTTCATGCGTGCAGTTCATATGAACAACATGCGTTTATTTGCAAACCGCACAGCTGGCTGGGATTCAGTCCCATAAAACTACCAGAGAGCATTTGCATTAACAGGTGGTTTGGGTTGAGTCAAAACACCAACAAGATTCACGATTTGCGTTGACACACCCCCTAATGCACTGTCCAACCCACTGTAATGCAAACGACTTCCCTTCAGAGCATGAAGCTACAAAATTGGGCAAAGGCAATAAATAAGCCTTTTGCAACAAATGAAACTGGGCAAAATGTTATTTCTACATGCATTTTCATTTGCAAAGGCCCAGAAGTAAAGCCCATTGTCTTTATATGTGAGATGATGTCAGACTTTAGTGTTTTAAAAATATTTACGAAGTCCTTTCAAAGTCTTCCAATGTATGTTAGGCGTAATCCACAGGACAATCTAGTGATGAGAATAAAACTTAATGAAACTGCATCAATTAACACCAATGCAAACAGTCAAAGAAAGGCTATTAATACATAATCAAGTAAGATTGAGAACATAAAGCTAATCTGCCAATAGTTGCAATGAAAAATCTAATTCTCTCCACATATATGTCTATTTGTAAAATTATGCTCCCCCAAAGTTAACATTTTGAGGAGCATCCTTTACCCTTTAAACCCTCAAATAAATGTGTCTAGTGAGCTCAGTAGTTTCTGATATCTGTCTACTGGAACCTTCTTCATGTGCAAAAACTTCCAGCTCACAGATATTTTTTGGTAGCAGCACTGCTACTACACTCCTAAAATCTCACCATAGATTTTTCAGTAGAATTTAAATCCGGCCACTCAAGCACATTCCAGCCTTGTGCAGTGACTCTTCAGTCTCACATAAAAACACCCCTGTGGCTGATAATTACGGTGATGATGATGATGATGATGATGACGCGGTAAAATAATCCATATGCAGCCTTCCTGGATGTTCGTAAATGAAACATATCTTTACTGCCCTTTAACACAAACTAATTTGTAATTCAGAAAAGTAAAACCGTAAACAAAAAGTATTTCTTTTTGATAATGTCCCCGATCAATAAATTGGATGGACTAAAATGGTCTGCTGTTTACCATTAGCAACACCTGTGCACAGTAACAGTGGCAATACAGCCCTGAGACTAAACCTGTGAAATGCTGCCACCTAGGGAGAGTAGGCAGGAATTATTGGCTACCATGTAAAATTGCAGGTTAGTTGACTTAGACAAAATGCTGAGGATCATGTTGCAGCTGCAAAGTCCAGTCATCGACAAACTTCAAGTTTTGTCCCTGGAGGCATCACATTCTCTCCAAAATGGCTGGTATTTACAAAAAAAGACCATGATGTTGGTCTGAAAGTCAAGATTGCCAGTCCGTGCAGCAGCAAACACCCCGCACCAGGCCAGACCCGACTCCACCCTCGAGCATGGGGATTGTGTTCTAGTCATGAGCTTTTTAGTAACTGTACCAGAAATATCCCTGATACATGGGCCAAACAGTTCCAGCTTAACCTCCTACCTCCATAAAACAGCCTCCCAGAACACTACAGGCCAATCCTAATTCCTTCTTACATACTCAAGTCAGATTTTATGAGTTTCTTGGTTAAGATAGGAGTGCTTTAGTGTGTTCAGTCTTCATCAGGTCGTCTTGCTTGTCCTTGGCAGGAATAGGGAGGTGTTTCTCTGCTGATCTGTTCAAACTTTTGATTCCCTGAAATTTTGCCATTTCTCCCATGCCCAGATAGAAAGCATCGCCTTGGGTACGGAAAAAAAAAATTAAATTATGCAGAAATTTTATGGCATATTATGTGAAAAACTCATTTATGCAGAAAACATACTGGATTATGCAGAAATTTAAACACTTTACAAAAGTGATAATTGGGCCTTTTCAATGTATTTACATGTATATACTCCTTATTCCAAAAAGGTGGCTGACTTATTATTCTTTTATTTTCAATTGGCCCTTCATGCTCCCTAGCAAATTTATCTAGTTTTTTCCCAATTCGCTTCACTAACAAGTAGCGTTCTTGGAGTCAGGGTGTATACATACACTGACTGGAAAATGATTCTGGAGTGTTCACTGTCTGAGGCAGCAATTCCTGACATCTTAATGGCAACTGTATTAATTGATGTTCAGCCATATTGGACGGAAAACAGAAATAAAGCTAGAGGCATTCCATTTAAAACTTATAAAAAGGAATCAAGATATATTTGGCACTCAGGATGTTATTCTTACACACATAACCCAACTGATGGAAATACGTTGAAATTAAAGCTGATAGTCCAAACTTGAACGTCATAATTATTCAGTGTTTAATTTAAAATCAACTGTGACAAACTGGAAAAAAAAATTTGTCCAAATGCCGACACATGAATAAAAACACTGATGTAAATAAATTTGGAGAACAACCAAAAAGATGATGACACAAACTATTATTGCAGTTGAAAATCATCTGAACTATTTGCACTTGGTTGCCAGGCAGCATTAGAGCTTCAGCTGACATCAGTTTCGCCACATAAACAGCCGTTACCACTGACTACAGAAAAGACTTACCACCAGAACAGGGCTATATTCAAGAAGAATGCAGCACTGCGTGAAAAACTGTGTTGTCTTTCTGACTTGCTTTCTTTTAGCTTTGGGAGAACTGATAAGCGTGGATGCTGCATATGAAAGCCTGTGAGTCAGAGGCAATAGGAGGGGAAATGTTGAGACAGATGTCACACCTGAGAGACACACTGTGAGTGGACAACAGACAGCACAGCACGTTTGACACGGGACAGATTTTTCACGATAGCAGGGGGTGGAAATGGGCTCGGTCCTGCTGTCCGCCGAAAATCTCCTGGAACAGAAGACTTTTCAGATGGTCACAGTGCAGGCCAGGAGAAACCTTTTTCAGGCTGAAGGAATCAGGAAGCCACAGAGCACAGGCCATGCCCAAAACAACCTCCCTTGTAGCGAGACGTGCTAAAGTTGGGTTGACCGTAACACGCAATAGCTTATTTAATCTGGTCCTGTTTCATACCGAATGCTTGATGTGTAGAATCATCATTGGAAACTGTCAACAAACACGTGCCTCATTCATCTTGAAATAATCCAAGGACTTCTCTGACAGAGAGGTGTGAAATACAATCAATATTTCATTCCAGGTGACATTAAAATGGTTTCAAAATAATTCTATTCGCTTCTAAATAAAGTGAAATGAAGAGGATAATTGTAATTATCCAGAGTTGTATGCTAACGAAGACCCAGAAGGCAAGGGTTTTAAAATACTACTAATGACTGCTGGTATTAATTGTACCAATATAGCAAAATAAAAGTGGCAATAAAAAAAAAAAACATAGCCAACTGAATCCAAAACAAACGTTGCACAAAGGCAAGTGTTTCAGCAGGCCTTTCAAGCACCGTATCTAAATATAGAATCCTCCCAAAAGAACTTGTTCATTCTGGAGATAAAGCACCAGAAGCGATGTCAAAACTCAGCGTCATTAATTTAGGAGTGGAATCAGCGGTGTGCATGTGGACAACCAATGCTGTTACGAGGCACACTGTAATATTGCTCTTGTTTGTTTATAAAATGAGCAAGGGACGATTCACCAAAGACGAGTTACCTCAATGCCATGTGCAGGATGGAAACAGCGAATGATAGCATTTGAAATTATTTTCAATACTATAGTGCAGCATCAGAAAAAAAGGATGTGCTCAGAGGCACAGCAGCTGTGCATTGGGGATTAGGCATTGACCTCATAGTGTTGTTATAAATCCTTCATGGACCAATCATTTCAGAGATGATGCCCTCAAAGGCAGGCTGTGAACCCACAGATCTCTCTGTACTGTACAACTGTGCGATCAGATTACACTTCATCTAGATGACTCACCTCCTGGGTGGAGGATAATCTTAAGGTGCTAGTTCCTTAACCCTTAGAGCACTGAATACATTTTCAAGGACTTAAAAATGTAATTATCCTGAGCTGTTGAAAAACCTATCATGTAGCAACTTGTTTAAAAGAGCTCCCCAGCACCTTTACTCGGGTACAGAAAGACATAACTAGTGTGAAAGCTGACCAGCGGGGGGAGAGAGGAGGGGGGACAATCGTACTGTGGCACGGTACAGAACAATCCTCCCTAGTGTGAAAGTGCCCTTACTAAAACCATAACTCAACAAAACCACAGCTCTGTGTGTGTGTACATTGAATGCTTAACACTATCCAGCACTTTTTTTCCGAGATAACATTGAACAAACAACTCAGTTCCTTTTCAACTGACAGGATTTTAATAAGATTTTAGTTCTCAACAACTTTTTTCTATCTTCAGCATATTTTAATTTCCCCTGAGTATCACAGAGGTGGGCGGTTTCTATTTTATGCTCACAATTGCACTAATATGCACAAAATTTACTTCTCAGCACAGCACCCTGCATTAGTTTTGAGCCACAGCCGCGTCTGATCTGCTGAAACCAGGAGAAAGAGTCTAGTTTCACTTTTAATTCTGGAATCAGGCACTCAGTGAGGCAGTCAAAAGGATGACTGAGGTACAGACTATTTGAAATGACCATGCGACATTCGCATGTGTGGTTTTGTCTCAAGTGGTGAAATAAAATAGTTGCGTTTCCACCTGTGATGTTTCATTGCATATTTTGCAGAAAATTGTGGCTTACTGGAGGTCTGACCTCTTACAGCCAGCACTGTAACGGTAAAACGATACATCAGTACACTATGGCAGCAAATATAGAAATCCCATCGAAAATTTTACAATTTAGAAGGCTGGGAGAGGCATTTTGAAGCATCAAGGGCATAATTTAAACCTGAATATTAATCAATCTGAGCTTGCATAATGACACTTATACAGTCAACCTGTTCAATATTCATGGCTTTTTTCATAAATGAGTGGTCTCCTATTCAGTTCTTGTTAGGATAGATTATGTGTATGTAATACATGATACACAGCACGATACAATAATCAACCCAATAAGTTTTTAATCGTTAATTTCAGCTCTTCTGACATACCTTCAGGCATTGTTCTAATACCAAACCTTTCATATGTTCAGCTCATCCCACAGGTTTTCTTATGGATTTTAGGTCAGAGGACCTTGAGGTCTCAGGCAAAACCTTGATTCTGTGAGTCATGCACCATTTCTCTATTGACTTTAATGCCAAAAATACTCAAAAAAAAATGTAGTGTAGATTGCATCCAATCATAGTTTGAGACTTTCTGAACCCTGGACATAATCAATATTGCAATTTTCCAACAGTGAACCTTAGAGTTTCCTTAGGGGGGGGCTTGCTATAGAGCACAGGGTAGAGCAGACGCATCCCCTTACTGCTCCAACACTGAGAGATGAGACCTACATATACTTTCATTGCGCAGTCTTACTGATTAATAGTCTGTGACAACTTATAACAAACTTTAAATCCTTTCTAGATACTGCTCTAATTTTTGACCTGCCATGATGTCAAAAAATCATGGAAAACAACACTCCATGAGGGGAGGCCGCAATGCACCGCAGCCTCCAGAGCCAGCCACACCGATTAAAGTGTTACAAGCACCCTTGATGCTGCGCTGCCACAGTCCATGATGGACCCAGCTAAGAGCAACAATGTTGGGAAAATTAATTCTTTGACCTGGAGCCAGCATTCTTAAACACTGTCTGTGAGACAAGAACTGAAGAACTCCATAGAACCACTTCAGCATGACCAGACTGTAGGAGAACTTGAGTATGCAGTGTGGCAAACCGGGGCGTGGCCATGCCCCTCGACCCTGTCAGCACGCCCGCAACGGCCTATTCCCCTCTCCTTTGTGGCTGGTGCCAAGTGGAACTTCAGCACCCCTGACAGCGGCCGGAGAGCCGACACCGGCGCGCAGCACTCACTAGACTTGCAGCACCATGGACAGTTCCCCCCAGCTGCAAGTCACTAGGCCAGGTGGGCCTGGCTTAGAGTCGCATGAGGCTCCACAGCTGCGCCGCGTAATTATCAGACCCGACCAGAGCTCAGAAGAAAGAGCTGCGCAGTTGCGAGGAGGCCGGTAAAAAGTGCACACTTAAAGCTCATTACTAACCGTTTCTCTGTTTTCTCTCTTTTAAGATTCCAGTGGTGGAGAGACTGGGGGCTCACACCACAGCCTCTTCCAGTCACGCCGACCGCATCCTGAACCACCTGCTGAAGCCTCCCATAAAGAAAAGCACTAATCAACCATTTATGCGCGTAAAATTAAACGCACCTTTTTTTCTTTGATTGCTGTTGAATAGAGAATAAAAGTTACTGCCCTGTGGGCGGGGTTTTGTTCCGTCTGGTTTGTGCCTTGTTTTTAAGTGTCCTGCTACAGTAGTTACCGATCACAGCACTCGGATGAAGTTGAAAGCTGCGGTTATCATGGTTACAATGCAGTTGAGGTGTGTGGATGGCAAGTGTGATGATATGGAGGGTAAGTCCAGGAGAAACACTGCAAGCATGGAGGGTGTGCCTGGAAGGACCTCTTCTCCCCATTGATTTTATCACCCACCTACTCTAGAACCTACTTAGACTGAAAAAGAGACCCTACCTAACCGTGCCCACCGAACCCAGCCAGAGAAGCCCAAAAATGGAAGAGAACCTTGGCCTTCTGTTGCAAGGGCTCATTTCTTCCAAGGCATCAAGCTGATTCTACATCCCACTGGGGAACCTCTCCCCTTCTTTAGAAAGGCAAGAGGATCTCAGTATTCTTCTTGACCAGGGGCATCATAAAAGCTCGAAAATCGCACTACAGCCACTGATTTCGTCAATAACAACTGTAAGTACACTGCCTCTCATACATTGTGAGGGGAGTGCACAAGAACATATCTGCCGTGGTCCTCTATACTTCAGCTGGGCTCTTCATATTAATATGGACTTCTATATCGAGGTGCCTTCCTTGATAAATGTAGTAACATTTTTATTTCTTAGTTATACCGCATTATTTTTACTGGTTTTCCCATTTCTGTTATTTGCTAAGTATTCATTTACATCAAAATGTGCAAGTATGTGTTTAGATATGAATGGGTTTCTATGTACTGTATGTGTATATGTATGTGTGTGTGCATTCATGTGTGCTATTCTGAGTACATTGAGGCTGTGTGCAAGTGTATGTACATTTGTTTGTTTGTTAATGTTTTATTTATTTATTTCTTATTGTTATTTTCAATTAGAGTTTATATATAAATATACAGGAAGGAAAGGAAAGAGAGAAAGTAAAAGGAAAAAAATGTATAAATATATGGTAAATATACAATAAAACTACTCATACATGAAGACAGAAAGAAAATAACTCTAATTTTCTCATAAATACAGAGCTTGTCAAGGGCAGCAGACCAACAGTCGGTTCCTGTTGGATGCGGGAGAAATGGGATCAGAGTGACACTGGCAAAGGAAAAATTGCACAGTCCAGATGAGAGGGTCAGAGCATCTCCGAAATGACATGGTTTCTGGGGCGCTCCCCGTCAGCAGTGGTGAGTACCTAATGACTGAGATCCAAGGAGGCACAAACCATGAACCGGCGACAGGGTGTTGGGCGCCCAAGGCTCACTGATGAACAAGGACAAAGAAGCCTATCCCAGATGGTCTGAACTGACAGCAGGATGACTGTGTCACCAGTCACAGAGAATTTTAATCATACTTCTGAGAAAAACGTGTCACTACAGACAAAGCATAGCACCCCACTGCATATAGCTCTTTGCGGCTGCAGACCAGTCGAAGTGCTCATTCTAACCCCAGTCCACCACCAAAAGCACCTATAATGGACATCGGAGCACTGGAACAGAGCCACGCGGCAACTGAAGGTCACCTGGTCCAGCGAGTCTCGCTTCCTTTTATATCATGTGCACTGAGATGGATGAGGGTGCGAGTGCATCATTTACTGGGGGCGGAGACGGCACCAGCAAACACTGTGGTGAGATGATTACCTGGTGGAGGTAATGGTTTGCTCTGGGAAATTGTCTGATGGTAAGCACGAGGTCCGAGAATTTAAGTGGATATCAGTTTAAGGGAGCTGCTTAGATGGAACGAGGGAGACCAGTACAATATTTAAAATTAGTATGATGATCTGAAACTTTCACGTATGACAAATATGCAAAAATAGAAGAAATTGAGAAGGGGCCAAATACTTTCTCTCAGCACTGGACATATACTTTAATCTTGTTTCTGATTTATTTTTACTAATTTATTTTTTGTCCCCAGTTCTTGGACTATGGTTTTGGCTAGTACTATTTGCCTTGTCTTAATCCCATATTGTTTCTGTCTTGTTTACTAATTACACCTATCACTATTCCATTGTCCAAATGTTACTGCATTGTCCATCTGTTATATTTTGAAAATGCTGATAGACCTGTTACGATAGATCGTTGACCTGTGTCCATAACTCTCCCCAGTACACACTTGTAAAGCTTCCAATGAACCATCCCTGACCAGAAACACAGAGGTTGGGCAACAGAATTTTCACCCACATAATGGACTTCCTGCCTTTGAATAGTTTTGAGGATCTTCCCACAATGTAATCAGAGGCAATCTTCTAAACGGACTCAAAGCCAGAGCAGTCTAAAGCCAATGGGAACTGATTGACACAAGGAGTTTGCCAAGATTGGCTACATTAGGCCTATCTTATCTCTTTTCCATTTCATTTTTTAAAGGCCAACACTTTGACCTCTCCAGGTACAGTCACAAATAAGAATAAGAGTAGTTTTGATGACGGCAAAATCAACTGTCAAACACCATAAGAGGTGCTGCGGCAGCTCGTGAATTAAATCATATTGGCAGCCCAGAGTGGCACTTGGACACAAGCTCCCTGAATGGGATTGTTCAAGACAGCACTCAATGCACTCTGCAGCGTAGTTCCACTAATGACATACAGGCAGGCTTTCCACCACTGATTCAGCTCTGCTCTCTTCCAATCTGAAACATCAGACGGATAATTTCACCACCAATCCTGAGGACGGGAGGAAAGATATCGGCAAGCAATGATACCATTTCATTCTCGTGTAATAGATAGAGTAGACAAAGTGCAATGCCATCATCTGAGTCCCTGACTTCACAGGCAATTAATCCTGTCCCCCCAAAAAAGAGAAAAAATTACAGGCGCAGGAAAATGGAGTCTTACCGCCTCATCAGCCCATCGATCTCTTTCACAAAACTGGGGGAGATCCATAAATCACACCAGGCAGAATGAGTCAAATTACAGCTGACCTAAGCAGACAACTCCTTCCACAGGAAAATAACTGTATTTGCGCTGTAAACACAATGCACGCCTTGCAAATTTATATTGAAGGTCAAAAAATCTGCAATATTTTGAAGGTATTATATTCAAAATGCAGTCATTCTAAATTCATATTAGAAAAAATGACTTGAATGACCATCTGGGTAAAATTACCGACCTACACGTCGCACCTAAACCCTAGCAAGAAAAAGAGCTCTCCTCGTCTGCCGCTCGGTTATTTCTGTTTACATCATCATGCTTACCATCATTTTCATCTTCAATTTCGGTATCAGCAGGACATTACAGTTATTCTGCTGCCTACCACTTCATGAAAATAGTTTCACGGTGTTATAAATCATTCCTAAAAAGTCCTTGAGACAGCTCTTTAAAAAGCCATTCACAAGTGGTTCACATCTTTCCAGGTATCCAATTCATTTTGAGAATTACAGTTATTAAAAGTTCATTGTTCATAGGTTTAGTATTGTAGATCACGGGTTCTCATACACAGAAAGGGCCGGTGTGGGTGCAGGTTTTCATTTAAACCAAGCAGTCACACACCTGATTCTAATAATCGAGGCCTTAAGCAAAGACTCAACGGGCAGTAGAATCCAGCGTGCAACCGCTTGGTTGAAATGAAAGTTTGCGCCCACACTGGCCCGTTCTGGGTAAGAATGAGGATCCCTGTTGTGTAGAATGTCTACTGTCTCATTTTGGGACAAAACACCTGTCTGTAGCATATTCAAACGTCACTCTAAAAACGGCTGAATCACTTAGTGTGAGAAAATGGTTTCCTTGGTCTCATGATTGCACAAGGCCACCGTGACTGATCTAGGAAAACTCGGCCAAAATGTTGGCTCCCAGTTTCCTGCTTCCATTTACAAGTAAGTTGCATTTGACACAGTCAGGGAGAATGGATAGTTCGCCCAGATAGCAAGCACCTCCATTCTAGATCTGAAGGGTCATGCTGTATAGTTTTTGGCAGAGAAGACATTTTTTAGTGAGTTGAGTTCAGATTGTTACACATCAGGGAGGCTGGGAATAGAGAGGCTAAGAAATCACAGGAGAGGCAGCACCAAGAGCATCTCCACAACAGTGCCTTTTTCAACGCAGTTTCTACATGACAGGCTCACCTTCACTGGTATAAGCACTCCAGTTCTGTAGATTCTAATCTTTAGGACCTGCATCAAAGCTTACATGAACCACAGGACCGCTGCCGTGGATAGTTAACCCCATAAAACCCATGGACCCATACATGGGTCCGTCAAATGCAGCTGCTGTATTCAAACCAGTGCAAATTCAAGTGTATTTAAAATTCAAGCGGAGATCCCAAGGTTTTCGGTGATCCCAAATATTTCCAGCTGAATTACAGGGAAATGTGTGTAAAACAATTACAAGACCTAGATATTTTCCATATGATGTAATCCTGCTGCCATAGAAACACGGGGCCCTGGGTTTGAATATTTCTCTCAATATAAGTGTGACGTAGCTTCAATGAAGTGCTGTAACTAGCTGATACAGAATATGTATGTGACATTGTTCTTCAATATAGGCATGGGCAATACAAATGAATAAAATGACAACATTTCTTGAGTTGCTGAGAAAAAAGCTATTATTATTTTCTTATGATTTTTTGCAGGTAAGTACAGAAGACACAGACGAAGAGTTTGCCACAAGTCCAACGCCTTTACAGGAAAGGGTCTAAGAGCCACAGGGTCCCAAAAATGGCTGATTTCGGCATTTATCAACAAAACCCATTGTGAAAATTGGGGGGTGAAGCCTGAGGGCATTTTCGAAAATACAGTCTATTCCGAAATAAACCAGGCCAAATTATCCATTAGGGTACCCTAACAGAAATAATTGATGCTAAAGTCATCTACCCCTTTTCTGAAGTACAGCAGCGCCCCCTAGGCCCTTTTTAATGGAAAATGCATTGAATTTCACCCAATTATGTTCAACATTAGGTTTTGCATTGATATTAAAAAATGGTATGAATGGGTTGCCTGTGAAGTTTTTTTTGGATCAATGGCCTGCAAAAATGTCAAAATTATCGGTGGGAGGGCAAACATTAACGCTACTCGCCCATTACTTTATAAAATGCAGTGAAGTCGCTGATGCCGGCAGTTGTTTGCCCTCCCACTGCTACGAAACGTTCCCCCTTCAATAACCCGTGGTGATTTTAAAAAAAAAAAACTTTGCACTGTTTTTACTATGTCCATATACCCTCCTCCCATGATAGTTTCAATGAGCTACTGTGAATAATTCATAGTAAAACACAGTGACGTGCAGTCGGGGGTTAGTTTGGCGAGGCAGAAACCTCCCCTTTGCTTGATTAGCAATCAGACGATTAACTAGTTTAGTAAGACTATTCGGCAGAATGACGGGCCAGTTTAAGTTTCCGTGGCGTTATTACTCAGTACATCGAACTTGAAATGCTCACGAAACTGCAGATTTGCGAGTACTTCCTTAAAGGAAGCTAGAGACCTGCCGTGAGGTGATGCAGTGACCCAAACTTTTATCACAGGATTTTGTGAACCTGTTCCCTCGTACTATTCCTTATTGACAATCAAAACAATTAAGGCCAAGCCTATAGGAAGCCCGTATACTGATAGAGAAGATAATAACAAAAATATTCATTCACGCTTCAATTCGAGACTGCGAGGATGGAAATCTGAATAATTAATTAGGAAAAATTCTCGGCTCTCGGTAATTCTGTATATCGTTTAAACATTTTGTTAATCGGATAATGAAAGAAGACTGAAAATAAGCGCCCGCTTTTTTTTCTTTTGCGTGTAAAAGCGCGTATTTAAAGGAGAACACATTGTATATTGATTAAGCATTGAACTCTGCATAAGTCGAACTGTTTTCATATTTGTTGATGACATTGCTTCGGCTTCCTGGAAGCAAGTACACGCAAATCTGCTGTCTAGCGAGCATTTCAGGTTCGATGTACTGAGTAATAACGCCGCGGAAATTTAAACTGGCCCGTCATTCTGCCGAATAGTCTTACTAAACTAGTTAATTGCTTGATTGCTAATCAAGCAAAGGGAAGGATTCTGCCTCACCAAACTAACCTCCGACTGCACGGCACTGGTAGGACAATTCGTTTCACACACTGATGAAATCTGGTCGAACATCACAGCGCTGGCGTGCAGCCAGTTGAAATGGAGATGGCACGAATTGTGACCAGGGGGCTTTAAACGCCTGGCGCTGGTTTATTCCTTGGTATGTTTTGCTGATACTTCACAAATAGGGTCACAAGATATTCTGTCAACAAACTATGTAGGGGACAGTAAAAAATACGCCCACCTTTCTTGCTATTGTTGAGAGGAAATCACGGCGGACTCGCGACGAACTTCACCAACTTCTGTCGAATTTATTTCACATCCCCTCGAGGTCTAGCCTGGACGAACAGACTCGTAATTTCTCAAATTAAATGGCTTTACAGCAAATCAGGGCCGTAGCTGGGATAAGACGTCGACGCGGGCTGTTTGAAATCTACCTCCTAAATGGTTATTTTTGCCACGCCTTGCACTTGAAAATTTGTAAACACGGCGCAAATTGAGGTCACGCATTCATCCTACGGGCGAACAATAGCTCTGTTCAAATCGCGTTTTTGGCTGTAATACGCAGAGTTCATGTATGAAATGCGGGTATCCTATTGAAAAGGTTGCTTTTAATCAAACCATGGTGTTCTTTTTGTATGAAAATGGTATTTACATCATTTTTTTTATAAGTTTTCTGAGGCTTGTTTACCGCCCCAGTTCAGCTGTTACGCATTCCATTAGAGTTTATGCAGAGCGTTGCCCATGCCTATTCAATATAAAAAGAATGCTTTTTCTGACTTTGAGCCTAGTTAAAGGAAAACTTAAGTGAAAGGTTAGAGTTTAAGTGGTTACCAATACAGCCTATATCAAGTAAGTACTGCAAATCTGACAATATTCCTGTATTAGGGCAACTTATGTCAGTTGCCAGTTCAAGGGGTGAACATTAAGCATGTATTGTGTTAGCTCCTCATTATCTCCATTCAGTTTAAAATAGTAATATGCTTTTCTCTTTCCATCCAAGAATTATAGGAGTAAGAATCCTTAGCGATGTTTCAACAAAATACTGTATATTGGTGGCTGGAAGCCTACAAACAAGAAGGGCCACAGCTCTATTGACTTATATTGACCTTAGCTGGGGCCTATTGCCACATAAGGGACTCATTAAAGGGCCTTGCTCCCAGGAGTGAGTGGTGACCCAGGAGAGACGTTTAGAGGCACCAGCATTTGGAGGTGTTGGAGCACTTTTCAAGATCTCTACTGGGGGCTGGTAATTATTTTCCTGGTTGATGGTAGGCGCTCTGTGTTGAAACCTGTTTTTATGTTTTGGGAATTTTGGATAAAAAATTCCCAAAATTAGTTTTGCGAGTGGCTCTCAGGTAGCAAGCCAGCTACATCAACAAGCAAGCCATATAAATTTAGCTGAGGTAACACTTGGAATTCAGTTTAAATATGAACAGATTCCAGAAACACTGACCTAGCTATCTACAGTTCCCAATCATAGCCATTGCTTCTTTGTATGTTTCAGAAAGCATAATACAACCCCAATTCCAAAATAGTTGGGACAAAGTGTAAATTGTGAATAAAATCAAAAGGCAATGACTTTCAAATCACACCAGCCAGTATTTTATTCACAATAGAACAGAGATAACATAGCAAATTTTCAAACTGAGAAGTTTTACAATTATATCCACAAAATGAGCTCATTTCAAATTTGATGGCTGCTACAGGTCTCAAAAAGTTGGGACAGGGGCCTGTTTACTATGGTGTAGCATCCCCTCTTCTTTTAAACTCAGAGTGGAAGCGTCTAGGCATTGAGGAGACAAGTTTCTTGAGTTTAGCCATTGGACTTTGATCCCACTCTTGCTTAATACAGGCTTCCAGCTGCTGAAGAGTTTTGGGTCTCCTTTGATGGACTTTGCGTTTAATTATGCGCCAAATGTTCTCAGTCGGTGAAAGATAAGGACTGCAGGCTGGCCAGTTCAACACATGGACTCCTCTGCTACGAAGTGATGCTGTTGTATAACTGCAGTATGTGGTTTTGCATTGTCCTGCTGAAATGCACAAGACCTTCCCTGGAATAGATTTCGTCTGGAGGGGAGCATATGTTGCTCTAAGACCTTTATATACCTTTCAGCATTCATGGTGCTTTCTAAAACATGCAAGTGTCCCACACCATATGCACTAATGCATCCCCATACCATCAGAGATGCTGGCTTTTGAACTGAACGCTGATAACAGGAGGGGTGGTCTTTCTCCTCTTTACCCCGGAGGACACGACGCCCCTGATTTCCAACAAGAATGTCAAATTTGGACTCTTCTGACCACAGGACACTTTGCCACTTTGCTACAGTCCATTTTAAATGAGCCTTGGCTCACAGAACACGGTGGCGCTTCTGGATCATGCTCAACAATGGCTTTCTTTTTGCATGATTGAGTTTTAGGTGGCATCTGTGGATGGCACGGCGGACTGTGTTTACAGACAGTGGTTTCTTGAAGTATTCCTGGGCCCATTTAGTAATGTCAATGACAGAATCATGCTGGTGAGTGATGCAGTGGCATCTGAGGGCCCGAAGATCATGGGCATCCAGTAAAGGTCTTTGGCCTTGTCCCTTATGCACAGAGATTTTTCCAGTTTCTCTAAATCTTTTGATGATGTTATGCACTGTTGGTGATGAGACCTTCAAAGCCTTTGCAATTTGACGTTGAGGAACATTGTTTTTAAAGTATTCCACAATTTTTTTACGCAAGCCTTCACAGGTTGGAGAGCCTCTGGCCATCTTTACTTCTGAGAGACTCAGCCTCTCTAAGACATCCCTTTTATAGCCAATCATGTTACACACCTGATGCCAGGTAACTTAATTACTTGCTAAATGTTCTTTCAGCTGATTCTCTTATATATTAATTGTTTTTTCAGCCCTTTTTTTGCCTGGGTCCCAACTTTTGTGAGACCTGTTGCAGCCAGAAATTTTGAAATAAGCTCATTTTGTGGATAAAAATATTAAATGTCTCAGTTTCAACATTTGAAATTTTATCTGTGTTCTATTGTAAATAACATATTGGCTCATGTGATCTGAAAGTCATTGCATTTTGATTTTATTCACAATTTACACTTTGTCCCAACTATTACGGAATTGGGGATGTAGATCCCCTTTAATATGAATTTTGTTTCCAGTCCTGCGTTCTACTGATCCAGGTTCATAGCATGAAGCAGACTGACGAAAAGTGGATAGCACACACACTGAAAAAATTGAGACTTTGGATCAAAGTAAAAAAATTGCGTCAACTTGTTACAGCTAATTTTTTTAGTTTTTCGCAATTGAAAATTTTTTTTACAAAGGTAATTTTTTTCAGTTGAGAAAAGCTAAAAAAAATTAGCTGTAACAAGTTGACGCAATTTTTTTACTTTGATCCAAAGTCTCAATTTTTTCAGTGCATATACAGGCTTCTGCTGATTGAAACTCGGATGTCACCATTAAAATTAAGCTGTGGGTGGATATATTCTAATGAGGGGCGGAATAATTCTCGCAAGCCTACACATGAGGAGGGAAGGGGAGCAAAGAAACTGACTAGGTTGTCTTATTTCACTATTTTTAGGTTGGTAGGTACTCCAGACACCTCACAAAAGTGAGTTTTTCATAATGTGTTCCCTTTACATGTTCTCAGCATGGCAAACTTTCACATCTGTAAGTGACAACAAAGGGTTCTTGCACATTTTGGAACAACATCTGCGATCATCCAGGCGTCATCTCCTTCAAGGGTCCCCCTGCAGGATAACACCAAGCCACACTCTGCATGTATTACGACAGTGTGGCTTCATAATCAGGAATGCGGGTAATCATCTGCTTGCAGTCTGGATCCGTCTCGGCACATTACAAAGCACAAAATACTACAACAGAGACCTCGGACTGGTGACCAAAGTCCAACATCAGGTAAGAAGGGGAACAAATTCTGCTGTCAAAACTCCAACAACTAGTGCCCTCTGTTCCAAAACAATTACTCGGTGTAAGTCAGAGGAGAGGTGATGTTATACAGTGGCAAACATGCACTGGTCCCAACCTCACTGAAATGCGTTGCGGTCAGACATCACATTATGAAACAACTATGACTTTCAAAACAACAAAGTTGATGAGTTAAAGCATTACTTGTTTTGCCTTCGTACTGTCAATTGAACCCAAGCAAAAAAGGATTTGCCAATTTCTGCTCGCTGTTTTTATTAATATTTTACTAAGTGTCCCAATTCTTCTGGAGCTGATGTTGTAATAGAGGGTGAATAGACCTCCATAAAATGCCAACTTTTTCAGAATTGGGGTTGAGCTTTTTGCAGCAAATGACCATAAACAATTGTATACAAACACATTTCTTTGTCTATTATACAGGTAGGCGATGAGGCTAAAAAATTAAAAAATATATTTAAAAAAAATCACAATATATGTTCAATATCAGACAGTTTCTAAATGCCTTACTTGACCAAAAAGAGACGAGACTCTCACTGGGAATAAAGCCCGTCCAAAACTCCAGAGAAGCACTAAAGCTGGCAAAATATTGGGTAAAATAGCCTCATGCTGTGTTTCCCAAACTCGGTCCTCAGAGACCACTTATGGTTTTTGAGCAAACTGCGATTGTAATCTCAGAAATTTTATGGGCTGTTAATTGTTCTTAGTTGCTTTTTCCATGATTCTATGATTTCAGAGATCATTTACCTGTTTTAGGCCACATGTCAGAAATATCTATGGATGCCATGAAAAATTGAAGTTCAGTACTCATACTGAGATGTGTGAAAATAAATTTTTAGTGCATAAAAGGTGTTGGAAATGTGTAACAGATGGAATTGAAGAATGAATTGGATTCTAACTGATGACATTAAAGACACATGGTTCCCAGAGGTAAACAGTTATTAGAGTATAGGAAGAACTCAAAGGCAAATCAAACCAGTTTTGTGATATTTCTGTGTTTATGAAGAAACACTTGTGAAGATCTTGAACACAGTTCGGACACCTTATATGCAGTTTATTGATCCACCATAGTCAATTGAAACGTATTTCCGCTTTGGCCAGGCTTGCTCATTTGTAGCTAATATATTAAAATCAACAAAGTGTGTGAACGTTGGGCTTTTAAACATTAAGAATGCATCACCATTTCTGTCAAAACATGATTTAAGAGGGGAAAACGTCCCTCTAATCATAAAAGCAGATAAAAAAAGAGAAACTGAAAGCTTATCAAAATTCTGGGACTATAATTTTGGTTTCAACAAAAACCATCATACACAGTGGCCCCAGGATTGAACCACTGGTCTCATAAACGCACTTCTAGGCAACTTGCTTTGTCCATGAAACTTCGGACAAAACCGGATCGGCAATTCGAAAGCCTAAGTGTAAATTAACTCCCGTAGCCTTCATATGAGTATACAGTACGTCAAAATACAAGTCTAAACACCATATAGCCAGCTAACACTATGGCACTAGTTTTTAGGTAACATTTTTAAGACGCAAGTTACAACCAGTTATTACAACCATAACTGTTTTGAATGGCAAATTCGGTTTCTGTGCCACAAAATTCTGCCAGGAGACGAGGAAAATTTAGCGACAAAAAGCCCGACAATTTCAAAGCAATTTCACGAAATCTTTTCGATGCAATGTCCAGGATCACCCTGAATACATAAACCACTGGACAGCGTTGAGCTCATCCCTCACATGCTGTCAATATTCCCAAACTCTGTCAGAACTGCCTCCATTTACTTGTTTTCGTAATTTGTGCAGCATCAATATTAAATGCATTTTCTTACCTTAAGATATTCAATAAGTGGGGCTGTAACACGTTTTAAAGGAGTGCCGTGTGTTCTTCAAGCGGCAGGTTCGCAAGTCCGGATCAGGCTTCGACTGTTTAATTCTGGTGCGCTACATTCTGAGCATTACATTAATCTACGCATGCTCAGAACTACTAATCTCGAGGGACTGAGGGGCAGCTCGACTTCGGCACGCGAACGTCGCACCTTCTCTTCCTCACCTCTGACTGAATTCGTCATTGGAATTAATAGTTTTGTGAGGACATATCAAAGTGGCTTTGAGCGATAGAAAACAATTAATAGATTTTTATATTTTTGTATCCCATTGAATTCTATGAAGATTTTATGTAATTGTTAATATTTTACTGCAGAGAGGCGTTTTGTCGTCATTTTGTGTGCAACTGAGGAGACCGAGGCGCTTGATGTTTGCGCATAGTTGCATTGAGCCGCAATTAGGATTTTTTTTTTTTTTTTTTTCTATTTACGTAGTATAGCGGTGTGTTTCTCATGTATGCGTGGTTGGAAGGTCAGAAAACTTACTTTGTGAACAAAAAAAAAAAAAAGGTTTTAGTTGCTAGAAACTTAATGATTTTTCGTCGAAGTGTTTTTCGGAAAATTGGTATACCCACTTCTATTATCTCAGTATGTACCTTCCGCATAGCCTACCTTTCCTGCCTCCTCTCTTCGCGTCTTAGCCCCTCCCACGTGAGATGCGAGCGGTCGAGCCGTGCAAGAGCGCAAGGAGAGGGGAGTCCAGGCAACAGGCATTTAGTCATACAGAATGAGACTTGGGGCTACGGAGTAGTCATTTTAAAGTGAAGTAAACAAAATATGACGAATGGCACAGCTGAATCAAGTGACCTTTGCTTTGTTATATCTTACCGCTCTCAGATAGGCGTAACGGTGCGCATGACAACTCATACTAGCTAAGTGTGGCGGCCTTGGAGAACGCTTCACTGGGTGATATTATGACTTTTGTACATCATACTACTGGAAATGTGATTATGTTCCATGTTTAGATCTTCTTAGTATGGAGTTAAATTCGTGCCAGAACCTTTCAAACAAACAATTTTAACAAATGCATTTCTGTTTGCAAACAAACATGATCTTTGCAGGGATTGAATCAGACTGTCAAACAGCCAGAGATCGCTCTGCAAATACACCAGGTGATTTATGAGGAAGTGTGAGATAATTATCTTACGTGGACAAATAATTTCATGCTGATCCATTTGTAAGAAAATTTCCATTGGCAGATTTGTGAGAAAATATTGTTCAATCAGTGAGGAGATCGCATTTGTCAGAAAATCTGGTTCCATCTGACAAAATCTGAAAAATTAGAAAATAGTGGCAAAACTATAACTTCAGTAGATAGCGCTGTGGCTCTGAATCCCCAGGAGCCATATGTATATTGAGAGTCTGGCCAACTCAATTAGCATCGTGCTGAATGGGGATTGGATAACAGCAAATCACGTGATACAATGGAGCCATGTTGTCACCCAACCCACTGCTCGTCATGATAGACCTGTCATGTAGGGGGCCTACATGACTTTTTTTAATTTTGTATTTCAAGAATAAATTCAAATGCTGAGAGTAAAACAGCGGGGGATTTTTTTTTTATTTTTTTTTTTTTTTTTTTTTTTTTTGCATTTCGATAATGAATTTGAATTGCCAAGAATTAAATTGAATGACCGTTTCGAGAATAAAGGCAAAATTTCGACAATCAAGTCAATATCCATCAATTTAACTTTAGAGAAAGCGACTGGTGGACAAACTGACCAACCTGCCAGCTATGTGTATTTCATAGTGCTACATTAACATAGTCTCTCGCAAAACTGTCTCTGTGATTCATGTCCAAAAAGACAAGCATGTTTTCAATGTGCCCATTTTTTGTGCCTTGGTCAACTAGCTGTCTCTCTGGGCATCCTCCCAAGTGTGTCATGGATGCGAAGAAGTAGTCCGCTATTACTTTTGGGACATTAGTTGTTCTGTAAGGTTCCATCCACACAACATAGCGGCTAAAACTATCAATACAACCATGGCAGTGTCTTATGGCTTCAACTTATCATGCAAATCTGCGTTGGGATCTTTGTAGCGGTAATGCCTGCGTCTCAGAAGCCATGCCTGCCTGAGCTCTACACCTTCAGGATCTAACAGCTTGATCGATTGTCTCATTGTGTCTTGGGATACAACATATCCTCTCTGTATTGCACGCAAGTGTAACCATCGATACCTTTGCCTCAATCCTTCACCAGCTATTCCACTTTGCACGAATGCGGCCACCTCTTCTAAGTTTGTGTGGTTTCTCCTTCTGAATAAATGCCATTTTTGGCACAATCTCTTCAAAGTCCCAATATTTATTGCCATGCTGTGTTTATACTTTAAGAGAGAAAGATTTTCCATGTTACAAAAACCAGTTCTGAAGTGCAATTTCACTAATTCATCTACATTAGGCATTTTGTTGAGGCGGCGATATGCGCCAGTGTTTGTAGTTTGATTTGAAGTTCGACTTCAATATTGAAATGTCAGCTTTATTTGTGGTATTTCCACTTTATTCTTAACATTTTGACTTTATTCTGAACATTTCTACTGTATTCTTGGCATTGTCGGAGTACACGCAACACTCGGACATGTGACCAACAACCTCCCCATCGAATATTCTGCATAAAAGCCTGGATGTGCCGTAGGTCCCTATGGCTGGGTGACAACATGGCACCTAAGGAGCAGTCGGTCAAACTCTCTATGGCTCTGGAATCCCTGACTCACCAGATAGGAAGCAGCTCCAAAGCATGGTTTCCAGCTTTGTAGTTTTCAACCTGATTGGGTAGTGTTTCATTACACTTGTGTAGAGGGAGTTTTATGGTCCACATCTATTCATACTAAGTTCTTTAAGCAGGTGAATGGACCTTTCAAACCCCTCTATGCTCTGTGTGGAGAGGGTAAAGGCAACTATGGCCTCCACTAGTGGAAGGGGCTCACTGTTGGATGGATGCATGCCCTCCAGTGGATCTCATCTCCCACCTGCTTGACATTGGTTCTTGCTCTCCTCTTCAGCTCACACACCATTGAACCGCTTACTTCCTTGGAGCATGCATCTCAGAAGACCAAAGGCGGCGGTGTAATGCAACCTAGTTGCTTATTTTTCACTGGACTAAATTTCCAATTTGTTATGGTATTAATGCACTGGTTTTAAAAGGAATGACCGCAGTTGATCTTGTTTGCCTCAATGGAAGGAAACCTCTGCCACATCCGCAGGTAATTATTTAGTCTTAGTCTAAACCTTTTGACAACAGTGCCACAAATGCTCCATCACTTCCTGTTGCAAAATTACTGGAATGGAGCTAGACATGCACATTTTGATCTGTGATACTGCTAGCACTTGTGTTTTCAGACAGTGTTTAGGTCCTCAAATTGCATTGACCAGTTTGAACTTAAAATCACGTGTTGTTGTACTGTTTTTAATACAGTCAAGGGTGAATGACTTATCGATTGTATTTGTATTTTCCATAATATGCCAACACTTTTGGAATAGGGGTTTGACTTAACAAGGGGTAGTGACTGGCACTACAACTGTTTTAGAATGTTAAATAGGTCGTCCATATTATTTTTTCCGCTCCAGTTAACTGTCGTGACCATGCCATTAGGGAATATATTTATTTTATGATAATAATTTCTTCCCTCTTCAATCATTTTCCCGAAATTCAAGGTTAGATTTTTGTAATTTTTTTGAATAAAAGATAAGGAGAATTAACAGTAACCACATTTTTCTAAAGCCTTTTTGTTAATATTCACCAAGGGTGCCAATGAAGAATCAATGGAAACGTTTTTTTTTTTTCTGTCGACACTGCTTCAGACGAGGGGATAAAATGAAAGTAGGGTTGTGTCACTGCATTAACCAGAGCAGAGAATCAAACGCCATGTTCTAGAGGTTTGCTAATATCTTTTGAAAGTAGGCCATACTTTCATCTGTGCCGCAGATTCTCATTTAGCCACGGAACTTTCCCTAAACTGCAAATCAGGAATTGTTAAAATGATTTTTACATTCCTTTTTCACTTTTAAATCACAAATGAAGTTGATGCTTACAAAAAGAGAACTATACTGCAAAGAATAGGGAAGTACATTTAGTAAAAATCTTACAGTTCACACAGTGGTTGAGCTCTGAGACATCCAAAACAAAATGTATCTTGAACCCTGCTGAGAGCACACAGCCAGCCAGCTCTGTGACCCACTTTACTCGCCGTAACCTGGAGGCTTTCAGCAATAAACAAAAGGTTTAAGTGAAGGGGAAATGTTCAGATGTTTCTGGCTACTACCATGCCATCATGAATCCCCTTCCAGTTCACCTCTTCAACAAAAAAAATGCCACTGCCTGTAACTCGGTTGACTGCTGCATTTCTGTTTTAATATGTTGTGTACTTTTACAGTTAGTGGTAATACATTCCTTTTTTTAACCGTTATTAAGATATTTTGGATATGTATTTATAAAAAAAAGTACTTTTATATTTCTTTTTGTATAAAAACACTTAGTCTTTTCTAATTGTCCTATTGCTATAATTTTAATCTTGGATATCATTGTCACTCTGTAGCAATATTCCACTGCAGCCAGCATGTTGAAATTTGACTGTTCTGTGTGAACTGAAACACAGAGTGGATTTTCTCTTACAGTACATTGCCTTCTGAGATCTATATTTATGACATTTTGAGAGTAAAATAATGGATGGTAATAAGAAAGCCAAAAGGCAATAAGTGTCTTGAAGAACGTTCAACTAAAAATGCCCTTCACTGTAACAAACATTGTTTAATAAATATTGCTGTGGGCATCCACTACTCTGCAATACAAAGACATCCACTTACTTTAGATACCAACAGTCAATATAAGGGTCCCTTGGTGTGTCAGTAGCCATAGTTTTCTGCCATTTACACATTTCATTCTAATGTTCTGTTTTAAGTGCAAAAACATGAAGATAATCACCACATGCATATTCAGCAGTGTGCTGGAACAGTAATATTGGCCCTTTACCTGAACTCTGACTGATGGTTGAAAAGACAAATAATGATTATGGCAAACACTTCAGCATGTATTTCAAAGCGCATGATTTGTGTAAATGCTGCTTCCCAGGGGAGTAATTCAAAAGCTGATAACAATAAAATTTCAAAGCCATAATCACACTAGGTCAATTTGGAAATTGCGCTGCAGTCATGCAAGCTTTTATCTATTCAATGTTTATTGAAGATGCAATAATGTGAGTTTTCCATGTTTGCACATCTTATGTTTTGAGATGATACTTGTAAATAGATGGTAGGAGAGAATATTCTGATCAGTGAAGGCTATTTCTAAAAAACCCACAACTGATACTCACTCTCAACAGTCTGCTCTCAAGAGCAGGGCATGAATCTTTTTAAGCACCTTGAATACTTATATCCCAGCCTCCACTTGGATGCTAGAAAGAACAGAAATATTCACAGAATGTGAAGCGGAAGTGTTTCCAAACACTGATTTTTATGGCAGAATCATTTGTGAGACAAAACTCCCATACTGTAAAAGCATAATAAAAAACGCTTGTTAGATGAGAAAATTATCTGAGCTGACCGTTGCTGGGTGAAATTCCGTGAGAGCCAACCAAAAAGAAAACATCACATTTTAGATAAAAGCATTCAATCAGTTAAATACGCGAGGGAACACCCAGTTTTGAATGAGTTGTTTTCCTATGACAGGGCAGAAAAACAAGGCCATTAAGAAGACTAATGGCCCCTGTGTGAATACGGAGAATTTAATCACCTTGAACTCTAAATAAATATTTATAAGTGGCAACGTTACAATAATCGCTCTCTCGGATCATAATCTGGCCTCTCTTGGACAGGCAGACGATGTTGGCTCTGAGTTTTAACTCTCCGTTTTCTTTGCCAATTACCACCAACTGTCAAAGCAGTCTTCCACAGGCATATGATGAATAAAGACAGTATAGAGAACTGTCATTTGTTCATTATGTTGTGGTTGGTCCATTTGACAAAAGTTGTGCAGTCAAATTACACAAAATAATGTAATAAAATAATAAGTAAAAAAAGGACCAGAATCTCAGTGTTACGTTCACGTTCTGGGTCATGTCTTGCGCTGCCAATGGAATCCTCCTCATGTCTGCGTTCCAGTCCACATCTTGTTCTCTCTCGTGCACTGCTTTTTCGCTATTGGTTGGCTGCGGTATTTCCTTTTTCCTTCAGCGCTGTTCTGGCTTCGGGTCTGTCTAAGCCAGGGGTGGGCAACGAGGGCCGTATCTGTCCCGGGTTTTCACACCAGCATCTGGCCTTTAATTAGTTGATTATCTAAATTTGCCAAACCATTTATGAAATCTGACATTTCTGGAGCATTTCTTTAAATGGTCATGAATGATCACCAAAGACTGTTCTTGTCTCCCTTCATAAAACATGTGTCTTTGATCTAATCATTGCTCAAATCTATATATGTGTATGCAATCAGTTAACTCAATTAGTCAGGGTAACTGATAGAAATAAAATCCTGCACACACACCGGCCCTCCAGGACCGGAATTGCCCACCCCTGGTCTAAGCTTAATGTCAATTAACTGTTTTTAGTCACTAACAGTCACTAACATTCACGGGGGGTGTTTTTCTTAGACAGGCACTTTTACTAACATTACTAATTTAGATAGGGGGTTAATTGTCATGATTTCCCGCTTCGTTACTATTTCAGATCTTGCTTCACTTTGCTGCGTAACTTTTTCACGCTTCCTTCAATCTGCATACTTTATTGGTACTTAGCTGAGCACGCCCATTTTTCTTAATGGGCTTGTTATGTCATTAAGCCTCTGTCCAATGTCTTCCCCTCATGCTTTGTTTCCTCCCTGTTCTGCCCAGGTGTTTCCTGTCCCCTCATCAAGCCGTGTTCCCTTATATTCTGTGGAGGCATTCCAGTTGGCAGTCAGTCCGTTGTGTTGCCCTCAGGCCATATCTGTATGTTGTTTTGTGTTCTCCTGCCAGGTCTGTCTGTTGTGTTTCCAAGTGTCCTACTTTGTGTTTGTCTTCATGCCATGTCTCCAAGTGTGGTGTCCTCATGTCATATCTGTGTGTCATGTTGTGTCCTCATGCCATGTCATGTCTGTCTGTTGTGTTTCCAAGTCATGTTCTGTTTGTCCCCATGCCATGTCCCCTCGTCTGCTCCCTTCGGTGTTTCCGCGTCATGTTCTAGTCCGTGATGTCTACATGCCACGCCTTGTGTTCTCGTGCCATGTCTGTCTATTGGGTTCTCTCGCTATATTTCCCCACGTCAGGTTCTGTTGGTCTCCATGCCATGTCCCCAAGTTGTTTCCTCGTCATGTTCTATCTCTGTGTCCGTGCCCTTGTGTTTCCATGTACTGTTTGGGTCCACGTATTTGTTGGTTGGTCTGTGCCTATGCCTCGTCCCATGCTGTGTTCCCTTGTGTTTTCATGCCTGCTCCATGCCTTGTCCGTGCCTGTGTTCCCACGCCTTGTTCCATGTTTTCATGCCATGTCTCCAAGCCTGTTCCATGCTGCGTGCTTCATGTTCATGTATATTCTGTGTCTAATAAACGTCCTTGTTGGAGTCAAGACTCGCTTTTGGTGTCCCTTCACAAAACGTAACACTCAAAAGAATATGACACTCCTACAGTAGATTCATTGTGGTTGGGTGACAGTCTTGCTCTCGCAATCCAGTTACATTTAAGACTTCATATGTTAAACATGAGCAAATATAAAATTGATCACTGTTGGTGATGGATGTTGTAAAGATATGGTATACATAACATTGCATGTATAATGCATGAAGTAAATTTCATGAATCATTTTCCTTAATAAAATATTCATAATTTCTCATAAATAATCAGGTCTCATTGCATATATAGGCACAGAGATTTGCTCTCAGGGACTGGCACAGAGGTGGCAATAGAAGAAGACTTTTTAATTGAGCACTGTTGTGTTTGTTTTAAAAGCTGAAAACAAACTGCTGCGTAAATGCTCAGTTCAGACAAAAAAGTTCATTTTTATGGCATTATGAATGCTGAAGGGAAGTGCCTTTAAGGTAGGTAGACACTCCCCAAAATAGGCTTTTTTTTTTTTTTTAATTGTTTTTGACATTTTCATAACTTAACCTTCAGTAAGTTCATAGTGTGTGTACTTGATAGGACTATCAAAAATATGGACATCTGTTTTTTGTCAATTTCTCAAAAATGTTGCTTTTGACCTGCCAAGCATTGCTTCAAACACCATTTCTCCTCTTTCTCTCATGCTATCATTGTGAAACTTGGAATATAAGTTCACCAGATGCACGTCTATGGACTGATCTGGCATTTTGAAGAAATCATTTGTGTAACTCTAGATTTTGTGGTAATTAGGTACCCAATAAAGTTAAAAAAAAACACTAAAATGCCCATATTTTTTCACAGAAATATTATTCCTGAAAACCCTCTGATCAGAACATGCACTATATAGTCATAAATGATCTGTGAAAATTTGAGATTAAAGTAATAAAAAGTTTTAGAGATATCCTGCCTGAGGTACTTGATCAAGTTCCACATTGCGGTAGCCATCTCGGGAACCTAATTAGCATAATTTATGTAAATGAGCTATCACTTTAATTCTGTATTTAGTAGTTGTTCATATGATGTTGGTACTAAATTGTTATGAATGAAAGAGAAATAAATGTATTTGGGAGTGTCTACCTACCTTAAGGGCTCATCATTACCAGAACACTCAAGAATGACTCCAGGAAAAAAAATAAAAACTAATAAAAATGACTTTAATAGCAATATACTTTAATAGCAAGATACTGTATATCCCAGGAATATTTGATCACAAAATTTGATCCTAACTTGGTAGCATCAGAAAAGGTAAAACTGGAATAAATCTAACTGCATCCAATTCTCAAAATGGCTTTGTGATAGTGGTAAAATTCGGTGTCTGTGAGGGCTATGTCTGAGCACTCTAGACATTCTCTGGTCTGCATAACTGGAGAGTATTAATTCACAGGGTGTGAAGCCAAGGGCAAAAAAAAAAAAAAAAAAAAAATCAATGAATTCAATATTAAGCCAAATAAATAAAGATGTCAAAGATGGAAAAAAAGAAATCTAAGAAAATTCATGAAAGATACAAAAATCTATTTTTTTTTTTCAAAACTGAGAACATCTCGGTCGACATTGTCCCAAGGATGCTCCAAACCAAAGTTGAAGTGAATCTGGCCTGTAGTTTCAGAGAAAAAGATTGCAAAAATAAAAATTTTGAAAAATTGAACAATATTGATAGATGTTGTCCCAAGGAAGCTTAATGCCAAATTTGAAGTGAGTCTGGCCAGCTGTGTTGGAGATGTTTGAGGAAAATCTAAAAACAGTCATTGCTCATTAGAATGATGAGCATTAAAATACCACAGCTTTTATTACATCTGCTATGAGTTTTAATTGTTGCCAAGTTACAAATACCATTTTCGTGGCATCATTGCTAGCGGAACTATACAATTAAACAGCAAACTTTGCTTAGTTTTCTCTCTTCAGAAGCACTTTTGGCACTTGTTAATATTGGGCCTAAATAACACATGCAGTACATCATTAATATCATGTTTACTTAAATTTTTGTTTCAGTTCCTCTTTAACCACTGTGTATAACTACTCTGAAAGTGCCATTCTTAAAACTCATTATTTAGTGTCTTCGTGTTTTGTCTGCTCAGACAAAACCTATGCGGGAATCGGAAATGAGTTCGCTTCTTTCTTGGTGCCCCTTGAGGACGTTACACCCTCAAGCATGTGTCCATTTGACAAATAGCCTTATCCATCCTTAGCTGGGGGCATACAGCACAGACTTTGCACTTTGTCCCAGTTGCTGCTTCCGACCACATAGACCAGACATATACTGACCAAAGCCAACAGTTCTGTTATGTCCATCCACACTAGGATAAAAAAGCTTTTCCATTGGACTCCACAGTAACTTGTTTATCACAGTTGAATGTAGGAACCTCTGAAAGCAGTATAGAGACAATAGGCTCGTGCCTATTCCCTTTAATAGGCATTCTGGCTCCTTAAAAGGTTAGCATAATGACCTCAAATTGGTCTGAAAGGAAATACAATTAGTACACAATGAACTGCTTGCGCTCATGGAACCCTTTAGAGTGTAATTAATTAGCCATAATAACAAAAACAGGGGCTACTTTTTCCCACTCTTCTTTGCAGAATTGTTTTAATATAGCCTCATTGGAAGGTTTTTGAGCATGCATTGCCTGTTTAAGCTATCTATCCAGATGCCAAATAAAGCCAATCCTTGCCTATTGTGAATGTCCCCTATTAAAGGCCTTATAAGTGAGAATTTGAGTGTCTTAGAGACTTTGATTTCACTGAAGCAAGACACTCACAGCATCACATGCACCATTTTGCCAACTTAACATTGCCAGACAGGTTCTATTAAGCGGTGTCTAGATTCAATTAAGCTAGCAGTAATCATGCCTGGGTGTATCTGGTGAAATTGAACCCAATCATCAATTACATTTGTTTAATTGGCTCATTTTGTGACGAGCGGGGCAATTTTTCACATTGGGCCGGGGGGGGTTGGATAGCTTTTTTCCTTCAATAAATGTTATCATTATTTAAAAGCGGCACTTTGCATTTACTTCGGTTATACTGTCTAATATTAAAATGACTTTGATGATCTGAATCATTTAATTGTGACAAGTATGCAAAAGTAGAAGAAATCAGGAATATGAAATACTTTCCCCAGCACTTTAAACTATTGTATACATTAAATTTTGCGCCCCTCTTTCTGACTCAGATGGATTTTTTCCGAGCTTGTTACCCAAGAATGCTGTGAGGATCTTGTTTATTGTACCATGGAAGTCGTATTATTATTATTATTATTATTATTACCATGGAAGTCATAATACAGGGCTGCTACTGCACAACAGCAGTCTCTTTCTTGAATACATAAGGTGGAATATCTAATATATTTCCTTGCAGTTTTCACATGCAAATATTTTGTAGGACAAATGCCTTTTCAGGTAACGAGCCATCAGTCAAAACGGTCATATGCTCGTTCAACAAATCTATTGAAACAATGGAAGCACCACCAAAGCTGGAGTAAAGACATTTCATATGAATCTGTGCTCCACAATTTTAGCCCAGTGATCAAACCGTTTGCTTGTTGTTGAAGTGAGGCGATCTGCAAAATAGGTCCCCTTGCTGTGATAACAATCATTCATGAGGAAATTCAAATAAAAGCAGCGATTGCAGCAGGAGTAGTTCTGACCAGGCAGGCGGTCACCTGTGCAAAGCGGATCCCAGGCGAACACTCCGCCGACACACTCATTTGGCTGCACTACTGATGATGCCTGCCAAAAGACATTTGTCTGTGTGTTTGTTTGTCATGGTAGGAAATTGTTCGGGAGTATATCTGGTGTGCAGATGTCTGTGATTGAACTAGGGAAACCGGCAACTAACTTTGTGTGTGCAACCCCAACGAAAGTGCAATCAAATCTTTGCAGTTTTAGCAATGGCGACCTCTATATGGGAAATAGAAAAGTAGGTGCATGCGGATCAGTTAGGTTCATGTCTTTGAGCACTGCTCATGGCCTGGCACAGAGCCGTCTGTCATGCATTTTGCTGTTTTTGCCATTTTTCTATAGATACCTGTGTAAAAAATTAAAAAAATGCAACTGCAATGCCTCCTCCTGGCACTGGGGCCAGTTTAGGGTTATGGGAGTCCATTTCACTAGTACACTGGAATATAAATGTTTGGGCAGCAACTACTAATGAAATCAGGGTAGCTATTCAGTAATTATTGGATGCAGACCTCATTGCAGAATTTCTGTTGTTGTCCACCTAATGCATCCAGTCAACAATTTTGCTTTTTATGGAACCTTCACAATACTGAAAGCCAAGAGAGGAATGGCACTGTAATTACAATAATTTGCAAGCACTGCCAAATGCACTCCTGGAAGTATAGCGGCTTGCTGAGTTGAGAACATGCTGTATGTGCTTGCTTTATCTTGTGCCGCACAGCAGCCAGAAATTTTGCCACACTGTACATCTTAGTAAAGAATTGGAAAGGCAGCATGTTTAAACTTAGAACTCCATACCCAGCTTAGTTCCTTGAATCTGAACAAAGGAATAGAAAACATGAACAGAAAGTCAGATTGCCAACAGAAGAAATAAGCATTGAGAAAACATGGTCAGGGAATGATTATTTGGCTTGTACTTCTCTCCTGCTTTCTGTTAAGTATCTACTTCTATCCCACTAATGATTATATGTTCATAAGCTTTATTATCCATAAATATATGGACCAGAGCTAAGATCAGAGTCCTCATAAGGAAAATCCTCCAGCATTTCATCCCTTATTCTGTGTCATACACAGAGGCCCTCCATTATACAAACAGTGAAATAAACAATCCTGCTACTCACACATACTGTGGGGTTGTTCATGGATTTTCTTTATCGAGTGAAATGGGAGTAAATTGGGTAGTTTGATGTGTGGTTAGCAAAGACCTCATAGACAGTTGCCGCGATAACACTCCTGGCGCGGCAATCTTTAAAATTCAAAGTAACATTTAATCAAGAAAGACAAATTCAATGATGTAAAGATGACTGTTTATTATTCACGTGGTGTAGTTATACAGCCTTGGCATAGAAAGCATTTGGACTCCAGAAGAAGATTTGCATTTGCAGGGCATCAGCCCAGAGCAGCTGCATGATAAATCCCCCCGTGAAGTCTAGATACTGGTGGTAGTAACTGATGACCTCCGATGACCCTGATGAAGCTGGTGACTTCCCTTGGCTTTGTCTCATCTGAGATAGACACAAGCACAGTGGAAGTGTGTTTTGTTGTCTGATCAGTCAACATTTCGCATGGTTTTTGGTAGAAACCGCTGCCGTGTTCTACAGTCAAAGATGACAAGGTCCTTGTCCTGTGCTCCTGCTTTACTCTTCCCCCTTTGGTCCAGCCCAACTCCTCCCCCACTAAACCTGCTCTACCCCTCCCCCTCTGCACCAGCCCTTAGTAACTCCCCTCTGTCCTGCCCAGCCCTACCCCGCTCCCTGCACTTCGTGCTTGCATACATTATTTAATATCCAGCTCCAAAATACTGTGGTTGACAGCAAAAATAAAAATAACTTTGTTTGTGTCCAAGTATTCACGGAGGCGGCATTTTCTTGAATACCATGACAACTCCCAGAGGATTTTCAGCAAACTTGTCTCACTTATTCCCTGCATCTCCTTTAGTTGAGTTAACTTCTCTCCAGACCTCTTTGCTTAAAAAAATATTTAAAAATGGTTTTCCGCAGATAACAGAACTGAATTTCGCAGTGAGTGAATAAAATATTACATATAACTATGATATAAACTGGGCATTAATACATTTTTTGGGACAAGTGCATATGCATGGAATTCAACAAATGTTAACAAACAAAGGCAGGCTTGATCTTCAGGCACGCATACAGAAAAGTGTAGTGGCAGGAAGTGCAGATGGAAGAGCTTTTTCTGCAGCGCAGTGATCTTACTCTGCAATACAGTATGCAAACACGTACACAAATGCTCACTCCACCATTTTCCCAAAATACAGAATATGAGTTTGTTTTAAATGACTGTTTGACAAGGGAATGTTCTTCCACTGGGGAGAAATCTTTCAGGTAAAATTGTATCTCCTCACCAGCAAGCTTCCCATATTGAGCAAAAAAGTCAAAGCGAAAAAGACTGTAATTATGCAATCTGCAATTATGTTGTACAACTTTTTAACTGCTAAATGTGCAAATTTTTACAGTTTGCGGGCATTCATTCCCCCTCTCTTTCACACACACACACATGCATACACACACAGACGTACACACATTCACAGGCTCACACAAACCCACAGACAGACAGACAGACACACACACGCACACACACACACATACACAATATATACATACAGAGCTGTGAAATAGTATTTGCCCCCTTCCAAATTTCTTCTATTTTTGCTCATTTGTCACATCGGATGTTTCAGATCATCCAACTCATTTTGATATAAGACAAAGGCAACGCGAGTAAACACAGACTGCAGCATTTAAGTGATCATTTCATTTATGGAGGGCAAAGAGTCACTCAAAACCTGTATCACCACTGTGAAAAAATCTTTGCCCCTCAAAGCTAAAAACTGAGTTTGTGGTGACAATTGCAACCAATTGTGATAACTGCAATGAGCCTTTTAAATTGTTGTGGAGGAATTTCAGCCCACTCTTCTCACTGAATTGTTGTAACTCGGCCACATTGGAGGGAACTGAGCATGAACTGCCTGTTTATTTGTTCTACACAATTGTTTTAAGTAGCCTCTAATTGGTTTCTGAGATTTTAGTCCAGTTTAAATATTTACAATAACTGGAATGTAGTTATCTCTGTTATGAGAAACCAGTTGACTTTGCATTATTCAGTAAATCTAACATTTTATTTTTCAAAGTCTGTTTACGGTATGGCTAATTTGTACTCTTCAGTAAGATTTTATGGTCCATTTAGACCTAAGGGAGAGAATATATTATTGTGAGGAATTATACAGGCTTAATGCAGTTGAATTCAACCGAAGGATGTCTAAACTCAGACAAGGCAAATGAGGAAATTTGTCTGACATATATAATAGCTGTGCTCATTATTTTTAGAAAAAAAAGCATATTGACCTTTTAATATCTCATGAATGCAATAAGACATACATTACCAATGTAATACTGTATATGATTTTGTGACTGTTTTTATGGGTTCAACATTTAATGTTTTCAAACATTATCCATCACTAATCACTGGCAGGCGGATTATGATTTACACCCACTCTTTGCTAAAAATTTGTGCAGTCATTTTTTCTTTTAGTATCATGAATGCATCAGAAATTGCACATACAGCACTGTCATCCAATAAAGCTTATCTTTTTTGAGATACAGTGAGAAACTCCAAATCATTGTGCAAAAAAGTAGGTACATGGCTTATGTAACAGCAAATTTCATGCAGACATCTGAGCGAAAGGTAAAAATATTCTACGTCAAAAACTTGGTTGACCTTCAGAGAGAGAGAGAGAGAGAGAGAGAGAGGAAAACAGGTGAGTTGAAGCCTGGCAGCAGCCTGCTAGATCTGTGAGAAGCAGCACAAAGCCTTCTTGAAAAAATAAAGACGCCCCATGCAGCTCTGAAGGAGTGTGTGACTCAGAGCCAGCTGTTACCGTCCACCTGTCACATTCACTCCTTTATAAAGGCCCACTCACACCAGGGCGTAAACAGTTTCTGGCCCAGTGAGAAAGGCCATACTCCTGGGTAGCTAGACAATGGCTGTATGCTTCATTATATCAGTCACTGTGCTCAGTTATTTCAGTTCCTAGTCGCTCTCCTACTCTGAAAGCTGATTTCGGATATAGGGATATTGTATTCTCATATTTCATGTAATTAAAACCACTGAGGCTGGGAGACACTTCTTAAAAAAAGGTTAAAATGACCTTTTCCACGGTTTTGACAATTCTAAATATTCATATGAAATTGTCAGCAGCAATTTGAAGTTTATATCGAAAGTGTCATTGAAAAGTACAGTATATATCCCATTGAAATAATATCATTTTATTTTAACTGTGAAGATTGTTCCCTTCCTCTCCCTGGAAACAATTTTGCTTTTAAGATGAGATGTACGGAGTGTCAGAGGGCTTGATGCTGATTAAGTACGTCTGTCAACTACTAATTCCCATCCAATCAACATTCTTTTTACAACTGTTCTAATTCATCACAGTATGTAATGCACATTCACATTACATGAATCGAATACCCTTCCATCAAAATTTTGGCCAACAGACTTGGTTTGCATAAACATCAAGTAGAGGATGGTCTGCGCTACCCTCCGTACATATTGGCTTTAAGCAAGATTTTTTTTTTTGCAGAGGAATAAAGCCACGCAGAAAAGATTCAGGGACTGGATGTTACTGAAATAAGCTAACTTTCATAAGCAGCTCTTGCTACAGTACATCCGCTGCGGGAGGACCAGAGATTCAACCCCGGGCTGGCTCAAAACAACATTCTCACTCACCGATGTTATACCCTCCCACATACACCACCACAGAAATGTTACCGTCGGGCACAGGATGGGCACACTCTTTGTATGATCATTTTACAGAAGCTGGGGCATACGGCTATAGGGGCACCTGAGTCATGTGTCTGATTCTGAATGTTGAACCAGCCCAGAGTGTTGTGTTATTTAGTCAGCGAAGCTTTGTATTGTCAGCTCTCTTTGTGATTGAGCCATTCATTTGCCTGGAATCCTGTATTTTTTCATATAAATAATTTTTACATCATTAATTTTTTTTTATATTTACTGTATTGTGATTGGGATAGTGGGAGATTTCCATCATGCTTTTAATTCTGCAACAATCACGCTGACTGTTGCGCACCAGAATGGCGCCCTCAGCATAACCTACCCATCTGTAGAGATTGAGGGCAGCACAGTGCATATTATTCACATCAACTACAAATGGGGGCGAAAGAAAACCCGTTTAGCAGGTAATTTAAAAAATGAGAGCGTGTTTCATGATATTCTGCTGTCGGGCACATTTCAGTTGCCCTTGGATGAGTGTACTTGGCTCTAAGCATCTGTTTTGGAACGACTCAGTAAAACGGTTGACTGTAAGCATTTTTTGGGCAATAACATTAAATCTGCCTGAGCCACAGAGCTGCCTCCCGCAGTGAGGAAAATGGGAGAGCTATCTGCGATGATGTGGTGTGTTTAACGGGGAATAAAAACAAACCTCAGCAGTGTGACAAATCAGAAATGAGGGAAAACCTTCTTTTCCCACTGGAATTCTGTATCTCTGCACCTAAGTTTCCTGTTTTTGAAGTACAGTATCGGATGACAGGTGTTCAAAACCTTGTGCCAGAGGGAATGAAAACATTTTTTTATATGCCATTAGGATTCGCTCGCTCCTGATTGTTCGAGGCGAGTTCCGCTGGTCACTGTAAAGAGTGGTAGAGGTGAATATAACAATCCGATGACCTCCAGCTAAAAATAGGTTAGGCTTCCCCGCAGGAGCGCCCGATAGTGTCCGTATTTCGTATCGCTTCGTCCCTATGAGGAGATTTACATCAGAGTTGTCGCCCCTCTCTTATTTTATAGTTTCAAATAGAGTCATATAATACAGCGGTTATTGACTTCAGTTATCGGTGAATCTAATGGTTTATCCACCTTGGACAAGTGATATTCACCAGGGCTGTGCTGCGGTGAATATCCCTTGTCCAAGACTGATAAATCATTGGATTCATCTCAACTGAAGTCAGTAATTGTATAGTATTACAGAGAGTAGGATGAACACCTCAGGCAAAGTGAACTGAGAAATGCTGCCCAGTGGAATGAGAGCACACACCTCGCACAGCGCTGTTTCAACGGTCACACAGAGCTCTCACAGCGCCGAGCGGAAACTCAAGCTACGCACAGAGGCTGTTCAATGAGCGTGCAAGGAGCTACACGCAACAGCTAATGCAGCACCTGTCCAATTGTCAACGTGCGCAGGTCCAAATGAGTGCGCACGCAAGAGCTTTTATGTAACTGCTCCCAAGGAAACTGTGAAATCGTTGCATGCACGACTGGTCCAAATGAGCAAGCGGGAGAGACTCACACTGTGACGCACAACCTGTTCGAATGTCGCATGAAGAGCCATCATAATTCAAGCTGCAGCCAAGCTCACCATTTCTTGTCTTCAAACCAATAGGCTAAAAATAAAAAAGTAAAAAAGCCGTAGAAAGTCTAGTATGGAAGCCGGAAAACACATGAAGCACAAATTTTTGCTGGAAATGTTGGCCAAAACCGGGCTATGTCTTGTACGTACGTAGGTTTTGCCGCCAATTTTATTTATTCCGAATCTTTCAGGTCTTTTGCAGTCTAGCCTTAAAGCTTCAGCAAGTAACGTTTATAAAAATAACTGCTTTTTATATTTGCTGAGACTGTCACTCAATACTGACAGTCGTACATGAGACAAGTAATCTGTAAAAAAAAAAAAAAAAAAAAAAAAATTGGTACATTTGGCTCCTCCCTGTGCTCCTCATGGCATTTGCAAGAATCCGCCCCCAGCTGACAAAATCAACCAATCAGAGCCAGGATAAGTTTCTAATGCAGTGTCAATCACTTCTCATGTACCTGCTATTCAGTCCCCCTCCTCCAGTCATCCTCTCTCCCTTGGTCACACCCAATATCGTCTGTGCCCGACTTCTGGAAGAACTTTGCGATAAAATGGCACAGAAACAACCACCTGAAATAAAGAAATTTTCCATCCTTCCATCGCCAGCTACAGCATAAATGACAACAACAATCAAACAGAAGATTGAAGAATGGCTATCAAAAATGAAGGTGTTAAACTGTGCCCGAGAGTTAACATTACAGTGGTTTTTCTTAGGTGGAGACAGTTACAGTGTCGTAAAATCTCCTCTTACCATGAAAGTGCTTTACCTTGGATAGATGTGCCAACAAGACCTTAAATTGTGGAAACTTACAAAACCATCTAGGAATTCAGATCAGCAGATTCAACCCATTTCTGAAGGGTTGTTCTGTGCCTGATCTGGAAGCGCAGAAATGATGTACCATGGCGCACAATTATTTTGAGGAACTGTAAATAATGGGAGGGAAACACTGTTGGCTACTAGTGAAGTTTAAATCTGGCCTTTTCCATCAGTTCTAAAACTCAGTCTGTGGGACCCTGCACTGCATTTGCCAGTTTTCATCTCCACTGAAAACTGAAGACATCAGTTGGCTTCTGACTGATGAAATCGTCAACAAATGGTCAATACATCTAAACATTATTAATTAAGAATTCAAAGATAAAGCAAATTATAATTACTCAGAACTGTTTTGTGTCATTTTGTGTTAATTCTTTTAAAAGAATCGCATGTTTTTGTTACGCTTTATTGTACATGCGTATTTTGCTCACCTGAGATCTGACATTTTGTGCCTGTACTGATATTGAAGCTGACCTTATTTGCACTAAGAACGGTGAAAATCTTGAAAACTTGGCTATTAGAAATCTGAAATTTCAAAACCAAGTTTCTATTTTTTTTGGGTAGGAAAAGTCCAGAATCCAGAAGTTTTTCTTCAATTTCAAGAACCTCGCTCCGATGAACTTCCACATCACAGGAGAATTGTGTCAGGCTTATACAACTCTGCTAAACGCGGAGTAAAAGGTTTCTTGAGATATTGCAGCACCATTCAGTAACAAGGCAAGAGCAGAGGAGTATCTGATGGTTCTCGCTGTATGAAATCTCTCTCCTTGAAGCTGCTCAGAGACAAATGTGAGGAGGGTTCCCAATCCCTGTATTATCTTCCTCGCGTGGACATTCTTAATTCATTCTGTGATCAAACTAAATGGCTGAAAATATCAATAGGGTCAGAAAACCTTCATTTCCCAATGGCTTCTCTAAATTCTATTTGATGCCAGAAACCAAGTTAGATACTCCAGTTGTCAGCACAGAATGATATACACAGGTCTTCATTTTATATGTAACATGGACAAGAACAAAAGACAAATAAATAAACTTGTGAAAACTGGTAAAAAAAAAAAAAAAAAAGACTTTGCTCATCATGAAATTGTAAGTTTGCCATGGTCAATTTGTTAAACCCAGGGAAAAAGATCGCTCTTACACAGTCATTCAGAGCACCTCAGTGCCAAGACAAATTAACTTTATTTCTTCCCAAGCTCTGGCATAAATGCATATCTTAGTTTGTTTAGTATCCTGCAGTTTGATTGGGCCATGTATTCTGTTGCAATGGCACCAATCTGAAACGGAGGGTTGAACATATTTTCTTCTGAGACAATAGTGCTGGGTGAGATGGCTGTTTCTATTTAAGTTTTGGTTTCATGTCCTATGTTGTCAATGGTGGCAAAGGAGAACATGGCTGCAAGTACGCGTTTTATAGGGTGTTGTACTGGCTTTTCTCTAAGTGATGGTCTGTATAGAAGTTTATTTGTGTCAGACGCATCTCCTGGGCTTTATTCAATATATTATGCTTCATACAGAAGAAATTTGAGGTGAGTGACTCGTTAGTGGTTTTTAGGACATTATAACTCGAGAAATTCTATAATGAACTACAAAACCTTCTTATTATTAACATACTTGACAGTTGAGCTGTCCACATTAACCAATATGCAAGTAAGAAAAAAAAAAAAAAAAACATTTACATTAATTCTTCCAGGAATTTTCACATGAAGCCTAAATGAGTTCTTATGGTCTGTCACTGAGCTGCTGCAATATCTTCCCATTAGATGACAGTCCAGAGGCTTCAGGAAACATTCAAAGACAGGGTCAAGAGAAAAGCACAAACATTGAGAAAATAATAGTGTCACAGAAATCTTGTTACAAAATGCATAAACAACAGATTTCAGATGTCTGAGCTGAGGAAAGTGAAATTAAAGTAAAAATGTCGAGTTTAGACATAAAAGTGTCTCAGTGAAACATCAGATGTGGTGTTTTCCCCATCAAAACAGGAACATCTCGCTGAGATTTTTGTTTTCCCCAAAAACGTATTTGAAGTGCAATATTGCCACCTACTGACAATAAAGAAATGCTCCAGCTGTTTATCATAACGCTGCGTATTCCAAGGGCCATATTTTACTCTCAGCAAAGGTGACAATTTTTTTTCAAAACTTTTTAAAATTTCCATGTCTTACTGTGAGATTTTGGAATTGTTAGCATAGCTTAGTTGTAGCAGTGCTAAAATTACCACTTTTGCATGTAAGGCACCCTGTAGGGAAAGTTGAATTGTGCGCACTGGTATCTATCCTATTTCAAACTATTTTTTCGGAAATAAAATTTTAGCATAATTAGAATATTTTCGGTGTCATCTGAAAGACTATTTTCATATAATATGTGCATACGGACACAGAGCACTTCATTAGAAACTAAGTGGCATGGATTCAAGAAGATGTTGGAAAAATTCTTTTTAATTTCTGGTTTAGTTTCTTTTTTGATATGACTGCATCACATATTTTCTGCAGATTTGTCTGCAACACAGTCCTGCTGCAAGTTTCTAACATATCCAAAACGTGCCCTATCCAATTCAAATTTGGGGAAATGGATGGCAATTGAGGTCAACTGAGTCATGTTCATGAAACCAGTTGGAGACTATTATTTTTATGGTGCATTATCATACTGAAAGCAGCCATTAGAAGATGGGTAAATTCTGGCTATAAAGGGATGTACATGGTCAGCAACAGGACTTCCTCCTTGGCAATTATTTTTACTTTTCCACAGCTTTTCTTGCTGTGCTTATCATCAATGTTCAGGCATGAAAGTGTACTTTCTGATGTTTGCCCTGTGTAATTATGGGAGGTACAAAATTATATTCTTCTAATAAGACAAAGACATGAAATTAATTGACAAATCAGATTTTCTGATCTGAACAGAAATTTCTCTCTTCCTGACGCAGGAGACTACTTTATCCTACTGAATCCCAAATAACACTGTTATGATTATCCTGGGTGGCCACCTGCTGGACGTCATTGATGCTATCTCTGTGGGCGTTTTGCAGGTAGTGCTGCCACTGCTTACTTCTTACGCCCATCGGTGATTTTCTTGTATTGATTATTGCTATTTATTGATAGCATTTCTTTAGATAATTGTGGCCCACCTGAACTCCTAATGCGTGCATGTCCACGCTCGAGGTTCTCAATATCTTTACTCAAATTACATAACAAAATATGAAGCCAATTGAGACATGAAATCTGATTTTTGGCTATAACTTGCATCTTTAAACTAGAAATGATCATTTAGCAGTTGTTAAGTTTACTGTTTAATGGAGCTGCATTGCATCGCTGTTGGAATTGAGGTTTTACTCATTAGGGCGGAATTGTGAATGTTGTTGTACTTGTTGGTGGGCTAAGAGTTGAGTATGTGTAATATTGATGGAGATGAGACATGGAGTAAAGTCATTGAACTTGAGCAATAAGTGTTGTTAGTGAGCTGATGATGGTATATTGAGATAAACAACACCCTGGGCCCTAAGAAATGGTTGTGATTGTTCACGATGCTCATTATGCCTCTGCCAGGAGGTGAGGTTTTCACCAGCATTTATTATGTTTGTTCATTCGTCAGTTAATGGGATATATCAAAATGTTATGGATGGATACCATCCATAAAAATTAAGTGTGTTGAAAGATACTATGCTTAGGAGGAAGTGATAAATTTTGTTGAAGATCTGACTCATATCCTTAATCCAGGATGGGAAAGAATTTATATCCATGTGATGACGGCACAGTCAAGACTCATTTAACTCTCATGTTCAATGAAAAGTCCTCCGCCAACGAATTTCGAGACATCTGAGGAGCCTGAGTGTCTTGTCGTTACTATTATGTCTTTAGCCCTGGGTTTGTGTGCACGCATGCATCTGTTCATATGTGTTGTGTATGCATTCTTGGAATGGCCTGATAACCCTGAATTTTGCAGCACACATTCATGATTCCAAAAGAAAGAGAACTGATGATTTTGGTGTCTTCATGAACTTTCCTCAAGAGCCATGATCAGGCCAAAGTTATTGACCGAAAGTAATGGCCAGATTATTTTTAATCTCACTTGTCTATGCCTATTGGTACAATCTGATCTTATTTTAACAGTAAAATGTACAAATGATTAACTAAAACACAAAAATTGAGGATCTGCAGAATTCTTTCATTTCCGTAATTACTCTTGCACAATAGTTCACCCTGTTCACTAACTATGGATACATAATATCTTGTTTTCAGGTTCTTAAATTACAGGTGAATAAGTTGAATTTAGGTTGTGGTGAGTGAGTGAAGTAATCTTACCTGGCAAGACAGGATTCCTCCTTGGACAGACAGAGTTTGCGTCATGGTCCAAAGGCCCGCCTTCTTCTTCTCCTGAGACATTCCTACGGGAAACCTGCTGACGATGGTTCCGGCCCTAGCTATACCAAGCCTCCAAAAATAAAGCTGTATATTTATTACTTCTGATGTTTATGGTTTAATATACTGTAGCTAGCAGGGTTTTTCTTACATCGTAAAATCTTGGATGGGCCGCCTAAATGTATCTTAGATGGATATCCTGAATGTTACTTATACAGCCAGCAATGAAAAATAGTGTTTAAATCAACATATAAACCTATTTCAAAAGGGCAAAAAGGATTTCATTTTGATTCTCTCATTGAACGCACACTGAAAGGCAGATTGTGCATTGAATAGAACGTCTGTCTGACCTCCAACTTTGAAATAGAGCACATCATTGCATTTATAACATTGAACATTTCACCAGGTTAAAAAGACTGTTGGACTTTTGAACAAAAAGTACGTGTACGGACCCCCACAAATATCACCTATGATATTTTTTACGCTCATTGTGATCCAAGCTTTCTTCAAAGAAAATGAAAAATGATGACCCAAAATTTTTAATTCCCTCTACTATTATGAATCATATTGCGAGTCCACTGTCCGTCAAAAATAATTGCTCAGCCCTTCTTCGGCCCCAATTGGTCCTATTAGAGCTGAGCAAGATGGAAGCGTTGTGAGTTCTAATGGTAGAACCAAACTTACATGGTCGTTTCTCATGCTGTCTTCGAGGGAGGGGAGCGGTTCTGCAATAGACACTGCCAGCCATGTTTCTGCGTCAGAGGTTTGGGCTGACAGACAGACAGAGGTAAAATGCAATGAAGAAAAAAAATTAATGACGAGTGGAGAGTTATGCAGTTTTAACCCTTAGGGCGCTAAATGCAGCTATTGTTGCTCAGTGATGTAAGATATCAAAATCAAAGCTGTTGATAGCCTATCACGAAGTGACTTGTTTAAAACAGCTCCCGCAGGGGAGGGGCGAGGGATCCCTTGAGGACCCTATCTTTATGGGTGGGGGAGTTGAGGACCCAACCCCCTTCCAGGACCTGTGTTGTCTTTGTGTGTTTGCAGTAGGTGTTGGGGTGGAGCTTGGGAGCAATCGAATGGACATTTGGTACACCAAATTCACAAAACCAGACAATGTTCTATTTAAGAGACATTTCGATTCAGAGGGACTGCAGATAATCATGCCTTGGTGCGTCTGGTGGAATTAACCCCAATTATTAATTACATTTGTGTAACTGGTTAATTTAGTAACTAAGGGGGCAATTACTTTTTCACATAGGGCTAGGTAGGGTTGCATAGCTTTTTTCTTTTGTCTTCTTGTGGTTTCCCTCACCTGGTCCTCTCACCGTGAAGGAGCACAGCCCGATTGGATCTTCACCAGGACAGATGTTAATCTCTTCGACTCATTACCAGCTGCACCTCTTGCCTCTGAACCTCTCTCAAGGCTGGTACAGCTGCAAAGCTCCGTCTCATGTCCTCTTAACACTGCTCACTCCAGCTGTTCCTCTCTTAAGCCTCCGAATACCAGTTTTCTTTTTGCCAACACACTGCAGTGAAGCATACAGACTCATCGAGGACAAGTTTCTTGTGACCCTGGATCGATTTTCCAGTCTCTCTCACAATGAGGCAAGACCAGTGCAACAGCCATTGATAAGCAGCGGGAAACACAGCCTGTCATGAAAAGAAAGGTAATCCATCTCTCCCCAGACATGCTTTCATCTTTATCTGTCACAGTATGGAATGTGCCAGGGATAGAAACTCAGCAAAGCCCAATATGCAGACTGTACCATTGGTTCGAGACACGCTGATGATTTACCACTTGCTTATGGGTCATTCCATGGCAACTCAGCCACCCATGTGCATGACACCTCTCAGAGTTTGCTCAAACTTTGTCCAAAAATACTTTATGGTACTAAACAAAAGAATCCCAAGTTTCATGTCAGTATCTCTAACGGTTTTCGTGTGGCAATTTAGGTGCCACGCCCCTTCAAGGCACCGTCCGCAATATAGGCTGTTTGGACATGGAATGACCCTTATGTTTGTTGTGAAGAACATTACGGAGCACTGCGTTCAATAATGCAGTTCATTTTGACACAGTTTATCAAAAAACGTTGAAATGGATTGCCTTTTGCTGAATGAGGTTTTCAGTCTCAGCTTTGGAGAGCTTGTTCTAGACTCATGAGCATACTTTATTTTTGAATGCGTCATCTTTAACGGGAGCTGGCAATCTGTTTGTGCTTCTGCTAACAGAAATCCAGCAACAATTCCACACTTTAAGACTGTGCAAACAAAAATAGCTTTGCGGCAGAAGACACATTACAGAGAAAATAGTGCCATTCCAGCTGCCAGAAACAGATGTCAGTTTCATTCATTGAGCATGTTTGTTTCAGGAAACAGATTTATTCATTGCAGTGACTAGTTTTGAGAGCCTGTCATATTCACCTGCCAGTTGAAATTAACGGAGAGAGACTTGAATGATTACAGCCCCTCAGAACCAAGGTTAAGATGTTGCATCACAGCACCAATAAATATACCCGTCTCTATGGTTTTCCGCTTGAGTGTTATATTATAGCCTGCAAACTATTATCAGCCTTGCTGCCGGGTAGTTAAAATACAGCTGAATGAGATAATTATATCTCTCCCACATTCTGCCCTCCACATTAGACCTAAAAATAATTCTGAGCTGGAAAAATGTAAGCTCGTAATTCTGAGCATTTAATGGCATCAGAAAATACTATAATCTCCGTTTTCTTAGCAAACTGCAATTTAATATCAAAATAATAAGCCAATTGAAAGGTGGTCCAAGTCCCGACTTGACTCAAAACAACTGATTTTAAATGTTGATTTTTAACAAAGGGTGTATTTTCTTCGTGTTAACTGCTTTTGTTTTTGCAAATAAAACAAAACATCAGAAAGTGTAAAATTTTCAGGAGATTACTAAAAAATCTTCATGGAAGATAAGTTACTGATTTAAATTCCGGTGTGGCAGTGTATTATAAAATGCAATTCTCGACGAACCGGCAAACCAATGAACAACACAAAGCATCAATGCTAATGAATATGTTGAAAAAATGAGATCATAATGCAGCCAGTAATCGAATTTTATCCTATAATTATTATTGTATTATAAACATAATACCCAATTCAGTATGAAATGACCCAAATACTAATTGAGCATGTTTATAACAGTGACTATTTAACAGCGATAGCTTTATTCCGTGTCATATATTTCACTGCTCTCTAGCGGTATGAGTGAGGTATTGCAATTATTTTACGTTTCCATTGAAGGCAATGGTGGTGGAAAGGAAATCAGCCTCAAGCATCCAAGATTGCGGGGATGTGCAAAATTATTCATATCATTGGCTGCAGCTACTCCCAAGCTCCACTGCAGCACTGAAAAGCCGGTTAATCGTAAAAATGTTTCTCCTTTTCTCATCATCACAAAATGTACACTGAGCAAAAATATAAACGCCCCATGTCACATTTTTGAGTTTTTATTAAGAAAAAAGTGGAACCGGGATTCGTCTGAGAATAGCACTCTTCTCCAGCGTGCCCAGGGCCATCGAAAGTGTACATTTATCCATGTGAGTCGGTTCCGACGCCGGACAGCTGTGAGATCCAGACCACGGTGAGGACGCGGAGTGTGCAAGTTGGCTTCTCACAGGCGGTTACGGACTGTCTGTGGTGTGATGCGTCTGTTGTGCAGACCAACGATCTCATCCTCTGTGCGTGTCGCTGATCTGAGCCGATCCCGCAGGAGGACGAGCCAGATGTAGCGATCTTGTGCTGGTGTGGTCACACATGGCCGACGTGGATGAGGTCGATTTGCAGTACTGCCCGTCTGTCGGAAACGAACTTTCAAAGGGCCTATCGTCCGATAGTTAACATTCAGCTGCACAGCGACCGCTCTGGTGGACATCCCTGCATCCAGCATGCCAATGGCACATTCCCGCATGACCTGAGACATCTGAGGCATGATGACTTTTGACAAAATTTGACATTTTGGGGTGGCCTTTTATTGTCCCCAGTATAAGGAGTGTCTGGGTACTGCTCATTCTGTCTGATCACCGTCTGGAAATGCAGCACCCATGTACTGAGTGAAATCACTGCATCACTGAGCAAATGCTCACTGACAGAGAGATGGATTAAAAAATGGTACACAAATCAAGAGAAATATCCTTATTGTACAAGTAAAAGTCAGCATATGCTCACTTAGAGTTGTTAACTCCATGTGGCATCAATATTTGACATGGGGCGTTTATATTTTTGTTCAGTGTAATTTGTATAAATTTGAGCAAAAATTATTTATCATTTTTGGTCATAAAACTTTCTACATTTTCAATACATATTCTCAAAGTTCAATCCATATTCTCAGAGAATGTCCCATACATATTGTACTTTGACTCACATATTCAGCCTGTTTGACTGATATTCAGATTGCATGACCTATATATCAGCTAAGCTGACTGACAAATCAGTTTGACCTATATATCAATATTCAATCAATATTCTCGCTTTTTCAATATTCTCAGATTTCCAATTGATATTCTCAGTTTTCATACAATGTTATCGAGTTTTCAATCTATATTTTCAGTTTTCATTCAATATTCTCAGGTTTCAGGTTTTGTCATGTTTTTGTCCAATATGCTCATATATCATCATATATTCTCAAGTTCCATTCAATACTCTCAGATTTCATCCAATAGTCCTGCTTTTCAATCCATATTTTTGCTATTTTATATCCATAAATTTCATTCAATTTAGTTTGTTCCATAAATAGTAGGACACTCACAACGTTATTATTGCATTAACTGTCAACAATAGAATACTGGAGTTGAGATTACATAGTAAATATGAGTTCAAAGTGAAGACATTCTGCTTCGGTCTAAGGATTAACACATCAGCAATCAGGTGGACAGTGTAGGAATTACAGTATTTTTTGAAGAGGGCCTCCTTTTTTCAGGGACCAAAAGGATTCAGACAATTGGATGCTCAGCTGTTCCATGGCCAGGTGTTTAATTACCCAAAAATTTCATTTAGAAGAGAAAACAAAAAAAGGTCTACAGTCGATTTCAAGAGTTACATTTTGATTTGGATTATTTTGCTGTTATCTCTCAATGTAAAATCCATAGAGCTGTCACTGCCAGTAAAGCCAGTCATTGGCTGCGTTTACATGGGTTCAAAAATCCTACTTATAATCGGATTGACAGCTTAGTCAGATTCAAAATGTCTCATGTAACCACCTTAGATGATCCAATTCACCCAGATTGGTTTAAATTTTCGATCGGATTGAAAGAGGTAGTCTGCGGCGATTGATAATCAGCTTGATGCCGCATATAAACGGCTGAACAGGGTGGATTCGGTTGATGGATTGGATTATTCATTCTGCGCATGAGCTCCCTAGTACGTAGTAGTCATGTAATGACGTAATGACGTTCGCGTTCAGGTAGTGGGACCTTTTGCGCATGTCAAAGAAACTGTAATTGGTCTCAGCTGGGGCCATGTGTACGCGGATTGAATGTGGATTGCTTTCCTTCGCGTTCAAGTATACAGATCGAATCAGATTCATTTAATCAGTTTGATTTCAATCAGATAGAGGAAAACAATCCATGTAAACGCAGCCACTGAAAGGGAACTGCACCAGTCGGCCATTTGCACCATATCTACAATATTTTAACTAAAATTGCTTTATAGAATCATTTTTTACTTGTGTTTGTCCTGCACCAACTCTGATACCCGTGTTTTCAATGAACTTTTAAATAATTCATGGGCTGCGCCATAACACCTTTGTTTCGCTGGCAGGAAGCTGTGTTTGTGATGTCAGATTGTTGATATGTTGGGGTTTTCGCAAGCACTGTCTTGCACAGGGTACCTGGGGACTGTCGGCAATCATTTCAAAGCAACAAAGAGACTTTGGAGTAAATACAAGCAGAACTCTTATGCCCTTGAACACAACTTTGATCACAAGCCAGCTAAGGAAAGAAATAATTTATGGTTTCTGCTGTAAGAAGTGCAGTTTGTTTTTGCTCCTTTTTGGCTACCAATTCAGTGAGTTTTGGTTGTATAGCAATTAACCTTACAAATAGAATCTGCTGAGTCTCTGCTTTTATATGGTACATCACTTGTGCAGTAAAATGAAGTTACGGATTCAGTGGCAGCACACATGCGACACATGCACCATTCGCGTCCTTTTGCTACGAGCTCATTTAGTTGCTTGGTGTTGGAATTGCGTTTTGTTTTAGTAAAGCTGGTTATCATGAAATTTTAGCCAAGTTTCCTCCCATTAAGTGGGTATATAATATGACTATGTTGCAACATGGTTACCATGCCCTTGTATGGTGTTTGTTGTGAGATGCGCCGCTGCCCCCCGGACGGGGAGCGTTCAGGTTCAATGTTAAACATACTTTATATACAAACAATAATGTTCAGAGGGGATGCAATAGAACAGCCATTTGAGTAAAATTTTTGGCAGTTAGATTAAGATAAACAAAACCACACTCAATTGATGATCCAATCCTTCTGGATGGGGGCTGTACGCAAACGTTTGGAATTATCAATGATCTGACGTCACGTCCGGTGCCGCCATCATGGATGTCCATGGCCTCACTCAGAAAAAAATGTAGCTGAGGTGTTTCAGCGCGGTCTTAAATCTCTGCCCATTATCAGCACTGAACTGGTGTAGCAGGTGCTCCTTTTATCGTATACCATTTACCCTGCAACTGGAAAGGTGGAATCATTACGATAGTGCTGGATACATGTGCAATGTCACTCCCTTCATGATACTGGAACAGGAAATGCACTACAGTGGCCATTGCACTGTGCATTGTTATTGACAAATTACAATGGGTAAAAGACTTGCAAACTCGGAAAATTTACGACTTCTGAATACAACCATACAGCTGTGGTCATGGCATTATTTTCCCTCCTACTACACCCACTCCCCGCACCGATATTACATGTTTGAATATTTTGTGTCCTGCAGGACTGTTAAAACCAGACGTGCAGTCTGTATGGGATTGGCTGTTAGCACTGCAGACTCGTTTGAGGGCAATCTGAGCAGCATGGATCACAGCCCTCCCTTTGTTGATTCAAGACTCTATCGTGCATTTCTGTACGAAAGGGAAGAGAAGCTGAAAAAAACAACAATTTCTCTGTCTTCCATTCACTTATTTACATTGTTCTTGGTAGCACCGAAAATTACCTGCTAAATGATGGAGGTGTTTCACAATATGGCTTGAAGCAAAAATCCACATTTTATTTATTATTAACTCTCAGAGCGCTAAATGCAGCTACTGTTGCTCAATGATGTGAGATGCCAAAATGAAAGCTGTTGAAAACCTATCGTTTGGTGACGTGTTTAAAAGAGCTCCTGCAGGGGAGCTATTTTAAACAAGTTGCCACATGATAGGTTGTCAATTGCACAAGATAATTATATTTATATTGTTTTATATTTATTATTGCTTTATTATTTCAGCTCTCCAAGGGTTAATAATTTACTCTTTACTTGGAGGGAACAATGCAAATTCCCAAAATTTCAATAGCCTCAGAGTTAGCAGAAGCTAATTATCATCTGCAGTTTTTTTGAAAGCCCATAAAAATAATTACATTCACAAACAAAAAAACATGATGTAACACAGCCGATGAAAATGATTATAAAAAATACAGATACAATAAAGATAACGGATATTATAAGGCAATGACTAAGTTTTTGTGCCTTCACAAACAGAGACGCACATGGCGGTAACTTTATGCACAAATCTGCCCGTCACAAGAGGCATATTGCCTTTGCCCAGTTTGGAAGCCTCCTGCTCTAAAATAATGTGACAGTTGAGGGGTCCTGTCACTAGGAATGCCTCCTAATAAGAATGCGCCCTGGCTATCTTGACAACGAGTCTGGTTCTTTGGCGATGTGGTCAGCGCATTTGGCTCTTACCCGGGAGTCTGGGGTTCAATTCTCCGCCTGGGCCCTCCTTCGGCCTGCCACATTCTGGCATAATCGGCAGGATCTGGGGGATCCTAATGGAGGGCATCATGCGTAAAGCATTGAGCGTGAGGACACGCTCCCGAAGGTAAATTTGGTGCAAAACCACTGAGCACCTGTGAAAGTGGAATTTGTAGTTGTAACACATACTTGTACATGTGTTTCAGTAAATCTGAAGTCCCAGGGAAAAAGTTTCCATCATGTAGAATTTTTTTTCCACCCAGCAAACAACACAACACTTACACCTTTTCAAATTATTTTTGCTGGTGCACAAATCCTACTCTACAAGTCACAAACTACGGAGCTGATGCGCTCAATTTTTTTTTTTTTTGCCACAGTTGATATGCAAATCTGCAAGCCCCACAACTATTTGATCATATTTCTACAACTGGACATGTTTTGCCACTTTCAAACTTAAATTCCATTTGGATTTCATGATGTGTGGCATTCATTTCACCAAGGCTAAATACCCTCGCTCGCAATGTTAACGGAAGAGAAAAAACTACTAGTTTATCTGTCCCATGATTCAGGTCTGCTTCAAAATTTATTGTGTTCCTATGCTATTCCAACCAGTTTCAAGAAAATTGGGTCGGTAGATTTTCTGTTATTCTCTTATTGTTATTCAAACAAACAAACAGAATGGAAAATAATCTCCTTGGCAGAGGCAACAATTTAGAGAGGAGAATGGAAGATTGGAAAACTTGAGGAATCTTGGGGGGAAAAAAACACGTTTGGAACATTCCATGGAAACAAGTGAATATGTAGCAGGTGATTCAATAATGAGTTTAAAATAAGCATTGACAGAAACGAGAAGGCAATCCAGGCACTCACATGTAAAAATGGAAGGAAAAAGTAATTAAAAAGCCTTTATTATAGTGGCTAAAACATTAAAAAAGCCAACATGTTTCGACCACAATGGGTCTTCATCAGGGCTTCAAACAGAGACAATAGGTGTGGTCTCAGCTATATACCATACACAGCCAATGAGAGAAAGTCATCTGACCCAACACCTGACAGGTAGGTAAGCAGAAACGTATGCATAAAACAACAAATAAATACACATATCCACATACATTGACATGCATACACAATATGCACATACATATATATAAAAAAATCACATATATTCAATATACAGACATATACATAAGTATGATTACAATAACAATACATGTCCACAGGAGATGAAAAAACTACAGAGAAGAAAGTCCATCTGTGTATCCAAATATAACAGGCATCACAAAAAACAAGTAAAATCAATGTCTTCATTTAGGCCAGGATAGTGCAGCGCACCTAATCGATGAACCCAGAAAACTTCCCTTTGATTAAGTTTCTGGATTCTGTCACCACCCCTGACCAAAGATCTGATGTGTTCAATACCCTCAATACGCAACAGAGAGTCATTGGCATTGTGAACCTGGCTAAAATGCCTCGCCATAGGGTAATCACAGTTCTTAATGCGAATAGCGTATTTATGCTCAGCAAGGCGATCCCTCAGGCGTCTTTTAGTGCGGCCGATATAAAAATAACCCTCCACACACAGGCAAGGCAGGCGATATATGACAAATGTGGTATTGCAATTAATAAAATCCCTCTGTTTATACACTTTGTTGGTACGACTATCAACAAACCTTTTGATCTGCAACACATTGTCACAATTATTTTTTCAAATACTGGACAAAATGGTCTTAGGGCCAAAGGAAAAGGATCATTTCAACTGTTATCAGCATCGTGTTTGAAAGCCAGTGTCTGTCGGGGTCTGGAGCAGCATTAGAGCCCTTGGCATTGGCAACCAGCACATCTGTGAATGAACAATTGAAATAAAAGAGGAGATGCATATTTAGGAACACCATATTCTGCCTTCCGGAGACCGTCTTGTTCAGGAACAGCCCTGCTTGTTCTAGCAGGATACTGCCAAGCCAGTAGTACTGTGCGTACTACTACAGCTTGGCTTCGTAGTCATGGAGTGCGGGTGCTAGACTGGCCTGCCTGCAGCCCAGGCCTCTCTCAAGTTGAAAACATGCAGCAGATTATGAAGTCCAAAATACGACAATGGAGACCCCAGATTGTTGACTAACTGCAGTCCCACATGAAGTAAGAAGCAAGGGAACAAATTCCTTTTTCTAAGCTCTAACAATTACTGTCCTTAGTTCCAAAATGGCTACTGACTGAAATTTAAAGGAGAGTTAGTTAAAGGCCAAAACTTAGATGAATACGCTATTGCATCCCCACATGACAAATAAGTGTAATTGCATTAATCTGAACAATAGACACCACAAACAAACCTGCCGAGTTTCATGGCTCAAGGAATTCCAGCTTTTGCAGCCAATTGAGTTTTAGGGAAAAAAAAATCTTTTGAATAATAATAATAATAATAATAACAACAGGGTCCATGCTGGCTCACTGCTGAAACCCCCAATAATTAATACTGTAACTAATAAAGTGTGGTGGCTTTCAGCTAGCCTTCTTACTAATAAATAAATAATTCATAAATTATAGTCGGGGGCACAGTAGATAACACTGCTGCCTCACAGCAAGAAGGTTATGGGTTAAAATCCGATCTGGGGGCGCCCCGGTGGCTCATTAGTCTAAGTGTGCGTACCATAAAGGCTGTGTCCTTCCCGCAGCGACCTGGGTTCGAATCCGGCTCGGGTCATTTGCTGCATGTCTTCCCCCGTTCTTCTCCCCGGCTTTCCTGTCTCTCTACACTGTATAACTATCAAATAAAGGGAAAATTCCCCAAAAAAAAATAAAAAAAAAAAAAAATCCGATCTGGGGCCTCTCTGGGCAGTTTGCATGTTCTCCCCGTGTTTGCGTGGGTTTCCTCCTGGCAGGCCCGGCGCTAGAACAGGGAATTGGGGGGGCGTAGACACGTCCCTTTATGACAATCAGGATATTCCTGGCTAGTTCTCAATTATTTTCCTTTATTTACGCGTTTTCCAATTATCGTAATTGGCAACTGAAGACACGGTTTCTCTCCAAATGCGATCTAACAGCGATGAAATCATGGGGTAAATTCAGTAGAACTGAGAATTGGTGTGGACAAAACATCCGTTTTAAACAATTATTAGTCCTGATCTGTTCTCAGTTATTTTCATGATCAACAAAAGGTTCACTCCGAGAGCACTCCACACTTAACAGGTGCTGCTTGTTCTCCCCTATTAGGAAGGACGACAATCATTCATCTGGACGCGTATTTGCTGAATTTAAATCAACGTTATTCAAAATTGCATACCTGCACAAATAGCTTGAGCCGCATGCTTTTTATAGCCTATGTCACTGCCGATTGCCACTTTTTTTCACTCAATACCGAGAGTAATTTTGAATAGCGTTGATTTAAATTCAGCAAATACGCGTCCAGATGAATGATTGTCGTCTTACCTAATCGGGGAGAGCAAGCAACACCTGTAAAGTGTGGAGTGCTCTCGGAGTGAACCTTTTGTTAATCATGAAAATAACTGAGAACAGGTCAGGACTAATAATTGTTTAAAACGGATGTTTTGTCCACACCAATTCTCAGTTTTACTGAATTTACCCCATGATTTCATCACTGTTAGATCGCATATGGAGAGAAACCGTGTCTTCAGTTGCCAATTACGATAATTGGAAAACGCGTCAATAAAGGAAAATAATTGAGAACTAGCCAGGAATATCCTAATTGTCATAAAGGGACGTGTCTGCGCCCCCCCAATTCCCTGTTCTAGCGCCGGGCCTGCCTCCTGGCACTTTGGTTTCCTCCCACAATGCAAAACATGTCAGGTAAATTGGAGACAAAATCGCCCATAGGTATGATTGAGTGATTGGTGTATGTTCCCTGGGATAGACTGGCGACCGGTCCTAGGTGTGTTTTGCCTTTTGCCTGTCTTCTGCTGGGGTAGTCTCCAGCCACCCCGCGACCCTGGTATAGAAGGGGTATAGATAATGGGTGGATAGATAGTTATAGTACGTAGGGCATGACTTGCTGTAGGGTAAGGTCACGGTATTTGTTTTCTTGTAGATGGGACAAAAACAAAACTCATTGTCTTCTGCACACGTCCCTACTATAGTTCTTTGAAATGTTTTGCATTTATATGAAAGACATTACTATGAACTACAATTGTGCTGAAGCAAAATGATATCAATTTTGTGTAAATGACTCTTTTGTCTTAAGGAAGCTTTACTGTAGATGGGACAGCTTGTGACATTGTTTTTAGACCCTTCGTGGAAAATCAAAATCCCTGATCAGTTAAATATTTTCAAGGAACTAGTTCAACTGATCTATGAAGTAAAGTAACTGCCCTACAACATGGAAAAAAAAAATTTTGCTAAATCATCAATATTAAGATAATGAGACCAAATAATGAGATTTGTAGATGGGACACCCCGAAAGTTTGTAGATGGGACAGATATGGGACACAGGCGATTCTACGAGTTAATGGGAGCTGATAGGAGTATAAAGCACTCAGGCTAGTGGAAACAAGATGATAACAAGAACAACATCAACTTAAGAGTCCATAAAGCAATTTATTGTAGAACAATCGACTAATTACAACAACTAATTAGGCTTAATTAGAAAATAAAAAATACATGTCATTTTCTTCTTGATGACACATAACTTGCTCACAATACAATACAAACTAATAAATGTACATATATACCACGATTCTATATGTCATATTTTGCAAGTTACTAAACTCTGTGGCACTAATTACTTGTTTGCACCGCATAAGTATGTTTGCCACATCTCCATTCATAAGATATGATTTGATCCAGTGCACATACTTTCCTGTTCAGTGAGTTTCTTTTATATTGAGGTGAAAGTTGATGAAAATGACCCTTTTGATCTGTGCTGGAGTTAGCATCAATAGTACGCAAATCAACAGATCAATCAGTGGTCAACATTTCGTCTGATAATCTACTCAAAGTCACATCAAAACTTATTAAAAAACTGACTACGTCGATAAAAAAAACGAATATCAGTGAAAAAATTATTAGTGATCGTATTTAGCCTAATTAGTATTCACTAATTATACTAATTAGCAGTGTTCTAGTAGTATTGCAGGTGATCAGGTCAACCATAAGCTGAAAGAAGAAAAAAAAAAAAAAAAAAATTGAGGAAAAACTAATTAGTGATTACTAATTAGCCTAATTAGCATTTACCAATTAGACTAATTAACATTGTTTTAGTAGCACATATCATCAGATCAACTAAAAGCTGAAATATAACGATATGAATATCTTAACACTCCTAGAAACTAGCATTTTAAAATTGTCCCATCTACAGAGATGTCCCATCTACAAGCTTGTCCCATCTACAATATGTAGATGGGACACATTTTCTCTATTGTTTTACTGAAACACAATTATTTTCTGAAAATGTCAACTATGTCAATTCTATCCATTATATACTCAAGTAAGAGGAAAAAAAAGATTATTTGATTTGTAACCGAATTGTGGCTCAGAGAGAAACTTTTGTATCTCAAAATCTAAATTAGCATTAATTAACCGCTTAAGTCTTTTGTTTAAGCACCTTCCAGTGAATTGTAAACATCAATTTTTGTATAATGTCTCATGTGATGCCCAATCAATATGCAAAATTTGAAAGCCATAGCTACTATGCCTTGGCTATAAAACAATAAAATCATGTGTCCCATCTACATATCTCATTAACCAATATTTCTTAATTAATGCTCTTATATCTTGAGAACGAAACAAGATATGAACAAACAGTTTTCAGATTCAAGAGGTTCAACCATTTTACGTCCCATCTACATTTAAAAATGAATACTATCTGACAAAAAAAATTTTGACACTCATGTGCAAATACCGTGACTGCACCCTGTAGCAGGCACACTAATAAACTTTTTAGCAAGCGAGTGTTTTAAACTTGCCCTTTACAAGCAATGCCAAGCTCTAGCAGAAATAATGATGGGAGCCACAAATTGCAAAGAAGTATATTCAGAAACCATTTAATTCTCCAAGTCCGGCATATTACCACTGATTTTGAAAGCTCCGAAAAAGTAATAAATAATCGAAGACAATGCGCAGAAATAACTCTCGAACAGAGCAGTGGCGCATCTTTCAAGGTGTCCCTGACTACCAGCATGGTTACCAAGTAATGCATGGAAATCTGTCGTCCATGTGGCATAATGATGCGTACTCCAGAGAAGTTATAAGAACTTTAAACATCCTCCACACTGAAATAGACTTATCCCCGTAATGACATCTCTTTTTATAAAGTTCCGGTGGCGCTCCTCGCGTTGAAGTCCACAAGGGATGGGGATTTCACGAAATGGCTCCTTTGGATGTTTTCATTTTAAATTATTGTGGAATGTCTTACCTTGGATCTACTGAGAAAAAAAAAAGAAAAAAAAGAAAAAAAACTTGGCCAGTTGTCTTCTTGATACTCGCTTCTGGAATCACACGTTTCATTTTGCCTCTTATTTTTGCGAGTTTTGTCATAATAATAAAAATACCATCCCAACCAAAAACCAAAGAATTCAAGGCTCCAGCTCAGGGACATTATTCAGAAAGTGATGCTGGGTCGGATTATCAGAAAACCAAAGACTGAGTGATTGAATGTTTCATTATATTTTATAAGTCCTCTTGGTAAGCTACCATGGCAGATCCAGACGAAATGACTGGGCTTTTTAGCCCAAATACTGTAATATCTCTCGGAGGGAGTTATTACGGAAGCCAAATAGCAAAGGATTTCGAGACTGGCCCACTTACCAGCGCCACCTGGCGAATTCAACACGAAATTGCAGTGCCTCCTCTTTCGATTCTCAAATGTACATTGCTCGGCCGGAGCCTGTCGTCTTTCCCGGCTCCATTTTCACTGGATTTTTAACACTCCCAACCAACCCAGATCAAGACAGGACCACGCTGAAGGTAAAAAGAAAGCATTCAGGAATAATACGAGCGCAGGGAAAGGGGGAAGCGTCGTCCTTTCTTAGTGTTTTCGGCGGCTGTCGCCAAAGAGGGAGCCAGAAACTGACTTCACGCATCAGTTGCTACACCATGCTGATACTGGAGTGTCTCCTACCACAACAAACCTCTTCATTCTCGCTACAAAAGATCTCAAGCACATGTCTGCGATATTTAGCTAACGTTACCTTGCTCACAGGCCGCGGCAAATCAGTTAAAATTGTAAATCTTTCGGTGTAAATGCGGTCAATTCTTAAAGTGAGACATGAAATGTTTTATTTTACGAGCTGGCTGTACCCCCCTCGCTGCGAAATGGTGCAATTATGCTTCCCTAAAGCTGCTTTCACACCGGACGCGAAACGAATTTTTTCGCACGGCAGATTACATTCAAAGTCGATGCAAAGACGCGAATACACGCGAAAAGCGTGTATTTGCGTCTTTGCATCGACTTTGAATGTAATCTGTCGTGCGAAAAATTCGTTTCGCGTCTGGTGTGAAAGCAGCTTTACTGCTCTTGTAACGTTGCTATGTATCTCACTCTCCAGTATGTATCCTTATGCGCCGCTTGTGATGTTGTTGACAGTTATTTGCCGGTAGTCAGACCAAACACTCGTGTGTTTTAGTCGCCAGACAGCCCTCTCATTTTCACGTCTAACGTCTTTAATAACTAACGCGAGCTCACGGTTCGGTGGGGGGGACTCACGTTACTCCACTCGGCTTATAGCCTATAGCATGCTCACAATAGTAGCCAGAAATGTTAAAATTGGCCAGCTGTAGCTTTGCAACTACCGTCATCTCCCTGCTTGGCCAGCGTGTCATCTAACCGCAGCTGGTTAGCTATCTCTAGACCTGTATAGCTTCTTGCTAAGTTAGCTGAGTTGACAATTTACGATGGGTAGCTAGCTAAGTTACGAAGCTTGGTAGCTGGCTAAAAGCCTGCCGAAATGCGCTCCTTCGCAATTGGCAAGTATGTAAATGACGGACTCCAAAGCAGTGTAGTTCATATAGCCAGCCAGCCAGCCGGCGTTAGTTATTAGATAAATGTTTCCTGGCTGTTGATTTTGAGCCACATCTCCGTCGGCTGATTGTAGCTGACTTAAGCTGCTTTCACACCGGACGCGAAACGAATTTTTCGCACGACAGATTACATTTAAAGTCGATGCAAAGACGCGAATTCTTTGCATTGACTTTGAACGTAATCTGTCGTGAGAAAATTTTGTTTCGCGACCAGTGTGAAACAGCTTGAAGCCAGTTAACATATATTGACTTCTTGGGTTCGAAGCAACGGCTTCCTCTGTCGGGGAAAGTGGCTTGGTGTATCGCTTTTTTAATGGCGATTAGTTGGATATGTTGCAACAAATAACGAGTTTGCTATTGTTATTGTTTTTAATCGATCTTACAAACCAGGGGTTCACCAACATCCAGCAACATTTTCCATGGTCACTTAAGAACAACATACTTCCTATCAAAGTCTCTGGGTTTATTGTTAACCTCCTTAACCTAAGGAACTGTCGTGGTTCACTTGCTCCTCTTAATTTGTTGTAACTGCAATAATATCGGACAGTGCCGTTGTTTAGCGACCCGGAGTGAAAGGTGCTGATGAATTGGATTTGGAAGATGTTTAGAACTTTTTCCACTGGCGTTAATGTTGAAGGGGGAAAATGTCAAGTGACAGACAACGATCAGATGATGAAAGTCCGAGCACCAGCAGCGGCAGCTCGGATGCAGACCAGAGGGACCCTCCGGTACCCGAACCTGAGGAACAGGAGGAGAGAAAACAGCCCTCGGCGACTCAGCAGCAGAAGAAAAGTTCCAAATTATCCAGCAAAACGACAGCAAAATTGTCAACTAGTGCTAAAAGGTGAACATCTAATTACTGATCTAATCACGACTCAATATGTCAGGTGAAAAATCTTGAATCTCCCAATGTTTCATCTGTTTTTAAGCCAGCTGTATTAAGCTTGGTACATGGCTATTTTGACTGAACTGAAATGACCCTGAACAGGCTTTCTGAGATAATTGTATTTTAAGTTCCTTATAATCAGAATGCAATATCTATGATGAAGATGATAAAATTTGTTACTGAGGTCACAGTTATTTTTTAAAGCTCACTCGGGTCGCTAAGAAGGCTTTAAACTAAACGGACACTATTGCATTTTAAGTGACTATTGCAGGTTGCTCGTTGCCTGTCATCGAATCCGTTGTTTTGATGTATATCCCTGCTGTCGAAAATGTTCGGTTTTTAGAGATGCTTAATTGGGCAATCACGGTTGTGCAACAAAGTCTTCCATATGATGATGATGTGTGCAACTGAGAGAAAGGGAGAGGGACGCATCTGTTTGTTTTTGTTTTGCTTACAACAGGGAATCCTGAGCACGTGTGTTTCGGAAGTTTATTTTTCTTTCGTGGTCTCTGTGGTTTGGACCGTACCGTAAGGTATTAATATCACACGAGTGACGTCGGTTTTCCGAACCGACGCGCTTTTAAAATGAAAATTTTATGATGGTGTTGCCAGCAGTCGATATTAAATGAACTCTGGGAAAATAAGAATAAAATAACAAACCGTAAACTGTATTTGTTATGGTGGTTGCACCGTGCGATCAGGAGTCACATTATTAAACTGTCAGTGCTGGATGAGCAGCGTGTAGCTACATAAAGTTCAAGACAAATCAATACGGATTAAAGGATGGGAAAGTCTCAAATTAAGGGTTGGCTTTGTTTGGTAAATCAGTAAACGTTGGTTTGGAAGTGAAAGTTTGATCATAACGTCAACCTCCCAGCCTAGTTCGCTGTTCAGGTAGTCTTCGGTTTAAAGCCCATATCAACCGTGCTTCAGTACTCCCCCCTCCTTCTCATTTGCATATAAGCTTTAAAGGAAGAAATAAAGTATTAAACGTGACTGAAATGCTTTCAAATGCTGCGGATTGGCACTGTGTGAGAGAGACTTTCACATTGCCGCTGAGCGCTTCGCGTTGTGTTGGAGGACGAGGGAAATCGGGGACAGCAAAGTTTTACTGTTGAGGGAAGCGCGTTATGCCTCCGAGAACAAAGACGAAGCAGCCATGTTAGCTTTAGCGAAGGGAAAGTCAGCTGTGTAAAGCCTGCCCCTGATAGAGGGCAGTCTAATCCCCCGGCCGCTTCACATTTCTCACACTTTCCTCATTTTCTCGCAGAATTCAGAAGGAGCTCGCCGAAATTACTTTGGATCCCCCGCCGAACTGCAGGTATGTAAAGGGTTTTTTTCGTGTGTGTCGCAGAAAGAGACCCCCCTCCGTCCTCAGAGACCCCCACCCCTCTCATGGTTGAACGCGCATAACGCATGTTAATTGAGTTTGTGCTCATCATCTTGGTAAAGCATGAATCATGGTTTTAAGTTTTCCGTCGTTTCTTCGAATCTAGCGAGGGAAAATCTGCATTGTGGTGCCGTGAACTATTTAGATTTGTCGGGGTTTCCTAATGTGTGCTATTTGGCTGGGCCTATTTAATATTGTTGTCGATACCACGTTCATTCAAGTGTCTCGTCTGCTTGAAAGTCTGTTTGTGCTTTATCATGCGTGAATTGGTGATCGTGGACTTGCCGAAAGGGGCTTTTTTGTGGACCGCCCTGTCAGATGTTCAGTGAGCTGTCATTTACTGACCCCCCCCCCGTGGTAGTGTTTAATGTTAGGTTACATGGATCATCATTCATTCATCAGGTATTGCTTCTTTGATTGGGATTTAGGCTATATTTCTGCTCGGAGCCTGCCGAGTAGTGAACTTCCTACTTGCGTTGTGTTCAAATGGAAATGGGTGAAGTAGCCCGCGCAGTTCTAGTTGGTCAGTCCCCTTTGAGTTTTATGGCTCTTATGCCGTCTATTGTCTGGCAAAACTTTCCACACTTGAATTATTTTAAGAGATCTGTGATGGCAAACACTTTCTTCCAGTTTAGACTTGTAATGTTTGCTTTGATCAGTGTCATTTTTTTCTGTTTGGATTTTAATTATCAACTGATTTGTTTTGTGCTCTATGGACTTCATTTTGGTGCATTACTGCACCATAACAAACCATGGAGCAGTTATAGATCATGCTAATATGCTGCATCCCAGGGGGGTCCTGAGGACGCTGTTATTTATTTTAGCCCAGGTCCAGCACTGACATCGGGTTCTTTCATGAACCAAGATCTTGATTTACTGAATGGATTTACTTTGTTGTGGGCTAATACAGAACTGTGAACCTCAAGCAACCTTTCTTGTATAAAATTGGATACCTCTACTTAATGCTATAAATCCTGTGGGTGGCATCCTCTCTATAGTTATTTCTTAAGGAATGTATAATGTCATGCTGCATGCAAAGAGCAAGCAAGGCCTTTCATGTTTTTTGATTGTAGATGTCGTTTGTGAAACTAGAGGGGAAATGGTCCATGCTTGTTAAGATGTAAGGGTTGGGGTTAGAAATCTCAGTCTCCAATTCTACCGTTCACTTTGGGCTCATCAAAAGCCGGTTTGTAATCGGTTCTGTTATTTTGGTTGGTTTGTTTATTGGTTAGTCAGCTGGATTATGAAAAAACTAATGGAGAGATTTGCATGAGAATTGTGGTGGATTTTGGCATGACTTGGAGGTGATGAGATGTTTTGAGTGTCCTGGATCCAGGAATTTTTTTTGAAGGATTCTTCACCGTTGTGAGAGAATGCAAAACCTGAAACTTTGAGTCGCATCCTCACATACTTATAACAGTTTAAAGTGAGAGCAGCTGGGACATTATCCCAAAGATGTCAAGAAAATATCACAAGCTGATTGTGTTGACAGTTGGGGATTGTTCAGCCTTGACAGAGGTTTGTAATCTTAGATGGCTGTTTTCATCTTCGCAGCAGACTGGGCTCAGGGGAGGCCGATTTCAAAAGAGATGATCCTTTGCATCATGTCCATTGTTTCATTGGAGGCAACTTGGGACTTTATGATATAATGAGTTGCAATAAGATGATGTGATGCAGGTAGTGTTAAACAAGCGTGCTAATCAGGTTTTTTTGTTTATTGTTCACACTGGGTTTATTATTTCCTGTTAAACACACCTTCTGTCTCAACTCCGCTTAATGGAGGCTGGTTTCAGGAAGATGGGATCCTTTTCATTGTGTCTCAGGGTGAAATCACGTTTTGCTCCCGCCCAGCATTGCTCTATACCAGGGCTGCCTAAATCTGGCCCTTGAATCCAAATGCAGCCCTGGTTTACTCTCCTCCTCCGCAATTAACTCACAAGTTATTGTCGCTGATTGGCCAGACTGTCATCATACCCGACTCCCAGGTGAAGGGAGGGTGGAAAACCAGTAGTACTCGGCCCACAAGGACCGTGATTTGGGCAGCGCTGCAAGTGTAAACGCCCACTGAAATGTGTCCTGAGGTGTTCCTCACAGTCCAGACTTTTACAACCCTCCAGCACTGAATGTCAGGAGTGGTTGTGCCTCCTGTAATTGTGTGTGAGAGGTGGTTCTCAACAGTCAGTCTTTATCTGTGGCCTGCATTACTGCGGTGAGATTTTGTGATAACCAGGGTGTGGTTACATCAGGGGAAACTAATTTGGCACGCGACACATGGAACAACTGCAGTCGGGGAGAACGGAACCAATCGCTCGGTTTAATCAAACAGGCGCTTATTTCAAGGTCCCCTATTATGCCACCAGGTGCACAGCTAATTAGCCATTATAAGCCAGTTCAAAGTCTCCCCTTCCTGACATCACAAGGGGGAGTGACCACCCAGAATAATGAAATCTGATTGACTGCTTGGCTGAAGGTGATGAGTTCTTCCTGCCTCTGGTTGGTTACTTCCCCATGTGATGTCAAGAGGGGAAAGATTTTGAAATGGCTTGTTATTACTAATTAGCTGTGCACCTAGTGACATAATAGGGGACCTTTAAAATGGAGATGGTCATTGAGTTGAGTGACCTTGTGTGCATCAGTGTGTGTGTGTGTGTGTGTGTGTGTGTGAGAGAGAGACTGCAAACTGGTGAAACGCCTCACGAAAAGTATTGAGCACTCGGTCACTAGAAAGTGAAACATCTGAGGGCAATCAATTTGTCAAAAACAAAAATTTTAGTTTTCATTTTCACTCAGTATGATGACATTTTTCTTTGACTTTAGCTCCCAGGCTGTCTGTAGCTTCTCTTTTGAGGTTGGTTGGGTTAAACTACAGTGTATGCTGGCCAATCACACAACAAGTAGCTGGTGATCTCATCTGTTATTATCAGCTATGGAGCATGCATTCCTCGTCTTTTAGACAGGCTGGATTTGAGTGATTATGGACCTGGTTAGTCTGTGTTAGTCTCCATGGTGCTGTAAATAAAGTGAGGCGTGTTCAATATTTTTTGTAAAAGTAATATGGTTAACTATTTAAAGAGAATTGCCTCCTGGTTATTGACAGATTCATGATGTGAGTGCTGTAGGGGAGAGAGAGAGAGAGAGAGGGAGAGAGAGAGAGGGAGAGAGGGAGAGAGAAGTCTTTCCGGTTCTCCACAGCTGCCCGCTTTACGACAGGGATCATTGTATTGTTGTGTTTATGTACCTTTCTCCCTGTGATAAAAGCTGACGAGCACAGAGGTAAAAAAAAACCTCACCCACCCCCTATCCCTCCCCTTCTGCCCTAACAAACTCCCCAGGCACTGACAGCACGCTGACAAGACGCACTATTTCCAGAGCACAGCAGATACACTTACCATATGTGCTTATTTTTAAAAGCGCCCATTTTATAGCCCGAGTATCAGTCGCCGGCCTGTGCACAATAGCAATAGAATTTCCCTGCCGTGAAAAGGCTACAGTGACTCTGTTATGCGTGTGGTTTTCTTTACGGTAAGCTGTTGTGATGCTAATGTGAGCAGTTTATAACTTTGCCAGTGAGGCAGTTACGGTAACTGTGTCTGTGAGGAAGCCATAGAGACCCGGCAGACACAGAACTGCGCTGCTGTTTGGGTCCAAGGTTTTGCCTGCACTTATGTCAGGTGAAATTAGCCAAGTATTTCAGTCCTCTGCGGGGTTTGTGCTGAATCACTGTCCTTCTCCTTTTCTGTATTTTTGCATCTTACCGTGCTGAATGGTTTCCGATCCTCTGAAGGGTCAGAGGTCAGTCTCTTACTTCGCTGTGGAGGAATCTTGGCCCTCTCTACTGTTGCAGAATTTCTTCAATGTAGCCTTGGGGTTTTTGAGCTTATGTAGCCTGTTTGTTGTTCTGATACAGCATCTCACTGCATTTTGTGTGAAGATCTGCGTACTTTTTATGACATGAATTCACTAATATAGGCAATCAGGTGGGGGGGGGGGGATTGTTGGCACTGCCAGTAAATGAGAAGTATCTGTGTGCCCGGAGGGTATCGGTTGACAGGAGAATTGTAAGAACCTTGGTTTTTGTGGGCAATTTGTGAAGTCATCAATTTGTAAAATTTGTTTATTGAAATTGAGCATCTTGGGGCGCCCCGGTGGCTCATCGGTCTAAGCGGGCGTACCATAAAGGCTGTGTCCTTCCCGCAGCGACCTGGGTTCGATTCCAGCTCAGGTCATTTGCTGCATGTCTTCCCCCATTCTTCTCCCCAACTTTCCTGTCTCTCTACACTTTACAACTGTCAAATAAAGGAAAAATTCCCCCAAAAAAATCTTAAAAAAAAAAAATTGAGCATCTTGTGATGATTTTGCGGTTGCATTGGACAGCCCATATGGGAGAGGCGTGGCTATTTTTTTAGGCCAGTAATTTGGTGATTTTACTGGGGATTCCCCCTCTTAGGAAGACACACACCTGTTTTAAATGAGCAGTGTAAACTTTACAACTGAGGGATTTATTCTCCTCATCTTATTAGCTGCTTTGCGCTGGAGAATGTCCAGGTTAGCATTCGCGACCCTTTGTGAAAGAGACTGTGTGGGCGAGCGGCTGTCCGATGGGTGTTAATTACTTTCGAGATGCATTTGGAAGGGGCGAAATGAAAAGGAGTGGTCAGGACTCAGAGAATTTTTTTCGATTTACCCTGTTTATTATCGCATTTTTTCACTCGGTAATTGAATTACATTTGGTGCTTGAGATGCTGTGCGCTATGTTACAGCTAACGGCGCGCTCTTGACAAACCGCCGTCTCCGTCTGTGTCGTTCATGCATAATTCAGGTTGTGCTGCAGTGTGTGTTGGAATTGTTGCGGAATGGGGTCGGCCCTTGCATCCTTTAGTCCCAGGCTGTGCTTCAGGCTTAGAGATGGTTCCGCGTTTGGGCTCAGGGCTGTCCGAAACGTGAAGGAAATCTTCGTCCTCGCAGTGGCGTATTCTCAGGTTCATCTTCATACTCAACACCATTCTGTGACCTCTTGTGCCCTGTGGTGCTTGGGCCGCTGTCATCGTGGATAAGACCACTCCCATCACGGTAGGAATGCTTTATCATTGGATATGAAGGTGATCACTGAATAACTCTGCACTGGTTGGCTGTGACACATCTGCCCTTCAGGGGATGAGTGGACCCAAACCATGCGGAGAAAATGTAATCCGGCGCTCACTCAAAGAAATCTTTATATTTAATGTGGGCAATAAGATGGTTGCGTTTCATCTATAATGATGGCTTGTAGCTGAACCGCATCCGTCTTATTGTCCACCTTAAATATAAAGATTTCTTTCAGTGAGCGCCGTGGTACCTTTTCTTTGCGTAATCTCCACCGCCAAGCACCTTTATGTATTATTTTGGTCTTGTTGTTGTGCACACTGCTGTTTTCTACTGGACCGAAATGATGCCCGGAAAATGACCCAAAATGTCTATAATTAATATCAGAATTAACATGGATTTATTTTCTCATATGTACTGTTTATAAATTAATTTTTAACATTTATCTGCATGCTGTTACATATAGAGTATGGCTGCGGCATCTAACAGCACAAGTATAAATGCATTTATATACAGTAACGGCATTGAATTGTACAAATCATTAGCCACTACACTGCCGAAATGCTATCAGTAGCCTCCAGTGTTTGCCAACAGTGTGGCGTGACTCCTCGGTATGTCTGGACTGTGTGTTCAGAGGATTCTCAGGGCACTCTGAAAGTGGAGCTGTGAGTTTCAGAACATGCATCTCTAATTTAATTTATGAGCACAACTGTATTTATAGCTAAACAAATAGTGAGTCAATGGTTACTTTTAATCATTAACGTATTTGTGTCAAATTTCAATAACTCTGTGTGGGCTCTAGGCAGCTAGCATATGTTGCCTGTGGTGACTGGGGAAACGAGCAATGAGCTATGAGTCAGGCAATCTGTGCGTTTCTCCACCTGTATGTATTAGACTATATATGATGCACTCTTGCTTGATGTTTAGAAGCATTACTCGTGTTTCTGCCCTTACATGCACTAGTCTTTTTGCACTTGTTGCAACGATCATTGTCTGCATCAGTTTGAGTGAAGTGCGCGCAGACTTTTGAGTGCATTTTAACTTTGTGAGCGGGATCCTGGGGGATTTGTAATGCTGCTGCCATGCAATTTTGAGAACTGTGATTACTTTTGGTTCATAGATTGTTGGTAAATAATCTTGTAACATTGACCACAGGATCTGAAGTATGTAGTGAAAGGTTCATGATATCAGAATAATGTAGATTGCTGCTCAGGGGGAATATGCAAAAAAGTAGGAAGCTGCTTCTCCTGTCAGTGGATATAAAAGACGGCGAGAGTGTAGGACAGAACTGCTCCCGTGCTGCTGCTGGGTAATTTCAGTATTATGCTCACTGCCGCGTAGCTTAATCCTACATTAAATTGTTTATTGCTAAAGATAACATTATTGACGTTCGTGGACTCGTATGTTGTTGACTCCGCTGATGCGATACAAATTTGCTCTGCGAATTTCTTCGCTTATATTGCATTAACCCTCTTAACTACTCTATGAAAGAGGTAGGGCAATGTGGCAAATGGGAAAACTTATCACAATTTTGGAGTCCCCTTGAAATAATCCAGTTTTTGACTTGAGGCTTCATCTGAAATCCATTGTGGCTGAAGAAATTACACAGGCCTACTATTAAGTGCACCCCTGGGGAGAGGCGCATTAGATGGGGTTTCTGTGCGTGTGAAGACAGGAAGCAGAAGCTGTCGTCAGCCCTCGCGAGGATGTTGGGCTCAGAGGGACAAGAATCTCTCTTCTGGATTGGCTGTTGCGGAAATACATGAATGTCTTTATTTCTCCTATAGTGACGGCAGAACCGATGACATCAGAGCTTATCAATATCACAGTCTTCATTAATTTAGCCCTGGGGTCTGTTTAATACCAGATTGTGGTACCCATCCCCCCCCACAAACTGGAGTTGTAATGTTGATAAATGTGTGTTTGCCCTTATTGTCTCTACTTCATATGAACTAATAACCCATTTCTGAAAAAGTCTGTAAAAAGTCGGCCCATTATGAAAAATCCAAATCAAATCAAAAAGGAATGATTTGACAGATCCATTCACCCTCTTCTGTATTGAAAACAGTACAATAGTGCTTTATTCAATGCTTTAACTTGTGAATGAAATTGTCTTTTGAAAATGTTTGAGCATTTAAAATCAATGGTTCTAGGTGGAGGTATGGACTCTTCCAAATGCCCTCTAGTTTCAATAAGCAATTAAATACTCGTCTTAGAACATCAAATATTGTGTTGTACCGTTTTCAGTATTAAGGTGAGTGAATGGACTTCTCAACTTTTGGTTTTGTTGGCATTTTCCTGAATGTGCTGTGCTACCGTTTTGGAACTGGCTTGTACTTTAGGTGCAGATTCTAACTTTTATTTTATCACTGAAGCAGCAAATCTGTCTTCATTAACCCTTTGAGCGCTGGAACACATTTTTAAAAAATATCAATTTAATGATCTTGTGCTGTTGAAAACCTATCTTGTGGCAACTTCTTTAAATTTTAAACAAGTCGCCACATGATAGGTTTTCAACACCTTTGATTTTGTTATCTTGCATCATTGAGCAACAATAGCTGCATTTAGAGCTCTAAGGGTAAACCTTATTATATTGGCAGACCAGTTAACATAACAAATAATGATTGCTCACACCAATTGATGCAGTGTATTCTCAGGAGTACTGCTCCTCTGTGGGACTTAGAACAGGACTCTGGTGTAACTGACTCCCCAGAGGAATTAACAGAAACGACTGTTTACAGTTCCTGCCTGTTACTTTTTTCATGCAACTGAACTGCATCTTTGAGGGCAGAATAGTTTCTCTATAGCTGGGGACTGCTTTAGATTTATAACAGCACTGCTCTGATGCACTGTTCTTTCATCTACTGTTAAATTACTCAAGACAGCCCCAGTCTGGCATGTGTGCACCTTATCCGAAAAAGCAATCTGTTGGAACCACAGCGCAATTAGATTTGGCTCAGCACATCACCATGTAAAGGATTTGTCACATATTACAGAGCACCTATTTAAACAGGCTGTTGAACAGAATATGGTGAGAATTCCCTGGGGGTTTTTCTTTTTGTAAAAGGTTTATGGCGCTTTGTAATTGGACCAGCATATGTGGTCGCCTTTTGGGTCATCCCGCAGTTATGGCATTGAAGCCAGTCAAGGTCTTTAAAAAGACACTCTTCGCGAAAAAAATATTGATAAATGAATTTGCTTGTTTTCTATCTGACGGTCTGTATGACCCATAAATAAGAAACCCTACCCATTTTATAAGTCTGGTAGTTGTCTTTTCAATACGTTTGCAGTGAAGTATGAATCTGCTGTGACTTCTTCATCTACGCTAATGCTTAACCTGCAGGTCATCTGGCAAATCTTCAGGGAAATGGAAGTGATTAGTCTTCCTTACATCACCAATCAATTCTGATGAAGGTTCAGTCCATGAACCAGGAAATGCTGATTTTCGTATGAAATGCCCCTTTTAGTGCTTGGCAAAGTTGGTATTTATTTAGCAAATTTAAAACTGAGTGGTAAGGAAAGCATAATGAAATGGAGGGAAGGCTGTCATTTTTTTATGTCTTTTCAAGCTTCAATAGAAAATGTCAAGATGCATGTAATTATTCAGCTAAATGAGTAACACAGGCGTGTAATTAAAGGTGTATGAGACAGAATAACTTTTTTCCTTTCTGTAGGTGTTGCAGTGGAATTATGCCAATTTTTAGAAAACACTTTTAAGATTTTTTTTAAATGTAGTTACTCAAATTTGAGCTGGTTTGTTTTGCTGTGTGGCTCTCGGTTCTCCCTTCTCAGGCTGTTCTATCAGCTCTTACATGTTGTCTGATGTGATATATTCGGTAATGTCATGCTTTTCACTTGTCTGCTATATTATTTTTCGCACAGAAAAATGGGGAACCAAACCAAATGTTGACCTGGTGTGTTTAAAGATCAGGTCGCCTGATGCGGCCGTTTAAAATATGATGTCACTCCCGCCATTTTTAGTTCAGAAACTTACTCTCTTGTCTAGAGTCCAAAATGGGTGTCTCGATATTTTTACTTCACTTTCACTTCCATTTTCTTGGTTTTACTGGACTATTTCATGTTTCCCCAAGAAAGGTACTGTGATGACGAAATGCAAGGGAAAAAACCTAGTTTCCCAGAAACGGTTTTAGACCTGAGACCGTCTGGGATTTCGCTAGCCCTCCTTTTTATCTCAGCTACTCACCTGTAATGTTTTGTGACTGTAGCCCAAATGGTTGCAATGCTAACATGTTCACAGGAATGCTCCGCACAAAAACAGACCGACAGACAGATGTATAAACACCTGCCAAAATGCGTAAAAATCTTTCACAGCCGTTGTATAGTGGTTTCAGACTAGTATCGAAGTTTTCCCGGATGACGCAAACGCAGACAAACTGAAAACAGTACCAGCATTGCAATCACGGTTGGTGTTAAGCTGCCGTAATATTTTTCAAGTGTAATTAATAAGCATTCTGTTCATGCACGGTGCTCTCAGAAGAAGAATCCTTGGTTGCCCTTAAACCTGTCAAATTAACACTTTTTCGTTAATTGTAACAATTAAGAAAAAAAAATCATTATTTGGTCTGCATGGAGTGGGCCTCAAGAGTTTGTCTCCTCAGTTAATCAGATCATTCGCAGCGCTGGTTTGTCATTTGCTGGACTTGTTAGGAATCATGTAGTTTGCAGTACCTGTTCTACAGCTCGGACTTAAAGCTATTCATGTTCTCAGATTGATAAATCACACTTGTTTATGTGCACAGGCCGCAGGCCGTATAAAGCAATTTTGTTTAAAATGATTGGAGTCAATGCAATGTAACGGAAACCGAGTCAAAAGGAAAATCTTTACCAAAACTAAACACTGTTTGTCAACTAATTATCGCTAATTGATGGGTGATTACAGCCGTTGTGTCTCTAAAAGAAAAGAAGTGTTCTCCAGCTTTTTTAAAGAAATGAATGGGTTGTAACATCCTTCATTTGCTTCAATAACTTTATTGAAAGTTTACTGTGGCTGAAATTAAGTTGCCACACGGTTCGCCTCCAGGTCTGGAGATGCAAAGTAGAGTGAAATAAATTTGCATGTCCACAATGACAACAGTGCTGTATAAGTCATTCGATACAAACTGTTGTTGAAATGCTATGGAGTGCACAGACGAAACAGAAAAAAAACCTTCAGTTTCCTCTTGCAGCTGCTGGGATATCTCATCTGCCTGCATTTAAACATCTCCTGAAGCCTTTTTTTGTATTTACACATCTTGTCTTCTCCCCCTACGCAGTCCCTCATGTCAGAACAGATCTGTTGCTGCATGTAAAATACACCAGCATACTGAAAGGCCTCATCGCCCTTTCTTGCTGCTTGATGTTTGATAGCATCATTAGTGTCTCTCTTTCTGCTGCGTGGAGGTGCATGCAAGACGACAGAGCCTCCAAAGCATGGGCTCATGCACTTAACGTCAGGAAAGGAGTCTCTCGTCTGCTCGGGGAACGCCGGCGTGTATCTCACAAATTCGCTCGCGAAAAGGATGCTCGACTTCAAGATCAGTGGCTGCTCAAATCACTACATCTATTTTACTAACCCTCTCTTCCAACTGAAACAAAAAATACTCCTTTTTTCATCTGCGCGAGCCGCTAAGGAAGACCTTGGGAAGCTGCCAAGCGTTAAGCAGCGATCCCTCTACGACATCAATAATTCTATTTCTTCTTCTTCTCTCTTTGGCTCTGTCTCATTATATGTCAACAGAAAGGGCATCTCTCCTTCCCCTGATTACACACGTATGCTCCTGCTGGACTCTTGATTTGCAGCGTGATCTGTCTAAAATTTTAATCATCTTCATCCAGCCGGCGATGATGCATACTTGTGAACAGATGTCAGTGTCAGACGGAAACTTATCAGCTTCACCTGCACATTAGGATGTATTTAGAGTAAATGTGCTGCAGATTTTACCCTGATTCTGGGTGTTGTCTCCAGTTAGGATTATAGTGCAGCTGAGATGATGATGGGGGTATCAGACGTGGGAATGAGCCTTTAGCAGGGGGAGTCCCGGGCTGCTCTCTGTGTAACACCCAGCTTGTACAAAACCAAGCATGACTGCTCTGCCCAAGTTCATTAAGACCTCTCATATCCAGGGCAGATATGCTCAGGTTTTTTTTTTTATTCAATTTTGAGTTAACTGTAGCATTTCATGTTATTCATGAGTAAAATTAACCCTTAGAGCGCTAAATGCAACTATTGCTACTCAATGATGTAAGATGTCAAAATCAGAGCTGTTGAAAACCTATCATGTGGCAACTCGTTTAAAAGAGCCACAGCAAAGTGCTAAGTTTAGCTTATTCTCTTGAATACTGCCCAATTTGATGGCTGGATGATGCAAGGACAAACTGTCGCCCTTCTCAGGGTTTAACGTCAAGAAAGTCAATTTATACACTGAGTGACCTGGTTCAGCGCTGTCCAGTAAAGTGCGGTTTCTAACTGAACGATAGCCGGAGTCAAACGGCTTTTAAAAACGCTCTCAGCAGTGTTCTCTGTGAATAAACCATAGATGCCTGTCCGTGTAGGCAGCAACTATATCCCTCACAGCTGAGGCCCTCTCCCCTTAGCTCTCCTCTTTGTGGCGTAAAATAATTGTTTTATCGCGGGTGACTCTGATATGCTCCTTTCAGTGTATGCTCTACGTACCTGACTGTGTTCTACAATTAGAAACCCCAGCGGGCGGCAGCAGGAGTGTGAGCTGAGCGGCTTCGCTGAGCGGCGGCGGTAATTAGCAGGATTCTGTTGGTGCTTTAGCTGGCTGTCCTCAGAGTTCCTCAGACGCACGGAACATTCTGTACGTGTTCTGCAGTCTGTGGCGGTTCTGCGTTCTGCCCTGGCGCTGTGGGGAGCCGAGCTGCGGTACTCACACACTCAGAGCCTGTTCTTTTACGCCTGCTGGCTCCAGTTACTCACTGCTGCAGGCCGTTTCCTGGTTACAGGGCATGAGAGCTATTGATCGTATGATAGCATGGGGCTGTACACCGTCTCGTCTGGGTCATTTTTATGTCATATTTTTATCATAGATACAGGTGTTCCGGACTGGTGAAGTGACCGGATAGTCGTGTCTTGGCACTAAAATTTATTTTTACCGTATTCCCACAATGAATTTCAGAAGCTTGAAATAATCTGAGGATTAGGCTTTTTTTTGTATTTAAAATGCACTCTAAAAAATTGCTATGATTTCTCAGTTAACAGGCCGCTATCCGTGAGAGTGAGATGAAATGTTGGCTCTTATGAAGAAGGGTGAAAGGAGATGCTAATGTAACATGCCCTGATGAGGGGTTAGGCCTCCAGAAGCACTTCAGTGCACCTTAGCATAGATTCTGTGGGGCACCACAGTCGTACCCAATCTTTACCAAAATATTTAATCATTAGTTGGTTTGGTGGTCGTGGCAGAGGGCTCTAACAGGTCTAATAAAAGGACATTTTCAGTTCTGTCCGAAATGCTGGACGCGACTGTGGTCTTATTGCAAAATCTACAGCTTCCTAAAACATTTACCAGCAGCCATACACTTCTGGACTCTGCATACTTTGGAAATTAGTCTGCAAACACTCCTGAAGCGGCTTCCTGAAAGGCGAGGCACCATGACTTGCTTTAAATGGATATGGGCCCTTACCAGGAAAAACAAACTGCTCAGGAAGATGCTGGTAAAACGGGATATTAGCAGTTCTTAGTATAGTGATGAGTGCTGCCACAAAATGGTGTGTCAATTTGTTTTGTGTGTGCGAGTTGTAATGGGTCTGGCATAGTATCTTAATGGGGTTAGAATCAGCAGTTTGACAAGGTCTCCCAATACTTCATTTTTGATCTTTTGAGCCATGCAGAAGCGGAATAGCTTGTGTGCTTTGGATTATTGTCCCACTACATTTCCCAACTCTGCTTGAGCTTTTGGTCTCAAACTGATGGCTTGATTTTCCATGTCAGGATTTTCTGGCAGAGAGCAGAATTCATGCTTCTATCGATTATAGCACGCCGCGCAGGTCCTGAAGCAGCAAAGCAGCCCCAGACTATCGCACCACTGCCACAGTGTTTGACTGTTGGTTTGATGTTCTAACTGTAGAATGCTGTGTTAGCTTAGCTCACGCTGGATGTAAAGGTTCCTGTATCTCTAAAGTTCCTCTGTGGTCACCATAGTGTTTTATCCCAAAAGGCTCGGGGGTCACAGGGGTGTTCTTTCACTGAGAGCCTTGGAGGGAGATGAGCTTCTCACACCGGGCTTATGAGCCTTTATGTGCCTGTTGGTTTTGTTTTCACATTGCAACCCCTCTCCTCCCCTTCATGTCATGTTTTTATGTCCAGCCCTTTTCTAATGATGGAACCATGAATGCTGGCCATATCTGAGGCAGGTGAAGTCTGCAGTCCCTCACACGTTTGCCTGAGTTCTGAATTTTTTGTTGGGTTGCTGGCCGATCATGTGAGAATTCACTATTCCATGTTTTTTCAATTTAAAGATAATGGTTCTCACTGTAGTTCACTGAAGTCCCACAGACTTTGAAATGGCTTTGTAATCATTTTCCGGCTGATCTGTCTGAATAACTTTCTTTATGATATCTTCTTTCAGCAGTGTGAAGTCTTTTAGCCTACTTAGTATAGCTGGAAAAGTTCTATTTAAGTGAAATTTAGATTCAGCTGGGTTAGCACTAATGAAGCCTGGGTGCCGGTAGTCTAATTTTACCCATTATCAATTACATTTGGTAAATTGGCTGAGTGAGTAACTGAGGGAACAGTTACTTTTAGCATTGGGCAGATTGGTGTCAGATAAATGTATTAATCAGTAGATGAAATGGTCATTTAAAAACTGTATTTGTCTCACAATAGTGTCTTGTATGTCTTTGCTTTTTCATAAATTTGTTTGTCTGTGGTAATTAACAAATATCAGTGACAAATGTATGCAAAAATATTTAAAAAATTTGGATAGGGCTAATACTTGCCCTGAACCTTGGTTTCCAATATGTTGCATTTTATTACCTCCGCCAGCAAAGTTGGGGCGGAGGTTCATTGGCGGTTATTTTTTCGCCCCTGTTTGTTTGTATGTTTGTTTGTCCGTTTGTGAACAACATAACTCAAAAAGTAATGCACGGATTTGTCTGAAATTTTGTTGGTGGATTGCTATTACATCAAGGATGGACCCTATTGATTTTGGGTCAGTCCAAACGAAGGCATCCAGAAAATCAGAAAATTCCTGGGTCACCCCCTCAGAAATTTCTCAAAAAATTCATATAGGTACCTCTGGTGGACTTATGAAATAATACCAAGTATTAGACCAATATCCCTAATAGTTTTGAAGTGATGGCCTGTCACAATTTTAGGTATTTTTTTTTTAATTTTGATGAAATTGTGTTTCGTCCAACTTTGGGTTTCCACTGCTCCTCTATTATTTGACCTACAGATCAGATTTTTGGTTTCCTTGGCCAACTTTTCCCCTAGAATCAGAATTTCTGGTCAGATGAGGTGTATCTACCTTGGTTGCTCCACAATAGGGCTCCAAAGTTGGCTGAAAAGCCAAAAATCGCAAAAATTGCTGTACTTTTTAAATGCTACAGATCAGAAAGTTTAGGGAATTCAAGCTTGAAATTTTTTTTGTGACCAGTCCTGATACCTTTCATAGGTAATCCACTTTAATCTTGTTTGTATCTTGGCAGGAATGAGAAGAAAAAAAAAAAGTTTTATTTTGCTGGTGTTTCATTTTACGGAAAAAATAGCAATTTTGAAGTCCATGGTTCAACATGTGCGCAATTGACCACATCCTTCAAATCTTTACCATAGATTGCTCTAGTTGTCAACTTCATCTGACAAAAAAATTGGGGTGGTGTTCAGCCTAGTTTTTTACTGCAAATATTTGAATGATGTTACCTATTTCGAGGAGATATTGATAAAAATTCAGCATCGTGTAGCATCAATTGCCAAATTCAGCACATTTGCCACATCTAGGCTCTTTGAAACAGCTAAATACATGCAAAAAATAACTTCAGTACAATTTTTCAAGCAAAATCATTGTTTTATTTGAAGCTTAACAATGGATTACATGTACGACCACTACATTGGAATGGTTCACGTGGTTTTTGTTAGAGACCACAAGAATGCTGCTTTTAATCTCATTATGTAATTTTTGCTAACATTGCTAACTAAATTTACATTCACTGCCAGGAACTTAGAGGACTAAAAATCACACATTATGCATATCTATAATGGAATCAGGATAAACTTATACAATTGCTTCACCAAAACATGGAAATTACACTCACGTGAAATCTGTTTGGTATGAATATTTCCTGGATCTGCACATGTACGCTGTTCACTCATGAACCGAGATAAAAACATCTTCTCATGATGAAAACAAATTTGCTCAATTTCCTCAAGCATAACTCCAGATCTCTAGGCGAGCAATTCTTGATCCTCATTGCTTAAGGTATCTACTCTGAAGAAGCCAGTTTTTCTTGCCATACGTGTATTGTGACATTCATCACCCAATTTGGTGCCTAAGTCACACTGTGGTAAATCCTTCTTACCCTCTATGGTTTGAGTGATTATGATAATCTGATCATTGGAGCTCTTTTATACTGGTCATCATTACATAATACCAAAACGAGTTCAGGCAATTATGGATTAAGTCATCACACTTCACTTACCTCAGATTGCAGATTTAATGATGATGTAAGATGAAACAAGTTTGTGCTTGTCTCAAGATTTCATTATTTGTTCAAGTTTTAACATGATGAACTGACCATTACTTAATATTCATACTTTCAACAAATCTATAGCATTTTATGATGTACGATGGTGCGTTTAAATGGCCAATATGGTGTGTCTATTGAAAAATTCACATAAAATAAACTAGGCAGAACACCATCCCAATTTTTTTGTCAGATGAAGTTGACAACTATAGCAATCTATGGTTAAGATTTGAAGGATGTGGTCAATTGCGCACATGGTGAACCATGGACTTCAAAATTGCTATTTTTTCCGTAAAATGAAAAACGAGCAAAATAAAAAAAAAAAAAATTTTCTTCTCATTCCTGCCAAGATACAAACAAGATTAAAGTGGATTACCCATGAGAGGTATCAGGAATGGTCACAAAAAAAATTTCAAGCTTGAATTTCCTAAACTTTCTGATCTGTAGCATTTAAAAAGTACAGCAATTTTTGCGATTTTTGGCTTTTCAGCCAACTTTGGAGCCCTATTGTGGAGCAACCAAGGTAGATACACCTAATCTGACCAGAAATTCTGATTCTAGGGGAAAAGTTGGCCAGGGAAACCAAAAATCTGATCTGTAGGTCAAATAATAGAGGAGCAGTGGAAGCCCAAAGTTGGACGAAACACAATTTCGTCAAAATTAAAAAAAAAATACTTAAAATTGTGACAGGCCATCACTTCAAAACTATTAGGGATATTGGTCTAATACTTGATATTATTTCATAAGTCCACCAGAGGTACCCATATGAATTTTTTGAGAAATTTCTGAGGGGGGTCATCTGGGAGGGTCTGGATGCTTAGATATGAACTGACCCTTTTCACCGCGATCACTGAAACAATATGGCCGCCACGGCAGCCATGTTGAAATCCTATCACACGCGATAACTCAAAAAGTAATGCACGGATTTGTCTGCAGTTTTGTTGGTGGATTGCTATTACATCAAGGATGGACCCTATTGATTTTGACCGCGATCAGTGAAACAATATGGCCGCCATGGCAGCCATCTTGAAATCCTATCACACGCGATAACTCATGCACATTTGGATTATGCTGCCTTGGCGGAGGTTTGCACTCTACAAGTGCCTCTAGTTTCTTTAGTTTTAGTTGTTAACTTAAGTTAGCCATTGTTGCTCCTCAGATACATGTTACTCAGTGTGTAAACGGCCTTAGGCTAAGGGATTGCATCGACAGAGAGAATGGGAAGAGCGTTGGAGAAGCATTGACTTGGGATTCTATTTATTCTAATGCAGGTTTATTTTTTCTAAAATATAATTTCTTTGCCCACACCCAAAATTTACATGTACACAAATTCAATAAATTTCTGTTTCATCCCTGTGTCTCAACTGCATTCAAATAATGGCTCAAAAGAAACCAATAATAGGTTTTGGAGTGGCCTAGTCAAAGTCCTGACTTGAATCTTATTGAGGAGCTGTGGCATGACCTTAAACTGGCGATTCTCACTCAAACCCTCCTATATGGCTTTAATAAAACAATCCTGCGAAGAAAAGGGGCCCAAAGTTCCTCCACTGCAATGCAGTGTAGACTCATTGCCAGCTATTGCAAATGTTTGATTGCAGTTGTCGCCAAGTGTGGCACAACCATTTAGGCTTAGGAGAGCAATTATTTTTTTCATGTAGGTGGTATACATTTTGAAGAACAGTTTACTTTCAGTAAATGAAGTTATCATTTAAAACTGAATTTTGTGTTTTTCACATTGTCTTCCATTAAGGTTCGTCGGATGATCTGAAAAATTTAAATATGACAAAAATAGACTGAATCGAGAGGGGGCAAATACTTTTTCATTGCTCTGTCAGTGCAGTTATAGAAAACAAAAAAGCACCAACCCAGGAGGGGTTAGACATGTACGCTGATGTGTTCGGCCTCCTTTTGTTGTGAGCTGTCCAAATTTCCTCCTCTCGGACAAGGTCCAATTTTTTCTGTAACCTAGAACCTGAGGGGATGTAGTTTGTGACGGTATTTCATGAAGTGCGCTGCTGGTGCAGAATTTAAATCCTGTTGCTTTATGGAGCTTTTGGACTCTATTATTCGCATCTGTAATGTCCCTTTGATTTTTCCAGTTTTAAAGAGTTGGCAAAGATTACCCCAATTGTTGAACATTAAGTGAATGTTGAGTTTATACTTTAATTGTTATACATTTTGACTGTACGCTGTGCGCCTGGCAGATGGCCAGCTGGCAGGGGTTTAGATTCCACGGTTTCTTGCCGCTTTGTAGCCTTGCTTGTGCGGTCCAAACAGATCTGTCCCTGATGTTCTTGCTACGCTTAAATCTAAACTGAGGTTTTTTTACCGTTATTTATCAGGGGAAATTTCATGGGGAGCATGTGTCTCTTTTTAAAGGACCGGCTGGGTGAAACACCAGGCAGCACAGCTGCACATGAAGGGAGAGAGAGAAACGGGGCAAAGCCCTTGGAGCGATTTCCAGTTTCAGTGTTAAAGGTGCACTATGCAAGTTTGTTTACTTTCTGCGCGATTATATTTTTGTCTCAATTCGTCGACATCTCTCCACGATCCGCTAGCTGCCTGCCCCGAAATTCACTGTAAAAAAAAAAAAAAAAAAAAAAACCCGGGCTCTGGAGACCGCACAGGCGTCACAAACTGCAGATAAACACAAGGGGCACAGGCTGTGCCCCATAACATAACAAACCATCCCGGCCAATCACTGACAGGAGTTGACAGTTATGGAAGCATGGGAAGGAGGGAACTATGGGAGGGAGGGGCGGGCTTCCTCTGTTTTGTTTGAGTTCGAATGTCAACAGAAGTGAAAATAAACAAACTTGCATAGTGCACCTTTAAGGGCCCAAAGTCAGTTCTTCCCAAATACATCTCTCTGTATCACATCTGAGTCCCAAACCCCATCCTGGGCTTGAACCTGCAACTCCTGGGCCACCAGTCAAGAGTGTAGGGTCATTTCATTTTAAATTTCCCAGGTCACTTCCTCAGATTCTCCTGAAAAAAATCATATTTGCTCCATCACCAAACTCACAAATAAATCCCTAGTATTTGGTTTGTATTGAATGGTTATTCATGTGTGATTGTCAGACCGAAAGGCTCGTTTTGCAAAATGCATAAAATTAATTAAAATTCCAAAGCTGGCTGTAGTTTCGAAACTATTTAAGATACAGACCCAATAGTTGTGATTTTACCTTAAGTTTGATATAGGAGCACGTGATTTTTCTCAGGGGAATCTGAGAGGGTGACCTGGAACCCACTGGCTGAATTGAGATGGAATGACCCTGGAGGTATCTGCTGGGATCTCTGATGTCTGTGGTGGGTGCTCTCAATTTTATTTGCTATCGGGGAATATGTGAGGCTAAATGTGATTCTGTCCATTTTTTGTGATGGGTAGTGGTACATGACAGTGAGAATAAATAGTGCATCTGTATGCTGACAGGAGAACTTTATTCCCTTAAGATAAAGTGCCCCTGCATATGATTACATTTTAAAAGTACATAATAAGAATTGTCCTGGATGTCCTTTTACAGGGGCTGAACAAACAAGCCAATGTTACTGTTCAAGTCTTCTGTCGGCAGGGGTCTTTCTAGAAAGAAAAATCTCTGCTGAGAGCTGTGTCTGGTCTCGTCATCATTTTAGTCCTGCAACAGTAAACTGACATTCCCACAGGTCGTGACAGGCTGGAGACAGAGTTTTACAGAACTACTCTTTAGGTGATAAAATAATAGCCAGTTTCAGAATACTTGAGCTGTTAATGTGCACCTGTTTGCCAACAGTTATCTTTGAAAATATTTAGAACCATAATAAAACCTTTCCTCATAGCTGCTGTCAGTTTTCCGTTAATAATCGAATAAGTCATTAGTTCTGTCCGGTGGAGAATGTGTATCAGTTGCCTTGGGAATGTTAAATAGCTGCCAGTGTGTTCAGAACAGAGGCTGTAAGGATTTGTTTTCTTTGCCGACACGTTTTATGTAGATGGTGTCAATGATTAATGTTGCGTGCTCGCAGTTCACTGCCCTGATGCTATTCGTCACGATAGAGCTAACAGTTAATGAGATATAGGCTTAAGCTTTCCTCTGATGTCTGCGGAGCTTCCGTGCTTTGTGGGGAATTCATCTGCGTGAAGTAATCGCTCCTCAAGAAGTGGATGCTGATTGGAAGGTCAGTGTGAAAAGGACAACCTGCTGGCGCGGTGTTTGTGTGGCTTGTTTCAGCTCCCGACATCAGACATGAAGGATTGAAGACATCAAACACGTCTTTGTGCAGTTTCTGTTATTGCTTTGTGAGGAAATGAAGGTTGCTATAGTGTGCAGAAATGGAATGATTAGAGAAATGCCCTGACGGTCACCCTCCTCTCACGCTCCGTTTGCATTCTTCAGCTCAGTGAATGGTGGTCATTTCAAGACTGATGCTGGAATTGCGGTAGATAAGTTGATGGAGCAAGAAAATAACGAAACAGCAGTGGATATTTGCTCATGTCCTCTTGTTATCGCTTGGAAGATACTCCTGCGGTTTGATGCAATTTGTTCAATCAAGCACATTTGAAAGTAATTGTACACATAATTGTAACTTCATTATGTAGCTGATGTACAATTTTGGGTGGAGATGAATGATGCTGGTGGTGTAGAAAGGGTGGGTTTAGCGTGTAACTGTGGTTGATGCCTTTGTCATTATTTTAGTAGAAAGCTGAAAATTTCAAAGACTACTCTGAGCTGTCTCAGGTTGGGTGTTCTTCAGATGGATGAGTAACGAGGAGACGGATGGGGTTGTTGCGACAATCAAAACACTGCAGTGAATAGAGAAGAAGTGTGACTAGAGAAGCATTATTAATTGGATTTGAGTGAAGAAATAATCTATTCAGCACTTTGGCGCAAGATGCATGGTGACACTGATGTTGCGAGACTGCTTCACGCTGACATTCAGGGAATTGGATATTCATATGTAGGACAGTTTATGGGGTTTCTGTTGCTTCAAGTGTTGTGCATTAGCTGCGAGACTCACGCCTGCGAAGCAGAGCTGACCTCTCCAATCTCATGCATTGGTAATAAATTTCACGTGACAGAACATATTGACCGGATTACGTTAGTATTGCTAATGTGGCATGAAACGTGCATCTCCTCTGCGAAAATGCGAACCCCCGGCCACCCCCCTCCTGATTACTGTCTGTATGCTCTTTACAAGCTCCGGATTTTATGATTCAAATCTGCCCCCTTAACCTTTATCACATTCTCTTCCTTTCATTCCTGTATCTTCCAGTCCTCCGGATGGTTTTTCTCCAGAATGTACTGTGATTCAGTCTGACTGCTGACCCCGAATAGTAAATGGTGCATTTTTCTCTCCACATCATTAGTTTAATATAAAGGGAATAATGTACATTTTTAAAAATTTATTCGGGCATTGAAGAACTGTAAATGGGGTTAATTTTGGCTTTTTTTTTGGCAGGGAATTAGACTCCAGGCCTTGGTATTCTGTGTACTTTATCTAGTATTTAGTTATCATATTATGATGCAAAAACATTTTTTTCGTCAGTACAATCATGTCTGCATAATATGATTATCAAATGTCATGAAATGTACTTGCGCTTGGAAGGAAGGGGTCAAGACTGTGTGACTGTGACAAGCAAGTACTTTTCTGCAACCTTAATTCCACAAAAATTAGGAGGGTGTGTAAAATGCAAATAAAACCAGAATTAAATGATTTTAAAATTCTCTTTTGCCTACATTTTGTTCAAAATTGCCCAAAGACAAATATTTCAAGTGTCTCCTTGTCAATTGTATTCATTTTTCTTAAATATTCCCAAATTCAGAATTTGATCCCTGCTGTGTATTCCAAAACAAGCGGGAGATGATAGCAGAAAAACTGAAAAAGTTCTGGAATCTTCAGCTAAGCACTCGCTTTCTTACGTTCCGCAGATAAATTAGTGATGAGTCAAGGGTTGCCATTTTGCCAGAACCTGCATGAACGAATGATCACAAAGTTTTTGAATAACATTTTTCAACATGAGATCTTGTGGAATTTAGGGATTTCTCAATTGACAGTCCATAATGTAGTGAAAAGATTCAAGGAATCTGAAGCGCAAAATACGAGTATAGAGAACTCTTACTGTTGATCAGCTAGGATGGGTGCACATTATGCTTTCGTAAAACTCCAAAAATTTGTCCTTGGTTCCACGACTACTGAGTGTTATTAAAGGAGAAGCGATGAAAATACACGCGTCACAACTTCACTGGAATGAGTTGCAGGCATCCTGTCTTTAAATGGCTATTATTTTCAAAAAACAATAAAGTTGATCAGTCGAAGCATTACTTATTTTGTCTTTGTAATTGTTCAATTTAATGCAGGTTGAAAGGAATTTGAAAATTATTGTTTGCTGCTTTTATCAACATTTTGGTCCATTTCACAGTATTTTGGACAAAACCTGTCATCTCCTCTGCGTAACTGCTTTGATTTCCATTAAAACTTCGCAAACGGAGGAACAAGTTGTTTATTTATTGACATCCACGGTCACTAGGGTATAGTATGTCACTGAAAGAATAACCAAGAAGGCTTAATTACCTGGCAAATCAAGAGAGATTTCAAAACAAACATTGTGTGCCAAAAGTATGAAATTCTCTGATGTTGTCTCTGCAAAAGTATTGTTGTTGTAGTCTGTAATGTCAAATGTACATATCAAATGTTCATAGTAGTATTATGCATCAACCTTTTGAGTAAACTTTGATCTGCCATGAACCCTCGTAGGTGTTGACAGAGAATTTGCGATTCATGCCGTCTTTGATTTTCTCAATGTCTGCTCGGCAACATGCAAAATATTATGGAATGACCCTTTTACACATGGGCATTGTTGCATTAAATTTGTTCCAGATCTTCCTGAAATTGCTGTATGGATTCCTACAGCATGGTCTGATTTTCCTGTTGCTGTATGGATTGGTGTAGTCTGCCCAAAAGTAATATTTGACCAAAGGATCCCCTGGCCAATTTGTGGGGGCCTATTTTTGGCAGTTTGAGATCATTTGCATCAGTACCCAATGCGTACGGTATGTTCAATTTGGAGTCCAAGGACTGCAGGTGCAAAGGCACAGCCATGCCTGTTCTGTCAGGGACACTCTTGTGTATCCAATATAACGATAGACAAATTACTGTAGCCTACATCTTTGAACGTCAATTCTCAAACGAGAGAATAGCATTCGTCAAACGATTGCTCCCCTGTGGGAGCTCTTTTAAACCAGTTGCCACATGATAGGTTTTCAACAGCTTTGATTTTGATATCTTAAATCTTTGAGTAGCAGTAGTTGCATTTGGCGCTTTAAGGGCTAATATAGTAAAAATAGAGGAAATCAGGAGGTAGGCTAATAGCTTTTCACTGCACTGTCGGTAGGCTTTATAACCCTGAAGTGTCTTTAGCACAAACACTATTTGAAAGCTGATCTCAGCCTCTGGAAGTGCTCCCGACAAAGCACAGAGCCAGCAGCGGCTGTCGGAGAGTAAAATCCTGTCTTTATCTCTCCTGAAGGACACATCCTTTTGGCGCCTTCGGATGTCTCTGATTGATTTAGCGCTTTCTGCAAAGGAAGGCGACGGAAGAAACGGTCTGCCGCCCGCACGCAACCTTGTCGGCGACGGACACTGAGCTTTTCTCTCTCTCTAAAGGCCCCTGGGAGCACGCGCAGTCCCCTGCATGGAGGCGCTGTGCAGTTATTTGATTAAGTGCTGGTATCTGGAGGCCGTCAGGCAAATGGAGAAGTACTTTACAAGGCAATTAAGCAATGATGACTCTGCTTCAGGGAGCTGTGTGTGTGAATGGAAATGTGAAAGATCATCGCGCCGTGTTTATTTTGGTTAGGTAATTATCGGCCTCGGTCTGCCGCGGGAAAATATTTGTTGATTTCCTTTAGGATTGAGCCTCTGAATAGAGTATGAGTCATTTATCATCCTGTTGCTTTTCTCTTTGTATTTTAATTCTATGTAGGAGTCTATTTATATCATTTTTACAATTGTGGGAGGGATGTTTTTTATGTATTGCTATAAAAAGATGCACAGTCCTCTTGTGGTGATGAAACTGCTCTCCGTAGAGAGATTGTGTGCAACAGGATCTGGCGATGTACATACGGATTTGATTCTACTTCACCGCAAAGTGGGGTCGGGTGCTATGAGTCGGCAAACCGCAATTGTGGTCGTTCGCGAGATTAAGCAGTTTAAAAGGGGATCTCTTATCTCAAACAAACCCAGGTGTCCTATTAATGCTGCAGAGCGGTACTCCTGGGGGGGTGAGCGGGTTTAATCTCGCTGTTATCATGCCTGGGTGTTTAATGGGACTGGAGCAACAGGGTCGGCTTGTGTCGGTCACACCTGAGCTGGCTCAATTGGGAGAACTGCTCTTATCTCACCGTTATTTGCTTTAATTGTGCTGCTCTGAATACGGCAGTCGCCTGAGAACCGTGGATCTGTCACAAGCCGTATCTCGCCAGTCGCGTCGCTCTGACCGAACGCTCGCTGCTCAACAAGCCATGAAAGTGTTTACAGTAGCATTGACAAGGGCAGTGAACAGGTTCAAATGTAGTAAATTGAATCATAGGGATGGCATCTTTTTATACACTGTGTTTACCTGTATCTGGTCCTGCACCGTGAGGTGAAATTTTATCACCAAATGCAGTATCATCGAGTACACTATAGTTCAAAAGCTTGGAATCGCTTTATATTTGTTCGGTTATCACCTACTTGGTATTAAATGGATAAAAACAGCCAAGACATTGATATTGTTAAAAATTACAGTTGCTCCTTGAAGTAATGTAATGGTCTTAATTGTAGTCGTTACATATCGAGGGCTGACTGCAATAAACAGTTATGTCCAGATGTTTTACATTGGACATAACTGTTTATTGCAGTCAGCCCTCGATATGATTGCCAAGTTTTATTTTCAACAAACATTACTCCTGTGTACTCCAGAACTGTGCAAGCTAGAACATTTGCTGCATTGATTTTCGGTTACTGAGCTCACGCCCAGGTTTGAGCTGCGATATTGTTAGCTCTCTGGTTCTCAGGCTGCGTTTAGATCTTCAATTTAGAGCGCTGGAAGTGAATTTCCATTTTTCCAGCTTTTTCCCGCAAACAGCTGTCAGCTGTAAGCACAGAGTGTCCCAGGAGTGTGTTTGTGCTTAAGTTTAATTCTGGTGAATTTTCTCACCAATGATTCGTTGTTAGAACCATTAAAATAAAGTAATACTTAACCATTTTGGGCTTGGCCCATTTTAATTATACATCCATCATCATTACTGATGAGCTTTTTTTGGAATGGTGCTGTCTGTCTGTCTGTCCGTCCCGTCTTTTCATTCATGAAGTTTTCTTTTATGCAACTGATCCTTGAGTTGTTTGTGGATTGTTTCCAAATGGAATCACATATTTGTATGAGGGTGTAGGTGCACAGGGACGTGTTTGAGAGGTCTGAGATGTTATTCGCCTTCAAAAATCATCCTTGTAAACCCTACTAGGGCAAGACTTTTTGGATTTTTTCTAAATTGAGGTTCAGTCCCTTTCTGTGAGTAAAGACACACATTTGCATTTTTAACTCAACTGGTCGTTGACTAACTTGAGCCATTAGGATGGGGTAAACTTCGTCGCCCACCGTCATCTATTGTCTGTTGTTCGAAAACAATGCAACTCGTAGCCTCCAGCAATATTGATAAACTTTGACGAAACTGTGTGTGAAACGTCTTTAGCACATGAACCACTGCAGGGCTACATTTCAGCCCGGCTCCCCCAAAAGTGGGTGTGGCAGGATGGGCTGAAGCTTGGTATGTTAGTAGTATATACAACATGTCTCAGCGTATGAATGAGGAGTTTCAGTGATTTATAAAAAATGGCCGTTTTGTGACCTTTGGCATTCTATCACCCATAGACGCCTATGTGAACGACTTGTAACCTCTACTGTTCACAAAATATCAAATTTCATTAAACCTCACATAAAACATCATTAGGACTTTATCTCATTAGGTATTTCATTTCTGCCTTCTACCACACTCACAAATGCCGTGGCAGCGTGGCTCAAGTTTCATGTTCAGCCTCAAGTTCTACAAAAATATGACAAAAGTTATTCATCTGTCTAATAGCAGCATTGTATATGCAACTAGTTTTAGAGTTCTTTATGGATTCTCTCCCAGTTGAGAGAAAATTTAGGTTAATTTAGTGTTAATTGTTATCAGGTAGGACACCTTGCAAACATCAGCGGAGTTTGAAATGTTGACAGATGGACAGACAAGCAGTTGAAAGCAGTGACATACACTGCTGCAGTGGACTGGCAGAGGGTGAATTAAAATTGATTTCACTGCAGTGTTGCTTCCAGGTGGATTTTCTGTTGTGAGGAAAAATGTTTAACAATATAGTAATCATCAAAAATGCCTGTTTATTGTGTTTGGAGCCATATTTTTGAGGAAAGTTCTTGAGTGGCAGCTGAATGTGTGTAAAATCAGTTAAATGTGTGTATAGTGCTGTGTTTGCAGGCTTGCTTGCAGTTACTGCACTCAGTGCTTTATTGAGGGCAGCGAAGCGGCATTTAACTGTGAGATTAAAGAGACTCTCTCTCCCCTCTGTCTGTCTGCAGCGCGGGTCCTAAAGGAGACAACATATATGAATGGAGATCCACCATCCTGGGGCCCCCTGGCTCAGTCTATGAAGGAGGTGTCTTCTTCTTGGACATCACTTTCTCCTCAGACTACCCCTTTAAACCGCCAAAGGTAGGTGGGGTCCTTCTGAAGGACACATCTGCCCTCCTCCACCCAGCTGTCATACTGAGCAAAAACAAACTAACTGCTTCAGGTTTGGCGATAAGCGGCAAGAATACTGAGCAACTTGGGGACCATGGAATTCAGATTGGAGGGTTCATGAATCTGCATTTCTTTTAGCTGGCAAATGCCGGCTTTTGATCAGTAAAATCTGTCCATGTCTCAATGATTTTAATCCTTAGAGCGCTACATACAAATAGTGTTGCTCAATGATGTAAGATGTTAAATTCAAAGCTGTTGAAAACCTATCATGTTGCGACTTGTTTAAAAGAGCTCTTTTAAGCAAGTGGCCACATGATAGGTTTTCAACAGCACAAGATCATTTTTAATTTTTTAAAATTAATTTCAGCGCTCTAAGGGTTAAACTTGCTTGTCAAAATGTAGGGCTGCACGATATACGGAATTGCGGTAATCGCAAGTGCAATAAAAGTAACTGCCACTATGAGGCAGGCAGACGAGCTTGCTTATTACCTTTTCTATGACACATACCTAATGCGGTCATTTGAAATGCTTCCGGAAAGAAAACTGCGTTTTGAAGTCCGCCAATTACCAGCGAGGTTGGACAGCCTCCATCGCCTTGGCCTAATTAGTTTACCTTAAATCAATTCCCGTGTACTTTGCCTAACTTGCAGTCAAGCTGTTTATTTAGCCAACTGACTGATCAAAACCAAAATGTGGCCAATAATGATTAGGAAGAGATAATGAGAAGCAGACAGACCTAACCAGGTTGCCGTGTTAGATTGAAAGAATGTTAATCATCTGAATAAATAGCAGACCTCTAAATTCCACCTCTCGTAGAATTTTTACATATTATTAAAAAGATTTCTTAAGAATAAACCATGTCAAGATGGCCTTGGTTTTTAAGCGTTTCAAAACATACACGAAGTGGAAAACATTTTGTGAAGCATCTCGAACGTGAAAGTGAGAGAAATTATATTTTCGCATTGCATGCAAGAGACAAATACAGCGAAGACTTGGCAAAGTTCAGAAGAATCTGTGCCGCAAATTTGTTGCATTTTTTATTGATAATTGAACAAGATTAATTTAAAACAAAATAATTCATAGCTCTTGATTTTGGTTACTTTTGAGCGTCTAATAGCCAACAGTGAAGGTGGAAAACATTTTGTTTAAGCGTATCGAACTTCACGTAAATTGTTAACGACGGTTTGCACGCATAGCGCAGCAGAATGTGAAACAAGAAATAATCTAACAGATTCAGGCAAATCTGTCATGTTTCATGGTCATTTAAATTTCAAAATGTAATAAACAAAACCTATTCAAATAAATCAGACTGTCAACCAATTTAAATCGTTAATTGAGCGAATCAACTGTTTGATTGCAAATTGAGCAAAGCAAATGGGAAGGGGGTGAGAGCAATTGTCGGGTAGAAGATGATGATTTTGCAGACCTTAACTTTGCTTTTTTCAGCACGTAATTTACCTGAATTTGTTTGCGAGATTATTTCCAGTTTTTCATTTGGTCGCGCTGCGTGCTAATGCAATTACAATTTCTGCACGTCACGTTCGATACGCTTAAACAAAATGTTTTCCACCTTCACTTTAGGCTATTTAGACGCTCAAAAGCAACCAAAATAAACAGCCATTAATTACTTTATTTGAAATCTTGTTCAATTATCAAATAAACAATGGTCCAAATTTGCGTTTGCCTGAATGTGTTCGCCAAGTCTTCGCTGCATTTGTCTATTGCGTGCAATGCGAAAATAATTTCTCACTTTCACATTCGATATGCTTTACAAATTTTTTCCACTTCGTGTATATTTTGAAAAGCTTAAAAATCAAGGCCATCTTAAAATGGTTTATTTTTAAGGAATCTTTTTAATGATAGGCTATGTAAAAATTCTACGAGAGGTGGAATTCAGAGGTCTGCTATTTATTCACATTATTGACACTCTTTTCAATCTAACACAGCAGCCTGGTTAGGTCTGTCTGCTTCTCATTATCTCTTCTTAATCATTATTGGCCACATTTTGGTTTTGATCAGTCAGGAGGCTGAATAAACGGCTTGATTGCAAGTTAGGCAAAGTACACGGGAATTGATTTAAGGTAATTGGGCCAAGGCGATGGAGGCTGTCCAACCTCGCTGGTAATCAGCGGACTTCAAAACGCAGTTTTCTTCCCGGAAGCATTTCAAATGACCGCATTAGGTATGTGTCATAGAAAAGGTAATAAGCAAGCTCATCTGCCTGCCTCATAGTGGCAGTTACTTTTATTGCGCTTGCGATAACCGCGATTCCGTATATCGTGCAGCCCTATCAAAATGTCACTCTGTCTAAATGTATACAGTGCCTTTGGGTAATTCCGTGCCAAATCACCAGATTTCAGAGAAAGTTCCCGACTGACCATCTCAGATTTTGTTCATTTTTTTTTTATTTTAATGTCCTTGTTACTAATAACTGCTGTGCAAAATTTTAGGCCAAAATCTCCACTAGTTTTGGGATATTAAGCCTTCAAAAAGGGGACGTGGGCCCATATTTAGCATAGAAACGAGTACTACAATCAAACATCCATATTTCGATGGCTAATAACTTTTGAACTGTTCACACTAAATGGTTCAAATTTTCACATGATTATTTGATATAAGACTCTGTACACAGAAGGAGAGTTTTGTATGTGACATATTTGCAGATTTATGGCATGCCAAATATGGCTTCCTGGAATTGCTTTTTGTCCATGGTAGCACTTTTGGCTCTGTATCTCCAGATTTAATGACACCAGATGTCTGATTCTTTTTAATATATGAGACATGTTATAGTACTATCAGGAAAACATGTTATATCTGTAACAAAAATTATATTTTCTCATATATAGGCCCCTAAAAATGGAAAAAAAAGCTTTTCGCATCTGTATTTTGAATGCTTATAGCAAAAATCTGACAAGGTCTACCAGAAAAGAAATTGGATCAGTGAAAAGAGCAAGGTCTAATTGCTATATGTTCCAAATAAGAAGGTGGTGCTGTGAAGGAAACTATTTTATTCAAGCTGTTGAATATAGAAGGTTTTATGACATGCGAAAAGAGAGCCAAAAGTGCTACCATGGATGAACGCACATTCCTGGAGGCCATATTTGGCATGCCATAAATCTGTAAATATGTCACATACAAAGCTCTCCTTCTGTGTACAGAGCCTTATATATCAAAGAATCATGTGTGAAAATTTGAACCATTTAGTGTGAACAGTTTAAAAGTTATTTGTCATCAAACTATGGATGTTTGATTGTAGTACTCATTTTTATGCTAAATATGGGGCCACGCCCCATATTGGCTTAATATCTCTAAAACTAGTGGAGATATTGGCCTAAAATTTTGCACAGTAATTATCAGTAACAAGGGCATCAAAACAAAAAGTTATGAAGCAAATCTGAGATGGTCAGTCGGGAGCCTTCTGGTGATTTGGCGCGGAATTACCTCTTTCATTAATATTGGCACCTTTCATGAATATTAGGTAAATAAGCTATGGAAAAATGTGAACGCTCTTAATCCTCCAAATGTTTTGTTCAAAATATAAAAAAAAAAAACTCTAACCTTCAATTTAAAGAAAAGGATGGAAGGAAAACAATATTCAAATCTTAAAAAAAGAATTTTTCCTTTAAATCATGTGTACCTTAATCATTGGCTCCCCTTGAAAACCTTATGAGAAATTCAAGTATTTTCCCTTTGCATTTTATTTTTTCAGTTCACCATAGTGATTAGGTAAACTTACTTGGGCCGACCATGACCTTCTGTTTCCCTGGGGTATAAATATGTCACACACAGGCTGATGTCACTAGTCATCCATCGCCATGTTTAAGACCAAAAAATACTGTAGTGATCAGCAGCAAAATTGTTAAGCTTTGTAAATATTGAAAAAGCTATAAGAAAGTAACTAAAAATTTGAAAATAGACATCTCTACTCTTGGGGTACAAATGAAGTTTAGGTTGTATGGTAATGTTAAAACTAACGGAAGAGGACGTGTACGTATGCCTGCGCCGTAAAGAGGCCGGCTGACGAGGTGCGGGGAACTCTGAGGATCGCTGTGAAATAATTGCAGACATGAGTTATGTCTCTAAGTCAGAAAATCACTGGAACTATAATCTGACTCCATCCACACAACTACAGAGTGTTTTGGATGGTTGCCAGAAAAACCCTCTGCTGTCATCAAAAACAATTTCATACCTCCAGTTTACTCCAGTTTACAGCACTTAAACTTCCAGTGGGATAGAGTTCTATGGTCAGACGAGACCAAAATAGCCTCAAAAAACAGATGGGTTTGGCATAAAAACAAAAATAGCCAATCTGCAGAGAACCTCATCCCCACTGTGAAGTAGGGTGGTGGGTCTCTTATCTCCCCGGCCCCAGAGGCCCTGGACAGTTTGTGAGGATTCATGGTATCATGGATTTGCACAAAGCACCAGCAGATACTGAATGAAGACCTGACTGCCACTGCCAGAAAGTTTATCTCGGGCCATGGTTGGATCTTCCAATGGGAAATGAGTCCAAAGCATGCATTGAAATCAACAGAAAAATGGTTAATCAACCACAGAGTCAAGGTTTTTCTGTGACCATCCCAGTCCTCTGACCTAAACCCGATAGAAAACCTGTGGTCGAGATCTCATGAACACAGACCTAGATATTTCAACAACTTGGGGAATGTAGTGTCCCATTTCTTGCCATCTTCCCCAACTTGATTACACATTAGTGGAGAAGACTCATCGGTGCGACTTCGGCAAGAGTACCCTCCAGGAATTATCAAATGAATTGGATGCAATAATTGTAGCATGTATTCCTGAAAAAAGTCTTTTTTTAAATGATGTTATTATTTATTTTCTTACAAGCATTTTATTCAAAGGTTTCATATTTAAAATTTCTAATAAATATCAAGTGGATAAACAATAATGGCATTAATTCATGACCACTTTTTCTCCTAACTAAGGGTGCCAGTATAAGCGGAAGACACTGCGTAAGTAGATTTAAGTAGTGAGTATGGAAAGATCATATATAGAGGCTAAGTCACATTGACTTACTGCACATACACAACTCGGCACGATGTGAAGCTGCCTTAAAAGTTTAACTGTACTTGGAAATCAGGGTAAATGTTAACAGAAATGTGAAATGCTTCGCTCCTGATTCTAGTTTCTTCATGGGCACATGGGATTCAGCTAACCTTTATTGCGAACCTGGCGCTGCATTGGCCCTTGTCCATACAGCAGTCCAGCGCAAAATGATGAGAGCACACATGTAGATGTGGATTAATTTCAGCCGGTAGGATTTTGTTCACAAATGGGAAAAGGTAGCGTAGTTTACCATGACAAACTGCAGGAATTTCAGACACTGTGTTTCAAAATCTGAAGTGGGGGGGGGGTAGTTGTCTAATGGCTAAACAGGGGTTTTCAAACTCTACCTTCTGTGGGTACAATAGAGACAGCTTTGCATGTGGACTAAACTGGGAAAAAGGTTTTTCCATAATATGGGTCCCTCAAGGTTTCATATAAGTGCTTTGTAAATCAGGCCCCATGGTCGTATTACAGATTCACCATCTATCGTAATTTAAAATCACTTCATCCTGGCTTGAATTGGGTTTAACAGTTGCTAGTTTCCATCTTTACTGGAGAATTTTTAAGTGATGTTTGGCTATATGAGCTAGAACGTGTAGTCAGCGTGGCCTCAGAGACCGATGAAGCCTTATTGTCTGTATGGAAATTTAAAGTCTTTGAGCCAGCACTTATTTGTTCTAATACGAGTGTCATGTCTATAAATGACAGTATAAATTATGTGGCAAGTGAAGCAGTCATTGAATAAAATAAGACAGCCATTGAAGCATTGGGAGATTGACACTTTACTGTAAACCTCAGTCAGGTTAGCAAGGCTGTTTATACTTGTGGAGTCTTGTTGTGGAGGAGCAGCAATTATGACTTGGCTGCTGTTTTCTTCCTCGCACATAGGGTTTTGATGGCTGTCATTGTTTTGTTTGGATGTGATTGTGAATGAGTTTAAGCTGCCACTACCTCTTAAGTATTGGTTTCCCCAGTTCTCATACACTATAATCCTTCTCCTGCACTCTGAGCAGAATTTGACAATAACCAGTTTAATTACCGTGTCTCATAGCTGTATGTCGTACATGTCATACCAAACGCGCCTCATTACAAAAGAGTAGTATTATGCTACACTACAGAGCGAGTCAAAAAAAAACTATACACTTTCTAAATGTCCAATTATTATATTCTGTAGTAATGTATACGACATCTTTTTACATGTATGTTTTCTGCAGCTCTTTCTGCCTCTTTTGAAACCAGTTTGCACCTTGTTAGATTAAACCCATGACTGCGGTGGTACAATTTCAGGTGTTAAGTGAAATTTCACTTGTGCCGACTGATCAGGCTCTGATACAAAGCAAACAAAAATGAATTCCCTCTGTGAAGTTTCAAGTCAACATAAAACATTTACGGCACGTTAGGAAACTGACACCGAAAACTTTGCAGCACATTTGTAACGTTCCGTGTCCTCTGATATTCAGTGACCAAGAAGGCCCTTTGCCTGGGGGTAAACTGTGGACGCACCATGCTTGGCAGTGCCAGGTCATTACGACCAATGCACAGGCAAGATTCATATGCCTGTTTTTAAGTTCAAATGACTATGCAACCCATTATGACATGCATGGTCAATTTCATATCCAGCCCTGGTCAGTTGGCACAAGTCAGATTTCACTTGAGTCCCTTAATTGTCCTCTGTGCAGTCATGCCTGAAACATAATGAGGTGTAACTGGTACCAATATCAGCGGAAAGATCTGAGGCAAAAGTACAAAATATGTTGTATACATGTATATTGCTACACCATCACAAAATGACTCGTGAAAAAGTGTGCAGTTTTTTTTGACTCACTCTGTAGAAAGACGGTTGGCCTGATCCCAACTCCCCCATTGTGGATGGGAGCTGAGTGGAGCGTCCTCGCTGTACGGTCGCTCCTAACGCGTGGGCTGGTTGCAGCCCAGTATTCTGCACCGGAGTTCTGCTGCAAGGGCACTGGGTCGGCTTTTCCATCTCCACACAGGCGCTGGCTTCGCTCGCTGCTACTTTGGCACTCCTATCAGGCTTCATATGGGTTTATGCACAAATAAAATGTTATTATTCATTAAGTGGGTTTTTGTATTCTCCTGTGTGCGTGGGTTTGCTGAAGGATCCCTGTGTGGTGTTGCTCTTGGTTTGTTGTGTGTGTTTGCTCCAGATTTCCGCCTTCTGTCCGACATTTCGGTTTTTATCATTAAAGCTCCAGCCGGAGACTCTGTGCTGGTTTAGATAGACTTCAGCACCATGGTGACACTGACCAGGAGTTGACTGGTTTACCCCTTTAACTCTAACTTCACTTGAGTTTTCCCTTGAGAGAGTTCAAAGTCAGAAAAAGCATTTTTTTCATATTGTAGGACCGGGTTACATTCATCTTCTCTATCTGCTGGTTTCAGCGCTTCACTGAAGCTACATCACACTTACTCTGAGAGAAATAGTCAAACCCAGGACGCCTCGTTTTTATAGCCACAGCATTACATTAAATGGAAAATATCTATATGCGGTACACATTTCCCTGTAATTCAGCTGGACACATTTGGGATCATTGCGAACCTTGGGATCTCCGCTAGAATTTAAAATAGGGTTGAAGGTCCTCAGGTTTGAATACATCAGCTGTATTTTTATGGCCCCATGTATGGGTTTGTTGGTTTTATGGGGTTAACCAGTGAAGTAATGGACGGATGACGGGACTGGTATTGCAACAATCTGGAGTGACAATGGAGGAATATGTTTATTTTTTTTAAATTATCCTGGTGCTCACTTGCACCGGCAAAAGATTATTCAGTTCTCCCCAGATTTATATCTTGTGGCGAAATCTACTTTCTCGAGTGCTTGGGCCACCGTACTGACGCGTAACTGCACATCGCTGTGGTCTTTCTCTCCGCAGGTCACTTTCCGCACACGGATCTATCACTGCAATATTAACAGCCAGGGTGTGATCTGCCTCGACATCCTGAAAGACAACTGGAGCCCCGCCCTCACAATATCCAAGGTCCTGCTGTCCATCTGCTCCCTTCTGACAGACTGCAACCCTGGTGAGTGCAGTGGCGCTTGGTCACATGACCTTTCTGTTGTTCAAGCTACTTATGTGTGCCATCATCCTTCGGTCTGAGTTTCTCTAATCACACACAGCAATGTGCAAGATTTACAGAAAAGTCCATAAACCTTTGGACGCTGTGAATAAGGCTGAAATCCCTACAGCTGTCGCTCAGTACTGATGGAATTATTCGCACAGGCAAGCTTGCGCTCTCTGTTTTAACTTCGTTTCCATCATTTTCAAATATGCTAGAGATGAATTTTAGTTTATTTACATTTCCCAAACAACGAGTGGGATGGACCAGAGTTGTTCTGTCTATGGCGGGGGCGGGGGGTGGTGCAGGCGGGCATGGGGGCGATTGCCCCGCAGTGCTATGGTGGCTGGGGTGAGGGGTCCCCCAATTCTGACTCTGAGCGAGTATTTCCTCTTGAGGACTGAACAAGGCGCATTAAGAACTGTACATTCACTGTACACTCTCCGATTTGGAGACAGACTTGATCCGTCTGAACCCATGAGTTCTGTTCAATGCCTCCATGCCCACTTCAAAAAAGTAGCGATTTTCAGCTCAGTGTATCACTTAAGAACTCACTCACTCACTCGGTGTTGTAAACTTGAGTAGCTTATTCAGGCCCGTCTCTAATGAGCTCATAAGCTCATTTAGTTGTTGGCTAACTATGATGTATAGACTCCAGAGCTTTCATAGTGTTTACGAATTAAATGTCGGATTTACTAAAATGTTAAAGGCTATCAAATGATCCTGCAAAACTTTGTAAAGTAACTTTGAAAAAGAAGTTACGTAGAAGTAGAGGCAGTTAAGTATTTATTAAATACAATGCTTTATTTGCTGAGTGCGTGGCTTATTCTGCCAAAATGTCTTCCATTTCCAAAAACGGAAGGCATTTCAGCATTTCTATGGGACATCTGTCAATATGGATGTTCACTTGACCAATATGTCTCAAATATAAGCCATTTCACGAGGATATGAATTAAAGCGGTCTAAACTTCAATTCGCTGAGCTTCAAACACACTGTAAACCTCAACCTCAACTAACATATTTATTAGAATAGCATGTGTCACATGAAAATCGGCATAGTAGTCAGACTAATATGAAGCAAGAATCCGCAGTCTGAACTAACTGTTGTACACTCATAATTAAATAAAAGCTCCCACCCACACTGATGTCCGAAAATTTTTATTAAATTATGAGTAGGCTATACAACAGTTTGGACCAGGCATTGCATTTGGTTGCTGTACAGTACAACCCTCTATAACGATAAGTAATGGAAAATGCAAGTGAACTCGATCAGGAGTGATTTTAACATGGATTCATTAAATTAGCTGGTGCTTGAATCCACATTAATTTATTAAGCAAAGCCTGAAACATAATTACAAATGGGCAAGCGTGGTCGGCTCTGACATTTGGCCACATGCACGCACGCAGGGAGAAAGCCGAAGTCTCTCTTCACACCTTTCAGTAAAGCCCTTTTTGTGCAAAAACCTAAAGACCAGTTTACTAAGGAATCGCAACCGTGTAAATACAGTCAGCACAAAACACGTTACATTCCTGTTGGTAATAAAGAGGGTACCTTCCTTAACTATCAGGATGTAATGGCCCTATTCTCCCTAACCCCTGGGGGTTAGATTACAGGGGTTTGGAAGAGTGTGTATACAGGGAAATTAGGGGTAATAAACCCCAGGATGAAAGGCTCCATACACTAAAGCATTTACCTGCTTTACACAAATAACTGCAGTACAAAATGTAGAGTTTTGAATTGCACCCCATGTCACTGCTTTGTACTCTCTCCTGCTTGCCTGCATTTTGCTTTCCACCTTTAGTTGGTATAGGGACGCGTCCAAATAAATGTATTGATATCAACGCAGAAACGGTCATCAATTACGTAAGAGTCGGTCTTCTCACCCGCCACGTTCAGTGTGCTGCAAAGAAAACGCTGTGATTTTCCAGTGAATTTTTTGTCCTGCCTTCAGCACACACTACTCGGGTGCCACCCCTCGCCTAAACCATGTGGAGTATTACCAGCAGGTGTGAATGCGATCGATGCAAATAATTTCCTCGTGTGTGCTATGCATGGATCAGCCATAACATTATGACCACCTGCCTAATATTGTGTTGGTCCCCCTTTGCCACCAAAACAGCCCTGACCCGTTGAAGGATGGACTCCACTAGACCTCTGAAGGTGTGCTGTGGTATCTAGAGCCAAGACCTTAGCAGCAGATCCTTTAAGTCCTGTAAAGTTGCAAGATGAGGCCTCCATGGATCGGACTTGTTTGTCCAGCACATCACAATGATGCTCGATTGCAACGAGATCCCGGGAATTTGGAGGCTAAGTCAACACCTTGCACTCATAGTTGTTCCTCAAACCATTCTTGAGCCATTTTTGCAGCGTGGCAGGGTGCAGTATGCTGCTGAAAGAGGTCACTGCCGTTAGGAAATACCGTTCTGTTTCCATGAAGGGTTGTGCTCGGTCTGCAGCAATGTTTAGGCAGGTGGTACGTGTCAAAGTAACATTCGCATGAATGGCAGGACCCAAAGTTTCCCACCAAAACTTTGCCCAAAGCATCACACTGCCTCCGCTGGTTTGCCTTCTGCCCCTAGTGCATCCTGGTGCCATGTCTTCCCTGGGAAAGTGACGCACGTGCGCCTGGTCATCCACACGATATAAAAGAAAACGTGCTTCGTCCGACCGGGCCACCTTATTCCATTACTTTGTGGTTCAATTCTGATGTTCCCCTGCCCACTGTAGGTGCTTTTGGGGTGGGACAGGGGTCAGCGTGGGCGCTATGACCGGTCTGCAGCTACGCAGCCCCATAGAAAACAAACTGTGATGCACTATGTGTTCTGATGCCTTTATTAGAATCAGCATTAACTTCAGCAGGGTGAGATACAGTAGCTCTTCTGTTGAATCAGACCACACAGGCCAGCCTTCACTCCCCTCGCCCATCAGTGAGCCCTGGCCACCCGGGACCCTGTCCCCCTTTCACCATTTTCCCTTCCCTGGACCACTGTTGGTTGGCACTGACCACTGCAGACCAGGAACACCCCACAGGAGCTGCAGTTTTGGAGATGCTCTGGCGCAGTCCTCTAGCCATCACAGTTTGACCCTTGTCAAAGTCGCTCACAGCCCTTGTGTTTGCGCATTTTTCCTGCTTTCAACACATCAACTTCGGGGACGAAATATTATCTGGCTGCCTAATATATTCCACCCACTGCCAGGTGCTTTTGTAATGAGATAATCAGTGTTATTCACTTCACCTGTTAGTGGTCTTAAAGTTATGGTTGATCGGTGAATGCTTGAAAGGACAACTCAGGGCAATGTCTGTATCTGATTCTTATTCATAGGAGTTCATATGAGGAACCCGTTCCAGCCTCATCTTTATTTTGTATTTGTCTTCATGTAGCAAATCTGTGGCCATTTTATGACTGTAGCAGAAGCAATTTAGACCTGTGTAATCAAGTGAGCTCTGTATTTCATTGTAATTGAATCTCTTATCTTGTGTTGATAAACAATTTTTGCCCATTTTCCTCTGAGCATTTCTAATAAGCCCCCCCCCTATCAGGGGAGATAAATCAGTGTGTGTTTGTGTGGGGAAGTGGCTCTGATGGGTGTACTTGTAGTTGAAGCCTGTTGCTAGCTTTGGGAACAGCTATAAATGAAATCTTTGTTTATGCTCTGTCCTTCACTTTTTTCTGATTCATGACAGTTGCTGGGTTGAGCGCCAGAATGGTTTACTGCTACAGAAAAATATTTAAGGTTTCACTAGCCAGTTTAATTACAAAGGCGTATGCATAATTTCAGTCTGACCCATCCAAAGGCTGTCCGATAACTCCCAAGGACCTCAGTAACCTTGCAGAGGCACATATTCGCCTGCAGATCCCTCATATCTGGAGCTTTGGACTGTGCTCACTGGCACTATGTGTGGTTTGGCTGTTGTAATTATATGCACACTGAAATAAAGTCTGACCCTACTTTTCCTCACTCCATCTCACCTTATTGGCAAGAAGTTGTCTTATTCAGTAAAAATGATTAAAAGGTTATCTGTCTGTACTCAGTCAAGTCCATAAATATTTACGGCGAAGCATTTGCGGCTAAGTATTACACATTAATGTTTAATTCATAATGGTCGGTTTCGCCAATTACTTTTTAGCCCGTTAAATTTGGTGGTGATGTGTGAAAATGTTTTGAATTCCTTCATGGTTTATGCAGTATTTTGGACAAGACACTATTTAAGGCTGAAAGTGCTCCCTCCACGCGCAACTTTACCGTTTCATTTCAAATCCACAGTGCAGGTGTACAGAGCCAAAAAGATAAACTGTGTCACTGTCCCAATATTTGTGGACAGAAGTATGTATTGGACAGAAGTACTTTTTGATTTTTCTGTGCTGCATGGGGTACTTTCTCAGTGAACTGTCTCAGTGGGATTTGGAGCAGATCGATGTAACTTGCACATGGATTTTACAAATACACCAGGCTCATTAAAACACTACAGTTCATGGATAGAGAGTGTCCTTGCATGACGCCAAACTACATTAACAAATGAGATTTGAGAAAAAATTCTGTTACTTTTAACACTTGTAGAAACACGAAGGAGCTCTGAATTAAATTAATCTTTTAAATATAAAAATGTTTTCATGAGATTTTTCAACATTAGTATTTTGTGAGCTAAATGTGAGATGGAGAATTTGGTCACCCGAAGGGCATACCTGTATGGTTTACCCTGGTTTTCTGTTGGCGTTGGTGTCTCACTTTCTTGGGTGGACGAGATTTTAGCAACTGCTTGACACAATGGCTTGATACTTTTGGCATGTGTTTATGCTAATGCCTGGTTGTGCTTCCACCATGTTAGGTTCACCTGGGTCAAAGGTCAAGGTGTCTGGACGTGAAAATTTGTTTTATTTTGTGTGGAGGAGATCTCCGTAACCGCTTGGCTCAAGGGCTTCGTACTTTTGGGATGTGTTTATACCACCGTCTACTTCAGCATCCACTATGTTGGGTTCACCTGGGTCGAAGGTCAGAGGATAAATGCACCCACTTCAGGCGACCGCTTTTAAAAAGATTTTCTGTAGTTCATTTTGGCAGATTTGTCCAGGCATCAATATTGCTCCTTTTTAAAATATTTCAGAGTGTGATGATGATTTCATAAAATATCGTGTGAGAGAATATGATCTTATTTTTTGTCCAGGTGCACTCAGTTACTGTAATCATAATAGGTTTTATTTATATAGAACTCAAGGTCACTTCACATGACACACAGAAAAACTTTAAAACCAGGCAGCACAAACATTATAATAATAGTAGGATAAAAGAGTAATATAAAATTGGGGGAGGAAGAAAAACGGAGATCAAAAAAATTTAAGAGGGGAAGGACAACTGATGGGACTGTTTGAAGAGGTGGGTTTTTAGCTGTGATTTGAATTCAGAAATTGAAGAGAGAAAGCGAAGAGTTTGAGGCAATGAGTTCCATAGTTCAGGAGCCATGATGCTGAATGCCCTGCCACCCATGCTGGAGAGCCTAAATCTGGGGACAGCAAGTGAACTGAAAGCTGAGGACCTCAGTGCACGGACAGAAGTATGTGGTGGTAAGAGCTCAGTGACATATTGAGGTTATGGAGGCCTTTGAATGCAAAGAGAAGAATTTTATAATGAATTCAGGAAGATATGGGAAGCCAATGCAATTTATAGAGGATGGAGGTAATGTGAGAGGAGCGACTGGCGTGAGTAAGAATTCTAGCTGCTGAATTTTGAACATACTGTATCTTTGTGAGGATTTTGGAAGGCAGACCAATGGAGTCACTGTGGTAGAAATGGGGAAGCAGGTGTGTCGTAGAATTTTGTGGAGGATCGGCACAAAAACACATTTAACTGGTTGAGCAGTGGATAACTCACTTGATATCATACCGATGAGTAAAACAAACTTAATGCTACATCCCACCTACCTGCCTTCAGCTGCAATACTTCTGCAACCCCCTCTCATTTGACACTGGAAGATTATTCATTCCTCTAGGAGCTGTCTAAGACGGAATCAATATGATGATGTTGTCTTGTGTATCATTGTTGCAGCTGATGGAGTATCGGTCCTTCACGTTATTGAGTTTTTTCCCCCTCTAAAACCCCTGATATATGCATGTCTAATGTGAAATGCAGTTGTGTCTAGCAGTCTTTAAACAGACTCATCAGAATGTTTGTCTCTTCATATGACCTCTAGCTCTGCGCTTGAATGAATCAAGTCTGCCACATTGCTGCAGAAACGTCACGGGATTAACGGTTACAAAATGTGTCGGAGTCACTGCAGACGTTTTGCACCTTCTCTGCTTCAGACCAAGCTGACGTACGTCTTCACTCTGAGAAGAGTAATTCCTAAATTAGATTTGCTTAATGCTATCACTTCCATCAGTGTAGTATAGCTGATACCATATGGTCAATCCTACTGGTCGAAACCTCGGTATTTCATTTTGAATCTATCAAAGTGATAGCCGATGTTAATGCCTGCTTATTTTGTGTAATTGAGTGTGTGGTTGCAAATGAGGGTTGTCTGAGGACCAGCATTTGCACCACATACAAATGAGCATTTTAGCACCGCAGGGCTGGAGTCTCCCTGGAGACCATCCCAGGAAAACAAACCTCTTAACCTGAGTTTGTTTATTAGAGACAAGCAACTTTCCAAACTAATAGTCATGGCCATTTTGCAAAGTTTTGGAATCATACACTCTGCTTTAAAATGATCGAGTCTTTACCCTGAATGGTTATGAGTGGATTTATTGGCGTAATGGACCGATGTCTGAACATTTTAATACACTAAGAATAAGTTATTCGCATCTGAGTATTTTCTGCTTCTAAAGCCTGTACATTAGTGATCATCAGGCCTTGTCAAACTATAGCTTAAGACCTCTTAAGAAAAGTAATAAAATGATTATTTTTTGGTGTTTTGATACTGCCACTAGCCAGTGTCTTCGAAAATGTGGATAATACTCCATTTAAGTGTGGCTGATCATGATCTGTAATATGAGCAACCTTAAATGACAGAGTGTATTCAAGGTGTGATGCTCTGCATAATGTCCTAGTAGTGAATACGGTATATTTGGTTGGTAAATATTGTAAATTTGTACATTTTGTTCCCTCAGATAAAAGAGCTGTTTCTCTGGCTCCCCAGGCACTTCATCAGGGACATAAACTGATACTGGATAGAGCTGCGCTTTAATCTCAGAACAGCCGCAGCTCTGTGTAGCATGAATTTTGCAAGATATTGGAGAAGTTCCTGTGAGAGTCTGGTTCTGGTTGACATGATAGCATCACAATCTCTGCAGATTTGTCAGCTTCACAATTCATGCTGAAAATCTCAGGCTGTTCCACATCTAATAAAAGTTACTCTACCGAATTCAGATCAGGTGACTGAGAAGCGATTGAAGTCCACTCAACTCAATATCATTTTCGTTAAACCAGTTCTTGGCTGCCTGTAGTGGAACCCGACGCTGTTCTGCTGTTGAAGCCCATCTGCTTCATGGTTCGATGTGTTGTGCATTCTGAGATGCTTTTGCGCTCAGGACAATTTAAAAGAGTGGTTTTGGGAGTTTTCGTAGCCTTTCTATACTCTAAAACCAGGCTGGCCAGTCTCCTCTGACCTCCTCTAACAAGGCATTTCTGTCGGTAGAGTTCCTGCGCTCTGCCTGTCTTTTCACTCATATGTTTCTGTGTAAATTCTCACCTGGCTTCGCCAGAACAATTCGCAAATACAAATTAGTCTGGAACCTCTCAGTTCATTCTTGATTTCCAAGGGGCGTTTACAATGGGCTGAGATCAAATTTACTGTGGACACAAGTGGACAGACCGACTACCGATCAGAGCAACAAAACATGAACTGTTCAGCAATGATGAAACATACTGTAAGCTTGATAGCTCCCTCTGAATCATAGTTTAGGGAAGCTGTCTGGCTACTACTAATATTAACACAGAGCAATGCGACCACAGCCTGCTGTTTTGTTTGTATTGACGTTCGTAATGTTGTCTATATAAGCTCAACACTTCCACTAACATTAGCAAACCAGCTTCTGGAACTACCGTTATTCCACTGGGCTATTTCGCAAGTTCCAACCTCCAATTCAACATGATGCACTCACATTTGGCATGAGATGATTTAGTTGCGAATACTTTAAATTACCAGTTTTACATAACAAGAACAACTGTTTCTGGGTTTTTGCCCGTGGCTAATCTTTTTCTTTCTGGCAGTTAGCTGGGCCAGTTGTTGCATTAAGCTTTTTCCAAATTCAGAAGTACAGCAAACACATCTTTCTTATCAACTCAGACTTTTAACTGCAGTCATTTCTTACCTCTGCCTTGGAGGTTATTTTTTTTCTCTGTGGTTTGCTTGTTTGTTTGTTAGCATGGAAAAAGTTATGGACAGATTTTTATCAGATTTTTTACCAGAGGTCTGTCTTGGCCAATCCTAGAGGTGATTTCATTTTGAACTGATCCGGATTCAGGATTTTTTTTTAAGAATTCTTCACTATTGCAGGACTGCAAGATTGGAATAATAAAAGCCGTACATCTTAAAATCCACTAGATGGTAGTAAAGTTCCAAATTCATTGGCAGTGGCATGCGCTCTCTGAGTGTTCTTGTTCTTATAGAGAATATATCCGTCCAGTTTGTTTAATACTGTTGTGATTGTGGATTCAACAGACTATTCAACTTTAGTGTCAGTCATCTTGATTACTTAGGAAAGTATTTCAAGGTCAGTGTATTAAACCTGCCCCATATTAGATAAACGGTTGTGATTGGCCCGACCAGAACTGGGTTTGATGGAAATCTGTTTGAATGGGAGGGTGGTGAGACGCATCTGGCTGGGCAAATAAAAGCTGAGCTTGCAGATTTGTCTGGTTCCCAGGCTACATAAACTCTACAGACTGCTGTGCTTGAGATCAGCAGTTTCAGAAATACTTTAACCAGCCATCTGGCACCAATAACCATGCTCTAGTCCAAGCCATTGGGATCACATTTATTTCATGCAAATGTTTGATATGAAAGTCAACTGAGGCTCATGACCCACGTCTACATGAACATATGTGCTGCACTGCTACCATATGTTTAGCTTAATGGGTAAATGCATGAATAAGCAGGTGTATTGCTGCTCTTAATAAACTGCTCAGTTAGTTTATCTCTGTTCTGATTTGAACATGTCCAGCTAACGATGGAGCAAAGTCACGAAAATAACAAAACATTCTAGTGGCATAGTTAGAACATTCTGTCTGCAGGGTGGCAGTATAGTGCTCCTGGAATCCTTTGAATCTTCACCCTTCCTTTAGCTTTTTGATCTGAGAGCATGGAATAGATCGTCTCGATCTTTGGAGAATGCGGCAGCTGCAGTTGCACAACCACAACTTCGGAGGAGTATTGAAGTCTGTAAAATCCACATAAAAATGAAAGTAGTGATTTCTAAATTTAATTCTATATGTATTTCATTGCAGACAGGATGACGACAGTATATGCCCATTCCTATCATGCAGGCCTGCAGTGCATTCCAAAAAGAAGTCTGGTTGCAGGCAATTCAGGATTAGTAAGGAGGTTAACTCTTTGACACCCAGTTTGTACAAAGCCAGACATGACTGCTCTGCCCAAGTTAAGAGCACTCATATCTAATTCAGATATGCTCAAAGTTTCTATTAAATCCTTAGTCAACCTTAGCATTTTGTGGTATGAAATGGGAAAATGAAATGTTGCTTTCAGCACAAGTTAGATGCATTTACTTAAAGCAAAATGAAGCAGATTGTACATATCGGGAGCAAATATTCAGGGATGCATTATCAGTTTGAATGTGAATCTTTGCTGAAGACCTTGATTGGTACAAACCAGTGTGTAACTGCTTAGTGAGAATGAAGGCTTGCACCCATACCGTCCCTTTCTGGATAAGATCATGGACCCCATAGCAAATGAAAAATGCAGAAAAATCTGTATGTGGGCAGCGGAGTCAGTTGGCAGAATACGGAAATTTCTGTATGTGGGCTTGACGGGGTGTAAATGGTTTGGAAGGGATTTGTATATGTCACCCATTACGGGGCATAAGGTAAATAAAAGACTGAAGGAACGTGGAGGAATTTCTGTGCCTAATGGGCAAGAGCTCAAGCCAAAACTGAGCACAGTGTTCTCCCCGCCCATGATGGGTATAGGGAGGCTTTGGGATGGAGCGCAGGAAGGCTGCACACACCCAGCTTCACCTTCTTCTGTTTTCTGCGCCCCCCCCTTGTGTCCCTACAGCGGACCCGCTCGTCGGCAGCATAGCCACTCAGTACCTGACCAACAGAGCAGAGCACGACAGGATAGCCCGGCAGTGGACCAAGCGGTACGCCACATAAGCGGAGAGGACGCCCCGCCCCCGAGCCCGCCCGCCGGAGGCAGCTTTTCGACGTGCAACAAATCTTTATAGCCTTTACAATACGGACTTCTGTGTATATGTTATACTGATTTTACTCTGTGCTTTTACCGCCCTGAAGATTCGCAGGGGACAGTCCCGCCCATCACCTCAGGTAAAGGCTGCCAGAGTAGAGGTTTGTAGCTGTAGATTTAGTTATGTTTAAATGCCTACTTGCAAGTCTTGCTTCTTTGGGATATAAAATGTATTTTGTGATGTAATAAGGAAACTGTTCCTAAAGTCAACCAAATATTATGGTGCATTTTAGCCGAATCCATTACTACGTGTATAAAGTTAAGGGAAAAAGGAAAAGTAGCAGTAGATCATTAGGAAATAACCCCTAGGGCACCGAAACCAGTTTTCAAACGCTTAAAAAATTGAAATATCTTGAGCTTTTGAAAACCTATCATGTGGTGACTTGTTGAAAAGAGCTCCCGGAAGGGGAGCTCTTTTCAACAAGTCGCCGCATGATAGGTTTTCAAAAGCTTTGATTTTATTTAATTGTATCAGCAAGCGGCAAATGCTGCCTTCGGCGCTTTAAGGGTTAAGTCATTTATATGAAACTCTGATTCATTTCCAGTTATGTGGTACATGCTGTTGTGAACTGTTTTACCTTTGTCGGTTTGTATTGAGAAGATTTCATTGACCCTTTTGTAGCAAATCGGAGGTGATTCACTACTGTAACGCCCCAAAATACAATAAACTTCTTCCCCACGGTCAGCGCTGCTTTGTAAACTCCTATTTACACAACTCTAATTTACTGATATGTTTGCTGTGCATTTCAGGCACCGGGCAGTCGTGTTTAACTTTGATTTTTGGTTGGATTTCGGTCCAGACTGCCAACTTTAATTTTGCCAGTGTTATAAGTGTTGTTTGGACTGCGAGATTGAGATTAAATCTTTTATATTTACTAAGTGTATGTTGACGAGTTTGAAGAGTATTTTCCAGACCTGGGCTTTGAAATATAATGGGCTTGCGCTCATTAGCTTTATGAATCATATTTTTTTGGCTGTATGGTTACCATTGAGTATTGTATTAAATACTGGTTCGTAATTATCATAATTTTGCTCTTTCGGAGGAGCTGATCTTATTGTGTCCTCAACAGGATGAACTCCGCTGGTGAAAAATATTTGGACAATTTTGTTTTTATTCCATGTTTCTGTGAAATTTTAGCAGTTTCATGTCATGAGAATAACCTCAAAAAGAATTAAATTTTGGATAATGACCCTAATTTTTGGATAAATAAAAATGTTCAAAATAATTGTATTTGGCAAAAATGAACAAGTTTAGAAGTAATTCCCATTTATTATAAAGCATGTAAAATCAACCTAAATATGTGCATATTGGACCCAAAAATCAAGAAGCAAACCAATAGTGCAGTGTATCCTTTGGCAACTACCCGAGAAGTGTTTGGTGTAAACTTTTGTAACCATGTGACTCTCCTCTTAAAAACATAAATATTTTTATGGAGAAAGGTGGTGGGTGCATTGATCATCCTAAAATATGAAAAATTTAAAATTTAGATGGTTTAAAAAGTATTTAATGTGATCTTTCCATTTCCCAATGTTCAAATATTTTTGACCAGCTGTATATGCTGTCTTATGTGCAAGTTGCTATGATGAGATGCAAATAAAAGTTCTGGGTGTCGGATTCTCTACTCAGACGAGCAAAGTAGCAAATTGTTTTTCTGACACTATCCTGGAAAATAATCAGGCACAGAGATTGCATTTAAATTAGAAGAAATGTTTTGAAATGAAGCCACATGGTCAATCATGATAAATGTCTGTATGTGTGAGTGTATTTGTAGTCTGTCTCCTTTCGTCTGCATAGAGGGGCTGATGTTAGGCTTTGTAAAGCACTTTTTGTTATTTTGACCGTGGTTAGTTTTTGTATGGTCTGGAATCTTGTTTAGGAGGCTGTAAGCCCTGATTGGCTGTTGGTACACAAGCCTTGGAGTAAGGGGGGAAGCCTTACTACAAAAAAACATTGAGGTACTGCTTTAGCGCTTCAGTGCATGTTCATAGTAACTGGGGCTGCCTTAGAGCCAAGACTGAGATGGGCTGCAATTAACATTAGACAGGGTAGAGCTTTCATTCCAAGGGTATTTTTCGGGGCAGAGTTTTCCCTGGAGTGAAGACATTCAAAGCCCTGTTTTACGATGGGTGAACCATCCAGACAGCGAGTGAAGGATCTGGACATTGCCGCAGTTATAGTTTTAAGGAAAAAAAATTTGGAATTTTGCACCAGGTACCCCAAGAACTGTAATGGGCTTGAGGTGCAACACAGTTTCAGCACTACATTGCAATCCAATGTCAAATCAGCTGTCCCAGCAAAACTGGCATCAGGCCACATTAGTGACAGCAGGAGGGTTAAAAAACAGAAGGGGGTGACAAGTCAGTCAAATACCTCAAATTCTGATTGCCCAAGCTAGACATTTGAACTAAAATGAAATCAGAAAAATCGTTTTATCCTTTTCATTATATAGTCATTTTAACAGCAAAAGTAAAGCTTTCATTTATTTATACATACATACATACATACATACATACATGCATACAACAGAGTAACGCATTTCTGACTGTCCGGCCTTCAGACCCCACACCCTGCACAAAGACGGGGATCCGCCACTTGCGAGCTATATTAGATGATAACGACATGGAGCTGTGTCACGATGGCTGCGCATGCTCAGAACTTCGAAAATTCTTTGCCTAACAAAAAAGTGAATCTGCTCGACTGCAAATCTGTATCTGATTCCATCCTTGCCAATCCATCTTTGTTTTGCATCGCATTTATATACATTTAGTTGCTCAGGCATTATGTTTTTTATGTGAAGGAGTTTTCTACAGAAATTGGAGGATTCAGAGCGTTATTTGATCTAGCCAAAGGATATGCAGGATATGGTTTGCCAACTGTCAATAAACAGAAGAATTCCTTCTAGGATTATCGCGGGTTATTACCTACTTACGGGTGAACTTAAGTGAAAAGTAAAAGTCAGAAAAGGCATTTTTTTTCATATTGCAGGTCAATGTCAAGTGCATATTCTTTAGCTGCTGGTTGCAGCGCTTCACAGAAGCTACACCACGTGTATGCTGAGAAATATTCAAACCCTGGATGTCGTGTTTTTATGGCAACAGCATTACATCAAATGGAAAATATCTAGATCTTGTAAATCATTTGATACACAGTTCATGTTGCACCTGCTTGCAATTTGGTACTTTCTTACAAAGCGGACAATTTACAAGAAGTGTTGTTATGTATTGTATCACTAGATGTCGCCCTTGAATCATATCACACCCGTCATTACGAAATGAATGGTCTGTTACACCAACGGCTTAGGACAAGCTGTTTAAACTAATTATGCCTTCTCAAGTACAACAGGCCTGTTTAAACATACTTCTGTTTCTTGCTTTCTTATTCATAATTTCAATATATGATTTATTGGTTATAATTTAATTTGTTTAATAATGGAATAATGAAATAATAATTATTAAATAATGTAATGAACCAAATCCTCGTTGTCCTGTCGAGGTTGAAGTTTTGCCTAAGTGCATAATTTCTGGAGCGCAATAAAAGCGTGTCTTCAGTCTTTGGGTACTTTTGGCGGAGACCCAGCGTTGGATTGGGGTTCTCAATAAACGGCCTCAATGCAATTTTGGGAAAAAAAAACAAGGAGGCCAGACATTGAAAAATTTATTCTCATGAATGATGTGTCGTGCTTTCGTAGAGATCATCAAGCTTGTGGCTATTATGCTACTTCGATGCCGATGAGTAGGCTACTTATTTAGGAAATACCCAGAAAATCCACCGCGAAAACATGGAGGAAAAAACTGCTGATGTTGATCTCGGGCCTCGGCGTAGCAGCTGGACGGGAGCGGGGAACCCGTGCTGCCCGTGAAACCCCTGGAAACTTCATGAGTAATGAGGGCGGTCTCGGCGCTCGGTCTTCCGCGCGGGATTCAGGGGAAAGCGCGCCGCTCTCTCCTCCACCCTCGCGTGGAGAATTTTTTTAAAATAAAAGGGCGCGGGAAAATCTATGATTAATGTTGACGGAGGAAATACTGAGTATCATGTCACGGTGAGAAATGAGATCCCAACCAGTCCCATATTCGTCTAAGTTTGCATACACTATCTTTATTCAGTCTGATGGAATTACTGTTTTTGTGCCTGCAGCATGAAATATGACAATGAGAAGGTTATTGCGTGAGCTAAAACTTGCCACTGCATCTTTCAGTTTTGTGAGGACGCAACTACCTGCTTCACCAATTCATGGATTGATGGTAGATGCCCTTACGTTTATGGGAATTTCCTGTTTTGCCAATCCAAATCCTGAATAATCGATGCTCTCCGTAGCAACTAGGCGACATGACATACTGGAGAAACAATATTTAGTGTGTTGAGGACAACCTTTGTCCATTATTCAATTTGCTTATTCAGTAGGGCCATAAGGGGACTTTGTATGGCAGCGAGATCAAGGCTAAAGGTTCAAGTGTGCTTTGTGTAGTATTTCTGGCCTTTGGAGGGCTGTTCAATTTGGCTGGGGTGCCTTACAAGTGGCACACACAATGAGTTAATTGAGATGAAGTGTGCCGTTGAGTACTCTCCATGTGGCAGTCGCTCTCTGAAGTGCCACAAGTCGAACCGCTGCTGAGACCGTGAGCCTCCATTTTCCTGCTCCAGTTTCCTTCAGCAGCAAGACACACATTCTGTAGGAGGCTGGCAAATGCGTCACCGCGAAATCCACAAATTGTAAATGTATTTTTTTGTCCCGTGCTTATCTGGTGTTAATAACAATGGTTAAAAAAAATATAATTTTTATGATAATGTATTTTATTTACATTAATTGTCTTTTCCCTGGCAGTTTTTATGGACAGTGAAGGATATTTTAGACATTTTGAAGTGATCGATGGTCTCGCACCATTAACAAAAAAAAAAAACAACACTGCAGGTGCTCCCAAAACAGTCTTTACAAACCTCTGCACTAAAGGCAAAGGAAGAAAAGAGGTTGAGGAGTTTATGCATGCAGCAGAGATACTTTGCAAAGGGCAAAGTATTGCAATTCTCAGCATGAAGTGTGGCCACATAATTCAGTCAATATTGTGTTATTGACTGCAAGACTGAAGCTTCTGTCATTCATTAAATGAGTGAAATATTTAGGCATCCCTTAATGTAGAATTGTCCATTGTTACAGAGGGACCCCTTTTAAAACCACAAGGGCGCACACATCCTCCAAAATGCTGGACGCCATGACCCTCTTCACTTCGGTTGGCGAATATGAGCTGTGCGGTGTCTGTACTGGAGGGCCAAGGTTTCAGGATTAGGATTTATCGCTGGAGCCCATTCCAATGGCTAATTTTTTTACTGCCTGGCTTTTCTTCTGATCTCTGCCTGCTCTGAGCTCCATCTGCTGGGGAGAAGAGAGGTAAAAAGCACAAAAAGTACAAGTAAGATGGCAGGGTAAGGGGGTGTGAATGAACCCCATGCAGCTGCCGTATTCAGACCTGTGGAAGTCGAGGTCTATTTTAAATTCTTGTGGAGATCCCAAGGTTTCTAACAGTCCCAAGTATGTACTGCTGAATAGCATGTGAATTTCCATGAAATGATGCACAATAACTCAATCTTGTCCATTTGATGTGAAGCTGCAGCCATAAAAACATGGCGTCTTGGGTTTGAAAATTTCTCTCAATACAGGTGTGATGTAGCTTCAGTGAAGAAACCAGCAGATACAGAATATGTGATACTGTCCTACAATGTGGAAAAATGCCTTTTCTGACTTTGAAACTACTTTGGGGAAACTTTAGTGATAAGTTAAAGTTTGAGGGCTTAACAAAGGGGGACATGCTGTTTAAAAGGTCAGTTGGACGTGACGTGGGTCACAGACAGTTACAGACATAGCAGATGTCGGGTGACTGGGGAGAGGTTAAATGACTGGCTGATCATTTATTGTCCAAAATGACAAAAAGACACACACAGCATTTGGAATGAGCCCATTGATCGATGCGTCTGTCTTTCATACACTGATTCTGGGAGAAAAAGAAATTCTGCTGAAGAATGATTGCGTCTTTTCTTGCTCAGGATACCCTCGGGAAACTCTATTTCTTTTCTCGGACTCAGCTAGCGAATTAGTCTTTGAATTTCCTCAATGATTCCCGACCTTGGCTGATATCGAGGGCAGGCACTTCAAAGTAGCCAAAATAAGCGGTTGGGAGGAGCCCCTGGTCACCCAAGGGAGTCCTTATAGAGATGAGGTGAGAAATACCTACTGCATTAGGATCTTCCCTATGGACAGTGTGGCCCACTGAGCTCTTGTCCACAGTCCTCGGGGAGCATATATGAGCCCCTAAGAACCATACCGGGCCAACCCATGTTGGGGTACTTTTGAGAAAATGGGACTCAAAGTCGCCAGCCTCCTGTGTCATCTAGAGCAAGTGGCAACAAAAACACTACCTATGTTACAGGCTCAAGATATGTAAAATTATGCACATGCACTTTTTGCGCAGGTTTTGGATGCATAATCATCATTTAAAGTGAAACCTACCTCCTGAAGAGGAACCATCATCTTCTGATTCATTTGGGACAAACTCTGGGTCTCTGTCATCTTCCACTTCACCATCATTATCAGTCATAGGATGCAATTCCTCATCAGTGAGATACCTAGCCTCCATGTTTACAATGAATTATGGGAAGGTTGTGGGATGGCCTATTATGGCTAAGGCAGTGCAGTGCATATGTACAGGGGCAGAGAAGACGTTTGCTTGTATTAACAATCCATGTCGGAAGATTGGGTTGGCCCATGTAGGAAATGTAGATCTCAGTTTTCTGCACATGCTCACAACCTCAACTGATTTTTCGCCAGAAATGCGGGATGGCCCAGTATGGTTCTTAGGGGCTCATATACAGTGTATGTGCGTGCATTGTATCCACATAACGCTCTCACAGCCTGGATACTGACAATGAGTCCTTACCAAATATATCAGAATTTTGTCTGCCTATTTTAACTGCTGGAAATTCATGAAGTGTGTGATAGCATGGATGGGGAAAAAAATGTTGTAAAATTTCCAGTTTGGTGCTATGTGAATGGCTTTGCCTGTGATTCTTGTCTTTGTGCTGAATGTGCTGGAGATGGGATCCACAAAATCCCTGTGTAAGATGCCTTCATGATCTTATCAGTTTGCGGGAACGCTGTCCTGCTTTAAATAATGGGGAAAAAAAGTTTCCTTTCTATGGAGAAGCTCTGGCTAACTCTGCAGCTATTTTAGTTTAATGTGTTGGATGTGAAACGGAACCCAGTTTTTAATGATTCAGGATGACTCATTAACCTATCAAACCTAAAATAAGAATGTGTTCAGCATTTTATCTTTGTACTGGTTTTTGCCTCAGTTCAGGCATTTCTACATTTTCCAAGAACAACATGAGCTTTTTTTCTGAGAGAAAATTTAGAAGATTCATTTATTTCGCGATGCCCTGGAAATAACTGAATTAAAAGTATTTTCAGTATTTTTCTGATATTAATTTGAGCTCGAAGATTTCTGCTTATTGCCAGTTGATGTATGTGGAGCTGTAATGCATATCCCGTAAAATTCAGTGCCAGTGTGATACAGCACCATAGATATATTTATGTACAGCACCCATGTAATGTAGTGCCAGTGTGTTGTAATAATGCAGTGTCCGTCAGATATAGTGTTAGGGTGGAACATTCCCAGTGAAATATTGTGCCAGTTGAACTACCAGTGAAATGCAGTGCCATTGTAATACAGTATCAGTGTGATATGGTGCCTATGTGAATCTGTCCCAGAGTTAGACAGTCGCGAGGTGATGTATACGTTCTGTTCACCCCCTCTTCAACTCTGACCCCTCATACAATCTGACCCCCAGGTTAAGCACGAATCTCTTGCAGTTGTTCACCATTAACAACATTACCTCTAATTACGTCTCTCCCTTCACTGACTACACTTACTGCTAATGTCATTTGAGCCTTAGGCTTTCCCTCTATTTAAACACATATTTTTCACGCTTTCTGCCTCTAACCCTGAACTTTAGCTTGTATCTGCTAATTGCCACAGTGCTGTAATCTTATTAGAGCTGCTCTCTAGTGTTATGCGTGCGCTGGTTTCATGCGTCTGCAAATGTGCGTGTCAGGGTTTAGTGAAACCGTCGGTCGATCTGTACCTCTGCATTACATGGAAATGACAGAATTACCTTGAGGGCATCATGGTCGAGGCGCTAACAGAAGTTATTGAGGAACCCTTTGCTGTTCATGTTGCTCATGTTGAGCGCAGCTTTGCCTCACCTTTATGAAGAAAGAGTGTGTCGCAAATTAGCAGCTGCAACTGGCAAATGCACAAAAATACTATGTAAAAGAATATGGAAATGGCATGCCAGGATTTAAAATTCAAACTGCAATTGTTGGTCACATTTGAAGCTGTAAAACTGCATCCTTTATCACACCATCTCTAAACTGGTGCCCAACATGATGCAAAAAGCTACTTATTCCACTGACAGCAAAATCTGTCAATTTTCGCTGTTATCGACATCGGCACATACCAGTTAAAGGTCCATAATGTGCACAGAAAGCACTGCATTTAGAATATATTTGCTTGCTGTTTGTCAACAGTCAAACTAGCAAATATGTTTTCATAAGCCTCAGTGAGCCTTTTCTTTGCTTTTTTGGCTTTTATGGTTGCTTGTCCAATCAGGACTTTCCCATAAGCAGCATCACTGACATCGACAGCAGGCCGTTAACAGTCTCTCTGTTTTTGTGTTGCGAAGTCTTCAATGCTGAGGAAGGAAAGGTTGTTTTGGAGAGGAAATCGTCAGCAATGTCAGCCACTTGCAGTCGAGCAGCTGTACGTGGTGCACATAACTGGTGCAATGGCCAGTGGTTCCCAATCACAGTCCCGAGGAGCCTTTTTTTGTGCTGGTTTATGTTCCATCTGCATTGGTGGTCTCAAAATTTTGTCAAGTAGTCAATTTTTGCTGAATAATTTGTCATAATGAACGGAGGGATTATTTACCCTTGTTAGCCATTATGGGCCCGATCTTTCTGAATGTGCTATGTCTGACGATACGTGCACAGACCTATCGCTAAATTTATTCCTATTTTCCTCCTGCTGCAAGCACTAACTGGTATTTATATACCTGAGCTACACACAACAGGGTGGGAAAATGACAATGGAGGGCATGGTTATATTCCAGGGGCAATTAATTGGTACTGTACCTATAGGAGCACAAATGTTGTATAAATGAGGTCACTTATTTAGCATCCTTCTGACTGCATATGACTTGCGAGAACCACATACAGGATTAAATGAGGCAAGACAAACAGAATGATGTGTCACATAATTAAAGGTATTAATATAAATAATTAATCATGATTGTACCTTGCTTCATTGTATTTTGAATGTAAAATTAGTGTCATCACTCGTAGGCATACATTTGAATTTGATAAGAATAACTTATCTGTAGAGCCTGTGTACCAGTCCTTACAAACAGCTTCACCACACTGCAGGTGTTAATGAGGTTATTTGAATACTCAAGAATTTTCAAAACATAAAGGAGAAAAGTACACATCTGGGTGCTCAATTAAAAAACGGTAGTCCCAAAAATTCTCAACAAGGGAGAGTAGCTCAGCAATAATCTCAGAAACCCAAAGACTCCTTTGCACACTTTGAATTGCACGCATTCAGTTATTTAGGTGCGCCACTCTCCCTCAATGGGAATTTTTGAGAATACTCAAAGCATTATACTTGTGACAAAGGGTGAGTAAAAAATAACTCTTTACTGGATTATATTTTTTATTGACCCACTCAGTTTAGAGTCGTAATTCTTGGTATATGGAGTATATACTTTAGACTACATTTGCGTCGGTTGAGAGCGTAGCCTTCGGAAGACGTACTTGCTTGGAGGCAGAGAAGCATAAATGGTAGAGAATGTTCCAAACTTTAACTGATGTTGAGTGCTAAAGACCTCTTTTTCTCAAGGCCTTGGACATTTGTGATCTTAGTGATCCAAATTCCCTTCGAGTTGCGGTCAAAATATCACTTGCCCTGTTCCCATTGCTAATTCATTCACTATTTTGCGACCTATCAGATTCTGTGGTGTGCTGTGTCGAAGGAAGTACTCAGATTGTATACTTAAGTCAACCTATCAGTGCCACTATGAAAACATAATGCATTACAAGTAAAAGTATAGAAGTATTACCAGCTAAATTTGCTTAAAGTACGAAAGTAAAAGTAGCACTTTTGGAGAAATTCAGGCTGTGACCGGTATTTTAAATACATTTTATTAAGTACATTATTAATATTGATGAGTGAATGCATACGCAGAATTTCATTGTTTATTTAATATATCAGTCTAAGCCCGATATACAATCTGAGTTGGCCATTTCTCTCAGCACTGCAGGTTGCAGAATCTGATGGGTCACCAAAAGTGGAGTAACTCCCTGAAATTGCATTTTGACCTCAACTGAGTGATTGTGGCTTCAGTAGCTATTAGTAGACTATTCAGTTTGCAACCAGTTTGAAATTTACCAGTTCATCAGAGATACTCGGCCAAATTGCAACTGTCAAATTGCTCAGTTACCTTCTCAGCCAGTGATTTTTTTGTGGTGTTCCATTGCTTCACACTCTAGTCTTCATGCTACCCAACAAATTGAAGTCATTTTATCCCGATTAGCCTCACTAACAAGTGGCCTTCTTGTGGGCACGCAGCTGTTTAGTTCCAATCCTGTACAAATTTGTGATGGCCTGTCATTGACCGACTGATGCTTTCTGCTTAATGCCCCTTCAGGACCCAAAAGGCTTGGAAGAAAAGGCAGAAATGCATATGCATGGGCAAAGAAGTATTCGCCACTTGGCAAACCCAAAAAAAGATCTGCCTTTATGCCGCTGATTTGGCATTTGCGAGCCGTATGCGTTTGTACCGTAGCAATCGACAATAGGACCAAGCTCTGCACTTCTGCGCACAGTTTGAGTGATGGAGGAAGCTGAATTTCCTTTCAGGGTTCACTGTATCTCCCTTTTCAACATTCACAACAATGCCTGGAAGTACACGAGATGTAACCTCCTTGCCACCACGTAATAGCTTTTCTTCTGTTTATGCAGACATGTTACTCAAATAATACTCATGCAGTTGATTAATTTTGACAAGTGATTAATAGTCAGCCATGCATTAGTGCCTCCCAACCCATTTAAGCCCCTTCATAAGATGATGTGATTAGTAATTGGTGACAAGCGGCATGGCTGCAAGATGCAAAAGAAGCTGGCTAATGTTTTTATGCATTCCTTTGTGCAGTTGACAAAAGCACAGGCTGCGGCACTGAAATCCTTAAATGGAAATAAGGCATCCTGCTCCTCTCCTGTCATAATAGCTTCATCAAACCAAGTGCAATAAATGACGGGTGGCAGTTCTCACATTACAATATTAATAACTGCACCAGTCCATTAATTACCACCTCAGACTGGATCTCGGCCGACGGCGGCTCAGAGCTGCTGGCAAACTGTGTCAGACCGACGGCGGGAACCTCGACACCTTCCTGCGAAAATAAAGTGAGACAGGCGAGCATTGCTACCAAGACTGCTGCACAAGTGCCAAAAGTGCCTGAACTGCGAACATGAGATGAGATGAGGTGCAAACCTTGGCACCTTTTTTTGGGGAAGCGGATGGGTGTAGTGGAGCCGGCACGAATCCATCGCGGATTTTTCCCCCTCGGTTTTTGACAAATAAACCTGCCACCTCCAGCCCTCCCTTCCCCCCCAGTCCCTCAACTCAAACGCTCCGAGATTCGTTCAGCAGCAATACTGTCAATCTTTTCCCGAAAAAGGTGAAAATCACATTTTTAGCACGACTCATCAGACATGTAAATGAACATTACTGCTTGGCGGCGATATGTGGGGCTTCGGTGGGGGAGAGCGGGGCGATGCTTTTTCTGCTGCTTGTTTAACGTAGACTGCGGAAAGTGAGAATTTTTAGGCTGTGAACCAGGAGTGAACATGTGACACTGATTAATATGAGGGGTGGGGCTGTTTTTGGTGGAGGAGGGGTGATAGAATCTTGCACGGGGCGACGTTAGATTCCTGCTCTGCACAGGCTCTAAATGAAAGTGACAAGAGAATGATGACTTCATAGTGAACTTCCATACTTGCACTTCCCTGAAATAACATTTGTAATAATAGAGTACCATTATATTTGGGGTACAATGTCTTTTTAAAGCACTGAAAGGTTCTCAGGGCAGGCAATTCCCATTGTTCTTTTTTCGTTATTCTGGAGATTAACACATGAATCGCACATTTAACATACTATTTAAATATATCAATCACTTATTTCTTCTCACCATTACTTATACTTTTTTTTTTTGTGCCGGTGTACCCACAAAAATAATTCTGCATGCAAGCCTATGATATCAGGATAGCATAACCTTGTGTTTTTTATGTTCCCTTTTATCCAGTTTGCCACAGTACGTGCTGAAGAATACACTCCATGGGCCGGGCAATAATATTTGATATTCGTTTGGAAATTTTAAGGTTTTGATGCATTCCCATTCAATGAAAAGTGCCATAAAAATGATGTAGTATTATTCTATGATAATTGCTTTGTCACAAATGTTGGGTTCTCTAGCACTTCAAAGGCACATTTGTTCCACTAATGACAATCCCAAAACCCTTGAAGCTCTGTAGTGTGAAGTATTGAGAATAAATTATTTTATTTTGCCCTCTGAATACGGTTAAAGTAGGACTAAGACATTCCACAGGAAATCCAAAATAAATTTCATTTGATGTAACGCTTTTACTGAGCTAAGACTTTTACGTGAAAACGGTGCTTCACGAAGGAAAGGTGTAACGATGATGGCTCCCTGGACTGGTCCTGCACAGCATGGACATGGGCAGAAGTTTGCCATGCAAGCTGAATCAAGCAAAGCAAGCTCACTTTGGGATGAACGCGGTCCCAATACTGGAGACTGGGGATAAGGCTTGGGAGTTTGTTCCAATTAATAAAGCAAGTAATAAAGAACAGTATCTCTACATTCTGCTATCATAAAGGTTACAATTACTGCCCTGATGAAGGCTGACAAGGTTACATGCTGTAGTGAGGATATCTTTTTAAATCAAAAGAGAAAAGTGAGGGGCTTGGAGCAGCAGGCAGCTGAGGAACAGGAGGGGAGGTGCCGAGGTAATAGTCTGAAATGTTTTTATTTAAATGGTGGAGGTGAAAAAATAAATAAATTCTCAGAACTTGAGGCTGTTGTGATTAGCGGGGCTATGGTGTAGTTGGGATTACACAGACGTGGCTCGGTGAAGAAGATGGGGATGACTACAGTTTAGAAGGTGGCAAACTCATAAGGACAGTTTCATCTAGAGGATCAGGTGTAATACTCTGTGTGAACAAAATTCTTAATGTGCTGGAAATTCATGACATCAATCATTTCTAGCTGTGTGAGGATATTTAGGCTCTTAGGGGAACATGAGACCAGTCTAAATACAGGAGTGTGCTACTGACCACCAGCTTAAGATGGTATTGTAAATGCAATGCTCTTTGAGAGGGTTAGGTAAGCTTGTAGGGGCAGCAGAACTATTATTATGGGTGACTTCAATACCCTGATATTGATTAGAAAATGGTGAAAGGACAGGGTAAAGGTACAGAAGAATTTCTAGATGTTATAAATGTCAATTTTTTGGTGCTGTATGTCAGTAAACCCACAAGAGAGAAAGAAATTTTAGATTTAGTGCTCTTTAATGACTCAGATATAGTTTGCAGTGTGAGGTAATGGAGCCACTAGGGACTCGTGATCATTCCACTGTTAGTTTTGATGTTTCTCGGCAAGTTGAGAGGGGCTCCTTGGAAACCAAAATTTGAAATTTTTAGGCAAGCAAACTTAAACAGGATGCGCTCATTTGTACAGTAAGTGCTGTCGATTAGATGAAACTCCTTGATCGTAAGATTGTGAATGAAATGTGGGGTAGATTCAAGGGAGTTGCAGAATCCTTAGTGAATGACTATAGCTATTTGGAAGAGTCTTAGGGAAAGGAGTACTCTTTGTAAGAAATGCATAAAGGACAGTAATAAGAATGCTGAGGCTGAATATTGTAAAATGCATGCTAAGGTCAAAAAAAAAAAACAACTGAGGAAAACGAGAAGACTATAAAAGGCAAATTTGCGGAAGGCGCAAAAACTGATCCTTCTGTATCAGGCAATGGTCATTCTAAAATCTAATCATAACCCTAAAATGTGTAGCCTGGCTCCATCATTTGGCTTGTTTCTAATGTCAGCGCACCGCCGAGTGCCCTCACATCAGTAGTTGAGGGCAGGGCCTCTCTGTTAGTCTAGTTTCTTGGCCAAATCCTCTGGAGAATGGGCACATGCCGCTCCCTCTAGTACAGGCCTGCAGCCCCTTTCAGATGTAAAGAGGTAAGATGGACGGCCCGACTCCATGAGCTGCAAACTCTACGCCCCAGAAACGATCACCAGAATTTTCACTTGATTCCCAGCAAAACTGTTTGAGTTGTTGTATTTAGAAAGGAAAAGTTTGAGCTGGTGGTGGGGCAGCAGGAAAGGATGTAAGGTAACACAAACAGTAGGGTTTGTGCAGTATGCACTGTGAACACAGGACGTGTCATGCTGTTTCCATAAAAACTATGAAGTTATTGCAAGCCATCACTTTGCCTATCAAATAGCTGCTGACAATCTTATTCTTTGAGATTGCCCTCTTTTGAGGCAACAATTTTAAAGTGGAGGAAAAGGTTGTAAAGTAACACAAAACAGTGGGATTTATCCTGTATGGACCAAGAATGAACACAGGAAAATTCGTGCAATTCCCATAAAGACCATCATGTTATTGCAATTTTTAAAAATTAAAAGTTTAGCCAGGTGGGAATGAACACAATTTTTTTGTGGAAAAGTGGTGGAGAACCACAAGGAATGCCAAAATTGATTCTTGAGGCAAAGTTGTTTACCAGAGGGAACCTGATCTAATGATGCATGTGATAGGACCTGGCATCACTCACAGCCAATGGTAAATTCATTAAAATATGCAAATATGCCGTAGCGTTCCCTAATGACCGATTCACCCCAAATAGACACTCAATTAACCCCTAAAACTCTAATTTTCACTTTAGTTTCCCCTAAGTGGTTCAAAGTGAGGAAAAGCATTTTTTTAAAATTGTAGGCCAATGTCACATGCGTGTTTTGTATCTGCTGGTTGCAGCGCTTAACTGATTGTTGACCGGTGACAGAACAGATGACATGCCACCTCTCGGCGGCTGAGACCTGCCCGTAACATGCTTATGGCTTTTGTCCTCCCCTGTGTCGTAAACCATTCAATTTTCTTGATGACGTAGCATTTTTCTTTTTTTTTTTTGTTGGAATAATGTAGGCTATTGACCACACCCAAAAGAACAAGTCAAGCATCATGGTACACATCACAAATAGCTCAATGTTTGTTATAACTGAAATTCTCGGCACATTCACAAGGCGCGCATCAGCATTAGAATACGAAGCACTTTTCTTTATTTCCACTTGTTTCTCACTGGAAAAGCAATAAATATTGATTGAGTCTTCAATTTGCTGTAAATACAGTATATACCTCACCGTTGCTTTTTATTGGTGCTAAGTATATATTACAATAAAAAACGATGATGGATTTGCAACGATGGAATCTGATTTTGACTTGCAGTCGAGTAAATTCCCTTCGTTTGATTTTTTGTTCGGCTGAACAGTTTTCAAAGTTCTGAGCATGCGCAGTAATCATGACACAGCTCCTTTAAAGGACATCTTGATTCTTTAATTCAAATCCATTGTAATGGTGTAGGGAGTGAAAATGATGAATATTGTGAAGGAGATAAAAATTCATCCCTGGACTCAATTTCCCATAATACCCTTTATCTAATTATCCTGCGAAAGACTGCCTCTCATTCACACCTTATCACAGCAAATTTAAACCCACTGGAATGCCGTATTATCTTAATGTTGACCTCCTTCTGTCAATGAAAGGTGAGACAATGCTGTCGCTCTCTCCCTTTCTCGCTAGATCTCCTGCTATCCTGAGATATTCAAGTAGCTGCATAACTTGAAGAAGAACAAAGAATCACTCATGCTTTCTGCACTTGAACCCTTGATCATGGTTAACAGTACTTTCGTTTCAACTGTGAACTTAGCTAAGTGACGTAGTGACATAAACCTTTAAATCCTGAACAAATGTAGAGTTAGGCAAAGCATTCGCGGTAGCGAGCGGAGCGGGGGACATAGTATTCAGCTCCATCCGTCCATCTGTCCGTCACGTCCCGTTTGTTGTGAACGCGATATCTAAAGAACGATTTGACCGATTTCATTCATCTTTGGGTTCAATGTGTATTAGTGTGATATGCCGAACCCAGTCGATTTCCATGACCTGGCGGGGGACATGGCCACGTTTAGAGGCAACACTTGTATCACTTCTTTCCAATATCACATGGCCCAAGGACTAAAACGTGGAAATCCAGTGGATGCTCTTCCAACTACAGCTGACGAGTTGAAACACATGATGCGTTGATTTTATCCCCCTTGTTGTAGGACCCGCGCACCGCGACATTCAAACCTCATGGTAGAAGCAGAACAATCCCGATCTGTGTGGAAGATGAGGTTTCAAGAGAGGCTGATCCGTCTGGGCAAATAATGTGTTGTAGAGAAGTGCGTGTTTATGATTGCGTTGTTTCTTATATTGCAATCATTTTAATGACAAATAAACACTTTGTGTTGATGTAGTTATTTAATGTTTGTTTCGGTCAACCAGTGGTTAATCCTTCTGTTTGTGTGCTGGCTGAATATTTTTATCATCTATTGAGATAGGCTGTGCATGTGTTTTCACTCACTACAAACCTCATTGCACACACCACATTTAGATCTCATGTTCTGTTAATTCAGGGTAGAGGTTTTCTTTGTCTGTGCGAGACCACATGGAAATTTCAGAATTCCCTCCGAGAGTTAAATTTCTTTGTCTCTTCCATTCGTCGTCTTTGCCAGAAATTTGGAACCTCATTACTCGTACCCAATCAGCGTTATCCACCATCACTCCAGCGCATCTCGCATACTGACGCGCCTTTCTGCGCACACTCGTGCACTCCCACGTACTCACACCTTTGCAAACACACAAGCAGATACCTGATTTATTTTTCACTACATCAGACAGTTCCACTTGTGCACATATTTTGACTCACCTCTTGAATACCATCAATTTTGTCTAGTGGTACTTACTCTACTGAAGCTTACTTCTATAATAAGCGTTTACTCTGTTTTAATTAATTGGTTGTTTTGTCTTGTTGTTGCGCAGATGCCAAACTGAAGCCATCCTCTGGTAGTAGCAGAGGTAGTCAGAAAAGGTTGTCACTTCTCTCCATCTGCCAAACTTACATTTAGGGTTAAGGATGGGGTTCAATTTATGGGTAGGGTTAGGTTTGGGGCTCAGGTTAGGATTTTGGGTTTGGGTTAAGGTTAGGGTTAAGGAAGTGTCTACTCGTGTAGGACAAAGCTGTTTACCAGAGATCAGATGACGTCATGTGAGTTTGGCGTTTGGATTTAAGTGATGACCGCTGGAACACTGTAAAATACCCACAGCCCAACAACAAAAAAAAAGAGAACAAAGCTGTCTGAAGTCGATGACATCAGCCCAAGGAACCCTTAGCTGAAGATCCTGATTAGTTGAAATTGGAGTGTAACTTCGTGGCTGAAATAAAAGCCTGCAGCCTCACTGGCCCTTTCTACATAATGCTGGATAATCCCTGCCTATTTAATATAATATTTATACCTGTGGTGGGGATCACCAAAAATTAATAAATCAAATTTTGAATCAACTTTCAGCCCTGGTTTTCTTTTCACCACAGTAACAACTAATTAACTAACCAATTACGCTTCTGATTGGCTTCGCTGTTTTACATTTAAATCCCTGGTAAAAAAAAAAAAAAAGGGGATATACAGCAGTCCATGGATCTGAAGGACTGTGATTCAGTGATCCCTCTGCTCCAGGGGTTGTTTAGTAGAACTGAGTGTGTTACTGCATGACTGGAACAAAACCATGCGCCCACACCGGCCCTTACTGGATAAGGTTGAATACCCTTGACCTACAGTATGGTGAATCTCCAGAAACAGGGTTGGTGACCAACGCACAGAATATATGAAAAAGAAAATTTGAGCTCATTTAATTATCATTTATTTGCACCGATTGTCCACAAGATTAAAACCCCCCGCCCAATATTTTGAAAGTCCCCTTTGTGCTGTCAAAGCAGCTCCATCAAGCAGATGTCCCTTGAATCCCCAAACTCTGCAAAACATTTTCCAGAGTATCACCCTCCCTCCACAGGCTTGTCTACTTTCCACAGAGCATCTCTTCCCAGGTAAGTGGAGCACATGTACCCATCCAAAGCACATGATGTACCTTCTTCAACTGCTCCGAGGTCCAGTTCTGAAACTCAGATGCCCATTATGGGCATTTTTAGAGGCGGACCAGGGTTAGTGTCGGCACTTTGACTGGTCTGCAAGCTAAAAAGTGCAAAGAGTGATGCACTATGTTTTGTGACACATTCCTTATGAGAGAAAACCACAGCAACATATTCAGGCTGCTGGAAAGGGGGAAAAACTAATTAAGGACACACAAGGGTTATGACAATTACCTCCACTCAGTAAGGTAAGCTAGCAGCATGCTAAAAATACGTATGTGCTGTGGGTTTATGTGTGCATTTGTACTGATGCTTGTGATGTCTTTGGCAGACAGTCAATAACAAATCCACAGCAGGCTAATTAAGATTTCTGAATGACAGCACGTGCTTTTAGGAGTTCTCTACATTTTGGTAAGAGCTACTTGTCATCAAATGATCAATTGTGGAAGTTTCACACTCAGTTTGTGAATTTGCGCCTTTTGATATCACATTTACTCCATCAAGCTAGCACAGTTCCAATGAACAGTTTTACATTAAGGCAATTTGGTCACAAAAAATTAATTTGACTAAGCCTAATAATTCCCAGCTTAAATGCATCAAAATTTTTGATGTTTGCAAGCTAGCTAACACTGGTGTCACCTAAGAGGTTCTCCTCCGTCATACAAAAATTTAACTTAGCCTCAGAAAACTTACAGTGAAGCAGCGATAGCCAACCACTTCCAACTGGGGTGAGGCAGGGTATTAACTGTTAATTTACTGTGCCATAATGTAAGAGGGAAAATATTAGCTAATAGAAATTGATTAAACGTGCCATGTGCAACTTTCGGAAATTCCTTATTATTATGGACACTAGTAAGTGCAGTCAGCATTCTGTCGCTCCCTCTGACTCCCAAGACTGACTGACATTATGTTTTGACCAACATTGTGTTTTTTTTTGTTGATAAATTGCATTAATAAAGCGTAATATCTTAGTTAGTTCTAAATAGGCTAGTGACTTTGTAGAAATCTATTCTTGGGTGTTGTTACCATAGCATGGCACTTTGACTGAGTTTACATGCACATTAATCCCACACTATCATTCCGAATGAATATGAAAATATTTCAAATTTGAAACGAGTCATGTAAACAGCATATTTTGTTTGGATATTCTGAATTAGACCTTATTCCCAATTAGCCTGGTAAAACCAGACTCTGCTACTTCGCTTCGCTTCGTACACAGAGTCTGGACACTCGTCATTGACAAATGTTTACTTCCTGGTGGGTGGGCGCTTGTCAGAAGTTCAAAATCATTGGTGTTCCCGTAAACTAATCACTAACGTTTGGCGATGACGTATGTTATGCGCCAGCTCGGCCGCCTAGTACTTCCGCTGTAAACACAGTCCTTCATACCAGGAATGCAGCGAAAACAAACTGATCAGTACATTAAAGTTAATACTGTACCTATACATATGCCCATCTACCAAATTTTAGCCTTCACTCATTCACTTAAAAGAACCAAAGGTGCTCTTTCTGTTCTCCTTGCAAGAAACAAACTGTTCAGCTATCGTTTTTCCTGCCGATACTGCTGCTATTAAAAAAAAAAAAAAACGTAAGAGACCCGAAACCAACAGCAGAATCGGCGAAAATAACGCATTATTTACATTAGGACGAAATCTGCGTTGACATGAAAACTGAACCGTTAACCATACTTGTGCTAACATCATACCCAGCTCGCTATCTAACTTTATAGTAACATAGTTTGGCTCTAAGTGTTTGGCTGTCTCAGACAGCCATTTCATTCATGGATAATGACAACACTGAGAAAGCGAATAGGTCTTGTGACATGAACAAAAACACGGCTTTTAAAAAGTTCACTGCTAATTTAAATAGTGTGAAATTCGCGAGCAATATAACACTAGAGGCTACAAGCTAGCTGAGGTGGTTCGGCTGTCCCACAGAGATGAACAGGGTGCCTATATTTCATATGTTTCGTTATGGATATTAAGTAGATATGACAACTTTTCTCGAAACTTGTAGGGAGTAGCGCTACAACATCATTTTCATTCAAAAAAAACTAACCAAACATTCATCTTGATGTGGCTATAAGTCGCTGATACCTGGGATTTTCTCCACGACAGAGCGAATGGCCTCACGTGTATCTATGTCCGTGGCCATTGTTGATTTCGGAGACTAAAATTTAAAACTCGGCGCAGCGACGACGTCATGGCTCTCAGCCACGCCTTCTGTTCGTTGGTTGGTCCGGCGTATTTTCTGCCGAGGTAAACAAGGCAGTGCTCCGAGTGACCAGATTGAGTACTGAAGCGAAATGAAATTAAGCGGAAGTACGAAGGCTGGTGGAGTCAGGCTAATTCCCAATGTGGCATTTTCCAATTCAGAGGCTGTGCACACAGGAGACGTATCCGTTTTTTCAGTTTGTAATTTTCAAATTATTTACTAATGGTAACATGCACCAGATGAGTATCATTTTACCTTACCTTCTATTGAGTTTAATTATCTAGCGCTTCTATTTTTAGTTCGCGTCCAAAGCTAAATGTGAAGATACACACCCCTCGTCATGGTCAGTTTCACAGCGGGTGACCAATCACAGGACAGATTTGTATTTCCATCAGTCCACTTTCAAAAACAGAATTTGTTCAGAATTTTGGTGTGAAATACATCAGCATTACTATGCACTGTGTCTCCCTAATTCACAGTCACCAAAGACAATAGTTACCTCCTCCGATAAGTATGCTGCTGTTCGGGTGAACAGACAACAGCTGGGATATTCTCCTCTCAGCCTCTCCCCTGGACATGAGCTGCAGTGTACACACAGACTGTCCCAATCCACAGCTTCACGGTGAGTGACAACCCCTCCCTTGCTAATTAAAATGAGGGTTTACTGCTGTCCTGCTCCAGGCTTATCATTAGCCAATAGTCAATCCTCACTCTAGCAGAGGAGCCGCCTCTCGCCTCTGGACCAAACAGCTGTTTGAGGCCCTCGGGTGCTGGGGTGCATGGGGTCGCATACTGCTGGGAGCCCTGTCCTGCCCACTCACAGCTGCTGTGCTGATTTAAGATTAATGTGAGCTGCTCGGATAAGCGCAGAGGGAAACACAAGGAAGTGCAAAGTCCAACCCACCCTTTCCATCTGTAAATTCCTACCATCTGAAAGTGTGGTTGCATGATGACTTGGTTTCCAAGACACGCAAATATTCAATGACAAGATGAAAATGACCCCAAAAGCTTTTGGTCTGATTGATTGATTGTCATATATAGCCTTGACAGAGTTTTATCCAGAACTTTTTCCCCGTAATCCTGTTCACATGTGGACAGACAGGCAGACAAACAAATGGAGGCGACTTCGTCGGCACAAAAAAAAAGTCATAAAAAGTTACAACCTCAACCCCAAGGCTTTGGACTGTATGTAAAATACAATGGAAAAAGAATTAAGAGATTTGTAAATTCTCTTTTACCTACATTTGAAAATGGCACAAAGAAAAAATTATTTCAAGTTTCACCGTATAAACTCTATTGATTTTTGTAAATATGTGACCCTGCCTGTGATAACCCAGCTGAAGTCATTTTCTGGTGATGTACAGTTTTTTACACAATGTCATTCTACCTCATGTAAGGAATATTCTGTGGAAAAATCTAACTGATATCTCTAATATTGACCGAGTAAGGTCATTTCAAAGTTTTGGCAGGCATGACATGTCTTTAAACTAGGCTGGTCAGCTTCACAAGATGTTAATCTACTTGTATAAATACAAACGCCTCATTTCTGAAATTTCCATGGTGATACGAAGCAATCCATGGAAAAATCCGCACCCGGCTTAAGTCGCAACTCTTCTGCCATACTTTTAACTGACCTGCTTTACGATGGTGTGCATTATGGTCTACATTCATTTTTACTGGTAGAAAAGAAGTTCCTAAATCGAATGACACCAAAACTATCAGGAGTTTATCCGCCGAAGGTAAACTAAAAGCCGATTAAAAACCAGGCTTGTGGAAACCAACTTCTGGTATTTCTCCGTAAAAATTGTTAACGAAGTGTCAATAAATTCATTAATTTTAATATGTATGATGTTAGAAATTCATTTTTGAACACGATATTTCGAAACCAGAATATGTAACCTATCATTTACAGCAATAAACTCACATCTCATATTTTTGTCATTTTTTATCACAGGGGCTACTTGACGGTCTTTATGTCAAAATTAGATCAGGCCAGTTTAGCCAGGTTTTCACGGGCGGGGTCACATATTGCAGCTACAATATTCATACAGTATGTTTTAAGCAAATTTTCACAAAAGGGCAAATTCTTAATTTCTCATTGCCCAAGACGACAGGGACCATATGCAAATTTTACTGAGATGTATTTCTCAAAAATGTATAATACTGTACAAACATGGAAGGTGCATGGAAATACTGTACGTAAGTGCAACTCGACTGCGGCCCCTACCACAATTTTTGCAAGTGAAATCTAGTTCTTGGCTTAAGGTTCTCGGACCCCGGGCGGTAGGTAAGAGTGAAATTAAAATGGGCCAAAAAAGAGACCCCCAGGCCTGTCTGGGATTGAGCCTCTTGACTGAGTTGAGGTACTCCAGGTTCCATTAGGCTATCAAAACCAGGAAAGGGGGGCTGATCTCTTCAAACTAGTGCCTCCACTCCGAAGATGCCAGCTTGACGGTCGGGCACTCACTATCCCCAATGTTGCACTTCCTGTCCACTGGGGTCAACCGCCGAGAGAAGAAGGCACAGGGGGGGAATCTGCCTGAGAGAGGACGGCCCCAGCTCCGACATCGAAAGTGTCCGCCTCAACTGGGGGCACGGGAGATATTTTCAAAGTGGGGGGGGGGACCAAATTGTGTGCAAAAGCCCCGGTAGCAAAATCAGATTTCCAGATATTGGACTACCACTTCTGGCCCACTGCCGGACCACCATGCAGCATCATCTTTCAAACTTGTCTGAATTTTAAGGGAATAACATTGTTATTGAAATGAATTAAAAAGTATTAATGAATGATTTAAAAGATGTTTTGATCCAAACTGGCAGAACTGTAGGCTTTTTGCCTTTAACCTGACCGTGGACCATCCTTGAACTGATGAGCTGTTTTGGTCAAACCTGTGGAACGTACGGCCTATTTTAAACGCTAGTGGATCCTATGGTTTACAACTGTCCCAGATATGTCCTTTTGAATTACAGGGAAATTTGTATAAAATGATGTACAAGGTCTCAAGATTTTACATTTGATGTAAAACTGTGGCCATAAAAAATATGGTGTCCTGGGATTGAATATTTCAGTCTGAATCAGTGTGATGTAGCTTCAGTGAAACACTGCAACCAGCAGGTGTAGAATATGCATGTGATACTAAAAAATGCTTTTTTAAATGTTGAATCTACTTCAGAGAAAACTTAAGCGAAAAAGGCAAAGTTTAAGGGGTTAAGTAATGTCATCCAAGATAAAAATCTCAACCTTCTTCTCAAATACTCCAGCAGTCACCAAATTCAAGTCTGTAAGCATATGAGACTCGACTGATTCAAACCCAAATGTCAGCTGTAGATAGGTAACAGCCTCTTGGCACGCCACCTGCATCTCCAATTCACCACTTAATTTATTCCTCTGCACTCTTACTGTAACACGGGAGAGATGTACAGCAGATAAACGAGGAAAGAATGAATTAATTAATTATGTCAGTTGGAAGCCAATATAATTATCTTCCAAGGCATTTTGGAGGAGAACTGAGGTAACAGTTTGCACTGCACTAAGTTGTTCGATGTGGAACGATCATACACTTTTAGCTTTTTGGTGATTTTCTATTACGAGATACCAGGAACAGTGTTTTCCTCGCTACATTTATTGGCAATGGAGGACTCCATACCTACTGTAGGAGTGTTAATTGACAGGTGTTAGAATTGGTGGACCTCGGGGTTATGTGAGATTGTCTTCATTAGTGCATTACTCTGAGATTAGATGTACAATAGATGCAATGAAAGAACTCTTACCAAAAGAGAGACTATGCTGCACTTCAGAGCTTGCCCTTATGAAAATATCCTATAGTTATTTCTTTGTAATACTGTAGTATTTTTGGCATAACTATAGTATTACTATAGTTTGCACAGTATAATTAGAGTAGTACTATAGCCATCATATTATAACTATAGTATTACCACAGTCAACAGTACCATGATATTACTATAGCCCACACAACTGTATTGCTGTAGTTTGAATAACTATAGAATTGCGATAGTAATAGTACACTATGGTGGCGAAAATACCATCCGTTAACTATATGATAACTATAGCTTGGAACTATAGTAATTTTTCATAAGGGTGTCTCTGTGACCACAGTCTTAAATGAGAATAATTTTGTGCACATATTTTTGCATTTGAAACCTCTGGGCCTATTGCAGGACACAGTAGGACCCACAGGGGCATCTTATTTTGCATGAATTCACACTGCATGTACTTTGACTACAGTTGATTTGGGCCCCTGTCTTACCCACGCACAAGCAATGTCGCTCGCCAAATGGAAGCAAGACATGCAGTGCTATAGTTAGTATAGAAAAAAATGTGATCAGTGACGATATCTGAGGCAGGATAACCGTTTGAACTTTCAGGTTATGTAGAGTGTGCAGTAAGTTGAAAAAAATGCTATTATTGAAAGTGTGGATGGAGCAATTATTTTCCGTTCATTGTGTGGACTTTTCATTTAAGCTTGTTCAACTTAATCGAAACATTGCGCTAAAACTTAGTGTCTGTGAAGCGAATAGATGTTATTCAGGCACTCTCAGTCTGGTTTAGGAAGGACAAAACGCAGAATCCAGTGTTCTGTGCACAGTCCCTTTTTTAATTGTACACTTTCATGAAACTTTAACTGCAAAGCCCTTCTGTTGTAAAATCTGTTTAATTTTGCCTGAGTCCTTCCCTGCAGCACACTTCTGATGCACGTTCTTCATTAAACCGACAAAACACTCGTAAACACGGCCAGATCACACCAGTGCATTTGCCCACAAGAAGTTCATGGTGGATTGACTATTTTTTTTGACAGACTACCCTTCATCGGCTCCGCATTTTCATTACGGCTTCCAATTTGGATGCCTTCCAAATTACCCCCATCTTTGGGCAAGACATGAGATAATTACACAAGCATCTCACAAAGAAGTGGAAACACAATTAAAAGTCGTCCTCCTGGTGCTCCGGCGAGGAGCTTTGTAGGTCAGAGAGACAGCAGGCCATTTCGGCAAGCTGCGCCCCGAATCGCATGGCTAATATTTTAATTGTAATAATTAATACTGCTTCCATTTTACACAGCTGCTAATTACACTCCGTCACATAAGTGCAGTCATTATTCTCGCAAGGTGGATTGGGCCTGATCCCAGCAAGCAGTGACTCACAGAGTAGATAGGTGTGAAAGCACAGCCATTTCTACCGCACCTGTGTCACGGAGAGCATGTGATGGGTCGCTGAGCAAACTGCAAGAAAGGAGAGCTTTGGTCACTGGTGCAGCTTCCTGTTCCGTAGCTATATTGTGCTACATAGAGCATTAACCTTAGCTGAACGTAGACCAGCATGTACTGTCCATAAGTGTGTAATGGTTCCTGGTTGCCTGGCTCCCCCGATTCTAGTCTAGCATAACTTCTATATTATTGGTGATTCTGTCCTTACCTGTTTATTGAGTGACTGAATATTTTGCTCATCCTCCTTAGTTTTTCATTATCGTACAGGTAGATTAGATCAAGTCACATTTTTGCTGGTAGTCATTAGTCACAACAAACTAAATTTTAGATGACTGTGTACACTCAGTCTAAACTTGTTTTCCATCGCCTTCTCACACATCCTCAGCCCTGTTTGAAGCCTAGAATTGTGAGATCCTTTTCTCGTGTATTTTTTCCTGTGTTGGCATCCTTGCATGGATCCCTTGTGTTGAATTTTTGGACAGTGTTTTCTCACTTTGTTCCGTCCTATTTTTTATTTTGATTATGTTCTTGTAATTAAAGTGTTCCAGCTGTGCCTAAGTCCACCTTGCTTTGTGACCTGAGAGTGTGAATATGCATGTGAGGCATAATAATTATTATTATGTCTCCCGCAAAAGCAGAAGGGCACACTGCTTTACTCTCCGTCCGTAATTCCGTGACTCGGTGAGTACGAAACACTACTGTTTCCGGGTCATATCTCATAAAGTATTTGAAATTTGTGAAAAAAACTTGGTATACGTATGCTTAGAACTAGGGGTGACCTGGTGCCTTTTGCTATTTTGGTTATTCTGGGATTTTTTTTCTTTATTTCCATGGCAACACATTTTATCTGGGGGCGGGGGACATCACTGTGCATCACATGCACATCACTCTAGTTCTCATGGAGATTAGGACTTAACCCAACGATGGTGAAAGGAGTGGAGATACTCCAGCTTTTGCTAGACCCATAATCACTGTACCGTCTCGTGACAGTTAGAGCCTGTCAGTCCCACATATCCAAAAATACCGGTCTGTGAACAGAAAAAAAAGGAAAACTGCCCTCCCATTGATGAATAATAAGGAGAAAACCTCAAACATGAAGGTCAATCCTGCAGTCCTATCAGCCTTAGGACTGTTCACCTTCATTTCTTTCAACAGGAATCCTTAACTGTCTCCATATGTCTTTTTTTTTTTCGCTTTGTTGAATGATAATGTTTGCATATGACTGAAGCATTATAGAAGCGATGAGCATTAAATATTAATTTGATTAATATGTCGATATAGACAGGTGCTGTGTGATACGGAAAGCCCAAAGCAACTTGACATGTAGTGTCACTGTTAAAGGCAGCTCTTGCAAGGAAATGGATGATGACTGTAATGAAATACTCCATTGTGAATCTGAAAGTTGAGGTGAAGGCAGCTGAGGAAGGAAAATACTGTATATTCATTTTCAGAGGTTCCTTGTGGCTCAGTCCGATCCTTCCTCTCACTCTCTCATTTATTTGTCAAAGTAAATGGTTTTACCAAGTTGTTTAATGCGAAAGTCCCTACTAAGAGGCCATTATATCATTTTATTGTGCACTATACTGTTTTGTGTACATTGTAAAGATTTAATTTCCTGGTGTCCTTTGTTTGTGTATGTCTCAGTGTAGTAACAGCAGGATCATTGCACACTGTGCTTGTTACAAGCAAATGTACTCCATTAAATAAAGGCCTAAACATGTAGTCATTAACATGCAAATGGTGCCTTATGAAGAGATTAGTTAATTGCAACTCATTTGCATAATTAATGAACACTCAAATGAATAATGCTTTAGCGAATTTGCACTGTGCGGCTTTGAAATAAATTATAGAAGATTCGTCAGGCTGGGAGTACATGATGTGTCTCATTTTGCCTTGTTGAAAGGAAGAAGCAGACCTCAGTATGAGTATGAGTATGAGTTTTATAACATTAATATGAATTACAGCTGCAAGCAGCTATTGGATGAGGCCGGGCAATAGGCAGAAAATGAGATGAGGACAGGAAGAGGAAGGAGATCTGTAATACTAAAATTGGAAACGTTAATTAAGAAAATTGTGTTCATAATGTCTCCTTACTTGGATTCTTTTGAGCTAAAGTAACAGCATATTCATCTGTTAGTTTTATCATAATGAATACCATGTCAGTTAGAATACTCACAAACATGTCGTCGTAGTACCAGTCAGGGCTTGAACCAGCAAAATTTATGACATAAACAGGCTCCTAACAGGATGTGTTTCCTGGGCAGATACACTGCCTGTACAAAAAAGTTGCATGCTATAATATTTTGTTGGACCACCTCTAACTTTGATCACGGCGCACATTCGTTGTGGTATTGTTTCGTAATTCTTGTACAACAACATTTATTTCCGACCAGCTCAGCATTCATGTTTGGCTGAGATATTGTTTGTGCGGTGGATGAGTCAAACCAATTAATCAAGCCTTCTCCAGCACAGGACTTTCAGTTGGTGAAGGCTTGTTGAGCTTCAGGATTCCATCCCAGTTCCTGGGGTTTTCCCCTGAATAGACGCGTTAGAGACTGGGCAACCATGCTGACATTTTTAATAAAGCATCGGTAGAAGCTGGCAAACCCCAGGAAACGTCGAAGCTCCTTTAAGGTCTGTGGGACTGGCCATGCTGCTACTGCCTTCACCTTGAATCTCTGTCCGGTGATGGCGGTGCATGACACTTTTACCTTGACAGGCGCTGGGCGTTCCTCTCCACAATGGGTGCATGGGCCGGTCGTCTTCCAATGGCGACGTGCGGATGGTCTGGAGAGTCCCAGTTTCGTGGGCTCCATCTCCATCTTAGGCAGCTGGGTGGGGCCTCTGGGCTGGACCCGCTGTCTCTCCTGCATGAGCTGGTCCAGACTGATGACGGCGTCGATGGAAGAAGATAGGGACAGGTCCAAGCCCATTCCGGAAGATGGTGATGAGGGCAGGCCCATTGCAGCCGCTGGCAGCGACCAAGGTCCGGAACTTGAGTGCGTAGTCCGTAGCGGGCATCGAACCTTGCCGCAGGTCCAGCAGCTGGTCCCCAGCCTTCTTCCCAGGGTGGTCGAGTACACAGCGGAACTGCTGTATGAAGCTGTCATAGGTGCTGAATGAAGCTTGCTCCCACACAGCAGTTGCCTAGTCGAGCGCCCTACCAGCGAGGCAGGTGATCTTCTCTGTATCACTCGGGGTGGAATAATAACTAAAATGGAGGGAGCACTGGAGAAGAAAGCCTCTGCATGCGGTGGGTTGGCCGTCGTTTCGCTCTGGCAGGCGCACTGGCAACTCGCCCTGGGGATTGGCTGGGGAGGCCTGCAGTCCGGCAGGAGAGACAGACGTCGAAGCTGGTGATGGAGAGCGGGAGATGAGCTCACGGAAGCCGTGAACCAATTCGTCCAAGGAGGCCCCAGTCGTGCATTCTTCCTCTGCTGATCCGCTAGCAGGCTGAAGGCTGAAGAAGGTCGGGAGGAGAACTCTCCCACATCTTCTGGAAGAGGTATCCTCACTGAGTCCGTTAATTCTGGTGAAGTCTTCTGAAAGGGTTTGACTCTCAGCACCAGTGAAGTGCCGAGAGATCAGGTATTGTGGAACTGGACTCAGGTGCGAAGATGGATCTGGTTTATTATGCCTTCACGGCACAGCAGGAGGGCACAGTCGTACACAAAACAAAAAGAACAAGGAAGTGAGGTTCCTGGATAATAATATTAGTAATAAGTATAACTGGGACAATAACAACAGTACTATGTATTACAAATAGAAAAGAACTAGGAAACGAGGTTCCTGGATTACAATAGTAGCGCTGACCAAAACAACTTAAAGGAACAGCCCTTAATCAATGAGATTTAAATGTACACACGAAATGCAGGAGCTAAGTCAAAACAAGACTGTCGTGAAACAACAGGCTTGTGAGGTTTACGAGACTTTGCACCGAGACGATAAGGAACAGATGCAGACAATCAGGTGGAGTGTGGAACGCGGTCCAGGTCTTAATAGGCTGGTGAGTTAGGAGGCTGGAGGTGTGGCGTTACAGTCATTCTGTTTTTGAAATCATAATGTTTAAAGATATTCTGTTTTACAGTGGGGACAATGTACTGCATGGGAGTAAAATTCAAACTTTTGTGGAAAATTCAGTTTTTGAGATAAAATTCTGAACCTTGACACAGTGAGCAACTTGTCACAGCAAAATATTGTCATCTATTTTGACATAGATTGGACTTTCATAAAGAAAGAAATTGCAATGTACACAAACAATAGCATTTACAGTCAGATATTTTTATACCCTATGAACTCAAATTTTGATAAAATGAAAATTTATGCAGTTGTTCTGTTGGAGGCAGTCTGGAGATGCTTTGTTGCCATTTTTGCGTAATTTGAAGAAAATTTTATGGACTAGTTTCACTTTTTACCTCAAAAAAAAAACAAAACCTCAACTTATCATAGATCGACTTATCTCAAAACTGTCTTGATTGAATGAATTTCTCAAAGGCAGTTACCTAAATTACATTTCAAAATATAAAACCATTCAAGCATAGCCATTCAGTGAATGTATTGGCTTGAAATTTGGCACCCATTTATGGGTTAGGAGAGTAATTACATTTGGGGGCAGACATCTTTTTTCGTGAAGTGTCTTACTCCGTGCTCCCCTACATGCGTTAGCATCTAGACTGCCGCCTAAAGCCCATTAGCACTGATCCTGTGTGTGAGCAGCAATACAGTTAATCGCCTATAGTTTCAGTGGAGATGTTATTGCGTTAGTAGGAGGTCGAGTTACCGCATTGCTCTCTCTCTCTCCCGGCTTCTCCGGCTCATTCATCCTCTTTGCCTTCTACTTTCTTCTTTCTTTGTGCGAGCTGCCCACAAAATGCCATTACTGTCTTTGCGCTGCAGTCATCATACATGCTAATAAGCAGGGACATCTGGTAACCAGTTTTTTTTCTGATTCATTAACTGGCAGCACTGCGGTGGCCAGAGGGGGTGATAGTGGGGATGGATGGGGGGTGGTTGATGTGCCGTGGCATTTTTGAGCGGTATTTTGAAGAGAACAGCATTTACTGGGCACGTTTAGCACATTTGACGGTGCCCTTCCACTGCCAACATTGTTTTAGCATACGCTGGCAAAAAGTATTTATCGTTCGTTCTCATTCAACCAATTGTTATGTGACCACACAGTTAAAATAAAACATTTTATATCAGGAAAATATAAGGGGAGGACCACCTATAGTTTACATGGGGTGTCAAACTTAACCCTTAGAGTGCTGAAATAAATTTGTGAATATATTAATTTTATTATCTTGTGCTGTTGAAAACCTATCATGTGGTGACTTGTTTAAAAGAGCTCCTCTGCAGGAGCTCTTTTAAACATGTTGCCAGATGATAGATTTTCTTGAATCATTGAGTAACAATAGTGGCATTTAGCGCTCTAAGGGTTAAGTCATGACAGAGAAGGTACTGCAGTAGTTGTTTATTCATATGAAGGGTATTTAAGCAATGTTATTTCAGTCAGCTGCCAAGATGCATGGTACTTTCAGGGAGTCGATCATTTTGAATCACTAGTGCTGAAACACAAGAACCAGCAGGTTTTGTTTTGACAGCCACAAACTAAAATGTAATTTTGTTTAATGCAATAATAATCATGCTGTTAAAGTAAGCCATGGAATCTATTATTTACGTGGTTTTAAGGCAAACACCAGACAGCAAGAAGGACAGCAATAGATTTTGTTCAAAGCCAAGATCTCACAGATAGTAAATTTACAACAATCAATTAAGTCACAACCCTTTGGCAGAATGATTATGGATATAATATAACGAATAGTTTGATGCACAGCGCAGTGTATTTTTACAAAACAAACAAATTCGTAAAAGTTAATGCAGTTTTGAAACGTTTTCCATAGGTATTTGGCTTATATACTGTTTTCTTGTCTCTACACTCTTGAAAATTGAAATGGAATGAACTGAAATGAGTATGAGATGTACACCTGGTGATTTTAGGTGTTACATAGATTTTTAAGTATCCTCCATTCACTCACACGGGCCTTTCAACCAGCTGAAATGAACTCCCGGGTTATTTGGGCTGTTGTGCGTCTCTGATGGGTCACCTCTGCGTCTGGCCCAAGGGGGGCGATGTGGCGCCTCCTGATTGCCATATGCTGGCATTATCCAGGTCAGTTCCCCTGATTTCTGTCCTGGGTCTCCCTGCACATTCAGCTGTGCATCAGGCCGATGGCTGCCTCTGATTCAGGTCCCCAGGCAAAATGGCTGCCGTGAAGCGCGGGTTTGTGAGGTTGCACGCCTACAGTGATCACACCTCTCTCTGGGACCAATAAGCCGCAGCACCGCTGAGCAGTGACATATGACAAGAAGAAGAAGAAATTTAGCTACCCAGTGCTGCACATGTTCATGTTTGTTTTACTGTATTACTTCTGTATGTAATTAATTGGATTCTTGAATTACACAAAACAGTTCTTTTCGTTTAAACAATGGAGACTCACTACCATGGAGTTGCATTTCAAAAGGAGCCATGGTGTGACAAATTTGCTGGTGTTATCAGTCAGTGTTCATTGGGATAATGCAGCTTATTTTTATTCCCCGCTCGCTAGGTGTCAATTGCAGCCCTGACTGATTAGTTCATTAATTTCATAAAAATCCTATCATGAATACATCAGTCATTTGCAGCACGCTGATACGCAACATGATGTAAATGAACTCAATGACACCAAAAGTAAGTGAAGGTGGGCACTATTTGACAGCAGACAAGAATTTCAAAGTCCACAGAAAAGCCACAAAATTAACCCTTAAAGCGCTTAATATTGTTGCTCAATGATGGAAGATATCAAAATCAAAGTTGCCACATGATAGGTTTTCAACAGCACAATAATAATTAAATTGATATTTTTAAAAAAATTACTTCAGCGCTCTAAGGGTGAAGGAGAATGGGCAGAGAATAAAGCGGGACTGAGACACAATAAAGTGAGAAACTGGAGGCTGGAAGAGTGTGAGTGTAGAACAGGAGTGTTGTTAAGCAAGCAGGATTCTCCCCCCACAAATCTGTGCCCCCACTGAGAGGAGTACTGGGCCGTAAACCTGGTTTGCACGTTGATTGGCTGGGGCCACGGGGGTGGGGGCATCTCTGACTGGGGCACAGCTGTTGAAGGTGCATGTGATCATATCTGCGGCGTGTTGACATGCAAGGAGCACAAAATGAATCCCGTTCCTCAGGAGAGCCGTGCATATGTCAACTATATTGTCCCATTAAGCCAATCCATTTATCAACTCACTGAATGGCAATTAAAGCTGGCAGAATGGCGCAGGTATATGATGTGCAGTTGGTGAAAACTTTGCTGCATCAGATGTCATCTGGGCGCCGGCATTTTACATGTGCCGGCACCTGCTGAGCCTGCTAATTCAAGAGTGCGGACTCCCAGTGGAGACGACTGCTTTACACATCGCTTACACTAAACACAGTTTCCACTGCAAAGCCGTTACGTTCATACACTGTTCTGCTGTATGGATGATGACCGCATCCTACAACCCCATTTCTGAAAGAGTAGAATTGGTATGGAAGATACAAAGAAAAAAAGTAGAGATTTGGGGGAAAAAAAAAATTCTTTGAGTTGTATTAACTTGAAAATGGTACTGAACAAAATCTTTCATCTTTTACCTCATTAGATCTAATTAGACCTCGTCCATCAGACTGCCAGACAGAGAAGCGTGATTCGTCACTCCACACAACACGTTTCCACTGCTCGAGAGTCCGGTGACGGCACGCATTACATGACTCCATCCGACGCTTAGGATTGTGCTTGGTGCTGTCAAGCCTGCGTGCGGCTGCTTAGTCATGGAAACCCATTCCATAAAGCTCCTGCTGCACAGTTTTTGTGCTGATGTTAATGCTGGAGGAAGTTTGGGACCCTGCATTCACTGAGTCAACAGAACGTTTGTGATTTTTATACACTATGGACCTCAGCACTCAGTGACCTCGCTCTGTGACTTTAAGTGGTCTGCCACTTCAAAGTTGAGCGGTAGTTGTTCCCAAATGCTTCCACTTATTACTGACCGTGGAATAGCTAGCAGGGGAGAAATTCATGTGCTGACTTATTGCGAAGGTGGGATCGTATGACTGTACCACACTTGAATTCACTAAGCTCTTCAGAGCGACCCACACTTTCACGAAAGCTTGTAAATGCAGACTGCATGGCTCTGTGCTTGATTTTATACACCTGTGGCAATGGGTCTGAATGAAACACCTGAATTCAATGATTAAGATATGCGTCCCAATATGCTGGTCCATATAATGTACGTAGCCTTGCTCGTACATTTTGCAATAGTGAATAGTGAATTTATAAATAAATAGTGAATTTATTTTATTGCTGCAGAACAGTGCTGAGCCCAGACCTGACAAATTGAAGCAACCCCAGATCATAACACTGCCTCCAGAGGCTTATACAGAGGGCACTATGCATGACGGATGCATTGCTTCATGGACTTCTTTTCTTACCCTGATTTGCCCCTCACTGGAACAGGGTAAGTCTGTACTTATTAGACCACATGACCTTTCTCCATTGCTCCTCAGTCCATTCTTTACAATTCCCTGCAAATTGAAGTCATTTTTTCTCAATAAGTCTCCCAGACACGTGACTTTCTTGTGGCCACACAACTGTCAAGAACCAATCCTCAGAATTTTTGTAGCATTCTGCTTGTGCAGGTGGAAATGCTCTTACCTTCATAATTAAACACAGCCATGAGTTCTACTGTTGATTATTTTATGATGAAACATCACCAAGCAGTTTAGTGATCTCCGACCAGAATCAGACATGATTTTAATCCAAACAGTTTCTTGAGCAAAGTTGATAGTTCATCGCTATCCTTTTAGGTTTTAATAAATTGTACAACAGTTTGTGACCCATTTTCAGTGATTTTAGCAATCTCCTTTGCTGTTTAATTTGCTTGATGTTGGCCAATAATTTGCCCCTCTGGAAACACAGTGACATCTTTTCAACGACCATGGGATACGTCTTCTGACATGGTTGCTGAAGAAATGAGAAGTTACGCACTGAATCAGTCAAGATTAAAAGAATATTATTGCCAGCTGAAATGTATTCATCATTGCAATAACGATTCTATCATAGCCTCTAGAGTTTTTGCTTATTCAGATGCAAACAGCGACTTCTTTTTTGGACAGGAGTAAATATGGAGCAAATCATTTACTAAAGGAGAAACACATTACAACTAGTGATTTACAAAGTGAGTTTATACCGCTGTCATTCTGCCTCCTGCTAATCAGGGCCATCTGATCTATCTCATGATGTATTGAGAGTAATTAATGACTGCGCACATTATTATGTGAAGCCAGTGTGACCAAGGTGAATATAAACAATGCCTTCAGAATGTTTTATACTGTGAATAATCCATAGATAGATGGAGTAATTAATGTCCTACCAAACAGAGTTAACCCTTAGAGTGCTAAATGCAGCCATTGTTGCTCAATGATGTAAGATATCAAAATCAAAGCTGTTGAAAACCTATCATGTTTCGACTTGTTTAAAAGAGCTCCCCTGCGGGAGCTCTTTTAAACAAGTCGCCACATGATAGATGTTCAACAGCACAAGATAATTAAATTTATATATTTTTTACATTTATTTCAGCACTCAAGGGTTAATGGGGACTTTTCAGAGAGGTGGACTGAATGAGCGTGTAGTGGAAGTGCTCACATTCCCATTCTCAACTGCAGGTTTACATGCTGAATGCTGAGGAAAAATACCAGGCTCTTTCTTTCTACATCCTGCACTTCTTTCCCTCTCTTGGTTTTCCCTCTCTTTCTTTCTTTCTCCTTTAACTCTCACTATCCCTCTCAGCACTCTCACACAGATGCATGTAAACACATACTGTTCATCATGCCTATACAGAACATGACCTGAGGACCCCGGTTTAGCTCCTGTGTTACTGGTCGATACACACCCCAGTTTTCAAGGCCTCGAGATGGAGTCCAGTGAAAGAGAATTTTCTGTTGATGGTCTGCCAGCCTGTGTGTGTTGCAGCATCACATGTCAGCGACTGTGCTTTTCACGAAAACACATTCTGACATCACTAATGAAGCTGTTCTCAGTTTCAGGAGATGTGGGGGGGGGGGGGTCTTCTGCTAAAGTCCCATTCTCACCATCTCACCCCTCTAAGGGAACTGCAACTTATCCCCTTCTGTCTCCGGGCTGTCAAGTTCAGACCTCTTGATCAACCTCATCGCAGAAAATATGATATAACTGCTCGAGTTCCCAATCAAATTTTGAGTTACATATTTTATACCCTTATGAAAAGTTACTGTAATTCCAAGCTATAGTTATCCTATAGTAAATGGATGGTATTTTCGCCACCATAGTGTTGTATAACTATAGTGATACTATAGTTATTCAAACTACAGCAATACAGCTGTGCGGATGACAGTATATCATGGCACTGTTGACTGTTGTAATACTATAGTTATAATGCGATAGCTATAGTACTACTCTAGTTATACTATATAAAATATATAATACCACAGTTATGCCATTATACTATAGTATTACTAAGAAATAACTATAGGATATTTTCATAAGGGTATATATATCAATATGATCACATCGGATCATGCTCTGCAAGATTGGTGACTCGTCAAGCTCGCTATCAGTCAGAAGTCCAATTCCTTTCATAAGACTGCTGCACTGGTAATGCGTGTAAATGCCTTTTCTTTTGTTTGATGAAAGGAGATGAAGTAAATGCTGAAATAAAATATTAACACAGAAGTGAAACTCATTGTGTATGGATCTTCTGGAGTAGCACTCCCTTGCCTTTGTGCTCTTTGACCTGCTCGAGGAGCAGGAAGGCTGAGCCCTTGCTGGTTTGACTTTGAGGTGAGCCAGGCCAGCTGTGTACACTCAGGGCTGGCAGTGCGCTGCTCCGCAGAGCTGCAGTGGGGCCAGAGCTCAGCTCCTTTACTGGGACGCAGTAAAACTGCAGCGTAACACAGGTCCTGCATCACTCTGCCATCCAGCTCAGGCCCAAGGGATCCGGCTCCCACAACCAGAGTCAGTGGACTGTACTATTTCAGACCTGCCATGCTTCCACTCAGAACTTTCCAACCATTAGCTTTAATAATTAATAATGGCAAACAAATACTTGGAAAAACTGTGATGGGTAAAGAATGCAGCGGATGGAAAAAAAAATAGTAGAAACATTTACAACATTGCATAGATAGATAGATAGATAGATAAGCTCCAGTTCTAAAGCCAGTTCCTTGGTCAGAGGTACTGGTAGGAGTGTTCCTGTAATGCATGTTTTTTGTAATTCAAAAGTTGTATCTGCGCATTCAAGTATGGTAATTTCATTACAATGATAGCAAACAAAGGAAACACACACACACACATATATTTTAAAGGGAAAAGGCACATTCAGGTTGAGCTTTTATCTCATTTATTTCTTAAATAGCATGTCTTATAAAAAGTGTACTTCACAAAAACTAAGTGTTTATAAAAACAAAGCAATGGTTCAGAAACCACATGTATTTTAGCCTTAAGCACTGAAATGTTGCACTTGCATTTGCATTTGAACTTACGACCTGCTCTAGAACATCCTGATCACAGTGTAGTGCAGTGCAGTCTGGGTAGTGTATGCCAGTGAGAAGCTGAAGCCCTTGAAGCCTATAAGGCCAAGAAAAGCCTTTGGTTAATCGCCGTGGAGACGGCAGCTTAAATGCAGCTACACGTCATGGGAGAGTCTTCACCCTCCTCAATGTTCATCCCGAAGAGCGTGATGAGCTGTGGGTGCACCCTGCAGAACGAGAGGCCTCATCTTAGCCGAGAACAGTCTCACAGGACGACGGTCTCAATACAGCAGATCACGATGTGTAAGTGTGCAATCAATCTCTGCAGAGCAAGGGCCAATCTAAAATCATTTTTCCACAGGCAATAACCTAACCAATCTAGTCCTTAACTCAAAAGTCATTTATAAATATGGCATTTGAGTGTGTCCCATACTCATAGAGGTAAAAATATAAATGTCCGCATTTCCTCCATTTGTCTCCTTCTTCAACCAGGAAGTATGAAGAGGCACATTCCTGAGATGCATCCAATGTCTCCACTGAACAGTGTGGATAGTTAAAGAGAAGCATTTCACTAGATGCAGTAAACCAGTGGAGTGCGGTCGGGCTCCACTGCCATCACCTTCAGTTCTCTGGTCGGTCCCTACCTGACGAGGAGTTCAGAGGGCAGCTCCACCAGGTCACCATCGATGTTCCAGGGGTGACTCCCCTCCGAGGTGATTATGGGCCTGTTTTTGGAGTCGAGCTCAGAACTGTCCTCCGACAGGTCATCTCCCCAGCTGCTCCAGAACGGAAGCCGTAACTTCACCGCCTGCACAGAGTGCGTTTCCACAAAGGTGAAACTGAACTATAAAAGAAAGACAAACATAGATTCTTAATATGATGTTAAACCAACAATCATTTTTTCTGTGAATGTACTGGACAGTGAGCACCTTATTATTTGGGCCCAAAGGTATTTTTCTTGATTTGGCTGTGTATTCCACAATTTTTGATCAGCTATCAAACAATTCAAGTCTTCAAAGTACAGATTACCAGCCCTCGATAAAGGGTATTTTATGCAGCAACAATGTAACAATTGAAGCATTTTTCATTTTGGTATTTTAATGTTTGGGACTGAATGGTTTCAATGGAATTTCTGATTTGAGATGGATGTCCAAGCATCCCCTTTATTTCCCTCATATTCAAAATTTTCTCAGTCCTGATCGTAGGATTTTTGTGTGTCCGTTAGTTTATGTTCTTCACGGCTCCTATTTTTAGATGAAAATCTTTTTCTGTGAATATTTAATCTTGACAACCACAAGGGGGGTGCTAATGAACAGTAATTCAGCAACTGGGAAATTGGCAATTTGCGAGAAAGGTAACCAGCTCTGTGTTCCAGAGTTACCCTTTAATCCTTCCGGGCCTCAGTTCGAGGATGTGGCACAGTATTATGGGCTATTAACAGAACGAGGTTAATCACATCATAGCCCAGAAATAACTCCCGGCGGCGGGTAAAACCAATGGTTGCTTCTAGTGTAACAGTGATGAGAACATAAGGTATGAACAACATTGACAATCCTTCTAGTCATCGATTAAAGTGGGCAAATTGGATGACTTCCAAAACTCAGGGGGCAATTAGTTTTCCCACGCAGGGCCAGATAGTGCCAGATAACCTTTTTCAAAGATATGAAATCATTGCTTTAGAGCTGTATTTTGTGTTTAGTCAGGTTGACTTAAAAATTTAGTTTGAAGAACTGCAAGGAGATAAACCTGCTAAATTAGTGGAAGTGGGGAAGAAGGTAAATATTTTTTATAGCACTGTAAATTGAGTGTATTCTTCAATTCTACTTTTAACTTTCAGCAGTACATTTCATAGATGGCTTACATAAGAACTCTTTTTGATTCTGATCCCAAAAAATATTACTCAATAGATACAAGACATTAAAAAAATGAGTGAGTCGTTCTGTAGTGCATTTGCATGTTGTTCAAAGGATATCTGACAAGCTGAACTAGAGCCAGCATCACCCCCACAGCTCTTGAGTGTTTTGGACAAACTATTAAGTAACAACAAGCAGATTTTGCAAAAAAAAAAAAAAAGAAAAAACTGTATCCCTCCAGGGTTTAGCTTGGCAGTCATTTATTCGTCACATAATGCTCAATTTTCACGGAGGACATTTTTTTCTTATTTTGTCAGGATCCATGTCAATATGACTTACTAGGTTTTTCCATCCAAAAAAGTAAAATATCAATCATCAAAATAATGGACAAAAACCTTGCAGTTATCTATAATGATTTCTTAATTCAAACCATAGCCTTACACACACCGTGTAACAATCTAAACCTATTAATTTCAAAACAGTAGGTCAGTCACCAGTTCCCACTAGCATTTTGTTTTACATAAATGTCCTGCACAGCTGCGCTCTGACTTGGGACTGACCTGACAGATCACATGACATGTATGATGCTTCACAATAGGCTAGTTCGACTTGCTCGGTTTCGCCATTATAAAAAATAGAACATTGAATGAGGGAAAATCTAGTAAGATCAACTAGCTACTGTAGGTCTTTGCTTCACAAACTATTAAATAATGATGACTTGCTAGGTTTTGCCACAGCAAAATATAGGGAGCCAGGGATTATTTTTATGTATCTGACTATATGTGATGAGGCAAGGCCTAGTGAGTATAAACATGATCCTAACTCTGTTTCGACCAAAATTAGACATACAACATTTTCCATAACATTCTAGAGTTATCCTCTTAGATCCCATAATATGAACACACATCTCCAGCCCACGCTGATTGAAAGTACCCACACTGGTACACTCTGCTCATCGTGACCTCAAACTGCCCCTCCTTCGCTGAGAGCACGTACTGAATCCAGGTTAAAGAGTGAGCGGCACAGTAAACTACAAGGAGACAGGTCAGCGTGGAAACAGGCTTATCTGCCTCAGTCTGAAAAGTGATTCACTGGGAACGGTCTCTCAGTAATTAGTCCTGGCAGCACGCTAACGGTGCTTGTGTGTGGAGGCCTCACCTGATTGTTGACACTGCTGTGCCTCTTCAGGTGCTTGAGAAACTCTGATTTGGACGCGTTTCCGACGGTGATCAGGGCCATACTGCCATTGTTGAGCCTGAAGAGGGAGACGTTCACGAGGCCAGATTCACAGAGAGTCTTGTGTTCACGTTACACACCGCATACCCTTACCACAGACGAGCTTGAGCAGTTACTTATTACTATACCTATGGGGGGGTGCACAGTTTCTGTGAATGTGTCACCTCCAAAGACATGCATGGTCTGGATTTCTTCATCACAACACAATGTAGATAATGCTAGATTCCACCGGTGACATAAGCATGTGCGCGCCAGTGTATGAGCGAGTGTGTGTGTGTGTGTGTGTGCGCGTGCGTGTTTGTATGAGTGTGTGTTCGTGCGTGTGCGTGCACGCGTGCGTGTGTGTATGAGTGTGCGTGCATGCGTGTGCATGAGCGAGTGTGTGTGTGCGTGCGTGTGTGAGTGTGTGTATTCTGTTCCATGCCTGCAGATTTAAGTTCCAGCTCACAGTGACCCTCTGGAGACAGAGCAGAGCTCATGCTTTGATGTAGACGGCCCTCACCCTCAGAGGGTCTGTGTTTGGATTCAGCCTCTCAGGCGCAGAGGCAGACCAGCACTACAGAGTGTGCTATAAAGGGACCAGGGGCCCGGTAGATCAATCCAGTGTCTTTGCTGAACTTCGTGACACTGGATTTAGCACTGTGGACAGATGCTCGGCTCGCTAATCCCAAATACCACTTGGGTTTAATCAGAGTAATTATCTGCTCATTAGTCTAGTTAGAAGGCTTGACCAGGACAGTCTGATCCGACCACAAATTCGGGACCCTCACCCAAAAGGGCATCCAGGCCACAGTCTGACAGGGATTTCTAATCTGGGGGATTCTGAACGGATCCAGGGAGCGACCGCAAGCACGCTAACATGGTATTGGGAATTAACCACACACACACGCACACACCTGCTGCGGGGGCCTTGGATCTGTATTACTACCACACAAAAGGACCCGCTCTGCCGAGCACACATACAGACCTGCTCTGCTGCAGGACCCACATTTACAGACCAGTTCTTGAATTTCTTCAGATCTAAGCATCATGTGCTGCTTTTTGCCCATTTCATATTGCCAGACTGGTTCCATTGAAGTGATGTGTAGATTCAACAGGACTGGCAGTAATCATGCCTGGGCATGTCAAGTGAAACTGAATCCAAATATCAATCCAATTTGTTTTATTGGTTGATTTGGTAGCTTCGAAGACAATCACTTTTTTGCAAAGGGCCACATAGGATTAGATAGCTACTGAATTTTTCTTTGATAAATTAAATCATCTACAAACAGCTTTTTTGGTTTACTTGAGTAATCTTTGTCTAATAGTAAAATTAGTTTGATGATCTGAAACATTTAAATGTGATAAATATGCAAAAATAGTGGAAATTGGAAAGGGGAAAAATATTTTTTTACAACACTGCAGCAATATTTACTCACATTGTCTTTGTCAAATGGTAAAATTAGTTTTATGATCTGAAACATTTTAGTAAGAAAAATTAACAAAAATGGAAGAAATCGAGAAGGGGCAAATACTTTTTTCACAGCACAGCAGGGGCAAAAAAGTGTAGGTTCACTTTTTTTTCCTCTTTTTAGATACATTTTTCCTGAAGTGAAGGTTCTTCAATTTGTTAACTCCTTTTTGAGCTCAGCTTTGTGACAACAATGAAACAGCCTGAAGATAATTACTTCTAACTGCAAACTGCTTCTTTTGCTGCTTTCTGCTTGTTCACAACAAGGTGCTGAGACAAATCACAGGCAGGCACTACAATGCCACAGTATCCACACCAAAACACCAGCCCTGCTACAGTATCCAGACCCCACAGCCCTGCCGTGATACAGTATCCTAATACAACCCCAATTCCAAAATAGTTGGGACAAAGTGTAAATTGTGAATAAAATCAAAATGCAATGACTTTCAGATCACGAGCCAATATGTTATTTACAATAGAATATAGATAACATTTAAAATGTTGAAACTGAGACATTTTATATTTTTATCCACAAAATTAGCTTATTTCAAATTTTATGGCTGCAACAGGTCTCAAAAAAGTTGGGACACAGGCAAAAGAGGGCTGAAAAAGCAATTAATATATAAGAGAATCAGCTGAAAGAACATTTAGCAAGTAATTAAGTTAACTGGCATCAGGTGTGCAACATGATTGGCTATAAAAGGGATGTCTTAGAGAGGCTGAGTCTCTCAGAAGTAAAGATGGCTAGATGCTCTCCAACCTGTGAAGGCTTGCATAAAAAAATTGTGGAATACTTTAAAAACAATGTTCCTCAACGTCAAATTGCAAAGGCTTTGAAGGTCTCATCATTGACAGTGCAAAACATCATCAAAAGATTCAGAGAAACTGGAAAAATCTCTGTGCATAAGGGACAAGGCCAAAGACCTTTACTGGATGCCCGTGATCTTCGGGCCCTCAGACGCCACTGCAACACTCACTGGCATGATTCTGTCATTGACATTACTAAATGGGCCCAGGAATACTTCAAGAAACCACTGTCTGTAAAAATAGTCCGCCATGCCATCCACAGATGCCACCTAAAACTGAATCGTGCAAAAAGGAAGCCATTGTTGAGCATGATCCAGAAGCGCCGCTGTGTTCTGTGGGCCAAGGCTCATTTAAAATGGACTGTAGCAAAGTGGTAAAGTGTCCTGTGGTCAGATGAGTCCAAATTTGACATTCTTGTTGAAATCATGGGCGTCGTGTCCTCCGGGCTAAAGAGGAGAAAGACCACCCCTCCTGTTATCAGCGTTCAGTTCAAAAGCCAGCATCTCTGATGGTATGGGGATGCATTAGTGCATATGGTGTGGGACACTTGCATGTTTTAAAAAGCACCATGAATGATGAAAGGTATATAAAGGTTTTAGAGCAACATATGCTCCCTCCATAAGACATCTATTCCAGGGAAGGCCTTGTGTATTTCAGCAGGACAATGCATAACCACATACTGCAGCTATTACAACAGCATGGCTTCGTAGTAGAAGAGTCCATGTGCTGAAGAATGGTTTTTGTTAGAGGCTCCCCGGACTAGAACAAATTTGGGAGGTAATTAAATTTAGTGCATTCAAAGGAGACCATTGTATGTGGAATAATTTCCTGTAGGATACCTTGAAGCTAGACTGCCTTATCCCCTCAAAAACTTCTTTCAAGAAATTAGTGTTGGATATATTGCTTCTGGAGGCCAGATGTATTTGCTTTTAGTTTATGGTAGGATTTGCTCATTTATTTTTCTCTGTCCTATGTTCTTATACATTTATTTATATGTATATATGTGTGTATATATATATATATATATATATATATATATATACTTTTGTATATATATATGTATATAATTATATATATATATATATGTGTGTATGTGTATGTATGTATATGTGTGTATATATGTATATATACATATATTTATATGTGTGTGTGTGTATATATATATATATATATATATATATATATATATATATATTTTTTTAAATTAATTTTTATTATGTTTTATTCCAGTTTAAAACTTGTTATTCCTTTAATCTGAAATTGTTGTTTGTGACTTTTGTGTATTTTATGTGTGCTGTTTGTCTTTAACCTTCCATTGTAATTGTTTTATTGTAATCAGGGCTCCCCTGCAAAAGAGACCTCTGTCTCAGTGGGACTTCCCTGCAATAAAGGTTATTGATTGAACTGGCCTGCCTGCAGTCCTGATCTTTCACCGACTGAGAACATTCAAACACTCCCAAACGAAAAAGTCTGTTAAAGGAGACCCAAAACTCTCCAGCAGCTGGAAGCCTGTATTAAACAAGAGTGGGATCAAATTCCAATGGCTAAACTCAAGAAACTTGTCTCCTCAATACCCAGACGCCTCCACCCTGTGTTACAAAGAGGAGGGGATGCTACACCATGGTAAACAGGCCCCCGTCCCAACTTTTTTGAGACCTGTAGCAGCTATCAAATTTGAAATGAGCCCATTTTGTGGATAAAATTGTAAAAATTTCTCAGTTTCAACATTTGCCATGTTATCTCTGTTCTATTGTGAATAAAATACTGGCTGGTGTGATTTGAAAGTCATTGCGTTTTGATTTTATTCACAATTTACACTTTGTCCCAACTATTTTGGAATTGGGGTTGTACATGCAGGCCTGCTCTGCTACAGTATTCACACACATGCAAACCTGCTCTGCTGCAATATCAACACCTACAGACCTGCTCTACAACTTCATACACACACCTACAGACCTGGCAGAGCATCCACACATATGCAGACCTGCTGTGCGACAGTATCCTCAGATCCATAAGCCTGCTATGCTACTTTATGCGTATACATACAGATCTCCTCTCCTGCAATATCCACCCACATACAGCCTGGCATCACTACTGTATCCACAAACTGACAGAGCTCCTACGCCAGACCTGCTCAGCTACACTATCTGCATAGACACACACCTGCTGTTCAACGGTATCCCTACAGGCAGATGTAGAGCTACATTTCCACAGGCGCACTCCCATACACCTGTTGTGCTAGAGTACCCACACACTTACTGACATCCTGTGCCACAGGATCTACACACACACACACACGCGCACACACACACACACACGCGCATAAAAACCATAAAACACCGCATAAAAAGGCCCCAGAATATATGAACTGGCAAATAAATGTGGTTAGAAGCCAAAGTAAATGCAACACAAGAGCAAGTATTATGTCATGTAGTTGTCCACGTGTTAAAAGTAAAATTGCTTAAAACTCTTTGTTTTATATGGGGAAATCTTCATGGAACAACTCGCCCCTGTATACTAAATAAAACCAAACAAAGGCAATTTTGTAAAAAAAATTTAAAAAGTGAAGGCATCTTTGTAGGGAGAGGCGATGGTTCACTTCTAAGAACCACAGGTGTAGGGTGGCAAGGGTTTAGCTTGTACTTTGATTGCATCCACATTATTGTTTTCTATACATCGTGTTTTGTTTGTTGGATTCCATCGAGGACCACTTTGGAAATAAGCCTTTTTAGTAATGCTTTGAAGTGCTGTCCTCTGTGATTTTTGTGCCATGATACTGGTACTCTTTTTGAGTTGTTGTGCTGTTAAATTCCCAATAAATTTAATTTAATTCAGTTCAGTTCAATTCAATTCACTTAATATGCAAGAGTATCCATGCACTTGTACACCAGGTGTTCTATAGTAGCCACATGCATAAGGCATCCTGTGCCACAGTATTCATACACATACAGACCTGCTGACTACAATATCTATACACATACAGACCTGCTGACTACAATATCTATACACACACAGACCTGCTGTGCTACAATATCTATACACATACAGACCTGCTGTGCTACAATATCTATACACATACAGACCTGCTGACTACAATATCTGTACACATACAGACCTGCTGTGCTACAATATCTATACACATACAGACCTGCTGTGCTACAATATCTGTACACATACAGACCTGCTGTGCTACAATATCTGTACACATACAGACCTGCTGTGCTACAATATCTATACACATACAGACCTGCTGTGCTACAATATCTATACAACATCTATACACATACAGACCTGCTGTGCTACAATATCTATACACATACAATATCTACACATAGACCTGCTGTGCTATACAATATCTGTACACATACAGACCTGCTGTGCTACAATATCTGTACACATACAGACCTGCTGTGCTACAATATCTATACACATACAGACCTGCTGTGCTACAATATCTATACACATACAGACCTGCTGTGCTACAATATCTATACACATACAGACCTGCTGTGCTACAATATCTATACACATACAGACCTGCTGTGCTACAATATCTGTACACATACAGACCTGCTGTGCTACAATATCTGTACACATACAGACCTGCTGTGCTACAATATCTGTACACATACAGACCTGCTGTGCTACAATATCTGTACACATACAGACCTGCTGTGCTACAATATCTGTACACATACAGACCTGCTGTGCTACAATATCTATACACATACAGACCTGCTGTGCTACAATATCTGTACACATACAGACCTGCTGTGCTACAATATCTGTACACATACAGACCTGCTGTGCTACAATATCTGTACACATACAGACCTGCTGTGCTACAATATCTGTACACATACAGACCTGCTGTGCTACAATATCTGTACACATACAGACCTGCTGTGCTACAATATCTATACACATACAGACCTGCTGTGCTACAATATCTGTACACATACAGACCTGCTGTGTGCTATCTGTACACATACAGACCTGCTGTGCTACAATATCTATACACATACAGACCTGCTGTGCTACAATATCTATCACATACAGACCTGCACATCTGTACAGACCTGCTGTGCTACAATATCTGTACACATACAGACCTGCTGTGCTACAATATCTATACACATACAGACCTGCTGTGCTACAATATCTGTACACATACAGACCTGCTGTGCTACAATATCTATACACATACAGACCTGCTGTGCTACAATATCTGTACACATACAGACCTGCTGTGCTACAATATCCTTGAACCTCAGATCAAAAATGACTGACCTGGTGGTGGGGGCCAGTCCCCTGGGGGCCACAGAGCAGACGCAGGGTATTGCCATGATACTGATGTTCAGAAAGGGGCCCTGGATAGTCTGCCATGCCTCGTCATCCTCTAGGTCAGACCACACAGAGAGGGCACCAATCAAAACACGTCAGAAGATACTGAAGTTAACCACATATGGTCACAGGCACTATAGCTGACCGGGACATTCAACTGTTTCGACCAAAGTAGTTAATTGTTTGCAAGACTCTCAAGAATTTTGCAACTTTCCAGAAACAACTTATGATGTATGCATATATTCTGTGGTGTATTAATATAATATTATCAGCTGGTGGTAACACTGAATGAACTATTTTCTGGTTTCATGGGGTTTAAGAATATTGTTTCATTAGTCAGAGACTTACTGAAATTATGATAGGTTGTCTGTTCAGAACTCTCTTAATGATGTCATCATTGATAGAAAGATATCTACTTAGACAAGTAATTTCAGTGAAGATATTTATGAAATATGCAGGTATTTATAATTTTTTTTTGGGGGGGGGTGGTGCAGTAGGTAGCACTGCAATAAGTCGTGGGTTTGAATTCGGCCTGAGGCCTTTCTGCCTGGAGTTTGCACATTCTCCCCGGGTTCATGTGGGTTTCTGCCTGGTAATCCCCTCACAGTCCAGACATGATAAGCGAACTGGAGACTCTAAATTGCCCACAGGTATGAGTGTGTTAGAGGTGTGAGCCCCCTGCGATGGTTTGGTGAGCTGTCAGGGAGTGTGTTCCTGCCTTTTGCTCAAAGTCAGCTGGGATAGGCTCCAGCTCCCCTGTGACCCTAGTGAGGAAAAAGCGGTATAGAGAATGGGTGAATAAAATTTAGGGGCATGGTCTGAGGTCAGAGGTCAAATCAAGGTCAAAATGCATCGCAGGAAAAAAAACCAGGAATATATCTATATGTTGAGTGATGTTGATATGTGCCTGCTGTCTGTAAAGTTTCAGCTTCAGTGGCCCCGCAGTTTAGGAGAAGATATTTACAGATGAAGACGGACAAACGGGTCATGACATCAGCACACCAGACCATAGGTGCAGGTGAGCTACAAAGGGTGGCACACTCACCTGTGGCTCCATTTCCCAGGTCCCTCAGCTCTTCACTGCAGTGGGAGAGACCTGGTGTCAGTTTCACATTCATACACACCAATTCTATTCTTCTGTCTTTACATAGAATAAAACAATTGATTGATTCAAATGCTTGTCAAGGTATGAGAAGTAATACATGACTGTTTGTGGCTGAAGTGTTTTGCTTAGAAAAATCTTAGCCAGGGAAAAAAACCTCTGAGAGCAACATCATAATTAATCCTTTCGCGCCCACATACGGATATTTCTGTATTATGCTCATTGAGTCCTCTGCCCCAACATGGTTTTTTCCATGCTTTACGATTGCCTTCGGGTCCTCAATCTTATCCAGGAAGGGCCGGTGTGGGTGCAGGCTTTTACTCCAACTAAGCAGTTACACACCGGATTATACTAATCAAGGTCTTAAGCAAAGATTCACATTCAAACTGATAATGTATCTCTGAATATTTGCCCTCGATATGTAAAATCTGCTACATTTTTCTTGTAAATAAATGCATGCAACTTGTGCTTAAAAGTATAAGCAACATTTACTTTTACCATTTCATACCATAAAATACTATGGTTAATGAGAATTTGATGAAAGCTCATCTAAACTGGTGAGTGGTTTTAACTTGGGCAGCGCAGTCATGTTCGGTTTTGTACAGGCTGGGTGTCAAAGGGTTAAAGACGGGTTTTACAGGAACAGAATAAGTTCAGAATAAGCCAGGACTAAACTGGATTTCATATGGAGAATACCTAGTCAAAATGGAATTTTGTGTAGGACTCAAAATATGTTTACAAATCCAGCGTTTTGAGATCCACAAGTAAGTTATTTGGAAACTCGTACAACTAGCTGACCTTCAGCAGTTGTGCTTTACTGATCTCAATCCAGAGGGCTCATCGAGGGGAGGTGGGTTTGTTGACAAGTGGGTTAAAATAAAGGCCGCTTTACGCTGCTTTCACACTGGGCGAGAAACAAATTTTTCGCACGACAGATTACATTCAAAGTCAATGCAAAGACGCGAATCACGCTGCGCCATTCAGATCTTTTGCATTGACTTTAAATGTGATCTGTCGTGCGAAAAATTTGTTTCGCGTCCGGTGTGAAAGCAGCTTCAGGCTGATGATAGTTGAGGAGAGGGGTTGTGAAGCTGAAAAACCTGACTACTACGTACCATTCGGTCTCCTCAGCCACTCCATGTGCTGGCTGCTGGGTCAGAAAGGCCACCTCACAGTGCTCCGGCCTACAACAGGAATATTTACCAGGAAGCAGTGCGTCACATCCACATCCGCAGCGCATCTTTCTCCAGAACTTTCACTTTTGTTCCTCATATCCCTCACTCATCTTCGTGCTCGCTGATCTGGGACCATAATCTCTTTGAACACCTGCTGCTCTCGGGTCAGATTTCCCCATCCATGTGTCACGAGCTCAAAGGCAAAACTGATCCCTGGTCTGAACTTCAGCTATGTGCCCTTTTTTAATACCGCCTCACAGGTGCCCTGTAGAGCCAAAAGTTTGCAGACACTTCACTGAAACCTCATTGACATACAGTACATGGAAAATGGACATTTTTAAATTGTAAATAAATATCTGACATTTTATATGAATTAGAAATGAATTAGTCAGTATGGCCTGATAGGAAAGAAAATCAGCTTTGATTTGAGGGCATTGTAATTCAAATATATTTTACTGTGAGGATATTGAGGATTTTGTAGCACTGTCGTAAGTCTCCACTGGCATTGTGGGAGGAGGGTGGGGTGGTGGGGGGGCTGAATTGTAAGGAAGTACCGTAAAATGAATGTCGTAACAGCCCATGCTGACCATTTCATTCCAAATTCAATTTGGGATTAAACTATGTGCATTTTCTATGTATGTCACAGTACAGGGCCCACACACTTTTGGTTATATCGTGAATGTCTCTCCTGAAATGAAACTTTTTCGCATTAACCCTTAAGAGCGCTGAATACATTTTCAAGGAATTAAAAATGTAATGATCCTGAGCTGTTGAAAATTTATCATGTGGAAACTTGTTTAAAAGAGCTCCCCATGCGGGAGCTCTTTTAAACAAGTTGCCACATGATAGGTTTTCAGCAGTATCTGATTTTGATATCTTACATCACTGGGCAACTATAGTTGCCTATAGCACTCTAAGGGTTAACTTTGGTTTTGTTTAATTTTAACTGAACAACTCTCAGCACTGTAAATTGTTGGACTTTTTTTTTCACTAGAAATGTATTTGAGATATTACTAAGGATACTTTTAGCCCCTTTGGGCAGAATACACATAATGCCAATTTTTTCTGTTGTGTGTAAGCCTATTTAAGCTTTATAACTCAGTATTTGTGTCACAGACACTGTGGAAAATTATTCCAGTGAAGCAAGACATTTGAAAACTCAAGTACAGAATTATTTAGGAATTAAATGTCGGAATTTATGGACGCCAGCCTCTATATCTGCGCAAAGGAGTTGAAATTATGCTCATCTTACAGGTTGTGGACAGATGGTCAGTTTCTTATCCACTCAGTAGTTAGTAGCATAAATGGAGCCCTTCTGACCTAAATACGTTCATGAATGTGGCAGGACTGAAGCAGACAGACAATGAGAACTGGAGATGGACTGAAGTCTGTGTGGATGGACGAGCGATGCGGTGAGAAGGGCCAGTGTATGTCACTGCTGAGACAGAGGGTTCGGTGAAACTTCGCCAGCCTTACTTGAGGTTCGCCAGCGTTTTGATAAAGGCAAAGTCCCGTCGCTGGCTGGGCGGCATCCACCGCTGTTTCTCGGCCAGCGCAAGCACTCGCCCGCCAAAGCCGAATATGGCGGAGAATCCAAACCGCAGAAGCTGGCCCTGCGAGCTGAAGCTGCAGACGTCTACAGCCTGACGATGACCTAAAGCAGAGAGGCATCAAATATTAGCACGTCCACCTCCCCTCCATCAATTCAAAAGATAATCAATCCTGATCCCATAACGTCCCATAAAACACCAACATCTACCGGTCAGTAAACGCAACACAACATCCAACCAGCCCTCCACATCTAGTAGCTTAATCTGCCCACATTTGTCTCCATTCATTCACTGTAATACGTTTCAAGCTGGTTAAACTTTTAAATGAATGTTCGCCGCCTGCCTTAAAAATGTGAGGCAGCTCGACTAACGCAGTTAATCAAGACAATTGAAGACCACAATGGAAAAATAATCAGTCACATCTTCACGTTGTGGAGAAATAATGAATTAAAAATTCAAAATGATCTTAGAAACAAATCACTGAAAAAATATGCAAAAAATATATATAAAATATTGTAATAATATATTATATTATATTATAAAAATACATAATATGTAAAATACACAAAAACGCAAAATTTGGACTCTGATCAATTTTTTCTTTGTGGTCTTCAATTGATAACTTTAACGTCTGAAAACTTGAGTTCAGCATCAAAAACTTGTCATGACAAGTGGAGTTAAAGAGAAGAAATAAGTTCACGAAACTTAATGGGGCTGTCATGTTTCACAGTGATGATTCATCTGTCCACAATCTGTAGTTTAAATGAAGGTGGGAGGAGAGAGCAGGAGAAGATTAACCCTTAGAGCGCTAAATGCAGCTATTGTTGGTCAATGATGTAAGATATCAAAATCAAAGCTGTTGAAAACCTATCATGTGGGGACTTGTTTAAAAGAGCTCCTGCAGGGGAGCTCTTTTAAACAAGTCCCCATATGATAGATTTTCAACAGTACAAGATAATTAAATGTATATTTTCTAAAAATTAATTTCAGTGCTCTAAAGGTTAATAATGCCAGTGGATGCCAACTTCTCCCCAGCCACCAATTAAAAGAACCCTCCATGTTAAAGAACCATACCTCACACATGCATACTCCACAAATGCCTACACACACAAATTCACACACTGTATGCACCTACTGGCACGATGTTTGCCTGAGAATTTAAACACCAACGACCGTGGAAGTTCTACCTATTTTCGTATTAAACCTTCCTCAGCAGTTTGGAGTAGAGTGGCATCAACTGGTTGGAGGATGAGCAATGATCGTCAAGCAGGTACATTGGGCGTTCCGGCAACCTCTTTAGACGGCTCAAACGCCTCACTAGCTGGGGCCTGGAGCACAGCCGAGGGGCCTGGTGGCTCCATTGGCCGCTCTCTCCGCCGAGGGAAAAGCAGTCCCCTTCGTGTGCCCGCATTCCTGACCTCCTTTTGTGCCACTCATATATAGCACCACAAGCCTCATGCATTATTCATGAAGGCCGGCAAAATCCTGCCAGTTGGCTTTTTTCACATGTGTAAAGTTGGATAAATTAGAATTTAATACGCCCTAGATTGGCCCCGGTAGACTAAAACCCCCCAGCCAGGCTCCTAATAGATGTCCTATTTAGTGCAACGCCATTATTTGTGTTTATATTCTTTTGCCTGTGATGAGATAGCATCATTGAAGACAGGTGAATTAGCCTCAGATGTATCAGCTTCCATGAGAGCTTAAATTTTAAGCTTTTCATGGGGAAAAGTATTATTAAGGCAAAGATAGCAAAATTTTCCTGAAGCGCACTTATTCACGTGATAAAAAATACAGGAAAAAAACTATGCACATTTCCTGTCAATCCCACAACATAAAAATTATTTTTGCCTCGTAAGTATTATAACACCTCAGAGTGAAGTTTCCCTGTTCCTTCGACCCTTGACTATATTTTTGCAACAAATAAAATGCAAAGAATTCAATGGTTAAACGGAGAGTTTTTCAAGTAAGGTATAAAAAATGGCATCAGTGTGTGGGTCTCACAGGTTTAAGGCAGACACAGTATCAGCTGTACAACTACCTAAAGAGCACTTACCTATGTGTGATAAAGCAAACGCGTTATAGCGACTGACACTTTTATCACCAAGAAATACTCATTGTTAACAGAATATCATCAGCCAACATTCGCAATTACAAGAACATAACCTGCCTGTCCTCCCCACAGTTCGCCAGTTCATTTGTCCACGCATTCTCTCGGTGAATAAGGCATTATTCATGTGTATTCTGCTTTAATTCACCCATACATATCGTTTTAAAAGAACATCACATGCTAATAACCACTTTTAACAGATCACCACCAGTCTGCTGAGTGTTAACAATACCAGACTGAATATGTCATACATTCATATGCACACTTAACCCACTAAGACATACAGCGCCCTCTGAAAGAGCTTCCTAAAACCAAAGGCATTGGTTGAAAATAGCCTTAACAAAAAACAGTCCTAAAATCTGAGGGTTTTCTGATAAACCTGACATAATTGCCAAAGCTCACCAAAACCTTTATTTTTCAGCCTCTGTAGCAGATAGATACATGAAATAGAAACCATTTGAGAGCTTAAAACTTTGGATTTTGTTGTAAGTTATTGCCTTTGCCCTGATCTTCATTGACATTTTTTTCAAAATCATACAAAAAAATTGAGAAATGCTCGTAGGTATTCACAGAAGTAAGTATGTTGGTTCAGATGAAAGCATACATGACACATTTTTGTCACAATTTGTTATTATTACTATCATTATTTTCCATCATCATTTCCCATCACCACTGTCATAATAACTATCATCATTATAAATTTTTATTATTCTTCTTATTATTATTATTATTATTATTAGAGGACCAAGCCCGAGGGGAAACTCTATCGTTTTTGTCAAAGTTTTTATTATTCTTCCGCTTCATCACTTTTATTCTTCCGTAAATAACAGTCATACTGCAGCCTAAACCGTATAAGCCAAGAATGCGACTAAACCATACAAGCCAAAATGAGATGTTTGGAGGGCAGGTACACACCCCTCCATGTACCCCAGGCACCACAAATGGCACATCCACTAGCAGGGGGCGCTATAATTAAGGATAATGCGTTTTTGCATATAACTTGAACATTGTATGTCGCATGCTCAAAAACCTTATATTCTTGCGTTCCGTGAATGTCACCATATCACATTATGTAGGCCATGCCCACTTGACCCCTGACTTTTTTCCCAGCAAAATCTTGATGAATGCAAAACCTACAACCCCAATTCCGAAATAGTTGGGACAAAGTGTAAATTGTGAATAAAATCAAAATGCAATGACTTTCAGATCACATGAGCCAATATGTTATTTACAATAGAACATAGATAACATTTCAAATGTTGAAACTGAGACATTTTGCATTTTTATCCACAAAATGAGCTCATTTCAAATTTTCTGGCTGCAACAGGTCTCAAAAAAGTTGGGACACAGGCAAAAGAGGGCTGAAAAAGCAATTAATATATAAGAGAATCATTTTAGCAAGTAATTAAGTTAACTGGCATCAGGTGTGTAACATGATTGGCTATAAAAGGAATGTCTTAGAGAGGCTGAGTCTCTCAGAAGTAAAGATGGCCAGAGGCTCTCCAACCTGTGAAGCCTGCGTAAAAAAAAATTGTGGAATACTTTAAAAACGATGTTCCTCAACGTCAAATTGCAAAGGCGTTGAAGGTCTGTGCATAAGGGACAAGGCCGATGACCTTTACTGGATGCTCGTGATCTTCGGGCCCTCAGACACCACTGCATCACTCACCGGCATGATTCTGTCATTGACATTACTAAATTGGCCCAGGAATACTTCAAGAAACCACTGTCTGTAAACACAGTCCACCGTGCCATCCACAGATGCCACCTAAAAACTCTATCATGCAAAAAAAAGGAAGCCATTGTTGAGCATGATCCAGAAGCGCCGCTGTGTTCTGTGGGCCAAGGCTCTTTTTAAAATGGACTGTAGCAAAGTGGCAAAGTGTCCTGTGGTCAGACAAGTCCAAATTTGACATTCTTGTTGGAAATCATGGGCGTTGTGTCCTCCGGGCTAAAGAGGAGAAAGACCACCCCTCCTGTTATCAGTGTTCAGTTCAAAAGCCAGCATCTCTGATGGTATGGGGATGCATTAGTGCATATGGTGTAGGACACTTGCATGTTTTAAAAAGCACCATGATTGCTGAAAGGTATATAAAGGTTTTAGAGCAACATATGCTCCCTCCAGACGACATCTATTCCAGGGAAGGCCTTGTGTATTTCAGCAGGACAATGCAAAACCCACATGCTGCTGCTATTACAACAGCATGGCTTCAGAGTAGAAGAGTCTGTGTGCTGAACTGGCCTGCCTGCAGTCCTGATCTTTCACCCATTGAGAACATTTTGGGCATAATTAAATGAAAAGTCTGTCAAAGGAGACCCAAAACTCTCCAGCAACTGGAAGCCTGTATTAAACGAGAGTGGGATCAAATTCCAATGGCTAAACTCAAGAAACTTGTCTCCTCAATGCCCAGATGCCTCCACCCTGTCCCAACTTTATTGAGACCTGTAGCAGCCATCAAATTTGAAATGAGCTCATTTTGTGGATGAAATTGTAAAATTTCTCAGTTTCAACATTTGCAATGTTATGTCTATTCTATTGTGTGCAAAATACTGGCTGGTGTGATTTGAAAGTCATTGCGTTTTGATTTTATTCACAATTTACACTTTGTCCCATCTATTTTGGAATTGGGGTTGTAGTTCAGTGAATAACAGGCAAGGAAAAATAATTAAAATGAATTAAATATTCATTACATCTGCATGGGAATTTTTCCCCTGGACTCTTTGACCCCCTGAACTATTCCTGTCAGCGACCCCACCAAGGACCAGTGTTTTAAAACCTGCATCTGCCCAGCTGATACTGATGTGTTTAAGAGATTTTAATGCAAAAATGTTTAATCTTTAAATTTTCCACAGCATGTGGTATTTGTATAATTACTTGGATCCCAGCCAAAACAACAAATAAGTTCTGCTGTATAGTAACACAATGTAGCTAGACCAATATCCTACCTAATTTTATAGCAGAACTTTTTACCGAGATCAAATCACACTTTGTCCCAACTATTTCGGAATTGGGGTTGTACTTTTTTGAACTCATCCTAGGTCATAACTATGATCTCAACCAAACTTTGCACATTGCATCTACACATGATGCTGATCAAAACATATCAAAAGAATTTTCATAAATCCATTAGTTTTGGATGTGACTTGGTCTGCATGTTTGGAACAGAGCCCTCAGTTTTATTTTACAGTTTCACACAATTGTCCCTCTAGGGGGCACCACAAAGGTGAGAAGTTTGTTTCTCATAAGATTTGCACAAAATTCAGTCTGTACCATCTAGGGTCATGTCTGAGTCAATTTATTAAATTTGGTGATGAATGATTAAAGGGGGCATGGCTTATTACATAATATCTAAGTGTCAAAAGTTCTAAATGGCAAAATTTCAAAAAATCTATAAAAATCACCCATACTTTCTACAGAGCTGAAATTTCTTTGGCACAATCACTGAATTGTGACAAAACTATTCTGTGCTGCAACATATGGTCAGTTCAAAAGTCTGTCACTCTATACTTTTCAAAATATGAAAATTTGCAAAATATTCATATTTCCACTCATCTTTATTCAAATTCCTCCAAACTTGACACAGACATTTTGAAGATAATGTTTGGCAAGAATTTGTTTGGATGGTGTGTCTGCAGCAATATTTAATATTTTACTGTACATTGTACAATATGTACAATATTTTTTATTTCATCAAATTTTGACCCAAACTCCACCAAAATATTTGAAAGTACACTGAAGACAAGCAGGATAATGTGTGATTTTTTTCATCTCAAACCCCTGAATTATTAATTTTTTAAATTTTTGGCTATTCCTGGTCGCAAGAAATGCGAGTGCAAGACCTACTTTTTTGAACTCCTCCATGGTCATAAACGTGATCTGCAGCAAACTCGGCACATTGCATCTATGCATGATCCTGATCAAAAGTTATAAAAATAATTTTCACAAGTCAATTCATTTTGGATAAGTAAATTTTTTTTAAATGTTGCTTTTAAGCAAACTTTTACAAACGTGCTTATAAGACAAATCGTTAATTTAATGTTTCCAATATCTGTGCTGCCCTCAACGCAACAATTGCATTTCGCCAGTGGGCCTGCAAGTACAAATCGCCTCCCCCCGGCGGGCCGCCTGGTGGCGAATTGCATCGGCGGCTTGGACCCTGTTGATACCAGCTTCACAGGTCTGGTTATTTTTATTATTATTACCATCATCAACATCTTCAAATCATTGCAAATTTGTCTTTTGACATGGGTTAGGTTTTCATTTCTTTAATGTTCACTTACTGCTGGACAGAGTTTTGCTCTGTCACAAGTTGCAACCAAAAACATCAGTCTCGCTGTCATTGCTCAGGTTGTCAGCCATTGTCAGAGTCCAAAACACAGCTTTGAAAACTTTTTTTTTAAAATGCGAATTCCATAAACAATTTTGCCTTCCCACGTGTATTTCAGCAAATCAGAATGTATTTCCTCCTTCAAAGTTGATGTCACCAAAAATGCTCAAATATCGCGTCTGGTCTTAAAGAAAGAAACATACAAATGTGCTCCCTGTCTTAAAGGGATATACACACCAATGCTGCATCTGGTCTCAGTGGGTTAATGCAGCACTTTCATCATATTTATCATTAAAAAACAGCTCATTCAATACTGATAGGACATTCACGTTTTATTACTCTAATCAGAACTCTCAAATCATCCCCCATTCTTTCACAGAGTGAAAGCTCATTGTTGAAAGAATATTTCTCATCTCGTACAGTGTTCACGCTACCAGAGCCAGTCTTTCTTAGTTTCAGCCCCAAGTACTCATTCACAAGATTAGTTGGTAGTTAGTAGTAAGTGAGTGGAACTTATGAGTGGGATTTTAACAAGAGTGGTAAATTTCAAGTAACTCATATCAGTCACCTTGTGATATAACATTTCTGTGCATAGCTCTTCCCTTGGTCTGCCTACCTCCTGTTCCATATAGAAGTACGCGACAGTTTTACTGCACTGAATCCTGGCAGAGTTAACACTGTCAACACAATGGACAGAACTCATGTTACAAGTGCATGCTTTCCAAAAACACCCACTTGAAACTGTATGTGAAATTGTTTTTCCACCATTGGCAAATCTTGAAATAAAACAAATCATTAAATTTTGTCACCAATATTTTGTCTTATTTAACAAATTATAAACATGCAATTCTACAACTGTAAGTCTGAAAAATAACTGAACTTGTTACTACACTAAACACAAGATTATAGAATACGTTTTGTGAAAAGGCATAAATTGATGAACGAATGATGGAAAACACTGGGCATAATTACTGGCTGGACGTCAAGGCAACCCAAAAAAAAAACAACTCTTTTTCAGCTTTTCAGGGAGGACAAAAGACCGTGAGTCAGGAGCATTCACATCGCATCTGAGCCCCTCCGCTCCCCGGGGAAAACTCCCTTCTCCATAACAGCGCTTCCCACATCCAGCATTCAGCACGACACTGACCCGCAACTCCAGCCCATCCTGGGACCTAATTAAGCACCCGACTGCGCCTAACGTGACAATCGGCCCGTTGCACTGGGAACCGCTTCTGAACAGGGAAGTGCAGCTCTGCGGCCTGAAGCATAAATATAGTACAAATCAAGGGCTTTGTCCCAATACCCACGCATGCAGTCTTTGTACTAAGTCAAGTGGCCACTTGAGTGACGCACTATATTCCTGGGATCTGGTAAGAGTGCATAAGTGAGCATAAAGACTATAATTGCTGAGTGGTTTTGTCATCTCAAGTTTGACAAGAGGAAAATCTTACCAGTTGAGGCAGCAGTTAAAAGAGTTTATGAGCCAAAAATGACATAAAGAGGACACATATTCAGAATAAATTGTGAATAAATACCCAATTAGCAATTCATCATCCAAAATCATAAATACAGCAATAAATTAGCTAATATATGCGTCAATAAATAAGCAACCAATTAGATCAAAGTTGCTTAATTTATACTGAGCAGTCGCCCAATAACAGAAGCTGCAGTAACCTGATATGCCTTATTTACATTGTAATACGTTCTTTCCATCTTAATAACTACTGCTTTTTCCTTTCTACATACAAAATGATGCATTATGGGGACACATAGCCCTTAACCCTTAGAGCGCTAAATGCAGTGATTGTCGCTCAATGATGTGAGATATCAAAAAATCAAAGGGCTGTTGAAAAATAATAGTGTGCCTATCATGTGGCTTTACTTGTTTTGAAAAGCCTATCTGGAATATTTCCCGGGTTGTTCCCCTCTTTTCAACAAGTCGCCACATGATAGGTTTTCAACGGCACAAGATCATTAAATTTATGTTTTTTAAAAATTTATTTAATTGCTCTAAGGGTTAATAGTGCTACGAAGCAGTAACAAAATAAAATATTTCCCCTGATAAAGTATGGATTAACTGATCAAGGTCTTTATGGTCTTAAGAAGAATTTTTATCAGAAATGGACTGTCTTCTACAGTTACTTGGATAATAAAGGCTGATAAACAAGAATTTTCAGAAATGGGACTGTCTTCTAAGACCGCAAAACTGCAAAACTGCAAGTGCGGGTACCGTGAAGAAGCCGCAGTAACTTTGATGCAGACAAATAGCAGGAGGCAATCTCTCAAACATCAGCTCACAGCGTGGTATCAAGGATGCTGTAAGAATCCTTATTCAGAATGATTCTATATTCATTCATGCTGTCATGAATACCGGTTCTCACCCAACTCTCCCCAACAGACACATGGATGGGAGCACGATTCACACTGTTGCTCTGTAATAATTCAATTTGAAACAGGGATAGTTGGTTTTACCCATGATGATGTGCATGGCAGCCGTGATTGGATGCCTTATTCCTTGAGTAGAGCAGGCGACAATATCAGTGGAGCCTAAGAGAGGAAGAGAGAGAGAAATATAATTTCAATTTCATCACATTTTTCAGCCTCCAAAAGTCTAACCACATCTTTGGTGATGCACAATTTTTCTTCCTTTTTTACTTAGTAACTGTTCATTAAAAAAAAAGAAAATCAATCATAATGGGTGGAGTTAATGAGTAAAAACATGGAGCTCATTTCAACAGGCATCAATTTACCTTACTACTGTCAGACACTAATTAAACCCATTTACCTTCCTGGCACTGGAGGGGAAAGAACAGGTGTCTCCATTTCTACTGATTACTAATGGAAACACAGAGCTCGTAGAGGGTCGTCCTTGCTGGGTGAGCGGCTATTTCCTTTCATGCGCTTATCTCCCCGCTCTGTTTGCCCACATTAACAGGCCACCAGAGCAGATGCCTGTAAATGAGTTCACGAGTGGCTGACGGACCGGCTCCTTTCCTGCCCCCATTTTCCAGGTGTATGTTGCCCAATCTGTCATTCAGTTATGTCAAATCTCAAAATATCGAACAGCTCCGGTGCACTAATTCCAGTCATAGTGACAGACGCATAACCCTGCCCCTCTAAACTGCAAACCAGCCTCTTCTCCATTGGGACTTCACACTTCCCCTGATATTTCTTTTCATTGATTGTAAACCACTCAACCCATGCGATTGCTGAAATTAATTTCTAACTTTTCTGTCAAGTCCACTCTGCCTTTACCACACCATTCAGGCCAGCAGAAAATGGGCGCATCCTCTATATCCTGGTTCGTCTAGAGATTTCTTCCTATTGGAGAGCTTTTTCTACCCACAGTGAGGGTAAATCAAAATAAATATGAATCGTAGATATTCCTTGTGTTAGCCAGCCAGTGACATTTGCATTCTTTGAAATAGGAGCTAGCTAGCTAGCTACCTTAGCTAGCACTACTTAGCCAAGTTACTCTTCAAGGGAATGATAATCTTCCTCCAACGTTACTGTCAGGTTGGTTTTACTTGCATATTGATCTTTTCAACCACAAGGCAAAAGTCTGCCATGCTGGTGATAGCTGCACAGAAAAAGAGTGGCTTCAGCGAACGTGACATTGATCCACAATTTCAGTTATTCTGAGTTTTACTCCAGTCTTACAAGCCCTACAAAAGCACGGTATCTAGAAAATGTTTCTCCCTGTGGAATCGACTAATCATGCTTAAAAAGTCCAATTGCAGTGAAGGCACATTTGGTTTTCTGAATGGTGAGTATCCTGACATTAACATTATAACTTGCGGCTAGAGACAAGCCGTCGTCCTCACTAGCTAGTTTGTAAAGATTTTCCTAACATAAGTTGTCTTCATTCTGCAAACTGCTTGCTATCTTCATTCTCCACAGGTGACATTTTCTCTTGTCAGCTTTTGCACTCCAATTCTTTTTTCACTTTTGGATTGGGGATCGTTATGATTTGACTAATGTTAGATGGCTAGCAGGCTACACTTGGCTTACTATTCTAGTTGGCCGCCAGTGATGTAACATTAGCTAGCTAGCTTTCTAGATGGCTTGCCATCTATGGCAGTGCTTAGTGGCAGCTAGTCTAGCAAGCTAGCTACCTCATGTTTCTTTTGCTAATGTAGTCTTCATTCTTGTTAAACATCAATGCTAGTTTCAGAGAGAATGGAGGGGATTGGAGGACTGAGATTGCCAGATGAAACAAGTTCCACAAGCCTTGCATTAGTTGTCATCTTGCTAGTTTAACCTTAGCTAGCTTGACTTTCAGCTACAGACAAGGATGATATCCTGTCTCTAGCCGCAAGCGACATAAATTACCTGGTGCTTCAGACCTTGCGGGCTACTGGCTAACAAATGAAAGCCTAAAAGTCCATGGATACCCCCAATTTTTTTTTTAATCTCTAGATGGGTAAATACCATAATAACCAAGCCAGAGATGGTTGTTGTGACTGCAAGAGCAAACCACTCACTCAGCCAACAAGCTCCCTCTCCTCTGTTCGTTAAAATTTGCGGAAAGGTGAAAAGCCCTTAGTGTTTTTTGGTAGTGTTTCGACATCCCTTCACTGCATAAATATAACCCACAGAAATGCGAATATAAACACAAAGAAACGTTGAGTACTGTGACCAAATGCCTCATTGAACCTCTTTGCCAATACACTAATAGCTCATGCTAATGCCACCAGCATGGCTGACTTACGGTTGAAGACGTCACTTGTAATTAGCTGTGACAGCACATGAAAACGAATGTGAAAGTGCCAATAGATAGATAAATCTGCGTAATTAGTGGATGGTTTCACTCATTTATAGCTAGCAAGGCAATGCTCCAAGACATGAGTAATCCATGCAAGTTCTCTTGTAGTGCACTCAGAGCACGGGCTGAGCTGTGCACATCTGTAGCAAGCTAGGTCCTGAAAATTCAAGCCCATCCGAGTGACATAAGTTTTTAGTGAGTCCCCTGCAACAGAGGGGAGACAGGTGATGTATGAGGCAGAGGAAGAGCTTATCGTCAGGACGGCAAAAATATTTACAAAACAAAAAACCAGGCAACAACTGCAAGTTAGCAGTATTGTGTGGTGGAAAGAGACCTAAAAATGATGACATCGCAAGGGATCATTTTATTGAAGAAGAAAAAAAATGCATATAATCTTGCTTAGTGTAGCTTTGTTTCTCATTATTCTGAGCTTTTTCTTGTGTTTTTCTCTCGTTTTCCATCCTACCTTCGATGCGTTTCTCATGTCTCGCTTGACCTGTTTCATGTTACTTCAGTTTGGTTGCTTGTATATAGGGTTGCATTATCAAACGGTTGAGCAGGAAGTTGAAGGTTAATGAAATATGCTCAGATTCACCAGACTCAGTGCTTGGCATGTACCGTGATCATTACCATTATTTGAAAATCAGCAAGTTTAATGTACCCAGCATCTAAATACAGAAAATAGACCAATTTAATCCGCGAGAGTTTACTGAATATTATGCATTTATTACAAATAATAGAAACATGATTTCATTAAATTACTCCTATTTGGTTGGCATACAATATGGTAGCTGCAACTGCCTTTGTTTGTTCCAGCCAGTGAGCAACAGATATCAGTTGAGCTGGAATCCCAAGATGAAAAATAATCCTCAATCTCATTATCAGCTTGTCACATTAAATTTTTCATTGGGACCTCCTGCTTTCCCACCCAGTACACTAAACTCACAATTCTTTAATATTCGTTATCCTGCCCGAAATGAAGCCTGGCCGCGTCAGTCACTCCAGGGGGAGGATGAACATGCTGCTGAGCCGCGTACAGCCTGAAAAATGGTGAGAGTGAACTGGCAGAAATTTGTGGGGGAGGTCGGGAAAAAAAAAAATGTCCTTGGAAGTGGAGGCACTTCTGCAGAACAATTAACTTAATTGAGCAGACAGCATGAATATTCATAAGGCTGTTAATGTCTCCCACACCCAGGCAGATGAATGTGATAAAATGACTTGCTAGTCAAGCATATCAGGAAGTCTCATAAAAACTGTGCCAACATTTTGGTTCTTTGCCTGAAATATCAAAGAAATTAACAGTCCCAGTGAAATCCTTCAGACCTGGCAAATTAATTGGAAGCTCAATTTATATGCCGTATATATACACACACTGCACTGCATATAGCATGCTGGCATTAATTACCCTCCACATTAAGCTCAAGCGCTGCTTAGATATGTTAGCCACATTGTAAATGTAGGGCTCAATTTTTCTGCCTGCGCTAAATCTAACGATACGCACACTGACTGACCACTACCTGCGATTTTCACATGTTTGCACAGGTGATTTATCTGTAATTTTCTGGCAGCACAATATGCAACTCAGCTGAGAGTTGGATCTAGAGAGTGTGGTTCCATTTCAGGATGGGTTTCAAAGTAAATTAGGTGGCACAATTGGGAGTGTAATTTATAATTCAAGTGTCACAATGGCATCATTTATCATTGCATCATCAATGTAAAATTAGTGTTTTTACTTTTGATAATATTGTAACTTGGTTAAAGGACGCTCAAAACACATCAGTTTCTGACTCTAGATGAGAGTCAAAAGTAATTTGTTTACTGGATTTGATTCTGCCCCACTCAATTTAAAAAATTTATTTTTGGTATGTGGCATTGTACATTGCTTATATATTTGGCTGGAATAGCGTTTTTGCATTTGCCCATGTGCGGTACCACAGAGTGTGTGCAGGCATAGAAGAACAGATCCCATTGATGACGTGCTAAGAGTTTGCCATGACCCTTGTATTTATCGCATATGATGGGGAAAATCAGGCCTGTGATGTTATATCTGTTCCTTTATATACTACCCACAGCACACCATTTTATTGAATAAGCACTAATGGTTTTATGCAATCTTGCTTCAGATCAACAGTTTTCCCATTCTTCATAGTCTTGGTATTGCATAAGAGATCACTGCTGCAAACTAATTCAAAACTAAAAGAATTGCAGTTCATTTCAATGAATTCAAATGTCATTTGTGCAAATCTTTTTAGTTCAAGATTCCTTAACATGTACACAATTTGTGCTCTGAACTAATTTTTAAAATTATCATTCAATTTGCAATTCATCTGTGAAGTCAGCAAGGAACTGGTTTGTATGGATCCATCCACAAAAAAAAAATGTAGCTTGAATAAAGACAGAGAGGTGGGAACTGGTGCAGCTATCTCAGCGTGTCGACCCAACCCTGGTATTAAGCATCTGATTGGACAGGGGGCATCATCCCAGTTTATCTGATGGGAAACTGTTTGCAAATAATCCCCGAGGAACACATACGCTAATGAAGAGAAACAGTAACCTCAGCGAGTCCAATTTGCAGGGAGTGCACAGTTGGAAGGCTTCCACCGTTCCTAAGAACTGCACTGGATTTTGATGCATCAGCGATGACAAGTTAAGGTCAAACTGCTGGCCCAAAAATGAAAAAAAAAAAAAAAAAGGATGGATCCTGTTCCTGGTCCTCCAACTCCCCCACCCTAAAAAACCTGTCCTGCCGCCTCAGTAGCACTGCGCGCGCTGGCTTTCTCTTCCTCGATGTTTCTGTCAACACGTCACTGCATTGGCAAGCGATGGTTATTACACCTACATTAACCTAATGAAAATACACAGCTTCACGCAGAGGCAGATTTAAGCTGAAGAGCATCTCCATTTTAGATGCTCTTGTGAGCAATTAACTCTGTACACAACCTCACTATTTAAACCCAGCTGTCTGTAATTAAATCAATTTGATTATAATATTCTTTTCCTGCGTTTGTTTTCCAGGAGTGGTGCCATGGAATGTCACCCGGTTTGAATGCAACCACTTCATGATCCAATCAAGCTCTTATGACTGAAGAAAAAATTTAAATAATAAGAATTTCAGTCTCACATTTAGATAAACAATTTTATTTCTATTACTTATTTGCAAAGACAAAAGAGGAAAAAATACGGCCAATGTGGTGACAAAATTTTACTAATTTCAAGACTTGTCAGTGAGGGAGCAAGACGAAGTGAAGAGCCTAAACGTAAAACAACACCATATTTTCTAATTAACAGAAAAACTGATATTTTTAGTGCCATTACTAAAACACAGTCCTGACTGACGTTTTTCGCAATCAAATATGTCGTCTTCTATTAGATCATTTTGCTTATTAAAGTCTCCAACAATAACTGGGGGCCTGGCAGGTCTACAGCGAGTACCCTCTTGTTTTTCTCTGTATTATTATTCTACTTTTTCTTCTTCTTACTAAAGCTCCCTTCCAATGCATGAAAATAAACCAAATTTGGCGCAACTTTTCAGTCAAGTCAAAAATGACATCGGCTGAAGAATGGACTTAAATTTTGACACGGTGGTGCTAAAGGATTCATGTAAATTTGAAAACTTCGAAAAATCACTAATAATCAACCATGCATGGTGTGGCATTACAACTTGCACTGAAATGCAGTCCGTAGTCAGTAGAAACTTTCATTTACTGCAATCTAGGTCAAATTATAAAGTCTGCCACAGCAGTTTTGCCAAAATGAAAAAAACTAATGAACCAAAACTAGTCCTTAAAACTTTCTTCTAATTAACAAAAATGGCTACAAAGCATCTTCAGACCATGCCCAACAGAAAAATGACCGCGATTTTCATTCCATCAAAATTTTGTCTACAGTGCATAAAAATATCTGACTGAAATCATTACTTTCCACTTGCGTTGTTATTTCTTTCTCGATAGAAGTCCAGCCTAATTCATGATAAATGACAGGGTAACACATTCTATTCCGCACCAGCACTTCGTACAAGATGTTGTTGGTTCAAGTGCTGAGTGGTCCTGTGCAGACATGTTTGCAAGTCTTCCAACTGCATGAGGTACATTATGGTGAAACTAACTGATGGACATGCTGTTGCTGAAGCTCCATAGAATCCAAGTACAAAGGCATTTTGAACAAAATTTTCTTCATAAACATTTCCAATTGTCGGATTACAAATTTCCCCCTCTTCTTGTCAGCATCTCTTTTTTTGTCTTCATCTTCGACCTCTTCTAGCTCTTCTCCACCACTGCCCCACCCCATCCCATAGCTGCTTGCAGCTGGACTTTTAAAATTCTGGTACTATCATGCTGTGGTTTCCGGTCATAATAAGTATACCAAAATATTAGAGAATTCCAGTCTTAATGATGGTGCTTAATGGAGCATATCAAGATTTAAAATTTTCTTCCAAGATAAATCAGTGGTACTATATCTAAAGAAAGAACACCATCTGAAGACAATTAAAAATGTTGCATAACATATTTAGATTGAGAAATATAATTTAAAATATGCTTTTAAGATTTTCCAAGCTCACTTGTCAGTATTCGACATGTGACGTTCTGTGGGTCTATTAGACCTCAGCAAATCACTTGATCTCCAGCTTGGTACAACTAATTGCATTTAACCCTCCTACTGTGCTTGAGGTCAGTTTGACCTGATTCCATGCTCACCTTCTCTAAAAACACGGTTTACTTACTTTTTTCTGCTAGATTTTTTCCGAACTTGACGGGTAAAACGTGAATGAAATTAACAAAAAAAAAAATTTTATCCTGTACACTTGTAAGCATCAGAGTTGTCTGGGTTATTTCTACCCCAGGATCTATGATTATATAAACACATCATTTTGCTCTTGTTTTTGTAGAGTTGCCTAATACTGAGCGCATGTTCAAATGAAAATCTCATTCATTTCACATTTGGTCTCATTCACTTTGCTATAATCGATGCTTGATGTATAAGGGGAGGATGGGGGAGTGGTGTTTTCTTTACTTGGCTATTAAAATGGTCAGTAGAAAGGCATAAATGAGCTGGCAGAAGATTTGGTAACAATTTCAGTTACAAACAGCTTATTTAGTCTTTCATTGCAGGTATCAAACTGACCTCAAGTCAGAAATGGTTCATTCATTTGAACATAATAGAAGGGTTAAATACATTGAGGGAATGTTACAGTACCTGATTCACCTCATTTAAAACAGCATATAAAGGATGAGATTATGAGAACAAACATGTTAAAACAATGTTGCCATCAGGAGAAGATATCGAATATGTTTCCCATATGAAGATATAAAACCAGCCTGAGAGCACTAAAAGCTAACAGGTCAGGGAAGAGAACCCTCAGAAGCCAGTACCAGGCGGCAAAAGCCCTGTCCCAGAGTCGGGCCGGAAGCATGCGCCTAAAGCCCTGTCCCAGAGTCAGGCCGGTAGGAGGAGGGACAGGCAGCAGCTGCAGAAGTGAGTCAGTCCGCACCCTCTGCTCTCACCTGCTGGTATTACCCCGAGAGGAAGCGCTGCTCGGACAGGCGTGAAGATGGAGTCTGTGTCTCTCCCAGCATCCATCTGGGCCCGGAGCAGCAGCCCATGGGCCACCTCGGCAACAGAGCCGTCTCCACCGACAACCACCACCCTGCACGAGAAAGCAGGGCAGCGTGTCAGACTGAGCCAGGGCAATCATGCAAGCAAGTGCACACACAATGTGCACGCACAAACCCCATTTTACCATAGACCAGTGGTTACCAAACTCGGTCCTGGGGACCCACTGTACAAGCAGGTTTTTATTCCAACCACTATTACAACCCCAGAATTAACAAGCTATTAATTTGTCTTAATTAGTTGCTTTTCAGGCAAGAAGAACATTTTGCCATCTTTAACCACATTGCGAGAAATGCTTATGCATTCCTTGATTTAAAAGCCCAACGTTCTGATAGTGTTTTATCAAATTCAAGACTGTGGTGAATCAGTACTTGGGTTTCTGTACGCCAGTGTTGAAGTTCTCTTCAAATGTTTTTCCTAAAACCAAACACAAAAATAAGACAAAACAGATTTGACTCATGGTAATTTGCTTTGTGTTTGAATCCTTAACTACCTAATAAATGGTTATTTAGCGACTGCGTATCCGCAACTTCAACAATCAGAAGCCGACAGATTCTTCAATTGAAAGAGTCTCAATGTTCCCTCTTTATGCAATAAAAAGTCATTTGCAGCTACAATTTGAGCCGCCAATGGAGCTTTTCAGGGCATGTATAGCGATTTCTGGCATTTATTTTGTAATGTACAAAAGGGAAATCTCTAAAATCGCAGGCTGAGCAATCAAGAAAAAATAGCTACTCATTAAATTCTGGGATTGAAATTGTGGCTGGAATAAAAACCAGCAGACACAGTGGGTCCCCAGGACTGACTTTAGGAAGCACTGTCATAGACAAATGCATACACACACATCAACACACACACACATCAACACAAACATCCGCTTATTCCTGGCAAGAGTGAGCCCAGTCTCATCTCGATGCGTCATATATTGACGCTACCTGTCCAAGTCTCGATAAACGACGCAAAAGGAGGCTTTTGGCATCCTTATTTAATGCCAGTTTAGAACAAACCTTACCCCCTAACCCTTAACCCGAACCCTAACCCTAAGCATCAAATAAGAACGCCACAAGCGTCCGTTTTCATCGTATATCGACGCTTGTTCAGGTTGCGCCGCTATATGAAGAGTTGGGCTGAGAATGTGTTGCAGGGGTCATGGGGGACTGGAGTCCATCACAGCACTGAGCGGGTGAGAGGAAGGAACACATTCTGGAAAGTGCTCCAATCCATCGCAGGGCACCCGTACCATTCACTCACACACTCTGGCCAACAGAGTCCACGGGCACTCAGTCAATCATGTTTGAAGATGTAGGAGCAAGCTGGGGTTTGGTCAAAATGAGAGCTGCCCATTATCCAAGTTATGCCTGGAAGCCAACTGATTTTGTCTCCCTGGGCCAAATGTTCTGGTTCTGGAAATGTATTGAGGAGACAGGGCATCCCATTTCCTAAACATCATCAGGGAGCAGGAATGTAGGAAATATATTGTCTATATAGTGCCGTGAAAAAGTTTTTACCCCCTTCCCAATTTCTTTCATTTTTGCTTATTTGTCATACTTTAATGTTTCAGATCATCCAACTGATGTCAATATAAAACAAAGACAATGTGAGTTAACACATAACGCAGCTTTTAAATGATCATATTTAAATAATCATCTCATTCATCAAAGGTAAAGTTATTCAAAACCTATATCACCCATCTGAAAAAATAACTGCCCCCCTAAATGGGTCTTAATAACTGGTTGCGCCACCCTAAGCAGCAACAGCTGCAATCATGTTTGCAGTAACTGGCAATTAGTCTTTTACAGAGAGTAAAAGAAATTTTGGCCCACTGCTCTGAACAGAAATGTTTTAATTCAGCCTGACTGGAGAGTATATGAACGTGAACTGCCTGTAAAAGGTCATGCCACACAGCATTTCAATCAGATTTAAGTCAGGATTTTGACTATGCCACTCCAAAATCTTCATTTTGTCTTTTTTTTTTTTTTTTTTAGCAATTCAGAGTTAGACTTGCTTGTGTGCTTTGGGTCATTTTCCTGCTGCAAAATTCAACTGCACTAGTGTATTAGGTCACAAACTGATGGCTGAACATTCTCCTCCAGGTAGAGAGCAGAATTCATGGTTCCATCAATTATATCAGGTTGCCCGAGTCCTGGAGCAGCAAAGCAGTCCCAGAACATTACACTAACACCATGTTTGACCGTTAGTGAGATGTTGTTGTGGAATGCTGAGTTAACTTTACTCCAGATGTAATGAGACCTAGGTCTTCCAAAAAGTTCCACTTTTGACTCATCAATACACAGAATATTATCCCAGGAGCCATGGGGCGTCATCAATATGTTCTCGGGCAAATGTGAGACAAGCCTTTGTGTTCTTTTTGGTCAGCAGTGATTTTCGACTTACAGCTCTCCAATGGATGGCATTTTTGCCCAATCTCTATTTTACTGTGGAATCGTGAACACTAGTCTTAAGTGAGGCAAGTGAGACCTGCCGCTCTATAGATGTCTGTCTGGGTTCTTTTTTTGACCTCCTAGATGAGTCGTGATACACTCTTGGAGGAAATTTGTTAGGTCGGCCACTCCCGGAAAGGTTCACCACTGTTTCAAGTTTTCTCCATTTATAGATAATGGATTTCAGCATGCTTTACTGCAGTCCCAAAGCCTTAAAATGACTTTCTAACCCTTTCCAGGCATCAACAAATTTGATTCTCATCTGACCTTGAATTTCTTTAGATCATGGCATAATGTGCTGCTTTTGCCAACTAAATATCGCTTAAATAGATTGTGAAGATTCACCAGGGCTGGCAGTAATCATGCATGGGTGTGTCCACATGGGTGTGTAATTGAATCCAATTATCAATTACATATGTTTAACAGGTTGATTTAATAACAAAGGGGGCAATTACCTTTTCAGATTGGGCCACGTAAGGTTGGATAGCTTTTTTCCTTTAAATTAAATCATCGTTTAAAAACTATATTTTATATTAAGTTGGGTTATTTTCGTCTTTAATTAAAATTGTTTTTTTGATTTGAAACATTTAAGTGTGACAAATATGAAAAAAAAAAAAACAAGAAATCAGGATGAGAGGAGCAAATACTTTTTCACAAGACCACAGATTAGCTCCTTATTAGAGGTGCTGATAATCAACGTTAATGTGTCACTAGAATGATTGTAGCAGTGATGATAGCAGATGTGGCACCTCTTTAACATAATTGCAATTGACAGTATTGTAAAGCAGAGAAACTAGGCACAATGCAGTATTCCTTAAAATGAAAACTTTACCATATTTCACATAAAATCAGTGGTAATAATGACTTTTCCCCTCACTATCAGAGTATCTTCTGCAGGCTAATCAAAGTTACTTTTTTGCAATAACATATTATCGGTAAAACTCGAAAAGGCTAAATTTTCTGAAGAAAATTTGTGTGCTTGCTTCAGCGAGAAACGTTGAAGAGGTTGGCTTAAAAAATGAAGGTGCTTGGAAACTGAGAGGCAAAGGACATTGCTGAAGAAATGCTGGAAAACTGCTGAAATGTAAACACAAGACTTTAAAGCTGAAAGTAAGAGTTTAAAGGTGCACTATGCAAGTTTGTTGACATCACTTCTGTTGACATTTGAATTCAACCAAAACAGAGGTAGCTCGCCCCTCCCTCCCATAGTTCCCTCCTTCCCATGCTTCCATGACTGTCAACTCTTGTCGGTGATTGGCTGGAATGGTTTGTTATGTTATGGCGCACAGCCTGTGCCCCTTGTGTTTATTTGCAGTTTGTGACGCCTGTGCGGTCTCCAGAGCCCGTTTTTTTTTTTTACAGTGAATTCAGGGGCAGGCAGCTAGTGGATTGTGGGGAGATGTCGACGAATTGAAACAAAAATATAATCGCGCAGAAAACAAACAAACTTGCAGAGTGTACCTTTAAGGAATTCTGACTTTTCAGCTGCATTAGGACCGAGTCTAGTCCGCTTCAACCCAGCTGTTAAAAAAAAAAAAAAAAAAAAAAAGGTCAAGTGGAGTCAATGAGGTTGACACATCTCTATGGCTCTGGGCGTATCTAGGTCAACGCACTGCATGCTGAGAAATTAGCTGTATGGCAGAGCAAACATGGCAGGCCACATTGGCAGACTGCCGCCGCTGTTGTTGCTTATAGCTCATTGTCAGTGTCTCCCCCAGGCCCAAACTGTTCAATGCTGACCTGGCCAAGTAGTGAAATGCTAATATTCGCGGCTCTTTGTTTATTTCTGTGCACTGTGTGTTTGCTGGCTAAATAGCTAATATTAGCAAGCAGCAAGATGACAGATGTGATATTATTCGCGGCTCCCTTTTTATTTCTGTGCTATTATTAGGTAGTTAGCTTGCAAACACACAGTGCACAGAACGTGTTCAAAACGGGTCGAAGTTGAGTGTTGAAATTGCCATCACTGCTGATGACATAATCAATAGCTAGCTAAGGTTAACTATTAAACTTCTCAATGTGTATGGAAAAGTTACGTCTGCTGGCTTAGCAAGGATGGCAGTTACGGTCATTTTGATACCAATATTTCGCCTGTTTTAGATACAAACGTAAATCTCGCTCGTGCGAACAGTTGCTGGTATATACTGGAATAGGAGCTCAAGCAATTCTTTTCTGCTTTGCAATTTTTTATTGTAACGTGTTCTTATGGACCCGCCCAGCAAAAAGACCGGTCTTTGCTGTCCTCATGCTGGAGCTGGTTTGAGCAACTGAACAAACGAAGATACCGAAAATTATTTCACTGAGTTTGACGCAGAAGAATGAGATTTGTCTAAAAGTCGTATCAATTTTAATCCTAACAAGGATAATGCTGAGGCCAGGAAAAAGTCCAGCAGAGGGCAGAATTGAACCGCAATACTGCTATGCCACAATTTCGCTGAGTCACTCTGAGCCATTTGAGTGAATAGTTAAAGCATTTGGTCCAACAGAGATTTTAGCTAAGGCGTCTCTTACATACCACTACCTCTACCTCAAAGATAGTAAGTCCAATCTATGAAATGGAGGTACCATACTGAAGAGGAGAGTCTGCTGAGCAAAATATGTCAAAACTGTGTGTGTAGCGCCAGAAATGTGGGAACACGTGCAAGTAATAAAACTGTGTTTTTCAGCTTCCCAACCAGAATTTTTTCGTCTCATTTAATATAGGAGTTAATGGAGTTTCGGTTAGTGCTCCCGTCGCTTTTTGGCTCATACTGCCAAAACCGTCAGTCCGATTGCTTGCACAGTTACATTTTCGTGACCAGCACAATTTTTGCTACAACTTGGATATAAAAATATTTATGTGGGGTGAAAACCGTGAGAGTTAGAGAAAGTTTAAGAGAACACTTCTTGACGATTTTACAGCTGTTGGCCACTCTAAGAGTGCCGTCACTACACTGTAAGTTCCCAGAATTTATTGTAACAAAAATTATTTTAAAAAATTATAATTAAAAAATTATAGAAGTTATTAAAAATTTGAACAGTGAAGAAATTATACAAGCTTAACATTTTGCAGTTTGAATGACATTTCTAGCTAAAAGTATGACAGAGTAAAAAAATTGCAGAAAATAGCTGAATCTACTGAAAAATGGCTTAATTTAAAAAAATGGCTTAATTTAATAGGACCCCAAAAAATTACATTTAAAATTAAATATCTCAAAAACTAAAGAGAAAATGAAAAATCTGTACTGATGCAACGTAATTCAGAACAAGCTGAATTTTTAAAGTTTGAACAGAATCAATAGCTTAAACGGTGTAGGAGGAGTTAGTCGGCCAAATTCAGGCGGAAGAAGAAAAAGAATAAGAAAAAAAAAGAAGTAAGAGAATAGAGTGTGCTGCTTTGCTGAAGCAAGCACACAACAATTATACGTGAACTACACTCCCCTTAAAAGGTACACCTGCCAAAAACTAGATAGAGCCTTTATTTGCCACAATAAAAACCTTTATTATTTATGGCATGGATTCAAAGAGGTGCTGAACACTTTCTTTAACAATGCTGGTCTAAGCTGGCTCAATTACATCACAAGATTTTCGTCATAATTGTCAACCACACTTTCATGCTGCAAATCACCAATTTAACCTCATCCCATAGGTTGTTCTATCGGGTTGATATTTGGGTTGATGCAGGCCAACGGAGTAAACTCAAGTTACTGTCATGTTAGAACAACCAGTCAGAGATTATGTGTGCACGGAAAGCAACCATAGTGAGGTATGAAGTTACATTTGAATAATGATCAAAAGGTATTTTGCCATTTAGACCAAATTTTGTTTTAACCATCTGCATGTCACAACATAAGTAAGAATTTGATTTTTGCAATCTTTGGTCTTCAATCTTTCACGATAACATGCCCACTGTAGCTTCACCTTTCTGTTCTTCGCTATCTAACTTCTGGGCATGGTCTTCTCCTGCTGTGGCATAAATGCTTAAAGTTTTTACATGCTGTGTATTCACTACAGCAGTACAGAGACGTTATTTCAGCATCTGTGACTTTTTTGATAGCTTGAAACATAAAACTCACAGAAAATATGGTTTATGGAGCATAGTCTACACTGCCTAGCCACAATCTAGTATTTTGTTGGATTGTCTTCAGCTTTGATCAAGGCAAGCATTTATCATGAAGTTGTTTTGACAATCCAATGCAATGTTATGACATTTATTTCTGACCAGAGTAGCAATAAATTTTTGCCGAGATCTTGTATTGACGAAGGGAGAGTCAAACCACCTTCTCCAGCTTTATAAAGACTTTCATCCCAAAGACTTTCAATTGGGCAGGATTCTGTGGTGAAAATAATTCCTCATGCTTGCAGGAGCACTTTTTCACAATTTGAGCCCAGTGAATTTTGCCATTACCATTCTAGAATATGCCCGTGCCCGGCGTGCCATCAGGGATTAAAAAATTGGTTGTTTAAAAAATTAAAAGCAACACACGGCATCAGTCAGGGTTTAAAGAATTGTTGCCAGCTAAAACTCATAAATCTCAGCTATCATGATTCAGTCAAAGGCTCTTAACTATTCACTTATTTAAATCCAAACGGCCACTTTTTATGGACAAGCAGTGTATATGTAATGTCAGATGTTCAGCAGTGACCCAGTTTTTGAAAGCTCAATTTCAGCTCTACTACTCAAAGAAAGTTTAGACATTTCTGTAACCTTTTGGGGACAAAGATGTGACAGTCTTAAATAGGTCAGTTTTGACCATCTGTATCCCCTAAACAGTCCAAATGAGCACAGCGGGCATTGCTCACATAAGCAACCATTAGTGGAAAATTTGATCAAAAAAGAAATGAGAGGAAATAGCCTTTGCCCCTTGGAGCAAATGATAAAGTTGTCTGAAAAGTACTTAAAATAAAGCAGAAGAGGATATATTTCCAGGAGAAAAATTTAGTTATTCCTCCGCTCCACCTAGTCCTCACCAGTCTGCTGACTAATCTGGCATATCAGTGTCAGCTCATTCCCAAAATTCTTCGGTCTCTTCTGATTGTGAATTGTTTTTTCTGTCTCACTGCTAAAAAGGTTGGTGCTTTATTCCAGCAATGAGACCAGATAACGTTTGTTCTTCAGTAGATGACAGTAACTTTTGAGCTAGTGTTCGCTTGATAAATTCAATTGTTTCACCTCCATACGCAATTTTTGAAATGTATCAAGTTTTCATGGCATTGGTAAAATTTTTGACTTATTTTAAAAAAGTAATCAATTGAAGAAAGATCCAAAGGCAATTCATATTCTGTAAGGATAATATACTGAGATGCAACTGCTGAGGTTTTTCAGTTGAAGCCCCCGCGCAGTTTATCAGTCCTCTCTCCGGTTTAAGGGTCAGGCGAGTGAATGCAGGTGGCGAGGTCACCCTCTGCACAACCAGCCCCCCAAATACAGTCCTATCAGGGCAAGAGTTTGCAGGCATGGGGAGGGATCTAAACCAGGAACGGGTGCTGTGGTGCACCTGTGGTACGCGGGGCCCGGAGGTGTTCGTGAGGTCCGACCCCTGCCTTAATGCCGAGACTTCGGGGGCGATGGGATGGTTAAGAGGGGGGAGGCCTGGCGCATGCAGTCCTCAGGACGGAGGCACTTTATCACCGCTTGCCAAATAGGTAATTAAAGTGCCACCTGCCGTGCGGCACCGGAGAGAGCTCCTTTAGCGAGTCCCGCGCCGCTGGGCAGCTCCGCTCAATATTTTAATCAAAGCATTATCACTCATTTTTAAACCTCGCCGCCTCTCCCCAGCCCCACTTTATTCATTACTGCGAAATGCCATCTTAAGAGAAAAGGGCAGGACAGGGTGGCAGGATCTTTCCTTCCTTTTTGGCTTTTTCTCTCTGCTCCCTCTGTTCACCTCACAGGCCCTCAGAGCGCCGTCTTCATTTGCATCTGTGCTTCAGGGGCACTTTGGAGAACAAACATCAACCATGCAGTCTGTACTTATTTTGAATAGAACATAAATTTGCTCATTGGCTCTGTGCTCCAGTGGACTGGATTCAAAAACAGTGAGCAAGGTGAACTTATAGACTGTCAGCTTTCATTTTTCAGCATTCACATCGTGATCCGGTGAACCGTGCTGGAACGACAGCAGTTTTGTACTGTGTCACCGTCCAAATAGTCATGAAGCGCACTGTCGGAGCATTTCTTGTCTTTCTCACTGACATAAAACAAAAACTGGCAGCATTAGGGGCTTTTGAAAAATCAGCTCACTTGACTCAACCGTAGGGTAATGAGGCTCAACACAATTACAACCTTTTCTGGGAACAAGGACTGGAGAGGCTTTTGAGCAGACAGTTCAGGCAACTTACCCATCATATCCATCGAACCTGCATTCTTTTAGGACAGAAAGGGCATGACCCTTCCTCTCTGTAACTGAGGGAAGAGAAGACAGTGTGTGTTAATTTCTCTAATTACACTTATATTATTGTTATATTATTTACATGTAAAATCAGATTTTTACCTGTCACCGAACTCTGCACAATTGCTAGAACACGCTACTGAGTCAAACAAAGTTCATACTATTTTCCTACCACTGAAGTACCCAACACTAAGGAACTAGAAAGTGTTGATCACTGTAGCGAGCCTGGTCTTCAAGCTTTCTACCCCCTCAACTTAAACTGGCAAGCTACTCCACATTTTGACCACCATTTGAAAAAATACTCCCTAATATTTGAGGAAAATGTACCAATTGCTAACTGCCCCATGTGATACCCAGTTCAACTAACAGACCTCAACCTTGTGTAGATGGTTATGATAATCCCTTCTATGTTTTTAAAGACCTCAATCAGATCATCCCTTTCAAAAAAGACAGAAAAGGTTGATGGCCCAATTTTCCCAAGGCAAAGCAATACAAGAGCAATTGTAACTTCTTCAATCTCTGTAAATGAAAGTGGTTCTTCTTGGATAAATGCATACATAATGAGGTAGCCACACCTCAGCATAATGAGAGCGCTTTAAGACCTTGGGTCAGATTCAGCATCAGCACTACCCCACACTGTCAGGCTTCTAGTGAGTAAGACACATCCTGTGGAGGCTGTAAGAATCCATAACTGCAGTTTTTTTCCAATACTGCTGTAATCCCTGCTGCACCTTGTAAGAAAGTATCCCCTCTTCCACCCTGTTCCCGAGACTCAACACATTTTTGGTTTTCCGGCCCCCAGAAGCCTACACACAATACAAAATCTGGTTTTAAGTGTGGCCTGGCAAAGGTATCGTCTCACAAATTTTGGAACAAGAACCAAGCATAGATCATTGAACACTCCGAAATCAGCCTTTATTAACTACTGAGAATGAGAACTTCAAGGGTTTTCAGAGCTGGAGTGTTTATCACGGGACGGTCCGTGGTCAGGCAGGAGCTATCAGTAACACGAAGAATAAGGCTGGGCAAAGTCGAAGGGATCGGTCCAAAGTCAGTAACCAGGACAGCAAGCCAAACAAACCACGACACACTGGGCAGGTGCGCACCTTTGAACCAGAGTGAAGATGGAACCGATAGAAGGCACTTTACCAGGACCGCAGACGCTGGGAGGAATTTCCCAAATAAATAGGTTTTTGGTTTTTCATAGAGGTTGAAACAAACACCAGCATACACAGGGCTATTGTAGGGATCCACAGGTATACAGCAATGCATTAAAATCACAAATGCATTGTTCCAATTTGGTCGTGTAATTCATGAAATTGATCTGTGCAGGAATGTCTGACAGTCAAAATAATGGCCAAAATCTTACAGGAAGGATCTTCATTTCAAGCTCAATCAACCAATCAGAACTATGACTGCAGTGATTTGTAACAATTAATTGGTTTACTGAGGAGTAACCCCAAGTATAAAGCATATGCTGCAGTAGACACAGCAGATATAATTATTTTATACCTTAAATAGTCAATATAGCTGACCCAAAATACAACCTTTAAAATAAAGCATGACAAAGTTTGATACTAGTGGACTTTCAAAGTACTATAAAATTATTATCAGCATTATAGACAAAATATTTTAGATGCCGAACTTCGTAAGCCTAAATTGCAGATGTTTAATGTAATCAATGTATAGCATTAGGCAATGTATGAATAATTTGTCATCTGAATGGTAAGAATCAGACTGACTTATTTCCACAAAAACCAAGATTAAATTTCCGTGTTTCTCAATCTGCTGAAATAAAGCTATCACGAGTCTGAGGTTCAAACACAATGTAGGCCTCTCAGTTCTGATTCCATCTGTAGAGGCCAGCTCCGAGACTGAGATCTTTAATTTCTGTTAGCCAAAGCACCTATTAATGGCTCCATCTCAGCCACCCGAATACCCCTGAGAGTGAATTAACAGAAGGAATATTATATTACTGTTCAAATGGCTTTTGGAGTCAGGTAGTAGAGTTCATTAGAGCCCAGATTGTGGGATCCCCTCCCTGATGTGACACCTGCCCGCTGGGCTCGGGGGGGTGGGAGGAGGGGGGAGGGGGGGGGGTTGGGATTAATACCGCAACACCCCGCCCTCCCCTTCCCACCCGGCAGCCCATCAGAGCAGATGGTACCGGCTCCTCCCACTGGGTCAAGTTTCCTCGAGAGCAGACCCAGCGAGGAGCCACCATGTAGAACGAGACGTTCCACACGGCGACATTACAGCCGCTGCTCAACACTGGTAGCACTGTCTGGTCACAATATCGCAGTATCATCGCCTTGCAGAGTGCTGTCATGATGACATATTGGTGTTTACTAGTGCAGTGGTTCAGAAGGTGCCTGTTCGGCGCCCCAGTGGCTTATCGGTCTGGGCGCGCGCACCACAAAGGCTGTGGCCTTCCTGTGGTGACCCGGTTCGATCCTGCTCAAGTCATGTGCCGTGTGTCTTCCCCATTCTTCTCCCCAGCTTTCCTGTCTCTCTCTCCAGTGTGACTATCAGACAAAGGAGAAAATCCCCAAAAATAGTCTTTTAAAAAAAAAAAAAAAAAGTGCCTGTTCGGAACAAGTCGATTGCTTGGCCTGCGGTTCTGCTACTCGAATGGTATTGCTGCTTGCAATTTTCTGGAAATTTCTTCAAAACTGCTCAGCCAAAAGACCTCACACTCGACACCGCACTTCTTTGAGCCCTCAGCGATATACCAGTTAAGTGTGAACTTGATCGGATAAACAGTCATCGAGAAAATCGAAGGACAGATATTCATACAAGGTTCAGATCAAAACCTGTCAATCTCCAGGCTTAAACTTGGATGATCATGTTTATCGATTTTTTTTTTTTTTTAAAGATTATTTTTTGGGAATTTTTCCTTTATTTGACAGTTATGCAGTGTAGAGGGACAGGGGGGGTGGGGAGAGGAATGGGGGAAGACATGCAGCAAGTGACCTGAGCCGGAGTCGAACCCGGGTCGCTGCGGGAAGGACACAGCCTTTATGGTGCGCGCGCTTAGACCGATGAGCCACCGGGGCGCCCCATGTTTATCAATTTTAATACGTTGTAGTTCTGTCCCAGAGAATAATAGTTTAGGCTTTGTTAACAAAATAAATAGATTTATATGTTTCTTAATAAAGGTGTACTGTTTAATTATTGCAGGAAATTCATAATTTTTCTGATTCTGTCCATAACACATACCTAATTTGCATATTCAGACCGATAATAAACAACCTCAATGATTATTTTTTGGTTAAACTGCAGAGGTATCCCAACTTGCATCAACCATGCACATCCCACCTAATTTTCACTCACACTATTCTTGATGGGTCTTTATTTCTCCAAATTCCATCAGTAACACTTGCAGAGGTTTTGAATCTGACCCACATACAAGCAGGAAGATGGACAATCAGGCAGAAACTCCTTCATTTACTGTTAAATAAGGCAAATTAAGAGCCTACATTAAAACATCTGTGAGCGAAGTTCTAATTCAAATAATTTAAAAAGTGACATTTGCTGCCGGATAGCTCACTCGGCAAAGCATCGCGCTGCGAAGCAGAAGTGACTATCACGTCGCGGGTTCGAGCCCGCTTCGTACCAGCCGGCAGTGGTCGGCAGCTTTTTTCAGAGTAAGCGCACAATTGGCTATTGCGCTACAGGGTTGCAAATTGGGAAGGGACTGCCGGGAAGGGATTATAATAGTTGCCTTGTTCGTTGCTCAAGCGCCTCCTGTTGGCCAGACGGGCGCTCGTCAGGAAGATTCTAAGCCTGGTCATTATCTGGGTATCCTCCGCCCTCGTTCTGGACTTGCGAAGATTCAACCAATGAGTGTGTAAGAAGCGGTGGTTGACAGGCGCTTGCTTCGGAGGAGAGCCGCGAACTTTCTACACTCTCCTGAATTGGCAGCAAGGGGTCGCATACGAGCAAGCCTTGTACATAGTTCACCAATTGGGTATTCCAGATTCAGGTGGGATTGGAGATGCCAAATTAAAAAAAAAATAATAATAAAAAATAAAAAGTGACATTTAATCAAAGTTGAAAGAGCCATTTGTGTACAAATTTGAGTCAGATATTAGGAAGCACTGCCTCGTACAGTCCAGCCCGTAACGGCTACAGTTTCTAGAAGGTTCACATGATATGAATATGGATTTCAATACCCGAAAATTAAAGCTGACAGTCGCTACCTTAACCTCTTACTCCCTGTTTTCACATCAAATGTTCTGGGGCCTCATTTATAAACGGTGCGCAGGCACAAAAAAGATACGTACGTCACTTTCTTTGCGGATTACTGATTTATAAAAACAAACCTGACATTAAAAAAAGGGAAATTATTAAGATTATGCACAATGTCAATAAATTCCAAATCCATCCTGATTAAATCAATGAAAATTCCATCAGTTTATTTTACCCATAGGTTTATGAATTAGGTTATTTTCTACAAAATTTCATTTTTATTTTTTTGTGCGCACATATTACTTAGGTATGAAATCCACGCAAATTTTTATAAATAAGGCCCCTGGAGCGCAGAGTGGAAACACAAGTTTTCTGCCACTATAGAGATTGTTAAGGACTGCACTATATGTTTTTGTTGGCGGCGTCCATCGCTGGTCCCACATCACCCCAGGCCTGGGGAGGGGCCTGGGGTCAGACATTCCACTGAGGGAAACAGAGCTTACGGGGGAGCTGTCTGCTCTCCGACTGCATCCCCGAGGATCACCGAAGCACCAAACCGCAGCCGAAAGGCGGACTGAAGCTTACCGGTGACGTCAGCTTTGATGTCAGCTAGCCTGAAGAGCGGTGCTACGTCATCCCTGTAGATCTGGTAAGCTTCCTTCCTGTGGCTGGTGGGGTTCACAAACACTTTTAGAGATTTAGGCCTGTCCAGGTAACCTGCGACACAGAGAGAACATCGCTCTAACGCAGCAAAGAAAGACTGCTGCAACAAGTGTTTTAGTCTTGTGATTAGGCTAAAATTTATTTACTGGTTTAACGTAAGCATGGCATACAACATTATTCTCAACTGCATTGGAAAATCTTGAAATGAGTTAAATTCTTGGCTCATTGGTGCCATATGTCTTATTGAGCAAAAATATTAATTGAATACATGCATTATTTTTCATCTTAAAATACTTGCAATTGAATTCAACTACATGTCTTTTTGCAGGGAACTGCCTCCTGAAAAAGCCTTGTGGGGCACAGATCACAGGTTGGGCTCTGGCCGCCATATTATCCCACAACATGAGATGCCAGAGACTCATACACACTCTGCCCATGAAGTAAATCACTCGTTTCTTCACGACATTAGCCTTCAGTTCCATGGCTGAAGACAATTCTTTTCTGTGTGGACGTATGGTTCGGCAAGAATCCAGGGGCATGTTGAGTACCAAAGGGTCTCACGCTAGGTCTTGCAAGGGAAAGACTCCCGAGTTTGAATGACTTGCAAGTTCTCGCATGTTTTCCAAAATGGCTGCCAACTAAAGTTTGCATCAAATCCTCTTGAACAAGCTGTGGGAAAGTGTGGATACCAATGTTGACAATACTGCATGCCATCTTGAAAAGCAAAGCGAGACTGTTTGCAGATGTTTTTGCTTGTCTACGCAAGACCAAACATTGTTCAAGAGGCAAGGACTTGCGGGCTATCGCTTGACCCGTTGATCTTATACATGCTCCAGGTGAAGCAGTTCAGTAGCCTGTTGAGTAGATGTGAAGCTCTGGGGTACAGGTACAAGCAATTGCTTCACACCAAATTAATTATATCACACATCCTTCAGTCCTCTCCTTGCTCTCCATTTTACTCTTTCAGGAGGTAGGAAAAGAAGGAAGAAAAGGATGTGCAGATACAGTAGGAATATCAAACAAATGAAACTGAACATCCTAACTCCTTCATGTCAGTTTTAAGTGGCATGAACTTACGCAGGAACTTTAGAAGTAAGCAAAAAACTACAATCCCAGAATGCTGCAGTGCTTCCAGGCAACAATGTTTACCTTGCAATCAGCAGCCAATTTGGATACAGACTTAGACAGATGCAAACTGTTTAACCCCGTGGGTCCCAAAACTTTCCTGGAGAACCCCCAGCTGGATTTGATGTGTTCCATTCTAAGCACACATGACACAATTAATCAAGGGCTTGATTAGTTATATCAGGTGAGCTGGAAGTGGAAAACCTGCACTGCAAAACTAAAAATATGCACTTTAACCACTATTTGTTCTAAACCTCACCAAAACCCCACAGACATTAAACCCCCATGAACGACTGGAATTTGACGCTACTCCACTGCTGAGTGAAGCTTCTATAGTTAATAACATTATACGGCAAAACACAGGGCTGTCGATGATTCCCTCTCCAGTTTGACTACATGGCAGCAATGCTGGCTAATTAATGCAAATAACTCAAACTGGGAGGTCGTTTTGATGGCTAATGGTACATTCCACTGTTTCTCCAGCAAACCCAGGGTATAGGAAACGAAGGAACTCTACACCGCTGACAGACTGTGGTCCACAGCTGCAGGTGTTACTATAGTACATGATCCCAGCTTCATAATGAGTGGGTCTCTGTGCACTCGATCAGCGCCCGATGAAGCCGCTGAAAGATGATACTGACGACCCTCTGCTATGGTGACAGAGACAGAGGGGGCAGCGGATCGTGTGTGTGTGTGTGTGTGTGTGTGTGTGTGTGGGGGGGGGGGGACACATTGCTGTTCTGCTCATTTTCATGGCTTTGTTTTTGTAAACATCCACTGATTTTAAAACAAATACAGGTAAAATGCAAAAAGGTAAAAAAAAAAAAAAAAAAAGGGTTCTAGGGAAATAACTGGTTTCAACCTCACCCGGGCACATTTTTATATTTTCTTTGTATTTTCATTATTTTGTGAAACTAATAAACTAAACTTGAATGTAAAGGCTGACAAGGATATTTGTTGCAATTTTTTTGCTAGAAGATCCCATGTTCCAAAAAAAAAATCCCGCCCTCATCAGATAGAGGAGATTGACAGCGATAAGGAGGAGCAGTGCATTTGGAATTTATGGGACAGGACGTCTTGTGGCCACCTGTCTGTGGGCTTCACTTATCCTTCATGGGATGTGTAGTGTCTGAGAGACTCATTGTCCAGAATACAGTTTTACTCCAGAGGGCCATTAGGCAGGCTTAATGTTACCTGCGGCTGTAAACACATCTGCTGGTCCTGCCCATTGCGTAGTGGGGAGGAGGGACAGTGGCTGGGGTGAAACCCTGCCAAGGATTCCCTGGGCAATGGGGAACCACCATTCACAAAGAACTACATTTCCCATCACTCCCAGCAAAAGACCAATGGATGACTGCACTTTTCACACTGTTCAATTCATAGCTCACGAAGTCCTTCTACACTGCCAGGAATCTTTATAAAATGAAGGAGATTACAGTACATAGTAATGAGGAACCTAAATTAACACAAAGTGTGATAGAAAAAAAATAAGTGGTGCTTATATCTGATATTGGTTAGATTCTCTGAATGCTGCTAAAATTGATTTAAATTGTCTGATGACCTGTAGGTTAACCCTTTAAGTGCTAAATTATTTTTTATAAAATACAGACACACCACTCAAAATATTTCCAACATGGGGCACTTCAGCGCTGAATCAATCAGGGGTGCGTTTCCCAAAAGCGTAGTTGCTAACAAAGTTCATCCATTCACAGTCAGTGGGACCTACTACGTAAGTTAGCATCTGTAATTTTGGGAAACGCACCCCAGATCAGAATTTCTTGCTGCTCGAAGCCAAGAAAGTCAGCTTCATTTTCGCCATCACTTTCAGCAAACAACATATCTAGATATTCAGCATTTTCATCGTTAAACTCACTGCCATCACTTGACAAGCTCTCGAACGCCGGCATTTTGAAACACACATGGTCAAAATCCACAAAACAAAAATACTGTAATGATTCATTCATCGGATGCCTACGCAGAAAAGAAATCGTCACAGTGCACACACCAGGGCCCCTAGCAACCAATCCCCAACATGGCTGTGCAAATACTAAAGTCTGATTGGTATAGTAAAACACACCAACCCCCCAAAACATCTTTCGCCACGACTAACAGTTGTGGCTGGAAACTTCCTCGCGGCAATAGCCCCGATCAGCAGCCGTAATGATTATTGTTATCGCAGCTATAGCCACAACTAGCGCTTAAAGGCTTAAGCATTGGTTTAGATGAAAAAATCATGGCAGAAAAATGCTTCTTTTACTGCATATGTACTGCAAAGGCGACTACCAGACAGTGACTACCAGATATATAAAATGGGAAGGGTTTCCTTTTTATGGGTCCTTTAGACTGTCAGATAGAAAACAAGCAAATTCATTTTTAAAAATTTTTTTGTGAAGAGTGCCGTTCATTAAACTTTGCAGTATATATGAAAATAATGTATACAAAATTTAGTTACATTAATTTAAGCATTTAGAATTCTGAGTCCTCACACTATCAAATGATAGGAAGTTCTCCAAACTAGCAAAAAATTTGATGGCATAAAAATGCAGTTTTACCCTGCGTCCTGCGCTCAGGGTCGAAGTTTGATAAAGAGTAAAGCTCCATTATAATGTCAACAGAGGTAAGTCATGTCATGAATACCAACAAACAGGCAAGCTTCAATCTACAATCTCAACAAAAACAAACACAAATGGATTTACTTTAATTTCGTCATTGGAGAAATATGCCCATTTTGTGCACTTTGTGGAACCACCCTGGCCAATGAAACCAAATTCATTAGCCTGTTAGAAACTGATGGAATGTCATTTACCTTCTTTCATGTCCTTGCGGTTTACAATATACAGGCAAAACTAATCGTCAACTTAGAACTAGAATCAATGAACATAGAAGTTCTATCCGCAGAGGTGAACCCAAATCCCCTGTGGCTACACACTTCCAGGAAGCTAAACATCCAGCTTCTTCACTTAGATACTGTGGCAGTGATAGAGTAAACCCTAGTCGCACATATACAGATATAGGCACTAACCTTCTTCAGTGTGAAAGCAGGTGGATCTATCTTCTCAAAACTGAACAGCCTCTAGGTCTTAATGAAACACTTAACTTATCTTGTGTTCTATAGGCTGTCTGTTCCCACCCATATCTGCAGGCACCAGCATGTCCTGTTCATATGTATTCGGGAACATTTGGGCGTTTTGAATTTATTGTGTCATTACAACCCCAATTCAGAAATATTCTACTCAAAATTTGATAGGGATCATAGGAATTTTTTTGTGAAATGACATGCAAATTTGGTAACTGCCACTGATGAACAATATATTGGATAAATGACACGCAGTCAGACACAAAACACATTTGCAAGTGCATTTAATGACATTAAATGAGCGTGCAGCCTCACACTTTCGGCTTTCACGAACACTTCATGGTTTCACCTCTGACATGTAAAGTGAAAACAGACAGTGTTCGTTTGATGTTTCATTACCACAGTTAATGTCAATAACGGGTATGGCCTCCCCTAGCTTGAATGACGGCTTGACAACGTCGGGTCATACTGTCAATCAGAACCCGGATGCTTGCAATTGGAATGTTGTTCCATTCTTCAACAAGGGCATTTCCGAGCTCTTCTAGAGTTGTGGGTTGTGCCCTACGACCGGAAATGGCGACCTGCAGCATGTTCCACACATGCTCAATAGGGTTTAGGTCCGGCGAACGCGCGGGCCAGTCCATGTGGACAATTGTCTCCTGCTCTAGGAATTGATTCACCACCCTAGCACGATGGGGACAGGCGTTATCATCCATCAAGATGAAATCAGGGCCAACAGCACCAGCGTATGGTCTTACGTACACATTGAGGATATCATCCCTGTACCGTACCCCTGTCATCGTCCCTCTCCCCATGACATGCAGGTCCGTTCTGCCGTTCCTGCTTATTCCTCCCCAGACCATAATTGATCCGCCACCATAACAGTCGTGTTCTTTGATGTAGGCATCATTAAATTGCTCACGTTGTCTTCGCCACACCCGTTGCCTCCTGTCAGTAAAGTCCAAGCAATATCGGGACTCATCAGTAAAAAGAACTGGAGCCCAATCGTTGTGTGTCCATGTGACATGATCGTGAGCCCAATCCAAACGGTCACGCCTATGACGCACGGTCAGTGGGATTCGAACACATGGCCTTCTTGAGTTGAGGCCGGCAGTATGAAGACGATTCCATATCGTCTGAGTGGATACCCTGACCCCCGAGGCGTTATGAAGGTCATTTCGTAGGGTGGTGGCTGTCCAGAAAGGATGACGTCGTGCCTGAAGTGTGAGAAAGTGGTCTTGTCGTTGTGTAGTCGATCTCTGACGACCACCCCCATGACGGTGTGCTGCTGTACCAAACGTTTGATGCGGTTCCACGCTCTGTTCTAACGCTTTGGCTGGCGTTAAGTGCATTAGCAACGTAACGTTGTGAGAAGCCAGAGTCAAGCATTCCGATGCATCTTCCCAATTGCTCTGAAGTCAATCGACGTCTAAGACGTTGAGGAGACATTGTTATTGCTAAATGTAATGCAAAAAATTTGGGAACTTCCAATTTTCACCAACAAGCAACACACGTCTGAGTTGAAATGGTGAAGTGTTAGTCAAAGCCAAAATGTGAGGCTGCATGCTCATTTAATGTCATGAAATGCACGTGCAAATGTGTTTTGTGTCTGACTGCATGTCTTTTATCCAATATATTGTTCATCAGTGGCAGTTACCAAATTTGCATGTCATTTCACAAAATAATTCCTATGATCCCTATCAAATTTTGAGTAGTATAGTTGGGATGAAGTGTAAATTGTGAATAAAATCAAAATGCAATGACTATCAGATCACATGAGCCAATATGTTATTTACAATAGAACATAGATAACATTTCAAATGTTGAAACTGAGACATTTTACATTTTTATCCAAAAAATTAGCTTATTTCAAATTTTCTGGCTGCAACAGGTCTCAAAAAAAGTTGGGACACAGGCGAAAAAGGGCTGAAAAAGCAATTAATATATAAGAGAATCAGCTGAAAGAACATTTAGCAAGTAATTAAGTTAACCGGCATCAGGTGTGTAACATGATTGGCTATAAAAGGGATGTCTTAGAGAGGCTGAGTCTCTCAGAAGTAAAGATGGCCAGAGGCTCTCCAACCTGGGAAGGCTTGCGTAAAAAATTTGTGGAATACTTTAAAAACAATGTTCCTCAACAGTAAATTGCAAAGGCTTTGAAAGTCTCATCATCGACAGTGCATAGTATCATCAAAAGATTCAGAGAAGCTGGAAAAATCTCTGTGCGTAAGGGACAAGGCCGAAGACCTTGACTAGATTCCCGTGATCTTCGGGCCCTCAGACGCCACTGCATCACTCACCGGCATGATTCTGTCATTGACATTACTAAATGGGCCCAGGAATACTTCAAGAAACCACTGTCTGTAAACACAGTCTGCCGTGCCATCCACAGATGCCACCTAAAACTCTATCATGCAAAAAGGAAGCCATTGTTGAGCATGATCCAGAAGTGCCGCCATGTTCTGTGGGCCAAGGCTCATTTAAAATGGACTGTAGCAAAGTGGCAAAGTGTCCTGTGGTCAGACGAGTCCAAATTTGACATTCTTGTTGGAAATCACGGGCGTCGTGTCCTCTGGGCTAAAGAGGAGAAAGACCACCCCTCCTGTTATCAGCGTTCAGTTCAAAAGCCAGCATCTCTGATGGTATAGGGATGCATTAGTGCATATGATGTGGGACGCTTGCATGATTTAAAAAGCACCATGAATGCTGAAAGGTACATAAAGGTTTTAGAGCACATATGCTCCCCTCCAGACGACATCTATTCCAGGGAAGGCCTTGCGTATTTCGGCAGGACAATGCAAAACAACATACTGCAGCTATTACAACAGCATGGCTTCGTGGTAGAAGAGTCCGTGTGCTGAACTGGCCTGCCTGCACTCCTGATCTTTCACCGATTGAGAACATTTGGTGCATAATTAAACGAAAAGTCCGTCAAAGGAGATCCAAAACTCTCCAGCAGCTGGAAGCCTGTATTAAACAAGAGTGGGATCAAATTCCAATGGCTAAACTCAAGAAACTTGTCTCCTCAATGCCCAGACGCCTCCACTCTGTGTTAAAAAGAAGAGGGGATGCTACACTGTGTGAACAGGCCCCTGTCCCAACTTTTTTGAGACCTGTTGCAGCTATCAAATTTGAAATGAGCTCATTTTGTGGAAAAAATTGTAAAGTTTCTCAGTTTCAACATTTGCTATGTTATCTCTGTTCTATTGTGAATAAAATACTGGCTGGTGTGATTTGACAGACATGGCGTTTTGATTTTATTCACAATTTACACTTTTCCCCAACTATTTCGGAATTGGGGTTGTATAATTGATTGAGAATGGTACACTCTACATTATATTCACCTGATCTGATTGTGGCTAGTACCACTTTGTAAGTAGGTCTCATTTTCTTAACGCATTTCAGCTGATTGATTGATTACACCTGCTAAGGAACTTGCCTGTCTTCATCTATGTTGTGAAGTACTCATGTCATTTGCACTGATGATAGTCTAATGGACTGAAATGTTTGCTGCGGTCAGTTTTTTTCACTTCTTGTTTGAGCACTGGGCACATTTTTGTTAGTGCACCATGTCCTAATTAAAGTCTGACTTTTGGCATTGATCTCAGCCTTTGTATTGGTTTTGTGCGGCAGGTTCAGCCCACTTTTTTTGGTGTGCGGGTAATTTCCTAGTGGCCCATGTATTGTGCAGACACTTGCACTAGTGTTGAAGGCATTGTATGAAGTGACTTAATGTATTGCGACGTCGAAGAGGCCATACGCCATTCGTGAAGAGTTTGTGCTGCCAGCAGTTTTTGACACTCGCTCAATAATGCCAGGTAAGAATCGGACTGAAAAGCTTAAGAAAATTCCATGGTCCGATACGCCAGCAGGCCCTTGAAACAGTAAAGACTCAGGAAATTGCTGCATGCCTGCAGGACTCAGGATTCGCCATCCAATTGGATGAAGTGACAGATGTTGCCAAGGATGCCCACCTACTTGGATCTGTCAGGTGCTCGTGAAGGTAAAATTCTTGAGGACTTTATGTTTTGTTAGTCTATCAAGGGGTCCGCTACTGGACCATAATTCTGCAATGTTATCAACAATTTCTTCAAAGACAATGATCTTGACGATGAAGTGGGATTCATGTTTGGCAGTGTGTGTGCGTGTGTGTGTGTGCTTGCACGAATGCTCGGGCAGAGGAGGGTGGCCCAGTGGACGCTCATTGGATATATGGGGGGGCTCTGTTAAATCAAGTTCAAAAGAACCACGTTCTCGGGATGATGGCGTGTAAATTATGACCGCTTGTGCAGGATTGACTTATATGACCCCTCTGCAGAATCGGACTTAGTTAATGTCTGTTCACTGACGTGGAATGCGTTTGTCAAGTTTCATGACGGTATGACAAGTAATAAGGGGGACGTAGAGCTTCAAAGCTAGTGTCAACACCAAAAAGAACAAGAAGAAGAAACTGAGTTTTTGGCCCCTCGTCCCGAGGACAAAAAGTTGAAATGCCAGTGCTCTACAGGAGGACTCTCCATTACTCCGGAAGAGACATCACATAAAACCACAGAAGAAGACAAACATCACGTAAAGCACATTACAAGCGCATTACAGAAACTGCTTTCCAAGCCACTCACTGTGCAATCCTTCTGACTGACACGCATACTGTAATTACTAATCCTCGAGAGCAGGTGTCCCATTCTTTACGTGACCATCCCCGGTAAGCTGGCTGCAGTGTGGCCGCGCACCCTTCTATTCTCGGGCGAGGTGTGGAAAAGGTCAGAGCCTCGGAGGGCCGGATTTGGCAGGCAGGGCGTGGCGGGGCGGGAGGGATTTTTGAGACGTACAGGAGGTGGGGGCTCCCTGGAGTCCTCAGCATCCTCCTCATCTCTCCACTGCTCCTCCTCCTGGGCACGTACCCTTTGCACGGGGGTGAACAGCCCAGGCATTTCCTCAGATCCTCTGCCAACCTGGGCATCTGGCTCCATGTCAGGAACTGGCATTAGCGTATATTAGTGATGGGGGGGCTCAATATTTGTCCCCTCAAGCAGTTAGGAGTGAGGGCAGGGGGTGCAGCATCACGGAAAATCATCTCTCTCCGAGCGTCACTCGCAGAAATGAAGTAGCAGGTCCGTCCATCAGATAAAGTGTGTGTTTATGTTTTCAAGTTCTTTATTGGCACTAAAAACAATAAAAAGTCATTTCTACAAAATTACTGTAAAGGCTGCAACAAAGAGGTTGAAAGTGTATCATTACACTTTGGGAGTGAACTAAAGCGAACCTGGAACATAATCTCCCGTTTTGGGAGACAGCTAATGTTTGCATGTCTGTTGGCTCCAGTCTCCATTACCAGCAGGCAGATAAATGGGGCATGTTATTAAACAGCGGATGATTCACACATTTTTTAAAACTCTTGAAGGTAAAACAATGATGAGCTGCTCTTTGGCCTTTTATAAAAATTAAATTTTACACCAACTCTCCAGCCTACTTTGGACTGGAGAGTTCCAGAAGCTAAGCGGAAGAGTTTGGCATTTACTTGTTTTGTGAAATCATGGTGCCAACGGACAAAACTTTAATGCATTTGCATGTTCTTAACCCCTTTGCACAGACATAGACGCTGGCGTCCGTAAATTCCAGAATTTAATTCCTAAATAATTCTGTAATTGAATTTCCAAACGTCTTGCTTCAGTGGAAAAATTTTCCAGAGTCTCTGTGACATAACACTGAGTTATAAAGCCTAAATAGGTTCATGCACAAAAGGAAAAAATGGCAACATTTGTATTCCGAGCAAAGGGGTTAAAGCCATTCTATATACTGTGGAGCAGCTCTGAATATGCAGACTCACAAATCCCTTATGAAAAATGACTATAGTTCTAAGCTATAGTTATTCTATAGTAAATGGATATTATTTTTTCCACCATAGTGTAGTATAATTATAGCAGTAAAATAGTTAGACTTCTAAAAGCTGTAGTAGTACTATAGTTACAAAGTAATGGCTGTAGTATTACTCTAGTTATGCTATGCAAATTATAGTAATACTGTAGTTATACAATGAGTACTATAGTAATATTATGAAATGACTATAGGATATTTTCATAACACTGAAGTCCTGAGGCAGGGTAATGGTGGTTGGCACCGTCAGCTGGAGACGGAGGCTGACAGACAGGAGAATGAGGGGGCTCTTCTGGGAATAGCAAGAGAAACTGATGCTCTCACGTCCAAGAAAGTGAAAGAGCCATGATACCTCCGCTATAGAGATGGACATCCTTCATCTCCACGAGGATCTCCTCAAACAGACGGTCTCACCTCCTCCCTCTCATCCCCCCTTCCTGCCCCTGGTCTGTCACGCCTCGCTCACTTGTTCCCTCTGCCCTCCTTTTTCCCTTCACCATGTCCTCTCACTCTGTTCTACTCCTTCACTCCCAAACTCCCCCTTCTGTTTTTCTCTCACTCCTCAACCTCTTCCCTGCTCTCCCTCAAACCACTTCCCTCATCCATCCAAAACTCATCTCCTTACTTCCTGTTTTCTCCTACTTCCAGTCATTCTGTATCTCCCCATCACTCTCCCAGTCTCACTGCTTATTTCACTTCTTCTATCACTCACTCCTCTCTACCTATTTCTCGCCCTCCTTTCTTTTCCCAGCGCAAGCGTTAACACGTGTTATAGTCTTGTATAGATACTTCAAATCTTTTTCCGTGAAGCTTCATTTGATTGATCAGTTTAGCTGCTCCTACAGTCACCATGATTCTCAAAGCCATAACCTACAGTCGTCACATTTATTGAAACTCGTTTTTGAGTGCTTTACACAAACTGCAAGGAACTGGTGTCACAGAAAGGTAAGGCCCTTATAAATGTTAACTTCACAACTTTCAAAAACAACAATTCAGTGATGCATTCATCAATATTTAGCCTTACAAAGTCTCCAACCATTAGGAGTGTCCCACTAAAGGATAAATTCAAAGGGAATTCTCTTCGGCGACAAGTTTCTTTGAACAAGAAGAGCATTTTAAAATGTCCTGCGTCAAGCAGCAAACCTTTTTCAGTGCTGGCATGATTCAAATGGCAACTGCATCTTGAAACGATGGCGAAAAAGGGTTTACAGGCTGAAGCAAGCTGCTCTGCTAGCATAGACAACACAATGATACAGTTTTTCCTGAAAGAAACAATACACAGAATTCTGGCAAGTAGCATTTAAATTGCAACACTTGCCTGAAATAATGAAACAACTGATAGGATTGTTAGGCTTTTGTAGCTTCTGATATAAATAATATTTCATTAGAAACACATGCAAAAATTCGAGACGACATGGCGACTATATGTGCAGCTACGTTTCATATGTTTTATGACACTTCAGATTTTCTACAGCGGTATCGTTTCAGTCTTGGCATTCTTAGATAAGCAATTTTAGTGATCGTACACCATTCACTACTCGTACTAACGGGCAATTCAGAGTCTCACATTAGACTGGCATGCATGTCTTTGGACTGTGAGAGGAAATCAGATCACCAGGAGTAAACCCATGTGAAAATTGGTAGAAAATTCTAAACTACCCATAGAAAGACCCCAAGCTGGATTTGAACCCACAATCTTCTTGATGTGAGGCAACAGCAGGACTCTCTATCCCAATCAAAGATAAAACTTTTGCCATCAGCCTTTAAGTACTCCTTTTCTGTACACTGCGAGAAATTAATATGAAAGTCAATCCCAACAAGATTTTCAGTCAAATTTTTAGAGAAAAGGCTTATCTTCTTCATTTTACTTTTTGTAATATAAAACAGCATATGGCTAGAGAGGTTGAGAATTTGTTAAGCAAGCAGGAATTTCCTACTTGACAGACTGAAGAAAGATTTAAAGATTTCTGGTCTCATTGCCAGAAAAAAAACACGTTATGGCAAGCTTTTTTATAGTGCAGGTGGACCTGGCCAGTACCCAATCATGCACACTGCATGAGCGGAAGCACCTGACGAGTCGTGGCCAGGAACCATTGCCATGGATGCACAGGTGACTTAATGGAAAACCTGCCTGTTAATATGTAACTGTCTGTAATCAGAGGCCAAAACCACATGAACTCATTTAGAGGCCAAGACCACTGTGTGCCTGCACAGCTGCTGCTGCTGGTTACTGAAGGCAGATGGATATTGCTAAACCGATGATTGATTCATCTTTGATATAGGCAGACCTCCATACATTTTCACAAATGTAATGTAATAACATCACATGGAATCGTGAACTAGCAATCTTGAACCTAGTCTAAGCTACAGAGTCATTGTCAAGATATAGCAAAAAGCCAAAAGGTATTCATTATTCCAATCTAAACTTGAATATGAAGATTATGTTCCACAACGAACGGTGTGACCCCCTGGGCTGCTGCAAGATTTTATATCTCTCCCTATTTTTGCTTTCTTTAAAGTATTCAGTTGTATATTTTCTGAATGTTCTCATCTGAATACCCTATTGCTGGTGCAAAAATAACTTATTATGCTGAATAAATTCTTATATGCTAAATAAAAAAAGTAAAATAGTCCTTAAAGGGTTAAGGCTGCCATCAAAACAATGACAATGCCCGTTTTTAAACATAACTGGTCATTGAGCTGGTCTTTAAGCTGAGTTATTAGATGCTGTAAACTCGATCCTTTGTTGTCGTCGTCCGTCATCTGTTCTTCGTCATTTGTAAACAATTCGACCCGTAACTGTTAGCAGTCACAAATGTTGATCAAATTTGACAAAACTTGGTTTGCAACATTTTTAGCACATAAACTTCTTTGGGATTGCATTTCAGCCCCACACCCTAAAAAGGGGGTGTGACAGGGTGTTCATATTGAAAAACCTAAGTCATCCATTTTAGACTTTTCCAATATACAGTGCTGTGAAAAGGTATTTGCCCCCTTCCTGATTTCTTATTTTTTTTCCAAATTTGTCACACTTAAATGTTTAAGATCATCAAACAAATTTTTATATTAGACAAAGATAACCCGAGTAAATACAATATGCCATTCTTAAATGATGATTTCATTTATTAAAGGAAAAAAGCTATCCAAACCTACCTGGCCCTATGTGAAAAAGTAATTGCCCCCCCCCCCCCCCTTGTTTTTTCAAGTTCAATTTCCCTTGCAAAACATCATGCCGCGATCTAAAGAAATTCAAGAAAAGATGAGAAACAAAGTCATAGACATCTATCAGTCTGGAAAGGGTTACAAAGCCATTTCTAGGGCTTTGGGACTCCAGTGAACCATGGTGAGAACCATTATCCACAAATGGAGAAAACCTGGAACAGTGGTGAACCTTCCCAGGAGTGGCCAGCCCACCAAAATTACTTCAAGAGCGCATTGACGACTCATCCAGGTGGTCACAAAAGATCTAAAAAGGCAAAAGACCTAGATCCAAAGAACTGCAGGCCTGACTTGGCTAGGTTAAAGTCAGTGTTCATGATTCAACAATAAGAAAGCGCCTGGGCAAAAATGGCATCCATGGGAGAGTTCCAAGGCGAAAACCACTGCTGATCAAAAAGAACACAAAGGCTCGTCTCACATTTGCCGAAAAACATTTTGATGATCCCCAAGACTTTTGGGAAAATATTCTGTGGATTGACGAGACAAAAGTTGAACTTTTTGGAAGGTATGCGTTCCGTTACATCTGGTGTAAAACTAACATAGCATTTCATAAAAAGAACATCATACCAACAGTCAAACATAGTGATGGTAGTGTGATGGTCTGGGGCTGCTTTGCTGCTTCAGGACCTGGATGACTTGCCGTATTGAGAATGTCTGACCATCAGTTCATGACCTAAAGCTGAAGCGCACTTGGGTTATGCAGCAGGACAATCATTCAAAACACACCAGCAAGTTCACCTCTAAATGGCTTAAAAAAAAACAAAACAAAGGTTTTGGAGTGGCCTTGTCAAAGTCCGGACTTAAACCCGATTGAGATGCTATGGCTAGACCTTAAACATTCACAAAACACATTCTCGAAAACCCTCCAATGTGGCTGAATTAAAACAATTCAGCAAAGAAGAGTGGACCAAAATTCCTCCACAGTGATGTGAAAGACTCATTGCCAGCTATTGCAAATGCTTGATTGCAGTTGTTGTTGCCGAGGGTGGCACAACCAGTTATTAGGTTTAGGGGGCAATTACTTTTTCATATAGGGCCAAGTAGGTTTGGATAGCTTTTTCTCTCAATAAATGAAATCATCATTAAAACACTGCATTTTGTATTCACTCGGGTTATCTTCGTCTAATATTAAAATTTGTTTGATGATCTGAAAAACTTAAGTGTGACAAATATGCAAAAAAAAAAAGAAATCAGGAAGAGGGCACTGTAGATAAAGAGCTGAAACTTGACATGCACATAGTATATAATGTGTCTCAATGTTTAAATGATGAGTTTTGACAATTTATAAAAAATAGCCGTTCTGTGACTTTCAACATTTTTTCACCCATAGACACTCATTTGAATGACCTGTAAGCTCTATCAGTCACTAATATTCATCAAATTTAACGAAACTTTGCATACAACACCTTGAGGACATAAAGTAGTCTGGTTTTTCATTTCAACCACATGCCCCACTGCCAAATGTGTGCAGCAGGGTTGCATATCAGTTGAGTTTAAGATTCACAAAAAACTCTTCTGTTTGAAAGCACCATGGCCAGTTACTAGACTAAGGTGGGAGAAAGATACAGGATGAGAACTGCATCCATTTCTGGAAAAGGGCACAAAGACTATCTGAAACAGGAGCGGGTCTCAGGCTATACAGGTGCCACTGCCGGTGAGATATCAGTTGTGGTCAGAACAGGTATATTAGCAGCCGCGAGGTTAAACTCTTTTCCAAAGGCACTACCAAATTTCGGCAAAATATAACCAGGGAGAAAAGTAATCAAACTTTCTGTGTTCATATTTCTTCTACATTACAGATTACTTTCTGTTACATATCAGACGAAAGCTGAGAAACTGCTCTTTCCATATGATACCTAAATATTGAAATGTTTCACTATTGTGAGCACGAGGCCATTTTCTAGAAAAATCCTTTGTTTACAATGGCTCGCACACAGCAAACGTTATGCATGCATTTCAATCTGTTTTGTTTTCGCTCATCATCACGCAAAAAACATCGATCAAAATGATGGAAAGTGACACGAAAATGGTATCCATTATGGATTCCGTGGAAGGAGTTGAGTTGGACCTAAATAGTAACTTGTAATCTTGAAGAGTTTTCTAGAGGAAAGTCTTTGGAATGGAGTGATATTTTGTCAGATCAACAGCCTATGGCATCAACAGCTCACTCATTAAGTATTTTAATGAACTTTGTTGTGTGGCAGTGTTTTTCCTCAATGTTTTGTCCTCATGTCAGCCAGTTGGGATGGAGTTAAGCAAGACCATCTAAAGCACCTTGTGCATCGTGCATTCACCAAGACCAGCCAACACAGAGGAACTGCTCACCCATTCAGAATCCCACTTTCCAGTTCTCATAAAATGAAGGGGTGAGCTTTTCCTTCAGTTTTTCTAACACTGAATCACTCTTGAGAGAGCGTCAGCTAAGACACTCCCTCCATTGAGCAACACTGTTTGCGGCTCCATGGGAAACGAAGGCCTACATCCGCTGGACCCGAGTAACAGCTGAAGACTGTCAGAGCTCCTGGGAGTCGGTGTGCTGAACGCCCCCCAGGGACGTGAGGGACTGGGGGGGTTCCTGAGGCGCCACCGGCTCGACAGCCTATAAAACAACAGGGATATTCCCTCCCTCCTCCTTGCAAAGGGAAGGAAGGGAGTGCCATCCTTTATCTGCCATTGTGAGAGGACGCAAAGGTATAATTTAAGCGCTCGCTCATGCGCGTCGACATGCGGCGCGGGCGACATGTTTCCCAGGTTCGGCTAATGTGGGAACCTAATGCAGCGCAAGGTGCTGGCTCCTCTTTGTTAATCAAGCCTCCATTGTTTCAGGAAAACAGGCAGGTAATTATGATGAAGGTGAGCGGGGGGATGGGCGGTTTGGCGCCCACTCTCCCCGCCTCAGCAGTTTGACTCTCAGAAGTGGTGGAGGCCCCCCGTCGGGTCATCTCAGGTCGAGATATGTCTGGAAATTTCCCCAAGTCTCAAGCTACACATCCAAGAAAATGGACAAGACTGATCAGGAAGAATCTCACTGTCACTATCTGGCTTGAAAATGAGTGTTATATAAATATAAATAACCTCAATTGCTGTATTCAGTATTCATGCTAGCATATGCTATGAATTCTTACATTACTGTTTTTCGCTCACTGATAAACACATCCGATATGTGGCCTTCAGGGCTCCTTACGGCATTTTATCCAAATAATTGTCATAAATTAATGTAAAGAGCAGGTACCTGGGACTGTCACATACAGTTTTCACACAGGAAGACATAATTTAACCAACAGCCTGAGACAACAATGCTGGATTTCATCACATTTTTCCTGGGCCTTAATCGACTGATAAAAGAGTTAGGAAGACAATCGATTTCAACAAAGCGAGGGCAAAAAGGTGCTGGTGTAGCACTTGGGAACAAAAAAAAAAAGCCAAATAAAAAAAAATCCATTGTAACACGGAATCATTGTCTTACATTAATGTTCTTCTTTCTGTTACCTTTTTACACATTGACATTTCATGAGACAAGCCATTTTCAACTCGAGACTGATCTATTGACTCCTTGTAGGACCACACAATTAAGGCAGACTTTTTTGCGGTAAAAAAGTGAAATGGCATCTTTTGATTTCCTATGGGGTTTCAAAGTAATAGCACTGGATCACAAGGGCTACTTTTCTGTTAATTAGCACTGCTGACTCAGTTTCACGGGGCTAAGCAACATGGCAATAATGCAGCTACAGCATTTCTGCGGTCTAAGACTTTCTTGCACACGGGAAGCAAATTTCTGCATGAGCAGTATGTCAGATGCCTTCAAGAGAGGATTTGCAGTGATAATTCTCTCTCACTGTGTAAATTAATCTGAGGACCAGCAGTGTTTTCAAACTGGGACTAATTTAGATTAATACCCTATCTTGTCATAAAGATCACTTAAATATGCTCCGGCTGTCTCCTAGCAACCCATTGTGTTGTGAGACATTGGAGTGCCCCTGAGGATGGGTGCCTTCCCACAATGCACTGCTCCCAAAACCCAGGCCCATCACCCATGTCCTCCATCTCTGGTTGCTATCTATCTCAGGGTCAGAAAGAGGACACCTGCCACATTTTGTGGGACAGTGGCCTTCAGCCAGAACGGCCGCCTGTCTTGGCAGCCATCTTCGTGGAAAGATAGATAATTACAAAACTCCAGGGTGGCTGGAACCAACCTGTTCTTCCACTGATCTCCAGTGGGTCCCTGTGGTCCAGGACTGGTCTTGGCAGCCAGAGCTGAAGCTCATGGCACAGTAGAAACAGCACGCAATGACACGCCCATCAAGCAAGCAGGATGTGCCACAGCGTTGAAAAAGCACTGCAGCAATACTGTAGCTTTCTCAAGATGGCTTTGTTTACATTCATTTATTCACATGATAAAAAAAAATGAGCTGGAGCTTTTTTGGATCAAATCTCAACAGCAATCCCATAATTTCCAGTCTGAGGCATTTTATCAACTAACTGTCTTGTGCTCGTAGACAAATAAATGGAGGTTTGTGATACATGCTATTATTTATTGCTTCAAAAATTGGCAAGAGCAGATAAAATTCGCTGAAAAATTCGCAAAGCATTTCTAATCTTGTATTTCCTTCTTACCTTCAATTATTGAAAAAAAAATTAACAGCAGTTTGACTGAATTGGCGAGGATTAATTCAATCCTTCACAAAAAATATGAGCAGGATGTAAGACATGCATAGTGAATTCCATTATTATAATATTGTGGCATAAAGACACCTAAACCATTCATGTACATTCATGTACAAGACTGACCAAAAAATGAGTAAATCTTAATATGCATTTTCAACTGAAAATCCTATTTCTTAGAGTTTTGTTGTAAATAAGAAAAAAATGCCAAAGGGTTGCTACAGTAAAACTCATTTCAAGATTTTCCAATGCTAAGAAAACCCCACTTGACAAGCAAAAAGTAACTCAAAACATGTTAATATTTTGAGATTACCCTGAGAAATTAAACTATGACTTTTAACTTCATTACAAGTCTAAACACCTGTTTGGACAGATATTTTTTGTAGTGATTTCTGTCCTGATCGCAATAGCCATGGCGAGGTGAAGCTCATACCATTTAGGATGTCCTTCAGGTGGTTGAACCACACCTGGCAGTGGTCCGCACTCAGGTTGTGCAGATGAAGGGCCTGGTCCTCCAGCTTCTGGCCCTTGGTCATGCAGCGGAAGAGGGTGATCCCGAGGACCGTGCCTCCCGTCTGCTGACCGACCGAACGACGCCTCTTCGCCTTCACTGCAAACACCTCCCTCAGTTCCAAGTGCTCCTGGTGCTTGTGAGGTACTGGCTCTCCTGGAAAGGCACAGAGATGTGGAAAGAGTCAGGCAGCAGGCTGGGCCAGAATGTACCAGTGCGTTTGTGCAATATTTGTATGTGTTTTTCAGTGAGTCTGTGCTGCCATTTTCTTAGCGTGCTTAAAGGAGATTTTTTACTACCATAAAAAATGAGTCTGCCTTCGGATTGTGAAGGATCTGGAGAGTTTGTTACCAAAAGGCAATCAGTGCCAAAATGAGAAAAATTGAGATAATGCCATAGAGCTATAGCCCTGTGCCTCTTACACATGGTGCAAAAATCCGTTTTGGGCCATTCTCAGTCACGTGTGTGACCAAAAATGTAACAAATAGTAGAAAAAATCTCCTCCAATTACAAAAGCATTGGAGGTTCATGATTGTGGACCTTGTATAAGAGTACTACTTATCCAAGTCTATCAAGTAAAAATGTTATTTGTTACATTAACTTTAACTACTTAAGGTCAGAGGTCAAATACGACTGGTCACGTGTGTGACTTCACACGAAACAGGTTTTTATAACTCTATTTGACTTCAAAAACTCTGTGAAGTTGAAAAATCTAGAATTTTTCATAGTTTTGGGGTATGGAGAATAGCAAGGAATAAATTTGATACCTTTCATTAATTTTCAAAGTATTTCTTTATTTGATGACATCTGGTCATGTGTGTGACATTTTGGTTCACTTCTCAAAGAATGGCCCTTTTTAGAAATTCATACAATGAGGTGTATTTTTTTCGTGGTCAAAGTTTATGTTTTTCAATAAAATGCAATAGGCGCCAACGTAGAAAAAGCTGATTCACTCAAAATGAGTAAAATGGATATATTGCGTTTTGGAAAGAAACTCTTCATATTTAACGTGCGTGAAGTTTGCAAACTACGTCCACATAGATGTCACACACGCCGTCAACAATTTAAAAGCACATACTTCGCAAGCTATGGTTGTGTACTCCGCAAGACGATAATTAGTAGGCTGGTGATTTGATGTGTGATGCCAGTCACTCCTATTCTTAACGACAAATGTAAAGTGATTAATTTAGATGTTCACCCGTGATGTTCCATGACACTGGCATGCCTTATCAATATGGAATTATTGTTTTATAAGAAGAGAAGTTGTATCAGACAGGGTTGGGTTAAATTACTTTTTTCAATTACAATTACAGTAATTGTAATCAATTACTTTTGTAATTGTAATTTAATTTCAATTGAATTTTTTTTTTGAAAAGTGATTGTTATTGCAATTGAACATTCTGTCCAGAAAGTAATTGTAATTGTGATTGAAATACGTAATTGCACCCAACCCTGGTATCAGAAATCTGATTATGTGGCCAGCACGACTTGCATACAATTGCTAATGCTCAACCCATTCATAAATACCACAAAAATGCAAATTACATGAATTACGCTGACTACACCCAAGTATAAAACAGTCATAAGTGTATTTCCTTAACAGTGTCCTATTTCACCTATTATTTTTACCTTGTGAACACCGGTATAAATATGTGATTATGTGTGTGAGATTCTGAGAAGCTTCTGTATCAGCTGCTCCTTTGCTGGCGGTGATTCTGACATTTACGCTCTATGGAGTTTCTAAAAATATTTATTCGGACCAACAAATTCACTGTTAGCCATATCTAAACTTTTCTTTTTTGACTAAACCAGTTTTCACTGTCACAACAGTCAGTGTCACTCTCTTTAGTGTTCCTACAGAACAAAATTAATATACTAAACTCCATTTACAGCACTTCTCAAGAAGGCATTAACAGCCTCAACCTCTACACACAGACACACAAAACCAGACTCCAGTCCAAAATGTTGATTGTCAGCATTGCTTCATGTTGAACCCACTCTTCATTAGGAGAGGCCAGTCAAGACCACTGAGTCTGAGAACATTAACTGGTCTCTCACGTTACTTCATGAGACCCCTGCTGCCATCTGCTAGCATTGAGGCTAAGCTTTAGCCATTGCTCTGAATATATAACTATTTATTTGACTTCCCATTGCAGCCTCCAGAAAGAAATACAATCCTCTCAATTACAAATAATCTCGATGGAGTATATGGTAGACAGGGACAAACAATACTCTCCCATTTTATATAAAACATTGAGCATAATAATGCTTTGTTCAGGGATAAGAGGCGAATAAAACAGCTGAGAGGACTAATTCCTGCCCCCGTCCCTCCCACTCCCCTTTATATAAACTCCACCTGCCCCTCCCTCCTTATCCCCCCAACTCCAAAATACAGTAATCCGGCACCCTGTCTGAATCAATCTTGCCACATCTGCCTGATGCCGACCGTAAACAGGATTAGACCTGGACTTATCCGTCTGATGCTAATTGCGTTCGCAATTTTCGTCCACCCATTCAGATCTCACCTTCCGAGAATCAGTTTTGGCTTTGCTCGCATTTATGCTTAACCCCTTTGCGCTAAATACGAATAAATGCCAATTTTTGCTGTTATGCATGAGCATATTTAGATTTTGTAACTCAGTACTTGTGTCACAGAGACTCTGGAAAATTATTCCAGTGAAGCAAGACATTTGGAAATTCAATTACAGAATTATTTAGGAATTAAATTTCGAAATTTATGGACGCCGGCGTCCATATTTTCAGAAAGGGGTTAAGTAAGTTAATGGAAACATCGAGTGCTTGCTGATCAGTCTGAAGCAGAATTAAGGCTGCACTTTTTTAAAATTAAGGAAAAAAAAAAAAAGGCTTCAACGCAGTTAATCCTAATTAAGTTCAAACATATGAAAAAATATGTGCTCTACTCTAATTTCAGTTCAAGTATTCTTATATTTAGGTAATCCCATTTTTTTAATTAAAACCATAAGTATAAAAACAGGGTTAAACTAGTAATGTGTCTTTACCAAATCAAATTTCTAAGGCTGAGGAACTACAGTATATTGTAATCCAATCACTTCCTGGTTCACTAGGGTGTCAAATTGAGTTTAAACACAAGTAGAATCCCTTTCTGATCAATCATTGTGAGAAAAGCAAAAGACATGTTAATTAAAATGAGACAGATGGCAATCAACATTCTCAATGGAGGTTAAGGGTCACAAAGATCGCATTAATAGATAAAAAATTTACCTGTGAGGACACTGAAAAATGCAGTTTGCTGTAAGGGCAATGAGAAATGTGTTGGAACGGAAGCAAATGACATGAGAGAGGAAGAAAGGGAGGCAAGCACTTGTGCAGTCCTCCGCCATGAGTAGAGAGGAAGAGAGGCAAAAAAAAGCTAAGGATCTTGGTTCAAAAATCAAAGAAATGGGTTGCTTTTTGGTGTCACGAAGTCCAGAAAACAACCATAAAACACCACCTCAATAGCAAAAAAAAAAAAAACTTAAGAGGGACAACATGAAGAAAGCCCGTATACATTATACCAAGGAAGGCCATTGACATTTTGAGCATTTTTGCAGTTAGTATATTCTCTGCTTGGAGGCTGAGGTTCGGAAACAGAAAGAATTTTCAGCAGGACAAAAGACCTCAAAGTCATATCGAAATCCACACAGAAATTGATCATTTAAAACAGTGGTCCACGACCCTGTCCCTGGAGATCTAACATCAGTAGGCTCTCACTCTGGCCCTGGTTTGTTGCAACTGACTCATATTTTTGGCCCTTCGGCTGTTGATTGGGGTGCGTTTTTTCTGGATTGGGGTGAAAACCTGCAGGATAGGAAACCTTCAGAGACAGGGTTGGTTGGTGACCGGTCATTTAAGGTAACATACATGTACTGAAATTTCCATCCCAGTCTCTGGACCCATAATCCCATAAAAACCCTTTGGCCAGAACCAGGATGGGCATGCAGCCCATCTTGAAAAATATCTGCATGGGAGAACAGACAAAAATCTCCGTAAAGCACAGCCCTCATTTTAATATTTGTAATTTTACGCCATCATATTATGCCTTTAAGATTTTAAATTGTTAGCATTTCCACTAGTTCCAAATGTACCTAGTTTCTGCTTGGTTCAGGGTTAACATCAAATAATTTGTGAATTGAAATCCTTCAGATTTTATGCCAGTATATATTACTATAGGTGAACATTCGGTGCTAATCAGTATCAAACAAGTGCAATACACTATGATTGTTTACCATCATGTCATTTCTATGCACAGAAAAACATTTTTACTCCCATACGGTTTCATTTGCACTACGTTAGGGAACTGTTTATTCGTTTCACTCAGTGAAATATATCCAATACTGCATTATCAAAATACGCAGTCACGAAAAAATAATGCATATGTAGTGGACACAAACCATTAACTAGGGAGAGCGGTTATCAACCAATTAGCAGGAAGACAAAAGATCGCGGTCAGCTGACTCAGCTCTTGGGCATATGCGAGAACTGTTTGGGTCATATATAATCTGATTTACAGTAATACATGAGATTGCTCTTTTAGACATATGGTTCATTTGGGATTTCAGAATTGGAGTTCTCTGTGGGCGTGCTTGTGTGTAAGTGGTTTATGTCAAATGATTTTAAGAAAGATTTTCAGCCTATCCAATCAGACTAATATACACGCAATATCATGACAGATGTTTGACTGCATCCCTTCTCACTATAAACATTAAACGCTTGAATTCATGTTCTACCATTGGTAGCACAGAGAATATCTAATGACAGAGCAGTGAAATGAAAAACGTAAACCTGCATATTTTACATCTCCGGTGGCATTAACATGCTGTTATTGTACGGCAACATTTCACCTATGCCACTTTTAAAGGGAACATCTCATTCAGAAAAATGGCTTAGACTCCTATGCCATAACACACACACAACAAGTCCACACTCTGAATGTAGCATTTGAATCAGAGGTGATGGGAAATAATCCAGATAGGGGCTTGCGAAGCTCATATTCAGGAATTACAGCGAGAGGGCAATTTGAGAAGAATAGGGTAAAGCCTGAATTAAATTAACATTCATCTTAACTGTTGTTGAAATTGTTTTGGAAATTTCAGTGATCACAACCTAAGACTTAAATATTTTATTTCTTTTACTATATTCGAAGTAAGACAAAAAAAAAAAAACTGCCAATGCACTATCACTTGGCCAAATTTCTCATTTCCAAATGCAACAACAGCCAGTTTTTATGGGAATCATGTCAAACCATCAGTGATTATTACCTCCGCCAAGGAGGTTATTTTTTTTGCCAGAGTTGGTTTGTCTGTCTGTTTGTGTACAAGATAACTCAAAAAGTAACGAACAGATATCAAAACAGAAATTCTGCGGGTGGGTTGCTATTACGTCTGGGATGGACCCTGTTCATTTTGACCGCAATCGATCAAACAATATGGCCACCACAGCAACCATCTTGAAATCCTATTTGCAGATACCTTAAATTTCTTATGAGCCATGTTCGCTCAGCAAGATTTCCACTGTGCTGCCTTGGCAGAGGTTTGCACTCTCGGAGTGCCTTTAGTTCAGGGGTGGGGAACCTTTTCCAGAAAGGGCCGGTGTGGGCGCAGGCTTTCATTCCAACTAGGAAATTACACACCTGATTCTACTAATCAAGGTCCTTAGCAAAGATTCCAGAGGTTGATTAGTAGAATCAGGTTTGTAGCTGCTTGGTTGAAATGAAAGCCTGCACCCACACCGGCCCTTTCTGGATAAGTTTAGCCACCCCTGCTTTAGTTCCTGGTGTATAGATGTGATGTTGGTGACCCTAGAACCTTCTCTGGAGCACCACCTCCAGGCCAAACTTTTCATTTTTAAAAATGCAGTAACGCAAACAGTTTTCATGGGAATCCTGTCAAATCTCACACTCGTGGCCACGATGCAATAAATTTAATATATAATCGACGTTTCGACCAAACAGTCTTCAAACTGAAGACAGTCTTGAAGACTGTTTGGTCAAAACATCGGTTATATATAAAATTTATTGCATCGTGGCCATGAGTGTGCAACTGCTTCTTTTTAAATAGTTTTTTCCATTGTCAGCACCGCTACAATTTTTGGTGTGCGCTCTTCCCTTTTTCTTTCTTTAATCCTGTCAAATCTGCCATCAACATTCCTGGTGCGCAGAGGAGGAACATGAGTGATTTTAATGGCTCCATGCTTTAACTGTTGCGCCACAGTAAATTTAAACATAGTAAAAGTGAAACTATATTTCCAAATGTAAAATGTCTAACTGTTCTAATTGGAATCAGATCAACTTTGCTGTGAATATCTTGGTGCATAAGAGAGCAATCTTATTGTTCTAGGGACGCGATGACTGTTCCTGTTGCACCACCTTTAGGCCAAACATAACTTTTTCAAAAATGCAATAAGTCACCAGTTCTCATAGGTATTGGGTAAAAGTTTGCAGTAAATATTCCTGGAACCGACAGTAGTTCCCCCATTGATTTTCTGGACCCCACACTCGTTTCCTGTAGCGCCACCACTAGGCCAAATTATGATTTTCACCTATGGGGAGAATGTTATAGTTTTTACATTATAATTTGCTGTCATTCATCGACAACATTTGTCTCGTTTAGGCACTCATATTTTGAAGCGATATGCATCCTCATGGCTTTTAAATGGCATGGCATGGCATTTTTCACATTTTTCTCAAATGCATAATGTGTGCCAAATAATCTGAAATGCTCACACAAAGCTCTGATACCCGACGATGTTGATTCCTGTTGAAAACAATGTATATCATGAGCCAAACTGTCACTGAATAGGCTGTTTGATGCATGCAGCAAAAACAAAAAAGGAATCCGCAACAAGCATTTTAGTCCTACAAACCCATTTCCAAAAAAGTTCAGTTACTGCATAAAATGTAAACAAAAACAGAATGCAATGATTTTCAAATCATTCGAACTTTATGTTTATTAGAAAATAGTACAAGAACAATATATCAATTGTTGAAACTGAGACATTTTGTTTTTTTTTTTGAAAATATGTACTCATTTTGAATTTGATGCCAGGAACTCCTTTCAAAAAAGTTGGCACAGGGGCATATTTACCACCGTGTTGCATCACGTCTACTTTAATCAACACTCTGTAAGCGTTTGGGAACTAAGGAGACCAACTTCTGTAGTTTTGAAAGCAACTTTTTCCCCATTCTTGCTTCACGTAGGATTTCAGCTGCTCAATACTTTGCAGCCTCTTTCGTCATATTTTTCGTCTCATAATGCGCCAAATTTTGTCAGTGGGTGACTGGTCTGGATTGCAAGCAGACCACTTAAGCATCAAGAGTCCTTTACTACAGAGCTATGTTGTAATACATGCAGATTATGGTGTTTGGCATGGTGTTGCTGAAATGAGCAAGGCCTTCCCTTCAAAAAGGCATCTGGATGGCAGTAAGTGTTGCACCAAAACCTGTATATATCGTTCACCATTAATGGTGTCTTCACGGATGCGCAAGTAACCCATGCCATGTGTATTAATGAACCCCATACTGTCGTGGATGCCGGCTTATGAATTGTTTGCAGATAACAAGCCGGATGGCTCCTCTCCTCTTTAGCCCAGAGGACGTGACATCCATGATTTCCAAAAAGAATTTCACAGTTTGATTCGTCAGACCACAGGGCAGCTTCTCACTTTGCCTAAGTACATTTAAAACAAGCTCAGGCCCAGAGAAGAAGGCAGTGTTCCTGGATCTTGGTGGTGAAACCCTCGCCATCTTTACTTCTGAAAAAGACACAGCCTGTCTGTGGGGCCCTTTTTACTCCCAATCATGTTACATGACCTAATTAGCAGTAAGATGTTACACCAGATGTATTTATTTATCATCAAACAACTCTTCCACTCTTTTGTTGCCCTTGTCCCAATATTTTGAAATGTGTTGCAGCCATCAAATTCAAAATGAGTAGATAAGTGTCAAAGAACCAATAAAATTTCTCTGTTGGAATATTTGATATGCGTTGTTCTAGTTTCAATTAAATATGGGGTTTAAATGATTTGCAAATCATTTAATTCTATTTTTATTTATATTTTACACAGTGTCCCTACTTTTTTGGAAATTTGTTTGTAATACTGCCATTAAATTAAAAATATCATGTAAAAAATAGGAAGTTACATAAAAAAGTCACAATTTCATTTTCAGAGGATTTCCACTTTGCATATAAAAGTGAGAGAAGTGTGCTGCACTCGACGGAGGTCTCCTGCCTGGCGTTATGACAGGACTGTGCAGACATGAGGCTGATTTAAACTGACGAGATGGGAACGGCCCTTCATTTGTGTCACAGCAAGCAGTCCTGAGATTAAATAAAACTGTAAGAAAACTTTATTGCTTCCAGATGGATACAAGCTTCCTCCTCAGTGCCGCTCCAGTGCTGCTGGGAGGGGGCTGTGGGGCGGGGGGCTCCATATCATCATACAATTACTAAATGGACACGCTGTATTGATTCTACATGAATCTCAAGCATGAGCGTAATCTAACATCCAAAGCATGATATTTACAGTAGTAAGAGGCACAAGTGTTTGAGCTTAAAGAGAGAATGGCTATCATACTATGGAAAAGTGTCAGGAATATCCTCAGTAAATATGAGTGTCGTGATTCAAAGCAAGTCTAATTGAATCCTTGAGTTTCCAAAGGGCCCAACGCCAAGGAACAGCTTTTTTTTCAAGAAAGGAAAAAATTGCTTTTTTTTTTGCCCGTATGTTATGACCCATATATTTTTAGTTGATTTCTTTACAAGACACTGTCATAGGGATACTTCTGGCTGAAATCACAAAAAAGTTACCCTTTTTGTTAAAAGATATGCAGACCTCTAATTCATGGGAGTTAGGCCCTTTGGAAACTCAATGATTCAATTATTTATTTAGTGTTGTTTAATATTGCGTCTCTGCCCCATGTCTGATAAACAGTGAGGCTTACAGCGCGTTCGCTGTAAAATATCCATGTTCAGCACAATCACCTTTCTCCTCTGGCAGGATCTGTCTTTGTCTCACTGTGTCTGAACCTAATGCTTCGTGTCTCCTGCAGTGCTCTCACGCAAGGACACGATGCTGTCAACTGAAAGCTTTCCAGGGACGAGAGTCTCTCTGCCAGGTCGCCATGCTGCTCTTTGCCTCATGTTGAGAGAGGCCATGTGGTTTTCAGTATGGTCCCTGAGACCACAGTTTCCACCTGTGCCTGTAAAGGCCTCCCTGATGCCATCAAAATCCGGTGATAGAGATTCGCTGCTTTCCGCGAGGGACATAAAACACATTCTGTTCCCCGGGTTCAGGCTGGCACTGTGCATGTTCATTTACAGCAACAACTAATAACCATTATTTTTTATGCTCACACTGTGAAATCTGCACTTACAGTTCCATCAGGTTATCTAGAGATTGTTGTCACAGCTTTGGGAAAGAGGTCCCATTCCAGAAAGTAAAGAAACCTTGACAGGTAAGCTATGAGTGTTCAAACTATAAACCTTGCAAATTTTCACAAGAAAACTCTTTGTGAGCACTTTGTTAGCTAGTGTGACAATTCAGCTTATGCTAATAATCTGTACAAAATGCAACATATACTGTCCTGTCAAAACACATTTGCCCCATCCCTATTTCTTCTATTTTTGCATATTTGTTACATTTAAATGTTTTATATCATCAAACTAATTTTAATATTTGACAAAAAATTATCCAACTAAGCACAAAATGCTGTTTTTAAATGATGATGAAAGCTTTCCAACCCTACTTGGCCAGGTGTGAAAATATAGTTGCCCACCTTAATTACTGAATCAACCAAGTAAACAAATTTCATTGATAATTGAGTTCAATTTAATTAGATACACCCATGAATTATTACAAGCCCTGTTGAATCCAAACATGACTTAAATAGAACCTATCTGACAATGTCAAGTAGGCAAAGAGAGCACATGATTCAGCAATCTAAGGAAATTCAAGAACAGATTAAAAACAAAGTCGCTGTCATCCATCAATCTGAAATGGGTAATAAATGCATTTCTAAGGCTCTGGGACTCCAGCGAACCTCCGTGAGAGCCATTATCCACAAATGGAGACAACTCTGAATGGTGGTGAACCTTCCCAGAAGTCGCCAGCCTTCCAAAATTCTACCACAAGTGCATCAACAACTCGTCCAGGAGGTCACAGGAACCCACAGGAACATCTAAAGAACTGCAGGCCTGACCCGCCTCAGTTCAGGTCAGAGTTCACGATTCCAGAATAAAGCCGGGCATACACTGTACAATATCGGCCCGTTTTTGACCCGAGATGCACGATTTGTTTTGAAGTCAGGCTGACTTCCAGCTTCATCGTGCGTAGTTTGTCGTGCAGTGTACAGGGGAGACCGAGGGCCGATATGCTGCTCCCGACACACTATCTGATGATCGGATGAATTTCTGCCGTTTGAAATTTTGGTCGGCTCTCAGGAGTTACTCGCACAGTTGAAGAAGAGCCGCGAGTGGACTCGCCAATATCAGAGCCTTTTTTTCTCACTGCGCCTGTGTGAAGTGACAGACAGAGTGTCAAGTGGATACAGCAAAAACTTACCAGCACTAATATGTTCTGTGGGACTTTGACGCAGATTTGTGTTTTAGCTTGATATGTGTTGCCTAAATAGGCTTTGCGCAGCAAATGTTGCAGATTTGAGATAAATGGATTTCAAGTTGCTCACTTTCTTCATCTTCTTCAACTTCTTCTGGTCTTCTTCCTCGTCATCTTCTTCTGCGCCTCCGTGCCTTCAAACGAAACTTTATTGGCAAATGTCAATAGCCAGAACAGTCCACCGGGACCGACTAGACATGTAGTGTGAGCTCTCAGATCGTGGCTGACAGTCGGACTGTACATTGTGAGCGCCTCGATCGTGAGTCTTGGCTTCAGAACGCAGACAACTTACTTGCACAGTGTGAGGTGGAGTTGACAACACGATTTTTAAACTTGTACAGTGTACGCCTGGCTTAAGAGAGAGACTGACCAAAAATGGCATGCATGGGTGCGGTGCAAGGCAAAAACCTCTTCTGATTAAAAAGAAATAGAAAAATGAAATGTCAGAAGAGATCTCCTGGGAATGTGAATCACTGACACAACATTGCTGCAATAACATAAATAAAACCTTTAAATTACTGGCTCTTCAGTTTGTTTTGTTTTTTAGAGTTTTTTTTTTTTTTTTTTGCATTCTGCTTTATGTAAAGCAAGTTCTGTTTCTTTCCTTATGTGCTGGATGATGTATTTTGCACGGGTCACCAGTTGCTGAGAGTCCAGCAGGGCTCAAAATTCACCACCCCTTTGAGAGTAACTATTCTGGCACAAAAAATATTGTAGCAAGAGCCTGTAGACTGAATTATAAGAAGTAAGAAGTTGCAGCAGTTGTGATGCTAGCAATGAGCGGCACAAATTCAGGGACGACAGAAAGGCCGTGGCGCAGTTCACCACACTTACGCCATGCAGAGCTGCCCCCAACCCCCCTCAGAGTGACTAAAATACGTTTGTCACTTTTTTTATCTCCCTTGACTCCATAAAAGGAGATCGAATAACCTCTGCGGCACAATTAGTTGATGAAATCTGAGACTGTACAGGACATGAGCAAGGAGAGAGCTGGTCTCAGTGGTCTTACTGTGGCCTTCAAACGTAAACACAGATTCTCTGGCTCAATCTCTGGCAAAAAAAAAAGGTCCTCTGGTGATAAAGATTCCTCTGTCTCCTTCATGTAAGATGTGAAAAAAGCACAAACTTCTGTAATTACATTTCAGACAGATTACCTAGGCCAGAGTAAATTAACTTGAATAAATCTGCATTCATCTCTTTTATGTGTGATAGGACGCATCTCTGAAAGACAGTATTTAATTTTGAGCTCCTAAGCTGATTATCATCAGTGCAATTTCAGAGGATTCCAAAAAAAACAAATGTATTGAACGGGAAACCCTGATTTACAGATATCTGCCTGACAAAACCTGACAAAAATTGGCATTAGGTGCAACCTTAAGCCCTCAAATACAAGCTTTACAAATAATGCAAATATATAAATAGAAAACTAATAAATGGATGAGGAGGCAGGCAACTGAGCTATCGTAATGGGCAATGATTGTAAAATGATTTTAGAATATGCCTCAGTATATCAATTTTATTATTCTTTAGTAATTACCTTTTAAACTTTGTAAAAAAAAAAAAAAAAAAATGCTTGTAATTTGATAAAATGCCATGTCTGCATTACTTTTTGGGACATTCTAATAGCCGATGAATAATATAAACTCTTTGAAGAGCATTAGTGGCCAAATAACTTGAACCTCCAGACACAACTGATGACGCATAAAAATGAAACTTTCGGTTTCAAATTATAGAAAAAATAACCATGAGACCAATTTGAATTTTATATTTCAACTTTTGAGGAAATTGACTGGTCTGTATGCAAAACCTGTACATGTTAAATAAAGTATGACTGAAGCTAAAAATTTTAGCAATTATAGATTATTTTAGCAATAGTGAGGCCTAAAGAAGCACTGGTTTACTGAAACTAAGCTTTAGGTATGATACTTATTAGTGTCATGTCCCAGCATAACAGAACTACAAGGAGTTTGTGTTCAGACTGAAAATAGTTAAAAATATTCTAAGCCAAATATTCAATTATTCAGGAAATCCATGAGCAGAGAACCTAGAGGAGAAGTCAGAGAACTGGAACGTAGAGGCTGGCACCCGTAGGATTAAATGCGAAGGTCCAGTTGCCCACAAGAAGTACAAAAAAAAAAAAAAAACATGAAATATGGGTCAGAACCAAGGGTTTTACTAAGACTTATGAAAACAAAATCTCTGCATCAAATTCAGACTTGTTCCTCATTTGCTCTGCCAAATAGAACAGTCTGAATAAGCCAGTGATAGTCTGGAGTCAAACAAGTCATTCATTAGGAAAAAAAATCTAGAATTTATTTCAAGGTCATTATTAAATCATCCTTTTGAATTTGCACTTGTCACAGAGGTTAATATACTCTAACACTGTTATTCCCACTTAATGTACAAAATATAGGACACTGTTTGAATCCCCTGACATACTAGAGTCATAAAACTGTCAAATGGAAAACCAAAGCTTATCAATGCCTCCCAGTTTTTGGCAGTTTTGTGATACCATTTGGTCAAGGCCATAGGGGGTTATTAGATGGATGCTGGCTCTGTAATGAGAGGGCTGGCTTAATAACTTGGCCAGCATCAAGGATAGGAAAATATTTCTGTAAAGTTTGGAGGAAAATACATGAAAACCTCACCAATGAGCTGAGATGATTTAGAACCCAAATAACAAGAGATGCATTTTGAAACGTATATAATAGACAGGGTTTTACCACAGCAACCGAGTAGGAAAATTCTACTCATAACCACAGCGGCATTTTATGATAATTTAACAGCCTCAGCGAAACGGTTGTCAATCCATCACAAACTGTTAGAAATGAAGACAACGGAAATGAGAAAAAAACAAATGTACAACCCTGATTCCAATGAAGCTGGCACATTATTGAAAATGCAATTGAAATAGTTTGCTTCATCTGAGAGTACCTTTAATGCTTTGGCTTATTGATGTAGTTCCAGTTGGACACTAGTAGTCACATTGTACTTTCTCTCATTTGTTATAATCACCAAACTCATCAAGGATATGAATAGTTACATCAGAAAACTCAAATGTTTTGTCTGTCTACCTTTAGCCTTCACTTCAAACATTTGCTACATCGTAACACAAAGTAGCCTTTAAATTTAACCTGGAATTCAAACATGGCAAATTGATACAAATTGTCAAATGACCGTCATGTTTTAAAAAACTTTGTAGGTGTGCAGTTATAGGAAAATAACGCACAACCTTAGAATGTCCTCCTACCAATCACTGTGGAGTGTTCAACAGTCGTGGCATAAGGACTTTCAAACCAGCCCGTATACACTCTTGTGATTGGCTGAAGCTGGTGGTGAGAAATTACACAATAACTCCACAGTTAAGTTATATTGTTATTAATGCCAAATAAATACACTAAATCACACTAATTGGAGCTACCTAGTGGGAATTCCCTCGACTAGGAGAGGCGTGGAAGAGCATGTTTCCATTAGGGACAAGGGATTATTCCCAATTCTCAGGATGTCTCGAGCACATCATAAGGCAACTGAGAAGCTGGAGGAGGCTATATCCTTGCCAAAGCCAAGCACTGACCTGACCAATGATAGGCCAGAGACCAAAGTAAAATTGGCTTTACAAGGTCTGATCTTCACTATGCCTTTTACCTGGTCTGGATATACAAGGGAGAAGAGTGGAAGACTGCCTTCAACACCACTACCGGCTACTAAAAGTACCCGGTGATGCCGTTTGGGCTTTCTAACTCCCAAGGGATCTTTCAAAATTGGCTGATGAAGTATTACATGACATGCGAGGATGATTTGTGTACATCCACCTGGATGACATTGTTATATTCTCCTCTGACCTTAAAAGTAATATTCAATATAAGGGAATATTTTTAATGAATAAAAAATGACAAGGACAATAATAGAAAAATAAACATTCAAGGGCGCAATGTCTTTTGAAAAATGCTCCGATATATAACAGAATCATGTAGTAAAATAGTAATAGTAATTTATCAATAAAAAAATTGCAGTGTAAGCAAAATATTTGGAGAAGTGATTCTGATAAATACTGTAGACACGTAGACAAATTTATGTAACATCATGCCATGTCCAATTTTTTTTATATGAGTATCAAAATAATTTTATAACTCAAATGAAACATCAAATGAAGTTAGCATTACATAAGTAGGCTCCAGTCTCGTGTAAGCCATGAACCATGCAGAAACTCTATGGAAACATAATGGATGTGATTGTCTTTTTCCTATTCTAAAATTGTGAACAAATAAATCTTCAGGGTGTACTGGCAAAAGCTGACCAACTCCTCTTTACTATTTTAAAGCCATATGTGAAATATATCCCATCTTTAAACTAAAACATCAACACGACAAAAATGTTTTGCCATGCTATGATGGTATGAAAATATAATAATATATTTTTCCAATGAAGAGACTGACCATGGCAGAGAATTGCTCAAATTCCCACTTACCATTTTTATAAGGCAGCTGGAGGACATGCAACAGCAAAACAGGCGCATATGTTGCCTATACTGTATGTACATGCAATTGCAGTAGAAACAAACTCGACAAGCAGTGCATCTCATGCTTTCCCATTTTCTGCGCCAAGTTATTTTTTATCATTGATATTTGGGACGTAACAATGTTGAATCATGATTTTTTTTAATAGTGTGGTAGACCCAACTGCCGCCATGTGACATGAAGGCAATCTTACACCATTTTTTGTTCTTGAACCATACTTTCATGCCTGAAGTGCTTGCAAGAAAACAGCAATCAAATGTCTCAGGCCAAGAAAAATGCCTCTTGGAAAAAAAAACTGCATAGAGAAGTCAGCTAACTGCCAGCGAGGTTCCACATCTTCTCACCTTTTAACACATGATTACCCCCCCCAACTGTTCCCATGTACTTTCCCTGGATAACAATCGAGTTATTCATTTTCTGAAAAATAAAAACCATTATGTACAATACATTTTATAACGGTTAGGAAGTGATACAGAGACGCAGACATGCCTAACTTGGCTACAGAGGTTGTAGTAGTAGCAATAATGCGAAAAATGGCTAACAATAAGCAGGTCTAAGGTTGGTTACCACTTGGATGAGAGTCCACCTGGAAAAAAATTGCTGCTGAAAGTGGTGTCATTTGGCCAGTGGGGGGGCCCTCCAGCTAAAGGAACCCCAATCACCCACTCATACTCTCTGGCAGGAGACTGGCAGTATCAGAAGTTTGGCCCAAAACAGTAGAGCTCACCACAGCGACAGACGATTGCCATCAAATGAACAAGAAGGTGCAGATGCTGGAAATAAACTGTATGCTGCATCACACACAAATTTTTGCTGTTAATACGTTACGTTAACAATCTTTCATTCAGCAGCTATTTTAAGCACGTTGGTATTACAACATCACTTGCATGCAGATAATTACCCTGCTAATAAGTCAATTGCTACAGCTATAAAATCATCACAAGTATTGCAGACAAGAGAAGATGCTCGTTAGTCAAAGTGTAATTTTCTTAAGGAAAGCTAGAAAAGTAAACATTACCATATTTATCGCCACTCTCACATACTCCAAAAGCATTTTGTTTGCATTTGTCACATAAAACTCCCCAGAGGTGCAGCAAAGCAGTTTAACATGGCTGAGAAGACTGCATCGCCTGCATACATTATTAATTAAAATTAATATTTTGCGTACCGGTAAAAGTAATTATGGCATTATTAATATTATAGCAGACACTTGGTATGGTTTCTGCTATTGGCTACATTCTTTTTCATTTATCGTTCAACATGAAAGCTCCAGATTCCTTAGAAATGTGCACAATCAACTTCCAGAAAATCTTATGACAAATAGTAGGCCAAATTAAAGGGATCAAAATACTTCAGTTAGTTCAATATGGAACCTGCTAAAGCATTTCTTTTCATTCACCATCATGTATTCAGCTGCATTTAAAATAGCTTTGGCTGCCCCAAGCAGCCTTTGTACTGTTTTTTTTTTTCCCATTGCTATCGCAATTATGGCAGGGATTTATAAGCAGCACTTTTATATAAATACATTCTTGTGCACATTAAAGAAATACCTTGGCAGCGTGATGGTAATGGCGAAAGAAAGCAATGCACACTTTATCATTCCATAGCAGCCAATGGATATGACTTAAGACTTAAGTCAACTGACTTTCGCAAAAAAGATGCATATGTACTAAGCAAGCGGGCAGGTATTACTCCATTACTGGCTTAATCAGCACAGCAGTATGAGTACTCAGCACTCAGCAAGCAGGCAAGTATTGCTCCAGCGCTGGCTTGGGCAGCACAGAAGTATGCACTCAGCAGGCAGGTATTGAACCATGCATGTGCGTTTTAAAAAGGTTTATCTGCCGGTCAGAAACGGACCAGCTCCTCCTGGGTCTGGGAATATTGTAAAACATTATCATAACGTGTTCCCATTTAAATATCTGCAGTACACAATGAAACAGGTTGTGTCTTTTGTTTTGTCCACTTGGTTTAATTTGTCAAGTGAATGTTAAACAAGAGCCATGTCAAGCGAAAATCATGCAACTGCAATGCAATTTTAAGTTGACTGAATAACTTAATCATGTTGAAATGACAAATGGCAAAACCATGTTACAGTATATGCCATTATCACCTCAAATTAATACACAATTTATTCGCAATTGCCACTAACATGTTCATTCCAAATAAATATGCGCAAAGAATTACTTAAAAAATACCGAACAGAATAAATATCAATGTTTAAAAAAAATGCCACTAAATGCAAAAATAACTGGTAATAAGAAAGATTGTAATAACACCATTTTTTTTATGTTCTAAAGATACCACATATTCACACCCCTATTCTCAGTTTTTGGCATGCGCTGAGAGTCATCGATCATAGGACCCTATTAATAAAACAAAGTCAAAGTTGGAACTCTGATATGCAATTGGTTTTGCCTTTGAGCTCGTGATAAAAAGATGGAGGTAATCAGAACTTTGATCAGTGCTCAGTACAGAGAGGATTGATGAACATGGGCCTTAGTACTTTACGACAGCTGCACATAGTCCCCTCCAAAAGTATTGGAAGAAGAAAGGCAATTCCATTGCGTTTGCTATACACTGAAGACATTTGAGTTTGAGGTCAAAAGATGTAAATGGGGCAACAGATCTCAATTTTAGCTTTTTATTTCCTGATATTTTCACCTTAATTTCTGAAACAGCTGAGAACATATCCTCTTTTTTGGGGGGGGGATTTTTCCTTTATTTGACAGTTACACAGTGTAGAGAGACAGGAAAGCTGGGGAGAAGAATGGAGGAAGACATGCAGCAAATGACCTGAGCCGGAATCGAACCCAGGTCGCGGCGGGAAGGACACAGCCTTTATGGTATGCGCGCTTAGACCGATGAGCCACCGGGGCGCCCCCAGAACATATCCTCTTTAGTAGCCAACAACACAATTTTTAGGTGAGCAAAAGTGCTGGAACATGTGACTGACAGCTGTTTCTTGCTGCTCAGATGAGTCCTGATAGATTGATTGGTTTAACAACAAAAAGATCTGAATGTCCACTCCTGCTTATAGCCTTGGGTTTTGCCTGTGAAAACTGTATTTTTACTTAAAAAGATAAACCAATATCAAGACCAGAGAGCTGCCACGGAGTGAAAAGCAAGCCATTTTGAACCATAGAAAAGAGTGGAGATCAATCCGAGCCACTCCACAAGCATTGGGGATAGCCTGTACAACAACTTGAAACGTCCTGAAACAGAAAAAAAGTCACTAGCATACTGAGCAATAGACATCAAACTGGTCAACAAAGGAAAATGACAGCAATTTATGGCAGAAACATTGTGAGAGGCATGAAAAAAACCCCTTAACATCAGTCAGTGACATCACAAGCAATAACCATAAGGCAGAGGTGAAGGTTGCTAAATTAACCCTTCAGATACGACTAAGAGATCCGCAGTGCTGAGGCTATACCACAAGATGCAGACCGCTCATCAGTAGTAAGAATCAAAAAGCGAGATTAGTTTGCAAAGACGTACAGAGATGAATGACAAAGTTCTGGAATAAAGATTTACAGCCTGATGAGACCAAAGTCAAACTCTAACAAAGTGATGAACAGAAAGAGATCTTCTCATGATCCAACTGTCATGGCTCGAGCTTGCTGCTTCTGGAGTGGGCTCGCTAATCTTTATTGATTATTCTAGAGGCCCAACGATGTGATATTGTCATAAAACTTGAGTCACTGCGATATTGCAATATGTTTTCCAGTTGCACTTCTACATCCTCCATCTTTATTCTGGCCAAGTTCCGGCTAAATCTTGTGACAGTCACACCTTTGCTGTGCAGACCTGACCAGACAGTGAGCACTTAGCAGGATCTTAGCTCTCATCTGGACTGAAAAGTCAATTGTTTTCATTATTCTGGTACCGAAAAGATGAGCTTGTATTTGCAACATGTATGAAGATTTTATGTGATAAAATCACAGTACTTGGGGTGTCTGAATTGATGCAATATCGCCATGCAAAATATCGCAATATTACACTGTATCGGTGTTGTCCCCCACCCCAACTGATTATGTTACTCATGAGGGTAGAATTAGGATGAATTCAGAAGTCTAAAAAAAAAATTCTGTCATGTTTACCAACTTAAAGATAAATGCATCCAAACTAACTGCGCGGAACTTCATCGTGCAGCAAGACATCAATCCAAATCACACTGCCAGCAGAACAAAGGACTTCATTTGGGAGAAAAAGTTGAAGGTTTTAAACTGGCAAAGCCAATCACTAATCCCTAAACCAACTAAGTATGTGTCTATTCCTTAATTACTTACACTGCCTGGCCAAACAAAAGTTGCAGTTTGGATTTGAATAAGCAAATATCTTATATCTACTCAACCTCAACTCAACTCAATCAAGTCTTAAAAACTCTTTGTCTCCGGACTTTTTGTCCCCTAGGAATTTTCGTCCCTGGACTTTTCGTCCCCATGAACTTTTTGTCCCCAGACTCTTCGTCCTTGGATGGTTCATCCTCAATAATGCTTTGCCCTCTTCCTGTATTATAACACTATCCCTAACCCTAACCCTAACCTTAACCCTTATAATAGTCCTCGGGGACGAAAAGTCCAGGGATGAAAAGTCCTCGTGGACGAAGAGTCCGGAGACGAAAAGTCCATGGGGATAAAGTGTCGTGTAACCCCCTGACTGAGGCAGTGTGTAGCTTCCCAACTTTCCAGGTGTTCTTGACCTGCCCAACTGTTGTGAAGTGGTTTTGCTGAGCCAGAGAAAGAATTCTTTCGCCATCCACCGCAGTTACTGATTATTCAAGCTCTTCCAGCTCTTTTTGTATTCCTGAGCCAATCAGTGCTTTATTCATTTTAATTATAAACCAAACAGTGCAGTTGGCCACACCCAATGATTTTGCTTTTTTTTCTGGGGGGTTGTGCTCAATTTTCAGCCAAATAATGGCTTGCTTCACTAACAGTGACCGCTCTTAGAATTTCAAATTCAGAGTTGAAAGCAATAGATCTTAAATGCAAATGCAACACTTGAAATCAATGGTAGAACTTTAATGTGTTCCTTTTAAATTAAATATTTTGTAAATAAACACACCTAGCCATGGAAAAAGCTGAGCTGCAAACTGTACTAATACTTTGGTTTCTTACAAATGGGAGGTCTCTCAAAAAACTGCTGTAACTTCTGCACCATCCACCCAATTTCATACCCTCAAACTGAAGCACAATGTCTGCACTTTGAACTCATATTCATTATATAATTTCAATTCACTCTAATATTCTATGGTCAACCACTAAAATAACAATAATATTGTGTATGTCCAAATATCCAAATATTTATGCAACTGTGTCAGCTATATATACTGTGCTTTGCAAAAGTATTTCGCCCGTCCTGATTTCTTATATTTTTGCTTCCGCGTCATATTCAAATGTTTCCCATCATTCAACCAATTTTAATGTAAGACGAAGACAATGTGGGTAAATGCAAATTGCAGCTTTGAAATGATCATTTTATTTACTGAAGGTAAAGAGTTATTTAAAACCTATATCACCCATGCGAAAAAATAAATGGCCCCCCCCGAAAACTATTAACTGGTTGCACCACCCTTGTTCGAAACAACTGCAATCAAACCTTTGCAATAACTGGGAAAAAAGTCTACAACGTTGCTCTAGAGTAATTTCAGTCATTTCTACTTTGCAGAATTGTTTTAATTCAGCCATATTGGAGGGGTTTTAACTGCCTGTTTAAGGTCATAACACAACATGATAATCAGATTCAAGCCAGGACTTTGATTTGGCTACTCCAGAATCGTTGTTTTGTTTCTTTTGAACCATTCTGAGGTGGATTTGCTTGTGTGCTTCGGATTATTGTCTTGCTGCATAACCCAACTGCACTTGAGCTTTAGGCAGGAATCGACATTGACGCTTGTCCGGCACAAGTCTATTTTATTGTCGGACAAGTGGAAGAGATATGCACATGCCCCACCGGACAAGTTAAAAGTCGCTGAAAAAATACAGTGTCTTCACGTTATGTGCCCCTGAATTCATTTTGCTAAATTAATACATTCAGAATACCGATTTGAAACAAAAATGTTTTTTCTCCACGACACGTCTAACCAGCGTCCAACTCGAACGCTTTGATTGACTGACCAAAAACACAGCACGGACACGCGCGCGCGCACACATATACAGTAGGAACCGCCTCCATCAGAGGAGCAGCGATGTTTCTCAAGGCTCCGCAACCCCGGCAACCTCCAGGAAAAGCCCCTCGAAGAAAAACAGCAACTGCACCTGAGCCGTATGAATCGAAAAGGGAGAGAAAATTTGTAGAGAGCTGGAAGGAGAAATTCAACTGGGTGCAGTACCAGGGAGGTATAATGTTCTGTTACATCTGCCGGACGCATCCCAACTTGGCTGACAAGTCAGCAACACTGCATTCACGAATCACGGCCCAGGGGCTGCCCATTTAATTTCAGCTGATGTTTAACTTAAGGAAAAAAAAAAAAAAACTCGAACACACACGCACACATAGCAGGGCTGTACAATGCGACATTTATCTCGCATGTGCGACGTGAAACTTGGTCCGTGCAATAAATGAAAAATTAACTGTAATAGCACCGGTGCGATGAGAGACAGAGAATGAGTTAGCTGCTTGTTTAATGTATCGTTGTAATATAATAATATAATAATAATAATAATAATAATAATACATTTTATTTAAAAGGCGCCTTTCAAAACACTCAAGGACACCGAACATGACACAATATTAAGAACAAACAGTAATAAAAGGAAAAACACGAAAAGAAAATAAAAACAATGATAAATTACAATAACAGCAATAGAAATAACAACCAAAATGATAAATAAAGAAAACAATGATCCATAATATACTACCAATTAAACGGAGTGGGCAAGTCTAAAAAGGTGGGTTCTGAGCCGAGATTTGAATAAGGACAGAGAATCGGAATCAAGGATGAATTGTGGGAGAGAGTTCCATAGACGAGGAGCTGTACGGGAGAAGGCTCTGGACCCCATGGTAACTAAACGGGCGGGAGGTGTAATGAGAAGCATGGACGAGGAGGAGCGAAGAGTACGGGAGGGTGTGTAGATGCAAAGGAGATCAGAGATGTAAGGAGGTGCCAAGTTGTGGAGAGCTTTTAAGGTGAGGAGGAGAATCTTGAAATCAATACGGAATTTGATGGGGAGCCAGTGAAGTTGTTGCAGAATGGGTGTGATATGATCAGTAGCGGTGGTTCTAGTGATGGTCCGGGCAGCTGCATTCTGGACAAGTTGAAGTTTCTGAGTGACCCTTTGAGGGAGATCAGAGAGGAGGGAGTTACAATAATCTAAACGGGAGGTGACAAGTGCATTGACAAGGATGGCAGTGCTGGTGGGAGTGAGCGACGGACGGAGACGATTAATGTTTCGCAGATGAAAGTATGCAGACCTAGTAATGTTATTGACATGTGATTCAAAAGATAGAGTGCTGTCGAGGATGACACCCAGACTCTTGACTTGGGAGGAAGGAGAAACTGCGGAGTTGTCAATTGTAAGTGTAAAGCTGTCGGATTTATTTAGGGTGGACTTGGTGCCAACAAAGAGAAATTCTGTTTTAGCGGAGTTTAATTTTAGGAAGTTTTGACTAAACCAGGATTTGATTTGAAAAAGACAGTCAAAAAGGGAAGATGGTAGAAGGGTGGTGTTGGGCTTAGTGGAGAGGTAGAGCTGGGTGTCATCCGCATAGCAATGAAAATGTATACCAAATTTCCTAAAAATGTGACCACGTGGGAGGAGATAGATGATGAAGAGGAGGGGACCAAGAACAGAACCCTGAGGTACACCGGTGGTGACAGGGGAGAGCTGTGATTTGAATTTTTTGAGTTGAACAAACTGGTGTCTGTCGGAGAGATAAGATCTGAACCAGGTGAGTGACGTGCCAGTGAAACCAATAGAAGATAATCTGTCAAGGATAATGTGATGAGAGATGGTATCAAATGCTGCCCTGAGGTCGAGAAGGATTAGTAATGACAGGAGTCCAGAGTCTGAGGCGATCAAGAGGTCATTAATGATTTTAACTAGGGCTGTCTCAGTACTGTGAAGGGGACGGAAACCCGATTGAAATTCTTCAAACAGATTATTGTTGGAGAGGTGAGTGTGGACCTGGGCTGCAACTGTTCTTTCGAGTGTTTTAGATAAGAAGGGTAAATTAGAGATGGGACGGAAATTATTTAGATTGTTAGGGTCTGAACCGGGTTTCTTGAGGATAGGGGTTATAGCAGCAGTTTTGAGCGAAGATGGAACAAGACCAGAGGAGAGAGAGGAGTGAATTATAGAAGTTATTAAAGACGACAGTGATGGTAAACGAACTTTAACCAGGTGTGTAGGAAGTGGATCCAACTGACAGGTAGAAGATTTGGATTTGTGAATAAGACTACATATTTCTGTTGCAGAAGGAAGTTGAAAACTGGAGAAAGGAGAGAAGGAAGGATTATGGGAGGAGACAGAAGGACTAAAGGTGGAGGGATTCACAGAAGAAGACAGCTGTTGGTGAATAGTGACAATTTTTGCATTAAAAAAGTCCATAAAGTTATTGCAGTAGTCAACGGAATACATGTGAGGTGGAAGAATGTCTGGAGGCCGTAGGATGGTTTTGACAGAGGAAAAGAGTGCCCTGGTGTTCCCTGTGTTGGGGCCAATTAGTTTGGCATAGTAATCTGATTTGGCCCTGGAAAGAGTCTTTGTAAATTTTTAAATGATCATAAAACATGTTTTTGTGTATAGTGAGTCCAGTTTTTTTAAACAGGCGTTCCAGACGACGACCTTTGGCTTTGAGGTGGCGGAGATCTTGGGTAAACCAGGGGGCAGAGTGGGCAAAGTGAACAGTGCGAGTCTTTAGTGCGGCAAGATCATCCAAAATGGCACTAAGACTGCTGTTATAGTGAAAAACCAGATTGTCTGGGGAAGATAGATTGTTGTGATTGGGGAGGCTGTCCAGTTTGTTTGAGAGTGCATAAGGGTCTATATTCTTGATAGTACAAAAGGAAATGGAGCGAGAAGGGTGAAATCTGGAAACTTGTATGTTGACATTAAAAGACACCAGTTTATGGTCAGATATGGATAAATTGGATGCAGTACATTGAAGAGGGGTTAAACTCAAACAGCAGACAAGATCAAGAATGTGGCCTTTGGAATGAGTGGGGAAGTCAATGAATTGTAGAAAACCAAAACTGTCAAGGCAAGATGTAAAATCCCTAGTGAGTGTGTTTGTAGTGTTATCCATATGTACATTAAAATCACCGAGCAGAATAACATTAGGAGACATGGAGCTGATGAGGGTAACAAAGGCAGAGAATTCATTTAAAAAACCAGTACTACTCTTAGGCGGACGGTAGACAACTGCTAAAATAGTGGGGATAGGCCCGTTTATCTGTAATGCAACAGACTCAAACGAAACATGCAGGGGCAAAGTCACTGAGGATACCTTCCACCTCTCGTTGTAAAGTATCGCGAGACCGCCACCCCTACCGGTAACGCGAGGTTGACAGGTGTAAGCAAACCCAGGTGGAGTTCATTGAGCTGAGCAAAGTCATTAGGCTGCTGCCAAGTTTCAGTCAATATATTTTACTTTGCGTCGTGAGTATATTTAGTGTTTCATTTTGTTTGTATTTGACATCAACAGTACTTTGTTCGTTACTGACCTAACTCAAAGTTGACGGAGACATTCGGGGGTTTGTTAAACGTTTCCGAGGTAGCAGCGTAGGATTTTGGGTAATGTAGTACTTCTCCTTGACATGTATAAAACTATTTTTTTCAAAACAAGGTTGATTTCATGCGGACTTGTAGTTTCTACAGGAGCAGATATCATTGTTTTACAGTGTCCTAGCTCGTGGTCAGTCTGCCCTCGATATTCACGACATTATAGCTGATAATCGCAACCCTAGTCACTGAATATCATTGGGATTTCACCTCCGGAACCTCACTGCCCTGGTCTATCGGTCTACAAATTGGTAGTTGAATTGTTTGGTTAAGTAATTTACATTTTAAATGACTCATGCAGAGGCAGCAACCCAAACAGGCAAGTTTTTACTACGTAGGCCTACAGTCACCTGTGCATTAATGATTTGTTGGAAAAAAGTGTTTCATTAATTTTGTGATGTTAATACCATCATGTTGAGAAATAACTTTATTAAAGTAAAAGTCCTGCATTAAAAATGTAATTTAATAGTAAACATTTTTATTAGTTAAATTTATTTAAATACCATCGGAAAAGTCTTCAACTGCTATCTGTTGACATATTGTTTAGTAATTGGAGTCAAGCTTACTGGCAAATATCTACTCCTTCTTCAAGATAATTTATGTTTTACAACTCATAAACATACATTAACTCATTTGGCAAACATTTTATATAATTCAGTACCAATCTTAGCTACATGTAAAGTGAATAAACATGTTTCCCAGATAATATTTGCCACATTTTTATAACTGCTGATTTGTTAGATTGGAGTTATACTGACTGAAACACTTCATTAAGCACACTTTTAAATGTTGTAAAATGTTTATTACACCCGGACAAGTGACTTTTGAGCCAGGACAAGTGAAAGTTAAATTTACTTGTCCGAAGGACAAGTGCCTCAAAAAATTTATGTCAAGCCCTGGCTTTAGATCACAAATCGGTGGCTGGACATTCTTCTTCAGGACTTTACAGTAGAGAGCAGAATTCATAATTCCATCAATTACGGCAAGTCGCTCAGGTCTTAAAACAGCAATGTAGCCCCAGACCATCAGCCTACCATTGTGTTTGACTGTTGGTATATTCTGTGTTATCTTCACTCCAGATGTAATGGGACCCATGTCTTCCAAAAAGTTTCACTCTTGACCCGAATATTAAATATTAAATCAAAAGTTTTGGAGGTCATCAAGATGTCTTTGACAAGTGTGAGACAAGCCCCTGTGTTCTTTTTGGTCAGCAGTGGTTTTTGCCATGCAGTTCTTCCTATGATATTTCTGCTCAGTCCTTTTCTTATTGTGAAATTGCAGCCACTGACCTTAATTGAGACAAGTGAGGCCTGCAGTTCTTTAGATGTCAGTCTGGGTACTTTTGTGACTTCTTGGATGAGTTGTTGATGCGGTCTACGTGGAATTTTTGAGGGTTAGCCACCCTGGAAAGGTTCACCACTGTTCAAAATTTTCTCCATTTGTAGATAGTTGCTCTCACCATGGTTTGCTGGAGTCCCAGAGCCTTTTTGCCTACTCCATATTTCCAGACAGGTTCTTTTTAAGTGATGTTTAAATTCAACTGGGCTGGCAGTAATCATGTTTTTGCGTCCAGGAAAATTGGAAATTGAACACAATTATCAATCAATTGTTTTAACTGGTTGATTTCATAACTTAGGGGGCAAGTACTTTTTCCACATAGGGCCAGGTAAGGTTGAATAGCTTTTTTCCCAAAAACTGCATTGTGCGTTTACTCAGGTTATCGTTGTCAAATAGTAAAGCAGTTAGATGATTTGAAACATTTAGAGTACATGTGACAAATATGAGAAAATAGAAGGGGGCAAATACTTTTTTACAGAAAGTTGCACCGATGAGCCAACAAATTAAAACCACTCAGATGAAGCAAATAATATATTCTATCTTGTGACAATGGCACATGTCCATGCACCATTCACCTCAACATGTGAATTTTTGTCACTCAAAGTATACCCTTGTTTCAACTCTAATAACTGCAAAACACTCCGCAAAAGTTGACAAGGAAGCAATTAAGGACTAATAATGAAAAAAAAAATTATAAAGACATGTTGCAATACTTAGGTGATGTTAAAACGGTGATGTTAAACAGGTGAGCTAATTATATCGTAGCAAAAAACGAACCTCCAAAAAATGCCTTGACCCTAAAGAGCAGAGTTGGGTCGAGGCTCACCACTTTGCCAACAGATGCATTCAGCTTCTCCATCACACTGAGAACAACATTCCCCAAATACAAACTGGTAGAATTTGGGTATTTCACCCTCTACAGCGCATAATAAAATTAAAAGATGGAAGGAATTGAGTCGAATCACAATGCATAAAGGGGAAGGCGAAAAATTCACAACATAACATAACACAACACAACATAACATAAGATAACACAACATAACATGAGGGGCGAGAACAGGCCATTCAGCCTAACTAGGCTCGCCAATCCATCTGAATGTGCGTGATTTCCGATTCCCACAGAGGTCACTGTTGAAAGGACAGTCATGCAACTGAAATGGATATCACCACATGGGCTCAGTAATACTTTAGTTAACCTTTATCAGTCAGCACCATTCGCTGCTGCATCCTCAGATGCAACTTAAAGTTTTACTATGCAAAACCAAAGTCATACATCAACACTGTCCAAAAGTGCTGCCAACTTCACTGGGTTTGATGTCATCTGAAATAGACAATAGCAGAGAGGAGGCATGTTTTGTGATCCAACAAGTCAACATTTCAAGTGGCTTTCAGAAAACTCAATCGCCATGTTCTCCGGACCAAAGACGTCAAGGACAACCCAAGATGTTGTCAGCATAGGGAGCAAAAGCCGGTATCAATCTGAGTGTGTACACATGGCATGGTTGCATATTTGTGAAGACACCATTTATGCCCAGGGGTATGTATGAATTTTTGAGCAATATAAACTAACATCTAGACATTGTCTCCACCAGGGATGTCCCTGCATTTCCCAGCAAGACAATGACAAACCACATTCTGTTTGGATTTCAACTGCATGGTTGCATAAGCAGACAGTGCAGGTGCTCAACTGGCCTTCTTGCACCCCAGATCTGTCTCCAATTGATAATGTATGTCATACTATGAGGTGAACAGTATGGCAATGAAGGCCTCGCACAATGGCGCTGCCGAAGACCCGCATAATGAAAGAATGCAGGCGAATTACACCTGCTAGACCTGACCAACTAGTGTTTTCAGGGCCAAAACCCTGAATGAGTGTAATTAAAAGACATGGTCATATTACACAGTGGTAAACAATTGACTGCGCTAACTTTCTGAGACACTGCTGCAGTCATGTCAATATATGTTGTTTTCAACAAGCAATAAAATTCACATTAGAACAATATTTTGTTGTTCTGCATCTTACTCAGAATAGAGGCTGAACTTATCTGCAGGCACTTAATTTATGATTCATCCTAAATTGTAACCAAAGTAACCAATTACCAAACAATCTACCAAAAAATTACATTCATCAATCGGCCAAAGATACATTAATTGGCAAATCGTTTAATTCGCCAGGTCTGTTTTCGCCAATTTACTTCCCCAAGAGTTCGCCAATTTTTTTTTTTTTTTTTTTTTACACCGACGTTCTCCTTTAAAAGCAGAAAATGGCTGCCCATTGATTGCCATAGAAACAGAAAACAAAGTGCAACCCACCTGTGGGGGTCTCCGGTTGAATTTGAGTCCATATTAACCTTGTCGCAGTCAGAACAACATCGCAGCTCCTTTTCTCTATTTTAAATATTCCCCTGGCAATCGGGTTATCTGAACTGCTGCTGGATTTTTCCTCTCCTATAGTCCTCTCCTTGAACACGGTTTTTGGCGACTCCTCGATGCAAGTTTCTGGAAATGATACGGAACCCTTCTCTTGTGCATGCCTTTGTTGCTTCTTTTTCTTTTTGGTCTTATCTTGATCCCCAGAGCTCATTGGAAACACCGGTTGCATTTCCTGTATCTCCACTTGGCTCTTCGACGTAGATTCTAGGACATCCACTGATTTCCGCGGAGATTCGAACATAATTTTGCGTATATGCTTACCGAAAACAGTGTGTCCACATTGAGGCTTGTTTTCATTAGCAGGTCAGCGCGCCCCCACGGCTTTTCGGGTATTACATGCTTCTGTCTTAAGACTTCCTCCGGGGCCTGACCGCTTGCAAAGGCTGTAGGTTTTCATGAGTGCGCGCCCCCGAAAAGTACACTCGGCTCAGGTTGCGCGCCTCATGCTCCACTGTTTTCCTCGCGCTGTTCTATTTACAGTAACGCACGTATCACTCATGCGCTACGTAGCCCATTTGCCTGTAACGACTGAGAAGAGCCATTTATGAAATATTCTATGAAACATTAGGCTCTTGAATTAATATTAAAATACTTTGTTTTGTTCTTAATCGGACAGTGCCAAATTTGAATGGCCTTTGGCTGTCTGTTCTTTTCTCAGGTTGTTCGGGTGATGACAAAATAAATGAACTAACAGACGAACAAATAAATTAAAATATAAAACGTTCGGGCCTTGTCAATTAAGGCGTTTCGCTTTTGAAAACGTCAAGAAGTCGAAATACACATCCCTGAGCATTACAAAAAGTGTGCGGTAACGGTATAAATTTAATCTAAATCTTAACATTAATAATGATTTCTACTACCAAGACATAGGCTCCCGATTAAATAGGCGCGCATTTCAAGACTATATTGGCCGTATGAACAATCTGATGATCATCGACGAATTTCGCAGATTCGTCGGCAGCAATAGGCGTAGGCCACCAAAATCACAGTGATTTGCTTTGGTCATCGGATAGGCTACATTCGATTGTCGCACCGCCAAACTTGCTGTAGTAGCTTAAGAAGTGCAGAAAGTAGGCTGAGCAAGCTCAATAAACGACCGACGGCCAAACTAAATGGTTAAATTAGGCGCACACCGTGGTATTTATTTATTTATTTATTTATTTGAGTGCTGCATCTTAATTCCAGTTGAGACGAAGTAGCCTAGGCTATACAAAAGTCATTCTAAACTTGACAGATATCTTGCATCAAATTACTTCTACCTCCGATGCTTCCAACTTTGGAAATAGCTTAGTCCACCGTTATTCAAGTGACATTTTACCTAGGGATGCATAACTCAGCTTTCACAGTAGTATTGCCAGTCTAGTCTACAGAATTTGCGTGGGCTTTGCTACTTCATCCTCCACATGTGAATTGCCTATGCTACATCACACAATAAAATAATAGCCCTATAGTATCATAGAGTTCCTGATTGAAAGACCACGGTGACATGCTTGACTATCGTTCATTGAATCTCTACTCGGCTTAGGCCAAAAATGACCATCCCACTGTGACGATCAAGTGGCGTGATTTTCTTTTCTGTAACGGAAATTCACCAACACAACTCTTAAGCTGATTTGTCTGCTCGCGCGCGGTGTTATTACAAACATTTATAGCGAAAACGTCAGTGCAAAATTCTACATGCGCATCATGTTCCATGTAAGGCGCTCAACAGACTGCGAATCGTAGCAGAAAGTTTCCAGGTCGAAAAGGTTTATAACATATGTTCAAGGATTCAAGGCAGGATGAGATTTCTGGATAGTGCGAAAAATTACACCAAATGCATTCAAATTTTATTTCATTCATTGAACTCTTGAGTCGGATAATGCAGACGAAAACTACTCTTTTGCTTTCAAGTAGGCCTAATGCTTTAGAATAATTTAGCATGTTTTATCTATTTTGATGCCTTTTTGCGTGCTTGTATTTTCGGAACTGCGACCCCATGAATGTAAAGCGATTTGCTTATCTGTGAAATTTATGAATGCAACATTTATTCATTCATTCATTCAGAGACTCACTTTGGTTGGCTTTTACGGCGAATAAAAACTCAAATGGCTTGAAGGAAATTTCAAACTTTTTATATCGCAATATTGTTACATACATATTTTGCAAGTTGTTAAGTTGTTACATACATGTGACAGGTTTTACAAGACAAATTTTGCTGTTTACGGAAAAAAAAAAAAAATCTAAATCTTCCGGCTTGGAGAGAAGTTTTTTTCTCCCTGCCGGTCCCGTCTCGAAAATCGTTTGAAATAGTGGGGCATGAAAAGGATGTCCTCAGCCGGCTTTTGCTTTCCAAATAGTCGTTCTTAAGGAGAAAGTCTCGGCAGAATATGCTCGGAAGGTTGGCATTGCTTCCATATATTTCCCCATCTGATGAAAATAGCCTACTGAGTTATGCAGTGAGTGTTCATGCATAAATAAGATCATTTTCATAAATTAAGGCCTCCCCTGCAGAAGTAACATCTGTGCCTCCTTCAGCTTGCATAAAAGACGATGGCATGCCCGTGCCCCTCGACTGACTACAGCAATCCACGGTATGGCAGAGAAGCGTTAGTTTTGTCCTTGAGCCATTTAAAAATAAAAGCTAATGTCCCGGCTTATTACATAAAACGGCAGAGTCAGGTTTAAACAGCTGAAGTGCTATTTTAATTCTTTTGGAAAATCTCTTTTTGCCAATTGTTAACGTTTTCTTTTTTTTTTTTTTGATGCATACTGAAGTATTCTAACAATTCATGAGACTGTCTCTTAATTCAAAGGCTTAGAAGCTTAGTCGCCGAAGTATTGTCTTTATGTTTTTTTTTAATCATTGCAAAGAGAGTAGTAATTCATGCGTAGGGAAGCACGGCCGTCATTCTCGCTGCAGGACGAAGGCCCGAGTGTATTAAGGTGCGGGGGGGAAACAAATTATGTTAATAGGTTTAAACTACCGCCAAAGGGTGGGCAAATGTTGCAAAGAATGTTTTCTCTGGGAAGCCGTCATAATTTGTACATAGGGCGTGCAGAGAGGCTACTTCAATGTCGTTTTCTATTTTAACGCTAACTATGAGGCATATCAACGAATCCTTGTAAGGATACACTATCGCTGTTATTTACGCATAAAATAAACCCAATCCTTCTGGTCCGTTAGTCCATATTTATTTCATTTGTACACGAATGTCAAGATTAATAAAATTTGTTCAAGTGACTGTTTGTTTTATTCAGTTGACATAATTGACCTGACTTCATCAAGCCTATAGCCTACATTAATCCCCCGTTGATTAAAAATGATCAAATGATTCTCGCACGTTTCATCCGACATAAAAAATTTAGCCACCATATATACCAACACTATATGATTTATGGATTGGATTTTTCAAAAATAGCAAAACATATTCAGAGAGCTGTTTTTCCAAATTGGTCCACGCTGTTTTAATGCACCATTGATAAATTGACATGAACAGAAAAAAAATCATCGCAAGGGACTTTATTCTCTCATGAGTTACGCTACTGATATCAAAAGAGGAAAAAAAGACTCCCATGGGAAATACATACACGGAGAATTCACATTTAACAATAAAAACAACAAAAGAAAAAATTCCAATGCTATCTGAAACATAAATAGTTTGGAGAAGTTTAATATGAAGCCTCAATGCACTGTGGCAATACATCATACTATACAGGTTTACAAACGAATGCATTGAACAAATTCAAGTTGAACCAGTGTCACAATTTAAACAGCACTATAGTCGGAACTTCGTGGTACATGCAATGTCTATTGTGCTATTTGTGGAGCATTCATATAAGTAGCCTACTAAACAACTCCCATGGGAATGAATCTGTTTAACCTGACCAGCTGCAGGTTCCAAATGAATCTACAGTTTAAATTACCAGTCGCTTATTCTCGTTTAAGCATAATTTTTTTATTAAGGGCACATTCGATTAAACCAATGGCAAGACAATGCGTTTTTAAATGAAACAGAGGAAAATATGTAAAGAGGAGCAGATAACTTCATAACTTCCAGGTATTCACAAGTTATATCTGTTTAGTTGTTTATTTTATTTATTTTTATTCAGTAGTTTGCTTCTTTGTTTGCTTTGAGCGTTGTTTTTTGAGCAAACCTTTCGTCCTTTCATTTCAGATAATGACATAATCTGTGCAACCTTGCGTAATTTTACATCAAGTAAGTGCAGAGGCAACGTGCATTCGTCTGCTGGTAACATAATTTGATTATTACTTTCACATAATTTTATGTAAACAACAAAATCGCTCATATTTTTAAAAATGGAGTTGCCTGGCATAAAGTGTGTAGTCTGTTTTTATATAAAAGTTAATTAACAATTGTGTACAAAATCACAACAAAATAATTCGTTATGGGATAGATAAGTACTAAAATGCTGGTTGAAAAAAATATACATCTTTATTATCTCAATTGGCCCATTAATTGATTAAAAATTGCATAGTTTCCAAATTATTGCTCGTGATTTTTTCATATGGATCACAAGATCAACACATTCTGAACCTGGCCACGCCAATTTGCTATTGTGGCCATAATATAGAAGCGCTATAGGGTATACACATAAAGTGAAAGGGAATACGATTTCCCATTTCTCCGAAAGGCAATAACGACAATAAATACATGCTTAACTTGAAATGGATAATATTTGCACTTTTGAATCAGTGATACCCGAAAGCGCGGACGCTTTTAAAAACATTATTCAAGAATCTTTCATTGGATTAATTAATCGTGAAATATAGCATTTAGCTGTGCGTTCATAACTCTTTCGTGGTGAGAATGTCCGTCGTATGACATAATACTCTCCATCGGTATATCACAACGCTGCGCGGAACTTGCGTAAAGGGAGGCGTGACCCTGGGGTCCCGCCAGACCAGCTGATGGGTAATGCATGGTAAAAGCATAGTTTTTTTCGAACTCCGAGGAAGGCTCATGTTTAAAAGAGAAGTTCCCATTCACACTCAAAGGTGGGCTAAGTGGTCCGTCAAATGAAGGACTAGTGCAATCTGTGAGGGCGTTTTCAAAGAACGGTTCTAGTGCGCTGCCGTAGGAGTGCGGCTTGATATGGAATACGTGGGAGCTGTCCATTGTACCATAAGGAGGGCTAGGAAGACCGGGCGTTTGATAGGAATATGGGTGGGCAGTGAAGGAAGCACTTGTCGTTTGCAGATGAGCGGGTATTTCCTGGTTCTGTTCTGGGAGGAATGTTCTGGGGTTCAGCTGGAGACAGCCAGCCACCAAATTAGTGGTCGGCTGCGATAATCCCTTGCAAAGGGCCTGTACAAAAGACATCAAATCCGGGCTTTTACCCGATCTCAGGATTTCGGAAAGAGCCCAAATGTAGTTTTTAGCCAGCCTCAAGGTTTCTATTTTTGAAAGTTTCTGAGTTTTAGAGTAACACGGTACAACTTTGCGCAAACTCTCGAGCGCATCATTTAGTCCGTGCATGCGATTTCTTTCCCGCGCGTTAGCTTTCATGCGCCTCAGTTTGAACCTCTGAAGCCGAGCTTTGGTCATTTTCTTCTTCTTCGGTCCGCGTCTCTTCGGTTTCTGTTCATCGCCGTCTTCCTCCTCCTCGTCCTCCTCTTCATCATCATCATCTTCCAATCTGTTGAGCCCCTCCTCATCCTCGTCCTCACAGTCCTTGCTCATCTCCTCGCGCTCACTACTATCATTTTCCAAGCTGTGATCCACTTGGGAATTCAAACATTCATCAGTCCAGTTTGAGCTCTTGGACTCCCGCATCATACTTTCTTCGTTGTATGACTTTGTCATGGTCGACCTCTGTCAAGAAAATGACATCATTTGTTAAACGAGCCGTACCTGGTACTGTTCATTTACGCTGAAAAATAGAACTAACGACACACGAATTGGTAATTGCAGTATAATAAGTTAATAACACATTCTATCATTTAAACGCCACCTGTTTACCTTTCATTGTCTCATAACTTTCAATTTATTCAAATGGAAGTATAGAAATATTCTACAGATAACTCTTACATTAACAGACAAATAAATATGATTGATGGACCGCAAAACAATTAGTCTGTCACGACCGTTAATTATATCATCTTAACAATAAAATGTAGCCTACATAATCAATAGTAAAATCACGGGATTTTATAAGCAAGTGTATTTCAAGAAACAGCATTTTCAGCAATTAATAATAAGGTTTTTTATAGTAAAGCAATAATAATACACTATATTTCAGAAAATTTGCTGAAGCAAATTATTTTGTACTTTTTTAAGTGAGCTTTGTGATTGTGATTAGGCTATAATGAACAGCTCAGTTATATTTTCCATCGGCAAATTGACAGAGCGAGAAAGAATACAGGTCGACAACTTTTTCCACGTCTGTTTCGGGGTATTGTGCCAAATTTAATTATTAAAAGCGTCCCGACTGCGCGCTACTTTGTTGCCGATTCTCTGTTCCTTAAGAGTTGCTTAAAGCTGTAGCCTTCTGCATGCATTTCCATTCAGGCAACAATAAGTAAATTATAAAACTGAAATTAAACATTAATGATACCATTAAGCAGTTCAATAAATTGACTGAATACCTGTTTCTTGCAAGATATCTCGTTATTATTGGTGCATGCCCCTCTGCGTGCGAGACAGGTCCGTTAGAGTAATGTGGCTGGGCGCGAAGTGGATGCTCAGGTTATATAGCGGTGCTGCTGATGCTGAGAGATGAGCATGTAGCTATCTATTGCTGCGGTTAATGCTCTTGCACCAAGGACTGACAGTAGGCTCCACCTCTTTTCTCTGGCACGCGCCATATGGTCAACTACGTCAAGCAAACGGCCCCGAGCGTCACGTGACACATTCCATTTGTATTCAACAGAGCTCTCCATTCTATCCTTTTGTGGCCAAAAGAAAGTGGCCATCTGTCGCTAGTTAGAGACTCCACGGACCTGTTTGTACCCGTAGGATGAATTAAGCCTCCCAAACACGGGGCATATTCCCTTAAATAACATATACGAATCATCTCTCGCGACACATAGTGTAACACTATCATCACCACCACCACCACCACCAACAATAACAATAACAACAATAGTGGGCCTAATAATAGTAATATTAATAATAATAATAATAATAATAATAAGAAGAAGAAGAAGAAGAAGAAGAAGAAGAATAATATCCAGATATTAATAAAAAATATTGGGATTTCGAACTGAGCCTGACACAAAGGCAAAACCTGAAGAAAGGCTTTTGGGTCAGACAACGATTGCCGCTGGTCTAAACTTGTTTGGAATTGTTCAGGCACCGTCACCGATAATCCCTCTAATTCTACGTGCTCTCGTCTGGACACAGTAGATGTGGTGTCTGGACTGAGCCCCCCTTAGCTGTGAGTCCCATCTTTTCAGACTTGAGGTCGGCACGCGAGCTGCACGCGCACAAACAAAAGCCTGTTTCACGGCTCACTAGCCTGATCCAACGTCCAAAATCTGCTGTTTTCTATTCACTTTCATAAAATCGACATCATGACCGTTGAACACGAACCAAACAAGAGATAAATACCAGATAATAGCCCCTAATAAAGAGTTTTAACGTATGTTAGAGGAGCAGTTGTGACAGAGATGGTTTGAAAAATAATCGCAAATATTTTATTGCTTATTTGTATCATGAAAGGAATAGGAATGTGAGTAAAAATTTGTGATTTTTTTATTCTGAAAGGCGGACATGTCAATCACAGTATCCATCTGGTAACGATAAAATGAAGCCAAGAAATATGGAGGGCCAACAACAAAATGGGCGCGTCCTAAAATGAACTGAAACATAATCATGCCTTGGAGCGATGATATTAATAAAAGTGCATCAGACGTCTACAAAGCAAAAATTTCGAGATTAAAACCTTTTAATTAGGGTGAGTGGGGACTTGGCGAATTTCATAGAATTGGTTGCACAATTGGGAAATAATGATTTATTAATGGGATTTTTAATTCATACAAAAATTACTCTGATCTATTTATGGCCTCTGTATTATGACGTCTGTAAATTAAAAACATAGGCCTATTTATTCCATATTTAAATCGATTAGGTCTTTCAGGGCCTCCGTTATTGAATTCAGCTGTGCCGAGTTCCAGGTAAGCAAGCGGGGTCTCAGCTCTCAATCTATATCTAGATGAGATTCATCAATATTTAACCTGTGGAAATGTCCCTGTTCAATAAGAGGGTGCAAAGCCTCACGTTGATCGCCTAGTAACCGTGAAGTACCCAGGGTAACGCGGCGCTTTCGGGAACCGGTGGGAGGACATTTAATCTCTGATAGCACAGCAAACTGTCGTGATCAATCTCCCTGCCCAGAGCAAAGGGTTTTCTTGATTTGTTTGTCCCGATTCTGGTTAATGACGCCGAACAAACACTGGCAGTTGCGAAGAAGTACAGTGCACTAAATCGGAAGTGTTCAGCACCACCGACAGCGACAATATGAAATTTGGCAAGGGGTTACGCATAGCGCATATAATAGTCAGCAGTTGAATACTATGGTTTTCCCAATATTGCAGTGTCCAAAGAGTGAATGCGTGGAAAAACGTCGAAACACTGTTTTACATCTTACCTCGTAACTTTATGTATAAGAAACATGACAACAGTTAGCTTATGGAGCACAAAAAATTGAATCGCGATCGACCAGAGCGTGGCACATTAGAGATCAATATTGCCAAGGCAGACAAGCGCACATGGAACTTATGTCATTTCCCCTTCCTAATCAAACAACATTTTCCAAATCCAGGGTCCCTGCGTCTCACCCCAATGCCTTTCCGCTCGAATAAACAGTTCGATTAAGCGGAGCCAGCTCCCCATTTCATTGCGCTCTCATTACGCTAATTACATATGCAAAAATGCAGATTTGTATTAATTAGTTACTCTGCTGATTAGTCCTTAGGTATCGTCGCGGAATAAATCATGCTGGAGGAGCGGTAAAAGTTAAACGCAGCTCTGCGCTGGAAAGTCACCAGCTGTACACCTGCCTCACTTCCCCTCCAAGCAAGCGCAAGGTTATCTTCATTATAATTCAAACCTTTCATCAGAGCTCAGAAAGCTACTATAAAAAAAGTAACAGGCCTATATTGCATGTTTTCCCTTTTACCTTTTATTAAAAGTTATAATTTACTTTACAACAGTGGTCTTCAACGTCGTTCCTGGGGACCCACTGTGTATGCTGGCTTTTGTTCCAACCACAATTGTAATCGCAGGATTTTAACAAGCTGTTAATGTCTTAATTAGTTGTTTTTCATGTTTAGCCTTGTTACTTACCGTCTTTGGCCAAATGTAACATAGAAACATCCATACATGCTATGAAGAATAAAATACCCTTGAAGATAGTGGTTTTATTTCTATACTGCAAGAAATTTCAAGCATTATAACATTTCAAACAGATCAACTTGGACACTGAGGAACCCCAAATTAGGCTGCTGTACTCAACTGTTTCAAGTTATTTAAAAAAAACTTCAGGTTAATTAGACCAACCTGACACAAAACTGGTTTCACTCTTAATCATTTGCATGTTGAATAAATTTGTCATGATGTGCCCATTAGTTTTCACCAATTAGGAGCCAACTAAATCTTTAATTTGATTGGTTACATTGTTTTCTCTCATTTTATGCTGTTATTTTCAATGCATCGCAATGTGGGTGTGGCGTATTTTTAAATTCTTGATGGCAAACATAGCTATTCTGTTATCTTGTGAGTTAAGAGGGCAATTAAGTGCTCTAAACATTAAATACACTTAATTAAGATAAATTAACAGCTTGTTAAAATCCTGCGATTGCAACTGTGGTTGGAACAAAAGCCAGCATACACAGTGGGTCCCCAGGAACAATGCTGAAGACCACTGCTTTACAACATTTCTTTATATGGCATTAACTAATTAAATTACTTTTTGCATTACTTTTAAGCTACATTTGAATGAATTTTGGATCCCGATGTGTGTGTAACTGATAAGATGCAGCTTTTATAACTATAGCCTGTATGTAATCACACCACTTTCATTTTGTGGAGCAAAATCAATCAGGTGATTTGGCCCACTATTGTCTTCAATCTTTCCTTTTTATTTAATAACTTTTTTACCAAAACGGACCACAATTCCAACACCAAGTAACTAAATGAGCGTGTTGCAAAAACCTTAAAATGGCGCATGTGTCGCATATGTGGCGCTAGCAAATCTAAAACTTTATTTTATGGCATAAGCGATATATTACATACAAGCAGAGACTCTATGGATTCAAACTATATAAGGTCAAGCACTCTAGGACCAAAACTCACTGAATTAGCAGCCAAAGAAAGGTCAAAAATAAACTGCACTTCTAGCCGCCAGAATCATAAATTATGTCTTAACTTAGCTGTCTGGTGAACAAAGTTGTGTTTGACGGCATAACTATTCTGCTTATATTTACTCCAAAGTCTCTTTGTCGCTTTTAAACGAGTGCTGACACAGTAACTTACCAGTGCAAGACAGAGCTTGCGAAAACAGCAACAAATCAAAGACATGACGTCACAAACAGGGTTTCCCCCCAAAGAAGCAAATGTGGAATGGCACAGCCCCTGAGTTATTTAAAATTCTATGAATCCCTCTGCACAGATACAGATGCCAGTAGACATGGAGCTGCTCTATTTATGCACGCAGTTACACTATTCTATCACTAGATGGCACACCCGGATCAGTTATTGAATATTCACTAGCGAGCCGAGCTCAAACACGGTTTAGAATATGGATGAGTTCAGTCCTATCCCTGTTTCCCAGGAGTTGCATGAATTAAACTACTCAGCTAAGCCTTATGTGCAGACTGCTCAATATACTTGCCCATACTATCTATCTAACAATTCAGAAAAATATCTCTTGCAACAAAAAAAAATCCTTGTCCTTTGTAGCAACCACTTCAGCCATAGTAAGCCTACGGTATCCCAATTAAATAGTTAAGAAAAATCAGTTTTCTGAGGCAAAAATTCAACATGGTATTGAAACTATGTAATGCTGCTATCAATTATAGCCATCACATATCAAAATCACGTAATTCCCTACAGTGGATTTACGCATTAATTCATCCATCGACGACTTCAGCACTCCCTTAAATCCTCCCAAGCACTCTGATTGATTAGCCACTCTATCAATTGCTTACTTAGGCTCATCTTTATTAAGCAGAGTTATAGATCGCGCCCATGTGAAACTTCCTCAGTAGTGATCTATTGATTGACACATTTCTCATCCAATTCCAGAGAGTATAAACTTTCCACAGTAACTGAAAGACATTGATTGGGCCATCAAAAAAGAAACTGATGAGCCTAGTTGGGCTGAACGGCCTGTTCTCGCCACTCATGTCATGTTATGTCATGTTAGAAGTATTTAAACCTTTGCATAATAGCAAATGAGGTCTTATTCTCTTCATGTTGTGCAACTGAAACTGACAGGACTGCACCAAAAAAAGACTTCCAAAACTGGCCTGAAGTGCTCACTTACATTTTCGGGATTGAAATGAGATAAGGACTTAGTCAATGGGAATTATTCCAAATGAAACAGGACTAAATGGTTCCTTCTACCAAATAGATCTATGTCTCTGGAGGAATTCAATGAAGATAGGTTTTTGTTCATTTTATGAGTAAGTGCAATTTTATTTATTTTTACTTATGGCTAGCTGGCTAGCTGTTTTTTATTCTCGGTTTACCATAGCCATGATGATCACAGAGCTTTTTGCCACATTGGTCAGTAAGAGTAACCGTTAGTCTTTGCTAATAATACCACATGTAGTGGCATTTTTTCTGAATGTGGCTCTTTGTTTTTAGAATTTATACTGCATTCAACAAAATTGAATGCTGAGGTTTTGGCTCGTTTAAAATGCAAACAGCTCAAGCACTTCGGTAGACCCCCTGCTTGGTTCCTTGCACCATTCTGTTCAATCTAGGGTAGCCTCTTGCCTGCTTTCTCCTGATAGTGGAATGTTTGTTCTGTTATAATAAGGTATATTTCAGATATTACTGAGTTAGTGAGTTATACTTGTTCCTTATAAGGTGTGGAACATGTTTATATAAGGTTGCGAGCATGGAAGTGGGAACTGCTAGCTTTTCATTGCAGGGTGAATGTTCTGACCATTAAATCAGCAGTTCTTTTAATGAATATGTGTGCTGGCTTGTGGGACTCTGAAGAAAAATGGACAAAATTCTAAACTTCATCATGGAGAAAATCATGGGTTTGGAGAGGTCATTGGTGACCACTGATGTCCAACTGCACCTACAGTGATAAACACATGCTAAATTCAACCAGAAAATCATTCATTCATACTGAATTTCATGTGTCAAAAGTTGATTTATGTTAAATATATGATTATTTTATGATTTGAGAGTGCACCATTTTGAGGGATCTGAGAGTTTGGGGAGCCACCTAGAGAGTTGTCTTATTTGGCTCTTAAAGAGTAGATAATTTACAATTTCATGCTCAGATGAAGAATACTTGTGGAGAAGGAGTTTATGATCCCAGAAATGTATAGGTTTAACCCCCAGCCATTTTTCAATTCTCAGTATTATTTTTTTACTACTGTATTTCAATGCTGAATTTTCATGAGGATTTTTTGTATTTGCAGCCATTTTTCATGAAAATAAACCAATCATGAAAATAAACTGAAATAAAATGGAATTCTAAATGCTACAAGTGTCTTGACTCAGTTGAGCTATTCCTCTCCTCTCTGTGAAGCTGCAATCTTGAATTATAAAGCCTTATATAAGGTAACACATAAATAGCCAGATTTGGCCTCTGCACAATGGGGTTAAAATATGGATATCAGAGTTGGAGCAGGACATACAAAAGTAAAAATGACCAGCAAAGCCAGAATGTACCGACTAATATTTATACGCTTACTTGTCAAAAAAGCGCAATGTAAAAAAAAAATATATATATTTTTTTTTTTAGATCTTTGAAGATATTTAAGATATGAGTGTGGAAACAGTCCCAGGATTGTGCATCTGCCCTTGCTGGAACTGCTAAGTAGCACACCTTGATAGCTAGCACAAATTGATACACTATGAGTCTGATGTCCATGACTTTGTAACAGTTTGGGGTGAGAAAGTAATTATTCCTTTCAACTTAGCCATGGTGCTCCTCTCTGTTTCAACATCTTTCTTAAATCACAGGCCTTCAACACCTCTACCACTATCGCATCCGCATCATCCACCATTCTTGTTTATACTTCCCTCTCAAGAAGGGGATGTACGTTTGGCTGTCAATGGAAGTGTACCCCGGTCAATTAAGTGTTGGATGACGTAAAAAAATGTGACTTCTTTTGGAAGACAGAGATGCTCTGCAATAAAATATGTCCGATTTGCAGTGAAAGCCAGTAAGGAGCAAAAAAAAAATTCTGCAATACTAGTCATGCACATAGACATCTTCACACTAAAACTTCACACACTGATCAGCCACAACATTTAACATATCCATAAAATAAAAGCTGTTTTAGTTGGCGCTCCCCATAGTAGCTTGGAGCACTTCCATTATATTGATGTGGATCATGCAGCGTTTTTCTGTTGCATTCGCTTTTGTGGTTTTCATGTTTTTGACTTTGCATCGTTTCTGTTTTTGCAGCGCGTTTCTCCGATTTTCTCCGTTGCAGCAGGTCCGTTGGCCACCATACATAATAGCCAGCAGATGCACTTGTTTTGTTCCTAAAAGGCTGCGGCATAATCTACAGCACTGCATCACGAGTAAAAAAGCTAGACATCGTGAAATTTGCAAAGACTTGCCCAGTCTCATCCCAATGCTCCATATAGGGATGCCACCTGACCAAGCGTCGATATTCAATGCAAAAAGAGGTTTTTGGCATCCTATTTGACGCCGATTTAAAACGAACCTTACCCCCTAATCCCTAACCCTTAACCCAAACCCTTACCCTGAGCATCAAAGAAGGACACCAAAAGCCTCCTTTTGCATCGTATAACGACGCTTGGTCAGGTACCATCACAATATGATGCGTTGGAATGCGAATGTGTTGCAAAGATGCACAGCCACGTGCAGCTACTACCTCTATGTCAAAGGCAATTTAATACCGTTTGTCCATGCTTGCTCGTATTGCAGATCAAAAACTATTTAGCAGGTTTTTATATCTAGACTGCTACTAAGGTAAGAACATCAATGTCAACATATTTTGGAAAATCTGAACGATTCTATTCGATTGAATCAATGGGACTACACGGTTAGGCTGAGGATTGTTTTGACACAACTTCAAATGCTATTTTCATCATTGTATTGCATCATAAAATGGCGTACGCAGTAAGAATGCTGAGTCCTCCAACTTTTGAACGATATATAGTTCTTCAACTTAGCACAATATTTGACAGATTAAAGAAAAGGCAATGATGCTTAGCGCCCCAGCCCTCAGTCCAGTGCTAGCTAAAGGGCTAATTTGCTCACTAGCTATATAGCGCATGATTACGTAAGGTAACGCCACCTGTTGCTCTTCAGATATTCCACTGCTGCACATCGCACAAGAAGACAAAAATCAGAATATACTTCAGGCACTTTTACCCTCATCTCCACTTTCTTTCTACTTGTTTTTTTTTTTTTGCTCTTTTCGTTCATTGATGCCAGCATTTTCAGAGAAGTCGAAGAGAAAATATGGCTCGCTCATCAAACTAGCCAACTGGAACGTTTGATTGGTCATCGTATTTCCCATAAATCCCCACAAAAGGAAAGCAAAGAGGAAGGATATTTTTCATAATATTAACAGAAAATGGGCTGCCTAACCACAGCCAATTTTAATGAAAACAATTCATTATCTAAGTCCAACAGAGGCCCCTTTAATGAGCATTAGCATAAATCAATTAAAAAACCCACACGTTAGGTCCTATAACTGAGATTTGTTTGAGTTTGGTTTTGTTTTTAGTATTAAAAAGACTTCATGCTGTTTTAGCATTACTCTTTCACTGCTATGTGAGGATCAATCAGTATTACTTCAAACCGCCACAGGGATCTTTCTGCCACATTCATGTGTTTACTTGTCAATGGGCCACCATCTCACACGGGTCTGGTGCAATTGCACCACCAGTATTTCCGCCAGTCATCATCAAATACTTGAATATCAGTTAATGTTTGAAATTTGTTCACTTGCCACAACCTTCACTGACTGCTGGAAATCACCTCTGCGCACTCCTGAAACTCATTCAGTTCTTGTAGAAACCTACAGAGGTCTCAACTGAGTGGAAATATAGTTCTGTCAGCCAGCCAGTTCGCAATCCTTCCTATTAACCATCTTTATGTATGGTATCGTTTTCTTGAAACATTGGTAATGCGAATACAGCCAAGATTAACGCTTCAGATTGGACAAAGCCACAAGCCACGAAAGTGCTTACATCACACTGGACTGGAGCAGGTTAGATTTACAATTCCAAGTTTCTTTCGTTTTGACCATTGACTGAAAGTTGGCCGGAATATTCATGCCACATTTGAAAGTTGCTTGGGATACGTCCCGCCCATCCCTACCCAAATCTACACCTGCGCATTCATCATGTCAACCACTTCTTCCTCACTAAGGTTGCGGGGGAGCTGAAGCCTATCCCAGCTGATTATGGGTGAAAGGCAGGGACCCACCCTGGACAGCTCACCAATCCATCACTGGTCACACACACCGTTTACTCACACATTCATACCCACAAGCAATTTAGCATCTCCAACGTGTCAGACACGCATGTCTTTGGACTGTGAGAGGAAACTGAAATACTCAAAGAAAACCCCGCACGCACACAAGGAGAGCATGCAAACTCCACACAGAAAGGCCCCAGGCTGAATTCTAACCGTAGACTTTCTTGCTGTGAGCTGGCAGTGCTAACCACTGTGCCGCCATGCCAGCCTCAATATTAAAACCTAATATTGTGTGGGTCTCCCTTGTGTGGCCAAAAAGCCCTAACGCTGCCGAGGCATGAACTGCACAAGACTTCTGAGGATGTCTTGTAGTGTCCAGAACCGACATGTCAGAAGCAGATCCTTCAAGTCCCGCAAGTTTTGAGATGGGGCCGCCGTAGATTAGACTTGTCCTTCCAGCACATCCCCCCGATGCTTGATCGGACTGAGGTCTGGGGAATTTAGCAGCCAAGTCAACACGTTAAATCCTTTGTCATGTTCCACAAACCACCCAAAAAATTATTTTATATTACCAAGCATTCAGCAGATGCTTTCACCCAGAGCAACTCACAACACAGTGCCTTATAGAAGGACCAAAAATGCTGAAAATCGTAGAAGGTGGTAGCAGTCCATGTAATGGCAGCCTCAAAACTTGGATTGTGTAGCAATTCCACCATAATTAGTCACAAATTATGAAGAGCATACCAGCTGCTAAGGTTCAGGGGGTGGGAGAGAGGTATAGCCTGGAGAGATGAACGATTTTTGCGGTGTGGCAAGGAGCATTATCCTTCAGAAAGAGGCCACTGCCATCAGGGAATATTGTTGCCATGAAAGCGCGTACTTAGTCTCCAATAATGCTTAGTTCAGTGGTATATATTAACCCTATCTAGCCTGGGCTTCCTGGGGCCGGGGGGGGGGAGGTCTTTTTACCCCCCCCCCACCGGTAACTAATAAACGACATGGCGCATGACCACCAAATTTGCAGGGGATGATGTACACGTAAAAATAAATCACTGCAATCATTTTGGTATTATTTTGACCTATTATGACGTCATTATGACGTCATGTTTTGATTTTTATTACCCAGAATACGTTGCTTATTTTATCCCATAGTGCAGTGGTTCCCAAACCTGGTCCTGGGGACCCACTGTGTATGCTGGTATTTGCTACAACCACAGCTCAAATCTCAGAATGCGAACGAGTTGTGAATTGCTTTTAATTGCACTATTCTTGTTCATCCTGATTATTTACCCTTTGAGACCACTTCCGAAAATGGCCATGATGGGGGGGAAAAAAAAAAAAAAATAGTGTGCTATATTGGAAATTACTTATCTAACATAAAAAAGTGGAAATTTGCAATTGATGACATGAAACTATGAATTGGCTTCTACTTGATAGTTTTAGTGACCATGTGTCCTAAATTTTAACTATCAATGGGCAATTAAGAATTTAGAGACAAAGCATATTATAATGAGTCAAACCTGTTAAATGGTTTGAGGAAAGAACTTAAACACCTGCAATCAGAACCCTAATCAGCAGCTTCTTGATTGATCACAATCTTGCATTTGATCACATAAAACATATCGCCACCTTCACTTGGCTTGCTTATTTGGAATACATAAAAATAAAAATATCAAAATTGGGCTTTGAAACATCATGGAATGCATAGCCATTTCTGTCATAATGTGGTTTAAGGGGGTAAAATGTCCCTCTCATCTGAAAAGCAACTAATTAAAAAATGGCTTGTTAAAATTCTGGGATCGTAATTCTGGTTGGAACAAAAACCAGCATACACAGTGGGTCCCCAGGACCGACTTTGGGAACCACTGCCATAGTGCACCAGCTCCGAGAGGCCATAAAATACACGAAATTCTATTTATATTCCGTGAAAATAGTTTTTCATTTACTCAGAATGTTTTTCTTAGAAGTTCAGGTCAGAAAGAAGTGAAAGTAAACTTATGAAGGATTACAGGTTTGCGTAAGCAAAACTTGCTCTGTTCTTATCGTCAACTTCTTTATGTTTAGTATATTAGAAAATTAAAGGAATCGATGAAATTTGAGGGAAAATGTAACTGAGTCAAAGATATAGTCCACCATCTTGGATTTTGGCCCTTTAAATTCAATGACGTCATCAAATTAGCATAAATGAATTCTACTTAACAAAGCTGACATTAAATTACGTAAGATATTGTAAATATAATGGAATAAGTATACGTTAAAAATAAAATCTGGAAACTACATTGATGAAACAGAAATGGGCGATTTTTTGTCAGCCATAGCTGTTAGAAAACTGTTGCCATGGAAACGGTGAGGATGGTGGAGTTGACTTATTGGTATAAAATTGTTCCCAGACAAGTTTTAGGAAAAGTCATCAAGTTTGGTGGTCCTAGCTCAAGCCGTTCAGAAATTATACGACGTGAAAATTGGCGTGGGCATAAAAAGATCTAGACAGGGTTAAAGTAACATCCACATAAATGCCAGGACCCAAGAATATTGCACAGACCAGCACAAGGCCTTCGCCAACTTCCCATCTTCCCATAGTACATCCTGGTGCCATCTCTTCCCCAGGTAAATGACGAACAAGTACCCGGCCATCCATATGATGTAAGAGAAAACAGGATTCCTCAGACCAGGCCACCTTCTTCCATTGCTCCATGGTCCAGTCACTCATGTGCCCATTGTTGGTGCTTTCGGTGGTGGACAGGGGTCAACATGGGCAGCCTGACCAGTCTGCGGCTATGCAGCCCAATTCACAGCTTGCTACAATGGACTGTGTGTTCTGACACCTTCATTTGCATCTGGACCAGACCAGCATGCCCTCACAACCCAAACGCATCAATGAGCATTGGGCATCCATGATCCTGCTGCCAGTTCACCGGTTGTCCTTCCTTGGGCTGCTTTTTGTCGGCACTAACTACAGCATATTGGGAAACACCCCATGAAACATGCTGTTTTAGAGAGTTCCTGACCCAGTCATCTAGCCTTCACAATCTGGTCCTTGTCAAAGTCGCTCAGATCCTAATGCTTGCCAATTTTTCCTGCTTCCGACTCGTCGCCCTCGAAAACATTCTGTTCACTTGCTGCCTAATGTATACCAAACAATGACAGGTGCCATTGTAACGACATAATCAATATTATTCTCTTCACCTGCCAGTGATTTTAATGTTATGATTGATTTGTGAATTTGCAAACATGCTTGTGCACTTACACATATACAAAACCCTGTTTTTTTGCATTATTAGTATGTTATTACTAATACTATTGTCAGGGGCTGTGTGCCTCCCCAAATTACCCTTCTCCCTTCCCAGGTAATCCACTATTCCAAAAACACAGTTAAAACTCTGGGAAAATCATTGGGTCCACATCCAGTGAACAGCTCAGTTCAGTACGCAAGGCGCTGACACAAACAAGGAGATTGATGAGCTAAAGATACGCCTTCCATCACAGCTCAGCAACTGCGACCACTTTGTAATCCACGATGGAGTCGGGGCGATGGGAGTATATCTGATTGTATGCTGATATCCACAGTGTCCGTCCTCCTCCCTTTGTTTCTGCGCCAGGGGCTCCTATCCCTCTCCTGGCAGTTTGTCCAAGGACTATTGAGGCCCAGTTACACACGCCCATGCCTGGGCACACACTGGAGCTGCGGATCAACCACCACCAATGCCGTCTTCATCATCCTCACCTTATTCTTATTCATGCACTACTGGAGTGATACTCACCTGTTCAATCAGACTCATTTGTAAATTGTGTCACAACCCTTTGGTCTCATTGTCTCTTCCTTTCCAGCACCCTGCATGTCTTTTAGAGGTACTGTCTTCTTAATTGGTCTGGCATCTTGCATGCCTCCCCTCTCCAGGTGTAATCCATTTGTATGCCCTGCTTCCTGTGGTGTATGTAACTTCACTTTGTGTCACACAGAGTTGCTGGATTGTTGTGCTTTATTCCCTTAAGCCACCATTCAGTCTATATCTTCTAGTTTACAACGGTATCATCATCTTCAGAGATTCTCGTAACCTTTATGATAGTGAAATTCATAATTACTCTTCAAAGGACTTTGACAAGACCACTCCAAACTGTTTATTCTGTCTCTTTTGAGCCATTCAGATGAGTACTTGCTTGTGTGCTTTGGATCATTGTCTTGCAGCATAAACCAACTACGGTTGAGCATTAGGTCACAAACTGATGGCCGGACATTCTCCCTCAGGATTTTCTGGTAGAGAGCAGAATTCATGGTTCCATAAATAATGGCAAGTGGCCCAGGGCCTGATGCAGCAAAGCAGCCCCAGACCATCACACTGCCACCACCATGTTTGACTGCTGCAATGTGGATGTTTTATTGCGGAATGCTGTGTCAGCTTTGCGCCAGATAAAACAGGATCCACGTCTTCCTCTCTGCTTTTGAGTCCACAGAATGTTATCGCAAGAGTCGTGGGGGTCATGAAGATGTTTTTATGGTAAATGTGAGGTGAGCAATAGTGTTCTTTTTGGTCAGCAGTGGGTTTGGCCTTGCAGCTCCCCTATGGACACTATTTTTGCCCAGTCTCTTTATTATTGTGGAATTGTGATCATAGACTTTAACTGAGGCAAATTAGGCCTGAAATTCTGCAGATGTTTGTCTGCTTCCTGTATGAGTCGTCAATGCCCTTTTGGCGGACTTTTGGTAGGCCTGCAGCTCCTGGGGAGGTCAATAACTGTTGTGTTTAGTCGGGTTATCTTTGTTGAATATTAAAATTAGTTTGAGGATCTGAAACATTTAAGTGTCAAAACCATGTAAAAACAGAAGGCATTGGGAAGGGGGCAATTACTTTTTCATAGCACTGTTTATCTTAATGAGCAAATCCTACATGTTCCAGCAGTTTTTGTTTTTATTAAAATACTTCTGTGACAAGAATATTGACATTATTTTCTGACGTTAAGAAAATAACATAAGTGGCATCAATCACGTCGAGCACAGAATAAATCGGTGGTAGAAACTGGCAAACTCAAGAAATCACTGCAGGTCTTTCATAGTTTGTAGACCCCCTCCTGAACTGGATCCCAAATGCCAAGAGGTTGACAGGGTTGTGACAAAAAGGCACACTGCACAACCTTGGGGACTAGATGGTTTGCTTATGGACACTCCAGGACTGCTCTAATCACCTGTTGATAAGAGCACAATAACCAAGTGAAATTAGAATGCTCTCACACTCTATCTAACCACCTGACCACACTTACCATATCTGAAAGAATTAAAAGTAAATAGATATGGAAAGGAAAATGTTTCATTTCCTCTGGAATAAGTGAAATATATACATTCAGCTTCGTTCAGGAGTCATCAAAAAGAGAAACCCCAAACATCAAAATGTATGCGCTCGTAACGTTTGTCCTTTGAAAATCCTCCCCTGGAAATTTGCAGCTTGTTTCCTTATGGGAAATGGATGTAGAGACCTGTAGCTTCCCCTCAAGGATGAGCCAGAGGTGAACACCACTGACCACCTTGAGTCTTTCATTTCAGTTTATGAAGTTCATGAATCACTTTAACACTGATATTATAAAAGGTCTTTTTCAAAATGTTGTTGAAAAATCATTTTTAAAGTCTTTTAAAAGAGTTTGAAAAGAGAGGCATGTCTCCTCTTCTTTTGATCAGGGATGGGCAGCTTCGATAGCGCTCGGGACTACAAAATGTACGTATCATTGATTGAGTAGTAAGGCGAAAACGCGCGCACACACACACACACACACATGTGTGTGGTGTTATTGTTACAGTAATTAAAATACACTGGCCTACTACCAGTGACACGTGGCACAGACACGTCCTTATTCCAATACATCACTGTATCACCATTTGTCTGCTCACCAAAATTCTGAAACATGCTATCAGATTTCCAGCTTCTTTTAAAAAAGTACTCGGTTTTCCTCTAATGCTCATCTTTCATTAGCTAAGAGAATTAAAATTTTTTCTGAAGCCTTGACTCCTAGTTGCGTGGTTATCGCTTCAGGAGGGCACTCCAGCGCTCCAGAGGTCAGACAGAATAGGCCAATTACAGGCAAAAAAAAAAAAAAAAAAAAAAAGGACATGAAATCAGTACACGCAAGGCTAGAATTGAAATGAATATACAGTTTCTTACAACAAACATACTGATCAGCAGGCCGCGAAAGAGTGGATTCGTAGCTTCTTGCTCCAGGCTGCTTGCGAGCTTCAAACCATATTTGACTGACCCTTGGACGTTAAAGATGGAAATTATTTGTAGAGCAATAGAAACGATTTGCCTTGTTCATTAGGCTATCCATGGAATGCTTTACATTGGATTCGACTCAAGGCCTACTTGTTACTTGCTAAATATATATATATATATATATATATATATATATATATATATATATATATTTTTTTTTTTTTTTTTTTTTTTCTCGGAGTAGCACAATAAACTTGCCCGCCTTGTTTGCTTTGCGAGGAATTAATTCCATTGAGGCGGAGGCGGACGACAGTAAAATGGTGAGAGTTTAATTGCAATACTTCAGCTCGCATGCACGTTATGAAATACTCTCTCTGAATTTTGACATTTATTTATTATTATTCGAGCGTGGCCTTTCATGTCGTCTCCGATACAAGGGTAATTATTAACGAGGAATGTGAGCAAACACGAATTTCATCATACATTGCGGCGGCTGGAATTGCCATGACGCGACATTCTCTCAGGAAGGAGATAATCTTTATGTGCCGACTTTCATTCACGTGTTAATGCCCAGATCAATAATAAATAAATAAATAAATACATACATACATACTTTTTTTTTTTTTTAAAAGTTCGAATAATAAATTGTGCATGTTCCATGTATAACAGCCAGTGGGTCATTTAAAAAGAATAATGTAACAGTGTCCTCTTGTGGAAATACCTTAAAATTACAACAGATATATACAATATGTCTACCACATTTTTGCCACCGATGATGGCTTCTGATTTGTGCTTAGCCTACATCTGTTTCGACAGTGGGAAACATTCTGTAAAACGCGTGGAGGATGACAATGAAAGCATAACACAAAATAAAGGCGAGCATATTCATCAGTTATGTTGAGCAGGTGCTCACATTGATCCCAAACAATAGTGCTGCCCTGCTCGTTCAGATGTGTCAAGACCAGTTAGAATTAATCTGATACACCCCTTGGGCAAAATTCATGTATCAGCTTGATCAAATTGGTTGCAGTCTAAGTCTGGACGATCCAGACTGAGCTGGTGAACCAGCCTGATTGAGACTGTGAAGTAGGCTAAAAGGTCTCAAACAGCATCAAGTTCTGCTGCAGTAATATTAACTCTAGTGGACATGAGAGAGAAAGAAATTGAAATAAACTACTGCTATAAAGTCTGGAACCCCATGATTTTCTCACTGATTAAACTGAATAAACTCCGTATTATGACAACCCAAAACTTAAATCTGAACATTGCACAGATTCTCTGTACAGAAAATAAAATGTTGAGGGACCAGTTCAAACTATAAAGTTTGTGAGCTGTGCCCAATTTCAAGGACACATACTGCAGTCCACATTTAAGGATGACACCTTGGTAAAGTTTATATCAAAAATGTCTGAATTTGCAAACTTTTTTTTGCCTTCAAATACTACACATGCTAGATGAAACATTTTAAATTACATTTTGGTGTTTGCTTCATGTAACATCTTAAATTACATTTTGGTATTTGCTTCATGTAATTTACAATTAAATTATGCAAACACTTTTGTGAAAAATAGCAGAAATAACTTAAAATGTGATTCCAAACTTTTGAGAGCTAATGATTGGCACCCCTGACTGCAAATGCACTAAAATACGATTTTTTTTTAAGAAAGAAAAAGTAATAACACTTTTGTAATAAACTTAAAGTTTTATATTTTTTTATTTTTTGTTTGTTTGTTTGTTTTTTTGTTTTGTTTTTTTTTTTTTTTTTTTTTGCAAAACTGCGCCCTCTGCAGTTCCTAATTGTGACGCAACTGTTGTGAATTGTAGACGTGCTTTGACTCCAACCACCCACGGTGGACAGCAGTACACATGCATTTGTTGACAAGCTGAAGGATTTGGAGCTGGAAAAGCCGACGTCAGAAGCCAAATAACCATGTGGACTGACGAAGAGTAATACAACCGCATTTCCAATAAGTTGGACCGCCATGTGAAATGTAAATAAAAACAGAATGCAATGATTTGCAAATCATTTAAAATCTACACTTAATTGGAATTAGTTCAAGGACAACATATCAGATGTTTAAACTGAGAATTTCCTTATGCTCTGAAAAGTATGCGCTCATTTTGAATTTGATGCCAGCAACATGTTTCAAAAAAGCTGGAGCAGGGGCATGTTTACCACTGAGTTGCATCACATCTTCTTTTAACAGCACTGTAAGCGTTTGGAAACAGAGGAGTTCAACCGCTGTGGCTCTGGTGTAGGATTGAGCTGCTCAACACTTTGCAGCCTCTTGTGTCATATTTTTGGTTTCATTAAGCTCTAGATGGTTTCAATGGGTGACGGGTCTGGACTGCAAGCAGGCCAGTGTAGCACCCAGGCTCTTTCATTGCAAAGCCATCTTGTTGTAATATATGCACAATTTGATGTTTGGAATTGCCTTGTTGAAATAAACCAGGCTTTCCCTGAAAAAGTCATTTTGATGGTCATATTATGTTGCTCTAAAACCTTTATCTTTCCTTCAGCAATAAAGGTCCCCTGTCATGCAGCGATTTTCCCTCTTTATTTTACGTATTCATTACGAAAACAATGAGTTTTTGCATAAAGTTTGCTGCAGTTTACATTTAATACAGATTTTTTCATAAATTATTTTAAGTTTATAAGCCCCACCCTTTCAAAAAGCTGATATCAGGTCGCGTAAATTGTACATCATCGGGGGAAGACGGCTCATGCAGTTCGCTTGATTTTGCTGGTATTTCCGGCTTACATACTGTTCTTCTTGTGTTTTGTGTTTACGTGTTCTGCTGTGTCAAAAAGTTTGAGATCTGTCTGCAAAACTTTCAAAGTGAACAACACCACTGAGGTACATTGTTGGTGGATGTAGTAATACATCAAAAGATGGTGTCTTTCCCAAAGAATAAAAAGTATGGATAATTCTGACAGCAAAAGTGAAACTGATGCGAGCAAAATTGGATGGACATTCCGAGTACAGCATTGTAAGCAGTGTCACTTCAAAGAGAAGGCTTTCAAGTGGAGTCTGCATTCTTACTTTGACATTAACAGGTTGAAACTACTAAAATCGGAGGCCTTCCCCAGCATAATGACAGTAACAGAGTCAATGTGGGACAAAAAGAGATTAGATGAGGGAGGAGCTACTGAAAAAGGAATAAAATCAAGGTGAGACACTGTTATTAGCTTGTTCAAAATTGATTTTTCCACTTTATTACTAATACTCATCTGATGGCATATCAGTCGTACATATTCACATTTTCAAAAGAATAAGCCTTGCATGTCCGTCTGATCACCGATAGAAGTAGTTTGACCCAGCGGAGAGGGTGGTAAGTTTTTCTATTTTTTGTTTTCTGGTTTTAGAAAATGATCAAATCCACCCCTCAAATGAAATTTGAATAAATTTCTAACACACATTAATGACAATGACACTCATTCAAACAAATGAAATGTGAGATTTTTGTCTAGCTCACAGCCCAGCAACAATGCCATAGCAATACTACTGGCTTCTTCCAATGAAAATGTGAATGGCGTCAGACCCTATTAGCTTGGAGTGGCATCAAAGATCAGTCTGTTTCAATGGTTGTTCAACTGAGACTGAATCCAGTTCCACAGACAGTCTCCAGTACTGCTTCTGCCAGTGATGTCACTATGATTGCACAATCACCTAACGTTTCCAGTGAAATTTTTAGGGGCACACCCAAATTAATTGTTCAATTGCTGTTATTTCCTTTATTAGCCATTTTTAGGGGAAACCTGTGTCATATATGAGTTCCTCGATATTGAACTGCCAACATATAATCACATACAAAAAAAGCAGGTATGAGCACGAAAGAGGACCTTTAATGGTGTCTTCACAGATGTGCAAGTTACCCATACCATGTGCACTAACACACCCTCATATTATCATGGATGCTGGCTTTTGAATGACAGATGGTCCCTCTCTTCTTTAGACCAGAGGACACGGTGTCCATGATTTCAAAAAAGAATTTTACATTTTGATTGGTCAGACCACTGGACAGTTTTCCCCTTTGCCTCAGTTCATCTAAAATGAGCTTGGGCCCAGAAAAGGTGGCGTCTTTTCTGGATCTTGTTTATATATGGTTTAATCTTCTCATGGCAAAGATTTAACAAGCATTTGTGGATACAGCAACTGTGGTCACTGACAATGGTTTAAGAAGTATTCCTGAGCCCATGCAGTAATTTCCCTATAAATACATGCCTGTTTTTAATCCGGAGCTGCCTGAGGGCCTGAAAATCATGGCCATTCAATATCATGGCCGTTGGTTTTTTTTGCCTCATGGGCCAGGTCACGCGGTAATGGAGTTACAAAATTAGTGTATTTTTTATCATAGCTCCAGAACTAAGTAAGTTAGAGTTACAATTTAAATGGCTTTGTGTAGGTCTTCCCTAGTACTTCAAACAACAAAATAGCTATTTTTGTTTATTTCATTTATTTTGGGTGAAAACGGCAAAAAATGGTCGGTAACGGAATTACAAATTTTACAAAGTTACAAACGGAGTCTTTATATTTTCAGTTGAATATAGGGTTTAAGTGATTTTCAAATCATTGCATTCTGTCTTTATTTACATTTCATAAAGCATCTTTCTGTTGATTTACCAAAAACCCAAGAAAGAGCATAGCTCAACACTAGAAGACACAAACTGACAGGAAGACTTAGTAGGGTATGAACCACGATTATTCATCAGCCATAGTGAAACCACAATGAACTTGTGCAAACAAGACATTCACAAAAAGGATGAGGCGTACAAATGATAACACCTGGGATAAAGGGAGGAGACATGATAATAAATCAATTAAAGGAGACAAAACTGCAAAAACATGCAGATTGTTGGAACAGGGGAGAAACCAATGAAGGACACGTGAGGGTTGTGACACACGAGTGCTTACAGTAGACCAAATTATTCAAGTATCAGCGGTGTCTTTTAAGAACAATACAGAAACATGTCCTCCCCCAAAATTAAAATTGAAAGTGCATCCATGGCGATATAGGTATTTTAATAAATAATAAATTAATAGGTACTCAATAAAATTTGCAGATTGTTCAAATATCTATATATTGTTGCTGATAGTATTGACAGCCCTGTCTTTCCAATGAATAACAAGTCAGAACGGAAAGCAGTCAGCTCTTGTTAACCAGAGTTCCAGTTATTGTGGTCAGTAGCATCCAGCGTCTCAAACTGATTGCCAACCACAACCAGAAATTAGCAGTTTAACAAAACTATGTCTAGTTGGTTATGCTGATTGATGTATTTGTTCTGTCGGCAAGATGCGCTTTTAAGTTAGTGTGAGGAATGCTAGAAACACTAGACCATTGGAGACCATCCCTGTGCCTGGAAATCTACCGTCCTGTAGGTTTTCTCAAGGGTAAATGCTCACTGTAAGTATAGAAAAGCAGCTAGTTAACAACTTAATGCTTTTTGAAATTCGGGGATTGTAATCTTGATTGACACAAAGACCAGCATACACAGTGGTCTCTCAGGACTAAGTTTTGAGAAGCCCTGCTCTATACTACACCTTATGCTAGAGCTTGAATAGAATCTTGCCCGGGTTTTCAAAATGACCAGATTTAATAACGCAGTACAATGACTTAATTTAGTCATTCCGTGTGAAATCAGAATTCAGCAGAGCTCTCAGGGTCATAGGGTGCGTCTGAATTGTCTAAAACAGGTGGCATTTTTCTTCACTCCCCACTTTTCCCTGACCCCACTAAAATGTCGCATGGGTTCAGGAAAAGTTGCAAGGTGATTTTGAAAGTGCCTTTGGACATGTTTGCAAAAAATCAGATGTCCTTTCCTTCAATATGTCATGAGCTCCACAGTATTTACAACTGCAATGGATTGCGGTCCATACTCAATCATTCCGTTCATCCAAGGTTAGGCATGTTTCCTTGCTGAAAGGAAGCAAAAAAGCAGCTCATTTTATCCTTTCCTTAATCAAATAGACAATTCAGACGCATCTTACCATGATTGCCAGACAAACTATTCCAATACAAACCCATTTTCAAGGAGTGGTCCTTGCTCTTTCAAGAAAAGGGTGCATTCAATTTCTCCTGAGTGAGGAACTTTCCTTGGAAACAAACATGAACTGGAAATCATTTGGCTCGTAGCCATGACAAAGACCATTCATATTGTCTATTTCATGACGAAAAGGAAGCAATTAGCTCCTTTGTTGCTTCCTTCCAGCAAGGAAACGAGACCTACCTTGGAAGAAAAGAATAATTGTTTATCGACTACAATCTTTTGCAGCTTCAGTGGTTGGATGTGCGATTAGTCATAGTTTGCCTGTTGGGTCAGTCATGTCATTATCATTTTTTAAACAAACAACTTGGACGTTCATTGCAGAAAAATATGGTCAATCAACTGGACTCGTTGTAGCACTTATGCGGCGGCCTAGATATTTTTTCTGCAAATAGGCGATTATAAATAGCACAAATTGGTATTGTTAAGCTTGGTGCCATCCATTGGTTTTATGTGGTTAATGCATTTCAGTCGCATATCAAACCAGCCATTCAAGTGAGGTCAGTGGTGCTCCGTGCGCTCCGTGCACGCAATATCCGTGTTTTCCCCAGTCGATTGTAGAACACAGGCTGACTAGGGGCGGGAGAATATTCCCGTTTATGACTGCTGTACTGACTCGCCCTTGTTATGCGCTCCAGGCGGAAGCGGAAGCATTGTTCTTTCATGAAGTTCGGCGAAGTTTGTTAGAGTCAACGAAGTTGCTGTTGGATTATCGTCGGCGCTAGTTCGCTGATTTCATTGCCATGGTAGGATCATTTACATTTATGTCAGCCAGACATTTTGGCGTTGTATTCTAAATCTCTGAGAGGGCTCATCCTCTGTGCATTTCTCTCTTAATATCTCACTATTCTCCTTTTTATGGAAGCAGCATTGTTTTGCTAGCATGAGTTTTGTCCATATCTTTCATATCACGCTTGTGTTATATGAGCTTTTAAAATGCCAACATTGAAAGGTTATGTATTGTACCTAGAGCGTATTTTGCTTTCCGAGCAGTCCTGAAAATAGAAGCTTCAGGAATAAGATTTGAATTAAAATACTGAGACGTGGAGCCATGCGCACTTTGTGTGGCACTCTAACTTAGTGCAATTGGTTGTGTTTTCGTGATATCTTTCATTTTGTCAATTCTTTGTTTCTTTTGTCTCGCACAGCATCATCGATGACTTCACGCTCTTATGTTGCCATTTGTGCTGCTTTCAACTTTCAGATCAAAAACTGCGAATGTTTAGTGTTTCTAAGTTCGATCAGATATAAACTCGCTAGTTAAAAGCAACAACGTGCACAACGTTTTCAGCGATCACTTTTTCGGATGCGGATAGATCTGGGCTCGAATCGTCTTCCACCGCATGGCTTTGATTCTTGAGATCCCTGTATGTTATCAGCATTCCGAGGAACGCGCTGGTAAAATGCGTCATGATTTAATAGACATGAGGACACGCCCTTCTGAAAATCACTTTTCGTAATGGGAGCTCTGAGCTTACGTTTATCAATATGAATTTGTCGATGTTTGGTTGTGTTTGTTATTTATCGTTTACCCTGTCAGACACGAGCTTGACCACATAACATTTGACTTACTTTCTGAAATTAGAACGCATGCAGAAATCATTGGATCTATTAATCGAGATTAGGGGCCATATTGGTCAAATTCGGCAAAGTTCCGATAAAATGCAGACGAAACCTCCTGCTGGTCCATGTTTGTTATATGGTTTATGCTTTCCTTTGGGTTCCGTTTTATGAAATGGTTTCCCAGAAGCATTTCAGACGAACGTTTTTCTTCTCAAAATAACAAAATACCAGGATCAAGGGAAAAGTATTCATGTGGCACCCCAGTTGGAATGTAGCTTACCAAATTGGTTGTGTTTCTCTTCTCATTTTAGTGGTGAGAGAGAATAGTGGCAGGGATCTTACCTTTGAAGTCTTTGGGTTTAGATTGTCACTCAAGCCTTGTTATGGCTGACAGAGGTGAAGAAGGGAAAAAAATAGGTTTTACATATCGGGTTCTTTAAAATTTGGTTGCCAAGCACCAAACCTTTTATTTTATTGTTGCTACAAATGTCCTCAACACAAAACAATAATTTCATTTGGTCTGAGATGATGCAGATGGGCAAAGCATAGATTAAAAAATCACCAGTCCCTGACCTTGCAAGACGAGCCATGCGGTATGTTGATTTTCTCTTTATGGTAATAAGAGTACTGCAGCTAAAACAATAAGTTGATAACACCAAAAATGGTAGGAAGATGCATTTTGTGAACTGTTTGAATTACCATCAAAATATTGTCACGATATACTTAACTCTTTATGGGAAAGCGTTTTAAGTGATTTTCCCATTTAACCTGAATGCATTAGGTCAAAAGGGATGAATTAATTTAAAAGGGAACATTCTTCTTTGGTGAAACGTGAATGTATCTAGGCTTCCAGATGCCATAAAATCATGATCACTGTGCTATTATCTGCCACCCTGTCATAACACATACATTTTCGTATTTTTCCAAGCAAAAAATATTGAAGATGATTCACTGTGTCCATGTGAGGTGCTGTAGTCCACTACTAGCCAGCATTGTTGCATACATGGAAGCACACACAAGCATGTGTCTGCGCATATAACACACACACACACACACACACACACACACATGCAAGTGTTTGTTCATGTAACTTTATGCACACTTGTTTGTGTCTCTCCCCCTTTCTCACACTCTCTCTCTCTTTCTCTCTCTATCTATCTCACACACACACACACACACACACACGCATCCTGGTGGGGGAGGGAGGTATACTTTTAAAGGGAATATTAACAATTGACATTTAATATCCATTGCAGATAGTGTGACTCCAAGGAAATGAGCAGCAAAAGAACATTGAAGGCATGGTAGAAAACTTGAGTGAAAGTATCGTCAGTGCAGGGAGGAGAGACTGAAGGGTGCGATAAATAAATACGGGAAGATTCTGGAGACAGAAAATTTTTAGCGAAGGCATGGACAGTGTCAGAGTCAACATTAGAGAGGTGAGTGAAGGGGGAGAGAAATGGCACAGAATATGCACTGAGTAAGCAGCCCTGTCTGCCCGAGGGAGGTGAAAGAGAGTTACATAATACATAATTGTTTGGTTGTGACTGCTCTGTTAAATGGATTTAATCAATTAAAAAAGCAAACAATAGTTCTTCAGTTAAGCCGAATTGTTCGGTGTCCTCTTTAACCACCAGTGACTGTCCCTTTTTACCTCATCAGCTGAGCTGTCCCATTTTACTTGAACATGTCGTTAGAGTGAGGTCGGGGTTCTTGATGTGTTTGAAGGTGCAAAGTTTCTTGAGCATTTTACTTGGCGAAATATTTTCTTGATAGAAATATGTTAAGTGGTCTTCAGAATTTTATGTTTTTCTTCTTGGTGATCTACCAAAAAGTGTCCCAAATTACCTGACTTCGCTCTATTTTCCTACACCGGCCAACTGCAAAGACCTTGTGCTTTGGGTCACAAGAGGAGAAGGGATACATTCCCACACTTGACCTCTGTCTCTGGTATGTGAAGCAGCAGTACTATAAAGCCCAAACCATGTCTCAGTTAACGTGTATAAGCGCACCGTATAACTCATTAAGCTGCTTTCATACCGGACGCGAAACTAATTTTTCGCACGACAGATTACATTCAAAGTCAATGCAAAGACGCGAATACAATTCGCGTCTTTGCGTTGACTTTGAATGTAATCTGTCGTGTGAAAAATTCGTTTTGCGTCTGGTGTGAAAGCAGCTTTATACTGCTGAGTTGGAGACACCAGTTGGAAAGCAAAGCGGGTTCAGCAGAAGATGAGTACACAGATACCTTTTTGTTAGTTCTTCAGCCATGTATTTGGGTCTTATGTGGACTGTATGCAAACCAGTGAGGTATTTTTGACATTCAGAAGTGTTAGGGAAGAGGTATATTGGAGTAAACTCTGTTGGTGAATCACTCACAATTTCTTTCAGAAACCTAGTTATTTGTGATTATTTTCGCATCCGAGGAATAATCCCAAATTTGCTAATTAGGCAAAAATATTATGCAAAGACCTCTGCATCCTGTTCTTATCTGGAACTGTACATGTGAGCTGGTCTTGGAATGAGTGCCTTCTAGATATAGTCGTTTGGAAGCAAAGAGGCAGGAAGTGGGAACAGAGCTGTACCCATTTGTATGTCTTGAGGCACATCTTTCTGTTTTTTCGTCGATCTGCACAGTTTTTAAAAGTGGTTCAGCCATGCCTCGAGTAAACCGCAGGGCCGACTCTTCAAACCACGTTTGACCTGGTGTGAGCAGCTCTTCCTGATTGGCAGATGATTGTTTGCTGAGCTGAATCCACAAAACGGTCACGTTCCACCGCATTCCACCTGGGGATGGTTCAGTCAGCTGGTACTTCCTCCATTGGTGGAGGCAAAGTTTGGGGATGGAGGGTGATTCCTGAACATGTTTTATGGCTTCATGAGGAAGTTGTTTGGACGTGCATATTTATGCATCAGTAAGCCTCTTCTGGGAGAGATTGCTGAAAACCAGACTATTATCAAACTCTGATATTATCTGAGACGATCTCAGCCCACTTGTTTACCAAAATATCAATCCTTTATTCTGGGAGCAGAATTATTTTTCAATTCCATTACCTCCTATTGTATTCACTTTGGAGCTTGGCTTTAGTTTGGGGGGCAGTGCGAACATGGTTCCCTTGAAGCAAGAAGACTGAGGATTTGAATCTGTATTGAGTTTGAATGTTTTTGCCATTTTCATATGGGTTTTTTCCAGGCACTTTGGCTTATGTCTGCAGTTCAAAGACATTGATTTTAGGCTACATATTATTTATTGCCCATAGTTGTGAGTAAGTGACTGAGCGTTGTGTGTGCCCTTTGATCGATCGTTGTGTGTTAAGGCAGTTGCGATTATCGTATGACCGTAAAATTTCAGTTATGTGATGCTTACCGCAGCGTTCAGCTAATTTTCATCATCACCACAATTTTTTACATTTAATTATTTTGCTGCTGAAAGTTGCACGAGTGCGTATGGTGACTTCAAATATAATGAATATATTAATCATTTTGTGGTCATCATACACTGTTTCCCATCTTGTGTGAGGACTTCTGTCTGTTGCTCATCACTTCAGCGAAATATGAAGGTGTCGGATCAAAGAGATAAATGAGTAAAAATTTTTTTTTAATGGAGGCCTTTCGTTTTATCCATTGTAAAGGCCTTCAGTCACTAGCATGCAGCGTAAAAGAAGTAGGACCTATTCAGTATATTTTCCCTTTTTATTTTGCGCTTTGAAAAAGCTGTATTAGGTTGAAACCAGTTGTTGTTGTTAATAATAATGATAATAATAAATAATAATACTACTACTACTAATAATAGTAATGATAATAGCTGGTGGAAGAATAGGTTTATTGTTTGTTGCCAAGGATCCCCATTAGCTAACGCAAGACGTCAGCTAGTCTTCCTGGGGTCCAACAACATTAAACCATTACTACAAAACAAGATTAAAACATATCGAGACACACAATTCAAGGAAATATAAGAGCCAGTTTTTATGAGTCAGGCAGGCGGTGATTCATGACCCCTTCGGATTTGTCCAAAATTTTTTTTATTGATAGATGTATGTTAGAAACGAACAAAAATCACATTTTCTATCCCTTAATAGGGACCGCTTTTTTTTTTTTTTTTTTTTTTTTAGGGGTCCTGGAATATTGGGGTCAAAATCAGGCAAAATGGCAAAATTACCAAAATTAGGTTTTTGAATGCTTGTATTTCTGTGCGCCCTGAGTGAGCCAAATTGATTTCCACGTGTGCAAGTCTATCGGGTATGGATGCTCCAAAAATGTGAAAATTTTGGCGGCTGACTCAGGGCGCAGCCCATAGGTGGCGCTGCAAATCACTACTTTTTGTAATTATGCACACTTTCCCAGGTGCTGTGTGGCTTGCGCCCTAAGTCAGCCAAGGTATTTTATGCATGTCATTGTTGGTTAGGACCTCTTACTTTGATCTGGATGAAAATTACGGTGGCTGACTTAAGGCGCACAAGTATAGGGGGCACTTTTTGCCGCCGAAAAATGAAATTGCCACATTTGCACACTGCGATTTCTCCATGCGCCCTAAGTCAAAAGTGATGAAATAGGGCTCATGTTGACACTCAGCATCTCTAGTGTCAGTGGTAAAGAGTTTCGTGGCTGGTTTCGGTATTAACCCTTTTTGCACCGTTTTTCTTGGGCCACTTCACGAAAAAGCCGAATATGGTAAACTGGTAACTTTCTCCGATTTTCATGAAACTTGCAGGATTTGCTTCCTTAACTGGGGAGAAAGGTGTTCTGTAAGTTTGAGTGCAGTGTGGCAAGCCACTTTGTTTATAGGCCGCCACTTGGTGGCAAAATTGGAACTAAACTGCAAAAAGTAGCACTTTCAAATAAACTTATATCTCATAAACCGTTTATTTGATTTTCATCAAATTTGTTGTACATTTTTCACAAGAACTCATGAAGCTAAACCTGGCTTTAGTTTTTTTTTTTTTTTTGCTATGTATTCAAGGGGTTTTCCAATCAAATCAAAAGTCTGTTCTAAGATTTGTATGATGAAATCAATGTTGGTGTAAGCGATCACCAATAAGTGTCCTTTGACCGGGCGCTAGATGGGGGTGCCCTTTACACTAGGTGAGGTGAGTAAAGGGCAAGGGTCCCAGGAAACCGGTTGTCCTGTCCGCTTCGGCAGTTGGTAACAGCTGCTGATCAGGGTAAGCCCGCGGTGGCTGCGGAGTTGGTAAAGGAAGCAAATCCTGCAAGTTTCATGAAATCAGAGAAAGTTACCAGTTTACCATTTTGACTGTTTCGTGAAGTGGCCTAACAAAAATGGTGCTAAAAGGGTTAATACCGAAATCAGCCACGGAACTCTCTTTACCACTGACACTAGAGATGCTGAGTGACAACATGAGCCATATTTCATTAATTTTGACTTAAGGCGCATGGAGAAATCGCTGTGCGAAAATGTAGTAATTTCACCTTTCGGCGGCAAAAAGCGCCCCCTATACTTGTGCGCCCTAAGTCAGCCGCCGTAATTTTTCATCCCAATCCAAATAAGAGATGCTGATCTATCTTGACATGTATAAAATACCTTGGCTGACTTAGGGCGCAAGCCACACAACCCCTGGGAAAGTGTGCATAATTACAAAAAGTAGTGATTTGCAGCGCCACCTATGGGCTGCGCCCTAAGTCAGCCGCCAGAATTTTCACATTTTTGGAGCATCCATACCCGATAGACTTGCACAAATGGAAATCAATTTGGTTCACTTAGGGCACACAGAAATACAAGCATTCAAATACCTAATTTTAGTGATTTTGCCATTTTGGCTGATTTTGACCCCGATATTCCAGGACCCCCTAAAAAAAAAAAAAAAAAAAAAAAAGCAGACCCCATTAAGGATAGAAAATGTGATTTTTGTTCGTTTCTAACATATATCTATCAATAAAAAAAATTTCGCTCAAATCCGAAGGGGTCATAAATCACCCTCTCATAGAAATCTGCCTGATTCATAAAAACTGGCTCATAACAACATTACCACACAAACAAATGATAACAAAACACACCAATGTCGAGAAAATATTTCGTAACTCTACATTTTCGTATTCATTGCCGCACTTGTATGATCGTAATTGTTTTTTGAAGCTTGCAGTACTTTTTATGTTACATATGCCACTTGAAAGACAATCCCATGCCCTAATAGCCCTGTATAAAACAGTTCTTTGCATATTGTTAGATTTTGCATGGGGTAGACTAGTCAGCCCACTATTTGCCCCCCTGGTGAAACGCTTATGCACATTTGAGCTGCAGATTATTTTATCAGAGATAAATTTGCGAACGTTAATTATAATAACTTTCTGAAAAAATACAAGTAAATTGTCAGAAAGACTTTTTTCAACATTGAACCACTTAAGATGTTCATGAATAACAACAGCATTAGTCCTATAAGAGTAGCCAAGAACAAGCCTTGCTGCCTTATTTTAGCACTCTAACATTTATTTGTCGGATACCGTTTTATTACGCTAATGGAGACATCCCATAGGAAGGTTATGTAAGGCACGAGTCTAAGTTAATGGAACTGGGAAAATTTCATATCTAGCCTAATTAATTATTCAGATGATTTCCATCCGTGCAATTTCATATCGCAGCCTGGTTACCCCTCTCCTTATTGGGTTTTAGACACTGGCAAGATATTTTTTAGCTATGTATTATTCAGTAAATTAATCGTGTGATTTTTATATCGGGAACTGGGCGACGATAATATGCATTAAAAGCTGAGTTCGCCATTGGCTGCACGTCTCTGTTTATTAATTGTCAGTGTTCATTTATAAGCTGCACACATTCTTGACCTTTTGCGTAGTTTTTAAAGCAATAAACAACTTACTTCACAGTTCATCCAGTGTTGTTTATTTACATGACCTTAAATAGAATAAATTGACTTAAAAGTCTCGTAAAGAAGACAGAATTTATTTACTTTTTCTTTTTTCTTTTATTTCTTTGGAGTGAGGGGATGGGGAAGGTCAGGCATTAGCGGTGAGCCGCCAAACCGCTGGGACATGTTGCCTTTTCACTGGAGAAAGAAAAATGTGTTTTGTCACTGCCCTAGTGTGTGTACAGGTATGCATTTCCATTTCTTGACCACTGGATGCTGGAATTGATTCCTGCTCCCCTGGAACACTGGCTAGGAAGAAAAATAATGTGTTTTTTATGCCTACTTGTGTCCTGTGGGTAAACCGTCTCTGAACTGTCAAGTGAAATGGCTCCTCTTGTCATTAGTATAAGTCTGTTTCTCTGAGCTGTATTTTTGCTGATTTTGTTTGATATTGGGAATCCCTGCCAGCTTATATAATCTGTATTTTAGAGCTGAGAAATAATGAATTTTAAAACCATCATCATTTCATTCATCATATCGTTGTACAAAGTTTGGTGATATTGGTAACGGGGTGATTCCATGTGCTAGTCAGCATCATCATGGGAAAATTAAATGCATTTCAATATTGATTCTTGCAACAAATTTTTAAAAAGCTGAGACTGAAGTATTTACGGCTTTGTATTGTTGGCAGTCTTTTCCACTTTATAATTGTTTAGGGATAGATGACACCAAGTGATTAAGTGTTTAGGTGTAATTTTGTCCCATGTTTTCTACAAACAAGTCTTAAATGATGCAACATTTTCCATCTCAAAATGCACCTCGCATTCACTATTGCAGACAAGTTGGGACGGCAGGCAGTCGTGTTCGACACTCCCGCCCTCTTCTTACATAGCCGTGCCTGTGTAATCTGTGCAAAATGCGGTTTCGCTTTGTCTTGTTAAAATCTACGTGGGCGTCCCTGGAAAAGGTATCGTTTTGAAGGTCACATGTTGCTCCAGAGTCTGTGTACTTTTTAGCATTAGTGGTTCCTTCTCAGAAGTGCAGGTTACTCTTGCCAAGGGCACTGACGCAGCCCCACTGCATGACAGGGCATGGATTCTCAGCTTAATGCTGAAAAAAGGCTGGATGAACCTTTTCTTCTTTGGTCTAGAGCACACGGCGTCTATTTCTTCCAAAAATGACCTGAAATATTAACTCTTAGAGCACCAAATGCAACTGTTGTTACTCAGTGATACAAGAGATCAAAATCAAAGCTGTTGAAAACCTATCAGCTGGCAACTTGTTTAAAAGGGCTCCCAAACAAGTCGCCTCATGATAGGTTTTCAACGGCACAAGATAAAAAATATAAATTTAATTAAAATTTATTTCAGCACTCTAATGGTTAGTTTGAGCGCAATACATGTTTCCGACTTTCCGTTGTGTGTTGGTCCATCCATCCCCGACGTCACTGAGCCCAGAGAAGTTTACAGCACTCTTAGACACTAAACTCAAGCCTTCCTCTTTGCTCAGTCAAATTTTAACTGGCATTTGTGGATCATGTAACTGGATTGTAGTACTTGACTAAGGTTTGGCAGAGTAATCCTGAGCCCATGTGGTCATATCGCTTATAGATAAATGATGGTTCCTGATGCAGTGCTGTCGGAGTGATTGGAGATCAGAGGCATTCAGCTAAATGTTTGCGCCCTTGTTCTTTATATGCAAACACTCCTCCACATTCTTTTAACCTTTTAATTATGTGATACATCACAGCGAGTAAAATATCCAGATCCATCCCTGTCTTTCTTTGGGTGTATCATCTTTAAAACTTTCAGTATGGCCACCTGGGTGATCCTTGGCCAGGTTTGGCTCCTGAAGGACTAAGCCATTCCTGGATGCTGCTGCTGTTCCAAATCAAATTTACTGTCACCTGCTGCCATCAGTAGTTTCAAATCACATCATTATTAAGAATTCTGTTTACTTCATGATTAGACCTAAACTGCCCCCATCCCAACTTTTTTGGAAAGCCTTGCAGGACCTAAAGGTGTAAAGTTTCTGTGTAAACTGTAGAGAATATTGTGTATTAAAATGTTGGCGGATCTGCAGTTTCTGTGATGAGCAATCCTCTATGTTTGGCGCCAACAATAATTCTGTAGTCGAAGTCAGTTGGATCACATTCTTAGTCCCCATTGGTCTGAATATCTGTTTAACCTGCTGGCCCTGGCTACTTGCTTTCATGCATCAAGTTGCTGGCTCATGATTGGCTGAGTATCCAGTTGCATTAATGACCTCTGTCCAGGTGTAGCTAGTAAAGTTGCCACTGCATGTAGAATTCGCTGAGCGATATACTTACCGCTGTGACCCTATTAGGAACCTGAAATATGAGTTTGTGAGCACAACATTTACGATACTGTATAAAGTCGCAAATCTAGTCTCTCTCTCATACACTCATACAGACGCATTGGATATCTCTTGCACTTTTGTACGTCGCTCTGGATAAGGGCGTCTGGTAAAAACCTGTAATGTAATGTAATTGATTAAAATGTATTGTTCTGAATTGCATTGCTGCAACACGGATTAAAAGGCAGGGGAGGAGAGGCCTGTAATCAGTGTATAATTGTGGCTCCCGGACAAAGTTGGGCGGCTACAGCGAATACATGGTGGATTCATCTCCACCGCCGCGTCCGTGGAGATTTTTTTGTGGATGCTGTTCAGGCCACAGATTTCAGCCAATTCCTTTGATGTTTGGTGTATGTATAGCTTATGGTGAGGTTATGACTGCTATCGATATTGGATGCCATGGTGACAGAACTTGCCAAAGGAAGCACAATTCAATGCTAAATATGTGTCCGTCTTATTGTATGGCTTGTGAAGGCTTTACGGATCAAATTTCTGGAAATCGCGAGCAGGCACTTGGGGGGGCTACATCCATGCGGTCGAGGGCGACCGAACTGCCGAGTCACGGCCAGGAAAGGAGTTTGCAAAGTGAGAAGGGAGGAAGATGGAAGATTTTGAAAGACTGAAATTCACAGCACACCATCTGATATATCAAAGTGAATTTAAAAAAAAACAACAATATTCACAATTACTTCCTTGTGTTTTTTTTTTATATATAAAGAACTGTGTGATTACTTACCATCTAATTGGGCAAGTTAATTGCTTTTGTATTTAAGGTGTTTAAGGCAGATGTGTGAGAGAGAGTGAGAGAGTGAGGGAGTGAGTATGAGGGATTAATTAAGAACTTTCCATACAGCACAGTAACCTATATCCACACATTTATCCTCAAAGGATTTTCCCATGGCTGTCAGCTGTGAAGCGTTTCATTCATTGTAATGTGATCTTGACCTGGTTTATTGTTTTGTGATGGAAAAATTGCTCAGTCCTTATGGGCTTGTTCAGTAGTGCTAACATCCTGGCCGAGGTAATGCCAGCCTCTGTGAGGGTAATGATTAATCGGGGTCATGATAATGAAGGCTGGTACCGACCGTTTCCTTGAGTGGTGTCCCTTGACTGGCTGGGACCGGGTTTGATCATTCTGTCCCGCGCCATATTTTTGGCGCAGATTCCATTATCTGCAGGCCCTGTTATGCAATGTCTTGGATGTGAGAGGTGCAAAAATTTACCTGATGCAAAATATCCCATAGAGTATTCTGATGCATTTTCCAAGATCTTTTAGAAGTTTCAGAAGTGGGCTGGTATGCACCTTGCATGTCGGGGTTCATAAAGACATAACCAGCAGTGTCATGGGCCATCTCAAATCCCTCTTTGCATTGTTACTGATTGTTTACGGGGTATACTGTATCGAGTCATCTTAAGAGCCAGTTTTTCTAAGAATCAGGCTGATAAATCATATATCTCCCCCTGATGGTCAACAGCCTGATTCTTAGAAAAACTGGCTCTTAAGAAAGAGAGGGTTTTGACGCCCACCATCTCAGATGTACCTGAAACTTCATCTGCTGGTGTACACTGATGGAAAAAGTGTTCTTCAAACATTTTTGTAAACATGTTTATTGGTCTTATGAATAATGGTTTATTTATATAGACCAAGTCAGCCATTTTGGCTGCAGATGTTTTTTTTTTTTTTTTTTTTTTCCAACTCTCAATAACATTAAAATTATGACTCGGATTTTGACCAGCTTTGACAGTATTGCTGAATAAAGTACAAGAATCCAAAACAACAACCGAACGTTCCTCATTAGGTCTCCAAACCCTACAATTAGACTGAACGGTATGCAATATAGCTGCGCTATGTGGGAGAATGCATGTAGAGCCAAACTTTTCAAATTAATTTCTGTGCACTTGATAAATTGTTGTCATTGTGATGGTTATTTTTTTCTTCTTTCAGGAGAATGAAATCTCTAAATTTATCACATTTATCACGATCATTATTACTGCGGCAAAAGGGACATCCCAATAGGGACATGCAGTAGACTGTGCAGGTGCGTCTTAAGTGATTATGGTCGGAATAAATTTGCCCAATGCAGTGTGAGACATTCGCTTGTTCCCTGTACATCTTCCCCGGGGATTTGCTGGGAATGTAACAAACAACGCAGTGCAATGCACTACCCAGCTACTCACAGACACACCCCCCTTCCCCACTGAACTGAAGGAGTTATACTGCCAACACTGGAACTGATGGACGGCAATCTTGACCAACAGAGGGTCTCATTGAACTAACTAAGCCCACTCTGTACTACCTGTGACAGCTCAGGCGACAAAAACGCTTTGATAAGTAATGAAGTGTGAAGAGGACATTCAAAACTGCGTCTTTCTTTGTGGAGGGAGTAAGCACGGAGGAGTATGAACAGGAGAGGTCACACAGCGTACAAGAATAAGCTATGGCTAACACTACTTCTGGTCAGTGCTTTCTCCCCCAAAGCTCACATTAGACAAATCAGCCGCATGCTGAAGGATTCAGCCAAACTCCTCCTTGTCTGGGAAGCACTGCTTGCCAGCTAATGTTAGCTTGGTACTCTCTTTGCAGCCATGCTGCTAGTAGTAATCACCCAAACAAATTATGTCAATGAGCAAGCTCGCAGTGTGTATTGGCCCAGCTAATATTAACATCTTGGCAGTGAAATGGTTGCTAGTTGACGTGCAGGGTGTTTGAGATGCTGTCTTGAGGTTTATATGCTAACAGTAGGTGTGAGTGTATGTGATGGAGTGTCTCCGGTCCCCTCCGTCCTGTTAGCCTGGGCTGCCTTTTCTGCTTTAGCCAGTGTGAACTCGATGTAGCATAATGATTCTGTGCGCTTTGGTACGAGGCAACCTCACAGGCACTCGTTGTTCGACCGTTATTTCTTGGGTGAAGACACAACTTCTGCAAGAGCACTGTCCTACCCTGTCTGATACGCGACTGGCGGCGGTGCTTGTGTGGCTGTAGAGTAGCCAAAGATGACCGACTTGTCAACAGAGGGATTTGTCTTCTGCAGACCATTGAGAACCAGTGGAAAATGTCCTCTCAATAATTGGCTAAGCTGGGACGTGGTAGAAAAGATGTGCATGGAGTGTCGTCTGCATGTCTACCTCTGTCACACTGCAGTGCAGTTGAAGGAAAGATTCTGTGTACAGTTTTGTGCAGAAGTCTTGGGCACCGTACATTTTTTTTTTTTTTTTAAATTTAAATTTGATGTTGGCTGTTTATCTTTCTTTCTTCATATTAGTGGCGCTGTAGATTAAAAGCACAATTGAAGCATCAAATCTTAATTTTAAAAAAATCTTAAATAAGAACTTTATATTTCATGAAATAAAGTTGATACAAATGTGCCATGACAGAGACCTGATGTAAACATCATCGAGGCTGTGAGAATACCTGGGGAGACAGAAGTGAGTGAGACTGTGATCCTGCAGAGGAACTGTGGCGTATTCTCCGCACGCTTAAAATAACCAAACGGCCAAGAATCTTATAAAACTGCAGGACAGTGTTCTGCGGTTTTGAGGCAAAGGGTAGCCACGCTTAATATTGATTTGAATTTTAACAGTTCACAGCACTTTATAGTTTGGTTTTCAGTATTTAGAGACCTTTTAATGGTTTTTGGAAGCACCCAGGCTATGCTTCACGGAATTGTGTTAAATATGCCAGTAACTTTTGCACAGTACTATACCATATTTGTTTCGTAATTCAACATATGTATAACCTTGAATTGAATGAGCTGGATTCTTGTTTTAAAGGGACAGGCCCTCCCAAAGCCTTGTCTGACGTCTCCTTTATATTGAGTTCAGTACCACAGGCCGGCCGAAGCTGATCGGCGGATACGGCTTTAAAAGGAGGATACAGAATGATTCATCAGATGCTTGTCTCTGGCGGCTGACTGTGTATTATGTCATAAGAAATGAGAGTTGACCAGGCGAGAGCGAATATCAGGGATGTTTTTGTCTTGCAAAGCTTTTAAGTTGAAGGTTCCGGAAAAAATGTGACCGGCAAATCTAACCGTTCCCTCGACTGAACTGAGGATAAAAACTGGCCATCAATGTAACAGTCTCTCTCTCTGCGGTCTGACAATTTTTCCTTACATCTTTGTGATGTCAGTTACAAAGTGGTGATTATAACATTTTTAGGAAGTAGTTGAGTGTATTCAAGGTCACATTAAGCTGCATCTGTATCCTCCCAAGAATTTCTGAGAATCAAGCTCCTCCCAGCCAGTTTATTAAATAGTTTATTTTTAAAAATGAAGAACTGAGGGAGATTTTGGTGTTCATGTGTACTGCCATATCTAACCCACTTCAGGTATCTAGTTTATAGTTGCAGTCGCCACACCAGGAAAACAAACTCCCCCAAAACTCAGAGTTCTCGCTTTTATGACCCAGGCCAGTAGTTTCTGCAGTCGGAGGGGTCTAGTCACCCCAACTCCCTGGGTACATGCAAGTGAGCCCAGAAAATGCAGGATAATTTATATCCCCAAATAAAGGTCAGAAGTACACAATCAGTATCCTTTTCATTGTCATTGTAATGGACTTGCACAAATCAGCCACATTAAAACCACCCAGCTGATATTGTTTGTCTCCCTTCTGCTGTGAAATCTGCCCAATTTCCAGCAGTCATCGGCGTATGACCCGAAAAGTCCTCTGTTCATGTCAGGAAAATCAAAATTCAATTAATTACCTCAAAACATATTAGCTAAGTTGCTTCCCAATCAAATGGCACACCTCTCTTGTACTCTTGTCGCCGACACATCCTGTCACTATGAAGAATAATGCGAACAACCAACCTTTTGGGTGCTGCAGCCTTTTAACATGACCCCCTCCCCCCGTGACCCTTGAGACCTTTGCCCCCTGTGCCTCAACCCTCTGCACTGCTTTCACCGCCAGCCTATCCTGATCCCTGCTGACACTCTGGTCCAACCTATCAGGAATATTCTGTGCAGAGGGCAGACCTCTGAGCAGCACAAAATCTCAGGTATTAATTTCCATTCCTTGGACATAGATACATGGAAACGTCGTCTGCTCTGTGCGTACTACACCGACCGCAGGAACTATGAAGCAAGAATGCTGAGCTGGCTACATTGGGACGATATTAGCATGCTAATGTCCGGTGGCGAATCGGGGAAGATATACTTCTGCAACCTTTTTTCTTGACCCTCTTCTGACCCGTTACACTTTTGCCCCTGTGCACCAGCCCACTGCATTGCTTTCTAAAGTGAAGTCCTGTTAGCCACTGTGAAGGACACTGGCTGCTTCCTTCTGCCTGTGACTGGTTTGCTTGCCCTCATGTGATTACACTTATATAAACAGGACATTTACATGGGGAGGTGAGCAGTGCAAGACTTTTTGGCTCTGTTGAAGCCAAAGTTGTGTTTGGAGCCTGGCTTTAATAGGGGAAATGGAGAACTTCAAGTGCTCAAGGGCACAAGCGCAGTGTGTAATTGGCCCCATCGGCTGCATCCTGTCACTGTCGAGCGCAGCGTTTGTTAAGATTGTCGAATACAGCCGTGTCGGGCTTGAGCTTCATGTGTGTCAGAGCACTGAGGCTGCGGCAGGGTGAGGTGCTGCGCTGAACGTCGTGTGTGTCGGAGCACTGGGTTGTGACATGGTGAGGTGCTGTGCTCGAGGGCGGCACACAGGAAGGTCTCAGGCCTCCCCTCCCACTGGGTGATGTCCAGCTCCACTTTCTGCAAACAATCTTACAATGGGAGCCAGTGCGTCAGCAGCGGCTTTCTGCCCGGGGCCTGGATCGCGTACTGTTTGTGAAACCGATAAAAAGGTCCGGGGTTTCTCGATATGAATAAGGCCTCTCCGAGCCAGAAAGCGGAGCCGCGATTGTGTTACGGCGCTGGAGTGAACTGTAGCAGGTGGGGCCCGTCGAGACTCAGCTGTCGGCTATTCTCTGTGGTTCATTCGCAGGGGCGTGTTCCTTCAATGAACTTCAGGGTGTATTTAAAAACCTCCGAGATCCCACCAGAATCCTTTAAGTTTTTCAGAATGCACTTGATTGGGACTTGGCGGGATTCTTTTGTGGCTATTTTAGGCCTGCTTGTCACTGGGGATGCTTCGCTGGAGGTTGCGGGGGTCGAGCTGGATGTTTGGGGCGTGGGGAATGCTGTAGATGGCGGCAGGAGTTGGCCGGGGATGTGGGAGCCTGCACATCTTCAGCTCTGCAGAATGAGCAGGAGTTGGAGGGGGAGGGGGGCGGAACAGCATTTAAAAATAGCTCTTCCCAAACACTTTTGGGAGCCACGAGAGGTTTGAAAGATATGGGTTGCAGAAACGATGATAAGAGGATCATTTGGACTTTGAGGGGTTTGCAGACTATCTGCACTGCTTCACAAGGCCGAGAGACTCGGGGAAAAGCCTGATGGGATTTTAGGGGCGGCTCAGCCCAGGTGTTCACCTCAGTCGCTGATCCAGATGCCTGCGCCTCATTATGTGCCGTGGAAGTCTGGAGAGGGAGCAGCGGACCGCTGTGAGTTAACTGCGCCAGAGCTTGCGTCATGCCTGCCGTCCCTGCTGAAGATCTGTCGGCACATTCGGAACTGCGCTCCAAGCACGCGTCCGCACGTTACATCATAGTCCCGGTTAGCATTTTATTGATTTGATGCTTGTTGTGCAGTTTCAACTTGCAACCTTTGTCAGTGTGATGTGTTGAATATAAAAGGTAAAAAATATCACTTTTCATTTTACGATGGGCCTAATGGAGATCGTTCCAATCATAAAAATAATTCTAAGGCTGATATTGATTCATTTTTGAGTTGTTGCACGAAGTTTGCTCATTTTTATTAAAAATCTTAGAACAGTGTACTGACAATGGCTTCACCGACTGTGTGCTGGTCTATATCTAATGTAGTCTTTCTGAGCTCTCCATCTGAAAGAGAGCAGGCTCATAGACTCTGGATGCAGTTGCTGGTCTTGCGCCTTTTATTCCTGCCTCTTCTCTCTCCCTCTCGCTCCATCTCTCCTTGTTCCTTCCTCTCACATACTCATCACATCCTGGCCAGGATTTCTCTGTAGCTGATTTCAGAGGAGGTCAGTGCAGCAACCGTATTACCCAACCGTTTATATTTGCCATTTTCTGTTCAAAGCATAGCACTGTGGTGATATTCAGCATTGCAGAGCCAAGTCTCGTCTGGCCGCTGTTGGGACTCTCAGACCGGACTGCCATGGCAGCACATTATAACTGATCTCGCAGCCATTTTGTCTCTCCTTCTGAAGGCCGCTATGACGTCTGGTGATGCTGGATCCAGTTTCTTCATCACAGTTCAGTGCTACTTAAACATTGTCGGTTGTTTTTAGTGCATAATTAGGTGCCCTTGGTGTTTTACTCGCTTAAACTGCATTATCTTAGTTGGCCATGAATGCATGCCACGTGCATGACCTGAATACTAAAACTTAAAAACCGCGTGATTAAAATAAATGAACTAACCTTAAATGCTGAGTTGAATCAACAGGTTGCTAATTAGTGGAAGTATGGAGGCCTGAGGCTTTGTGCATAATTTTGTGTGGCATCTGTATAGAAGTGAGCACAGGTATGATGATTAGGAAATGATGTATGCTTAAAACAAATCCGATTGGCTCTCCAGCACACCATTTTGCCATTATAAATCACAGTCAGCTTGAAAGAATATGCATGCGAACGAGTCTTTGCTCCGGACCCATCGAGTTCCAATGCTTGCGTGCCCATTTTTGGCGCTTTTGATGATGGACGGGGGTTAGAATGGGCACTTTGACCGATCAACACTGCCTTCTTTGATCTGTTGCGCATGTAGCCACCTTGAAAATTTTTAGCGGCCTCTGCTGTGGTAGCCCATCTGTCATTTGGACCAAACGGGATAGCCCTCTTTGTTGTGGAATCATGGTTTATCCCTCCTGGGCCCCTATTAAAACTTTGAGATAACTGCTGTCTGATATCAAGCCTTGCCACTTTGGAGATGTTCTGAGTTGATCCTCTGACCATAACAATTTGGCCCTTGCCCGTCAAGGTTGCTCAGTTACCAATTCTCCCACATCCAGCTCATCAGCTGTGAGAGCTGAGATAGTTTGCTTACCGTCTCAGGTCAGTTTGCAGACCTTGACACACGCCATTGTTTCAACTTGGTCATTGTTATTTGTCTCTTCGGTGATTAGTCATCATGCTTTGCTTCATCATTGTTTTTAGATATTTATTTACCCATTTGTTATTTAATGAGATGACACAATTTTGCCGAGATTCAAAATGAATGGCAATTTTGAGGCATGTCAGATGGTTACTGACAGATATTGAGTGCCAATATTGAGAGAGATAAAATGTGTGCCGTGCCAACGTGTTGGCGGATGTAAATTCAGTCACTTTAACTGTTTGTGCTGTCTTTGAAATAAAAAGAAATGTTCCGACCTGTGTGTGAGGAGTTGTAATTGTTGAGTTGACGATTGGTGATGAAAGTCTCTGAGGGAGAGAGGAGTGTGTTTCAGCCTGAGAAGCATCTCCTGTATGCTCTAGGAGTATTGAACAGAGATTTAACAGGATTCCCATCAAAACTGCTCAAGCTTTTGTATTTGTAAAAATGTAAAGTTTAGCATGGTGGTAACACAACAGGGAGGGCCGTAGAGTCACTGAAATCACCTCTGTACTGCAGAAACAATCATAGAGGGTTTGCCATGATTCTCATCGAAGCTGAGTTGTTGCATTTGGGAAATGTTAAATTTGGTCGAGTTGTGCCGCTTCAGAAAAACATAACAGAGCCAGCTTAATGAATAACTTCCTCCTCTGTAGACCAGGAGTGTTAAAAGTAGATTTGACATAATTCCCGTTGAAGGGAAATGCAGGTGAGGGCTTTGAGTGTGTTCTGGTGCTGAGGAGTGACATGGGCTTTAATTTCATATCTCATTCATCTATGAAGCCCTCCCTAATTTCCCAGTAGAGTTGTGGAAGTAGGGCCCATATAGCACGAGCGGAAGTGTTCTCTGCTTCGTATAAGAGCGGACATTTCCCCTTTGAACACTAAGCCCTGCACAGTTGCAACATTTCTGTGGACAACTTGTCCCTGATGTCACGAGACCTGTGCGCTATCCCCTACATACAGCGCACAGGTAAATGGAGTATTGCCGGGCTTTTGCTGCTCGAACTGGGGCGGAAAGTGCTCTGGGTAGACATTTCATCCCCTACCGGACCCAGATAAAAAGTATTACAAGCACTACATAAATGCAAAACTTAAAAGCAGTATAATCAAGTTATTAAACACATCAATGAACCAATGAACTTGCAGTCCACAAAAACATCACAGAACCCTGGAAATCGTGACTCAATGGAGGCATGCAGTTTCATGAAGGATGGTCCGCTGGTTGCTTATTTTTTGCAGTTTTCCTCTAATGCAGATGTCACTTTGAAGAGATTTTTGTGGCAGAGGCTCAAAGTCTGCTTTTTTTAGGCAAATCTGCTTAAGGCTTTACCTGGGTTTCCCTTTAAATCTGAGAGTTGCTGCAATTTGTGAAAAATGAAAACTTTCCTGATGTTGGCTCTACAGCAAAGATCATAGGGTGACCAGTATCAATAACAGACCTCCTTTGTGCTGCAGAAAAAAATCACAGGAAGTGTGACTTGATTCCGATCGTAACAGAGTCATTGCATAATTTGGAAGTGTTAAATTTCGCCCAGCGGTGGTGCTACAGCCGGGATCGGGAACCCTGCTCTCGGGAAAAGCGCCGCCCTGCATGTTTTAGATGTCTCTGCTCTGACACACCTGACTCAAGCAACTGCCAAAATCGAGCTCTGGACGAGTTGAAATCATTTTAACGAAGTGTGTTCGAGCGGAGAGACTTCTGGAACATGCAGGGACAGAAGCGGCATTGCTGTACAGCTGCATGTTGTTTGGTTGCATCATCATAGAAGGTGATCTCAGTCCAGTTCGTTAGGTGGTTGAACTTGAGACGGAGTTTATCCCAGCTTGCACAGTTTATTGAGATGAGGTTCACACTCCCGAAGTCGGGTTCCCTGCCCCTGCACTACAGGAAACATCGCAGAGCCAACACAATAACTTCCTCCTCTATACACCGAGAATATTGAAGGCAAATTTGACATGACTCCCATTAAAGATGTTTGAGTTCTTATAATTTTTAAAAATGGACAATTTGGCATAGCATTGACACCACAGCATAGGTCACAGGCTGACCAACATCAATAACAGCTCTTATCTATGCACCAGAAACGGTCACACGTAGGGACATGATTCCCAGCTAAACTGTTTGAGTCACATTTGGAGATGGAAAGTTTGACTCGGTGGTGGCACTACAGGAAAGTTCATAGTCGCACAACACACAACAACTGGGTTCTTCCTCTTTGCACCAGGAATGAACACAAAAAGTTTAATGCATTTCCCATGAAAGCTGTTCAGTGGGTGAGTCATTTATTAAAACAGTTGTAATTCTCACGTGGTTGGGCGCAGCGGTGGCTCATCGGTCTAAGCGCACGTACCATTAAAGGCTGTGGCCTTCCCGCAGCGACCTGGGTTCGATTCCGGCTCAGGTCATTTGCTGCATGTCCTCTCCCATTCTTCTCCCCAACCTTCCTGTCTCTCTACACTGTGTAACTGTCAAATAAAGGAAAAATTCCCAAAAAATAATCTCTGTAATTCTCACGTGGTTTGTACAATATTCTAGGTAAAATTAAAGCTGAAGGTCTATCCCTTGAGCCTGTAAGCTGACAGAGCTGACATGATTAAAAATTTGTCACTGTCTGAATACTTATGGACTTGACTAGGTCATGCATGTGCACCCACATTTATGTAATGCATGGGTCCTTGCATCTATTGCTTAATATGGCATTGTTTCTATGCTGGGTCCTCGGGACAGAGATCATCTTCAGAAGGGATTTTAGTCATGATGGGCGTATATGGCTGGAATATCTTCGTCCCCAGCGAAGAGACTGTTTGCCCTGTGCCGTTTGTCCTCCCAGCTGTAATATTAGAGGTTTTTGGCTGGACTCCAGTATGTGTTTCTTTGCATTTGTGTGATCATCAAGCAGGTTCTGCTTTTTATTTATTTAGTTTTTCGCATTTAAGCGTCATCGTCACATTTCGAGAGGGGAGAAACTTTACAACGTGTGTCAGCCAGAGCGTGCTGAACAGATCCTGTAGAGCCAGGCTATCATATATGATGAAGACCAGGCGGCTGCAGTCCAAATATCTTTTCATGGTGAGTTTTTGACGGCTACCCTGGAGGTGGACGGCCTCTGTGTGGAATGCCCTGTCATTTTCTCGGGTAAAGGAAGGATTTTTGCTTGGTAAACCTGTTTAAAACCTTGCACAATCACTTTGGCTAGCCTCTGTTTTCACCGGGCTCCCCCTGGACTCCGGCCTTCGTGGTAGAAAAAGGTGGTCCCAATTACAAAGGCTGTGTTAGCCCATGGAGCGCATGAAATAAATGGAAAAAAATATATATAAATTTAATTATCTTGTGCTGTTGAAAACCTATCATGTGGCAACTTGTTGAAAAGAGCTCCTAAAAGGCCTATTGCAATAATCATTATAATCATTTGAGTTGGTACATTACCTCTAGTTATCCGCGCCTGTTTTTTTTGAGATTCAGGGGAGGGAGACGCGAGCTGCTCAGCAAACATAACAAAAGTGAACGGTGCAGGTCCCTCCTTCAAAATTGATCAAATACCCAATCCAACAGCTCCAAAACGCTTTCGTGGACAAGTTGTGACCTCACGCTATAAAATAATAATGTGTAATTACGAGACAGTTATTTTCAAGGCAAATGCATAACCGGAACTACGTTCCAGACATACCGGCTGGGCGGAGTGATTTCAAAAGCGTATGTTTACTGCAGCTACTCTCCGGAACTCAAAACAATTCTTTGTTCCAAATAAGAAAGTAGTTCCGAGTATTTGCTTCATGTGTCGTAATGTTACATAATTATGCATTATTATTTCATAGCGTGGTGAATAGGCAGGTCACAACTTGTCCATGAGAGCATTTTGGAGCTGTTGGATTGTGTATTTGATGAGTTTTGAAGGAGCGAGGGACCTGTACCGTTCACTTTCGTTCCGTTCGCTGAGCAGCTCGCGTCTCTCCCCCCCCGAATCTCAAAACAACAGGCACGGACAACTAAAGGTAATGTACCCACTCATATGACTATAGGGATTATGGCTACAGGCCAATTTGCCAAAATGTTGAAATATTCCTTTAACCCCTAGAGCGCTAAATGGAACTATTGTTAACGATGTACATTTGTAAGATATCAAAATCAAAGATGTTGAAAACCTATCATATCAAATATGAAACTCTGTTACCAACCAGTTTTTTTCCGTTATTCGCCCAAAATAAATCAAATGAGCAGAATTAGCCATTTTGTTGTTTTAAGTACTAGGGAAGACCTACACAAAGCCATTTAAATTGTAACTCTATCTTATCTAGTTTTGGAGCTATGATACAAAATACACCAATGTTGTAACTCCGTCACCGGGTGACCTGGCCCTCCTGTTACTGATATTTCCAATGAACAAGGAAACCACTAAAGTTAGGTATTTCCCCATACACCTCCATGTATTGTACTCTGGTAAAAATGGCTTGGATTTTCTCTCAGCATGCATTGCACACTTTCTATTCTTTCTATTGTAACCACTGCTCTGCTTTCTCTGTATGGGCTTTGGCAACGTGCTGTGTTGTACTCTGTTTAGAAACATGCTGTCCTCCCATAGCGATTGAATGCCAAGTGAATGTAATGTAATTGCGTGGCTCTCTGCACTTTTAACAAGGGATATCAGTCACTCAGCGAGGGGCATTGGCTGTAATCCCCAGGTTATAATGAAGAATTCCGAGACAATATGTGATAATGATTCAGATTCAATTTATGATTAGAATAAATGATGATGGAATCTACATCAGTAAGAATTAAACAGAATTTAAAGTGAGGGGGGGTCGTCACATGACCGGGTTTTTTGACCACTGACAAAACTTTTTTCTTTTTGCCCCCGCTTGGTGATACTGTTTACTGGTGGTTGATGTTTTTATACAGGGCTTGTCTACATTGTTTCTTCTGAAAGAGAATTATATCCCTCACTTCAAAAAAATGGGAGTCCTGGAGCAGCTCTGTTTTAATCCCTGTGGCATGCTTAATGGGGTCTGATGTTGAAGAGAGACACGAGGCTTTCTCAGAGTGAAGGGCAACATAACTGCAAAATGAAAGAAATTCCTCTTAGGAGTTAAACTATTTTTTTTTGTAATTTTATGACCAAACTAAACTGAATGTTTAATACTTAAGCATTTGGATCGAAACGTTGCAAAATCCTCCACTGGGTTAACGGTGAGCTTTTGTGACGTCAGAAGTCCGGTAGCTCTTCACCGGCAGGAGGTGGAAAAAAGCTCTTGCTGAAGACCCAACGTGTTCTTGCACGGTTACTCGACCATCGGCCCGTACCATTGACACGAGGCAGGATGGACCTGTGGTGCTCTTCACGACATATTCTTACCCTAATATCTACATTGCATGGCAGCAATTGAGATTGGACAGAGCAGGCGATTCTTTTATAATCCCCATCTTGGTGAGCTTTTCCTCTCGAGCATCAGGGGAGTGGGGCTCGGTCCGGCTCTCTGTTGCTGCAGCCCATTGACATCAAGCTTCAGCGTGCTGTGCATTTAGAGAAGCTTTTCTGCATAGCTCTGTTGTATCTCGCGGTAACGCGCCTTCCTGTCGGCTTTGAGGCGTCTCGTCATTCTCCTCTGACCTCTCTCGGAGCAGGGCTGCTTACTGGATGGGTTTTTGTTTTTCACACGACTCTCTGAGCTGCTGTATGTGAAAGTTCCCACAGATGAGCAGTTTCTGAGCAAATCAAACCCCTCTTTCTGGCACCAGCAGTCGTTCTACGGCCTCCGTCTCTCGGCTCATTTTTCTTTCGCATGCTGAACTGTTCTGAACCGCTGAACATCGTCACCATTTCTGTGCGCTTTCACACTCCGTGCTGCTTCCGCCTCATTGGCCGATGTGGTTATTTACATTTACAATTTACATTAATAAGCCGATGTAGTCTGATGAACCCAATTTAGTGGCCGCAGACAGTACGAAAAGGTTTGGACTGGCCTCACAACTGTAGTAGCCAAACTTGAAGAGAGAACTAAACTGAATTGACACATTATTGGTATAGAAGAATGTCCCTTTTTTGTCATCCGCTCTTGGGCGCGTTTCCCAAAAGCGTAGTTGCTAACTAAGTCAGCGACTTACATAGTTCATCCATTCACAGTCAATGGGCCTAACTCTGTAAGTTAGCATCTGTGATTTTGGGAAACGCACCCCTGGTTGGTGATATAACAGTGACGCACTCTTGGTGTTTTTAGTTCTTCAGAGCCCGGGCGTGCTGCGCAGCCGGAGAGCGTGTCAGGAGTGCTGAATCTGCAAAACATAATTTCACTTTAACCGTCTGCCCTCAAGCGCTCTGGTTCGAAATGGCGTTCTTGTGCTCTTTCCCCTGTTTACGAGAACATGCCTTTTTAGTTGACACAGGTAAAGCAGCTGAGTCAGGTTACTCTGGCCTTAAACAATCATCTCAACAAGGGGAAAAAATGGCTTTTTTTTTTTTTTTTCACTGCTGCTTTTGTTCATGTCATATTTAATGAATAAAATTTTGTGTGGCCAGACTCATGTGGCTACTTGTTCACGTGTCTCATCGATGGTTGACAATGATTTGAATCCCATGTTTAGAGATTTTTTCCTGTGAATTTAGATGTTGTTGCGGCATTTGCATTTCTCATCGGTATATTTTCTGAAAGAAGAAACCCCTTTGTTTTGCAATACTATTGTCAGGCCGTTAAAAGCAGCTCCCCCCGAAGCGAGGAGAAGTCTTAAAATAGCTCCACTGAACCCGAGAGATTACACAGTCGCATGATAAATCCATCGTACTTTTACTAGTCTGTCCATTTCCCTCAGAAAAGTCCGATCCAAAACAGGAAATGACTCCGCACCAGCTTGTAATCGTTTAACTAAACAGACATTTCCTGCCCTACTTGTTTTCTGGCTCCCACACGCCTTCCATCTCTCTTCTGAGGGTTTCATTGCCGGGCCTTTTGGTCTTCGCATTCCGAGTGCGCCCAAGGACCCATAAGGCATTACTTTGTTGGCATACTATTGGTCTGTTTGTGTTTCCTGGGGGAAGCTGAATTCATTTTATTCATACCAAGCCTGTTTTTCATTGCTTAAATGAAATGGTTTTATAATTGTACACGCTTTGCCGTATGATTATTGATTAAATGTCATCGTGATATATGGCACGGTTGTCAAGACTATTACTGTAGTTTGGTCTACGGCCGAGTGGCAGAACATTTTGTGTTTTGTGTGACATAACGCTGCTGTAGTGTGGGGTTCATTTACAACCACACATTATTCAGCAGGCTACGAACTCCGTTAGGTGTTAAAGGATGGCTTATTACTGCTAATAAGTTGGGCCCATTGTGCTGGGTCACATTTCGACATTTGGACGGGGTTGGGCCATTCGTGTTTGGTCACGTTTTGTCGGGGTTGGGCCAGTCATGTATGGTCACATGCAGACATGTGGACAGGTTGGCCTCTTCGTGCATGGTCACATTTAGACGTTGTCTCCCCTCTATTCCCTGCAGGTGAAGCAGCCCTGGTTGTAGTGGCGCCCCGGGAGCTGTAAGGATGGAGGAGTGCGAATCGGCCGGCCGCGAACACCCCTGGAAAGAGGCCACCACAAAGCGGAAGGCCTGGGCTCGCAGCCGAGACTCCTGGCAGGCATCTGAGTCCCAAGATGCGCACGCCGAGGTGCAGCCGTCGCAGGAGTCCGCCGCGCACCAGGAGCCACTCGCCGCGGAGCCAGGTACTGCCGCGTCGCCTCTCGCCTCCGATCCTGCTCACAGGGGGTGCACCTGAACTTTCTCGAGGAGTGCATCAGGAGGGTCGTGTCCCCCGATAGCTTCCCCTGTGAGGTATCGGAGGAGGAGCAGGGAGGGTCATTCGGGTGGTTTGGCTTTCTGACTGCAGATGCATGCAGGTCCATGCAAGTCATGAGAAGCGCCTCTTTAAATCGCCAACTTAGCCGTTCCATTGTACTCTACAGAAGTAAAAAGGGATGGGTGGACTGTTTTTCAGGTTTATTACATTTTTTGTTGTGTACTTGGAATGGAATGGAATGGAATAATTGCCTTTGTTTGCGAAAACTTTCCTTGTCTTTTTCTTGCCCCAGGACGGTTTCCCAACAAGATTGCGAGTTGGCTGAAGGAATGCAGGTATTGGGACTTATCCTTGTAATATGTATTTCGCTCAAGGTCTCCATGGCTTGAACTGCCGTTATGGTTAATGAAAGGACCCAGGAGAGCGGCCAGTTTTATCATTAGTAGTGATTTTTATTCAAAAATTGTTTGAAATTCTCGTCTAAATACTCTGTGTGACGAGCTAATTTGCGCGTCAGGCTGTCCGGTACGGTTCAGTGCACTGTAAAAGGAGCTCTTTTATGGGGTTCGTAAGTCATGAGGACTAGTGACTTTTTTAATTAGAGGCTCCTTTTTTTTCCGGAGACAAAGAGGGGTGTTTGGTGCTCAGGCCCCTTTTGGCTCCTGGTTGGACTCGTCATTCTGTTCCCCCATGGCTGAGTTACCGCCTCTCTCAGTCCGCACACACTTCAGCTTCACTGCTCATTTAGCCCCAGCAACCGCTTTGCTTGGCGCCAAATTTCTTTCGGTGGTTTATTGTGCCCTTGCGTTCTGCTGGCTAGAATACAGCGCAGTTATTGTCCGTTCAGCGGAAGGTACGTTTTTCTACTCTTTTTTTTTTTTGGCCCAGCGAAGAATGTTCTTTTCCGGCCTGTGACACGAGAGAGCTTTGTTCTTGTCTGTAATATCATTAGATCGGTTCTTAATCGTATGTTTTCCCTTTCCTGCAATTGCGACGGTGCGCTGATCAAACACGCTTGTTTTCTTAGTCAAATCTGCAGTTGGCTGCGGAACTCCCTGCGACGTCAAGACTTGTGTGCACATGACACCTGGAAAACGAGAAGCAAATGGCGCTCGTGATCCTTCGTTTCAATACTGATAATTAATGTTAAATTAATTCTGCTCCACTGCCAGCAAAGAGTGAGAACAAAGACACGTCACCCCAGAGCACCATGGAGACACGCGACAGAGTTTGATCGCAGTTCGTGCACCCTCATAGGTCCGTCGGTGAAGCCGTGAGTGATAAACATTCACTGGGGAGTTTGAAATTTGGTTAGCTATTTGGGTAAGTGCTAACTGGCAAACATAATCGCTTGGCATTCTTAAACAGACAAAACAAGCTAAACTGCATTGAGGAGGAAGTTAGCGAGGCTGGCAGTGTAGAGATATGAGTTTGATGGGACCTGAACGCACTAGGCTGTTATTGACTCGTCTCCCTGGCTCCCGAGCAGATGTTATGCGTGTCACGTTCACACGGTGCCTGGCCCTGACCCACATAAACCGGAATATTCTGAATAGAACCAGGAGTGCAGATCGCGTTAGCATTTTGTCAGAGCTGCGGTGTGTGGATGGCCATCTTGCGCTCGGTTGCTTATATTCAAGAGGAGCGTGAGTGTTGTTTTGTGAGGCAGATGGAGCAGGAGTGAGAGCGTGAGAGAGAACGAGTGAGATTGTTGCTGTTCGCTGCGGAGGATGTAGCTGTTGACGTTGCCTTCTCTTACCAGGACTCCCCTGGGAGCCTCTCTGGATGAACAGAGCAGCACAACAGCTAAGGGTGAGCTTTCAACTGCACATACCCAGTCAAGCAGTGTGTGTGTGTGTGTCTCTGTGTCTCTCTCTGTCTCTGTGTGTGTGTGTGTGTGTCTCAGTGTGTTTCTTTGTGTCTCTGTCCCTCTCTGTGTCTTTTTCTGTCTGCCTTTGTGTCTCTCTTTGTGTCTCTCTGTGTCAGTGTGCTTCTCTGTGTCTCTCTGTGTCACTGTGTTTCTCTGTCTCCCTGTGTCTCTCTGTGTCTGTTTCTCTGTGACTCTCTGTATCACTGTGTTTCTGTGTCTCTCTGTATCACTGTGTTTCTCTGTGTCTCTGAGTGTTTCTCTATGTTTCTCTGTGTCACTGTGTTTCTCTGTCTCCCTGTGTCTCTCTGTGTTTCTCTGTGACTCTCTGTATCACTGTGTTTCTCTGTGTTTCCCTGTGTTTCTCTGTGTCTCTGTGTTTCTCTGTGTCTCCCTGTGTTTCTCTGTCTCCCTGTGTCTCTCTGTGTTTCTCTGTGTCTCTGTGTTTCTCTGTCTCACTGTATCACTGTGTTTCTCTGTGTCTCCCTGTGTTTCTCTGTTTCTCTGTGTCTCTCTGTGTCACTGTATTTCTCTGTGTCTCTCTGTGTGTCTCTGTGTTTCTCTGTGTCTCTCTGTGTTTCTGTGTCTCTCTGTGTTTCTCTGTGTCTCCCTGTGTTTCTCTTTGTCTCTCTGTGTCTCCCTGTGTTTCTCTGTGTTTCTCTGTCTCCCTGTGTTTCTCTGTCTCCCTGTGTTTCTCTGTGTCTCCCTGTGTCTCCCTGTCACTTTGTTTGTCTCTGTGTGTTACTGCGTCTCTCTGTATGTCTCTCTGTCTCTCTGCATGACTTTTTGTTCTTTCTTGTCTCTGTGTGTCTCTGTCTCTCTGTGTGTCTTTGTGTCTCTCTCTGTCTCTGGCTCTTTGTTTCTGTTTCTCGCTGTGTCGGTCTTTCTGAGTGTCACTTTGTGTGTCACTTAGTCTCTCTGTAAGTCATGGTGACTTTCTCTGTGCCACAATGTCTCTCTCTGTCCCTCTGTGTGTCTCTGTCTCTGTTTGTCTCTGTTGTCTGAGTTTCTCTATATATGTCTTTGTGCATCGCTGTGTCTCTCTTTGTGTCTCTCTCTGCATGACCGTGTCTGTGTGTCAGAGTTCTTTTCCTGTGTTCACTTGAGTTTTGGATGATAGACTGTGCTGAATGCGCGCTCTCTCACACACACACACACACACATGTGTGTGCACACACTAAACACACACACTGATAATTCATCACTTCTTACTGTAATGTGAACTTTGGATCTTTTCGTCATGCACTAACTGCTGAGTGATAAGAGAACATTCTGGAAAATGTTCTGCTTTCCTCTCCTTTACTTAACTTCAGTTAACAGTGGACTAGACCAGTATAGAGTAATTTCATACCATTTTGCTAACTAGGACTTGGACATGGTCAAGTTTTGCTCTCTCCATTCACACTTTGGTAATTGGTAATGCTGCACTGTGTGCGTTCTCCTTTTATCAATGACTCTTTCACTAAGACTTGACAGTGGTGGTTTTAGAACAAGTAAATCATTGAATTAAAATTCAAACATTAATTGGTTGTCTTGTATTTAACACTTGAAGAATATGGTGAATATTAATCAGGTGTTTTTTAATGCTATAATTTAAAAATACTGTTAGCATTTTAATGTGAACTTCATGCGTTTTCATTCTCAGCACATGAAGTCTGATTCTATGGCTGAGAGAATCAGTGGAAGGTTTTTCTGCATCTAAACATTAATTCTAACTTTGTTAACGTTCCTGTGTGCTCTGCTGGTCCAGTAAAGAACGCGTGCAGTTTTGAGGATGACCTGTCTCTCGGAGCTGAGGGTAAGTCTGCGGCCCTTCAGTTTGTAGTGGGTGAGCACCATGGGGGACGTGCTACAGGGCCGGGGGGTTTGTGTCATGTCAGACTGACATCATATTCTGATGTCTTGCTACGCTGATATTACATGAGTGAACATGGTTATAAAAACAATAACCAGCCAATCTTCACCCTTAGAGCGCTAAATGCAGCTATTGTTGCTCAATGATGTAAGATATCAAAATCAAAGCTGTTGAAATCCTATCATGTGGCCACTTGTTTAAACAAGTCGCCACATGATAGGTTTTCAACAGCACAAGAAAAAATAAATTTATATTTTTAAAAATGAATTTCAGCGCTCTGAGGGTTAGTTTGGAAGGCTTCAGACAAGAAAATGTTATGTGCCTGGAGTGATGACATGGAGATTAGTTCAGATTAATGACAGGCTTCGCATTGTTAATGAAAAGCACTCGTAATTCTCAGAGTGGATTCCTTATTGAGTTTTGCTGTGGTTCTCAGTTTGCAGTCAAAAAGGTTTCTTCCTCTGTTCTTAGCCTCACCTACTCTCCTCCATTGTTTTATATCAAATCCGTTCAGTCGTTTGTCTGTCCTCAGCAATATAAAAAGCAATTCCTTGGCTGACTGGTTTTAGAACTTGTCCTGTTTGCTTTTAGTTTTGTTTTGATGTGGCCTACTTTTGTTTCTTCGCCTCTGCCATTGCTGTAGCTTGTTAGCCTCTATTACTCAAACAATCCGCATAGCTACACCCACTCATCCACGCGCAGAGGTATCAAAAAACATTTTGACAATTGCAGGTTGAGGAGCAAGGATTTTGCTATGCGCACAAAGTTAGACATTGCCAGTGTATCACAGATGAGATTTACTATTTTTATTATCGTATCTCCCCGATGACGATAGTCGAGAGATACTATGGTTTAGTTCCGGGCCCACTGCTGCCGCCGCCGCCGCCCGCAGAGATTTTCTCCTCCGGGCTCTGGAAGCGACAATTATTACAGGAATTTTTTTCTAATTTTGCACCGGCGAAAATATTTATTTGACAATGCTCAAGACCGAATTTCGGCAGTTTTGGACGTCCAATTTGGCTGCCGGCGGCCATTTTGTCCGAAATTTGGGGATCGGGGAGATCGGTCCCTGTGGCGACCAAGTTATCTAGTTTTAGAAATGTTAGAAAATCCTGAGTATCGCGCCTTCAGTATTATCTGTGCTGCTTAGGGGGGCTCAGACCCTCAGATGGAGCTGGGATAAATGCAGCCCGCTTTTGCGTACGGTAAATTCCTATTTTTGTCTCCTTGTGGATGTGCAGCAGTGGAACATTTGAGGAAAATCAGACTGTGTTACCTGAGCTGGCCATGATGCTATCTTGCTAGCTAGCTAATTAACCAACTCCTGTCCTTTGGCGTGGGATTTTATTTTAGATGCAGCTTGTTCATTGTTTTTTAGCTTGACCATTTCGCCTACGCAAGGCAGTCGGCAACTGGATGTGTGCGTACCTAGCATGCACCGTTTTTGATGAAGTTCAAATGGACACACAATTGGAGATTTAAGATCTAGGCCTGAGGTTATAAAATATTTTGGAGCACAATTTTGTGCTCAGCTCAACTTTCTTAATCAACTGCAGACTCGGGCTCACAATGCGAAGGTTATTAAACTTTTTGTGTTCCTTTTTGTACTCAGCTTGAGCATGAAATTTTAGCATGTTCTGGATCTTGCGTAGACCCCAACTTGGGCAATTCTCACCATGAGCGGTGGATGGACGGAGCAGATCCAAGGGCCCTTGTGAAGCCCAATAGAGTACTAGTAAAGTGATGATGTCACAGCTACTTAGCTTCTGGTGTCGGAAGTAAAATCCCTACAGGAATTTATAATGGGGTTTGGACACTTTGTCGCATTGCTCGAACTCGTATTAATTTTATGAGCCACCTCGCTCCAAGATTAGCCTATGGGATATACAGATACAAATGATCACATCAAATTTATTGTTTATTGCCAAAAATTATATGCTTTTGCACTTGTAGTCCAAAGAAGAATTGAGAACAAGTCAGGACTAATGATTGGTTTAAAGGGGTCTTCTGTGCCTATCCTGTTTTGAGCTCTGACTATGCCGATAGTTCACCCGCACACCTGTATGTCTGCCTTTAGCATGCTGGGATCACTAGTTATCTGAATTCCTTTCATCAACTAATTTCCATTTCCGTTAAAAGGAATGGATATGTCTGAAGAGATTGCCCATGGGCAATGAAAGACATTATTCAAATTTGGGGTCAAATGTCAGGAACAGTTGAGATGCACTTCAAATCAAGATTTTTTTGGCACCCAGTAGTTGCCAAGTGACATAGATTGGGCAATGTCTGCCTGGGGGGTTTCTTAAAGGTGAATTCATGACTCAAAAAAGGCGTGTTAGCGAAATTTGAAGTTACATATCAGTGGTTGTTGAGCAATTGTTGCAGCTGTTTTCAAGGTTTTTCCACAGCTGGGACTTGCTTTTTAATGTACAGTATATGGCGCTGCAGCTGAGGAACAGTGTGTAATGCAGGCTTTCGGCCGACTCGTTTATTTTTGTTCACCTACTTACTTATCGGATTGCTGTTTACCTGAGGAAGCCTTTTGAAACAACATCATAATGCCGACCGTCCTTCAGCCCGGCAGTGAGGAAGGAGGACCGGTCTCGCCATGGAAGAGAGTTGCGATGCTTTTCCTCTGTGAGTCGCTAACCGCCTGCTTCGGGCCCAGGGGACAGGCCTCTTGGTTGGGTTTAGCTTTGCTCTCTTCTCTTCATACAGTGCTGTGCTAAAGTCCTTGGCACATGTTAAAAATGCTTTCAATCAATTAAAAAAAATTCTAAATATCAAATATGCACTGTAAAGAGCAATTGAGTTGGACATTAAATCAAATAAATTTTTTATTTGGCTACTCTTTGCTGTTATTTTATATAGGTATCCTCTCCTACTGGGTTTTTTTTTTCTCTGAAAATTGGTTGGTAGATTGTTGCCTGCATATAAGGAAACCTGCCTTTGGTCTTCAGAATGCCTGTCTGTGGATAATTTCATGCTGCCTGTTACAATTAGGGCTCTGACATCTGTTTTGAAATGAAACATTTTCTTTCTAAAAATCTATCATTCTTTGACCAAATGTAAAAAAAAAAAAAAAAAAATTGTGTAGGGTGGCTATTGGTGCAGAATTTTTTGCTTCGCCCTTCCAGCCATTTCTAAGACTTGGTTTGGCTAACCCTTATCTGGGGGCTGAGGATTAGGGGTAAGAAGGGGCTGGGTGGAAACGGCAGGCACAAACTGGCCCTGGTTTGTCCATTGAGTATTTTAGAATTGCCCAAAGAGTGCGGTACCAGTACTAATCACTATAAGGGTGGGACATTAGACCAACAAAGAACCTCCTTGATTTTATATTTTCTAGTGGTGGAACAAAATTGAGTTTATTTTTGCAGTAGTTTTACCGAGATCTTAAAACTGTGCATGAAACTTATACTGTAGCTGCTGTGCAGACCAAAAATAAAGCCTTGTTTTGAACAGTTTTGGACTAATGCAGGTCCTGAAGAAGCTCACTGTGTAATAATTTTGACTCCGTTTTGCAATATCGTGAGAACAGTCTGATTTTTTTTCTTTCCCAACCTTTTCACAGGCTTTTTTTTTTTTTTTTTTTTTTCGCTGCATGAGTTCTGCATGCGTCTTTATGTCGGAGGAACGGGGGGTAGGCAAAGCTGCGTTCAGATTATCAGTCCTGTGCGTATAGAACCGCGAACAGTGCGTGCGCCAGTCTCATTGGCCCTGTCTTGTCATCACCTCCCATGCGTCACCTCCAGTTCTGCTCATATCCACTGTTAGCGGCAAGTTTGGGCAAGCACTCGCTGCCTGGCAGGATCGGCCTGCTTTTGCAGAAAGCAGGAAAAAAAAGCGGCGACGTTGCTGTTTATCCCAGGCACCCAGAAGACAGCCAGTGCTAGAGACGTCTCGTCCCTTTTAAATTGTACCAGTTTAAATGCTTTGATTCTCATGGCTTTCAGTGCATGCGACACTTTGTGGAATGTGGCCACCGAAATTGTGTGCTGTTGCCTCTTTCAAGCAACGATATGAGTTCTTTAAGAAGAAAGACCTTTCAATCAGCAGTCTTTTTTGGGTTATCTTGCATGGCATGTATAACTTGTAGTTTTTGCCTCAGATTTGAAGTGCGGTGTCAACCAACTTTCAGTTCGAACAAATCTTGCAAGACTTCATGATGAGTCCTGTTCTTTATACCCGCCAATTAAATGTAACTTGTGTGGCATTGTATCATAGGGATGCTTGATTAATTGAATCACGTATTAAGAATTACTGCCGCCGTGGGCCGAACAGGCGAGCTGGTGCTCGGTCTCATTTCCTTGAATCATGCCTGCTGTGCGCTCTTGAACAAACCGCTGCCAAACATCAGAGGCCATGTGAAATGCTTCTGGAAAAAACTTCACTGACTTCAGTGTTTATCGGCGATGGCTGAATGGCATTATGTTTGGCGTTACGGCCGTCTTAAAATAATCTCTATTTTTGATTCATCTTTAATATGTTGTTAAAAAATGCTACAATGAGAAAGGAAGGGGTTACAATTCAGTGGAAGATTTTTTTTTTTTTCTAATTTTTCAGATTATTGACATTCTTTCAATCTAACACTGTAGTTTAGCTGGGACTGTCCGCTTAATCATTACCATTTCTTAATCATTTTCGGCTACATATTAGTTGATTTGTTGGTATGCTAAATAAATTGCTTGATTGATATTTAAGCAAAGTACACGGGAGCAGATTTAGGGTAGGCTAATTATGCCTGAAAAGCTGATTTAAGACTCTCCTTCCTCACTGGTTTTTAGCTGACATCTAAACACTGTTTCTTTCCTAGAAGCATTTCACATAGCGTCTGATGTTTGATTACTGTTTGTTTAAGACTGCCTCAGGTATGAGGGCTTGTTTTTAGAGGGAAAAATGGCATGCGATTGTCTGTATGCCCCATAGCAGCAGGTGATCTTGTTACAGTACCTGTCAAAAGTTAGCACACTCTTTGCTAATGTCATAGCGCTCTGTTTTTGGAGAAATTTAACCAGCTGAACTTTTCTATATAATCTCAAATGGAATCTGGTTAGAGGTAAACAGTCAGAAGTTAAAAGAGAATAATATACTTGTTTGAATAGTGTCCAAAATTTTATAGTTCTCAAAGAAGCCATATTTTGCAAAGTAAGCAGACAAACGAGCTCTTTCCATTTTCCAACAGACAAATTAAAGACAAGCTGTTTTGGAACTTCTTGGGCAAAAAAGTCGATGAAAAGCAAACCACAAATGCAGCACATCTTTGGGAACTTATACGGCCGCTCAGCAGCAAACTCATTACAGCCATATAACTGCTCTTGTAAAAAAAAAAAAAAAAAAAAAAAAAAAAAATGTGAGAATGCTCTGTCAATATGACAGCCAATGCAGGTTAGTTTGATGGATTTAAGAATTAGATCTCTCTTTTTTTGCAAAATAAACGGTGCCTATTTCTTTATTTAACTTCTCTTGTAAGAAAAAATGTGGGTATGTCCAAACTTTTGACTGGTACTGTATTTACTTCAACATCCGAACGTCCCTAGTGTATAGCCATGTATAGCTATTTTCATTTGTGTGGCAAAATTAGACTTCTGGCTGACATTCTTTGCAATGGAATTTTATTTGCTATTCGGGAAGATTGTCAGTTTCAAGTGTCTGTTAACTGTCATAAGAGCAAAATCTGAATCAGGATGGGTGCGTTGGCTAATTAATTACTCGTAATCTCATGCCTGAATTTAAGTGGTTATCTGCAAACTCATTCTTTTCTACCATTACTAAGGGTTACCGATTTAAAGATTTGCCCAAAAATGAAATTATGTGGTATGTTTCCTCTTGTGTTAGAGTATCTCCCTATGAAAACTTCCTGAAATGTTACAGGTTTTTATATATTTGCTGCAACTCCCATGGATGAAACAAACATCATGGTTATTTGTCCCGTGGCTTCAAATTGCAAAAAGTGTTTCTCTAAAAAACTACAGTATAATGTTTCTATTCATATACATTATAACTAGGTAAAATTCAACAGAAAACGTTGATTGCTGAACTTCCACCTGCCATAACTTCATGCACCCTAAAAGGTGATATTCAGCCCCCGCATACAACTGACCTTATGTCACCTTGACCTTTGACCTGATGACCTCCAAATCCTAATCAATTCAGCTTCCCTTTTTGGGGGTTGCCTTGTCTGATTTGGTGAAAATCTCTCCATGATTTCTGTTGATATAGCGCAGAAAAGATATGTGTGATGGACGCACTCACTGACAGACAACCGAAAAACTGTATGCCTTCCGCGAAGGCATAATGGTGTGGATAAAGAAGCACTATTTTGGATGGCGCCACCAAGTGGTGACTCTGTTGCCTCCCACCATGGAAGCTGTGGGTTCGAATCCATCCTGGGGCCTTTTTGTGCTGAGTTTGCATGTTCTCCCTGTGTTTGTGCGGGTTTCCGCCGGATACTCCGGTTTCCTCCCACAGTCCAAACACGCATTTACGGCGAATTGCAGACTCCTAAATTGCTCATAGGTAGGCCTGTGTGAATGAATGGTGTGAGCATAGTGTGATGGATTTGCCAGCTGTCTAAGGTGTGTTAACTGATGGCCAGTTTTTCAGCTGATCCATTACTGGCTGCGTACAATTTAGCTTTGTACTCATCAGGTATAAAAGTCTCCAGTTCATGACTAACACCGGTGCAAAAATGCAGAAAAGTCAATATCTCTACTACTGAATACATGCTGTCAATAATTTTGGTTAATCTTTGAATGCTTTGCACTTAAATTCAGGCCACGTCTTGCATTTTGCAGCTTGAAGCACGAACATCTGCTGCGTTCTGCCCAAACTATTTTGGTTTCATGGAAGCAGAATGTAGCAACTCATTCCAATTTAGCAACTTGTTTGTGACTTACTTGGTTAAAATACATAACCACTTCAAAATTCATGGTGGAGATATTAATAGTTGTAAGTCTTACAAAATTTGCTCCCTTTTCTGTCTCAATCTTGATTTTCAATTCTTTTTTGTGCTGTAATAAAGTAAGTTGACAAGTTCCCGTAGTATTTTGAAACATCAAGAATGTTAAATCGCTTAAGTTTCATACTGCTGAAAATGGGGGGACACCTTGCTTCTATTGGCTGAAGTGCTCCTTTCAATGTTTGTTTTACTTTCTACATGATGCTTTCTTTGTGGACTAGACTTAAGTAATGAAGGATTCATAGACATTTTTGATGTTCATGCAGTTAACCAGGACCATATTAAATTTGTTGCCAGCCTAACCATTGCCAATGTTTCTGCTACCACAGAACCACAAAAACAGTTTTAAAAATTGGACACAGTTCTCATTGCTGCTCAGTTGTGTTGTGTCATGCGCCTCTGAATTGTGGGTATTTTCTGTGTCTCCTCTCCCTGCAGCCGACCATCTGCGGGCTGGCAGGGCCCAACCCGAGGTACAGCGGTAAGCATCGCTCCTGAAATCCTCCACCCCGTCCCTGTCATCCAATATCAATGTCCTTGACTGTGCCACACCTCAATCAGTCAGTCACATTTCATTTGTGTAGCACATTTCGCACAGAATTGTCACAAAGAGCTACACAGGCGACCCTGGTCTCATCTCCTGCAAGAATAAGCCGGGGGCAGCAGTAGCGAGGAAAACTCTGGTAAAACCTCTGATAGTTTCCGCTCTCTTTCCTGCAGTGTGGGGATGCTGGCCCAGGAGAAACGGACCCAGTTCCAGCAGAAGGGGAGGAGCATGAACTCCACGGGATCGGGGAAGAGCAACACCACCGTGTCCAGGTGAGGGTCACTGGGAACGGCCTGATCCTGCCCCCTATCACTAAACTGACTTTACAAGTCTGCCGGGTCGACTCACTCAGTAAAAGCACCACTTTCAAGGGCCAAGGGATCAAGACTGTGGTCCGCAGCCTCATGAGAGCAGCGAATAATTAGCTTTGTACTGTTCAGGGACATGGGAGGGATACAGATGGTTTGGGTCAGCTTAGTTTGCTTCATGCTAAAGGGCCTCCAACTTGCATTCTGAGTTGGCACATGTTCAGGTGCCCTTTACCTTCGTTCTGGGCATGCTCGGTCTGTGATGCGCTAGTGAAAAGAAGATGCAGCTGACAGCCGTGTTTTAGAGGAGAACCACAGACTGTCTGCACTGACCCAAGATGGCTGCACGAGTCATGTATAAGTGTTCCGGACATTTCATATTTTGTGGGATTATAAATGGAAAAATGCCTGTTTTAATTATTTTTACCTGACCCCTCCTTCTGTCGACTTGTGCTTAGCGTTTCAGAGCTGCTCGACCTTTATGAGGAGGATCCAGAGGAAATCCTGTACAACCTAGGTTTTGGCAGAGAAGAGCCGGACATTGCCTCCAAGATACCTTCACGGTTCTTCAATGGCACGTCCCACGCCAGAGGGATCGACATCAAGGTGTACCTCGGAGCACAGCTGCAGCGCCTGGAGCTAGAGAACCCCAACTACGCCCTGACAAGTACGCCCACCCGTGTAGCCGGCCAATAGGCAGCCGGTGCCCATTGCCCGGAAAGCCACTATTGTTAAACTGCGTCCTTCTGCTCTCATGAGTGCCAAAGCGGAGGAAAGAGGAAGTAGTTGAGTTAGCCGCAGGCATGTTGCTGCTTGCATTAGTGTCGCATTGTGGAAAGGCCGCTCTTGCGTCTCTGATTCAGGTCCTTTATCGGGAGCGAGCTTGGACGGGTCTCCTGCGACTGAATGAATCCGCACAAGGCTGCCTTTATTCTTCCCCACACCCCCCCCCAGCCTCGTCCTTGTTTACCCCCCATCCCTCTGCCACAGTGCTACAATTCTGGCTCGCATCAAGCTGAGGCCATTCCCCAGGTCATTCATACGCTGCTCTATCATCCCATGTTGGCTAAGCCTGGCCTTTTCAATGGTACGACTGCGCTAGTGCTTTATAGCGGCCATGAATACTAACTGAGGGGACCAATTGATCATTTCCCAGGTAATCGTGCACGCTATTCCATTTTTATGGAGTCCCATTGAGCACCTCAAACCTCATTCGACTTTCATGACATTCTAGGCTTCTTCAGTGGCCAAATGATGAACAGATAGGGTACAGTACAGGCAGCGACTTTGTTGGGTTTGTTCGGTGGAAAATTTGCCCGAAGCATATGAACAAGATTCAAAGTGATTCCCGTCTGAAAGGCTGTACAGTCAGAAGTCAGAAAGACTCATGACTGAGTATTGTGATAGTTTCATGATGGAAATTCATGAAATTCAACGATGCCAATCATGAAGATTTTGAAACACAGATTTCAACTTGAAATATGAAATTCATAAGAAGTTGTAATTTGTTCATTCACTGTTGGATGCCGCAAGGCACTTATTCCACTTTCTTATACTGAACCTATCAACGTGATTGTTTATACAAAATATACAGAATGGATGTGATGGTTTTCATCTATCTGCCTATTCACTACTTTATTTCTGAATAGACAAATTTTAGTGAGTGGCAGATCGCACTCCCAGAGTTGTTTTTGGAGAGCTACAGTGCAGCGATTAAGTATTTGTCTCCTTCCTGATTTCTTTCATTTTTTTTTTTAAATGTTTGTCACGCTTAAATGAGACACCCCGTATATGGAGCCTGTCTGGCAATGTGAAGTCAGCAAAAAGCAGCACAAGTTGCTGCAATCCACAGAAATTCAAGAATGAGATGATAAACAGTCATTGACATCTATCAGTCTGGAATGGGTTACCAAGCCATTTCCGAGGCTGTTTGACTCCAGCGAACCACAGTAGGAGCCATTATCTACAAATGGACAAATTTGGACCAATACTTGAATCAAAAAGCACACAAAGCCTTGTCTAAAATTTTACAAAAAACATGATGACCCTGAAGACTTTTGGGATAAGATTCTGTGGACTAAATAGTCGAGAGTGGAACTGTATGGAAGACATGGGCCGCGTTACATCTGGCGTAAAGCTGCCACAGCATTTCACAAAAAGAACAGAATTCCGAAAGTCAAACATGATGGTGGTAGAGTGATGGTCTGGGGCTGTTTTGCTGTTTCAGGACATGGGTGACTTGCCATAACTGATAGAACCATGATTTCTGCTCTCTACTGGTAAATCCTGAGGGAGAATGTCCAGCCATCAGTTTGTGACCTCAAGCTCAAGCGCAGTTGGGTTATGCAGCAGGACAATGATCCGAAGCACACAAGGAAGTCACCCTCTGAATGCCTCAAAAGAAATAAAATGAAGGTTTTGGAGTGGCCTAGTCAAAGTCCTGACTTGAATCCATTTGAGATTCTGTGGCATGACCTTAAATATGCAGTTCATGCCCCAAAAACCCTTCAGTGTGGCTGGATTAAAACAATGCTGCAGAGAAGAGTGAGCCATAATTCCTCCACGGTGATGTAAAATACTCATTGCCAGTCATCACAAGTGTTTAAATGCAGTTGTTCCTGCCGGGGGCAGCTCAACCCATCATTAGGTTTGGGGGGGCACTAATTTTTCACAGGAGTGATAAAGGTTTTGAATAACTCTTTACCTTCTCTCAGTGAAATGATCATTTAAAAGCTTCATTTTGTTTTTACTTGTGTTGTCTTCGTCTTATGTTAAAATTAGTTGGATGATCTGAAACACTTAAATAAGCAAATACAGAAATACATCACGAAGAAGCAAAACGGAAGAAATCAGGGAAGGGGGCAAAAACTTCTTCACAGCACTGTATGTTTTTTGTGAGGTCAGAGAGCGATTCGCTCTTCATGCGTACTGCAGGTGAGTGATCAGCTGAGTTCCTTCAAAGTTCAGAAGGCAAGGCCTGGTTTGCATGAGCAGAATGGTTGGGTTGGGTCAGAGGCGAGGTGGCCAAGCGGACACCTTCGCCCAGATCTAGAGGGGTACAGAGCCGAGGGGGAACAGAGCAGGGACCGCTCAAATAAAACGAGATTTGCTATCCACTGTGGTCACAGCAAAAGCCCCTCTGCTGTATCCCGTGTCCGTTTCCTGTGGACCGTCTCCTGTCTCAGTCCTTATTCCTCGCTGCTAAGGAGCACCTCATTCCTTTGGTCCACTGAGGCCTGTCCTTTGTCACTTGTCTGGATGTAAGCCTGGGGAATGTGTTCAAGGCTGGAGGACATGCTGTTCTGCGCTCCGTTTCTACCGGTTGGCCTAAAGAGGCATTGTGCAGACGCACGGTTTTGATAAATGTGCGCCGGTCAGAATAACAGTGTCTTCAGCCTGCGAAGGGTGAGATATTGGAGTCGCTGCGCTCTTTTAAGCAGGCAGTCATGCCCTGAGCCCCTAAATCTCATCTCGCAGTGACGTCATGTGACCTTTAGTGACATAACCCCAGTTTCCTACCGCAGATTCTCTCCCTTCCTCTGTGCTGCTCCCTCTGACTTGTGTTCAGTTGCTGTCCCACTCTCAAATTCAAACTCAAAAGTGCTCATTTAGCTTGTCATTTTCACACCACGACAACTGGGTCTTTGTGATGACAAAATTGCGCACTTTTTGTGACATTTAAAATTGTAGATGATAGTATTTTTCTCTTGGGGAATACAATATATCTGCAAACATCTGCAGTGCTCTGATGCTGGAGTGTGGACAGTCCAGCAGCAGGTTTTGATGAAGATTGCTGACTGGGTGAGAATGATTATTTATTGCGGGATCTGCTGGATGATGAGACGGCTGTAGAAGGAGAGGCATGTAGTGTTTTTGAATGGGCCGCTGTGCGAAGGGTTACGGAGGGCGATATGCCTGCTGCTGCTCACTGCCTCCCTTCTCCTACTCATCATCCATGCGGATACGCCATTACCCTCCTGATACTTTCTCTCATTTTCCCTGTGTTCTGGCAAGTTCCAAACTACATCTAGAAGGTAGTTGCTGTATTGTTTTCTTTCTTATTGTGGTTCTGTTTATAGTCATTTCGGTCTCTGCACGCATTGATGATGTATGGATGAGGCTCTTGGCTTTTCTGAGTGGATTTTCAGCTCTCCCTCATTGGTGTGGGATGTAAATTTGTATTTTATTGACCTGCTTGTGTCTGAATTTTGGAACGAGCACTTCTCTTCCTTCTAGTCCTACCTTACAGTGTCCCCAGAAAAGTTAATATTTAGCCAAGTGTTGACTTTTTATGCTCGTCTTCTTCAGTAGCTGGTCGGGTCACTGAGCCTGTACACACTAGGCTTGTACGCAGACAGGACGTGTCTCGCTTGATTACTGGCTCTGCCAGTGTGTATTTCTGGCTTTGGGCCCAACTGCTCCACAGTACATTTTAGGATTTGCATCTGTTGTTCTAGTATTTCAAATGTATGGCTTTTGTTTGTTTGTGTTCTCCCCGCGTTCATAACGGCTCTGATGTTGTACTGACCAGAAGCTGGTTAGCAATTGTATCGCCTGAGGTTGGTTTCGAAGATTGAGAATCTCTGGATTGACAGCAGTATTCTGAACAGGCAACCTCAGGTTTGTATAGGCTTATATTTAAGTAATATAGGGGTTTGGTCTCATTTGTGGTTGCTCTGTAAAACTTTTTGTGCTCTATTCTGAAAAGAATAATCACAACAATACCTCTGCCTAATTGAAGTATTGGTGTGTTCCTCTTTGCCTGTGGATTTTTTGACATGCACGTTTGATACTGATTTTGTTCCCAGTCATTGTGGCTTTGTTGGCAATGCGAGGTGAGATTTTCCCACCATATGGCATGAAGTGCCACTGAACGCCATAAAAATGTTTGTGACCATATACTCACAGGAACGAGGCCAATGATTAGAATCATATCTGCAACAACTACACCTAACTTCGGTATATTAAGGTGCAAAATAGTCGGACTCACACTTCAGCAGTACAACATTCAGCAACCAAAACTTTCCATTCTTTTTGTCCTAATTCTTAGTTTGTTTTTTTAATTTTTTATATGGTCTCAATTTCAAGAACTTCACTTGCTGTAGCACTTGGCAAAATGTGTGGTGCTGCAGTGACTTATACTTTTTAAGACCCATTTAGCAATTTCACTTTTCAGTTTTTGGTACATATGTTTTGAATAGGAATAGGATTTTTATCCTGTGTAAATAGAATTGGTACTGCAGCGTTTCAGAAGAACACCAATTAGACTTTAAGTTTATTAGTTTATTAAGATTAAATTTTATATGTCCAGCTCTTTTTGCTGGGACAGTATATCTTTCCAAGCAAAAGGTACTAGAGGAGACTGGAGTGTTCAGTGTAGGAAGCCTGTCTTAAGGCTTGTGGAACAGGAGAGAAATGCCACCCCAGGCTGCCGTACACACCGATGCCTTAGTGGTTCTGGTGTTTTACTCATTATTCCCACATGTTAAGGAAGCCTCCTGTTCTTTAATTGGGCTGAATCATTTTAGTCAAGCTTCTGCCATTTTGGTTACTTTCTGTCTTTATTTCTGGGCCAAAAATGTGTGCTCTTTTGTACGATCTTTGAATTCCGGGCAGACAAAACGGTCTTGAAATTGGACTAACTGGTTAATGTAGTATTTCGACAGTAATGCTTTATCCTTTCTTTGTTTAATTCATAAGACTAGAGTGATGAAGAATTGGGCTATATTATGAAATATTTCCCACTAAAAGTAATAAGATTCATGAGCTATCCCTGAATCGCTCCTTGTAAGGGAAGGTACAGGATGTTCACCGAGACATTTTTTTTAGTGCTTGACTTAAAAGTCTGCTTGGATATACATTCTAACTGAGAATGTTCTGGAGAGACCGTTTTAACCTCGGAGCTGAGCTTGCAGCTGTCGTTGGTTCTGCCTTTGAGGAGGTATCAAAAAGGTGTTTTATCAATGTCTGCAGCTTAGTTTGATGTCTTCCAGCCTGAACTGGCCTCTTTCTACTCTAACCAAATGGAGCACCTTCAGAAATTAGTTTTATGTTAAGACCCTGGTGGGAGTAAGTAAACTGTTGGTCTCTACCAGTTTACAACGGCTGGTCTGATCAAATTCACTGTGTGCGGGTAGAGAAGGGTTCCTTTCAATACTGGTCGCGCTGCGATTTTCAATATGGCCGCTTTGACAGCCATCTTGAATTTGGTTTTCATCTATTTCCAGGAGAACGAGTAATCTGATTAAATTTGAATTTGCTGTGTGTGTTGATGGTTGACAGAGGGAGTTTCCTTCAGAAAAAGGGTGCACTCTACTGGAAAATTTAAAATGGCTGTCAAGGCAGCCACCTTGAACTTGGTCTCTGTTCTTTGTCAATCTCAAGAGAACAGGTAACCTGATCAGATTCAAATTTACTTTGTGTGTCGGGGTTCCTGCTGCTCGTGCTCATTTTAGTCATTTTTTCATCTCTGATGTGGTGGTTTTACAGGTTAACCTCACCTGCATTTCCTGACCTTTTTCCTCCAACAGCACAGCTTCCAAATTTTCACTCTCTCTTTGAAACGAGTGATGTCCACACATCGATGCAAGGCTTTCAATTCAGTTGCATGAGTTTTAATACCATTTTATTTAGGCTTGCATGAGGGCAGGGGATATTTTTCAGATTCTTTTGAATATTTGAAATTATGTAGTATAGACACTGGCTTACAAAGTGCTCCTCTCCTAATCTCTCCACCGTAGGTCGTTTCCGTCAGATTGAGGTTCTCACCACTGTGGCCAACGCCTTCTCTTCACTCTACTCCCAAGTGTCAGGCGCTCCGGTGCAGAAGATCGGGACCAGCGACCCGGAGCCCAAGGAAGTACCGCTGCTCAGCAGGAACAACTCGGCCCTGAACGCCGCCAAGCTTCTGAAAAAGACGTTCACCCGGCGTAACCTGCTGGCGGCGGCGGACGAGGCTCTGGCGGCCCGTGTGGAGGCGGAGAGCGGGAAGGAGTCGAGCGAGAGCTCCCGCGAGCAGGCGCCGAAGTCCAAGGAGCAGCAGAGTCTCACGACAGTCACTGAGGAGGGAAGAGCAGGCGATGCTCCCAAAAGCGATCTGCCCAACGGCAACCTCCTCGATCACAGCCTGCTGAACGGCAGCCCACCCATCGCCAATCTGCCCAACGGCGACCCGCCCAATGTCGGTATTCCCGATGACCCGCTTAGTGCCAGCCTACCCAGTTGCAACGAGGAGGAACCGGTTGAGGACCCAGGCTTGACCCCTCCAAAGGATTCCAGCCTCGCTGCCGAGCACGATTCGGATAAGCACGGCGATCAGGCGGTGACGTCCACGCCGACGAAAGAGCCGTCCGCCCAGCGAGCGCACCCGAGCATCACCCACCTCCTCTCACAGGCCAAGGATTCGTTTGAGATGGAAGAGGTATCGTGTCCGAGCGCCCAAAGAGCCATACGATCATAGATAGATGATCTTGCATACATTATAGCCACATTAGCCTGTTGTAGCTCAATGCACTGCTTTCCTCTGGTAAGGATTCTTCATGTATATTTTTAGTGCAGCACATCAGTTATAAAATGAAGTAAGTGTTAAGTATGATTAAAAAGGTTACAGGCCGACACCTGGTGGAATTAAAGCCTCTTTCTGTCTCCTGTTTTTCCTCATTATGCGCACTAGGACATGGGAATGTTCAGTAAGTTCTCCTCTGTGGAAGTTGCCTTGATTTTTTCAGGCTTAATAGCTTCAGCGCTGTGGACTTAATGCTGTTTTCTTTAGGTACAAAGCAACGAAGGCGAGGGACTTACAGGGATCATTGGCTCTTCGAAAAAGGGAAATGGTGAGTGTGCAGCGCTGGGGGAAGCCGTTTAGCGTCTGTAGAAAACCCGTTCCCTTATCTCACTTTAACATACACAGGACGAGAGGATCATTCGCTTCCCTTTTTTAACATTGAATTAAATTGTTGCATCTCAGAAATGTATCGCAAAGAATAAGAACATGATTTTCCCTCTTTATTCATTGGTTCTGTTAAATTCTGATCACAATTAGACTTGATAGTTTCTTAATCATACAACCTGTATGAACACTTCTGAGAGTCCTTGCAGTACGCATTGATTTACTATCACAAGGCTTCTATCAGACCTTTTGAATTTGAATATCTGATTTTTCCACATTAAATAAATAATTTGCGCGTAAATTCTAGCCGAAACAGTCCTCCGTAGAACTTGGTGTTAATTTCTGCAAAGTTTCAGTTTTACATATCTCCTGCCCCCTCCTGGTTAAAATGAGAAGGGCAGTTAGAAGCCCTGTAAATGGTTTCAGAGGGCCACACACAGAGGTCTGTGTTCTAATTGCATAAATCACTCTTTCTGTGTATTGTTCCATATACATTTCATTTTGAAGCTACATTACTTATGGAGGAGTACAAGTCGATCAGTGTTGCCGTCCTGAAACGGAACAGTGTACCTTTTTATGGAAGGGGGATTATGTTATGGCAGTGTATGTCCTTCTGTCCCAGAAAGGGTAGCTTCGTTCTGAAGTTTCCTACCATTCTGGTTGAATTTTTTGAACACTTGGTTGTATTGTCTGTTACGTGTTGGTGATGTGCACATTGTAATGTGATTCTACTGGGATGATTTTTGCTCTAGTTAAGGCCCCTGACTTAAAAGGCTTGGCTTTGTTTTCATCCTGAGACTGTATGCATCTTCTGAAATCAACACCTCCTGTAGTTTTTGGTAGAATTTTTTAAAAACTTGGTGTAATTACACCGCCCTGCATTACTTTTGCTGAATGAAATCCAGTACTTGTTTCTTACTAATTTTGGGGGGCTGATTCCGATTGCAATTCCATTGCATGATGTGCATGTCATAGCGTTGTCAGGTGAGAACTATTTGTTCAATTCTTGGCTGATTTCCACATGTATGAATGATTCTAAAGACATTATTTCATGCCTAATCCTGATTTCAGGCTGAGTAATACGTTGGCCACTGACAGAATAAAATGCAAACATGATCCAGATGTTTTCTGCTACATTTATGGGTGTTTCACCTCACCCAAACAACATTTGTTGCCATTTTGATCAGTGAATAAAAGTTGATATATATGATGCAATACGGAAAATGCTCATTTTTATTTTGTAAAAAAAAATTGTACGTGATAGAAATTTTTAACTTGCATTTTTTAACTCTGCATCCTCAAATCACGGAATAAGAAGCCTTTTTGGGAAATCAGCGGAATTTTTTCTTTAACATGTTGGGTGGTGTTATTTGATATGCATTGAAGGTAAGCAAATCGTAATATGATTCTGCTTGGAAGATTTTTGCAAGAGTTACTGCCCCTGACGTCTGATGCTTGATTTGGCTCTTATCATGAGATGGTAAATATCTTCTGAAGTTAACTCCTAGTTTTAGTCAAAAGTTCCTGAATATTGGTTTGATTGTTTGATATACATTTATGATATGCATATGGAATATGAAACGGCGAGGGATGTTGTGTTCTCAGAGCACTCTTGTCGTATGGCCGGACGTCGAGTCGGGGATACTGTGGATCAGTAATCGTTAAGCCGCGTCTGCTGCAGCATGCGTAGATGTTTCTTGTGAGCGTTCAACAGGTCACAGTTCATTTATGAATACATTTCATATTTGGCGTGGACCATGCATGTGGTGAGGTCACAAAGCTCGATTTTGGGAGTGATTGCTTTAGGGTGTCTAGAGATGAATGTCGTCCTGCAGGCGACCGGTCTAGTTTACCTTCCTGAAGCCGCCCCAGCTCTGACCTTCATACGTGTCCCTCTGCCCCCGCAGAACCCCTGCTGAGAATGGCCAGTCAGCACTCCGACAGCAGCGGATTCGCCGAAGACCCCTCCACAGACGGCTCCGCTAACCATCTGAAGGTACACAGTGTTCGCCTGTTCAACTCCTGCACACCAGATCAGTGTGGGTCTGTGCTGAAGATGTATAAATTCTGAGAGTGAGGAAATATTCTGAGGAACCTTACAGTTTTAGTGATGTCACATGAATGCTATCATACAGGGCCTTTCGACTTGCTCTGGTTGACTGATTACAATCAAAGTAGCCTCCGCCTCCTCGGCCCTGTACCCCGCAGTTCTGTTTTTCTGTTTTAAATCTCTTTTGCTGCCTTAAGCTTCATGGCTGCATTTTTTCTGTAGCTGTCAATAGCAAGGAAAAGGAAATTCTAGAGTTGACTCTGGTTTCGTAACAAGCCTGTTTGGCTTGTGCTTTCACTACGCTGTACATTTGCTTCTTTCCTGCAATTGCAATGGTTGGCTAACTACAGTCACTGCCCTGAAACCTCGTCTCATCCCACCCACTGTAGCCACACAGACCTCTCCGCACACAGAGGAGAAAATCTTGCTCAGAAATGTTCCTGTCATTCTACAACTGCAATTCAGACTTCTTTTTGACAAAGACATACTTTTGACACACTGTACCTATCCAAGAAAATCTTATCACGCTACAGTAGGCGTTCCCTTGGTCTGTCCTTCCTTATATACCAACTGCTGACATCAGTTCCGCAACTTGCCCAAACATGCCCTACAGGTTCTATTTACCAAACTACTGCGAAACCATAATGGGCCTATAACTTCAAATCCAGTAGTGATTGATGAATGTTGATTCATATTTGGAATCGGCGCTCTCTATTTCATGAAAATCACATCTTTTACTCCAATCTTTATCACAGTTCATTATTATATAGCCCTACATCAATATACAAAATACCAAATTCTGTGACAAGAAATCGTTTCATGTGAAATTTATTCCAGAATAAAATTAATTTATGTGGCATTATCATTTAATTATTTTTTTAATGGTAAACCTTGTAAATTCTGCCAGGGTTATGAAAACTTATGAGCAGAGCTGTATGTGTTTAGTTTTAACTACAAATGGTGAGAGTTTGGAACAGGAGGAGATGAGGGTGTTTCCGCTGTGTATCAGAGGGAGAGGAGAGGGTGTTTGACCTTTGTTTATAGATGTTTGACCCTTGTTTACGGATGTTTGACCTTTTTGTGTCATGTGCTGTGGTGTTCAGGTACAGGAGAGCTCCGACAGCTGTGACAGCGAGACCACAGTGACGTCAAATGCTGGGGATCTGAACACCCCCCTTGCCCTGGACCACCCCGCCTTCCAGAAGCTTCAGGGAGAAGATCAGAGTTTGATGGTCATCAACGCTGACCGTCCTGCAGGAATGGACAACCTGACCTCCCAGGAGCTGGAGAGAGTAAATGGGGGTCAAACGGTCACTGGTTCAGATTCCAATGTGGAGCCGAGCGCTGGCTCACCAGGAGGCAATGAGGACAATCCCGATGGCGAAGAGGAAATGAAGGCCATTGAGGAAGAGGCTGATCAGAAGAGGCTGGTTGAGAAGGAGGTGGATGAGGAAAATGTTGGTGAGGCGCAGGTGGTTGAGACGGAGAGTGTTGAAGATGGGGGAGCAGAGGAGTTAATCCCTGAGTACATCCCTCATCCAATCCCGCAACCCACCGAGAGGGTAACGCTCACGCCCCAGCCTGTGGAGCCGAGGTCCCCCGAGGGACCGGGCTCTCCAGCAGAGCCTGAGGGTCCGGCCCAGGTCCGCAGTGCTGTGGAAGCTGGCTCTGAGGATGCGGTTGACGAGGCGCCTACAAATGAACGCGGTCCTCCGCAGGAGGTGTCCGAAGTGAGCCAGGAGCACAAAATACAGGTTCAGGCGAGGGTCCAGGACCCGCATCTGGGCCGAGGGAGGTACCCGTTGAGGCGAGCCAGCTCGCTGCCCGTCTCCCTGCTCAGCCCCGCCAAGGTGGTGTCCTCCGTCAAGATCCAGCTCCGCCCGGGCAGCGCGCACCGCTGCACCCCGCCCTCCTTCACTTACCGCTACGCCACTGAGGACGGGGAGGACGACACGGGGTCCATTCTGGAGGAGGACGAGGATGAGGAACAGGAGCCCCGTCACCCGAGCATGATGATGGACTCTGGTCCCAAGGAACGGGATCTTCGAGACGAGCTGCGGGCGGAGGACGTGCACCTCGGCCGTATGCCCCGCTATCCGATGCAACCCTCAGCCCACCTGACCCACTCCATGTGCTCTCTGCACAGTGTACCGCCTGACTGGCCTGAGCACCCGGCCTGTGACCTGCCCCGTTCCTGGAGCACCTGCAGCATGCCAGCCCTGTCTGCTCACAGCGCCCCCTACGGGTCACCTGGCCTCCAGCCCCACAGCGCCCCGCACGCCATGCCACGCCCTCCACCGCACACCAGCCCCCATCGCCTGCCACACCCCGCCCCCCACAGTGCGCCTTACGGACCGGCTCTCGGCCCCTCGCCCTACGGCCCTCAGGGGCCACCTCTCGGCCACTTCCCTGGTCTTCCCTACAACTACGGCATCATGCACGGCAACCGCTATCATTACCCTCCGAACCCCGCCTACTACCCCCCATATGGCCTCTTAAACTGCTGCCCCACCCACCACGCAGCGTGGAGCCCCCTGGCGGCCTCAAACCCCAGCCCTGCCCGGCTCGCCCAGCCCCCGTCCGGAGTGGAGATGCAGCTGAGGCGGGTTCTGCATGACGTCCGGAGCGCCGTGCAGAACCTATCTCAGGTGAGTCCTCCTGATCGAGTTGGTACAGTCATGGAACACATGACCACTGAAGCTCTGCGGAAACACCGGTGCAGCCAACGGAAGGTCGTGTTTGAGTGCACATTGTTGCTGCTGGTGATCTAGAGATCTCCCTCCAGTAATATTCATGTAAAAGCCTATTACAGAGTAGTAAATAAAGAGAAAAGCAGTGTTTTTCATACATAGAAGCCCTTTCAGCTGAACTTCTTGCACTGCTGTAGAATACCAGCAGCCAGCAGCCATTCCGCTACCCAATCTGCACCAGCCGCGCGACTGAAGCTAAGCAGGTGTGGGCTTGGCTAGTACTTGGATGGGAGACCACCTTGGGAAACCAAGCTGCTGCTGGAAGAGGTGTTGGTGGCCAGTAGGTTGCAATCTTCCCTCTGGTGGAATAATCCCCAATACCCCAGTGCAGTGATGGGGACACTGTACTGAAGGAAACGCCGTCTTTCAGATGAGACGTTAAACCGAGATCCTGACTCTCTATGGTCATTAAACTTCCTGTGACACTATTCGACAAGAGTAGGGGGTTCCCCGGTGTCATGGCTAAATTCCAAACCTGGCTCTTTCAACCTGTCACCTAATCATCCCCAGATCTAATTGGCTGTGCAACTTGTCCTCTCTCTCTCTACCTCAACCCTCCAGAGCTCCCTAAAAAAAGAGATTTCAATCTCGATGGGACTTTCCCTGGTTAAATAAAGGATAAATAAAATAAAAAATACATTTCTCCACCTTGTTCTGTGAGTTTGTCACACTGTAGTATGCATCAGACACGAGGTGACTACAAATCCTTTCAAGTGGTGCAGAAGGCTATTTCTCAAGGCAATATTATCAGGTAATCTGGGTAATCATGCATAGTAACATTTGGAACAGAATCTTTTCCCTCGGCCTGTGCTGTAGATTCGGAATGGTTAAGTTGATATGAAGATGTGGTAGAACACTTCTCTTGAGGTAGAAAATGAAACTCTGGGTCTTGGCATTAAATGTCATAATACTTCAAAATTCAGGTCACCACACAGTACAACTTGTAACATCTTTGTCCTGTATTGATGTTTTTGGTATTGTTGTCTGTGACTGTGCTGAAGTGAAGAGTGAGTTTATGGTGAGGGCGACCAGGGATGATTGTGCAACGGTTTCCTCTGATATGCATCGAACAATGAGTGTGCATAATACACACTGAGTGTTATGTGCTCTTCAGCCTTGCACGCCAGCCTCTCGTGACCCTCGCCAGTATAAAAATTCTGCTTCTGAATGAAAATACATTCCTTTTGAATGTTTTCTTTTTCTTCTTTGTTTGTCCTCATAGTTAAGACTGGGGTTCTTTTATAGAGTAGATCCACAACGCAATAAGGGCAGGCCTGTAGCTTAAAGTAATGCCATATGTAAACTTACTCCAGAATTTTTCTGTTCTTGTGGAAGATAACTGCAAACCAACTGATCAGCTTTTACGGAATGCTGTGTCAGTCTGCGTAAGATGGTGTCAAGTTGAGGGTCTGGCATAACCTTGCGGATGAAAACGAGCACCCAAAAAGTTTTCTAGCACGTTGGAAATAAAATCAACCACGCAACATGACATACCTCAACATTAGAATATGCAGCATGCTGTAATCTGCTGTCAATACATCAGAATATGTGAGACACATGACAACATTTTAAAAAACACTCACCTCAAGCTAAATAATTCAGTGTTTGTGACAAGTTTTCTAGCTTGGTGGAAAAAAGTTCGCCATAGTGGAATGTGTATTTTCTCGTGACCACAGAGATCCACCTCCGCGTAAATTTGCAGATCCTTACTGTTACATGCAGAGCGCTATGCATTCCAATACCATAATAGTTTATTCAAATGTATGTTTGCCAAATCCCTCATGCATAACTATACTGCATAGTGGATCTACCCTGTAACTCCAGTGACATAACACCACGTACTACAGTGCTGCAACTGCCAAAGGAAGCAGATCACAAACATGTCCAGCTGTACTCGAGTATTTCTAGTGGTATCCTGCCTATGTTTTTGAGGAGTATAAACTCAAACGGGCCATTTCTCATTTGCTATGTCTAGATTTTTCGGCATGTTAACTTGAGCTATAGCAAAGATTGTATGGCAAGTTTAGCTAACTTACTTGCACTGTTAACTCTGTCAGCAACTAGTTGGGTGCTGGTTTCTGACTTGAATTCTTTATAATGCTCCGTTAACTCCTCTGGTGCTTCTCAAAAACAAGGTGGGTCTAAATTGCGTCATAATCTGGGCACAGAGATATGTGGTTTAACCAGGACTAGACTGGGATTAAACGTAGGCCCTGGATTTGTGCTGGGCTTGTCTGAGCAGATTTTGCAGACACCACCCTTTCTGGTATTCCCCTTCAGTATCTACCAGCTCCTAATCCCGCCCCTCGACTAAATCAAAAGAAGGACGATGAGTTTACTCACTCGGTCAAACAGTGATGCCGGGGTCTAGCTGTGGCTCCTGGGAAAGGTTCAGGGTGGAGTCTGTGGGTGTCAAAGATTTCTGGAGGGGTGACAAATCCCCCCAAAATGAAGCGGTGATTTAGTGATGGCTTTTTGCGACTACTTCGTTTATTTCCTAAAGGTTTGGTGTAAAATTATTGGCATACCTACTGCTGTATGTTTTGGCATGACTGAATTAGCCTGGAAAATTGGATTTTTATTTTTATGTGCAGACAGGTCCATAAGTATTTGGACAGTAAGGCAATTCTAATCATTTTAGCTCTATGTGCCACTGCAGTAGATTTGAAATGAATCAATAATGTGCTTGTAGGGTAGACTTTTAATTGAAGAGTTTTTCCAGATATACTGTGTGCGAGGGTGTAACCTACGGGCGGGATGGGGGGGACGCATCTGCCCCAAAACTGAAATCTTGCAGTCTCGTTCCCCCCCCCCAATGAGCTGTGATAAACGAAATATCACTGTAAAACTAAAACGTACTCTCGCGGACACAAGGGTTTCAGTCATTTTGTCCCCTTAATCCTAAACTAACTTCTCCTCCATTGATTGTATGTACCGTGTAGCAATCACAACCATATTTATTCATCGCCCCTTTGTTTTAGGGGCTCAAAAGTATTTGGCGGTGGTAATTTCACTGAAGGAAATTTTGACACTCTGAGAAAACCTGTCCATGACTGACTGCAGTTGTTTCTCTGTAACCTCATCTGAGGAGTGAATGTGCGTCTCTCCTGATGCTGACTGATTGTGTCGTTTCCCTGAGCAGAGTCCCTCGCTGCAGGGGGAGGATGTCGTGGACCCAGTGTTCAGGCCTCACAGAGCCGTTCAGCCCCTGTATGAGGTATGTGGCCCCGTCTTCGACATTACGAGCTGTGTGATGTTCCCTGTGTCTAAAGCTTTACCTGAGCTGTGCGCCACTGAGCAGCCAGACTCTCATTTCATGAGGTGATGCTCTGTTGCAGAGTTAGCTTTGCTAGTTCACCAATAGAAAGCATTAACAATCAAATTCAGGCCTTCGCCCTTGACTAGGGACGTTTCCTCCTTAAGCCGCTTTCACACTGGACGCGAAACAAATTTTTCGCACGACAGATTACATTCAAAGTCAATGCACAGCCGCGAATACACGCGCGTGTATTCGCGTCTGTGCATTGACTTTGAATTTAATCTCTCGTGGGAAAAATTTGTTTCGCGTCCAGTGTGAAAGCAGCTTTAAGCTGATTGTTGATGCACTGGACTAATAAACCTTTGTATAAGAGTGAGGATGGAGTTAAATCTCGATCTGCAAAAGTTTCACTCTCGTCAGCTCAGTATCACCAGCTGTGAGTCGTGCAGTTATCAGTCCAGTGGTTTTCATGTGAATTTTGAAATTCGATCTTAGTAGAAATGCCTGAAAATTGGGGGGGGAAAACCCTGACTTAGTGCAAAAATAGTTTTACATTTGGCCTTGTAGAAAGAGTTGGCATATTCATGAAGAGAAAATGTGATGCAAGGTTATGAAAACCAAGACTTCACAAGCCTCCACTCCAAAACACTCAACCAGGGCGGCTGTCACTCTTTATTACACATTTTTGTTGCTCCCTCTTATGAATATTTGCACAGCAGTAGTTGATGGAACTGCTCACATTTATTCTTTCTTTTCCCAGTTTTTTTTAACTGTCATTACATTGTTGCAGAATATTTTGATGGAACTAAATGCACCATCTGTAGTATCTACTCCTGCTGAAGTGAGGTATTATTGTCATCGTTCAAAACAGCCCTCAAAACCCACCTTTTTAGACTTGCTTTCCCTATTTAACTTATTTTTAACTCCCTTTTACTGCTTTTTGCTTTGTTTTTTTTTTTTTTTTATTCCCTTTACTAGTTTTATTCTATTAAAGTTGTTTTCTTTTTTTGTAAAGCGACTTTGAGTATCTTGAAAAGTGCTAAATATATGACATGTATAATAATAATAATAATAATGATAATAATAAATTATTATTATAATATTTAGATCCTTGTGTAACACACATTTTGATCCCCCTGTGTCTCCTCAGGACACTATCCAGGAGCTGCAGGTGATCAAGAGTAACCTGAACGTGTTCCGCACGCAGATGATGGACCTGGAGCTGGCGTTGCTGAGGCAGCAGGACATGGTCTATCAGCACCTGTCTGAGGAGGACCGGTGCGTCTCGCATAATGGAACTGTATCTGCGTGTCTCTCTCAGTTGGCTGAGCTGTTCGGTGTCATGTTCCTTATTCTGCTCAATATGAAATTTAATCTTAAATAAATGCTGGGATTCACTTGCACATCTGTTCCCCGTTTGCTGAAAAATTTGTTTGGAATGTTTGGAATTGTAAAACAATCAATAAAGAGAAAATCTGGCGGACGGTTATGAAAACCAGTGCTTCACATGGTTCCTTACCGAAAGGCCCAACAAGGGCAGCTGTCTCTCTTTATTACACATTTTTGGTACCCCTCCCTAAGAATATTAGCTCAGCATTAGTTGATGGAAATGCGCTCTGATTTTATTTTCTTTTCCCAACTTTTTGAAGTTGGCATTGAACTGGTGCAAAATATTTTGATGTAACTACATGCGCAATGTTAAGTAGCTATTAACCCTTAGAGCGCTGAAATAAATGTTTAAAAAATTATAAATTAAATTATCTTGTGCTGTTGAAAACCTATCATGTGGCATGTGGCTCTTTTAAACAAGTTGTCACATAATAGGTTTTTATACACTTTGATTTTGATATCTTACACCACTGAGTAACAATAGCTGCATTTAGCGCTCTAAGGGTTAACACTGGACTGAGATAATATTATATTTCAATCCTTGCATTATGCAGGTTTGGAATTTGTAAAGTAATCATTAAGAGAAAATGTGATAAAAGGTTATGGAAACCAAAGGTAAACATGCTTCCACTCCAAATGACCGAATAAGGACAGCTGTCACTCTTTTCTAAAGAACAGTTTCGCTATTTGTAGGCTCACGTACCATTTTTTGGTTGAAGACTGAATTGTGCGTGTATGTGCGTGTTTTCTCGTCTGCAGACAGGAAGCTGAGCACCTGCAGAATTTGCGTACGGCAGTCAGGCGGGAAGTCCAGGAGCTGGAACTGCAGCTCGAGGATCGTCTGCTTTTCCTGGATGAGCAGTTGCGCACCGCCCCCTATCGCCACCCAGTGGTGAGTGTATGCAAGAGCTACCACTCACACACAAACAGCACTGGCTGATGTTTGGTTCTTATATTTATTTCAGGCTTACTTCTGAAAAATGCATTTGTTCATAATTAGTATCTGTAGATGAAATAACTAAATGATGTGATTCACCACTTCAGTAGAACTGCATCAGGATTTCTTTGAAGGCTCTGAATGTCTAAAGATTAATTTCTTTTGTTTTTTTTTAAAGTAAAAATGCAGCCAATCTAGGGTGGTTTAGTTTGGCCATTTGTAATAATAAATATCAGTATTGTCTTTCACTTTCAAGATCATTGACAAAACTTTTTTTTTTTTTTTTAACCTTCTGCGGAAGCTGCAGGGTATCTGACCATTAGAAGGGTTGTGGTTAATTTTGACAGTCTCAGGGCACATTGAAGGAAATGAGGACATTTTAGAAATAAAAAAAAAAATCACTTGGAGTGTTACTGAAGTAAAGCATGTTATTGTGAGAAGAAATGTTTGTTGGTCTGCTAGTGATTTTTAAAAATGCAGATGGCCAATATATTGGGTATGTATGGTATTTACAGTTTGTGTCAGAAGTGGACTTGTCCATCAGGCCCTGTGAGAGCACCCAAATCCTTATTTTTAAATATTAAACACTTTTTCATTTAAAGGAATATTTTGACAACTTTGAATATAGGGCTTAATGTGCAGTTTCCAATGTGTACAAAACATTTAACAATTTGCTCACCAAAACTCCATGCCTCTGTGATGAATAGATGTTTTTAAATTAACATCCCCGAGAAGAAATTTCACAGCAATCTTACCGCCAGCAATGTTTGTACACTTACTGCTACATTACTAGTAAGTAGTAGCATTAGCAGTGCCGGTAATATTGGCAGCAAAAGTAACATTGACCAACAACTAGTTGGCACAAAAAAAAAAAAATCACAAAAATAGCCCCCCACAGCCTGCATTTGCCATGGGCCCCATAATCACAAATTCCACTGCTGATTTGTGTTGATGAATGATTGAGTTCACTTGTTTTGTGTCACTTGCAGGAAATTTCCAGAGGTCACAGTTTGGACAGCCCGTGCAGTACCCCTCCCATGAACGTGTCTGAGCCGGTGAGTGTTTGGCAGTGCAGGTTCTAATGACTGAATCAAGGGTCCCGCTCGCTCTAATCTGCACTGCTGCCATTTTAGGGGTTGTGTGTGAGCTTTATGCTCTGTGTTTGCAGGTGTCGGAGCTCCTGAGGGAGCAGCTGTCCCTGCAGGCCGAGCTCGGGTTCGAGGGGAGGGCCGGGTCTGTCCCTCTGTCGGCACACAGCAGTTCCTCGGGGCTGGTCAGCCCTGGCCAGCCAAGCAGAGCCCGGGGCCCAAACGGGCCTGAGGTGTACCGCTCCTCTGTGTCGCTAACGCCCACCTTACCGCCGCGGCCCCAGGCCTCAGAGACCCCGCAGAGGGCAGAATCCACACCTCCTTCTGCTCCTCCAGAGGAGCGAGAGGCAGCGGGACCGGAAGGAGCAGCAGGAAACACCCAGTTCCAGCAGCTGATTAAGGAGGTGCGGGAGGGGCAAGGGGCCGCAGTTTCAGCCACCGTCAGCACCAGCTTTGGCTGCATTGGTGGCCGACGCTGTGGCATTTTTGACATTCGGTGCTTTCAGAATTTATTTAATTTTGTCTGAGAGTTATTGTTGTTGGCTCGGTCAGTGTCGGTGTGTACGTCGGTGTTTCCAGACCATAACTCAGAAACTGCTCGATATTTACCAAATTTTTGTGGGTGCATCGATCGGCTACTAACTTAACCCATTTAAACCGGGACAGCGTGTGCGCATTTTAAGAACGTGTCGTTGCCGACACAGATATGCGCGTAATTTTGAAAGTACCGTAATTACTGTAAGTTTTGCGCGATAGAAAAAAAAATTCCAACTGTTCCTGAAAGCTGAGAAGCTGTGCTTCAGCCCAAATACAGGTTACTATGGTAAACATGGCAGCATGATTCTCTACTGGGATTTTTGCATTAGGCCTTAAAGGGTTAACTGGTGCCTTTTGCTATTTAGGGGTTTCTGGGGAGGGCTGCGAGAGACATTTGTTTTTTACGAGTAAAAGCACACTTCACTTTTTCATTTAAATCATTGAAATTGAAATTTAAAAGCCTGTGCCTCCCACTTTGTCCTGCTGGAAGTTGGATTGTTGTTACACGCTCACCACTGATAAAAAACAGGTTCACCGTGCATCTTACCGCTAAAGTCAGCTGAATCAGCTGCTAAACAGCTCATGGACAACAGATATAGAGAGGGACAAAGGAGACTGGAGCACAGTGATAAACTAGATAACTTGGTCGCCACAGGGCCCAAGTCGTGTATCTCCCCGATCCCCAAATTTCAGACAGAATGGCTGCCGGCAGCCATATTGGACGTCCAAAATTGCCGAAAATCGGTCTTGAGCATTGTCAAATAAAAATCTTCGCCTGTGCAAAATTAGAAAAAATTTCTGTAATAATTGTCGCTTCCAGAGCCCGGAACAGAAAATCTCTGCGGTGGTGGCGGCGGCAGCCCCGGAACTAAACCATAGTATCTCCCGACTATCGTCGATGGGGAGATACAATTAACAGCCTTTATGGTGCAAACTGATGTTTGTGTGTTTGCAAAACCTGCAGTCTTTATCTGGTGAAATATAACATTTTTAATTCTTCTATAGGTGGGTTATATTTAGTAAACATTGACATAGTAAACATTGACTGTGTTAGGTTCTTAGATTTTAGATCTTAGTTTTTCCAGGTTTGCATTTTGATCCATTAATTATCTTTGTATCAAATTGTCAGCTGAATGAAAATCCTCTTTTTCTCCACTCATCCAGCATTTATCATGACGCGCATGATGTTTTTGATTTTTAAATTAAACCATGTACATTTAGCAAACTGACAGCAGAGTGGAAAGTACATTTTTCCGGTTCATTCTTGGATAGCGGGAAATAGTTTGGGCTGGACTTCTTAGTAACCCGTTTTCCATTAGTAAACTCTCATGGGATGATGTGATAAATGTAGTTGACTGGAATATTTAGAGCCCATCTTGTGAGAATCTGTTAGGGCCGTTTCAACAGTAGAGTGTCGATCAGCACTGAGACAGGTGCCTGTAGAACTGAGTCAGGCTTTGGCTTTTTTTGTACCTTCTGAATGGTTAACATTTGTTTCTGCGGTCATATTTTTGTCCTCAGATCAAGCAGAGTATTGCTGATGAAATCCGGCAGGAGATTGTCAGTGATCTTTTGGCTGCCGTGTTACCAAGGAGATCACCTGCTGCAACGCAAGAGCACAATCTGTGAGCAAGGTAATGGACATAACTTTGTTATTTTATAATGCAGTAGTGACTTCTTACTATGTTCCTGGAAATGTTCTATCCTAGATAAATTGTGACTTAAGATCTTAAGCTGTTTAATGGGGTGCATTCTTTTAGAAACTATATTATTTATCTACTGGCTAGTTAATTACCACGGGTCATTTCAGTGTTTAAGGGGCCCTATGAAATCTACTTTAATTTCTCCCTGATTCTGTTTTATCATTCCCAAATTCCATGTTTTCCATTTTAATTTTTCTGAACTCTATTTCATACGATTTAAGTACGCTTTTTCATCAGAAACGTGGTGTAGTCATGTCGTACATGAAAAAAGTTTCAACAATTCAATTGGAAAATATTCAAAATGTAATGAATGTCAGTAAATTTGATGCAACACAATATTGCACAAGTGCTTCAATACAGTCATAAAACTGTTATAAAACAAAATATTCCATACTTTTGAAAAATAAAGCGCTTCACTGCACTAGCTGCATTGCACTAATAACTAGCTTTTTAATAATAGTCATAACTATAACTATTGATGCTATACACAAAGCTTCAGTGGACAGTGAAAAATCTTTGTGGAAAGATTTCTATGTGCGGTCATGGGTTACATGGGTCTCTATTATTGCTATTATTAATGAGAGTGATTATCATTTGTAGCTATTAAAAGCTGTGCAAGTGAAATTTGGTCAGACCAGGGTGTTACAAGTTGGCTTTCTAAGATTCAATAATAGTCTGTGTCATAAATCGTGAATAGCTAATACTCAGGTTCTGACGGCAAATAAATCTGTTTCTTACTGTTAATAGCTGCTCAGATGTATCTCTCAACAGTAAGTTGGCTACCTTTGGGATTAGATGTGTCTTTCACCGAGTGATATTGGTTGACCGTGTGTTAGTCTGTGTTGTGAACTTGTGGCAACGACTGACGATTGATCAAAAATGCTTGATGGTGTTCTTATGTATTGGGTATAATATTAGACGAACACTCAAGTTCACATCTTTGAACCTCGATTCTAGAATGAGAGAATCATGTTCCCCAAACAAGCGCCGCCTCATATTCTCGTATCTGACATTTGTGCTTGTTTCCTTTCATCTTTTGAGAAGTAAAGCACCAAACAAAATAAAATTTTGCAAAATTCCTCCATTGCCTGCAGCACCAAGTCGTTGCAGTGTCGCTGATGAGTTTATTTTTTCGTGATCACAACGGCCACTCGGTCGCCACTAGAACATTCATGAATGTTCTTCGATTTTAGTTGTACAATACCTGTTCATCAAACTATACACTTTAAGTGCAACAAGGAAACCCAGATTTTTATTGATAAATTGCGTCCCATTTTTGAAAAATTCGACGATATTTTGCTTTTTCCAATTCATTCCATTCTTTTGATCAAATTCTGCGACTCTGTCCTTGTTTTCCACTTTGAGGAAATCATAGGACCCTAAGTTTCATGGGTGAGTGCACAGAGGGATATACCCCAATATGTTCCACGTCACTTGGTTGTAAATTTTACAGGTAAAGACAAAACATGCTAGTAATATAGAGTGGGATGCACTGAAGTTACATTTAGGGTAACCCAGCTTAAACATAAATATACTTTCCCTTCTCTTACAGCCCAAGTTTCCCTGTGGATAAAACGAATGTCCCGAGCATTGGTGAAGGTCTGCACTGGGAGATGCCTTCCCCTGGCCCTCTGTGAGGTTGCTCACGTGTGTGGGCGAGCTCAAGACTGTGTGATGCCCACGACTTTGCCATGCATTATACACATAGCTGTTCAACACACTAGTATCCCCGTACACTGCTATGCTACAAGTCTCCATTCAGTTCAGTCCTGGAGCAGCTGGATGGTGCGTTCCTCATCTTGGACATCCTTAGAAGACATTTTACTTCTCCGTGTTTTCGATGACGGATAGTCATGGATTGTTCTTAAGGATGTGAAGCTGGTTGATGGCATGTTGAGGAGGCTTGAGAAGACATGGCCTGGTGGATGAGATGTGTGTTTGTGTGTGCGTGTATGGAGGGCTTATCTACTGTAATTAAAGCCTACTAAACCAATCCCTGTTTGGGGCCTCGGAATGCAATGCATTTCACTTGGAACTTGAACCTGCGCGTAACTACTGTCTTCAGGACATTTTTAAGCCGATGTTTGTTTGTGTTGCTTTTTTTTTTTGTTATAAAGATATTTATTTAAAATCATATTTTAAAATTCACATCTATTAGAGACTCTTCAAATGTAAAGCACCACTAATGTCACTTAAATGTACATACTTTAAATGAGCTGATTTGTGTCGTGAGGTTAGCGTGAATGGCAGTGGTTTGAACACTGGAGAACTAAATGGAGTTGAATGCACATGGGACTTTTGTCCAAAACTTTTAGCAATATTTTCTCTCAACATTCCATGCCTTTAAAATCTGTCATAAGTATGGGCTTGTATTTAAATCTACACTTTAGCGGCACAGCAGTTTTTCTTGAATGAACTTGAATGAACTGAATACACTTCTTCTAAGAGGGGTCTGGCATGCGTTACGCATCACACAACACTTTTATGAGGTCTATGTGAGCACTATGCTAATGCTACTGTAGCTGCCGTAAACTATTGAAAATTATACTACATTATCTTGCATCATCAGTGATGGCGCCGCTCGGATATGGTGTCATTTCATATTGTCACTTGCGAGAGTGCATAATGAAGTCAGGATTTGCACCAAATTTGTCTGTTGGCATGAGTCTGTTTATTGTGAGCGTATGGATGTGTTATGCAATTCACAAAAACGCGGTTTATGCAGTCTTAATTGCAGAAGCCCCTTCACAAAAAGGAGAAGAAATGTATTTAGAGATTTTATTTTTTTTTCTTAATTTCCGTAATTTCCGCCACATTGCTGTCAATGAATTACTACACGCTGTGTTAGTGGCATAAACACTAACCCCTCGAATTGTTCCTAATAATTAATCCTGATTCTGTGTTTGGTATCTTTCAGCTGTGAGTTTAACAATGAGCAGGTGCTGCTGTTCATATTTACGGAGCTCACATTTCAATCGTCTTATTTTCATGTTGGAAAGTCTATATCACAGAGCTGTTAATTCTTCTTCTTTATTTTTTTGCTATACTAATTCATGTATATTAACTGATGAGCACTTGTAAATTGACATAATTATAAAGGGAATCTGTTTAGTTTTGTGACCTGGGATGCATGATGAAGGCTTCTAGAGCAAAACATTAATAAAATAAAGGTCTATTTATTTTGAATACAACCTGGAGGTGTTTCTTCTGATTTGTCAAGATGGCAGCCGTGAGGTTTCCCCCGAAACCTGCTCTGCTGCAATGTCATGCACTTCACTTTTGTCAGTGGTATATGTCAGGAAATCATCCTTTCTATAGAAATACAACTGTGAAGAGTTGCTTAACATCAAGGGGACAGCATTTGGCAGCATCTGCCAACATTTCAGGGGATATAATGGATGTAAACAATACTGAACCACTATCATGGAGAAATACACATAGCACAGGGCGACTGAGAACTTTTTTGCTCTCCTGGTTCAGGAAACTGCCCAATCGGCTCCCTCTCCTGGCCCTGATTTTATACATTTGTTTTATTTTTGAGGGCTGCATACATTTTATCATACTAAAGATTTTGAAGGCAAAGGGTGGACCTACTATTGATACTAAATATCACGTTTTGCAAGGGTTTCTGACATTCTCTCCTGAGAGAATTCACTTAAGTTGCTTTAATTGGCATTTACATTCCACCACACATGAAAGCTAATGCAGCGATCAGCAAACTCTCGCGACATATCTCCTCTGTTGAGAACTCCAACCCTGACAGGTCTGTCTTAATGTTTGGTGTTTTTAATCCAGCAAACATGTCACTCAAATTTCCCAACTAGAAGCAACAAGTCACTTGCCATTGGTGAGAAAACCGAGCGCTGTTACATCCTGATTCCCGTTGCTTACTTTGCATTCCCGAGGGGGACGTCTACTGAGGAAGTCCTTTCACACTGTGTTACGTCTCACACTGAAATATAGAAAAAAGGCAAAGTACAACTGTAAATCCATAAAGGATACATGAAAATCTGTCTATTCTGGTCCATGGATGCCATTGAAATGCTTTAATAGTGCTTTGAATGACATCATTGCAGTATATATTAGCGCAGCTTTCGACTCCGTCGCACTCACTGACAGTGACATCATATATCAAGTTCTGCTACGAAACGTGCATTCTACCAATAAAAAACCTTTATTATACTATTCAAAAAAAGTAGGGGATATTGGATTTACAAGTACCATGAAATGCAGATCATGAGGTCAGGAAGGAAACAAATGACATAAAAACATTAAGGAAACATATGTCAATTTATTCGAAACCCTGTGTACAGTCAGTAAAGGACAGATTCTCCAGAATAAGGGTCGACACAAACACAGGGTCACTAAGCAAATTTACCACCATTGTGAAACAGAGTCAGTAGCGGGTAAAACCCCTCGGTTGGCTAGACAAGCTCGAATTCGGCACGGCATACTCCTAACGAGACGTCCCAGGTCATTTTGGGGAACGTTATTCCATTCCTGTTGCAATGCTGCAGCAAGTTCTTGGACATTGGCAGGAGGTTGTTGACGTTGGCGTAGCCGCTGTCCAAGCATGTCCCAGACATGCTCGATGGGGGAAAGGTCCGGACTGAGTGCTGGCCATGGTAATGTGGTGATATTCTGCTGCTGGAGGTAATCTGTAACGATCCTGGCCCTATGACATCTGGCATTGTCATCTTGGAAAATGAAACGGCGGCCATAACGGCGTGCAAACAGCACAACATGGGGTGCCAAGATGTTGTCCCGTAGTACTGCCCTGTGACACGTCCAGCAACAACATGCAAGTCTGTTCTGCCGGCAGCAGTGATGCCTCCCCACACCATTACAGATCCACCCCCATACGGATCATGTCTAATGACGTTAACGTCATGGAAACGTTCGTTACATCGGCACCAAACCCTCCTGCGTCTGTCAAGGAAGTCCACAGTGAACCTCGACTCATCTGAGAACATTACGTTGTTCCATCGGCGATTATCCCAGCGTTGATGATGACGACACCATTGAGTCTGGCCCTAATGTGACGATCCCTCAAACAGGGAATGACACGAGGACGTCGGGCGTGTAAGTGAAATCTGTGCAGACGATTCCTGATGGTCTGGCCACTCACTACCAAGCCAGTATCCCTTTGAAGTTGAGACCTTATCTGATTTGCTGTTGCCATACGATTTCTCAAGACAATAGTGCGGATGAATCTGTCCTGAGCCTCAGTTGTTGCCCTTGGTGGCCGGATCGTGGTCTATCCTGAACAGACCCTGTAGCACGATGTCTGGACCATAATCTGCTGATGACAGACTGGGATACATTCATTGCCCTTGCCACAACGACCTGTCTTGTGCCAACCTGTAGCATGCCAAGGGCACGTAACCTCTCCTCCTGTGTTAGACGGCGCATGGTGTCTGTTTAATTAACGACTTCAACCACTGATAATCTGATGCTTTCTCTTCAAAATCTTCCTTTACAGTGGCTCTAACCTTCCAATTCAGAGTCATGCAAATTTGTGGCACAACCCCCTTGATCATCAATAGCATCCCGTGCAGATCGTGAGAGTGTCATTGATGTGTTTGGGTGATGAATTTCTTTGGAAATGCTTCCTCAGTAAGGAACTATACAACATGGTTTCGTATCCCTTTGTATATGTGAAAATTTTGATCTCAAAATAAAATATCCCCTACTTTTTTTGAATAGTATACTTTACTACTTTAAAACCTAAGCCTAGGGCCTCTGGCTCAGAAAATGCTCGGAAAATGACATGCCCAAAATGAACTGAATCTATCACTGCAATTGCAAGGTCTATTTGAATTATCTTGGTATCATAATGAAGGCAACACTTTGGAGATTTCTGAAGAGGTGTAAACATCAGTGTATACAGTATGTCACTGGGTTGGAGCAAATAAAGATGGAACAGCATGAATGAAAAATTTCATTTTCGCATAACAAATTTTGCATTTTAAGAGTGAATATCCTTTTAGAATGATGCATTTTCAGCCCAAACACACGATAAAACAATCTGAACTACAACATCTGAACATTTCCTCTGCAAATACTGAGGAAAGTTAAAGAGGTTTTAGCAGTGCCATCTCCAAATTCGCCATTTGGGCAAACTGGGGGTAGCATCTGAGCCATTTGAAATTTCCAGGTACCAAACTGTAAAACTCATTTAATTTCACTTATGTCATTATATGTATTTATTCCATCTAAATACAACTGTTTCGGCATTTAAAAAACAGACGCTATTCAACTCCCCCCCCCCCAAACAAAACCATATAAAAGAAAAATTTTGACTCAAACTGAAGCAGATTTATTTACAAGGACACAAGCAGTATGATCAAAATGCAGAAAAATAATTTTAAAAAACAGGCAGAAACGACAATCAGTTTGCAATTACACAAGATGCTGACAAGAACTTTGAAAATCAAATATATTAACACTATAGTCTGTCACACCACTGCTGAAAGTTCTGTAATTCTGTCTGCCATTGTATCTGGCAGTTAGATTGTTAATAACTGTTAATAACGGAACTCAAAGAAATAGACAGAAACGGGACTTATCTCCACCCACAAGTGCACCAGTGCATATTTGGACACTTAACCCTTTCGCAGGCACAGCGACATTTTTGTCGTTTTAACCAACGTGTTTTATAAAGTCTTCTTTAAATTCCCCGATTGCGGGAATTCCCTTGTTAGTTACACTCATTACCATTGGCTGTCTCTCAGGTCACCCAGCACTGTATTTTTAGCCGTGAACGAGGCATGGGATTTCCTAAAAACGCTAAATACGAGACTACTTCCCGGTCAAATTGTGGGACATGTGAACATGGCATCGACGAGTACAAATAGCCGGCATTCTAGCCGTGTTTCTAAACGTAAATACAACGTGGATGAAGTTTTTGCTTTATTGAATGACTCTGACGATGAGTTTGAATATCCAGAGAGCGGGAATGACTTGGATCCAAACGATTTTAGCGATTCTGGAGAGGATTAAAACATAAAAACATCAGTTATGGGAAACTTATTATGAGATTTGGTGTTATTTTATTGTTATTTTGAATAACAATCATATTTTGGTAAAAACCCAAAATTAATCCGTCCGTGGGGGTATGCATCTGGGCCAAAATTTGCCTGCGAAAGGGTTAAGGGTACGCAGGGCGATATCTTGGGAGAAAGTCTGCTAATTTGGATGTGTGACATGTCTATTGAACACTCAGAGATTAATGAATCCAGTCGAAGTCCCAAAATTAATGGCAACAACACCATTTCCCTACAGCAAAGAAGAGCATGCATGGCAAATGTGCCTCTTTCCCCTCATAGGAAAGCTCCTCCTAGACTTGAAAATAGCTGATGCCTGTCAGTAATTGTTCCAAAGTGACAAAGAGAATTTGGCGTAAATATGAACAGCATTGTTATGCCCTCGAGCGCGACTTTGATCGCAAGATAGCAAAGGTAAGACAAAAATTATGGCTTTGGCTGTACAAAGTGTAGTTTGTTTTTGCTCTTTGTCGGCTGCTAATCCAGCCCTCCCCCCCCCAAATTTAGCAAGATCTGCCCATCACTCATTGTAAATGACACTGAAATTATTGCTAAGCTCTCAAAACAGTGACTGATCATAAATCGTGTGTCTGCACAAGGCATAGGAGCTTAGAGAAACATTGGTGGAATGCGATTTATGTTTGAAACAGATCCAATGAAACAAAATTTAAACCTACTCCAGCTTTCATAAGTTATAGTTTGAATTTATTTCTTTATGTTGCTGTATAGTAGTTGTGAAATCACTTCTCTCCCAGCCAGAATATGAAAAGAAATGTTTATTTACTTCAGTTGAAGTCTATAATGCAGGCCCTACAATCACACTGAATCCATTTCAAAGGCCTGATTGCCATGGGAACAGCTCTGAGAGAGGGCATACTGTGGAGCTCACGCTGAGATAATGGTAAGGTTGAGTGAATATGTGACATGAGGAGTTGGTGCATGGGGAATTTGTGAGTGAAAAAATATTTTCTAATTCTCCATTTTTTGGTTTTCACCCATATCCTTTTTTTTTTGCCTTCATTGCGTATTGCTGCTGCAGTCTAAGACAAATGGACCCTGCAGTTGGCACAATGAGAGTCGAGCCTGCTAATCTGTGTGTGTTCATGCGTGCGTGCGTGCGTGCGTGCGTGCGTGTGGATCTGTGTCTCCTGACATTTGTGTCTACCCATATGTAAATTTTTGTGTTGGTATATCACTCAGCATGATGCAGTTTCTATGTCTGTATGATCCTGCAAGTACAGTCTATTAAGATAAGGAATACAGTGACTTTTGACCAATGAGCTGGGCCTCATTTCCCAATAACGATCAATCGTAAAGCTCATCGAGGGTTTGCTAAGTGTGATCTTGCAAAAGGTCTTCTCTCTTTGCAGCTCTTAGGGCGGGATTGCGCACTCGGCTGCTCAGTACGTCTTAACTTTGCGGTGGTGCTGCCCTCTTGAGTGGTACTGACAGGTTTGATGAACTGATTTTAGGCTAGCATTGCCACCTGTGGAGATGGCATCTCTGGATAATACATAATGTGTTATTACATGGCTTTATCCAGACTAATTTGCGATTACCTAAACGCGTGATCTTGCATGGTGAATCACAAACTACCTGGATGTTGATGGACTGCGTTCCCTCTTAGGCACTTGGAACACGACACCGCATTCCGCGTCCCTTGTGACACTTTGATGACGTCATCAGTTTTTCAGAGCGCATTTCTACAGGGCTCGAAAATCCGGCTTTTTGGGGCTAGCTCCCTAAAAAATGGTCAGTTACCCCCCCAGGCACCTAAGATTTGTGTCTCGGCACCGCCTTTGCGTTTTCAACTACTTTGCTGCATAGTTTCAGGCCGAAATTCAAGCGGGATCATGCTTTATTCATCCCGGGTCATATGTGTCACTGTACAGAAATGTGTCTGCAGACGTCAAAAGAATGTTCAGATAGTGCTCACGTAACCCCAATGTGTGTTTCTGATTGGTCAATTCTGACTAATGCCGTTGTATTATTAGTAAACAAGAGTACATGTTGTATCACATGGGATTTGTTTTTTTTTTTCTTTCATGATATTTTAACCCCTTTTTTAATTAGCATCAAAATTTTTCAGTAGGCTTCAGTGGACATTGTATTACAACAAAGGGCCGGAAAACTGAGCCTTTGGAAAGCTATAACTTGGCTCATAGATGTCCGATTTCAAAAATTAAAGTACCGAAATGTTGCATTTTTCAAGCTCTTTCAGATGATTCTATTTCCACTGACTTCAGAGATACTTGAAAAAAAAAATGTTCCAAGTGCCTATCCCTCTCGATTTATATAAATCAGAGCATTCAATGATTTGCATGATCACACTTGCCATTATGACATCTATTCTTTATATTTTAATTTAGACGACTCAATGATAATTTTTCACAGTGTATATATTTTTATTATTAATCGTTTGCATGTCTGTGCGCTGCTGCTTGTCCGTGTGTGTAACAAGCAGAGGGTACCCGTGTTGTACACTATCTTAATAATGCGCCCTTAAAATAGCAGTTATAAACTGACAATTGACTTTAGGCCAGGGTTTTGTTGGTCAATCGCACAAGAGTGTTATGCTGCCTCAAGATTCTGTAGCAACACGCAAACAATGCACCTGACCACACCTCATTTTAAGGCCAACACACCCGTGGGCGATCATTTTGGGGCAAATACATTTGCTATTTACGCGTCCAAGGGACAGCAAGTTTATGACCGGTGGACAAACGACAACTCCACTGGTCAAAAGCTGGCAAAGACACTAGAGTCAAGCTTGGCACCACTTTGTGCACTTTTTATTTCCTTTTTGATTATATTTGCAATTTCCACGATGCACCAACATTTTCTAAATTGGGGTTGTATAGCATATGAGCTATGTAACCGAGAACAAAATGGTGACCTTCTTCTATTCACTCTACTGCAAGGAAATTCACCAGTAGGTTCATTTTCAAAAAGCTCTCACTCATCTCTCTTCAATCCAGAGCGTGCTTTTGTGAACAAAATTTATTCTTGCTTTTTAAAGGCTAATAATAAAACTCCCATCACAAGGGATAGGTCAGAAAACATGGAGCCTTATCATTTTATATAAGTCTGTGGTCAAGTTGGCATTAACCTTATTGTGAGAAACATATAGAGCATTCCTGGCCAGGAGGCTGAGGTGGAGCGTAGCTCGGGATATTGTGAAATGCTATCCTCGCTCTGATGTAATTATGACCTCTCCCCTCCTCGCTCAGCCTCATTTAACCACACCCCCAGATCCATACCCCTCACGCACCCTGCAAACAAGTTTTATTTGGACAAATACTCTGCCAAGCTCCTATTGTTTGCTGTATAAGTCTGAAGAAACTGTGTCACAACACCGCAACTCATAAGAGGCCATTGATGTGAGAGTGGGAGTCAGAGGCCAGCAGAGGTTGACCTTCTGGCCAGAGATGAATGAATCAACTGTCTGTTCAACATTCTTTCCTCTCCCGAGCCGCACTGAATTTTACAGCCATGCAGATCGAGATGTAACATTTTGTTTCTGAATATATGCCGCAATGGGTTAGCAACATCAATAGTTGGAGTGGTCGTATTAGTCTGATGGCGTTTTCACAATAGTATCTTGCAGGATCAAAGCTCAGCTTTCCCTCATGGCCAAGGAAGGAAGACAAATAGTCAGTCTTGCGTCTATAGTGTGTCAGTATACTGCCACACCAAAGTCATGTTTCGTGACTTTTCGTTACAACACATATTGTACTTCGTTCCACTGGGGACAGTGCCTCTTGGATTGTAATTTAAAAAAAAAAAAACATAAATAAAATTAACCCTTAGAGCGCTAAATACAAATGGTGTTGCTCAATGATGCAAGATATCAAATTCAAAGCTGTTGAAACCCTATTATGTGGCAACTTGCGGGAGCCTTTTTGAACAAGTTGCCTCATGATAGGTTTTCAGCAGCATAAGATAATTTATTTAAATGGCCTAAGGGTTAAAATATGGTCACGCATGGGTGGAGATCTGTGTCTGTTTCATACTTACGCGGCAAATGTTGCTGATTTACATTGGTCTGCACCCTGATGAGCCAATATATTTAGGGAAAGGGAATATTTATAATCCTGCTAAAATGAGTGTTAATGCTGACCTATGCTGTACTGGAGGCTTTGCAATAGCTTTTAAAGAGAGGATACAAGTGGCTAATCTTAATGCAATCACAATGGTTCCCCCTGAAAGCTAGCAGTCTAAATGCACTTAGCCTTGGATGGTAAAAGCTGGTGGAAATAGCTGACCTGAAAACAATGCCGGCAATCGTGCAGTTTGCTTCCTCTCAGTAATAAAATTATGTGCTTTCGTATAAGGAAGCCTGGATACTCTTCAATAAAAACAAACCAAAAATTGCATCTTTTCAGTGAACTGTTATGCAGACTGTCTCGATATTCCAGTAATTAGACCAATGAATGTGCCGTGAAACACCAGTGGCGAAGCACAAAACAACTGCCACCAGCAGCATTCATATTTTTTAAATGTTAGTCACTTGTTGAAGTTCGATTAACAACGTAAAATCTGAAAATGATTGAACCATCAGTGCATTAGATTTCTGATCTGTCCAGGTGACAAGACAAGTGCCATCTCATCACCATGAGCAGTGAGAAGTTATTCCGTTTGTCAATGGCTCATGAAAAGGTCTTCTGATCCGTCAACAGCCCTCTTTAAGCTTGTGCCAATTACCCATACAGTTTTCTCCAATGATGCATTGTGGGTGGTGGTTAAAAAGCAGCACTGGTTTCCAGTACCCATCACAAGACAGCACATGCCTGGCTGTGCCATTGTCAGTTGCAGCGATTGTGGGTTATGTGATTAAAGTTGGGGGGGGGTGACAGTACAGTGCCATGGCTTTTTTGGGCACTGGAGATGAAGGAGTTTTTTGTGATTCCCAGTCAGACCACAGGGAGCACAGAGTGTGACGGACAGGGAGGAGACTTCACCCCTCCGACAACTCCCACCCCCTAACAGATTGGGCAGGTCTCAGGGAAGACTCGGTATCAGTCCTAGTAAACTGCAGTATCACAGCAAAGGTTAATCCTTTCAGCGCCGTGGGCAACTATAGTTGCCCAATGATGTAGAATATCAAAGTCAGATGCTGTTGAAAACCTATCATGTGGCAACTTGTTTAAAAGAGCTCCCGCGGGGGAGCTCTTTTAAACAAGTTGCCACATGATAGGTTTTCAAAAGCACAGGATAATTACATTTTTAATTCCTTGAAAATGTATTTGGCGCTCAAAGGGTTAATGGTATAATAGTTCCAGCAACCTTAATCAAACAAAAACCCAGTGGTAGCCAGCTTCACAGCTTTTCACAGCCTGCTAATTACCTTTGGCAGAGTTCAGCCACAAACCTCTTTAATAAAAGCATGCTCTGGGTGTGCATTTTTTACACTAGTCATATTTTCACGGCTTTCTCAGTATGTTATTGCTAATTCCCTGACATGTCTGCTTATTGACAGTTACATAACAAAGTCAAGAACTAAAAATACAATACGTGCTCAGTCCAAGATGGTGTAGATATCCTTTACGGCAGAAATGCGAAGTTAATTAATAATTGAGAATCTGTAAATGGAGTGCAGAGGGCTGATTGACTGTTTTATGAATTATGGAGTACGTCCTCTTTTCATAAGGTGCGTACAGAGGAAATAAACCGAGGACAGAGCAGGGCAAAACAAGAGAGAGAGAGAAAGCAAAAAGAAAAGAAAATGAGAGACAGAGAGAGATGAAGAAGGAAAATAAGGGCTTCCTGAACTTGGCTCATCAATAATTAACAGGACATCAGCAGGTCCCAAAGGGAGCTTAAATTGCACTTTTCTGGGGGCTACTATTATTATCCCTCCAGAAGATTTGGCTCGCAGACAGTCCCAGGACAGTGTGCCCACCAGCGTCCTGAAAGCAGCCCCCAGGAGAGAGCGAGAGCCAGAGAGGGACAGGGTGTGGGTTGAGGGCAATCACAGACGTGAGTTTGGGCTGGGGCGCACATTCTGTCACTGACCAGCGTGCTGGAAGGTGGGCGGTCAGTGGAGGAGCAGTTTGAGGGCTCGTGAAGGAGGGGCCGCGGCAGAGGCTACTCCTGCTCTCAGCTGCCCTGCGTCAGCAGTCCCACCGTCTCTCAGCTCGCACCATGGAGCCTAACAGCCCCAAGAAGATACAGTTCGCTACGCCGCTCTTCCACAGTCGCCTGGACCCTCAGGCAGCGGAACATGTAAGTGAAAGAGACTCTTAATTGCTATTGATTGGAACTTAGCCTTTTGTTAAGGTGTAGTGGAGCACAACTGCTGTTCATTTGAGGAGTGGATAAACCATGTTGCCGTTTGTACAGTTATAGATGTCCCGTACCTCCTTACTTTCCGTTGTCTTGTGGTCTGGAGCACTTTGCAAGGGTGTTGATTATGAGACACGAGGATGAGTTTGTTGTGATAAGGCTGTCTGAAGTTTTGCATATCCTGGTTGATTGTCAGGTGGTGCCGTAAATCATTCAAAATCTAGGAGTCAATATGAATTAATATCCTGAGGGCAAACTGCGACCAGTTCTAATCTTTGTGCTTCTAGTTCATAATGAAAACATTCACTTGTGAATTTATTTACTTATAAAGCGTTACGCCTGAAAAGTATTTCAAAGGTTTCTTTGGCCAGGCTAATTCTGAATAGGTGAATATTATATATTTTATAAATATAAAATCCCAGGGTTAGCAATTAGCCTCAGGATAGAGTCCTAGCAAATTAAAAACAATGCTCTCTTAGAAGCTGATAAGGGCTGTTGTAACTATACATCTTTAATGCTAGTCAATCAATAAGGCACAGTGATGATTGAACAATGATGTCATAGCAATGATTGGCATAATTTTCCCTCAGCAGCAGCCATCTTTTACAGACGCATCGCATGTTTCATATTGGCTGTTTGAAATGCTTTTTTATTGAAATGATGGGAATTACTGATGAAATAATTTTATGATGAGGATTCAAGGAATTTATCATAAGTAATGCTGTTGTTAAACCCATTAAGGTCGGATTCAACATTTGCATGTATTACACGTATCCCAATTGGACCAAGTGCGACATCCACGTGTTTCTCCCTTTAAGACCTGATGAGTCGTTTGCGAGTTTTAAATGATGTAATTGTTTTCAAGAAACCTGACCAATGAAATACAATTTTATTTGCTGAAATACAAGTGGGGAAGATGAAATACGTGCGCAAAACCTTACTCGGTGTTTGTGAGGGTAACTCATGACGGAGACAAATTCATATGCAGAACAAAGTAGGCGCAAAACAGATGTCATGTTTCACAGAGACAAAAATACAGAAAGAAATGAGAACCCACAGCCATGTCAGTGGACAGATTTGCAATGACCTGGAGACATTAATAATAATAATAATAATAATGATATCATCATCATAATAAATGATTGTGATAATGATGATGATGATGAGAAATGAATATTAATGTTAAATAAAAATGAGTAATATACTATGCTTTCAACGTAAGCAGCTTGATTTCCCGTGTGAATACCTGTGTGCATTTCAATGTTTTGTTGATTTTTTTTTCTTTTATGTTAATGATCATCATATCAAAGACAATAGCTTCCTATGAAAGCCAAAATTTTAAGCTGTCAAATGTTTATATCTGGTACAAAGGCGGAAAAATAAAGGTCTTAGACAGCTATGACAATACTACCAAATTTTTCACAAAACCCTCAGGTTTTAAGAGGCTGTTTTCAGACAATACCTTAGGTTTTAGAGTGCTTTTTGGGGGGCACCTTGTGTCTTGGGTTAAGTGCTTGTCCAAACTGATGTTATAATGGACTCAGATTAATCAATTTTTTTTTTGTAGCAGACAATTCAGTGCACAATGACATGACAGGGAAACATTCAACGTATGCTTTAGTATTGAATATAGTTTTACAGCATGAAGTCCTTTACAACTGAAGAAGATGGGATAGCAGCAGGTTGAGAATGGAGTGGTCGTGGATTTGTGATCATCTCTTACCCTTCCCTTGTCGTTAACAGATTCGTCGGAGGAGGCCCACACCAGCCACACTGGGACTACACAACGACCCAGCTGCAGCAGGTAAGAAACTGCATGGGGAATTCGATTAGTTGGTTCTGCCTGTCCTTCAGTCTCCAAGGTAACATGGAAATAATCCCCATCATTCCTAAACTGAAGTCAGACGTGAATTCTGTCAGCATTCTGACTTGCCATCCTGACAAACACTATTTTTCATGTCTTTCGTGAAGACTGGACATGAGTAGTTTTAAACTTTCTGAGAAAGTCTGAGAAACACATCTTTGTGAATGGTATCACATACAGTATGCTCTACTAATATTAACTCAAATTAGATGGACCACATTTTTTCATGGTCTTTTAAGCTAATATTAACCAAGTGTTCCAATATTTGTGGAGGGCACTGTATGATTTAAACTAGATTTTCACAGTGATAGGAAATGTGTTGTTAGACACTGGCTATAGATCGTCTCAAAGGCAAACCTTTCTTAGTTAGCAACACGCGGCCTCCCCAACATAGAGTCTTCGATGCCTGACTAGCCAGATAAATTCAGATAACTTTCCACTATGCATTCACTTTTAAGAAAAGGAGAAATGTTTGCTATAATTGCTGTTCAAAAGCAAAAAAAAAAAAAAATGAACAAAAACAAATTTGAACATTCGCTCATGAGCCAACCTACGTTTAGGTTTTTTAATGTTAGAGAATGTATGCTACTGATGACTTGCAATCTCTCTGACAAAAGTTCTTCATGTCTTTTGTTAATACAAAAAAATCAGAAGTTATGAAAGTCTGAGTCAATCTTGAAGACACCTCCTTTTTGTGAATTGTATTAAATATTACTTCGAGGAATACCAACTGTAATTTTTCGATTGCAGTTTGCAAACACAACATTGAAAGTTGGCCCACCCCCCCCCGACTCGACCACACCAGAGGCGCTAACCCACAGTGCAGTGCTGTGTCCCGCCCTCGCAATGTGCGCGCTGTGTATTGGCTGGGGGCATCACTGCCCAAAGGCTGACGTCCGGAAACATCTTGTGCAAAGAAAAATAAGAAATTACGAACAACCGGCAGGGTCGGTATCAGTACTGACACCGTTTGTATGAGTCTATATGCACATTGTTTCAGTAAACTCTGCAGTATACCTTTAAAGATGATTTTCACAGGGATTGAAAATGGTTTTTGAAGCTAGATATAGAACAAATCAAAGACAAAACAATTGTATCACATTTGCTTCAGTACATGTTTACTCTATTCCTAATGCACTTCTGGTGAGGCTCCTTTCACATTAGATCTGCTGCGACAAGCGCTTATTCTCCCCATTTTTTGCCAGGTTTAAATGATCATTCATCTTAAATGAACTAGTAATATTTGCCACCAGCTTGGGTCATTCATAGTGATATATCTAATCCCATTCTGGGTATGAAGTAAAGCTTGATGCAAGTCACTTAGCTAACATGCGTCCAGAAAAGGCCAAGTTCTTCAGGAGGAAAGAATTTTCTAACAAATGTTTGAGAAAAGCATTGAAAGGTATAAAATGGTCCTTGTAGAAAAATATGAAGGGATTTGGATTTTTCACCATCTACTGAGCATAAAATATTTAAAAGTTTCAAGGAATCTGGAGGAATTTCTGTGTATAAAGGACACGGGCGCAAGCCTCAGATGAATACTTGAGATTTCCAATCACGCAGACGGCACATAAGAACAGTCATTTATCTATGACTGCTATAACCAAATGGGCTCAGGAGTTACATCTACAAATGGCAGTTAAACTCTTCCACTCTGGACTTGCCATCGGAGGGAGTTTGGCAATGCTCTCACCTCACCTTAATATGCATTACATCTCCGAACCCGCTCCCATTTAGGTTTCCTAATGAGCAAATGAGTGTTAATTTGTTCAGTCGTGAGGATCAATCCATATCCATTTCCACTCAGCTTGGATTATTGTTCATTGCAATAATTGTAAAGCATTTTCCTTTCCACAGTGTGGGAACATAAAAAGTCAATGTCTTACGAAGCTTCTGAATGCCTCCAGCTGACAAAACGGTATACTGTTTACTTTTTTCAGCATCTGCGTCAGATCAGCTTGATACATCTAAGCAAATGTCTCTAAAAATGCAGTTTTGCGACTCTTGTCTGCATGTAAGTTTGCTTATGTAAAAACAAAACTCTGTCTTCAAGCAGTGACATTACCATAATGCTGGTTAACACTCAACCTGTTTCTGAGTAAGAATCGGATAATTAATTGGATTCATTAACTGAGCAAATAGGCTTCCAATTGCCTGAGCTGCGTTGCCATTAATGATTAATACATACAGCATGGTGTCATTTTGAAGGCAGCATAGTATGTCGTTCCTAAATCTCAGTGTACTTTTGAGCTTTAATGGTGCCTTCACAGAAGTGCAAGTTACCCTTGCAAAGGCAAATGCCACAACCTTGTATCTTGACATAGCATGGCTTTTGGACTTGTTTCTGGTAACAGGGTGGTATGGTCCTTTTCTTTGGTTCGTCTGGTTCTCTTCATCGACAGTGCATAACATCATCAAAAGATTCAGAGAAGCTGGAAAAATCTCTGTGCATAAGGGACAAGGTCGAAGACCTTTACTGGATGCCCGTGATCTTTGGGCCCTCAGACACCACTGCATCACTCACCGGCATGATTCTGTCATTGACATTACTAAATGGGCCCAGGAATACCTCAAGTAACCACTGTCTGTAAACACAGTCCGCCATGCCATCCACAGATGCCACCTAAAACTCTATCATGCAAAAAGGAAGCCATTGTTGAGCATGATCCAGAAGCGCCGCCGTGTTCTGTTGGCCAAGGCTCATTTAAAATGGTCTGTAGCAAAGTGGCAAAGAGTCCTGTGGTCAGACGAGTCCAAATTTGACATTCTTGTTTGAAATCATGGGCGTCGTGTCCTCCGGGCTAAAGAGGAGAAAGACCACCCCTCCTATTATCAGCGTTCAGTTCAAAAGCCTGCATCTCTGATGGTATGGGGATGCATTAGTGCATATGGTGTGGGACACTTGCATGTTTTAAAAAGCTCCATGAATGCTGAAAGGTATATAAAGGTTTTAGAGCAACATATGCTCCCCTCCAGATAATATCTATTCCAGGGAAGGCCTTGTGTATTTCAACTGGACAATGCAAAACCACATACTGCAACTATTACAACAGCATCGCTTCGTAGTAAAAGAGTCCGTGTGCTGAACTGGCCTGCCTGCCGTCCTGATCTTTCACCGATTGAGAATATTTGGCGCATAATTAAATGAAAAGTCTATCAAAGGAGACCCAAAACTCTCCAGCAGCTGGAAGCCTGCATTAAACAAGAGTGGGATCAAATTCCAATAGCTAAACTCAAGAAACTTGTCTCCTCAATGCCCAGACGCCTCCACTCTGTGTTAAAAAGAAGAGGGGATGCTACACCATGGTAAACAGGCCCCTGTCCCAACTTTTTTTTTGACCTGTAGCAGCCATCAAATTTGAAATGAGCTCATTTTGTGGATAAAATTGTAAAATTTCTCAGTTTCAACATTTGCTGTATTATCTTTGTTCTATTGTAAATAAAATACTGCCTGGTGTGATTTGAAAGTCATTGTATTTTGATTTTATTCACAATTTACTCTTTGTCCCAACTATTTCAGAATTTGGGTTGTATAATATATGCACACACAGTATTCAGCCCTTTTTGCACACAAATTCCTCTGAATTACTTTTAAATCTTTTTATTGTATTATGCACAATAAAGGGTGAAATATCCAAATCCCTTCTCATCTTTCTTTGAGGAATATTATTTTTAAACCTTTCAATCAATTTTCTCAGGCATTTGAGGGCAAATTCTGAGCCCATCTTTCCTCCTGAGGGACTGGGCCTGTCCTGGACGCTGTTTTTGTACCAAATCATGACCGCAATCACCTGCTGGCATCAGCTGCTTCAAAGTACAACATTATTTAAAATTTTTACCTCATTACTATTCATAAATTGCCTCCGTCCCAACTTTTTTTTGAATGTGTTCCAGGCCTAAATGACAGGAATGGATGTATATTCACAAATGAAATTAAGTTGACCAAACAAAGCATTAAATATCTTGTCTCCATATTATCTGCCATAGAATTCAAGTGAAAGTGAATTTAGAAATCACTGCTGTCCTTTTTTATATTTCCATTCCAATGTTTTCCAAGTAAGGGTTATACATTTTTTATGAAGATTTGAAACCATTTAGTGTCAAAATATACAAAAATAAAACGGAGGGGGACATGATTTAATCACACTGTATTTTCAGCTCAGTTTTTGAGCAATGCATAAAACACATTGCATAAACTACAAAACACAAGGAGAAAGACAGTTGTATACAGTTTTACAATCTGTTTTGTCATTTCCAAGTGCTGATATTTTTGTACTCCATCAGATCATGTGATTCTTGAGGGTGACCTGCTTTCTCTCTGCCCTCTTCAGAGGGCATATGTAGGTGGTCAGTGTGGGTTTTGCTTTGTTCCCAGTAGAGCTCAGATAACAGGCAGCTCTTTGTCAAATTGGTCTTTCCATCAGATCAAAACCTGAGCTTGGAATTGAAGTTTTTCTGTTGCAAATACCAGTGCTGAAGGGTAAAAACAGTAATTTTTCATGCAAGATTTATTCCCTGTTATAATTCTAAAAAATCTTACCGCTATCTTGTCAAGTGGACCTTGTATTCTGGCAAAACAATAGAAGCACAGTATGTGAAAGAAGGGAGACTTTTTTTGGCGAAATGATTTAAAATCCTAAGTGTTAATGACAATTGTTGCACTTAGCATCAATGATTCTAAAATAGCCTTTGGGTTTTTAGCTTCGCTGTGACAACAGTCACAGTCAACGGAGCTTCTCTAATGCCGAGTCGTCCGTCCGTCCGTCCGTCCAGCGTCAACTTCTCACTTCAAATCTGAATATCTCAAAAACTGTTGGATAACTTTTTTCCTAATTTGGTGTGAGCCTTCTTTATGATATTCTGTATATTCTCTGTGAAAATTGAAAAATTCTACTTCCCGGTTTTTGAGAAATTTAGCATTTTGGACTTCGAAAATCAGCGTTTGTGCTCATTTTTTCAGTCTTTCATCAATATCTCAAAAACTGTCTGATAACTTTTTGTCTAATTTGTTGTGAGCCCTCCCTATGATGTTCTGATGATCCCCTGCGAAAATGAGAAAATTCTACAGCCTGGTTTTTGAGAAATACAGCATTTTGGACTTAGAAAATCAGTGTTTGTTCTCATTTTTTCAGTCTTTCATTCATATCTCAAAACTGTCTGATAACTTTTTTGCTCCACTGTGACCATAGTCAGCAGTCAGCGGAGCTTTTCTAATGCCGAGTCGTCCGGCATCTGTCTGTCTGTCCGTCCAGCGTCAACTTTTCACTTCAAATTTGAATATCTCAAAAACTGTCTGATAACTTTTGTTCTATTTTGGTGTGAGGCTTCTTTATGATATTGTAAATATTCACTGTGAAAATTAGAAAATTCAGCATTTTGGACTTTCATTAATATCTCATAAACTGTCCGATAACTTTTTGTCTAATTTGTTGTGAGCCTTTCTTATGATGTTCTGAATATCCCTTGCGAAAATGAGAAAATTCTACGTCCTGGTTTTTGAGAAATCCAGCATTTTGGACTTAGAAATTCAGTGTTTGTTCTCATTTTTTCAGTCTTTCATTGATGTGTCATATGTGTTAATATTGCAATAGTTTTCAAGGATTTCTGAAATTAGGTTATGACATGGAAATTTCAGTCATCCTCAGCGGAGCTCTCTAGGCCGACAGGCCTCTTGTTGTATGTGACTTGCTCCTTAAAGCTGCTATGGGTAACTTTTACAAAAATAGTTCTTTTTTTCATATTTGCTCAAACTGTCTCTCTATGCCGATAGTAGTACGAGACAGGTAATCTGTAAAAAAAAAAAAAAAAATCAGGTACATACAGAGGTTTGGAAACTTTCCAGCGTTACTTTAATTAGAATTAATTTTGTGAGCCGCTACACTCCATAGTTAACCTATGGGGTGTATGAATGCAACTCAAATTAATAGTTTATTGTCAAAGATATAGAGCCAATACATTTGTGGTCCAATATGTAGTCCATTTTCGCAAACTACATATCCACTACACAAACGCGAATAGTCCGAGATTTATTTTTGGTCAGTCCGGTACCTCTGTTTCAGCAAACATTCACAATATAAACGGAGGCCGATCAGATATTAAAAACAAACCTGATGTGTAATTTTCTTGCCATTAGCCATCTCTGGAAACCCGTAAAATCTGCTCCTGAGCCATCTGATTTCACTGTGGGCTACCATTAGCCAGCTAAAATGCAGGGCATTGAAATTAATGGAAAACAGTGAATAGTGATTGTAGGCAAGCTTGATTAGTTGGCTTGCTAGTTCTCTGGCTACCAGGTTTTTATGCTCGTTAACGCTGGCCAAAAATACCTGGTCATTTGAATTGGAACCAGCTACATTTCTAGACAACTTGCTAAGTTAGTTATTAGAATATACAGTGGCTAACTAATTACTTGCCTCACTAGGCAGTTTCACTTTCAATGCCATAAGCCTCCCTTGATGTGCTATCAATGGGTGAGACTGATGCTGTGCCGACAGCATTCAAAAGAACCACATTATGTGTTAAAAAAAAAAAACAATAAGAAATCAATGTTTTAGATGTCATATGGTTCTTTAAAGGTGAAAACTGCTAGGGCTGTGTCAGTACAAACTCTCTGATTGATAGAAATGGCAGCTTTTTAACACTTTGGGAAATGGGAACCCAGTGGATTGAGGGACATGTTGCTTTGAGGCTAAAAAAGGGGGTTAGCATGCCAGTGAAAAATTGCAATAATTTAATATATTATTGACAATGGTCAAGGAAAACAACATGTGTACTTACAGGGGATATAATGCAGAATCTTGAAATCAATGGAGGCCTAAGAATGATGGGAAGTACTTCAGAAGTAAATTTTTTAAATGTTTATGACAGCAATGAATGGGAAGTTTTACCTTCAACACCAATGTGACACAGTCACCTCAGTACTCTATGGGGTCTGGTGTATGAAGTTATCTAAATTCCCAGTTGAATTCTAATGCCTGTTCACTGCAGCAATTCTAGCTACGCTGAAGCTGTATTATTTGCCCCCACAAAAGCCATGACAAACAAGACTATTTAGCAATTAGTAAGGCTACAAATGCTTCAGTAAACCTAAATCAGACTGATTGTACTGTGAGCTTGAGTGTATAGTGAAGGATTTACTTCAAGAGGAATATGATGTCACCATCATGAAAGACAGATTATACGTAATGTAGTTTTTGTAATACAAAATGGACATATTCTTCTGGTGTATCTAGACCGGTGGCATTATTGCAAGTATAACTGACAGACTTGGGACTCATGACTCGAGCAAAGGCAGAAAATCAATTTCTCAGTTTTTATTGAGCTTGTCAGAGCGGTTGTGCAGTCCAGTTCAGTTACAATCAGGCAACTTGCAGCACGAAGACAAATATTCAAATCAACGTTGAAAAATGAGCAACGGATCAAAAGCCAATCGGTGAGAATGCCAAACCAGGGAGAAGACAGAATCATATGTTGAAGGACAAGGCAAATTTTTCCGCGAGATTTAGATTCAGATACAGACAACTTTATTAATCCCACCAGGGGCAATTGGTTGGAGCAGCTCACATACTGACGTGCAGTAAAAATTAGAACATACAAGTAATATAAAATTAAAAAAAATAATAATAAAATGCCAAGGAGTTCAGCGGAATAAAAGCTACTAATAAATAGAAGGGGGTTGATAAATAGTTTGGCTGATAAAAGTATTAAAAAGACTAAAAAAAATGAAATAAATAAAATGGTTATAAGGAATTCAAAAGATAAATGGCAGAGGGAATGAAAGATTTTGAGTCGCGGTTAGTTTTACAGGCAGGTAAAAAATAACGATGCCCGGAGAACAACAGAAATTTCATCAGCAAGCACAATACGCTTAGAAACAAGGCAGACTTCAAAACCGTGGGCAAAAAGAAATCAGACCTCGAAAATCCCTCTCAGAAATACAAAGGCTCATATGTAGCTCTGAATAAAGAACAAACTTGCTGAGTGAATTGAAAAACAGAACTTATTAAGCAAACAAATCAGCAGAGGAAAACTCAAATCAGGTGCGGAGAGAAGTAGGAAGCGTGACTATGGACGCAATTACAAACATGGGAATCAAATGAACCATTTAACAAGCAGAACGGGGAGGGCTGGGGTGGGAGTGCTGGGAAAACAAAGACACGTGAGACAGAAACAGGGAATGGGAATAAGAACTGAGAGAACAAAGCAATAAATGGAATAATAGCAGCAATGATGAATAACTGCAGAAAACTAGAAATAAAATGAAGAATAAAATAAATACATTACGGGTTGTGGACAAAAACACAATGCAACATAGCTGGCATCAAATATGGAATCGATGTGTGTGTGTGTGTGTGTGTGTGTGTGTGTGTGTGTGTATACTGCATATGTATGCACACACACAAACACACATATTTATGTATTTGTACATATTTACAAAAACAATAAAGCTGAAATGGTTAAACATTGACAATATCGTTTTTGAGCTGCTTTCAATATAATACAGGTGAAAGATGACCCTTATTAGAAGTTTTTTCAAGTACTGCTTTATTAGCGTTTTCAACACTGCAGTTGATATCCCACTACTAAAATAATGATGTCGGATAAAAATGCGCTCATCTCAACAGTCCTCGCTTAGAGAGAAAATAATTCTTGAGGATATATTTCTACATCCTCACAATCTTTGGTATTAAAATGTTATAGTCTCGTGAAAACAATCAGTCTCATAATTTACTTGTAAAAGTATGGTTACCAATTGAATAGGTGAATTCAATAAGAGCCCAACTCCATGTTGAAAATGTCCGGAGTTGGGCCCTTATTGAATTCACCAATTCAATTTCAATATTTAAAGGATCCATAAATCATTTTTACACAAAAAAAATGTATTTACCCAACAAAAATAATGAAAAATAAATAATTACCTTGACAGATAAGCTACAAAATTATGTTCACCCACGTGACATTTGGAGAAAAATTTCTGGTTGTTTTCAAAGCAGCTGCTGCGAAAATGATGATATTATGGCGACAAAAACCAAAAACCCGATTCTGACATTGGTTATTTAAGATCACAATAATGATTGAATCATTTCGGCTTTTTACCATGAAATGAGTGCAGTGCGGCCTCCAGGACTCGTGGGTGTAACGGTGGGGCGCAATCATGTCTACCTAATTTCCTTCTATATGGACTGAGTAATTCCAATGTGTATGGACTGTATTTTTTGATGTGTATGATATGCATGGACATATTCATGATGCATATGGACTAATATTATTTATGAACTTCGTTTAAAGTTCTCAGCGGCTTATTTTCATATAACCCCAAATTAGAAAAAGTTGGTAGGTATGTTCAATTACAATTTAAACTGAAAGTAATGATTTGTAAATTATATTTGACCTGCATTGTCTCTGAAACAATACAACAATGCATTATGTTATGTTTCATCACACTAAGTTACTGATTTTTCAAAATAAATACTAATTTTGATCTTGATTCTTGCAACATATTTCCAAAAAATTTGGGACAGTTTAGTATTTACTACTTTGTAATGTTGCCATTCCTTTTCACAGCACTTTATTTAATGTTTGGGGACTGAGGACACCAAGTGATTAAGTGTTTCAGGGGTAATTCTGTCCCATTCTTCCTGCAAGTCTTAAGGTATGCAACAGTATGGGGTCTTCTTTGTTGCCTTTTGCGTTTCAAAATGCACCACACATTCTCTATTGGGGACAAGTTGTTACGGCAGGCAGGCCAGTCCAACCCTCTTCTTAAATAGCCATGCAATTGTAATGCGTGCAGAGTGCGGTTTTTAGTTGTCTTGTTGAAATCTGTGGTGACGTCCCTGAAAAAGATGTTATCTTGAAGGCAGCATATTTTGCTCCAAAATTTCAGTGAACTTTTCTGCATTAGCTAACTTAGCTAACTTTTGACTTCAAATAGTTTAGAAATTCAGAACATCGTTCAAATGCAGTTCCGCACGTTGGGGAAAAAAATTGAGTAACCTACTCATACCCCACAGCCGTCTCAGTTTTGCAATGCTTTCTTTATTCAAAGTTAACCAACCTGATTGTGGCTCTCTAAAGGAGGAGAAGATACAATCACTCCAAGCTGCGCAAGCCTCGACACGCTACACCAGCTATCCTCGATTCACTGTGCGAGTACACACTCGACACGCTACACCAGCTATCCTCGATTCACTGTGCGAGTACACACTCGACACACTACAACAGCTATCCTCGATTCACTGTGCGTAGACACGCTACACCAGCTATCCTCGACACTGTGCGGGTACACACACCACCAGCTATCCTCGATTCACTGTGCGAGCACACACTCGACACGCTACACCAGCTATCCTCGATTCACTGTGCGAGTACACACTCAACACGCTACACCAGCTATCCTCGATTCACTGTGCGAGTACACACTCAACACGCCACACCAGCTATCCTCGATTCACTGTGCGAGTGCACACTCGACACGCTACACCAGCTATCCTCGATTTACTGTGCGAGTGCACACTCGACATGCTACACCAGCTATCCTCGATTCACTGTGCGAGTACACACTCGACACGCTACACCAGCTATCCTCGATTCACTGTGCGAGTACACACTCGACACGCTACACCAGCTATCCTCGATTTACTGTGCGAGTATACACTCGACACGCGACACCAGCTACCCTCGATTCACTGTGCAAGTATACACTCGACATGCGTTGTGCTGTTCTCGGAGGACTTTTGAATGACTCGGCACCTCATAGCCTTGCAACCTGCAACTCAAAGCCATTTTTCTCACTTTATTAGCTCAGTTTCGCAGTTCGGAATCTTACTGTATCCCCGGACGACGAGTCGGGGATGCTATGGATCAGCGATTGTCGCACCGCGTCCGCTGCCGCCACGTTCGTAGAAATTTGCTTTTGAGCACTCTGCAGGCCACAAATGGGGAAACACAGATAAGGGGCAGTCCAGATAACACAAACTGCGACAATAACAACCCTCTTTCGTTTGCGCTTAGCCAGCTACAGAAATACAAAAGCAACATGTTCAATGCTCGGATCACGGCAGGATAACGGGGGAGACTTCATATTCATACTTCAATATGTGACCCCTGTGACAGGTTTGTAATGGCAAGCTAGCTTGGTAACAGTTCGTTAACCTACTTGATAATACACTAGTTGTATGATTCTATGCTGGAATTTGAAGTTATTCTACCTATGTTGTTAGGATTTGCATTCGCAGTGGCTGCGATTCATTTGTCCGGTATTATTCATTTTGGTTCGAAAGTAGGCATTTTTAGATCTTAAATGTGATGCGATACCGCTTATTTCAAACCTCGCAGTGGATGTAAAATATGTTGATGTTCAAGAATAATGCTTGGTAAGGGAACAAAGCTTGTGAAGACTACTAAAGGAGTTTTGTACACCTATCGCTGCTGGTGGGTCAAGATAAGTATCAGAGGGCAGCAGATTAACCAGGTTACCTGGGCATAAGTCGCAGCCCGGGACGGGGGAGAAAGGGAGGAGTGTGACTAAATTTACCGGTCGTCATTCGCCCATTCATTTAGTCTAATCAGTTAACATTCATCAATATATGCCTCGGGAGGAGTAATTCTATTTTTAAAATACCTTTGAGCACACATTTCCGCTTCATTCCATGGAGAAAAAACGAATAACAAGCAGTTTAGTGGGTCTTGTTTTCAATGGTTCTCTATGGCAGATGACCCATGCTTGCCCGACATCCGCATCACGTGACGATTATTCACGTTTTTCGTGATGTCATCTGGGCGGGTCCCCATTTCAACCGATTCCTTTTGTATCTTGGGCTTTGTGTGAGGTAAAGTCATATAGCCTACTGATTTTGGGAGTGATTGCTTTAGGGGGTCCAGGGATGCACGTCGACCAGCGAGAGATTGACTGTCTAGTTTCAAAAATGAAGTGTTGGATTCTCACGTACGTAGATAGGAAAATTTTGTGTCCGTCTCTCAAACTTTGTGAAAACACTCTTGAAGAAATTCCTGCAAAAATTCTATTCACACGTACACAAAATATTTCTACAGCAACAAAAACTTCTACACATGTATAAACTAAATCTCTTTGCAGAAAACATTTTCTTACATGTACAAAATATTTCCACGGCAACAAAACTTTTCTCACCTGCAGATGATATTTGTATGCATGAGACGTTGTCACTCATGCACAGAATATTTCTACTGCTACAAAACTTTTTCACATGTGCAGTTTCTCTGTGTGCACAAAACTTTTTCTCAAGCTCGAAATATTAATGACTCTCATTTGCTTTCAGAAAAATCTCTGCTTTCTGTTTTTGATTGCATTTTCCATGCTGTTGCAACTTTTTCCAAGTTGGGGCTCTGCATTAAAAAGGCATAGAGATGTGATCATGCAGAGGTAGATTGGGGTGTCTATCACTGGGATAGTTTGTTTTGTGCTGACATGTGACTGACCATCTAGTAGATGAGATGAATCGCTGTTTGTCTCGACCTTAACAAAAATCAAGGAGTATCTGAGCTTGGTAGTGTAAGTCATTTCAATCATTTGAGAAATGCATTTATTGTGACTTCAACTGTGTGTCGAAATTAAAGTTTGCATATCTTGAGCAAGTAATGAGCCATTAACGTTTATTTAATTTTAATTTTCAAAAAATAATTACGTTAGGGGGCGCCCCGGTGGCTCATTGGTCTAAGTGCGCATACCATAAAGGCTGTGTCCTTCCCGCAGCGGCCTGCGTTCGAATCCGGCTCGGGTCATTTGCTGCATGTCATCCCCCATTCTTCTCCCCAACTCTCCTGTCTCTCTACACTGTATAACTATCAAATAAAGGAAAAATTCCCAAAAAAATATTCGATTTTTATGAGCGCAGAACCTCTTAAACCTAGAGGCTCAAATTAGTGCACGGCTCATGAACTTTTATAATGCTTATTCCTACTAATATTTTGATATACGAATTACCTTGTAGATAGTATCTTACTAAAACCAGGGTTGTGACCTCTCTTTGCTGTTGCTGGGGGTTTGAACTTTATCTTCAGAGCAAGCAAAGTGTTTCTTTACTTTGTAGTTTAGTTTTGCATATGATGGAGAGTGTACAGGTTTATTTTGTGATGTGACCAGCAGAGACAATTAATGACTCTGGAATTTTTTCTCTCCTAGGAGCAGTCGGCCAACAGTCATCAGGGTGTCAGGGAGAGGTAAGCCGTTCACCACAGGAAATGATCGGGACAATGTTATATTCAATCAAAGTCATCTTCCTTCTCTGAACTGATGCTGTTTCGGTTTTACTGTGTTCTGGCTGTTCTCTGTGAAAGGCAGTCTTTATAGTTAGCTATCATCCACACGGTTTCCCTTGTATAGGTGGCATTTTCCATTTTACCAGAAGGCAATGTGTTTTTCCCTCGATGCATTCTGATGGAGTCCATTCTGATGTAATTAATATTGATTTTTGGAGAGTGGGGGTTATGGGGACTGGCTAATTGCACTGAAATAGCCCCAGTGAAACCTGACCCCTCTCACATGGGTACTTATCTCTCTGTTGTGCCAGGCAGCGAGCACAGATCAGTCCGCAGCTCAAAGGAAGCAGAGCGTCTACACCCCTCCTTCCATGAAAGGTACTCTTCCAAAACAAACCCAATTACTGCACTGCATGGCTGGGCATCCACCTGGTGTTATTCACTGCACAGGTTTCTTGACGGTCTTTGTTTGTCTCTTGTATTAGGCTTTTTTTTTTTGGTATGCTTAATCAATAAATCTGGTCTGGAACACCTTTTTGAAGTCAAGCATATGTTATAGAACCCTTCCAAAACATTTTGAAGTACAACCCCAATTCTAAAAGAGTTGGGACGAAGTGTAAATTGTGAATAAAATCAAAATGCAATGACTTTCAGATCTCAGGAGCCAATATGTTATTTACAATAGAACATAGATAACATATCAAATGTTGAAACTGAGACATTTTACATTTTTATCCGCAAAATGAGCTTATTTCAAATTTTCTGGCTGTAACAGGTCTCAAAAAAGTTGGGACACAGGCAAAAGAGGGCTGAAAAAGCAATTAATATATGAGAATCAGCTGAAAGAATATTTGGCAAGTAATTAAGTTAACTGGCATCAGATGTGTAACATGATGGGCTATAAAAGGGATGTCTTAGAGAGGCTGAGTCTCTCAGAAGTAAAGATGGCCAGAGGCTCTCCAACCTGTGAAGGCTTGTGTAAAAAAATTGTGGAATACTTTAATGTTCCTCAACGTCAAATTGCAAAGGCTTTGAAGGTCTCATCATCGACAGTGCATAATATCATCAAAAGATTCAGAGAAACTGGAAAAATCTCTGTGCGTAAGGGACAAGGCCGAAGACCTTTACTGGATTCCCGTGATCTTTGGGCCCACAGACGCCACTGCATCACTCACCGGCATGATTCTGTCATTGAAATTACTAAATGCGCCCAGGAATACTTCAAAAAACCACTGTCTGTAAACACAGTCCGCCGTGCCATCCACAGATGCCACCTAAAACTCTATCATGCAAAAGGGAAGCCATTGTTGAGCATGATCCAGAAGCGCCGCCGTGTTCTGTGGGCCAAGGCTCATTTAAAATGGTCTGTAGCAAAGTGGCAAAGTGTCCTGGGGGCAGACGAGTCCAAATTTGACATTCTTGTTGGAAATCATGGGCATCGTATCCTCCGGGCTAAAGAGGAGAAAGACCACCCGTCCTGTTATCAGCATTCAGTTCAAAAGCCAGCATCTCTGATGGTATGGGGATGCATTAGTGCATATGGTGTGGGACACTTGCATGTTTTAAAAAGCACCATGAATGATGAAAGGTATATAAAGGTTTTAGCGCAACATATGCAACATCTATTCCAGGGAAGGCCTCGTGTATTTCAGCAGGACAAAGCAAAACCACATACTGCAGCTATTACAACAGCATGGCTTCATATTAGAAGAGTCCGCGTGCTGAACTGGCCTGCCTGCAGTCCTGATTTTTCACCGATTGAGAAGATTTGGCGCATAATTAAACGAAAAGTCCATCAAAGGAGACCCAAAACTCTCCAGCAGCTGGAAGCCTGTATTATACAATAGTGGGATCAAATTCCAGTGGCTAAACTCAAGAAACTTGTCTCCTCAATGCCCAGACGCCTCCACTCTGTGTTAAAAAGAAGAGGGAATGCTACACCATGGTAAACAGGCCCCTTTTCCAACTTTTTTGAGACCTGTAGCAGCCATCAAATTTGAAATGAGCTCAGTTTGTGGATAAAATTGTAAAATTTCTCAGTTTTAACATTTGCTATGTTATCTCTGTTCTATTGTGAATAAAATACTGGCTGGTGTGATTTGAAAGTCATTGCGTTTTGATTTTATTTGAAATTTACACTTTGTCCCAACTATTTTGGAATTGGGGTTGTAAATGAAATGCTTTAAGAAAGGTGCCCGTTCAAGTTGTTGTGGCTTTTTCACTAATATTAAATGATCCACAATGGCACGTAACGTAGTCTCGACCTCTAAAACCTATTCTTGCTTCTTAAAGAGGTTCAGTTATGTAATTCTTTCTGAACAGCTGGAGCCAAATGTATTTCCAGTGGGGGTATAATTCATTTGTCAGCATACAGAGCAGATCGAATCTTATGCTGCGATATACACTCGCCAACCGGTGCAAATATTCCGTACCATATAATAGGACTTCCTCTTGGCTGTAGAACAGCATCAATTCTTCTCAGAATGAGTTCGGTATATTCAATTAATTGCCAGAGACTAACCTTAAGAATTTTGGTCCGCATGTACTAAATACCATCACATAGTTACTACATGTTTGTTTACTATCCATTCATAATAGAAACCTCCCATCTCATCTCATTCTGAATGGTGTCATGCATGATTGAGATCAGGGTCTGTGAAGGGCTTCGGAGTCAACTGAAGTCACTCTCTCTTATTTGTGGAATCAGCTAAAGATGGTGCGTGTTCTGTGGCATGATGGATTATCCTGCTTTAAGTTTCCATTTGAGAAAGGTTGCACAATGGCTATATTTTCATAGATTTGTTTGGAAAAAAAAAAACTTTGGTGTGCCCTTAAAATGAAATTATGTTAATTTACAATTAAGGGGCCTTATTTAAGGGGCGTCTACGTCTGCAGAGAGGGATCAATTTTGTAACATATCTGTTTTGGTAATTATTCATTAATATTATGTGTGCCAAGAAGACATAATATCATCATTACAGCCGCAAAACCAAAATGCATTGTTGACTCAAGTGAGGATGGGCTGGTCAATTAATGCTGTTGACACCAAATTTTGACCCTACAATATACATCTCACAACAGGAATTCACTGTTGTGCCTGACGGGAAACATTTTTCAAATCCTCAATTTGGTGATCATGTACAGTGTGTAGCCTCATCTTCCTGTTCTTATTTGAGTGAGGAGGAAAGTGTGATGGTTTTTTGCGGCTGCCATCCATCGACCTCAAGATTTGACATGTTTTGTATACAGAGATACTGTCCTGCACGGCAATGTTATAAGCATTGTTTATTTGAGAACTTTGGTAGTTTATCTACTCATTTTCCTCTGAGCTCTGTCACAGGGAATTATTTTATACTGTAGAACTGCTGCTCACTAGATGTTTTTGCTTATTGAACCATGCTTTGTAGACTTTAAAAACTAACACATGAAAATCCCAACATGGCATTTATCTCTTAGATGCTGGAACCACCACGTGTGGCACGAACAATCATGCTGAGGTCAAAGTAATTCTGGTCGTGCATCTTGCCCACTTTGCTATTTAGTCAGAGAAAACCTGAAATAATTTCACCACGCCTTCATGCTTTATATATTGATAAAAAGAAGCCAATATCGATATCATTGTATTTCTTTGGCAGAATTCCAAACAGTGGTATAATGCCTGAACTCATTCATGGGCAGTCATGGTTTCTAAACCCTGTCTATTTTTTAAAATCTATATTATAATAGCCGAGTGGCCTCTGTGTGTGTGCGCGTGTGTGTCCGGCCACTCAGTGCTAGATTCCACCGGGCGCGTATCTGCAGCATAGCGTGAGCGACGCTATTATAATATAGACGTGCAGGGGGGATTCCCCCTGTATGTCCTCTCCTGGGGATTCCCCCTTTTGAACCCAAGCCAATTCATCCACAGGAGTCCTGAATCCCAAAAAACAGATGCCAGGCCACAAGAGAAAGTAACGCATAATCTGCAGCATAATGTGAGCGCGGAATGTCAGCGCAGCATATTCCCCTTGATGGTTACTTAGTTTTAGTTACTATAAAAACATTGGTCGCGTGACAGCCACTTTGGTGTTTATGGAAACACCATAGCAACGTGATGACATCATAGAGGTGCATGTGATGACATCATAATGGTGCATTGTTCACTGTAATATAAAGACGAAGTTACATAAAATAGAACCCGTGGATCCCCACGGGCAGAGTGCTAGTTACCTATAATCACTGATGAATCTCCTGAATGCCACCATAATGTTATTAGCTACCTGTCAAAACTTTAAAATAAAGCGCAGGTCTAGGTTGTTAATTTATTATTTTATTATACAATCATAAAAGTTTCACATTTTTCTGCTATGTATTTAAAACAATTCACTGCTACTCCTAATTCATAATTTGGTGCCTCTGCTTTGGTTTACATGACGTACTAAATGGGGTCATTCACCCATGTCCTCAGGGGTTCATGCGGATCTGTTTGCGAACGTCCGCTCGCAGCCCAAAATTTGTGAGTGCATGAACTGTATGCATGACAAACACACACATACCAAGATGGATGGTTGTTTTGAATGGTGCATTCTCACCACCAACTGGAATGGAGTGTGGATGCGCATTCGTGGAAGCTGTCCGCGGACGTCGAATGAAGAAAGTATGTTTGAGCCTATACAGTCTGAAAACTGGAAGCTCGCATACACACATTAACACACACTTCCATGCACGAACACACAGACACACTACACACCAAAGATGTCCTGCTGTATAGCCAGTATAATTGCTTCCTGGTTCTGTGAAAGACTAAATAGCTCTGATAAGCACTGATAAGCACCAGTCCCTTCAGAGGCAGTTTTCATTTCATATTTCTGCATAATGGTCAGGTCAGAAGCATGGAATGTCCAAATACAGCACAAAGTTTTTTTTTGTATTCACCTTCTAAGTTTGCCAGTGAAATCTGATGAGGCATACATGGCCACTCAAAAGTTTGGAATCACTTACGATGTTTGCATGAAATGGAAGGCACTCTGTTTTACAGCAAGACAACAACGCAAAACTCAATTGTAACATTGGCTGGGACTCTCTGGGAAGGAAACTATGATGCTTAAAATTAAATCTGTGATTAAATTAAATTCAGTGATTAAATCTCTCGGGATAGTTTGAGGAGAAATTACTAAAATAGTGTGATTTAGAATTTTAAAACTCTTTACCCCCAAAATACAGTACTACTCAAATCAGGGATCCTTAAATCTGGACTTCAAATCCAAATCCTGCCCTGTTTTTCTTTCCTACCAAGTAATTAACTAAACAACTAGCAATGCTGATTGGCCAGACTGGCTTCGCACCTGAATTCCAGTTGAAAAAAAAAAGGTGGAAAACCAGCAGCCCTCAGACCTCGAGATTTGAGGAACAGGAACTTGAATGAAACACCTTAAAATATATTATGATGTCTGTTTCATATAATTTACTGTTATGCAAAGACTTTTAATTAAGAATATAGAAAGAACATCAATGACAAGTGATTCCAAACTTGTTTGTGCATTGTAGCGAGACACTGGAAAACAAGGCACAGACTAGGCGGGAGGCTGGGTCAAAAACCGGCCCGTTGGCGGTAATTTTATTAACATTCTCACAAAATATGAAAGGCGCGATAACAGAGTGCATGTAAATGAACAAAAATGGTAATCAAAAAGAAATCGGAGGAGTCTTCTTAGTCGGGAGTTGGGCTGTGTGTCTTTTAAGGTGCCGTCTGGATACTGTTTTCTGGGGTTCCCTTACGCCGTTGCCGTCTTTATCAGGCTTGTCAGGTCTCTGCCCAAACCTCCAGTCTCCCCATCATCAGAATCTTAAAAGGGAGAAAACACAGGAGTGGGCAGACATTCGCTTTACGTCCGTAGTCCTCGCTGGCCTTCTCACAACTGCCTGGTTCTCCCTTTTGAGCTGTGGTCGGCTCTAATTCACATGAGAAGCAGCTGTGTTCCCTCATGCGCCTTTTTCCCAGGCCCGCCTAGCCTTATAACTTGCAGCTGCTGGGAACTGTCCAGGGTCCTGTGAGTCTAGGGGGTGCTGAATGGGTGTTGGCTCTCCAGCCGCTGTCCAGGGTGCTGAAGTTCCGCTCTGCGTTGAGAGCGAGGGGGAGGAGAATCAGCAGTTACAGCACTGCTGACGTGGCCAAGGGGCGTGGCCCCGTCCTAGTTTGCCACAGTGTGTGTGTGCAGACGTGGTCAAAAGTGTTTGCATCCTTACATCGCATTGAAACAATGCCCCAGTCTTCCTGAAAAGTGTTGGAATTGAAAGCCTTTTTTTTTTTTTTTTTTTAGTTTTGGCATTCATGCCTGCATGCTTTTAGTTTTCCATAGAGAAAAACAAAGAAACTGTGAAATGAGTTCAATTCTAGCTTATTCTGCAAAGATATTCAAAAATGGCTTGAAAAAATTGTTGATACCTCATAGAAATAATTGGAGATCACTGAATTGTATCGATATTTCATGCAGACGGCTTCCTATGACTCATGTCCCTGATGCCCTCGATTTTCTAATCAGTCATTTAGCCTATTCAAATTGAGAAAAGCACTCAGTGTGCTGTTTGGTATCATTGTGTGAACCAATCTGAGAATGAGCGAGAGGAAGAAAAGAGGAAGGCTGTCTGAGGCGATACGGGGGAAATTATTGCCAGTCAGGATCAAGGTAAAGGCTACAAGACAATCTTCAAGCTGCTTGATGTTCCTGTGACAACGGTTGCTAATATTACAAAAGATTTAAGTACATGGCGCTGTCAACAACCTCTTTCAATGTGGCTGCAAAAGGAACACTGAATAGAACTTCAGTTTGAATGGTGGAAAAAGAGCCAAAGAAAAAAACACATACAAGCTCACCTCCAAGATCAAGGCACAACAGTGTCTGAGTGGCACCATCTGTCACTGTTTGGATGACAGTGGGCACCATGGAAGACGACCCAGGAAGACGGGCCTTCTGAACGAGAAATATAAAAAATTCAGACAGGAGTTTGCGGAAATTCATGCTGACAGGCCCAAATGCTTCTGGGAGAATGTTGTTTGGACAAATGAAACAAAATTAGAGCTTTTTGGTGTGTCCTATTGCCTTATAACAGAAAAATGAGAAAAGATTTCAAAGAAAACAACACCGTACCCACTGTGAAAGATGGTAGAGGGTCAGTAATGTTATGGGGCGGCTGCTTTGCTGCATCTGGCACAGGGTAATACGAATCTGTGTGAGGAACAATAAAACTGGAAGATTATCAAGGTGTTCTAGAGCAAAACATACTTCCCAGTGTCAGTGAGCTTTATCTGAGTCATAGGTCTTGGATCTTCTGGGAGGACAATGACTCATAACATGTATCTAAAAGCATCCAAGAATTAATAAAAAGAATATATCAGACTGTTCTACAGTGGCCAGCTATGAGTCCTCATCTGTGTCCAATCAAACATCATTAGAAACAACTAAAGGCTCACAGCTGGGAAAAAGCACTCATAAAGACAGAGCAAAATAGGGAGCACTCAGAGAGCGCATGACCGCCACCGATGTGAAGCTCATTGGCAGAGCAAGTTGGATTTGGATTTATCCAAGCGTGAAGTATTTGTACAAGTAAGTAATCTGATGGCTGAAGTGGGTGTGACTGTCACGTGACACCAGTACAAGACAGTGCTGTCTTTTTGCACATAGAAATTGTTAAGTATCTAGGATCAAAAATTGGATTCGGATCATCACCAAAATGTAATCACTTCCTTATTAACACAGTAACTATCAAAACACAAAATTGGATTGACATCCATCCGAAACTTTATGAGATATCCAGCTAACTGATGAGTGAACAAACAGACATGCTAATAGCAGTGAAAACATATTATCTCCTGGCGGACGTATAGTTTGAGCAGTTTTTTCAAGAAGAGTGGGCCAGACTGCTAGTTGAAAAGTGCAGAAGTCTGGAGTGCGTGATTTCAGTGATTACCAAAAAAGGACGTGCTTAAAAATATTAGGTTATGGAACCTGATATTTCTTCCAATCCCATTTTTGTGTTTTATTCTTTGAAATGGTGAGCCCAGTCTCATCTCGACGCGTCAAATAGTGAGGCTACCTGACCAAGCATTGATATACGGCGCAAAAAGAGGCTTTCGGCGTCCTTCTTTGACGCCAGTTAAAACAAACCCTACCCCTTAACCTCTAACTCTTAACCCGAACCTTAACCCTAAGCGTCAAATAAGGACACCAAAAGCTTTTTTTTTTTGTCGTATATCGACACTTGGTCAGGTAGTGTCATTATATGATGAATCGAGAGGAGAATGTGTGGCCTTTGAAGTCATGCGGTGCTCAGGGTCGTTTGTCATGGCAGCAGATGTCCATGGGTGGTGCTGTTGTCTCCCATTCTGAGTGCAGAACTTCAGCAGGTGGTGGAGCAGAACCTTCAGAAGCACGAGAACCTTGAGGTCGGGCCATGTGACGACCTTGACCCTCTCAGCCCAATCACGGCCCAGCACAATGGCATCGCTGCCCAGTGGGCCAATCACAACTACCCAGAGCCCAACGGCAATGAGGCTTATTTAAATCTGCTTCCTGGTACTGAGGATTATCCACAGAGCTTTACTGGGGGTAAGTTGAGAGCAGTGTGAGCATGCTCAATCACCCTCTTTACCACAGTGCTCTGGGTTCCTCAATAAAATTTATACAACGTGTTGATCTTTCAGTCGCATTATACAGAAAACAGGTGCCTCAATGGCTTTCATCACATTTACCAAACCTGTAATAAAAGTGCAACATTTCAAGTCAAGTGACTTATAAAGTCAGTTTTGCGCAGACGTATTTAAATGAGGACAAAATCATGTTCAGTTCATTGTTGAAGGAAAAAGGTTAGCCAGCACCACCTGGACCGGTGTGAAAAAGTAATTGCCCCCCTCCGTCACTCAATTAGTGAATTTATAAAATGTAATTGATTACTGGGGTTAAATTAGTCTAGCGATCTGCAGGCTTCATTATGCTAGCCCTGTTAAATGCAGGCTGTTTGTCAAAGCGCAGGCTGCACTTCTAGATAGCAACGCTATCGCAGGCTGTTTCATTGTGAAGGTGCCCTCGAATATAGCTGAGAGATACAGCCTTCATCTTACCCAGTATCAGGCAGAATTGTCTACATGGACATGGTGTGTAAACGAGCCTCCAGAAAAGGCCGAGTCCCTCGAGACCAAAGATGGGTCAGGGCTTATTAATTTGCCTACGGAGGCGTAAGATGCGTACTTTCTCTATTAAACATAGCCGCAATTTTTATGATTTGATTTCCCTGAACATTTGAGTGATCTTTGATCATGATTAATCAAAAAAAATTTCCGATGACATTTCTTCCTTGAAGATGATGGTTCATCACTATTCTTCCAGGATTTAGTAATGCGTTGGACAGTTCTTAACCCAATGTTAGTAGTTTCAGCAATCTCCTTAGTTGTTTTCTTTGCTTGATGCAGGCTAATAATTTGACCCTTCTGAAATAGAGTGACATCTTTTCCACAGCCACATGATATGCCTCCCGACGTGGTTGTTTAAGAAATAAGAAGCTACTCACTTCATCATTTAGGGTCATGGGTGCCAACTCTGGGGGGGGGGTTACTGGGTTTTATGCAACCGCAAAGTGAAATATACAGCAATCTGTGAAGCCGTGGTCAACATCGTGGAATTGGCACTGGGCTGTGACAAATTCAGCCCTCTTTGCGTGGGGGGGAGGGGGTATTGAGGAGATTGCCCACGCAGTGTAACGGTGGAGTGGGCACATGATGACTCAACAAGTCAGGTTAAAAACACGATTGACTATACATTCTGTGATTTTGGAGCCAAATTTGACCCACATGAACCCATTACTTCTGTTCAATGCATCCATTCCTGCCCCTTTATTTTCCAAAATATCCTACTGAGTGTCCAGGCACTTTTTTTTCTGTTGCTGTTTATTAATGTTTGGCACAATTTGTCATAATTTTTGACACAGTTCTCTTGCCACCTGTAATAATTTTTCTGTTTTTGTGAACAACGCACGTGTTATTCAGGCCTTAACTATTTGGCCACTTTGGAACTCTGACAGTATATTCATCTTGAGACATACCCAGCAAAATGTTGCTGGTTTGATCATTTTTAAGCAGACGCGCTGTTGATTAGCATTGAAATAAGGGGTGCTTCCAATGTTTTGTTCAACTACAGTGCTTACATACTTTACGCTTTAACAACCTCCAAGCAGTATATAGCACGTACAGTAGTATAGTATATGATTTGAGGACGCAGGACTTAGGAGGTTGTTTTTGGTACTGTCTTATTCTCTTGTTCGTTCAAACCACACTAATCTCAAAGTGGATATAATTTTAAGTTTCAATCCAACAAACAAAACCCAAATGAAGTGACAGTACTGCAAAAAACCTGAATCATTGTGGTGTCATGTCTAACTCTTCATCATTGGAAATTCACGCGCATGTGCGAAATACTAAGATCTAGTCTTCCCAATCAGTTTCAAAGAATTCTGCTGCGCATTTACAGGAGCAAATATATGCTATAATTAATGAGTGCCGTGATTATACTAAAGGATATGCAAACTGAGCCTAACATGCTTCCTGTCTCTCTCTCTCTCTCTCTCACTCACTATCTCTGACCGTTTCACTCTCCCCAAATATTTTAATTTTTCCGTTACTATTATTTTTCTCTCCATTTTGCCTATTATTATTATTATTATTATTATTATTATTATTATTACTACTACAGGAGAGGAGTCAGAGAGTCCGCAAGAAACGCTACCAAGTCCATCATCAGTTTCTCGATAGTCTTGCAATCCCAGACTAATCTGTTGTAACTGACACCTGCTCTCTCCCCAACTCCTCACTGCAGCCGCATCTCTCAGACCAGCTCTTCAGTAATTACATTTTTGCTGTACTTATGGCTCATAGTTGCTGATCTTTTTTGTTTCGCTGAAATGAGATGTCGCAATCATGACTTCATTTTTGCAGCTTGATGACGTTTTTCATTCTGAAATATTGTTTTCCAGATCAGAAAAAAGTCATTTCTTTCTGTGGGATATCAAGGCGAAGCCTCGCCCCACATTTTAGCAGTATATGGGATGTTAATCTGCTGTGACTGTAACAAAACTAAGAAGATTATTTTGAAAATGTGTAGCTACATCCTGTCAATGACGAATGAATGATAGGACTGAATATTTATTTAAATTGCCTTTACCATTTTCCCTGAAGACTGCAAGTTGGAAATACATGCAACAAATATTGAATTGTTGCACTGCTATAACAAAGAATTTATTTAAGATGATCTTCCAAAAGTTTAATTCTGGAAGTTCTAACTGCCTTATTAACATCTTGACAAATTCTGTATATTTTTGAAGAAACCCATTGAATTTATCCACCTTGTTTTCAAGGAGGTCCTATCAAAATTCTCATAGAACTCTTTTAGAGGATACACTGTTGTGCAGAATAATGTAAGAAATACAGAGGATAAGCACAGATGCCCACACACACAGACTGTTGGCCATGTTCTACAATAGTTTGTAAATTAATCACAGGTGATTGAATCATGTTCCTCCCAATTTAGAGTTAAGCTTCTCCATTGTTTGTTCTGACAAAGAGCCCACAGACTTGTTTTCTCGCAAATATATTTGCCCATGCCCTTGCAGGGTGCATATAATCACACTCTAAAGAATCCTACAACTCTGGATTGAATGTAGAATGTAAATAAGCCATTCAGCTAGAGAACATTTATAAGGAGCATTGGCTTGTAAAATGTTTTTTCCCCCCCTAAGCATGCATGCTAATCACTTGTGAATTTTGGAGGGTGTTGCTGGAATGGACTGAAAATTCCAAAATTGTGGAATAAAGTACAGTGGAAATATTAATATGAATGAAAATGCTTGGATCATATTAATGTCCACTAAACAAACCTTTTATACTGATTCTGTATATAGTTATTTCAAACTAAATAAAATGTTCATTGTCTGAGTATGAATATAGAATGCCTGATGTCTCTGCTCATCACCTTTGTAACAGTGATATGTGTGTATGTGAGCGTGCGTGTGTGTGTGTGTGTGTCCTTCTGTCTGTCTGCATGTTTTTGTGTTTGTGTGTATTTGTCTGTACCTGTGCATTAATTCATGTTTTTATGTCTAAATAAGTACATAAATTGTCGCAGAAACATGCAAATATGATATGCCATTTTTAAGTCAATAAAATTACTTTATTCCCTTTCGCATTGAATGTAATTCGCAAAAATGATTCTGCCAATCTGGCAGTCATGTTTTCAAGACACTTTTTTTTACTATGTAGGATATGTTTGTTCATAATTAAAATTGAAAGTCCAGATAGAAAATTAAGAGATACAATCAAAAAATTATTATTTTACTACTCTAGTAAGAATGTATGGAGGATATTTTAGATCCAAATAAAAAAAAAATAAAAGAAATAAAACTTTTGAAAATTATTATTTTAATACAAAATTAGGAATAATCAGGCCATAATTAAATTTGAAATAGAAATAGAAAAGCAAATTTAAAATGTAAAATGATCATTTGGAAAAGAAAGGTGACAGTAAAGAAAAATGAAATACAAAAGGATAGATGGAAATTCTCAAACTGAAAGCTTAAATTGAAAAGATGAAATTGGAAATGGTGATGGAGATAGGAAAAGGGAAATATCAAAAATGGATCTCAGCATGGGAAATGGAAAAGCTTAATTTGAAATTCTTAAAAGCGTAAATAGAAAACACTTCTTTGCAACTGCGCTTTACCATTTGTAATTTTGCATTTTATCTTTCCCATTTTCCATTTGGAAATTGCAATTTCACACTTGACATGTGGCTTTTTGAGTGGGATGTAAATAAGTAGGTGTGGCCCAAAGGCTGTCAGGAGGGTTTGGAACGGCTAGGCCGCAGGGGCATTTTACAGACTGCAGGGGGACTGACTTTTGCTACGTTTATCTGTGAATTGTGAAAAATTCATCAATCACTAGGACAATGATGGTGTAAGATTTGGATCAGATTCAAAGTTCGAAATTTCATTTGTTCAATTTCATTTTGCATGCGTGGACTGGGTTTAGCAGCACAGAATTACTTTTAATTCCAGACCTAATGTCAATGATTTCCACTGTGAACAGCGGCTGCAACATGTGATCCCGTATGCCTTGGCTTAGTGAATTAGGGAACCTTCGTCACAGCCATAGGTATAGTGACTGTGCTCATCTCTATATTTTCAAGGGTGTTCACTGTTTTAATGAGCTTTCCTCACTGGCTGTGACCCATTCATGTTTCCCTTCCCTTACATGTGTGATGTATTTTTACCCCTTAGTCTGAGTTTGCAAGCTGCTGGACTGTAACTGGCTATAAGCCCTTTAGCAACCAGTCAGTATTGGCTAGTAAAGATCTTTAGTCTTCGGAAAGAATTTGTAACCTTTAATGATAGTAATAAATGTAAGTTCTCCTCCTAGTTCAGTTAATAGGAACAAGCTCCCAAGCCTAACTTTTGGTCTGCAGGATTCGGACCGCATTCCTGTTAATCTATTCTAAGTCTGTTCCTCTGCCTAATTTATGTGGAACAAACTCCCAAGCCTTCTTTGGTCATCAGGATTGGGGTCGCACTCCTGCTAAAGTCCTCTGTCCTGCCATCTAACAGATGGCTCTGTTGAAGTGTGCACTCCATCTAGCAGCTCTCCCGGAAAGCCACTGGCCAGACGTAGGATACGCCCCCGCTTCTTGCCTGTTATGTATGAACTGAATTGTGTCATTCTGTCCTGGGCTCTGTCCTACTGTATAACTATCAATAAAACCGACTATTGGATTGTACTCTGCCTCTGCATTTGTTTCCTGGTCTGAATCATAACACAAACAAAATGTATAACAATCATTTCTTTCACTCCTCATAGTTCGCAGCAGTTAATTTTGACTTCTTTGTATCTGCATGCTACCATATCCTATTGAACATATGGTATCCTTGTCCAACTTGAAAAGATATTTACCACCCTTTTGGATAGTGTATGCCTCTGTGCTTTTTATGGACCCATATGCACCAATGTCGTGACTGTCACAGCTGTAGCGTTTATAAATAATGCAACCTAATTTTCAGCCTGATCTAGAGTGGGATATGCAGTGCTTGGTGACCAAAAATTTTGGTAATTATTCATTGCAACTTTTTCATAACATTGCATAGCATGTAATTTAATTCATTTTAGTCATTTGTTCTCAAAATTTAGAGCATGTAGGACAAATGATGGTGAATTGAAAATCATATTATTAATTGAAATTGCGATTTAGTGCCTATCTACCTCGTGCCTATTGTTCGTTTGTCTTGTTTGATACAGGTCGCACTTGTAAATGAGTCCCTGGGACTCAATGTGATTTACCTGTTTAAATAAAGGTTTATATATATATATATCTGTTTTTTCCTGCGAACATGCCATGTATTTCAATTCCCCTGTGTAGGTTATGGTCACACAGTAGCGGTCCATCAGCAGTAACAAAGGCCTTCAGAAACCTCACCTTTCAAGGCAAAATAAACTAAACCTCTCGCAGTTTACTTTTCCCAATAAGCAAGTTGGGGAGGCTCATTAAAAGGCATCTAAAGTCGATTCCCATTGTTTTTGTTTATCGGACAATCAGTGCGCCGCTCCTGCATAAATGAACCAAAATAGAAGGATTATCTACGCATACACACAAAACATTGGTTGTAGTTAGGGATGCACCGATACCACTTTTTTAAAAACCGATACGAGTATGAGTATTTTATTTTGTGTACTTGCCGATACCGAGTCCGATACCGATATTTCTGAAATGTTTTCCAGGAAAATACAATGACAATTTCGGAGTACAGGTTTTATTTTCTTTTTATAACAAGCCTAAATAAGGCCAGTATCAAACGATTCACACATGGCTATTTCCAAAAAAAAAAAAAAAAAAATAGGCCTAACTGCTAAAAATCTTTCTGTATTTAGGCCCGACAAAAAGCCTTTGAACTAGCAGTGCCATCAAATGAAGCAAAACATTACTGAAGCTTAACAAATGAAAAGTAAACTTGCTGCATAGGCAAGGTAACACACCCAACTTCATAAAAAGTCAGTAGAACTATTAATTGGCACAGATAGTTTCTACACACATTCATAGGCATTCTCAATCCAACTAAAGTCAATAATAGCTTTCCAAGCAAACAAGGCATCACTTTAAGTGTGTGGTATCGCCATATATCAATTACACAAATGACAAATGAAAAAGATTTAACTTAACCACAACTAAAATGTTTAAGGTAACCATATGTTACTAATATATTTGTAGTAAAACAAGAAGATTCACAATTCTAAGTCTGTGTGTGTGTGATTGTGGGTGTGTGCTTGTGCGAGCTCGTCTTGCTTGTACATATTCAATAACTGATCCGGGTGTGCCATCTAGTGATAGAATATTGTAATTGCGTGCATAAATTTGCAGCTCCATGTCCGCTGGCAGAAACATCTGCACAAAACGCTTAAGATACCCTGCCGAGCATCGTTGTTCTTCTTGAACACGCCGCATCCAGATAATCCTTAAATGAAATTATATACATATTTTAATTTGTAACGTGTAGTGAAGTGGCCAGTGTCAAAGTAACGAAGAAAAAGTATACTTTTTATCTTTTAAATGTAGTAGGGTAGAAGTCCCGGTAAAAAAAAAAAAAAAAAACTCAATTAAAGTACAAATCCTCAAAAAAACTGAAGTACAGTAACGAAGTTGCCTACATGTACTTCTTTACTATACACCTCTTGTGTGTATGCGCGTATGCCTGCATGTGATGTGGTGACTATAAAGCTCTCTTTCTCGTATTTTTTCTAACTCGTTGTCTCCCCCTAGGCATAGAAGTCAGATAGTACAAAATACTGTAGTCTATGCGACCGTGAGCAGGCAGTTACCTTGCGTCTTACATTAAGTGGTATCGGTGCGTGGTATCGGCAAATGTGGACGAGTACAAGTACGAGCATATTAACGCGGTATCGGGCAGATACCCGATACTGGTATCGGTATCGGTGCAACACTAGTTTCAAGCTATCAAAAAGGTCACAGATGCTGAAATAACGTCTCTGAAATAACGAGTACGAGTATGAGCATATTAACGAGGTATCGGTATTGGTGCAACACTAGTTGTAGTAGTAGTAATGGTTTATTTTGAGTAAGAATACAAAGTGTCCAACAATAGCAGCTCGTAGGCTGAATTAGTGTTAGGACGAAACAGCAACATTAAAATCTTATCATAAAACAAGAAAAACAATTAAATGGCACAAATTTGCCGTATATATCATCGTCATAATTGTAAAAAAGATATTATAGATATTAAAACCATACATTCTTAAAATCGTTTAAAAAAATTGGCTAAAGTGACATCAGTAGTATTCAAAATTCAGCTCAAATGGCATTTACATGCACAACAGGCAAACTTTGGAATGAATTGCACAGTTTCAAACAGCAATTTAGTTAATTACATAAAGAAAAACAAAGAAAATGGCAAATAATAAAAAATAGATATAAATTAATCATTACAATCATAAGCATAAAGGGCATATCGCAAACACAGAAATTTAAATGCATTAGCAACATCAAGTTAAAAGATTATATGGAGTGGTTAAAAAAAAAAATTGGCAATTACATGTTCAGCAGGCGGACTAAAAATGGTATTGCACTGTTTCGATAGCGGTCAGTTTTACAATGGAGAATATTCAATTTACGAGAAGACCTTGTATGTCGGCCGCTGATAGTACTTCTGTTTGATGGAGGTAAATATTGGAATTGATCAGAGTGGCTGAGAGACTGAGCAAACTTCTTGACTAAGTCAAGACGCCGTGACTGAAGTGATGGAAGTCCTAGATGATTGCAAGTATCAGTGTAAGACATATAATCCGCACCCATGATGATACGTATGGCTCTATGTTGCACCCTTTCGATTATGTTGCTAAGTGCAGCGGTCAGTCCGGAGTGCCAAACAGGTGCGGCATACTCAAGGACTGGGCGAATGTAAGTAACATAAACTGTGACGAGATCGTCAGCAGGAATATAGAAATGTTTTAGTCTACGGAGTAAGTACAAACGCTGACTAGCTTTACGGCAAATAGAGTCAAATATGAATGAAATGAAATGAAATGGTTTATATGAATGAAATTGATCATGTGACAATGCAAGATGTCAACAAAAGCAAGCGATTTGTTTGTAAACATTGGACGTTCGACGTCCCATCTGAGAATCAACTTTAGATGCCCTTTAACAGTAAGCCACGAGAATCCGTTCTATATTCTGAATGTAGTCATGGCTAAAGGGCGTTGTTAGGCGCGATGCACAGCTGAGTGACAATTGTATGGATGGTGAAAATAAATGCTGTGAAGTCAGCAAAAGTTTTGGATTGTTTGCATTTACATTGCCATCCTTACAATGCCAGATCAATCATATAAATAAAGGCAATAGGCATTCACTTTTCCATTATAATTTCTTATTATAAGTCATGTATTGGTCTTGGTTGTTCAGTCAATAAATTGTTTGATTATTTATCAGGCGAACATAAAGGTGCACTATGCAAGTTTTTTTACTTTCACTTCTGTTGACATTTGAACTCAAACAAAACAGAGGTAGCCCGCCCCTCCCTCCCATAGTTCCTTCCTTCCCATGCTTCCATAACTGTCAACTCTTGTCAGTGATTGGCCGGGACGGTTTGCTATTTTATGCGGCACAGCCTGTGCCCCTTGTGTTTATTTGCAGTTTGTGACGCCTGTGCAGTCTCCAGAGCCCGGGTTTTTTTTTTTTAACAGTGAATTTAGGGGCAGGCAGCTAGCGGATCATGGAGAGAAGCCAGCGAATTGTGGCAAAAACATATTACCCCGCAGAAAGTAAACAAACTTGCAGAGTGCACCTTTAAACGAGAACAGCTTGAGGTTGAGGGTGAGGTTAGTGAGGGCCCTCACAACATCTGACAGCGAGCCGCTGTGGTCAGTTTTGCTGCATGAATCCGGATGAGAGGTCTGGGAATTAACTGGGTAAACTGTACATTTTTCTTGGTCATCTGACAGGCTTACATTAATGTTTATGGCATTAACCGTGAGTTCCATAATATTTGAGATGAAAATATTGACCAGATGAAAAAGTTGTTTTATCAACAAAAGTGCAGAATCTCAGCTTTTATTTGAGCATATGAAAAATAGGTGCTGTCATTTCTGCAAGGTAAAATCAGGAGTGGCAAATAGATACCCTTAAAAAAAAAAGGGCTGTAACTTTGCGTGAATTATTCCATTACAAATCAAAAATTGTGGAGTACCGAGCCATATTATGAAATAAATTTCTTTATTTCCAAATGTCATGAAGTTCACTGCTGTCCTGTCCAGTGCATTTTCCCTCTCCCCGGCATTTTAATAGCACTTTGGCTTGAATGAGCACTACATGGTTGGAAATCTAAAGACCTTTGCAGTGCAACTTTGCGAAGCTTTTTAGTCCGCAAGGAAGGCCCTTAACTTGGCGTGCCATCCAGTTTGAATGCATCACCATGGAACAAGAAGTTGTTGTAACTCAAATGCACATTGTCTGTTCCTCCCCAAACTTTATATGCTTGATGATGGTCCCATCCTGAAGACATCTCCATGATAATATTGAGCTTTAGTTGTTGCACCACTTACTGGCGACAGGAAATGACACGTTTTATACGTTGATGAACTGCTTCCAAAGGGATGTCCAGAACTGCCTAAAATGTAGTCAGAAACAAGACTTTGGTAATGCTTAATTCTGAAGATTGTGACTTTTCATTGAACTTTATTGCCATGGGCTGATTTTGATGTTTTGCCACGACAAATGAAAATGTTGCAACTTGACTGCAGATGGTCAGATCTTTTTCAAATTTAATTCGTTTGATGAGACTCCTTGCTGGAAGACATTTTCTTAATGCTAAATGTTTCTTAATCTTAAATCAGTCATAGCAACATCTACCGCCAACAGGAAATTACTAGTGTTATATGTTGATGTATTCTTCCTATCAGGAGAACCATATCCACCTTAAATTTGGTCGGAAATGTCTGAAGATCTTGATGATATTCAATTACAATGCTTTTGAGTTTGCCATTGCAATGATGTATTATTTGTTATGAAACAGGAAGTGGTGTATAATTGGACTGTACCTGGTCCAGTCTGCACCAAATCTGGCATGTTTCATGAGAGGTTTGATCTGAAGACATCAATAGGTCAATATTCAATCATAGTTATATTGCCACCTGCTGGGTACAGGAAGTAAGACTTGTGTCACATCTAGTACATTTGCGTTTTGTGGTCTACACTTGATGTAACATAATACATGATTAGACTCAGTTCTCTAGCTTCATATAATGACACAGGAAGTGATACATAATGAGTGATACCGTATGTATGCCGCCACACATTCCACTCTGGAAATAAGGTATTACTATTTCAGCAGAGTTAAATTGTTGCAAAAGTGCATGGCTGCGTCAACCAGCATCAAGGCAGCACCCCCCACATGCATGTAGATGCGAGGGTCTGATCATTGCTGCTTGCGGCTATATTTAATATCATTCTGTGTGCCTGAAGTGCAACAAGCACATGGCACACTGATTAAGATTCCCCATACTTATTATTATTATACAATACCTACTTAGCGCCCCTGCGATTCTGGCATAACCTCAGGATCACAATCATAATCAGACAGATTGAGATTGAAGCAAATGATGACCGCAACAAAAAGTGTAAATGAAAATTCACAATGTAAGAGGACATTTAGAGTCAGTGGGTTTGCCCCAGTAGCTTGATCTAGCAGCCTTGGTATTAGAGAGACTGGGTTCTTCATTGCTGCTCTGCTATTCTTCGGGGGGAAAAAATGCTTGTCACCTGATCTCTTTTGTTCCAGGTGGTCAGGCTTAGAGCCAGCTGTCAGCTGACCTGGGGTCAGCCACTCAAACAGTGCATATTACGTGGTCAAGTTTTGACACACAGTTTATCAGAGAGGTTATGTTTTTATGGATTTAACAATGGAATGACTGTCAGTCAAATTCAAGTAGTTATCTCATGATACAACAGTGCATTGATTTCATTAAAGTAATAATTGGCAGGTGTGTGTGTGTGTGTGCGCTTGTGTGTGTGTGTGCGCGCGCACGCGTGCGCGTGTGTGTGTGTGTGTGCATGTGTGTGCGTGCGTGTGTGTGTGTGTGTGTGTTTGTCTCCATGCGGAGGGCTGGTAATGTGAGGGATACTGCTTCCAGTTTCCCTGCTAAGTGAAAATGATGAAAGAAAAAGGGAAGGTGACTCAAGGAAAATGGAAAAATGTCTTTGGACTATACTGGACCATTGTGCTCTGAAATCTACCTTTTCTGCTTTTGTCTTTTTCAAGGCTCACTAACCCCTTTGCGCAGAAGCCAAATCTGGCTATTTATGCGATACCCTATTTAAGGCTTTATAATTCAAGATGGCAGCTTCACAGAGAGTGGGGAAATGGTTAAAATGAAACAAGACACTTGTAGAATCACTTGTTTTTAATATCTGATGTCTATAATTCATAGTAGAATGACATAGTATTGATACCATGTTGAATTTTTACTTCATAAAACAGATTTTTTTCCACTACTTACTCAGAATGCCTTTGGCCTATTATAGCTGAAATGGTTGTAACAAAGGTCAACAATTTTTTTTCTGCCACAAGAGATCATTTTTATTAACTGCTGGATAGATACTATGGGCAAGTATATTTGGCAGTTTGCACATCAGGCTTGGCTGAGGAGTTTAATTGATACAATTCCTGAGAAACAGTGATGGGAATTAACTCGTCCATATTCTAAATCACTACTTCACTACTTCCTCATGAATATTCAATAAACGTTTCAGGTGTATGACCTGTTGATAGTACTGTGTAACTGCATGCATAAATAGAGCAGCTCCATGTCTGCAGGCGTCTGCATCGGCACAAGAGGGCTAATTCAAAAATAGAAAGCCTGAGCAGTGCATTAACCTCTGCCAATGCATTTTTATTTGGTTTGATTACAACACTTTTTGACTGGTTTGTCGTTGCAGGTGCAACGCCGCTAAGAACCCAGAGAGAATCATTCCCTGAGGAGGAGGAAGATGCAGATACACAGGAAAAGAACACCAATCCATAAAGAAAGCTCTGGAGTCGATTTTCCAATCTGGGGTTACTTCTTCAGGTACATAGGTGGAAGAGGAAACTGGGTCTTATTAATTCACAAAAGGCAATTGTCTTTAATTCCTGGTATCCAGCATCTAGCGGTGAGCTCAGTCCAGTATTGTAAAAACAGGATTTGTTTTCAGATGCAGAAATTATAAATCAGATTTTGATTAGTCAGGCACGTGTGAGCAGATGGCACTGGCCATTGTGATCTATTTGTGTGGAAATTTTCAAATTTTCATTCACATGAAAAACCCAAAAACATCAGTGTCCAATTTCCAGAAACTTGCAAGTGAAATATTTCACTCAGACTATATACTATTCAAAAAAAGTAGGGGATATTGGATTTACAAGTACCATGAAATGCAGATCATGAGGTCAGGAAGGAAACAAACGACATAAAAACATTAAGGAAACATTTGTCAATTTATTCGAAACCCTGTGTACAGTCAGTAAAGGACAGATTCTCCAGAATAAGGGTCGACACAAACACAGGATCACACAGCAAATTTACCACCAGTGTGAAACAGAGTCAGTAGCGGGTAAAACCCCCTCGGTTGGCTAGACAAGCTCGAATTCGGCGTGGCATACTCCTAACGAGATGTCCCAGGTCATTTTGGGGAACGTTATTCCATTCCTGTTGCAATGCTGCAGCAAGTTCTTGGACATTGGCAGGAGGTTGTTGACGTTGGCGTAGCCGCTGTCCAAGCATGTCCCAGACATGCTCGATGGGGGAAAGGTCCGGACTGAGTGCTGGCCATGGTAATGTGGTGATATTCTGCTGCTGGAGGTAATCTGTAACGATCCTGGCCCTATGACATCTGGCATTGTCATCTTGGAAAATGAAACGGCGGCCATAACGGCGTGCAAACGGCACAACATGGGGTGCCAAGATGTTGTTCGGTAGTACTGCCCTGTGACACGTCCCAGCAACAACATGCAAGTCTGTTCTGCCGGCAGCAGTGATGCCTCCCCACACCATTACAGATCCACCCCCATACGGATCATGTCTAATGACGTTAACGTCATGGAAACGTTCGTTACGTCGGCGCCAAACCCTCCTGCGTCTGTCAAGGAAGTCCACAGTGAACCTCGACTCATCTGAGAACATTACGTTGTTCCATCGGCGATTATCCCAGCGTTGATGATGACGACACCATTGGAGTCTGGCCCTAATGTGACGATCCCTCAAACGGGGAATGACACGAGGACGTCGGGCGTGTAAGTGAAATCTGTGCAGACGATTCCTGATGGTCTGGCCACTCACTACCAAGCCAGTATCCCTTTGAAGTTGAGACCTTATCTGATTTGCTGTTACCACACGATTTCTCAAGACAATAGTGCGGATGAATCTGTCCTGAGCCTGAGTTGTTGCCCTTGGTCGACCGAATCGTGGTCTATCCTGAACAGACCCTGTAGCACGATTTCTGGACCATAATCTGCTGATGACAGACTGGGAAACATTCATTGCCCTTGCCACAACGACCTGTCTTGTGCCAACCTGTAGCATGCCAAGGGCACGTAACCTCTCCTCCTGTGTTAGACGGCGCATGGTCTCTGTTTAATTAACGACTTCAACCACTGATAATCTGATAATTTGAAGAGCTTTCTCTTCAAAATCTTCCTTTACAGTGGCTCTAACCTTCCAATTCAGAGTCATGCAAATTTGTGGCACAACCCCCTTGATCATCAATAGCATCCCGTGCAGATCGTGAGAGTGTCATTGATGTGTTTGGGTGATGAATTTCTTTGGAAATGCTTCCTCAGTAAGGAACTATACAACATGGTTTCGTATCCCTTTGTATATGTGAAAATTTTGATCTCAAAATAAAATATCCCCTACTTTTTTTGAATAGTATATATTAGAGGAAGTAATATACTGAGAGGCATTGAAAACGCTACTCCAATAAAACGCATCATTATTTTAAAAACTCTCTTAAACATTTTTTGGTATAATGGTCATTGTTTGGCCAAATGAGATGCATCATATTTGAATATTGTGTTGGCCAATTCCAGTTTGTTCACAAACACTGAAACAATGATTAAGTGTCAGACTGGTGTTCATTTCTCACATGCACGTGTAAGTGGGACCACCTGGTTTTGCACGTGTAATGTGCAGACCTGGCCCCTGTAACAGCACAGAAAATTTTACGATAGAGACACATTAGCATTATGCCATGACTGACATTGGCAGAGAGGAATCAGGCTGTTGCAATGCTTAGTGTCGGATCACAACTGCGACTTATCAATCAAACAGGATAAAACTGATAGCTGCTCCATCTGCATATGATTTTTCCACTTACAATATAGTTCATAAATCGTAGTATTTTCACATTCATGGGCATCTTGGCAATATTCAAAAAGGAAGAGCATTGCTGTTGAAAAGGAGATGTCACATTATTTTGCTGATATTTTCTATTGTGCTACGTCTTTGCACTGAATCCAGTTAAAAACTTTAAAAAAATAACAGCAAAGTCAACCTTGTTGCAATACGATCCTGGAAGGTGCTCTTTAGGTTATCATGTTTTTAATATTTTTTTAATTTCCTAAGCTAAATATCCACTTAGTTTACAAGATGCTTTCTGCAACACATGAATATACTACATTGTAGAATGCTTACACTAGGTGGTCTCATTTTGACCTTAACTTAGTACTCTTAACTTAGTACACTAAACTTTGCATTTCGATTGTATGTGAAGAGTTGGTTTCCAAAATGCAATATATCCACTTTACTCATTTTGAGTAAATCAGCTTTTTCTATGTTGGCGCCTTTTGCATTTTATAGAAAAACACAAACTTTAACCATGAAAAAATACACCTTATAGTACGATTTCCAAAAAACAGATTTTTGCACCATGTGTAAAAAGCACACGGCTTTTGCTCTACGGTATTATCTCAATTTTTGTAATTTTGGCACTTACTGCATTTTGGAAAAAAAAATCTTTATATGTTACGCACAATTTCCTCATTTTCCATAGCTTCGTCATGCTCCGCTTCCTACTCAACCAATCAACCAGCCAATCTGGTAATTTGAGTAAAGACAAAAGAACAAAATGGAGGTTCAGCACCACAGTAGTAAACCTCAAGCAAAGAAATAAATCTCTCGTAATTTTATGGAAAAAATAATCATCATAAACACCTTTTTTTTTCTATTTGAAATAAGTCAGAATTGCACTGATTCACGTCCATTTTAGACTGAAAGATAAATAAGACTCCAGGACCGAGATTATCACTACATTTATTGACTTCCACATTCACAATGTCAGTGTTCTTTTTGGCAGCATAACAAACATATTGTGGTGCACTACGCTGCTAGTTGAATTGCCAACTAAATGCTAACTGACAAATTATGTTAAAGTTTTATTAGGTAGGATTTCTTTTCATCAATATACTTTCTCTCCCAAATGTCAGAGATGATACACTTTTCCTCTTATGCGCCAGCTATTGACCGGCTGCTGCTCAAACAAAATCTTCGCTGTTTCATTATTACACCAAATTTTGGCATACTTTGTAAATTAATGTTAACATTTTAAGTTTTTGTTTTCCAGAGATTTTCCATGGAATCTTTGAGCAAATCTTCCCCTCTCCAATAATTGCTGGTGTCAAAGAGGCAAAAATTTGGTTTTGTATGTCTTATTTCATGTGTAAGTGGGTTTCCCAAGGATAGAAATTTCAATCTTAAGACCTTTTGCGATCAAGGTGATAGTATTGAGGTGCTGATTAGAATTGTCATAAAGTCAGTGAAAAATTCCAGGAAAGTCAACAGAATATGATTTCCCTAATATCCAAAAGTCTGTATATGTATAAACAGCCTTCAATCAAATTTTAAATATTTTTGGAAAAAAAAATATTAATGTAAATGGGATTGTGTGGCTGGCATAAATATGTTGTAATTGAAGTTGAAGTATATTTTGGTCCGTTCACCTGTATTGCCCATAAATGATCATAACATTTCCAGATCTGTGATATTTCATGAACCTTTTCTGAAATTAATGTTATTCTTTTAAAATAAATTCATATTTGTCTTTATAAACATCATTGTGTGTTTATTAATGATAGGTACCTGATACAAACTCTTGGGATGAAAAGTATACATGCTTGTGCTTTGGTGCAAGCTCTGTGGAGATTCTCAGAACATAAGGTACCTCATAGCTCAGAGAGATTGAACTGTTTCTCTGTGGTTTCTTCAAGACTTTTCAAAAAACTATTCGTTTGTTTGCGGAAATTTTTAGCATACTTCCTCTGAGTGCTCTTATAATCATTAAAAATTCAGTAAATTTCTTACCTTTTCATAATAAAAAATAACATTGCTTTGATTTAAAAAAAAAAAACAGTAACTATGAATATAATCATAATATACTAGTGCACTTGACACATGTATATTAGCATATTTGCTTCCACAGCTGGACATGGGTCTTAAGGCTTCTGATTCACATATTTTGCAACTACTTGAACATATTTCTGTGGCACTTGGTGAAAATATTTTCCAAACAGTTATAAGTAATAAGTAATCAATTTTACCTGTGTATTTTCAGCGAGTGGTTTATTCCGCTAAAAAAAGGAACACCCAGCCCCACCCCCCCGGATTTTTTTTCTTGCAAATCTGTCTCACTAAATGGTGTCTGATCATCACAAAGAATGTTAAATACAAAGAGAACATGAAGAAAGACAAAACAAAGGTCAAATATATTTACTCATTTTTTCCTGGACCACAGCAAAGCAGGGGCCGGCCCTATTAATGTGAACGACTTTGACTGAGTTCGTGATTAGGTTATACCATTAGTTTGTACAGTGCTAGAGTTTCCCCATTGACCTTTACTATATCAAAATGAACTTGACTAGGTTTTGACCTGGTCTTGTCAACAGTTTAATGCAGTTCCTGGTGTCCATGGACCTCAGCTGTGACTCCTGTTGCAAAAAAAAAACAACTTTTATAAGCAGTCTCCAGCCTCTCCCTTCATTAACTTCATAAAACCTGCAGACCTATATATAGGTCAATCAAATGCAGCTGCTCTGTTCAAAGTTGTGAAAATTCAGGCCAATTCTCCGTTCTAGATGAGATCCCAAAGTTTCCAATGATCCCAAATATGTCCTGCTGAATTACAGGGAAATGTGTATAAAATTATTTACAAGATCTATTAGATGTAATTCCGTGGCCATAAAAACATTACATATTGGGTTTGAATATTTCTATCAATTTAAGCGTGATGCAGCTCCAGTGATTCACTGCAGCCAGCAAAGAAAGAATATGTGTGAAACACTGTCCAACAATATGAAAAAAGAAATGCATTTTTGGCTGGGTGGTGAATCTGTGCAAATGAGGATCTGCTGTGATTGGCTGTCTCATCCCATTGCAAAGTGAATATTCCAAAATTGATTCAGGCTAAAGCATAGATTTGGTTTCCTCGCCGAAGACTTTGCGCAGGGAGTCAGCTACAGTGGATTCAGCTTAATATTCCTGAACAGGCTGCCATCAAAATTCTATGTACACCAACAGTGCACGAATATTTAATAAATTTGTCAAAAACTTGTTTAAAACTAAAAAATATTTTTTGTTATTTCTTTGGCAAATAATGAACCGAAACCAATAAATAGTCCTTATTAACGCATAAAAACAAAAAAAAAACCCTATATTTTGTATGGCCTCCTTATGCCTTGATAACAGCTTGCATTCTTGCATTCAACAACTAAAACTAATTTTTATGTTCAGGAATGCAAGAAAATAACTGTTATTTGGCATCTTTATCGAAAAATAATAATGTGCTTCACTATTTTTTTCTGCTTTTTTGTAAAATGGTAAATTCGAAAATTCACGAATAACAACAATAATTATATTTTTGCATTGAAAATATAATTTCAGTTAAAGAGCTTGCGCAGACTGGTGGATTAACCATTACAGAAACATAAAAATTATTTTGGTAATTACCAACACTGTTAATTTAGAGCAGCTGTGGCATAAACCTTACACTGGGTGGTGGTCTAATAAATTTGTTAAGCACTGTATGTCTTGTTTTCCATATGTATTTGGCACAATTGACTGCTCTCATATATTGCAATAAGGGCGCCGTGTGTGACTGAGGCCGCTTTCGTCAACAGAGGCAGTCTCGTTTATAAACGTACAAATCATCTACGATGCCAATAAGAGGCCGTTAGCGCCTCCACTTTGAGGTCAGACCGTTTGTTTTATTGCGTTGACAGGGTGATTAATTAAACCAAATTTATGGCCACTGTGACAAGTGGCCAGTCAAAATAAATATCTTCTCTTGTTTGATGCCACGAAAGAGCACATCTTCCTGGTGCTCAATTTCTGCTTGTAACCCCTCTATCTGACATGCCTTGAAATTGCCTTTCTCTTTCAATCTTGGTAGCATCGATATCACGGTATATTTATAATATACTATTCAAAAAAAGTAGGGGATATTGGATTTACAAGTACCATGAAATGCAGATCATGAGGTCAGGAAGGAAACAAATGACATAAAAACATTAAGGAAACATTTGTCAATTTATTCGAAACCCTGTGTACAGTCAGTAAAGGACAGATTCTCCAGAATAAGGGTCGACACAAACACAGGGTCACACAGCAAATTTACCACCATTGTGAAACAGAGTCAGTAGCGGGTAAAACCCCTCGGTTGGCTAGACAAGCTCGAATTCGGCGTGGCATACTCCTAACGAGACGTCCCAGGTCATTTTGGGGAACGTTATTCCATTCCTGTTGCAATGCTGCAGCAAGTTCTTGGACATTGGCAGGAGGTTGCTGGCGTTGGCGTAGCCGCTGTCCAAGCATGTCCCAGACATGCTCGATGGGGAAAGGTCCGGACTGAGTGCTGGCCATGGTAATGTGGTGATATTCTGCTGCTGGAGGTAATCTGTAACGATCCTGGCCCTATGACATCTGGCATTGTCATCTTGGAAAATGAAACGGCGGCCATAACGACGCGTGCAACGGCACAACATGGGGTGCCAAGATGTTGTCCCGGTAGTACTGCCCTGTGACACGTCCAGCAACAACATGCAAGTCTGTTCTGCGGCAGCAGTGATGCCTCCCCACACCATTACAGATCCACCCCCATACGGATCATGTCTAATGACGTTAACGTCATGGAAACGTTCGTTACGTCGGCGCCAAACCTTCCTGCGTCTGTCAAGGAAGTCCACAGTGAACCTCGACTCATCTGAGAACATTACGTTGTTCCATCGGCGATTATCCCAGCGTTGATGATGACGACACCATTGGAGTCTGGCCCTAATGCGACGATCCCTCAAACGGGCAATGACACGAGGACGTCGGGCGTGTAAGTGAAATCTATGCAGACGATTCCTGATGGTCTGGCCACTCACTACCAAGCCAGTATCCCTTTGAAGTTGAGACCTTATCTGATTTGCTGTTACCATACGATTTCTCAAGACAATAGTGCGGATGAATCTGTCCTGAGCCTGAGTTGTTGCCCTTGGTCGACCGGATCGTGGTCTATCCTGAACAGACCCTGTAGCACGATGTCTGGACCATAATCTGCTGATGACAGACTGGGAAACATTCATTGCCCTTGCCACAACGACCTGTCTTGTGCCAACCTGTAGCACGCCAAGGGCACGTAACCTCTCCTCCTGTGTTAGACGGCGCATGGTCTCTGTTTAATTAACGACTTCAACCACTGATAATCTGATGCTTTCTCTTCAAAATCTTCCTTTACAGTGGCTCTAACCTTCCAATTCAGAGTCATGCAAATTTGTGGCACAACCCCCTTGATCATCAATAGCATCCCGTGCAGATCGTGAGAGTGTCATTGATGTGTTTGGGTGATGAATTTCTTTGGAAATGCTTCCTCAGTAAGGAACTATACAACATGGTTTCGTATCCCTTTGTATATGAGAAAATTTTGATCTCAAAATAAAATATCCCCTACTTTTTTTGAATAGTATAGTAGTGCAGTAGCTTGTCTCCACCGACTACTCCTTCATTCTGAGACTCAGCACCTGGGGATAAAAGCCTGAGGCAGGAGCGCTACGAGAGAGCTGGCTTCTCAATCTAATCTAATGACACAAATATGATAAATTTCATCTAATTTGTACTTGTATGTGAGTATGAGTCACCAAAGAATAAACAAAATACAGTACATGCCCATATACTGAATATTCATGAGGTAATTTGCATCTGCCATCCATGGGAAACTGTTCAAGGTAATGGGGCAGGAGCTGAGGCTCATTTTTTGTGTTACTTTTAAATTTTGCCTAAATCCTGTGAGGGTGAGGAGTTAAGGCACTTCTGTGTTGGTTTTTGATTTTCTTGGTCTCTCTCCAGCTTCCCGTGAGGTGACGGAGCTAACTGCACTTCCCAAGCACATAAATCACCTATGCGTTCAGCCAAGAGTACAAATCCGAAAGGAAATATCAATACAAAATTTTGTACTCTGCGAAATGCTATTGTGATCACCTGGAAAAGCCACTTCAGAATCACTGCCTGAATGACTCATGCTTCTCTCGCTGGAATAGAGGCAGAGGCCTAACATGTAGCAGAAACCCTTACCGGAGGAGTGGAGGCTATTATTACCCTGAAGTGGGGACTGACTTCTGTACTCCTGCCCATGATTTTGAAATGAGATGTATGTTTGGTGAGCAGGAGTCCATACTTTTGGCCGTGTACTACACACAGCGGTGGGTTTCTCTATCCAGCACACTTATGACAGCATTAACCTGAACCCAGATCTGCCTTTGATGGGGGAAGAACATTATTGTGCCGGCCATATATTAACCCTTCGAGCACTAAATGCAGCTATTGTTGCTCAGTGATGTAAGATATCAAAATCAAAGCTGTCGAAGCTCCCGCAGAAGAGCTCTTTTAAACAAGTCGCCACATGATAGGTTTTCAACAGCACAAGATAATTAAATTTACATTTTTTAAAAATTCATTTCAGCGCCCTAAGGTTTAAAACTAGCGTCTCAGAGAAAGATTGGGGTGTAGCAGTTAACGCTATTCATTCATCAGTAACACATAAGCAGGAATTCAGCAGCCTGAAATGACAAAAACCCAGATTTACTCATAGTCGTACGTCTTTCTGAAACAAACTGTACAAATTTGGAATTGAAGGCAAGGATATGCAAAGTACTGGCATCACCGTCAGTAACTACAGACCCAAGCTGTTTGAACTTCTGCTCACATGGTGTCTGCTGTGCTCACACTTTAATGATATTAAATCATTCAAACCTAATCCCCATGCGACAGTAAATTTGTTACAAAGCAGCTCCACTGTGAATGGCACCATTATCAGTCACATGACCCACTCTTTCCCGCCATTATTGGCCAGGTGGATTTTTTAAGGCTTCCTGCACCTTACTACTCTCAGCTCTGGTGTATGTATGCGTTTCTGTGGCGGAAAGAAGAGACGCTGAAGTGCACTGTAGTACACAGGGGAACAGGACCCCATCTTTAATAAATAATACATTAAACTGAAATTTACAAAACAAAATAATTATATCTGGGAAGCAGAGCTGTGGCAGTGTCAGCAAAGGGCATCGTCCTACAGGTCCGGCTCCAGTCTCTCTCCTGGGGACAAGTTACAAAGCAGTCACATGACCTACCAAAACAGAAGTCAGCCCTCACACCAATAACATCATAACACATCACGAACCAAACCAATCAAATCACGACACATCACGCACCAAACCAATCACATCACAACACATCACACACCAAACCAATAAAATCACCACACATCATGCACCAAACCAATCAAATCACAACACATCATTCTCCAAACCAAGCAAATCACATATTAACACACAGAACTTTCACAACTATAGATGGTCAGCCATTTCTACACCAAGGAATATTTCAAAATAAGAATCAAATAACAGGTTCACAAGTGTGCAGCTCTGTACAGTATATCACACACAGTATGTCTTACAGGCAAAGTGCTGTAAGAGTCAAAGCTTGATTTGGGTCTATGGAGTCTGGTTTGTCCTTTGGCCCCTTTTCAGTGAGTCTTATACCATTTTATGCAACTAAAGGTATATGCACATGAAGGGGACACTGCATGAACAGCAATGGACTAATAACCCTTAAAGTGCTTAATTTTTACTCATTCATCCCTCCAAAAGTTGCATTATGTAGTTGACAAATGACCTTCAGCGGGACTCACAGGCACCTGTGAACCCTTCTGAAGGTCATTCCCATATAATTTGCCAACTAAAAATTTACAAAATTGTTGACCTTTTGAGGGCTGAAATCTGAAATTTTGCTTCATATATTTCGCTCCTTGCGTGACTATAGCAGTGACTATACTTTGAGGGTTAACTTACTCTTCATTATATTTGTTTCAATTAGAAGGATGGCAGTAATAAATCTTGTAGCACAGACTGGTATCCTCAGAAATTAATTACTAGCATAATATTGTTGTTGAATTCATAGAAAATGAGTTGAATGCTTTTGTACACTCTTTTGCCAACAGCTCAAATTAAAGGTAATTACCTCAGTGAGTCACAATACTTGCTTTTGCCAATTAAATTGCATGTTACGTTAAGCAGGAAATTACCGTTGTATGGTAACCGCTCGGAGCCTTGCGTCGGTGCATCCGAGCTCGATGGCGGCGAGCCAGCCGCCTCCTCCTCGGCAGACAGAGACAGTGAATTCTGGGAAGAGTTTTGGGAGCTGGTGCTTTTCTGATCGTTCAGAGACTTCAACTCATTTTGCTTCTCAAAGTTTGTCCGCAGCAGCGTGACCGCTTTCTGGTGGGATTTTACCCTGCCGTCCGTCGGCTTGTCTTCACGGGTGCTGGATTCTGACAGCTGTTTGCTCACCAGTTCTGGTGACAAAAAAAGCATATAAAATATACTGGGCAACAATAGAAAGGTAAGTTTGCAAGTTAGTTAAAGTACTCCCATCATCACTCAAGCTAAGTGATTGCAAAACAAAGAAATGTTTGAAGAAATGAGAGTAAATGTGCATGTGCTAATGATAGATAAGAGTTTTATAATAATTACACTCATACCTAGTATCCAGTCAGTCTAGTTTTAATTTGAGTTACATTTGGTGCACATCATATTTATCACTCTGTAAAAAAGGGTAATTGTAATAAGTATTTGAGCCTCTTTTTGATATACAATGCATATGTATATTGCATGTATGTATATTGCTTAGGCTAGCCAGTATATCATAATTTAGCCTTTTCATTTTAAACGTATTGTTCTGCGCTTTTGATCATGTAATGTTAAAAAGCGCATTAGAAGTCAATAAATCAGTATTATTATTTCAAAATCTAATTTATTCACCTGAGTTTGTAAATAGTAAATAGTAGTTTGTTCTTGGTTACAGTGTGCCTTTTAAGTGAAATATTCATACCCCATTAGTATGCTTTGAAACTAGGGATGCACCAAAGACAATGGATTGGAAAAAATATTGGGAAAAAATAAAGGTTATATTCTGGCACACAACAGCGGCAAATCGACACAGTTTTTTTTTTTTTTTTTTTTTAAATTCTGCAAATGCTTGTAGCTGCTCTTTGAGCTTAGAGGACTGATTTAAGGGGATTTTCACTCTCATAACTGCCACTTCAGCAAGTATCTGTCCCACTCCCACCCGCTCCCATAATAATATATAATTCTTTTCCTGCCCCTGCTCAGACGGCACTGCATCGATAACCATCATTTCGCCATAATGCGATATAACTACATGAGCTCTGGAAATACATCCACAAATGCAAGTTAAAAATTCACCTGGCTACCGGCACGTGACAGGCAGGTGGTTTAGAGGACAGCCACAAAACTGTCTTTGCTCTACCGAAAATGGCAGCACACGACCACGCTTGTATACCGTTTGCTGATTGGACATTCCAGATTCGGGTGGGATTGGAGATGCCAAATAAAAAAAAAAAAACTTCACTTTGCAAAATGGAAACCTTGTGTTGACCATGTCCAGAAACACCGCTGACTTCTCTGGGCTCGCAGGCAACTGGGATGGACCATCACACTGTGGAAATGTGTATTGTGGTGATACAAATCTATATTTTGGGTACTTTTAGGAAGAAATGGACTCTGTGTGATCCAGACCAAAGAATAAAAGGATCATCCAGACTGTTACCAACAACAAATCCAAAATCCAAATTCTGTCTGGTGTGGGGTTGTGTCAGTGCTTTTCCCTGAAGGCACCATTAATGCCGAAAAGCACACTCCTATTTTGGAGCAGCGTACAGTGCCTTTGAGACAACATTGTTTCCCTGGCATGCCTGCAGTCCCGACTAGCCTCCAATACAGAACGTGTTACACATTTTCAAACTCAAAAATACAATAACGAAGACCACGTATTGTTGCACACCTTAAAACTTATTTGCGGGAAGAATGGGACAAAATTACACTGGAAACACTTCATCACAGAGTTTCTTTCTTCCGTATCTAAATGAGTGAGTGTTGTGTAAAGGAATGGCAAAGTGGTTAATACTTTAATATTCCAACTTCTTTTGAAATATGTTTGGAAACCTTTTTGCAATAGCCAATGACTTCCTATTAACATTTAAGTCTCAACATAAAGCTGGAGCACTTTTACTCTTTGCCGTGTGCCCTGTTGACCAGACCATCACTGAAGGTTCATAATGAGCATAAGTGATCACAAGAATTCACTAAATCAAGCCACCTCAAAAAGCTAAATGAAATAATGCAACTGCTACTGAGTTTAGGCATCTGCTTTGGTAAATCTAAACAGTATGTTTTATTTTCTCTGCCAGACGTTGGTAGGAAAAGTTTGGAGGAATGCTCAGGGACTTTGTTGAGGAGAGAGCCTTTAATATGGTGGTGTAGTCAGGCACCTTGAACCGCCAGCTCTTTCCAGCGCTCTTTGTTACGTTGGATGACCCCGGCCAGGGTGTGGCGAACTTGTTCCAAGTTGATTTTGGACAGGGAGTAGTCAATGGAAGTACCCTGCTCAGCATTCGATCTCTGTACCGACTCCACAACAGTTCCTGACCCACGGCCTGTCAGGCTGCAACACAGAAAACAGCAGGAGGATCACTTTACCCATCACCGCACAGTCAGTATACTAACTTACAGAGAAAATCACTACTGTTACAAACCTATGATGTGTCTAGGGTAAGAGGAAGTGACATAGGGAGCAGGAAGGAATGCTGAATAATCAGGCAGCTTATTAACAAAGGGGGATAAATGAATGCTAATTTGTCAACCAGAGGAAAATAGTCTTCAGGGTGGCCAAGACCGAATGAACATACATAACACCATAACACCTATCCTTACAAATGAAAAGGCTAATTTAACAAAACAAAGGACAAAATTCTTTACATTCTATCAACACAAAATAAACAGGAGAAAACAAAGAGACAAAGTAAACAGCAGCACACCCCTACAAACATTCCAATATCAGTCAAAACTGAACAAAATACTCCCGCAAAGTCCTACAGCTGTTGGTTCAAACTTCACCAGCGTAATACAGAGGGTTAATCACAAGATGCAAACCATTGGTATGGCTCAAAAACAGAAAATTTGCCAAAAAAACATGAAAAAGCCTGTATAGTGCTGGAACAACATCCTATGGGCAAATAAAGATCAACTTGCTTCAGAAATATAGGAAGAGAAGAACACAGCAATGAAATACCTTCCCATGATCCAAAGCACACCATGTGTGGACAAGTATGGCTGTCAACTGAGCTGATTCCTTGGTATTTACTGGTGATGGGACTGCTGGAAGATGAATTCTGAATTGTATGGGGAAATACTTTATGATCAGGGTCAGCCTAACGCTCAAGACCTCATTGGGCAACGCTTCACTGTGCAGACGGACGATGACTTGGAAGCATATTCCCTCCAGGATTTATTTATTTATCTATTTATTTATTAATCCTTTATTTAACCAGGGAAGTCCCACTGAGATTGAAATCTCTTTTTCAAGGGAGACCTGGGGGGTTGAGGTAGAGAGAGAGAGGACAAGTTGCACAGCCAATTAGATCAGGGGATGATTAGGTGGCAGGTTGAAAGAGGAGGTTGGGAATTCAGCCATGACACCGGGATACTCCCTATTGAGGGCAAAGTCATAGACTATCAAACAATAAACAAGTCCATCATGTGCCTGGAGTCCAACTGAGCATGGACTTCACTTGCATGCCCGGCACAACAACAAAGTGGAAATTGAGGACTACTGCATACAATATTTTTTTACGAAACTAAATTAAATTGATGCGTTCAGTGTGCACTTCAAGCCTATCTTGATTATTTGAATTCAAATCAATTTCTGTGATGTACAATCCTTAAACAATAAAAATCATATCATTGTCTGAATATTTATTGACCAAACAGTTTATCCCATCTCAAACGTCATAGTAAATTCCTACATTTTTGCATGAATACAAACATAGTTTAAAAGAGCTTCACTGTTTCCAATAAACTGTAATTCAGGCCCTGTGGCAGCCATACCTGGATCTGAATACATTTCTGTCCTTCGATTTTAAGGCTTCCTCTATGAGAGGAGTAATTATCTTCTCTGTTGAGTCGAGCAAGACAGAGAAAGTCGGTTCAACGATGAAGTCGATGAACCCTGAAAGAAAATAAATTAATTGAGACAACATTTGAATTTTAAAGTTAGAAATTTAATAAGTTCAAACTTAACAAGTTTGCATTCAATTAATTTAAACAAATGTTTGTCTTGAAGTCCAGTACAGAAATGAGGGAAAAAATATAATACAATTTCACTCATGTCCAGAGGGGGGCAGTGACGGACTTTTTAAGCCGCTAAAGAAAAGAATGACGGCATCCTCTAGTCTAAATCCTGATCACACGAACAAAGCGCAGTTCAGTGTAGACCCTACCTATCTGAGACTGCGCAATCATCGTTGCCTTGCGATCACAGAGAGGGGAGAACGGTAACCCCATCTCGGCCTCCTTGTCACCCTGCAAACACACTGTCAAATACTGTAACTGGGGTTAAGCTATGCTTCACATACCATTATTATCTCAGGCAGTTTAACTGCTCGCTGACAAATCACATAATTATTTACATCTGGAGTAAAAATACGATATCTTTTTAATTTATATTTTAAACACTTTATTATCTAATGAACAGTACATTCAGTACTTAAAAATAACTGCAATTCCTGGTGCATTTAATTATAAGTACTACCTTATACGGTTTATTCATTTAGTCTTTACAGCTTTCTAGAGAAACACTGATAATGGTTGCTATGTAAATAGAGCAAAATATTGATGCACTATCCTTTGATAATGTTGAGAAAAGTAATTCCGCTTCATAACCCATCTCATGTACAGCTGCAGTTGTCCATATTTGACCCGGGGGTACTCGAGCTGCGAGCTCCATGCGCAGTACCTGGCGGAAGAACTCTTCCATCAGGGCCTGGGTCCAGCGGTAGTGGAGAGGCCAGGTCTTCGCTGGGTGACTGATGTCAGCTGCGTGCAGCATCAAAGACATGGCTTTAGCCTTGTCTAATCTGTCAAACACAAACAGCATCACATCAGGAAACGGCTGCACAGACATGAGAGCATGGAACAGAAAGGTGGAGGGTCTGAGCGGAGATCAGGGAGGCAGTGCGTGTGGCATGAAACCGGTAGTTCCCTGTGGTCAAGGACGGGAGGGAGCTGGGGCCTCCAGGTGGCTAACAGCTAAGACGTTTGTCTATGAGCCCCATGGACAGGTGTTCAAATCCCAGCCATGCCATTACCAGCTGGGGCTGGAGGTCTGGATGGGCAGGACAACAATTAGCGTAGCCTCGCCAGGGTTAGGCTGGTTTAATTTGTTAGGACATCGCTCCGTAGCGGCCAGGCACATGTAGCTGTGCGATCCAAACTGTACGCCGATTACATGACCCTCTGACAGCACAGGCAGTGTGTAATTGGTGGTGTGACTGCACAGTGTAAGGAAGCGAGGGCTAATTGTCACATGAGTCAGAGGAATTATGTGCCACGGCATCTTCCGCCTGAGTCAATGGGAGCAGGTTGCTTTGCAGCGTGCTAAACAGTTTGGCTGTGTTCAGGGTGGAAAAAAAGGGAACAAATCCAAAAAAAAAAAAAGAAGAAAGAGATTCATATCTACAGGTGAGGCTAGTGGCAAACCAAGGCTATGTGCAGTGGCCGATGGGGCCAGCCATCCACTCACCCCTCTGGCTGCTGGAGGCTGTTCCTCATGGTCTTGATCTGCTGGAAGTGGCAGGACATGTCTGTGCTCATGACCATCTCAACGACCAAGGACCGCAGCTCCCTGCAGACGCCAGAAGGGGGTAAGAGATGGTAAATACTTAGCCCATGCCACATAACCAAACAACAGGGCCCTAAACACATGGTGCTTAACCCATTCATGGAGCCCAAGCAACAGGGCCCAGACAACCTGCAACACACAGACCATTTAAAAAAAAAAAAGATACCCAATCAATAGTGCCACCTAAAGCGCACATCTAATTCAAAAAGAACCAAACAACAGTTCCACCCTCAACATATCACACATACATTAGACCCAAAAAAACGACACTATCTTAATTACACACGCCATTTAAAAGACCCAAAAACAGGCCCCAGACAAACAGAAGCACAATCCATTTAACAGACCCAAATGACAGCACCAGGTCTTTCTCAAAATATGGTGACTTTCTGACCAGCAAAATGTTAAAATTTTAACCTCAATTATCATAGACAATGGTCGATGTCAAACTTACCTGAGCACTCAGGCATTACTTTTTGGGAACAGCTTCATTATTGTTCCCTTATTCAATTATTAATCCTGTTACGAGATTCACAAGATGTTTCCAGTTCTAACTCTGCTGTTTTGGTGGCCATATTCTCGCTCTGACCTCTCCTCCCTGTTCTTAGTTGAAATGAGTGGAGCTCAGCTTGGTTTCAGGCTGTTGGTTTGATGTTTTCAGAGATGCCCAGAGTACAGCACCATTGTGAATGACTGTTGTTTGTACAGCACAAAACATTATGATGCCTAATGCATTAGTGTCTGTTTGGAATTGAATCCAACCGATTAAGACAAAATAACCCAGACTGCCTAAAATTAATTTCCTACTCAACAAACCCAAGTAACAGAGACCAGACCACCAAAAATAAACGTCTACATCTTACAAACACACTTTCTGAACACAAATCATATTACGTGCTCATTGGTCCGATAGGTTGCCAAACCTTGTGCTGCACATGGACATGTGTTTACAGTCACATCAAAATTTTGAATCAAAATGGATAGGCACTGTACTCATCTGCATAGTTGACACTCTAACACCACAGATCAACAGGGCTTCTTACCGCCAGTCATCTTTCGAAAGGTTGACCAGGATGTTCATCTCATCTTCTTGCAAAAGCCTGTAGGCTGCACTCACATGGTGGTTTTCCAAAACTGAGCGGTCATTGTAAAGGATGGCCACCTCCGACCTGTGCGCGAAAACATTCCACAAAAAGCATGATTATGACAGGAGTAAAGTGAAGATGAGATTAGACTGCAAAATTTCACCCGAAAACACAAGTGAAAAATTCAGGGCGTTACCCACAATTTTGCTCTAATCCCCTGCATTTGCTAATCAGCACAATTCTCCGATCAAAAGAAAGAACTAATTAGGGACATGAACTGCTTTGGATCAACACAGGTTCATGGATGTAACACAGCCCACATATATATTCTGTCCCCAGGAATTCACACTTCAGCTTGGCAAACTCCCGCCAGAGCCAAAAGGAGTATTTGAGATTTGTTGATTGTTTAAAGTTGTACTTTTGAACCATGAGACGTGGTCTCTGTTTCTTTTCTTTCCTTGCCATTGCAGTCTGGAGTAAGCCCTACGATAAGCAGGAAGACACATTAGTATAGATCCTGCAGTCTCTCTTAAGAGCTTGTTTAAACAAAGACCCCCACCAGATTAACTGAAGGTCATTCTGAACATCATCAGATGAAGAATGAGGATGTAAAAAGTGAAAAGAATGCACAGTTCCACTTTTTTATCTTAATTTAGGTGTTCAACTGCTACTTAACAGCCAATAATAAAGTAGTGATTTAAGTGGCAATTTTGTTTCCATAAAATCTGCTTTTTTCAAAACTTTTGATCGCTATTAAAGCTCAAAGGCTTTAAAACAGTACTCCTCCAGACTTAGTCATCAACATTTCTCCTGGGTCAAAGTGTCTCCGGGATTATCTCTTCCAAACAATGTTTCTTAGCAACATGCAACAAGAGAGAAAAAGAATGAAGAAGTAATTCAGGGACTGCTGGCTTGCATTAAAAATTTCAGGCCAAACCCTGGCCTGTGCTTACAGGCAGAATGAATCCACGGTAAGATGCGGCAAGTATCCATGCACCACAAACACAAACACTCTTATGCTTCAGAACATTAAATCTTAGATATAAGCAGTGATTGCAGCACCGCTTCACTACAGTAAAATCCTCTCACCTTGTCTGGATGTGGAAGTTGTTAGTGGTCCCAGTGTGTTCAAAGTCATGGATTGCAGCTGCAAACACCATGGCCAGGATTTCCAGTTCAGTGAGCCAATGCTTGGAAGACAAAGTTAATGACTTTAAAAATTACGGATTAATTTTTTTCGCTAATGAATAAAACCGACAACAAATCAGCAGCATAGTGGGGAATTAACGTCCCATCATGAGCAATAAAACTTCAAGTTTCAGATATAATGCTCTTCAAATAGCAGCACAGAAGCAAAGCTTCACAGCAGGAATCGACTGCCGTCGTGCCGGCGCTAAGCTAAAATAAACCGAAGGCCGAACTGCATTGGCAGAGGGTGGAAGAGAACATACCATGATGCCTGTGTGGAGCATGAGGAAGTGTGTAGTCTGTGTGACATCCGCGGCGTGGGTCAGGTTGTGATAAGGGTTTTTGTGCTTGCTGTAGCCCACTTCTAGGGCCTCCACGAAGGAAACCAACGAGGAGACAGGAATCTATGAGAGAACGCAGAATCCACAGTAAAGGAGGAGTATGGAGGCGGCACCCAATGTCCTTTTGATTCCTGACACCTCATCTGATCGTAAAAAATATTTCTGAGGCTAAATGACTTCACCTCCCTCTCCACTTCTGCTGATGGGGCCCGTCGATGAAAATCACCACTTAGATGACAGCAAGTACTCCATGCAATCCATCATCATCGTCGTGATCACTGCAGTTATTACCCATTCTCTCAGGAGAAGTCATTTAACCACAATCATTACAACGTCCTTGCAGCCCTTCATAAGCAGAGACGTCAGCATCATACTGTCCCCTCCAAAAGTACTGGGACAGCGAAATCAATTCCTTTGTTATTGCTATCCACAAAAGACAACTGACTTTGAGGTCAAAGGATGAACGCGGGATGATAGGTTAATTTTCAAATTTTATTTCCCATTATTTTCATTTATATTTGTTCAACAACTTAGAACATACAGGGCTGTGAAAAAAAGTATTGGTCCTCCTCCCAGATTTCTTCTATTTTTGCTTGTCATATTTAAATGTTTCAGATCATCCAACTAATATGAGACAAAGACAACATGAGTAAACACAAAATGCTGCTTTTAAACGATCATTTCATTTATCGAAGGTAATGGGTCATTCAAAGCCAATATCACCCATGCAAAAAAATAATTGACCCCAAACCTAATTCCTGGTAGTGCTGCCATTGGTGGCAACAGTTGCTATCAGCTGTGATAACTGGTAATTAGTCTTTAACATTGCTGTGGAAGAAATTTTGACCCACCCTTCTCCGACACATTGGAGGGGATTTTTTTTTTTAAGATTTTTTTTTTATTGAATGATAATTGAAAAATAGTTATTCTGACATACAATCCTCATTTTAAACATTTGTTAAAGGAAAAATAAACAACCCCAAAACAAAACCATAAACAAAAACATAAAGCAATTATGCTGTGGAAGAAATCCCAGGACAACAGAAATTGAAATCCCATATGTTTGAAAATTCAACCACAGCGAATTACATACATATATACGCACATAAACATACACATACATACATACATACATACATACATACATACTTACATACTTACACACGCACACACCCCCACCCCTCGGCTCAGCATGACCAGCGGATACTCAAAGTAAATATGTAAACCATGGTGAAAGAAGACCTGTATTCAGTCAGGCAACACCTGTAGTTCCTTGTAGTAAGATATAAACGGCTGCCACTTCTGAAAAAAACACTAAAGTTTACTTTATTTTTTCCAGTTTTATAAAAAACATAATTTCATTGAGCCACTGAAAGATAGAAGGGGCTTTAACGGATTTCCAATGCAAAAAACTTGTACGTCTTGCTATTAATGATGAGAAGGCGATAAGGTCCTTCTGCAGGGAAGTTAAAGTGATTGAGTTATCTGAAATTCCAAATACAGCAGTCAGTGGATTACTATGTATAGTGACTCCAAGAACGGTCGATATAATGTTAAAAAAGCCAAGCCAAAAATCTTGCAGTTCTGGACAGAAAAAAAAACATATGACTTAGATGGCCGGGAGAACCCTGACATCTGTCACATTTGTCTTCAACATCTGGAAATAATTTAGATTTAGAAAAATTAATTCCATGTACCACCTTATTTGAATAAGGCCAAGACGTGCACAAGAAGAGGTGAAGTTTACATTAGCTATGACCTTTTCCCAAAGCTCATCCTCTAATTGAATGCCTTATCCCTTCTCCCAAGCACACCTGATCCCATCAACTGACTGGGGGTTTAATGACAAAATAAGATTGTATAATTTGGAAATTAGTCCTTTTTTGTTGGGATTAAAAGAGAGCAGCTTATCCCAGGATTGTTCTGGAGGAGCATGAGGGAAATTTGGAAAAACCTCTGTGACAAAGCTAAGAAGTTGGAGGTAACGAAAGAAAAGGGATGTAGAAAGACCAAATAACGAGGACAAATTAGAAAATGCGGCAAAAACCCCTTCTATATATAATTTGTTCAAGCATTTAATGCCTTCATCATACCAAATAGAAAAGGATGGGTTCAGAGATGAGGGAGGAAAAAGATGGTTGTTTTTTGTAGGAGCACATTGGAGGGTTTTTAAGCATGAACTGCATGTTTAAGGTCATGCCACAACATCTCAATCGGATTCAAGTCCAGACTATGACAAAGCCACTCCAGAATGATCATTTTGTCTCTTTGGAGCCATTTAGTGGTAAATTTGCTTGTGTGCTTCAGATCATTGTCCTGGTGCATAACGCAATTACGCTTGAGCTTTTCAGTCACAAACTGGTGGCTGGACAGACTCCTCTAAGACTTTCTGGTGGAGAGCAGAATTCATGGTTCCATCACCCAGGACCTGAAGCAGCGAAGCTGTCCCAGACTGTCACACTACCACCACCAATTGTGTCATGAGCCTTTGTGTTCTTTTAGGTCAGCAGTGGTTTTTTGTCTTGCAGCTCTCCCATGGATGCCATTTTTGCCCAGTGTCTGTCTTGTTGTGGAATAGTGAATACTGACCTTAACTGAGCCAAGTGAGGCCTGCAGATGTTAGTCTGAGTTCTTTTGAGACCTCCTGGATGAGTCATCGATGCGTTCTTGGAGGAATTTTGGTTGGCTGGCGACTGCTGGGAATTTTCACCACTGTTCCAAGCTTTCTCCATTTACAGATAATGGCTCTCACTGTGGTTCGCTCAAGTCCCAGCAGTGCCTAGGCTTTGTAACCCTTTCCAAAATAATAGACGTCAATGACTTTGTTTCTCACCTGTTCTTGAATTTTTTTTTAGAGTGAAGCATTATGCTCTGCTTTTTGCCTACTTCAAACTGCCACACAGGCTCTATTTAAGTGATGTTTAAATTCAACAGGGCAGGCTGTAATCATGCCAGGGTATGACTTATAAAATTGAACCTAATTATCAATTAAATTTGTTTGAATGATGTAGTAACCAAGGGAGCAATGACTTTTTCCACATAGGGGCAGGTAGGGTTGGATAGCTTTTTTCCTTCAATAAATGAGATCATCATTCAAAAAGTGCATTTTGTGTTCACTCAGGATATATTTGGATAACAATAAAACTAAGGAAAGCAACAATTTTTCTGATGACTAAAATAGTGAGGGCTGTGAATGGAAACCTGAGAACATAAGTCGGTGACATCACAACCTCCACAGAGCAGTGGCGATGGTCTCTCAATAAAACATTCAAAGAAGATTAAGACTGCAGCAATATAGCGTCGATACCACGGAGCAAACCATTCATCAGTAGTAAGAGTCGGAGGGCCAGAATATAACTTGCAAAGATGTGCAGAGATAAGTAAGAAAGTTCTGGAACCAAGCTTTATGGGGTTATTAGACCAAGACTATCCTCTGCTAAAGTGATGGAAAGGCCAAATTTGTATTTGCTCATGATACAAAACATACAAGCTCGCTGTGGAGTACGGAGGAGGAAGTGTCATGACTTTGGCAAGCATGGCTGTCTCTGGAGTAGACTCGCTAATCTTTATTGATGATGTAACTCACGATGGTTGCAGCAGGGTGAAATCAGAAGACAACAAAAACAGTCTGCCTGCCAACTTACAGAGGAACACATCCAAACTACAAAACCCAAAACCAGTGAAGTTGGCACGTTGTGTAAATCGTAAATAAAAACAGAATACAATGATTTGCAAATCCTTTTCAACCTATATTCAATTGAATACACTGCAAAGACAAGTTACTTAATGTTCGAACAGGTAAACTTTGTAATTTTTTGCAAATATTAGCTCATTTGGAATTTGATGCCTGCAACATGTTTCAAAAAAGCTGGCACAAGTGGCAAAAAAGACTGAGAGAGTTGAGGAATGCTCATCAAACACTTATTTGGAACATCCCACAGGTGAACGGGCTAATTGGGAACAGGTGGGTGCCATGATTGGGTATAAAAGCAGCTTCCTGAAATGCTCAGTCATTCACAAACAAGGATGGGGCGAGGGTCACCACTTAGTGAACAAATCGCGTGAGCTGATTGTCGAACAGTTTAAAAACAACATTCCTCAACGAGCTATTGCAAGAAATTTAGGGATTTCATCATCTACGGTCCGTAATATCGTCAAAAAGGTTCAGAGAATCTGGAGAAATCACTGCACGTGTTTACAAGGCGAAAACCAACATTGAATGCCCGTGACCTTCGATCCCTCAGGCGGTACTGCATCAAAAACCGACATCAGTGTGTAGAGGACATCACCACATGGGCCCAGGAACACTTCAGAAAACCACTGTCAGTAACTACAGTTCGTCGCTACATCTGCAAGTGCAAGTTAAAACTCTACAATGCAAAGCGAAAGCCATTTATCAACAGCACCCAGAAACGCCGCCGGCTTCGCTGGGCCCAAGCTCATCTAAGATGGACTGATGCAAAGTGGAAAAAGTGTTCTGTGGTCTGAAGAGTCCACATTTCAAATTGTTTTTGGAAACTGTGGACGTCGTGTCCTCCGGACCAAAGAGGAAAAGAACCATCCGGACTGTTATAGGCGCAAAGTTCAAAAGCCAGCATCTGTGATGGTATGGGGGTGTATTAGTGCCCAAGGCATGGGCAACTTACACATATGTGAAGGCACCATTAATGCTGAAAGGTACATACAGGTTTTGGAGCAACATATGTTGCCATCCAAGCAACGTCTTTTTTTCATGGGCGCCCTGCTTATTTCAGCAAGACAATGCCAAGCCACATTCTGCACGTGTTACAACAGCATGGCTCCGTAGTAAAAGAGTGCGGGTACTAGACTGGCCTGCCTGTAGTCCAGACCTGTCTCCCATTGAAAATGTGTGGCGCATTATGAAGGCGTAAAATATGACAACGGAGACCCCGGACTGTTGAACAACTTAAGCTGTACATCAAGCAAGAATGGGAAAGAGTTCCACCTGAAAAGCTTCAAAAATTGGTCTCCTCAGTTCCCAAACGTTTACTGAGTGTCGTTAAAAGGAAAGGTGATGTAACACAGTGGTAAAAAGGCCCTGTGCCAACTTTTTTGCAATGTGTCGCTGCCTTTAAATTCTAAGTTAATGATTATTTGCAAAAAAAAAATAAAGTTTCTCAGTTTGAACATTAAACATCTTGTCTTTGCAGTGTATTCAATTGAATATAAGTTGAAAAGGATTTGCAAATCATTGTATTCTGTTTTTATCTACGATTTACATAACGTGCCAACTTCACTGGTTTTGGGTTTTGTAATTAGGAGCAACTTTATCATGCAGCCAGACTCTGGGCAAACACAAGTGCTGACAGTGTCGCAGATCAGCACTCGGCGTGTCTAACTCCATTCCAGTAATTTTGTGATATGAAGCGATAGTACCACTGTGCCACTGTTGTCAAAAGGATTGGACTGAGACAAATTAATGACCTGTGGGTGTGGTGGGAGTTTGACTTCAAGTAAGGCTAATCATTTTAGCTGCTGTCATTCCCACTACCACAAAGCAACAGCATTAGTGCTAACGGCTGGTTCGAGTGATTCAAAATGCAAACTTGGTCCGTGACACGACCACACAACCACACATCCCTCATGCGCTGTCCAACCCATTGTATCGTAAACACCATTATTTCAGAGAACAAAAGTACCACACTGAACGAAAGCAATAAATATACCATTTGCAATGAATGAAATTGTGCGTAACGTTACCGGCACATGCGTTTCCATTTTTAAAGGCACAAAATTAGATCCCATTGACCAAAAAAAAAACTGCCAACACAAGAAAGGACTTCATTACAGGGAAAAAAAATGACAGGTTTCAGATGGGCCAAGTCAATCTTTAGACCTAAACCCAACTGAGCATCCATTTCACCTCCTGAAGAGAAGATTGAAGGGAAAAAAAACCCAAAACAAACAACTGAAAGAGGCAGCAGTAAAAGCAAGGAAAAGCATCATAAAAGAAGAATGTAAAAAAATGGTGACTTCAATGTGTCATAGAGGATCTGCAAGCAAATACAACATTAAGATTAATTTATGTTCATTTACTTAACCTCTTAACTGTCACCTGCATTTTCTCAGATTTGGCCCAGATTGGTACCACATTTCAAATGCTCACTGCTCCCACATACAATGGTTCTATTACACATGCATGGTCTCATTGGAAAGATAAGACATAGAGGTTTTCAATGAATGCATCATAAAATGTTGTGACTTACTGTCAGAGAGTAATTGAGACTAGAATAAAGAGATATATTTCCGCTTGCATCATACACCTCTGAACAGGACTTTGCCTCTTAATTTGGGTGTGTGGGGTGCATTTTCAGAGGCTACCAGGCCATGGCCACAGGCCTCATGCATCTGTGGTCAAAAGTTGATCCCAAAGGATTGAAAAAATGAATATTTTACAGATTTATTTGTAAATGTATGTCTATGTGTTTGCCTGGATTGGTTGAGGATTTAAGTCATAGTTTACAAATGAAGGATTCAAAATTTGTTTGGAAATTCCGTAGGGCCCTAATTAGGGCCCAGTGACAGTTAACAGGTTAAATACTAACTGCACTAGCACTTTTGTTTACCTAAAAATTTGGTGGTATAATACCGGAGGTGCAACGTTCTACGCAGTTTGACACATCTATAAGCAAATACTAGAGACCTTCTGAGATTGCATCAGCTGCAATAGCGATGCTGATATTGTTTTCAGTATAGCAGTCTTCATTATAATGTGTTAAGTGAGCATGTACTCAGAGCACTCCCATGTTCAAAATCAGCCTTCCTTTTTCTATCCCAACTTCACACCTGTAATGTTGTGTGCATGCATCTCAAAAGGTTGCCGCGCTCTCACGCTCACAACAACTGTCCACAAACACAAACACAGACAGACATATAAACACCTCCCAAAATACAAAAAAATCTTTCCTATCAGTTGTATAGTGGTCACTGGTCTTGTTGAAGTTAACCCTGACGACACACAGACCAACTAAAAACAATACCAGCACGGCTGACTTGGCTGGTAACCCAGGAAATAAAAGCTCAAATTCTGAATTCCTGTCTTGTATCCATCTTTTGATCTGAACCCCAGATGTTTTCAGTGAAAAGCAAAAGCAGAGGACTTGGCCCTGCTGTTCCAGTACTTTCAGATGGGGCTGTAACTCATTCACAACCGAATTAGAAAGTCTGAAGTCTTTGAGTCTGAAGAATGACTGATAACTACTGAACCCAAAATTGACAATAAGATGAATATAAACATGGTGGTACGACAGTATATAGTGGAATCCCTGGGGGAGACTGTTTTAAAAAAAAAAAAAGTAATCTCATGAACTGTCGCAACGAGATTTCAGGAGCACTGCAGCACTCACCCTAAACCGACTGATCAAGTCGTATCTTGTGAGGAGCTCGTACACAAGGAATTTCAGGGCGTGCTCGCTGCTAGCTTCTTGGAGGGCAAAAACATCGAAGGACCAGTTATCAACATCCTGTCGTTGACAAACACAGGCACAACATAATGAGAAACCACAGTCCGAGCTTGACGACATTACATTTCAAAATGGATATTATTGACAAAAAATATACAGTTGATGAGTTAAAACATTTCTTATTTTGTCTCTTTACTTTTTTAAATTGAATACAGGTTGAAAAGATTTGAAGGATTTGAAGAATACTGTTGCTGTTTTTGAGAAGGAACAGGGTGCTTTCAATGTCGTCCAATGTATTTGTCGTCAATGAGACTCTTGTCTACGTCTTGGCCAATATATTAACCAATACAAAATTGATTACCTTAAGGGTGGTCATCACAGATGGAGGATACGTCAAACCAGCCATAGTTGATGTCCGTCTGTACATCCTTAAGAAATGAGTCATTGGTATGATATAAGATAATAGTAGATAACAAAACATCACAATGTAGTGCCACCAATGTTCTTTTAATTACTCAGAAAAGCCTCGGAAGATGGAACATAATTGGTCAATAAGGGACTTGGACAATTTCTGGCCTTGAGCTCATAAGGATATAGGTATACCATAAAAATGGAAATTTTAAGTTATTAATACTTGCAACTCAGTTTGTGTTTTTATATTTCCTTTATTTTTACTGTTTTATTTCTTTACACACAACCTGTGTGGGTATATATGTACATGTGCGCTTGCATGCATACATATAAACGCACACGCATGGGCGCACCAAGTCAAAAACAAGCATAATTTTCCTTACTGAAAATATAGTGTAAGTTTAACTAGTGTGTTCAAGTTATATTTCCACACATACGCGCTTTGCTAAGGATATAAATGCCATAGATCTTTGTTGTTTCACTACATATACAGTGCGGTGGTCATTGGCTTGCTGTGAGGAGTGTAATTTAATTATACTAAGTACTCACCTGAGATGTATACAAAACTTGGGTTGTACTTTAGCATATTAATTGAAAGTGTTTGAGATGCATAAATTAAACACAATTTTTGAGTATTTTCTGAATATACAAAAAGTATACAAAGGGATATAAAGTGCAAACTCATAAAATATCTTTAAGTATCCTTGTTTGTTTGTCTGTTTTTTTGGTTTTGTTAAGTTTATTTGGATGGTCTATAATGGTCTATTATGGTTGATAATGTAAAATCTTGGATTTTAAATGATCATTGAATTTTCTGTAGTGGTTTTAGTGACAATTTTTGTGAAAGTGTATCCACATGGATCCGCAGTCGATGCCTCCTGATGACGTAATAGAAACTACTCGCGCCAAATCAGCTTGAAAGTGCGACAGCCGATGGGGTAAGTACACTTGGCTGGCCGACCGATGACTTCATCAGTAACACACTCAATTACTCATTCAGCCACGGAAATCCTTAGAAGTTGGGACAGACCAAGCCAGTCCAGCCAAAGAAATAGAGGACAGCACATTAATTTTAATTAGCCCCGAAGAAAACACAAGCCTGCTCTCCACCAATATCAATGATGTAATGACGTACATACTACAGTAAATGCTGCACGATCTGGAATTATGGTATTTTGCCAGCTAGAGGTAATAGTCATCCAACTGGGAAATGATATTGGGATCTTTTAGAAATGTCCAGAAATGTTGATTCAAATATCGCTACAATACGAGGCAGGGCAGACAATTCTTATATAAAAAGGGCAGTGGTAGTAGCCTGGAGTTCAACTGCCCACAATTTCAGCAAAACATGCACAGTACAGTAAATACAAATACAGTATTTGATTGAGTATCTTTGAGGGTCAATAAAATTCAATCTTAACGCAAATGAAGGAAGGGCCCTGTAAATTTGGAGATTCCATTGCTCACAAAGAAAGACCACGGCAGCCCTGGCTGTCCACACGGGTGTGGGTCCACAAATGGTCAAAACCCTGTGCGTACTTAATGAGAATTAAATCTGTGTCTCATTAGATATGGCAATACTAAAATGTCCCGAGCAGAAAAGGATTTGAGGGAAAAAAAAAAAACTACATAAGCATTAACTGATAAAAGTTCGGAAGAGATGTTTATTAAATTGTCATAGGGTTTTCCCTGTCCACTAAGTCAATAAGGAGATTGGGCAGTCATAAAACAATGTGTCATTTGCAACCTGACAATCAGCTGTCAGTGATGATATGGCTGCCAACCAACTGCACTCCTATGTTTACTGTAAGGCGTATAACAGCCTCGTCGGACTGTGCACACTGAAAGGAAAGATGGACACCAGTAGTATTATGTGGACACCCTACTGTAAAGCACTCCTGCATTATTTTGGATACTATAAGGTGTAAAGGATGCCTGTTGAATTACGCATAATGAAAGGAGTAAATGTAAAATGGTATACTTTAAGATGTGCATGCTTCAAATGTAGCAGTCCTCGAGCTTGGTCCTGCTTGCAGGGGAGTGACTCAATTATCATCGCCAGCACTTCCAAATACGGGTTCATTTTTTGAAAAGATCTGCTTCTTAAAAAAGAGGGCAGGCATTTGAACAGAACTTATACAGTACAAAACGGTATCCCAGCATCCCACAGCCAAACACATTAGAATGCTTGATGGAGGAAGCTGCCGTTAGATAATTCAGAGTCAGCAACACCTGTAGCAGCAGAACCAGTTTCACTAATCACATCACGCCTTGTCGTCTGGTGAAAGCAACCTCAAGGAAGACCTGCTCCATCATCTACAGGTCTGGCTTCAAGCGACCAAATGAAGTTCTCTTATCTGCAATTCCATTTATGGTAGGATTTAGATATGATAAATAAATCTAATCAGCCATTCTTAATTATTAATGACATGAAACAAAGGATTTCATATTCAATAAACCATGTCTCTAAAATCATTTAACAATCATTTAGGAAAAAAAAAAAAACAATCAGCTGGAATTAAAGTCTTACAGATAATAATGTTTTTTAAGAAATAAAATTAACTATAATTGACAGGGTACCTAATTCATGGAGTATTGCAGGCTCAATAATTTTTCTGGGAACATAGATTGGATTATAACCAAAAGGCTAATTCTCGAGATACTATGGACAATCAGAACACTTTGCTTAAGCATGGCCATGTTGTGTGCTTGCCAACTACATAAAATGTGCACAATTTCTTTCACATTTCATAATACCCTGCCTTTGGGGAAAGAGAACTTCACAAGCAACAGATGACTGCAGTAGCCTGCCACGGTTTCCATGGGAATAAGGGCACCTACTGCAGCTCTTTCAGAATAGCACACTCCGGTCTGTCCACCAAAATGTATTGTGAATTTCAACTACAGCACATAAACACTTGCATTAAAAGGGCAATTTGCTTTTATTGCCATAATTATACTCCAAAGTGCATGTTTTCAAGTCTGTGGCTCAGCTGTGGTGATGTAACTTCCTTCATGTTCGTATTTTGTGTGACTTCTGGCCATCCTTGTATGAGAGCATACGGATATTAGCAATACCTCTCAACAAATATGCCGGCTTGAACTGCGTGGACAATACTCCTGAACCTTGGCTTTTCCTCCGGCCGTCTCCGTACCACCCCCATCTTTCTGGTGAAGGTGGAGGCCAGCCAATCACGAACCTCCGTTGGCACAGAGTCTGTCTGGATGTCGCTGAGCTCATCCTCGGTGTCCAAGAGTCGCCTGCAAAATATTGCATTGCTCCGTCACGTATGGTCCCATCCCTGTCTGCCAAACCCTGTGGGCAGCACTGATTCAGTCACTGTTCGTCAGCCCTCTCACTGAGCATGCTCAGTTCCCAGTATACTAAGAGGCCATGGGGTCAGAGTCCGCAACCAAAAACAAGATTTGAAAAACATATAAAATATTAAATGCAACTGTTTTTTTACATAAAACATATCTGCATTGCCCTGTATCACTAATGTTGTTTCACAAAAACATCGTTTGAACATTTTAACACAACATGCGATCAAATTCTTGAATAGGGGAGACTTGGGTCCGATAAGCCATGGGGACCAATGAGCCATATCACTATTTTGCGATCAATCGATGACAGAGCTGCTTAAAATTGGCAAAATATTTGACCATTGACTGATGAGTCATGGGGATAAATGAGCCATATCACTATTTTGCCTATTTTAAACACTTTTGGTATCGATTGATCGCAAAATAGTGATATAGCTCATTGGTCCCCATGGCTCATCGGACCCCAGTCTCCCGTACAATCTAAGTTTCTGAAGCACCAATCATATCATATAGCAAGAGATAATTAAAAAATTATGAGCATTATTCGACTGCTATATTTTTCACTGGCATGGGAAATATGCAGCCACATATCTCTTATCTGATTGGCTATGTCACAAGCCGTCTCTGCAAATAGGTTTCTGAAATGAGTGTACTGCAGGAACGCCGTTTCAGAGCTTCAGGAAAACCATTAATTCAGGGATAAGTCATTTTGGCTTCACACAATGACATTAAGCAACTATTGAGAGCCCACTTTTTCAATTCCACAGTTCACTGGAAAGAGAAGAAATCGCTCACAAGAAAAATGCAAAACTAATACTGCAGGACAGATTCGGATGGGGTCTTCAGATCGACTGTTCATATGAGAAATGCTCCGCGCAATGATAATCTGTAATCATGTCACAACCTTCTTCTTACCCACTATGTCAAAAAATAATGACCTCTTTTAAAATGTAATGATTTACTTTGCAGGAAACCCCAGCAGTCTAAAACTAGCCAATAAATAGTGTGAAATACTAGTCAGAAACACTGTCATAAGTTGTAAGCACTGGCTTTCCGGACATAACATGTTGCTTTTGTCGCAACTGGTTCAGATTTGGACAATCCAAGTGGCGCACACGGAATGCGTGAAACACTTCAGTCAGGAAACTCTTGCTGCAGCTACGTGGCCGACCACAGCGACCACGTGTCCTCAAACCAAACCAATTTCGTCGGCACACATCACATCAGTAATAGAGCTTTCTTTGTGGAAACTGATAATCAGACTATCGCTATGCTGTTGCTCATTACATTGCTCGCTTTGCATGCTCTAGCTAGTGCTTTTTGCTTTGCTGCTCCCTGTTTGCTACGCAGACTTGATTGCTGCTATTTCTGACCTCTTCTTTTCTTTGTACCGTTGTAATGCAACGTACAACAGTGCAGTCAAAAGTAAATCTGACAGTTAGTCTACCAACTAGTTTTAGCAAATGTTGCTAATCAGGCAATGTAAACTGCAATAGGATTAGGTAATTAGGCATTCAAAGTTTACCAAAGTCGTTGATATCGTCGACGGAACGCTACTGATCTAAACACATTTGTAGGTCATTCTGAACACACAATCATCAAACAGGATCCAGGCTGTTTTTGCCTTACTTATAAATGTTACGTATGCAGGTGATTTATTCATGATATCAAACAGCAACTACGAATAGAAAGATCGGGATTATGAATGCCATACATTTTAAAATCCACTGGATAGAAGTGAAGTTCTAAATGCCCGGTTTTATAATGATATCAGGTGATTATAACACGGTCAGTTTGCCCTGAGCTAATCAACGCTTTGCGAATGACTGCGGTGGCACTATATGAATTGCACAATATAATGAATAAGTGCTCTCTAAAATAAATCCATGCGAAATATCAGACATGTCCCCCATACTGCAGCTTTGAAAGGGGTGCGCGCTGCACTGAAGGTTCACTATGGTTGCCTCAGATTTTGGGTGGATGCGGCGACACAGCTGGGCAAACACTCAGCAGTCATGCAACGAGGACGGACAGCGGGAACTGTGCAGACAGCAAGATAGAGAACAGCCACAACATTCATATGAAAAAGAACGGCGCAGTAGCGCACTGCTAGCGGCTCTGCGTGGCACTCTGAATCTGCAGTCTCTGCTGAGAAATACGCATGGTCTATCGATGAAATGGCACGCTCACTTTAAAATAAGATGCAAAAGATAGGTTGCAGACTAATTTTAGAAAACTAAATTTTAGAAAACTAAATTTAGAAGATTGATGGTCATTTAATATCACCTACAATGAATTGATTACTGGATGACGTGCAGTCAAATAAGGTTCAGTTGGCCAATGGTATCAAATTTCAAATGGTCAATTTTTTTTTTTTTTTTTTTGCTCATTACTAAAGTTTTATAATTTGCGTCAAATTCTTTTTTCTGTCCATAAATCATTGAGAAAGCATTAAATGAAGAAAACACATATATGCCTAAAGAATACCAAATGTAGATGAGCAGTGGTATTAGGTTGGTAAATCGTGGGGATATTTTGTATGGATCGGAATAAGTATTGAAACTGTGGTCCAGTTTGCATTTATATCTCAGGCGAAAGTGGATAGGCTCTCCTCCATCACAAGCCGAATTTTGCAGGCTCGCTTTGTACGGAAAATGCATGCTAAGGGGAGGATGACCGCTGAGGTGTGACCAGGAGTGAGAGATGAATTTCATATCCAATCCTGACTCTGAGGTAGGGCTCAGATTTTCCCAATGTGTTCAGTAATGCATAGCATCCTATCCCATTAATTACCTTAGCAAGGAGGTTGTGTTTTATTGGCGGTTTGTCAACATTGCAGAAAAAGTTTCAGATTTTTATGAAATTTTTACCAGAGCTGTGTCTTGGCCCAGCTTAGAGATGATTTCAATTTGGAAGTGATCCGGATCAAATTCTGGATCCTGGAATTTTTGTATTTACTTGTGTGGTGGTTCAGAATAGCAGTCCTTGATGTGTCTCAGACATGACTGTTGGGCCTCGGCAGAGGTATACACATCGTGAGTGCCTTGGTTTTAACTGTGTACCTTTTTTTAATTAAAATGGCCATGATTTGACATGGTTCAGGGGGATGAAAAAAGTCAATATAAGTGATGCTTTTTGCTTTAAATCTGGAAAGTATTTTGGGACAAATAGATAAGGCAATTGCATTGTATGTTAAGATATTGCCAAATTGTTTCTGTGCACAGCTGCCCAAAGTGTGCAGCTAGATGTGTTCAAATTAAACATATTTCAGTCCTAGCACCTACAGAGTCTATTGTATGATACTGAATCAACCATGGGACAAAGCATAGAGATGTTACAAATTGCATAATTAATTAATTCCAGCCCACACCTACAATAGTAGTTAGAAATATTTCTTGAATTGAATATGCATGGAAATTTGTACTGATGACGGACGGAATAGAGTCGAGTAGGTGAAGACCCGTGTAGGATAACGGAAAGCTCCAGGTGATGAGACCCTGGGTGGTGGTCGCATCTCTTCTTAGAGTTATAAAGCCTCCTTCAAGCCTCGGGGTTCCAATAGAGTGATAGGGTGAGAGATGAATAGAAGGGAATGGGAGGGAGGGACGTCGAATGAGACAGACGAGAATTGTAGAATGAAAGCGGTATAAATAGGCTGGTTGGTTAGGACGTGGATGAATGGAGTCAAGTTTTTAGGCGCGGTCTGATTCACTAACATACGTTTACTACTTTATGGAACAGAATCACAATGTTTATATTAGACATTGGCTCAGAATATTACAACTGCCTTTCAGCGTTGGTAACGTGTCCAACATTATCCCACACAAACGTATTGTTTGTCCCGTCTTTGGTTTGCAGTCATCTAGTCTGTGGGATTGTGAGCATGTTTTCGAACTGGCTCCGCTTGCAGTGCCCCATAAATGACACCGCATACAAGCAAAAACATCATAGTAACCAGAGGCAATTCCATTATTTTTTTTTTATTATAAAACACACAAAAGCGACTTTTTTCTTTGCTCTTTCAAACAAAGTAGGTTGAGATTACGCGATTTCTGTTTTTGGGCTCAACTGCTTTCAGAACCCGTGGGTCAGAACCCCACAGTGGAGGTCGCATGCTTGCAGACCTCAGGGTGGAGGTCACATGCTTCTGGACCGCACAGAGGAGGACCACCTAGTAGAGGTCCCCAGCACACGGCAGACAGATCTTGCTGCATTTCCTTGGTTATTATGTCATGATGACTCACTTTACACTGAAAATATTAACTAAAGTACTGATTTTAAACCCTTAGACTCTGACTTTTTTCACTTAAGTTTTCCCTTAAGTAGATTTAACATTTTTAAAAAACTTTTTTCATCTTACAGGTCAATATCATATTAATATTCTGTATCTGATGGTTGCAGCGCTTCACTGAAGGTACATCACACTAACATGGAGAGAAATATTCAAATTCAGGATGCAATGTTTTTATGGTGACAGCATTATATCAAATGGAAATATTTAGATCTTGTTCATCATTTTACACACATTTCCCCGTAATTCAACAGGACATTTGGGATTATTGGAAACATTGGGAATTCTACTAGAATTTAAAATAGGCCGGAAGTTCGACAGTTTTGAATACAGCAGCTGCGGATGACGGACTGATATATGGGTCCGTAGATTTTATGGGGTTAAATAAGCAAAACTTAGAGATGAACAATATAATGACCCCATGTTTTGAAATTATATTGGCAAATCAACCAGGGCAGTCAATGATAATTGACAGATTAATAGTATATTTGTAATGTACGAATTTAAAAAAAGAATGTAATGCAAAAACATGAGCATTTGATTTAATATTTCCTAAATTATATGGCTTGCTTTATTTAACGAAAGCAACATACTGTACTGTGCAAAAGTCTGGGGCACCTGCACTTTTTTAAAATTTATATCTGCTTTAAACGTTTGCTTTTTCTGTTCCACATTAGAGTTGCTGAAGATAAGAAGTAAATTTGAAATTCTAAATGCTAATTTAAAGAAAAGTTTTATAAATAAATGCTTGTATTTCATTAAAAAACAGCCAATACAGATAATACAGCCTTGACAGAGCCCTGATTTCAACATCATCATGGCTGCAGTTACTTGGAGGGACAGACGCAAGTGAGACAGTCAGTCTGTAGAAGAACGGTGACAAGTTTTTTGCTCTGCTTAGAACAAGCAAAAAGCCAATCATTTAATAAAACTATAGCACAACGGGACAGTGTCCCAGATTTTTTGCTAAAAGGTAGTTACACCAAATATTGGTTTGATATAGTTTCTAACAGTTTACAGCTCTGTTTAGTACATTTCTCAGTAATTAGAAACTTTAAATGTCATCATTTTTGCAAGCATATTTGCCCTTTGAAATTGCCTTAAATGTGCTTAAGACTTTTTGCACAGTACTGTACATCTGTCACTAGCATTCAAATCTGGCAGGGAAGGCTGGTGCTGGGCAGGCTTGGTAGGCAGTAGTTGTGTATCGATTGAACTTTGGGTGTTTGCAGGGTTGAGGGTACGATACATGAACAGATTAACAAGCTGTAGTCTCCCCAGAATGACTCATCACTGAAGCGGACCATTCTCCATCGTGCGCCTCGGCGAATATCACTTCTCCTGTGATCTGGAAAAACCTAGTAAGTTTATCAGTGGCAAGGGTCTCGCAAATGAACAAACACTTTTGGATACTGGACTTTTTCTTAACGGAAAAAAATAAATAAACGAAACGTTATTTTGACAGTTCAAATAACACTAATAGTTAGCGTTTTAAGATTTTCACCACTCTTAATTATTGCAAATGAGGGTCAAACTCAGTCCTTAACAAGAGTAACATTTGTACTAGGGTTTTCCAGGTCACAGGAGACTTGTCCAAGGTGGATAAATCTTTGGATTCACCACAACTGAAGTCAATAATTGTATAACATAGACAGGGTTAAACACTAGCTTTAACAGCTGTAGGTCATTGACAAGCTATCTAAAAGCAGAATGTCTACAGGGACTAATGAGGTGATAAGAACTTGAGATCCTATCACATTGCACCATAAATCACATATCACATGCAGTCAGTGTCACCACTGCAGCGCTTTGCTTTCAAATGACACAGCAAGTCAAAAATGAATTTTTATCACATGCAACTAACAGCATGTGATTCTTCATTTCAAACAAATCTAATTTATTAGATAATGACCCCATGCATCATATGATTATATTGAACAATCAAAGCCTAACAAATATCCCTTGCAAAAATTTCAAAAAAAAAAGAACTGTTCTTGAAGAATTCTTGAAACGTTCTTGAATTTTGAATTTTGTTCTTGAATTATTCTTGAATTATTCTTAATGTTTAGCAGGGGCTTCCCAATCTGAGACACAGTGAATACTTCTCTTGAGGTAACACGTTTATACCCTTTTCCCACTACAAACTGCTTAACCCTGGAGATTTGCCGCCCTGTGTTGAGCTTCTCCCGCCCCGGGGCTGGTTAACTGGTTAAGCTTGTGTTCCCATTACTACTCATTAACCCGGAGTTTCGCTAAGCCTGGGTCGAACTTCCCCCAGGTTAGCGCAGTAATCCTGGTCGCTGGCAGGGTTCATGAACCTCGTGGTAAGTGCCGATTTTTTTTTTTTTTTTTTTGCGTTATCCCAGGGCGGCTAAAGAGTAGTGGGGACACTTGCACTGCCCCTGGGTATCATGGGGATAAGCCTCGCCGTTACTACCCAAGATAATGCAGAGATTTGGTAGTGGGAAAGGGCCATTACATGCTTAAACTCTTGACCTAATCCTGTTATGAGAACTATGCCCAAAACAATGACATAAGATGACAGATGATATACATATTCCTAAGTAAAACTAACACCGAGGTGATGCTTGCTTACCGGGTCTCATCAATGTACACAGCTTCAAGGACAGAGGCGGCATATTCAATGTTCTTCTTTATGTCCAGTACATTCACCTCTCCCCTTTCAAGCTGTTTCACCAAACACCTCAATCTGTAAGGGACACAGAGGCAGCATGATGGTAAGGGCAGACAGAGAAAAAAATGATTCAGCATAGTACCAAAAAACAAAAAAAGTAACTTGTGCACATGGACAGAGAAAATCCTGTTGCAGAGGTGCAAATCGAGACCAATGTTTCGATGTCCGTGCATCTTCTTCAGAGATAATTATCGACTTTGGGTTCATCACAATATCCCTCCTTGACTCCTCTTTCCTCGATTATTTGACCTGGAAATCGATGGAGACCCGTCGTCTTGAAGAACATTCCAAATCCTTATGTGCACTGAAAGGACTTGAGGATGGACGAAAGAGGAGGCTTCCAGAGTGCAGCCTTTGTGAAAGTGTTAACGTTTAAAAATGCTCCATCCCACTTCATAGCTGCGAACATGGTGATATGTTAGATCATCCATTTATATAGCTTTTATTCCATCTTTGAAAAATAGACTGTATGTTTCATTAATTAAAAGACATCAGTTTGTTGTATTCTGGGTTTGTCAAAGAAATTTTATAGACTGTATAAAAGAGTTTGGATGGCTCTGTTCGAATCCCTGCCCGTCCACCGTGGAACGTCACCCCCTTCATTGGTTTTGTTATTGTACAACAGTTTAGTCATACCATAAAGGAAGCCTCGATTTTGGCAATTTGAATTGCGCATGTTGCCATTTTGAAACTGGATGTGATTTCTATTGGTTGGCGAGGCGTGTATTTTTGAAGATCCGGGAGGATCGTGGCTCTGGATCTGACCGTATCAAACGAGGACCAGAGGATAGCCACGCCCTAAAGCATATTCTGGCTTTATCCTTTCTTCTAATCTATATGGGACAATAATTTACAAAAATGAACATCATGATATATCGAAGGAGACTTGAAACTTGCTATAGCTACCATACAATAATGTGAAAAATCATTATTTAAATGAAAAATCAGATGGGAAAGTAGGGTCATTTTCTCATAGACTTCTATAGCATTGAACTTCTTTCTGCAACCACCGATGTCGCCATCTGCTGGCCATTAAATAGAATGCCATTTTACGGTACTTCCGCATGGGCTTCGTTTTCAGACCAGGGTGCTGCGTCCATCTTTGGTTGGAAACCTACAAAGTCATTGGATACTGCAGCTGTTCTGGACTGTAGAAGGATGACCAGGACCATGTAATGTTTAATGAGCTTGAATTTTATTAAAACATAGCTTTGAGAAAAGATCTTTAATGAATGGGGAGATAACACTCTTTAACAAACTTTTAAATATCTAAAATACTGACAGTAGGTAACACATTCAATAATACTTTGATTCCTTATAATTCACAGTCAGAGACATTAGTTCGGGATGCATGTCTGGATCTACAGGACTCCGAATGCCAAACAGTAAAATTTGGAAGGATATACAGTAACACTGCATAATAAATCTTGTCACATGCCATTCATCCGTGGAAGAAACTGCATTGAAATTAAGATTCAATAGGGTAGTGACAATTAGTAATTAAATCCAATATCCCAAATAAAAGAGCATCTGAAGAAAATTGAGCTCTAATAACATAATGGCAAATTCATTAAACCACCAGTTAGTATTATATGCTTTCATTCCAATTAAAATGTACATTTCAGACGTTAAAATACAAATATAGGCCAAAAATAATTCACTGAATCCAAGTTAAAAAAAAGAGATCAATGAATCAATTTAAACATCTTAATGCCTCGCCCCAGAGGATCCGGGGGACGCATTGTTTTTAGTTCCATGTGTCTGTTTGGTACTTCCAAGAACTTGTTGTTGATGTTTGTCTGTCCGTTTGCCTGATTGTGCTCACTCTACCATCCACAATTCTTGAGGTATCGACTCAAAATTTATACCACATGACACCATATTTCCAAGGGGTTCAATGTTAGATGAAAACCCATGACCCTGCCACATCCCCTCAATGTCCCTACACTGCTTCTACTGCTAATGTGCGTCTTGCATCTTGCAAACATGTAACGTTAATCTCTGAGAATGTGCACAACCAACACTCTAAACGGACAAAGAGTATGCAAGTTAGCCATCATGCACATGTGAACGCATAGTGAAAAGCAAGAATATCTCCAGCCTAATAAGTTGCCTGGGGTCTTCAAAAAAAAAAAAAACAGACCAACAATATCAGAGATCCACCACATGGTTTTGATGGGGTTCTTTACAGAATGGCTATTTTTGTTTTCATGCCAAACTGACCTCTGGTATTTTCAAAGAACTCTATTTTGGTCTCATCTGACCAGAGAGCCAGGTCCCGTCGGAAAGTCCCGCACTGTTTGGCAAACTGTCGGAGCATGAGTTTGTTTTTTTTGATGAGAATAGTAGCTTAGACACTAGAAAAAGAGTCAGACCAAATCCAAAAGGGGCAGGAGACAGACAGAAAATAAAAAATTGATATGCAATCTTGGAGCGTGTCCTCGAAATTACTCTCATGACACAACCTCAGAATTTTGAGAACAGAACTGCCATGAGATTATGCATACTCTCTCCAGAAAGAAGGTGGGTAGGAGAAGAAAGCCACAATAAACAAAAAAATGGCCGTAATTAAATACCACAGATTGCTTATAAATCAGCCAGGTAAATGTCATGTTATTGAGAGTAACCTCCCCTGCCATTGATAGGCTATTTTTAGCATGATGGGCCAGTTAGCCTGTGGTGTTGTAAGATGTGAGACATGCCAGGGGTGAAGGGTGAGAGAGTAGACAGGAGTAGAGCTGATAAGGGGATGGAAATGGTCTGCATGATGCAGGCACAACAGGTTTTTTTTTTTTCATCGTAGCTAATAGCCATGGTTGACGATGAAACACACCCCCGCATGACTTTCCAGTTGAGGTTGGAACCCAGCACGATAAGCGTGATGGAGAATTGAGTGTGGAAGGGGAACCTGCTGCTACCTTTTGACCTGCAGCTCCTTTCCCAGAATGCACCAGCCACCCATCTCACAATGTCATGGCGAAGCTAGAATGATATCTGAACTGAATGATAGTTAGCTCCTCAAAAACAAAAAGGCCGGGCTTTCGAGTGCTGGCAATGCAACAACAGTAACATCCTCCACAACCAAGATAAAATAGTACTCTGCTGAAAAGCCTCAGGTCTTTTACGAGTACATTCCAGAAGTAAACATCATTGTGCCCGCAATAAATAAAGAATACGAGTAAAAGTCAGAGTCATAACATGACCGTAGTTCTGTAGTTCAAATGACTGTATTTAGTAGGCTGAAAACAAGGGTAAATTTTCCCCTTTTGAAGCACAGCACAGGTCATAGAAATGAGTAAAACTATTTTGGTTTTTGCTGAAATTGACAAATTAAAAGAAAGATAAAAAGGGCCCAATTTTTCTGCAGGCACTACATCTGAGCATACGCACAGACCAATTGCTAAACCTCTTCCTATTTTCCTCCAGCCGCAAATAGTATTACGTTTCTGCCCAAGCTGCATGCAACTGGGCGGAGAGATGAATATCAAGGGCACAGTTATATTTCAGAAGACTTGCTGTGTACCTTCGTGTTGGGCCAGATCCGTTATTTTTAAGTTTTTTGATAATCCTCTATTTCCATCCCTCCTTTTTCATCTCTTGTTTCTCAGCTCCGTATTCCATTCATTTTCCAAACTCCTCAGATTCCCACAGTTTAGTATTGCCTGAGCCCAGTTTAGTAGTTTCTTGGTTGAAAAAAAGGTGTTTGTAAGCATCACAATGGGTTGAACAGTACATTATGGAGTGTGTCAATGAATACAGTTGGCGCTGTGCAAGCTTTGTGTCAAAAACTTGTTTGTGTTTTGACTCACCCAGACCACTTTTTAATGCAAATATTGATGCCTTCTGGTAGTTTCTTGGGAATGAATCCCTGTCAGCACAGCTGTTTGCAATTAAAAGCAATGAATCTTTCATATAGTTTTCTTTCCCCTCTTAATTTCCACTTTCCTCATGTATGTCTATCCTATAGACAGTACCAACAAATGGTGGAGGGGTCTAAGGTGAAGGAATATTTTCACACATGTGGATATTTTCTTTCTGTGTGGGGAAATACAAATAATTAATTTCAGCCTGACCCTTATTTTAATCGCCCTTGTTTTAATACCATAAATAAAGTTCTGTATATGCTTTAAATGGCCCACTGCTTTTCCTGCAAAATGATGGATCTCATGAGCTGACCTCTATCTGCTAAACAAAAAAGAAGTATGCCAGGCGAGGCCTCTCAAATTTAGGAGCTTGTTCTTCACTTGAAATGATGAAATTGCCAGTTTGCTATAACATTAAGCACTAGTTTTAAAGGGAATTACAGTAGTAGATCTGATTAGCCTGAATAGAACCAAATTCCCACCAAACCCTCAAGTGATTAACTTGTTTAAGACCAACCTTTCTAATGACAGCGCAACAGCTGTGGTATTGCTACATGTAATGAAATCACCGGAATGGAGTTAGATATTCTCAGTTTTGATTTGCGATATTGTTAGCACTTGTGGTTCCCGGCTGTGGTTATGTTGTCAATTTTAGGCCCATGATGCACCCAGCAACCTACAACTCCAGGCACCATAATTAACTAGGCCTACGCTGTCGGCGGCCGACAGCAAGGGGTATATCCCCGAAATTCCCCAATCCTCGAAGCCCCCTTTATTAGATTCCCCTTTACTAGACCTACAATATGAGGCAAATATAATAATGAAATAAGACCGAGCCACATAGACTCAGAGGTCATTATGTTCACTTGTGGCAGTGGTCTATAAATCAAAAACATGCATAAGGTTCTCTGAGACTCACAATGATAATGGCACAATTTTTTTTTTGGTAAAAATAATGAAGATAATTTTTTTAATTGTTTTTAATTTAAGGTTAGTCTTTTTTGTGAATATTTGGAATAACACATTGGAAGGATTAAAAGAGACCACATTTTTTTCATAACCTTGTAAGCTGATATTTACCCAGGGGGCCACTATTAGTGGAGGGCAGTGAGACAACCTGGCACTGTTTCGGCCAGATGTTTCTTACATTATCAGTCTTCCAGAGGTTATGACATGAACTCTCTGTGAACGCTCCTTTTCCCCAATGATGGCGGAAAAATTCACCCATGAACAGCATAATTCCGATTGGCTACAATTTCCGCATCTTCTCAGATGTCACTGACCTACAGGGGTCATGCCACATATAGGCGCAGCATTTATATGTAAAACTTGTCACAGTTCTTTTGAATAGCAATTTAACAATTGTATCAATTTAACAATAGGACAATTTAACACAATAACAATATTACAATTAATGCCACCCTTAAAGATCAGAAAGAAAATCTTCCAACCTTAAAGCTGAGTTTACATGCTTGCAATATCCCTTTATCATGCAACACCATAAGGAGAACAAAAGAACTAGGAGGTCAAGAGAGACTGATGGTTGTTCACCTTTATAAATCTGGTAATGGCCACAAGAGGGCCCATCAAATATTACATGTAACGATGAACAATGTCTAAAAATTCTTCCACTGGCCCTTCAAGACCATAGAAATATATACATTTTTCAAATAAAAATATAAAGTTTATTCAGACCTAAAATAGTATTTCTTTCATAAATTTTCAGTGAAGCTTCCCACACTGAACATGTTTCACAGCTCGGCCATTTCAAAGAAAAACAATGCCAGAGAGCTGTCCTAATTGAGCCTTGCCTGGACACCACAGCTGAGAGCAAAGGCATCTCAGCTGAACACAGAAAGAACACTCCGACAGGACTGCCCAAAATCAGGTTTAAACACAGTCTTGTGCAGCCCTGGAGGCTTCACCACTGAGCTGTGGGGTTGTGAGTTTGCATGGGTGTTCACCGGATTATAATGTTGATGCGGATGTCTCTGAATGTGTGCGGAGGATTGTAAGGTGGTGATAGAGCTGTTTGTGAGAGTTTCCCTCCCCACATTAGGCCAGTGTTTGTGCAGTGGCATTACACACGGAATCTTAATCACGCAGATGGCACAGATGAGACGAGGGAAAGTTTAACTGAGGGCAGATTTCCATGAGTTTACTGTGCCCTCCATTGTGTAAACGTTCTCCTCAAAGAGCAGCTCCATTTCATGGTCCAATGCCAGCCTCTTAAATGGTTCCCCATTCTGCAGTCCAAGAGATTGCACCCAGAGGACCACTAGCCTCTTACCACTGTTCCTGCAACAAAAGCTGGCATACAAAGTAGAATTCACCCTGAAAACTGATGCAGACAAATCCCCTTTACAATCAGGTCCATAAATATTTGGTTATTGGCAAAGTTATCATTATTTACGCTGTCTACTGCAGCATATGAGGAAACTAAATTAAATTACGCTTATGAACTCCAAGTGCAAACTCGGAGCTTTAATTTGGGGCACTGCCATCCAAATCAGGTGAATGATGTATCGTCTGTATTCTGAAAAAGTTGGAACATTATGGAAAATGCAGATAAAATTGGGAAGGACTGATCTGAAAAGTCAATTCACCATTTTGAAAACGGTTCAACATTTCAGCAAACCTGGACTCCAACATGAGCAGATCCACAGAAATCTGAACTTGTTGGAATTTGTTCGGTGCGTATGGGATAACAGCATGAGGATATTTTAGTAAGTGCATTTGGCACTCATTCACAGTCCTAGGCCATCATTTTAGGCTAAAACATGATTGAGCTGTTCAGGTCCTTTTGGTGCCTTTCCAATCTAGCTCACACTCCTGACATCAAAAGTGGCATGCCGTGCAATTGTGCTTTACGAAGACAGGGCCTCTCTTTTTTTTACTAACAAATGATAGGACTCTTTAACCTCTCGTATTTGACTCCTGTCCTCCGAGCTGCACTTAGGGAAAATCTGCGCCAGCGGAGCACCTTTTTAGGCACATCTGATAGTCTTTTGGTATTTCGTGACAGCAACAGATCTCTTAATCCAAGATTTATCAGCCCAGCAGACTTTCCATTCCTCCAGGCCAGCGTGCTTTTTTCTGGCTCCACTTTAGATGATATCATCCATATGGTGGGCAAGATCATTTTAAGTTGTAAACCTCTCTCTTGGTTTAACACTTGCGCAATTTCAGCGCAGCTTTGGTTTGTTCCAGCTTGCATTGGTCGGCAGGTGAGGAGGTAAAATGCTTCACCGCAGTGCGATCTCAGCTGTCCAGTTAACACACGAGAGTATTACTGGTAATTGTGACCGAGCAGCCTGCTTCCTTTTTCTCAGGGATAGATGTAAGCGCAGCCGGTTATTTAACTGTCAGGGGATAGGCTAAAAAAAAAAAACTAAAAACAAAACTGTGCCCGGAGGGCAGCAATTATGTGGAATTCAAAGAGATTAATAGTGTTTCATGTGGAATTAGGAAAAGAATTAATGCTTAAATGTATGAAATTGACATAAAAATAATCATAAGAGCCCTGATTAAGCATATAGGGCCCAGACTCTTTTCCTACACTAAAATCATGTTACTTTGCCCTAAATGAAAGTTCCTATTAATACCCCATGTGGGACTCACAAAACAAGCACAGCAAGCCCTCACTTTCTGGTCATCTCTAGTATAAAACCCAAAACCAGTGAATTTGTATAATGAAACACAATAACAACGCTGCCTTCTAAGTCATGCAAAACATCAAATAAAACAGAATACAATGATTTGATCATCAAAAACATAAGACAAAGAATTCAGTAAACCAATGATTTGCAAATCCTTTTCAACCTATATTCAATTGAATACACTGCAAAGACAAGTTACTTAATGTTCCAGAACAGGTAAACTTTGTAATTTTTTGCAAATATTAGCTCATTTGGGATTTGATGCCTGCAACATGTTTCAAAAAAGCATGGCACAAGTGGCAAAAAAATTGGACTGAGAGAGTTGAGGAATGCTCATCAATTTGGAACATCCCACCACTTCTGGAAGGGTTCACCACAGTTCAGTTATTCTCCCAGGGGTGATATTGGCTCTCTCCATGGCTCACTGGGAACAGGTGGGTGCCATGATTGGATATAAAAAATTTGCAGCTTCCTGAAATGCTCAGTCATTCTACAAACAAGGATGGGGCATGCCTTGGTCACCAAACTTAATTAAATTTGTGAACAAATGGGGCAATAACTTTTTCACATTGTGAGCTGATTGTCGTTTAACAGTTTAAAACAACATTCCTCAACGAGCAAAAAATTTAAGAAATCTGGAAGTGGGAAAATTTTTCTGCAGCAATTTAAGTTAGTAGAAAATAATCATCATTCTACCTCCATTGATGCTAATTTGTTTTTAAAATGTCTGTAGGATCCCAAATCGTCAACTGCAAAAGTCTCGTCAAAAGGTTCAGAGAATCTGGAGAAATCACTGCACGTAAGCGACAAGGCGAAAAACCAACATTGAATGCCCGTGACCTTCGATCCCTCAGGCGGTACTGCATCAAAACCGACATCAGTGTGTAAAGGACATCACCACATGGGCTCAGGAACAGTTCAGAAAACCACTGTCAGTAACAACAGTTCGTCGCTACATCTGCAAGTGCAAGTTAAAACTCTACAATGCAAAGCGAAAGCCATTTATCAACAGCACCCAGAACGCCGCCCGGCTTCGCTGGGCCCAAGCTCATCTAAGATGGACTGATGCAAAGTGGAAAAAGTGTTCTGTGGTCTGACGACTCCACATTTCAAATTGTTTTTGGAAACTGTGGACGTCGTGTCCTCCGACCAAAGAGGAAAAGAACCATCCGGACTGTTATAGGCGCAAAGTTCAAAAGCCAGCATCTGTGATGGTATGGGGGTGTATTAGTGCCCAAGGCATGGGCAACTTACACATATGTGAAGGCACCATTAATGCTGAAAGGTACATACAGGTTTTGGAGCAACATATGTTGCCATCAAAACAACGTCTTTTTTCATGGACGCCCCTGCTTATTTCAGCAAGACAATGCCAAGCCACATTCTGCACGTGTTACAACAGCATGGCTCCGTAGTAAAAGATGCGGGTACTAGACTGGCCTGCCTGTAGTCCAGACCTGTCTCCCATTGAAAATGTGTGGCGCATTATGAAGCGTAAATACGACAACGGAGACCCCGGACTGTTGAACAACTTAAGCTGTCGCAAGCAAGAATGGGAAAGAGTTCCACCTGAAAAGCTTCAAAATTGGTCTCCTCAGTTCCCAAACGTTTACTGAGTGTCGTTAAAAGGAAAGGTGATGTAACACAGTGGTAAAAAGGCCCTGTGCCAACTTTTTTTGCAATGTGTTGCTGCCTTTAAATTCTAAGTTAATGATTATTTGCAAAAAAAAAAATAAAGTTTCTCAGTTTGAACATTAAACATCTTGTCTTTGCAGTGTATTCAATTGAATATAAGTTGAAAAGGATTTGCAAATCATTGTATTCTGTTTTTATTTACGATTTACACAACGTGCCAACTTCACTGGTTTTGGGTTTTGTATATTGGAAGATGGTTGCAAATTGTTCATGTTAATTTGTATAATGAAACACAGTAGCAACCCAATGAAGCTATGCTGCCTTCTAAGTCATGCACAAACATCACAATGCTGTGGAAAAGAATTTGCCCCCTTACCGATTTCTTTTATTTTTGCTTATTTATCATATTCAAATGTTTCTGATCATCCAACTGACTTAAACATAAGACAAAGACAACTTCAGTAAACACAAAATCGCTGATTGAAGATTAAGAGTTATTCAAGTGTGTTTCATTCCAGAGATATGGATGGCCAAACCTGGCTCCATCCGCTACACCAAACTTTTGTGAATCATTTTGGGAAACCTACTGTTTGGCAAGTTATGGTACTGACTTAGGTTATCTGGGACATATTATACCAAAGAACGAATCATGTATTTATCATTGATAGTTGAAAAGTTCATCTTATTTAAGTTGGTAAATTGTATAGTAACACTCATTTAAGCACAAAATTGGGGACGTGCCCCTTTTTTGAAGTCTCAATATCTCAAAAACTAATGAAGATATGGGTCTAAAATTTTGCAGATAATATATTGGATACAAGAACAATATGTTCTGTAAATCTGAAGCAAATCTGAGGTTGTCAGTGTGGAGGCCTCAGTGATTCCAGATGAAATTACCCATGTTAAACTGGGTTCTTTGGTCTCCTCCAGGATGACTTATCGATGCGTTGGCCTACCACTTCTGGAAGGGTTCACCACAGTTCCAGTTATTCTCCAGGGGTAGATATTGGCTCTCTCCATGGCTCACTGGAGTCCCACAGCCTTAGAAATGGCTTTGCAACCCTTACCAGACAGATAGATATCAATAAATTTGTTTCTCATCTGTCCCTGAATTCCTTTAGATCACGGCATCGTGTTTGCCAACCTCACACAGCAGCTTGATTCTATATAAGTGATGTTCAGATGCAATAGGGCTAATGGTAGACATGCCTTGGTGTATCTGTAAACCCAGTTATCAATTAAATTTGTTTAAAAGTTTGATTTAGTAACTAAGGGGGCAATAACTTTTTCACATTGGGCCAGGTAAGGTTCAATCGCTTTTTTCCCTTCAGTACTTGAAATCGTTTAAAAATGGCATGTTGTGTGCAATGGGGTTAACTAATATTAAAATTTGTTTGATGATCTATAACCTTTACGTGTGACAAATATGCAAAAAATAAGAAATCTGGAAGTGGGAAAATACTTTTCTGCAGCAATTTAAGTTAGTAGAAAATAATGGCGTTCATTCTACCTCATTGAGGTCATTGATGCTAGTTTATTTGTTTTTAAAATGTCTGTAGGATCCCAAATGCTGTGAACTGCACTGACAGAGTCTTCGTTACCTTGCTCACTGAGATGGTCTGAGAGAGCATAAAATGTTTATTTATAACATCAAGCCATGCTGTCATAGCTTGATACAGAGCAGATGTCAGCCAGCTCCAACCAATGGGAATATAAGTGAAGCCTGGAATGTCACTTTTTATAAACAAAAGATAGCAAGGCCTCATTTCCTTTTCCAAGCACTCTGCTCGCAAGTGCCAAAGAAATGCTATTCCCATGCTGTCTTCCCAGAAGGCCAAACTCTAATTTGGCCAGGGGGACCTCAGCGGGAATCCAGGCGGAGGACACTTGTTGGACCCTCCGGTAAATACCAAGGGGGAACTATCACACGTGGGGGCAAACTGTTTGCCTTCCTAAAAAATTGGCACCCCAACAAAATGGTTTTTCCCAAATTCAACTTTAAGGAAACATCCCTTAACATTTATAGAGCTAGGTCAATAAGTATTTGGACAGAGACTTAACAGTCATTTTTTTTATTCTGCACATGACAACGGATTTGACATGACACAATCAAGCTGTCCTTAAACTTCAGACTTTCAGCTTTAATTTAATTTACTCCCCCATTTCCTAAAAAGTTGTGACAATAATGGAAATGCAATTTAAAAAGCCATCCTTGACCATATAAACCCTTAGAGCGCTGAAATAAATTTTTAAAAAATATAAATTTAATTATCTTGAGCCGTTGAAAACCTATCGTGAGGCGACTTGCTTAAAAGAGCTCTTTTACTACGAGATAGGTCTTCAACAGCTTTCATTTTGATATCTTACATCATAGAGTAACGAAAGTTGCATTTAGTGCTCTAAGGGTTAAATTGAAAGAATGCAAAGAATTGATAGTTAATTGTCACATCCTGAGTGTTTCCTGAATTGTTTTCCCTGCAGTCCAGCTTTCAGCGCCAGTTTCGGTCCATTTCCTCAACTGATTCTTTACGGCCTTGTTTCACTTCCCGCCCACTGAGTTTCCTTCTCATACTTGCGCATCCCCTGTCCAGTTATTAATCTGGGTCTTCCTATTTATTTTCCTGCGTTTCGTTTTCCCTTTGTAGGATTGTTGCCCTTTCATTGAGCTTAGTGCCTTGCTCTGTCTGAGTGCTCTAACCTTCCATCTTTGGTTTTGAAATGAAAATTCTTCCAGTCCCTTCTGCCTTTAAGTTTGAGAGTGCGCACAGTCCAGCGTGCCCAGCTACCTAGGATTACCTTCCCGGTACTGACCTCGGACCAGTCTCCTTATCGCCACTTGCCTATTCCTCGGTGCTCCTGTTCGCCTCTCGCTTGACCACGGAATGCCCCTTGACTACTCTTTGGTTCAGCGCCTTTTTCATTGTTTATCTTCTGTTCAAGTGCCTATTGCAGCTATACCTGCTTTCTCATTAAAGTGCCCTAAGGAGCCTTTTCTGGGATCTGCGCCTGGTTCCGTCTCTGAAGTTCAAGACAGTCAATGTTTTTACTTTGTTAGTTTCTTTTTGAAAATAAACACTCATTCCGAATTCCATGCCCAGAACATATTCCAGAAAAGTTGGGACAGGGATGTGTTTACCTCAACATTACATCACCTTTCCTGAGCCCTCTGGTGACCAGGAGTCTGGGATCTTCACTGCCCCTTTTTTCTGCTTCCTAAGTTTTTACATATTTTAACCCTTAAAGCACTGAAATAAAATTTTTAAAAATATAAATGTAATTATCTTGTGCTGTTGAAAACGTATCATTTGGCAACTTGTTTTAAAGAGCTCACCACATTATAGGTTTTCAACAGCTTTGAATTTGATATCTTTCATCATTGAGCAACAATAGCTGCATTTAGCACTCTAAGGGTTAACTGGAGACAGGTAAGATAGGACAGTCTACCAGCTCCTCCCTCCGATTATGAAGCCACGTTGTTTTAAGGCATTCAGAATGTGGCTTGCCATTGTCTAGCTGAATTCTACAGGAGCATCACTGAAAAAAAAAAAAATTCTGGCAGAAGACAGCATATCGTGCTCCAAAATACATTTATGTCCTTCAACATCAATGGTATCCACACAGATGTTCAAGTTCCCCAAGTCACAAACACGCCCCTATACCATGACATTATCGATGCTGGCTTTTGAACCTTATGTTTATTACAACCAGGATGATATTAAGACATTAAGACATACATTAAGACCTCAAACAATCAGGAAGTCTACCACATGGTTCCTCTGTGTATCAGTGCTCAATCCTTGAGACGACAACAGATGGCAAATGTGCGAAGCATAGCACAGACTTTGCTTGCATTTGTGGACGCAATGATGCATGGAGATTATTGGTTAAAGTTTACCAAAGTAGTTCCAACCCACATGGTCATATCAATCTCAAAAAGCATGTCAGTTTCCAAAGCAGTGCCATCTAAAGATTGAAAATCAGGAGCATTCAGTATTGATTTTCAAGGTAATCTTTGATGCAGCGATTTCTCCAGAATCCCTGAATCTTTTTACAATATTATGCAATGCAGACTATGAAATTCCCAGAATTCGTACAACGTCACACTGAGATATGTTGTTTTAAAACTGCTGAATTCTTCAATTAAAAACTGCCGGATTATTCAGTCAAGTAGTTTTTTGCAAAGTGGTGAGCCTCTACCACTCGCTGTTTTTGTTTGTGAACAACAGAGCCGTTTGAAGATGCTCCTGTTCCATCCAAGCATGATTGCGGGACCTGTCCCGTGCACTACATGTAACAAAATAACACTTTAAAAGCCTTATACCACCCCTCTGTCAACATTTCTGGACTGTGTTGCACGCATCAAATTCAGAATGAGTGTGCATTTAAAAAAAACAAAAAAAAAACAATTAAACCATTAAATATTTCGTCAGGTCAAAGATGATTGTCGAATAATGGCATTTTCCATATCATCTCAACTTTCAGAAACGGGGCTGTATTTCGAAACATAGTTAATCCAAAAACTGGGCCAGAACATTATCATAAATGCAACTCTAATTCGTTGTACCTGGTTGCAGATACTTTGCAGTCAATGACTGTCTGAGGTGTAGAACCCATAGACATCATCAGATGTTGGTTTCTTCCCTGCTGATGCAGGTCCTCATAGCAGCTGTCTTCAGTTCCTGCTTGTTCTTGAGGCATTTTTTTTTCAGCAAGTAAAGCACATGCTCATTTTGTTCAGAGCTAGTGATTGATGAGGCGATTATAGTACATTATTGAACAAAGTCTTGTTTTGCTTTCACTGTATGTTTCAGGACATTTTGAAGCATTTGTCTTAATCTGGGGAGAATGTAGGCACATGCACCTCAGAATTCATTCTGCAGCTTTTGTTACCAGTCATATCAGCAGTAAATACAGTACAAAGGAACCAGATTCATTTGCAGCCGTACATGCCCATGCCTTAACACTGTCTCCACCATGCTTCACAGATAAAGAGGTAAGGCAGTTGCTTCCCTTTACCATACTCTCCTCTTCCCTTCATCCTGGTACAAGGGGACCTTCATCTCATCTGTCCATTTGTATGAGAAAATCAACGAGTGAGATGGGACAGTCCCCATTACTCACTCTCATCTTAGCCCGATCTTGTACTGCTGCTGAGCTACAATGCTACGATGAACTTACAGGGTCATAACACATGTAAAAGTTAGGGTATTAAGGCCTGTGCATCATCATCCCCAGGCTTTTAAAAATTCAGATCTACTTGATTACCAGCCCTGTGTCCAGATAGCATTGCAATGGTGCATAGACTGCAGTATGGCGCAGAACATTCCCTTAGCACTCGGGCCATCATTCTTCAATCTCACTTCATATTGCAAGGCCCGTATGGATGGGCTAAATGGATACTGCAATTGTATTTTGTTGCTCCCTCGTCTGTTTACATGGACCTGTACTTCCCTTTTTTGAGTTATTCCTAAGATTTTTTTTTTTTTTTTTTGCCAGTCTGCTGGGATGAACAACATTACCATATTACTGCTCCAGACAAGGTCTAATCTGCTCTGCCTTTTACTAATGGTTTGTCATCTTGTGGGAAACCCTTGGTATTTACTCTGGTGAAGTCTTCTTTTTATTGCTGACTTACAAATATTCTTACTATCGTGGGGGTTTTCTTCATCTGGCCTGTTGCAAAGGTTTTTACTTAAAGGGATACTTCACCAATTTTCATCTACCTTTGAATAATTACAGTGGGGTAAGCATATGCAAATGAACAATGTGTAGCTCTCCTCAGTGTTGCTTGCATCGAGAATTCCCTGCTCATTTGCCAGAAAATGTCCGCCAGATGACTCATGACTCATTTCTGGCTCTCATGCAATTCATTGGACTACGGATAGTACTTCCGCATTTTTTTGGAAGCCTGCGTCTGCGAATTGAGAGAGGCCGGCCCATTGGATTCAAAATCAAAACATCATGTCTGCCATGTTTTGAACAATCACTGGAATACCATGGCAGAAGGGAAGGAAGAACAAGATTCTAATAGTTTCATGCAGAACTCAGATATTTGGGGCTACATTTGAGTCATGGAAAACTGGTGCCGCCACTGTAGAAAATGGGCTGTGTGCTTCGATGGAGAAAGAAGAGGACTTGATATGCTGTGGCAAATTTCACAGAGGCCAATTTGTTTTGGATGAAGTTGCTAGTTCTGCACAGGAAAGAATACACACATGTGTAACGTGACACTATATCTCTGGGCCACACATGGACAGGGTAGTGCTGGAGACATACTTCAGGATCCCAAAAAGAAACTGGTAAAAACAAACGAAGTGAGCAGGGCAAAATGGACGTCTATATTTTCTCTGGCAGAGGAAGTGCAATAGCGACAGTGTTTTTTACCACCATGGCAGTGTTGCAGTATGAAATCATGCAATACACATTTTTGGGCTGGGCCGAGCAGCGGCCAGGCCCCTATAAACGCGAATGTCGCTGAGTGAGTATCTGACTGACTGACTGACTGACTGACTGGCTGCCTGAGTGATCAAGTTCAACGATTGGCTGGCCGGTGGGGAAGAAGTTTGGCTATTGGTCAGCCGGCGGGGAAGAACTTCAACAATTGGTTGGCCGACGAATGGCTGGCCGGCTATTCGGCGATTGGTCGGCCAGCGGGGAAGAACTTCAACGATTGGTTGGCCGACGATTGGCCGGCTGGCTGGCTGGCCGGGCGTTGACTTCACTCGTATTTACTGGTCTGAGTTTTTGCATTATAAATTCATGGGTCTCCAAATTTCGGCTTTGAGACATTGCAACAGAAACTGAATACTTTGCTGTTGTTGGATCTTGGATTTGAGAGATTGCAGCAGAAACGGAAATTAAAAAGTGGAATTGAACGCGCCTCACTCATTTATGCCTGTGATTATCCCGTCCTTTCTTATTTTGTCTTTCAGATCAGTTGGTAACGTTGCGTTAAACATCCCTCAGTCCAACATAGGAACTTACACGATGTTAGGAAAAATGGATAAATACTGTTACTATGACTATAGTGGACTATTTACGTACACGGTGGGAGTGGCGCCGGCACTATTATGTTTCATCATTTTCAAGAATACCGGTATGATGCCCCGACTAGTTTCCAAGTTAACTTATACCCTTGTGCGTTCACGAGTTGGTTCGCTTGAATGGAAGCAGTTGTCCTGGCCGCTTTGATTGTATCTATGAGAGCAAACTTTAACCGACACCGATGAAAACAACAAATTTAAGAAAATATTAAGTTTAAAAGATCGCGCCAAGCCGGATTCGACACCCCATTGAGGTAGCTACTTCTGTCTTCTCCACTACGCTGTTGTACCCACTACGCCACTGCAACACCACCAGCATTTGAATCCAATGTAGCAATGGACAGCAATAATCAGGCATTAATGTACTGTGAAATTAAAACTCATTTTTGTGCATATAAAACGTTCACAATGTCCAATTTTTGACGCCAATGAATGTTTCTTGGCGATATTGTTCGCCATTTTACAAAAATTAATGCGTATTTTCTTCTAATGAACAGCAAAAGGTGGATTAATTATTAATATAGCGGATGCATATGCTTTGCTTGCCCTAGCAAGCATCCCGGTCTTTAATTTTCTTGCATTACGAGCACAATCCGACCATTATTAGGCAAATCTTCTTTCGCGCTGGATTGGTTCGGTTTGTTTCAGTCCTCCATGCTTGTTTTCTCTGGTACTGGCTGTGAGATTCCATAGAGATAGAGGAATGTAACAAATCGTACCAATCTAACGTGAAAGAATCATAACAATGGTCGGAATGTGTTTTTAATATCTATTTCCATTCAATCTCGCAACCGAAACGACAGTTAACAAGCATGGAGGACAGTATTTCGCAGCCGGTACCAGGATTATTTCCTTAATCTTCCTATTGAATGTCGCTACCAATTCGAGAGAAAACAGGTACAATGAAGGGACTTGGGATACATTATCATATTAGCTATGTGACAAAGTGCAATCCCCGGTCAGGCTTCGAGAGCTTTTAATAGGTCATAAATTCATTAACCCTCGTCCAACAGATTTTTTCCTGTCGCACAAAAACGTTAACAGATATGATCTAATGCTTCTAGGTAATTGTTAATTCATCCTTTGCGCTCATTTTCATGAGAAAACGATGAGGGTACCTCACCCCCCCGGGGTAGGGTAGGCCATCAAAGTCGAAGGGTAGGGGGGGTGGTTGCCACCAGCGTTAATTTTTGCCTGTTTTTGATGCAAATATGCTTACAAATTAGTTGCAAATAGTATGCTATTATTATGTTTCATGCTCAATGAACTTTGTAGACCACACTGATTGCCATCCTTATTGATTTATTGATGTAGCTTGTCCTTGTATTAGTAAATCTTGGAATTACAATGACCAGCAGTGACCAGTAACCTTGAAGTGATCTTCACTTAATAATATTAGAAGTGCATGACCGACACACTTTTAGTTGTGTGTTTGACTGGTTACTGTACTGTATACTATTTTTATACTGTGCTATAGGCCTACTATTAGTTTCCCAAAATGAGTTATTTATGACATCATAATAATGTCAAATTTATGTTACTCATGAGTTTATAACATTTATAATAATACCAAAATATTTATTGTAGTATCAGTAGTTCTAGAGGTTACAGAAAGTTACTTATTTTCAGCTAAAACTAATAAAAATATAAAAAACATGGATTTTTGTCATTTTGATGTTTTTTCCTAATATGGTGTTAGTTATGACGTCACTATGACATCATAATGTTGAAATGTGTTTTATTTGTACTTGATTTGAAGAGAGGACATCTGTAGCTGTACACTGATACCAAACAAGATGATGTTTATCGCTTAATTTCAAAATAATCGGGGGTGGGTGGTAACCCCCCCCCCCGGTCGGAGTTGTAGTAGAAAAACCCTTGGTTGGACGAGGGTTAAAATTCATTGCACTTCCATTTTTTTGTCACATAGTTAACCATGTTCAACCATCACCAATATCGCCTAACGCTTTATGTAAACACATAGCAACTCCTTCACTTGAATATATTTATTAAGCAGTGTTACTCGAAACTGTGGATTCTTTGTCCTTATACCATGGTCGGGGTGAATACTCTTTTCTTATTGGCTGGCAGGTATGGATTAAAACCGGAACCGCTCAGGTAGTTCGGCTACGGTAGTTTCACCGTTCGAATTCCATCCATTAGCCAACCTGTAACCTCAGCAAAGTTAGACACTGGCATTTGGCTGGGTATCACAGAAGCCTAGCTGCTCATTTATCTCCAGTAAATTTGGCGGCGTCATATAAGTTGCGTCCTGTGGGGCAGTTAACAATAGGTACTCCAGCGATAATGACCGTGAATATTATAGCAGCAAAGTAATCAGGCTTCATTCATTAAATGATAGTAAGTGTGTACGGTTGCAAAGGAAGCTAATGTGTCCACTTCATGTATCTGCAGCTGCTGACAGTTTGCTAGCTATGTGCTATGTCAACAGACTGATTTCAGCTGGCTGGCTCTAAGGAAACCGTCATAAATTCATTGTAATTGTGGGTAGCAAGTTAGCTACAGTCTGTATAATCGCGCATAATGTTGTGTTATGCATAATCTCTGTTTCAGTGGGAATCCGTTACCAAATCATCATGATGAAATGACTTTCATTTCTGAAGGCTTCGATTTGATATTGCTGGCAAATGATCATGGTATAAGCAGGATAATCAACTCATAGGTGTGCATTACACGGTTAAAAGGCACTTCGCGGAGGCAACCACCCTCTGCTTCGCGTTGGGTGGTTATTCGCCTCCACGTCGTGCCTTAAAACCGTGTAATGCACACCTACGAGCTGATTATCCGTTACGTAACATGCCCAAAGATGAAACATGGGGGAAAAAAGGAAACCTTGAAGTTAGTTCTTACACCCTCACTATATAGGAACTACCATGTGTTCACGAAAGTGACGTCACATCCCCGATTAACACAACTGTAATGATAACTTTATTGTTTCATTACGATTCATGAACGTACATACATACATAAGTACTTTAACTGCTGTCTACATCTGCTGCTGCTGTCTCTCTCAAATTGACATTCACAAAATCAATAACTGCTACCCTTACTCTAGCTCTTTGTCTATTCAAATGTATAACTTGCTTTTGATATGTTTTCCTTACTCAAGACCCCCCCACACCTCCCACTTCGACTCCCTCACACACTCCCACTCCCGCTCCCACTCCCTCACTCACACAGTCTCACTCTCCTCTCCCTCTCCACACCCACTTTGTAAATAATTTATCAGCTTCAGCTCATTACTAAACTTGCACTTCATATAACTCCATGAGCTTTGCCTCATTTAGCACCCTTTTCTTGAGCCAACATTCTCATACAGCACTTGGCGGCCCTGCCATATACTAGGTTGCACCTAGTCTTGTTTAATTATGAGACCTGAACTATCTTAGTGCATACACTGCCCCAGTTTGGTACCCAGCAGTGCAATTTGAGTTTAGCCCAACATTAGTAGCTTTGACTGGCCGTTTGCAGGAGTTGGACAAGTCATTTTTCACTTCAGAAATTGGTGTGGCCTTCGAAAGCAACGAGCCTGGTGCATTCTGGTCATTTTTCTACATTTTGAGCAAAGCGGAATACCGCAACCCTTCTTTGGTCATGTGGCAACAATTTCAAAAAAAAAAAATTGCATTTCTATTGCATAAACAGCCAAGTATTATGACAGGACCATTATTTCCCGCAGTTAAATACTTCTTTAACCGTGGGAAAAAATCCATCTTTCATCCACAACAGTTGTCATCCATGGTATTTCAGACCCTTTTATGTTCCTAAGCTCCCAAGTGCATTCTTTGTTTTTACGCACTAGATTGCCCATTTGGGCTCATGTAATGTGTTTGCTATTTCTCTGATGGATTTGTTTTCATTTTTCAGCCAAATTATTGCCTTAGTTCACTGGCAGTGACAGGTCTTTGGAGTGAGAGTTAGCAGCAACAGACTCCAAATACAAATGCCACACTTGAAATGAACTCTACACCAATTATCTGCCTAATTATAAATGTTTCATTTATGTATCTAGAACACGCACATGGCCATGGAACAGCTGTGCTGCCGATTTTGCAATTACTTTCTGTCATTTAAAAAGGGAATGACCATATATAAAAAAATGCAGTAAATCCTACTCCGTTCGCCCTGTTTGGATGTATATGTTACAGTCAGATTGTGAAATCAGTAATTTCATGAAATAGCCAGCCCTAAACTTCAGTTCTTTCACAAAATGACTGTTTTCACATTCTGTTTGTAACATATATACGTTCCAATTAACAAAGATTGTCAACACTAAACTCATACTGACTATTCGATTTCAACTCTTACATGCTGTGTTCCACAGCCAAAACAACAGTAACTTTGTCAATGTCCAAACTTTCATGAACCTCTGTAATATCTTTAGTTGAGATTGTTTTTTTTCCTTTGCTTTTTCATCGAGGATGGTTTAGCTGCCTGGCATTAAGGTGAAATCATTTGTTGCATGGCAGCCTGTGGGTTTTGCTGTTTTAATTGTCATTAGCGATCTGCCAAACTTTGTCACGCTAGTATATTGCAGAAAAAAAGTTCTGCCTCAAATAGCCATAAAACCACAACACATGGGGCATTTTAAGGGTGCAGTCGCCGTTCTTTTCCCTTGAAAGTACAGAAGTTACGGGAGAGAACCTGGGAGAGTAAACCAGGCAGACAGAAGGGGAGCAGAGGACCAGGGAACAGCTTTTCATGGAGCAAGCGTCAGTTATCATGCAAAAGTCTACATTACTGTGCATACAGGCACCTCTGCGATTGCTGGGACCAAACACTCTGAGCCTTCATGCCTTTGTATCTCACTCGTAAATATACACACGCACTTGATCACCCCGTCCTCTCCTCCCATACGCACATACATAAAAGCAGTAAAGCGGCACCAAAAGATGCACTGAGCACCGTAGCCACAGGACTCTCTTACCGGAAGATAGGTCTGTGGAGAAGTTTCCTCTTAAGTGTGACATACTCGTCCATTTAAAGTCCCGAGTCCGGATCCGCGAGGCAAAAACTGGGAGAGCAGCGAGTGCTCAGAGCTCTGTGAGCACATGGACTAGTCCTGCCCTCCTCTCTGACAGCACAGTGACAAAGGCCATGGAGGCCAGCTAACAGACCCCAGCTCTCCTGCACTGAGACTGGAGAGAGAGGAGATTCCCTCACTGATAGACTGCTGCTGGGCTCGGACCCCGCGGGTTCCCTCAGCGAAGCGCTGGCGTTCCGCGAATGACAGACGAGATCCTGGAACACCCCTCTCAGCCCCCCTTATCTCTTGCCTCCGGAGAGGACAAAGTTTGTGCGCAGGGCCTCAGCTGTCCCACGTCAGATGTTTAACCCCCCCCACCCAACCCTCCATTTTTTCAAAGATGCTCCGTAGCTGCACTTCCTAATGGAGATGAATAGAGCCAGCGTGGAAGGGCTGGCCGAGAGTCAGAAAAGTGGAAATCACTTCGCAATCTGGCTTTCATAAAGAGCTGATGATGTATGGATGAAGCTATGCGAACAAGAGCCGAGCCTCTTCAGATCCGGCTCCGCAGAGCAGGGTACGCTGGGGCCTCAGACGTATTAATCAACAGGAGATTTAGTGGTCTGAGTTACTCTGGGCCGAAGCCCGCACTTCTGACCCAGCTCAAGAGGCAGCTAATAAACACAGCAACGATGTATGAACCAAAACAACCAGAAGGTCAATCCTTTTGATGGGGATTACATGCTTACTGTTGGATTGGAGATTCACTGTGAGATTTCTAGGAACTTTTGAGGAGAGAAACCAATTCTTTGTATTACAGAACTGTAAAGGATTAAAAGGTAGTATACTGTAAATCCATAACAGCAGCACACTTTATTTTGAGGCTTTTATTTTAAGGCCAATAGCTGCAATCCATCTGGACATACAGGACATTCAGAAGTGCACAGGCACACAAATATTTGAATGCATTCAACAAAATAAATTACTTTTTTTATCCATATTAGCAGAGAGATTGGTGCACACAAGCTGTTGACTATGGAGAGAGGGAAATTTCTCAAATTGTTCAAATTAATAATGACTGTATATCACATCAGAATTAAGAGCTAATTAACAGGATCCTTTTTGTTAGTATTTCTCAGCCTTAGTTCCGGCAGCACACTCTGTATGTAGGTTTTGCTCAATAATTGTTTGACTGAGGTTTCAGTTAAGAATTTACCCATAATGCAAATTAATTGACAGTTATCTGCTACAAATTGTCATACGTCAGCAAATGGTAATGGGGCCGTACTTGTGCATTAAAAGCGCTTTTTGAGAAATATCCACTTAGACAAGGTGTTTCAGCTGAATTTAACTGCTCTCAGCCATATAATAGTTAATGCATGTGATGACTAGTTGATATTACTCAAATATTTCGTGTGTAATTTGTGCTACTACTTATCAGGCCAGATTTATCAAAAAAATATTGCCTCATCACTTTATAATTCACTTCACAAATTTCAAATGAAGTAGCCAAAATATTCTCAATTTTTCCTCAAAATAATGCTAACAACTTTACAGAACTTCACTTATTGAGCTCAACAGGAATTAAGGCAATAATTCACTCTATTTTAGCAGAACCAGTTCATGAGACAGTGTGAGAAAGTGGCTATTACATCCTTATACCCTGTGATGAACGTCCACATTTACTAAGTTCCAGACATTATTTCTGGAGAAATGCTAACCACTTCCTTCTCCCATCTGTGATCAATCACCTCTCAGGACCTTCATCAATCACTCAACAGCGCCATATATAGTAATATTAATTACACTGAATAACAGGGCAGTAATGGCAGTGTTTACGTCTCTGGATAATTGGGCCACTGTCTTATCTTACAAACCAAAATGATCTCATGGGTTGATTAGCTATGAAGGAAGTACAGTAATGTTCAGTCATCATTGACAATTGCTCTTTGATCAGGGTGAGCTGTTTCGTTTGGCAGAATAATACACTTATTACCCTCTCATTGTGCATACTGGATGTCCTCAATCAAGGAAGCTTGGTTCCAACTGGCTGTGCCTGCACATATCAGGCTTTTTTGTGTCCCTTTTGGGGCCATTGTGCCAAAATTTATGTTGCTCAGCTGAAATGTGACCAACAGTAAAGCTCAGTCGCAAAGCTGTTTCCACATCATAAACCTACTCTCTATAAAACACGAGCAAGAAGACAAGTTTTGGGGGAGTCTCTGGGCCATTTATAAATCTTTCTACAGGCAAAAGGAAGTTTCCATTTCTGTCTCTTGGTGTCTGAGGCTATTTTACCGCGGGACAAAAGAAGAGATAAGCAAACAGTCTTTGGGCTTGAGCCAGCAGAGTGAACATCAGACCGGGGGCGTAGCCAGTATTCTAAGTTATCAGTCATGTGACTGCTGCGTACCCCAAGAGGGCAAAACACTATTTCATTATTGCGGTTAAAATAAGACATTCCTCAGAGCTGCCATGCAAACCTGTCATTTTTTCATTTGCTTCAACATATGGATACACAGATCACCTTTTAAAAGAAGAACTGTCTGTTATCAAACTCCAAATTATAGGCCCTTGCGATCTAGGTGTTAAATAATGCAGAGTTTTGTTGTAACATTTTGCATTTGAAAATGCATCAAATGTTCTGAACTGGAGACAAGTCAGGACTGCTGGCAGCCCCAGCACCTGCACTCTCTTCTGATACAGCCATACCTTTGTAAAGCGTCGTCAGGAAACACAGAGGACTCAAGTGCAGACAGCTGTACAGATCCCAAAACTGAGCTTTAATTTAAGGTCCACTGAGTCATTTTCTCCAAATCTCTTCTTTGCATTGAAAAGCACCCAGCCCTTGACCTCTACACTGACATCCACCGACACAGCTGAAAAACAGCATGATTGCACCAGACCGTTTCTCCCGCGAGCCCTGGAGGGTACACCGCTCTCATTTCACAGCTTCAACAACAGTATCCCAGCTCATTGTTTTCACAGACGCTGCAGCACAGAAGATGATAGAGCAACAAAAATCTTAAACCTGATTCTGATATCGCTAGCCTGAGCAAACAACGATGGTTGCATGAGCTTCTTTGAAAACAATGAGCTTTGATGCTTTCATCATTTTAAAAACCTTTGCCGACACCTCTTAGTTTTCCTGATGACATCAGCAAGCATTTATTATCTAAAGTTATTATTCACAACAGACCCATCTCCAATATTTTGCCTCAGGGCTTTGTTGTTTATAATTTTTAACAAAAGAAAATGTTCCCATTGAATTCAGTAAAACCAAAACATTCCTATAAAACTCCATCTGGACAGGATTAGGTTTTCAGGATTTTACAAGGGCTTGAATATTACCTGTGGTTATTTTTACAGAGCGGCTCACAGCAGGTGAAGGACAGGAATTGATAATGGGAGTGTGCATGAAGTCTGTAAAAGTTAGCTAGATGGAGTCTTCGGCCTGGACTGAACTAGCAGAGATGCCCTGGTAGCTATTAAGTTATCCCCCCCAAATAATGAATCCCATCTGAATAGGGCAGAGCTCGTCAAAATTATTTAACATGTTCCCAACATATCCAGGAGAAAGCAAGCGACATTGAAGTCGTTTGTTTTGCATGACAGCTTCAGACTCTGCTACATAGTAACGATTATTTATTTTGTTTATCCAAATCAAGATTTGACGACCCTGGCGCAGAACCAGCTCTAATTAGGCACAGAAATCTGGCCAGGATACCCGGCAGCATCTCCAGGGAATGATTGTGCAGCCTATTGAGCCTACTGCAAGTGTAGGAGGTCTTGCTGGATTGTGAGGTTCGTGTTCTTCTGCGAATGTTAATGATAGTTGTTTTCATAGAATTCTATGGTTCTTTAAACATGGGCAGCTTCCATGTAGTGCAGCCTGCGCCTTGTAAAATAAAATAATTAATTTTCCTCGTATGAAGCAATTTGACTCATGCAAGTGTACATAATTTAAACATATTAATTTGATTAATTTTTTTTTTTTTTTTTTGTCAAAAACGGCTCAGTGGGCCTTTGAACAAGCAACGGTGCAAAGTAAGATTACAGAATCGTTCTCAGAGTCGGAGGCAGGAGCAGGACAGGGAGTTCTGAAACAGACTGGATTTTGGACTGGCTCAGGAACAGACTGGATTTTAGACTGGCTCAGGAACAGACTGGATTTTAGACTGGCTCAGGAACAGAGTGGATTTTAGACTGGCTCAGGAACAGACTGGATTTCGGACTGGCACAGGAACAGATTGGATTTAAAACTGGCTCAGGAACAGACTGGATTTTAGACTGGCTCAGGAACAGACTGGATTTTAGACTGGCACAGGAACAGACTGGATTTAGACTGGCATATGAACAGATTGGATTTAAAACTGGCTCAGGAACAGACTGGATTTTAGACTGGCACAGGAACAGATTGGATCTTAGACTGGCTCAGGAACAGACTGGATTTTAGACTGGCACAGGAACAGACTAGATTTAAGGCTGGCATAGGAACTGACTGGGTCTCAGACTGGCCCGTAACAGATTAGATTTCAGACTGGCAAAGGAACAGACCAGATTTCTGACTTCAAAGGAACAGGCTGGATCTCAGATTGGCTCAGAAACAGGGGGGGAACATAGACGTTGAGACACAGCCGGCTTATGGCACCGAGATCAGGCCACAACAGCGCACAAACTGAACAAAACAAAGAATATACATACAGTACACACAGACAAAATGAACTGACAGGAAATATCTGAGGAGAGACACAAGAAACCCAGTGAGGGCGGGGCAAGAAACAAGACAACATGAGGAAACACTAATGGTACAACAAGAAAAAACGAAGGGACAAAGGGGAATGAGACCCAGAATGAAAGGAAAACAAACAAACGTGGGGCTGAAAAAAAAATGAAGACTGCAATTACAAGGAGCAGAATATACATTAAGGAATCCTAACATGCATGTAGAATGTGGTTTTGCTTTGTCCATTTGAGATATGAATGGAGGTTTTTGATCGAGTGCCATCTTGAGTGATTGGAGATCATGGGTATTCACCTCAGGCTTGCACCTTCTGTAATGGCCGGTAGAATTCGAAGGCCAGTTGCAGCGACGAGAGGGAAACGAGTAGCACAGACACAATACAAACACAGAAAATAATACAGACCACTGGAAAGAGCTCGTGCTTCCAAAGGACGTATAATACTCCAAAACACGGAAGCAAAGCGAGATAGAAAAAAAGGGAGAAGAACTCCAATAATAACAAGAAGATAAAAAGTCAAACAAATCCTGACTACAGATATCTTCAGCTATTGTGCGTAGCTACAAACAGACACTCTAGCAAAGAGGCGTGGCGAACATCCGGCTTATATAGAGTCCGGGGAAGCGCCGCCCCAGTTCAATCAGCCAGCTGGGTAAAGAATCTGATTGAACAGGAATTCGATATCATCCCGGGACGGAAGCCACAAAGAAAAGTCCAAAACACACGCACAAACATCCAGAACCATGACAGGACCCCCCCCTCCCCCAAAGGGACGGCCCCAGACGTTCCCAAAGAACCCCGAGCACGGAACTCCGAAATAAGGGTGGGACCCAAGGTATCCCAAGAAAGGACCCAGCACCACTCCTCAGGACACCAAACCCTCTGGCCTACCTGATAAGCCGGTGCAAAACGGCACCTCCTATCAGTGGCAGCCTTCCATTATGCACCGCCATGGGGACAAACAAACAGCCAGACGGCTCCCCACCAGAACCAGGGTTGGGCCGCAAGGCATCCTGCACAACAGATTCAGTATCCCACTGCATGGGAGCCACAATCCAAGCCGCCGGAATAACCAGTTCAGAAATGGGATCATGGCCCGAGCGGCCATAAATCCGTGACAAGGCGCCAGGCTTGATGTTTTTGGAGCCAGGGCAATAAGTTAACGTAAAGTCAAAGCGATTGAAAAAAAATAGGACCAAGGGTCCTGTAGCTTACTGGCAAGCAGCCTTACAGCGATGATACAAGTTATGAAAATTTCATGGGAAGTTTAACATTTGAATCAATGAAAATCAATGTCAAGGTCACTAAATGAAAGTTCACATACATGTATAAGACCTTCTGTAATACAATCCTAAGCTCTGAAGCAGTTTTGGTGATACAAGTCATTATAATATGTCAATATGTATTCAATATGTCAATTGTGGACTTTGAAGGTCACAGAATGTCAAGTTGTGGTCAGTAAATGGACTTCATATATGACTTTCTAAATGTCTCTATACAAACCTTGGGTCAATCTGTGACCATTTTGGTGATAAAAGTCATTGTAATTTCACTGTCGAGTTCGACCCTCAAAGGTCACTGACAGTCAAGTTGAATGTCACCAAATGAAAGTTCATATGTGACTTCCTAGATGTCAGTAACACAAACCTAGGCTCCATCTGTGACCGTTTTAATGATACAAGTCATTGAATTTTCACTAGGTCACATTTGACCTTTGAAGGTCAATACAAAGGTCACCAAATGAAAGTTCATATATGACTTCCTATATGTCTCCAATACAAACCTAGACTCCATCTGTGACCGTTTTGGCAATACAAGTCATTGTAATTGTATTATGTCAAGTTTGACCTTCAAATGTCATCAACAGTCAAGCTGAATGTCACCAAATGAAAGTTCATATGTGACTTCCTATGTCAGTAACACAAACCTAGGCTCCATCTGTGACCTTTTCCACGACAGAAGTCATTGAATTTTCTCTAGGTCTAGTTAGACCTTCGAAGGTCAATATGAAGGTCACCAAATGAAAGTTCATACATGACTTCCAATACGTCTCCAATACAAACCTACACTCAATCTGCAACGATTTTGCTGAAATTTCACTATGTGAAGTTTGTCCTTCAAAGGTCACCGAAGGTCAAGTTCAAGGCCACCAAATGAAAGTTCATGTATGACTTCCTATAAATCTCCAGTACAAACCAAAACTATCTGTAACCATTTTGCTGATATGAGTCATTGAAATTTCACTGTGAAGTTTGGGCATTCAAGGTCACAGAAGTTCAAGTTCAATGTCATCAAACGAAACTTCATACATGACTTCCTATATGGCCACAATACAAACCTAAGCTCTATCTGTAATAGTTTTGGTGATAGAAGTCATTGAAATTTCACTATGTGAAGTTTGACCTTCGAAGGTCACCGAAGCTTAAGTTCAAGGCCACCAAATGAAAGCTCATACATGACTTCCTATAAGTGTTCAATGCACATATGTTTCCAATCTTCAATATCTTCAAGCCTAGAAACCTTTGAAAATTGTAACATTTTGCTTGACCTCAGGTTTAACCTTTCAAGGTCATCTGAGGTCAACTTTAACACAGCCAAAGTATAGGTCATATATTACTTCCTACATGTCAGTAATACAAACTTAATCTCTATCTGCAACCATTTAGCTTCCACAGGCAATTTGGCCCATTCTCCATAAGACCCAATGTTAAAGTACAGCGCCCCCACTTGACCCACTTCTGTCTATTCAATCAAAATGGCACTCGCATTGTACATAAAGTGTATCAAGGTGAGTTGATTGCCAGATTTAGAAAAAAGTTATCAGACAGTTTTTGAGAAGTAATTTTTTTAAATTTCAAGTCATATCTTTTAACATTTCCCTAACCTCAAGTTTGACCTTTAAAAGTCACCTGTGGTCAAATTTAATATTGCGAAAATATAGGTCATATATAACTTCCTATATGTCGATAATACAAGCTTAATCTCTATTTGCAACCATTTGGCCTCCACAGGCCATCTTGCATATTCATAAAGTACAGCGCCCCCAATAGACCCACCTCCGTCGATTCAATCAAAATGGCGCTCGCACTGTACATTGACGGTACCAAGGTAAGTTGATTGCCTGATTTAGAAAAAAATTTATCACGCAGTTTTTGATAAATCTTTTTTTTTAATTTCTCAATCCTATCTTTAACATTGGAGCCAAAAATTCAAGGGCCCATAAAACGGACAAAAATGATTCAATCAAAAATCCGAGAAAAACACCTGGAGATATGGTCTAGTAGTATGTTACTGCAAATTTAGACAAAAATTCATCAGGCCGAAAAAAGATAAAAAATGTTCCGGACGATGGACGACAGACGACGGACGCCACACCACGACAATAGCTTATCGGCCCATAGGGCCGGTAAGCTTACAATGCCCTCCGCGCCTGCCGGGAATCACGTCGCCTAGTCTGCTGGACACACTGGAGATTCCTGTGATCCATCCAAACCACAAATGGATGTTCAGCCCCCTCCAACCAATGGTGCCACTCCTCTAACGCCAATTTAACAGCTACCCGGTCACCAATACTGTAATTCCGTTCAACTGGTGACAACGACCGGGAGAAGTAGGCACATGGGTGCAACTTATTGTCCCGAAGGGGGCGCTGGGACAAAATGGCACCCACCTCGACCTCTGAAGCGTCAACCTCCACCACAAAGGAGGGAGGGGTTGGGCAAAATGACAGTAGGTTCAGAGCTAAGTCATTTCTTCAACTCCTGAAAAGCAGCCTCCGCTGCTGGAGACCAAGCAAATGACGAGGAGGAATTCCTCTTAGAAAGCGCAATGATGATGGTGGCCACAGCGCTAAAATTGCGAATAAACCTCCTATAAAAATTAGCAAATCCCAAAAATCGTTGAACCTCCTTAACATTCTGAGGGGCAGGCCAATTCCTAACCGCTGCCACCTTGTCAAGGAATAGTTTGATCTCACAATCGTAATCACGATGCGGAGGCAAAGATGAAGCTCGTTGTTTGCCAAAATCCTCCGCGAGATCAACATAATCATCTGGAACGTTGGGAGGTAAACCAGGTAAACACACCAATCTTGTTCAGAACCCAACGCCTCCCCCATGGGTTGAAATTCGGGGCGACTTGCCAGAATCTCACTACAGTGAGACCTACAGTCAGAGCCCCACTGGACGATTGGGTTATTTTGACTGCCCAAAAAGATCTGTGGCCTATGCTTAAGCAACCAAGAATGATCTAAAACCACAGGACAAACCGGGGAATTGATTAAGAAAAAACAAATTTTCTCTGAATGACCACCAAAAGGGATAAACATAGTCAAAAAATCAGAGACCTCAGTTATAAGCCCATCTCCCAACAGTCAACCATCCAAAGCTTTGATCCAGTGCGAATGTGAGAGAGAGCGGATGGGAATGGAATGTTTTCTAGCCCACTCAGCATCCATAAAACAATCAACAGCCCTCGAATCCAAAAAGGCTTTAACCCATATTCTCTTTTTCCCCATAGTCAACTTTACTGAAATAAGAGTTGGAATGGGAGATTGGGTCTGTCCCTCTAGCACCCCCCCTACCGCCAGAGGGGCTTCCCGTCTCCCTTTAAACTCGGGGCAATTTGGACGGATATGTCCCGGTTCGCTACAATGATGACAAATTATGTGTCTGTGAAAAGACTTACGAGCCCAGCTCTCATATGAGCCATCAACCTGCATGGGCTCACTAGAACTGGGCATTTCAGTGGGCGAAGTTGGGGCTGTATGCATGTTTTAAGGAACATTAACCCTGTTGCTATCGAGAACCAATGCAGTACGTTTCTCCTTGTTTCGTTCGCGGATGCGATTATCAACTCACAACGCAGTACGAACCAACAACTCTAAAGAAACGCAAGGCTCTAATGTAGCCAGAGCGTCCTTAACCTCCTCAGCCAAAGTGTCAACAAAAACTGTCATAAGAGGTGCTTCTGGCCACCCTGTCTCTGTGGCTAAGGAACGAAACGAGATAGAAAAATCAGCGACGCTATCAGAACCCTGCTTCAAATGCATTAGACGCGTAGCTGCATCTTGACTGTAAACATCCTGATCAAAAACTTTAATCAATTCTCTCACGAGAGTTTCCACTGAATTTAATACTGGCGATCTAGCTCGAATGAGTGGCCCCACCCAAGTGAGAGCTGTGCCGGTCAACAGTGATAAAATAAACCAAACCCGTGATTCTTCATTCGAGAACCGTGAGGGTTGTGCTTTAAAAAATATTTCACATTGAGCAATGAAATCTTTACATTTTCCTGCCTCACCTCCATATCTTGGGGGTAACTGGAGTTCAGGCTCTCGGGGAAGGTGTACTGATTGTGCTTGTGAAACACTTTGTGTAATCTGAGCAGACAATGTTCTAATACTCTCGGAGAGACTTATTAAAAGGCTTTCCTGTCTCTCCATAGCATTGTCCTGAAGGCGAATTCTCTCTCTCAGCTCAGCCTGCCGACTGTCCAAGCTGGAAAGACCCTGGCCATATGCAGTAAGGACAGACTGCTGATCAGCAACAATGCTCTCTAGCTTAGCCGCTGCTGGCGACTCCATGTCTGGCTAGAGTGTTCTGTAATGGTCGGTTGAATTCGGAGGCCAGTTGCAGCGACAAGAGGGAAACGAGCAGCACGGACACAGTACAAACACAGAAAATAATACAGACCACCGGAAAGAGCTCGTGCTTCCAAAGGACGTATAATACTCAGAAACACGGAAGCAAAGCGAGATAGAAAAAAAGGGAGAAGAACTCCAATAATAACAAGAAGATAAAAAGTCAAACAAATCCTGACTACAGATATCTTCAGCTATTGTGCGTAGCTACAAACAGACACTCTAGCAAAGAGGCGTGGCGAACATCCGGCTTATATAGAGTCCGGGGAAGCGCCGCCCCAGTTCAATCAGCCAGCTGGGTAAAGAATCCGATTGAACAGGAATTCGATATCGTCCCGGGACGGAAGCCACAAAGAAAAGTCCAAAACACACGCATAAACATCCAGAACCATGACAGGACCCCCCCCCTCCCCCAAAGGGACGGCCCCAGACGTTCCCAAAGAACCCCGAGCATGGAACTCCGAAATAAGGGTGGGACCCAAGATATCCCAAGAAAGGACCCAGCACCACTCCTCAGGACACCAAACCCTCTGGCCAACCTGATAAGCCGGTGCAAAACGGCGCCTCCTATCAGTGGCAGCCTTCCGTTTATGCACTGCCATGGGGACAAACAAACAGCCAGACGGGTGAAATATCCAGTTTTCCTCCAAGCCTTCTTTGAAGAATGTTAGTTTTTTTTTAACTTTCAATGATTTTCTTGGACATTTGTGGGGAATTGGTAATCCTCGGCGCATCTTTGCCCCTGAAGGACTAAAAATTTCTTGGATGCTGCTTTTGTACAGAATCACAAATACATTCACCTACTGACATCAACTCATTCAAATCACATCATTATTCAATTTTTTTACTTCAATACTAGCCCTAAATTGACCCCTCCTAACAATTTTTTGGAATGTGTTTTTGGTCTGAATGATAATAATTGTCTTCATACTGTTTGCAATGAAATAAAAGTCAAAATAAATCTTTGAAATCACTGCTTTTGGTTTTATGCCCATTTTCCATATTGTCATCTTCTAGCTTTTTCTGAGTTGGGGTCATATTTTCTCTGGACCATGCTTATTACATCCACATAGAGTAGTGCATTGACTGATGCATCCTGTTGATTTACTTGCTATTTTTCTGCAAACACTGAGGAGTCAAAACAATAAAAACCACTCACCGTGGAAGCAAATAACGTTGATTATCTTGTAACTTGTCAAGGTTTGCTGACAGACCTGACATGTTGTACAAACAGTCGGCTCTCGTAGTCTGTGTTGAACATGGGAGAAATGGGACCTGGGCAGCTTTGAAAAGGGCTAAATCATCATGGCCAGATGAGTGGTTCAGGGTATCGCCGAAGCAGCAAGGATTGTGGCGCACTCCCAATCAGCAGTGGTGATTAGTTAATGACAGCGGACCAAGGACCTTTTATAACCTCGCCATTTTGTTTATATTCTCACCAAATTTTAGACAGAGCTGACTGGGAACAACCAACATCGTATGTCCCTTTCCATGTTGAATTTGTCAGTGTTTGAGTCTGTTCTGATTTTGTCCGTTTGTATTTATTATTTTTCATGTTCATTGTTTATTTTAGTGTTTCATAGTATTAATTTAGTCTTTTGCTTTCGCGTTTCTGTCTTTACTCCCTCATGTACATGGCCCTTGTTCATTGCCAGTTGTTTGATTGTAGCCGCACCGCCCTGCACGTTTTTCAGCCACATCTTACACCTACGTCCCATTTGATTTGCCCCTGAGTTTTCCCTTTATTTACCCCTTTGCGTTCATTTAGATTTCATGAGTTTGCTAGCCAGTTTTCCCAGTATTACTTAAAAGTGTTTCTTTGATCTTCCGAGTCTCCTGGTTGCAGTTTTGGTTTGTCTTTTGGTTCACGATTCTTGCTTTGCTCTCAGTGTACGATTCACCTACCCATGCTTGATTTCTGCTTTGGCTTCCTGATTCCTGACTTGTCTTGTGATTTGGTTTTGGCGTATGTACTTACTATCTTTTGACTACGACTCTGGATTTACTCTTCTGTGCTGAATTACCAACTCCTGTGTTTGAGCCTGGCTGCATGACCACGCATCTTAATAAAATCACTGAACCGGATTCCCGTCTGTGCTCGAGTTCTGTCTCTGCTCCTTGTCAGAATTTCCTTCCTGAAGCAGTTTTATAATCCTTTTCATTATATCAATTGCCAGCTCTTCTGTTGCTTCCTCTCAATTAACCACCCCGTTAAGATCTGCAAGCACTCTTAACTGCAGACTAATCTGCATAATCAGATTTGTGCTTTTATTTCTTTTTGAAATGCTAATTGCAAGGTGATTCCATAATGTCTTCCACAACATTGAGAGATTCCAATTTTTTTTCCTTGACATGTTTATGCAAAAAAAAATGCCATTAATTAAAATAATTTAATGACGCTTGAATGTGTAGCTAATAAAAAAAAAATGTTTTGTGTCATATCTGCAAATAGTTTTTTTGCTATGAAGTAGAAAAAAAAAAAGGGTAAAATGCCTTTATTGGTGCATTCACACTGCAAGTGAAACTTTGCGAAGTTAGAAAATTTGCGAATTTAGGGTGAAAGTTGCCAAGCAACCGTGCCAAAAGCCGTCTGAAACTTCGCAAGAAAAATCTCAAGCCAGAGTGCGAAGTTTCGCGCTCCGTGCGAAACTTCGCAAGAAGTTTTGGAATGTGAACGCACACATCTGAAACTTCGCAAAGTTGCTCATGTGACTTGTGTTGCTCAGCGTGCTGGGAATGCTTGAATGGTGTACGCGGGGCATGCGCACTGCTTCCTGAAACTTCACGATTTTTTCCAACAGAGCTAACTTCGCGAGTTTTCGTACCAGTGTGAACAGCAGGGTGAAATTTCGCGATTTTTAACTTCGCGATTTTTTGCAGTGTGAATGCACCTTATGTGAGTTGATTCCATTATTTTTGTTAGGAGTTGTAGTTCAAACAGCACAACATGTAATTATCAACTTCAGAACGCGTTAGTGAGAGAATAAAAACAAACCAGCGCCAAATTATAATTTGCTGGGCTACTATTCATTAGTCAACCCAATTATATTCCTGAATTTGGAACTTGATTAAATGTTCTAATCCATTATCGAACGACGAGCTCCTGATTGACATTTTATGAAGTGCTAGAAGGTCCAGTCTTCCTCTTGTTGACAGGCATGGTGGGAAATGCACCAGTGAGTGTATTCAGCTCTCTTCAAAATGATGTCATGGAAAAAAGAGGGAAAAAAATGTGCCTTTTGGGTTGCTTTTTGTAGCTTTAGTCTTCATTTTTATTAAATATCCCTGTGACTCAGCAGAGCTTTTAAGGTCAGTTGCACAGGCAGCAGTGTTGCCTGCGAGAAAAACAACAACTTAGACTGTTTAGTCTTTCCCTGACACATTGTCTGCATGACTAGGTAGCATTGGCAGAAGAACAAAACTCTTTTGCACAGGACAATCTATAGACCTATGTCTCTGGACAGGACCATTTCTTTGGTTTTGTTGGGAAGTTCAATGACGAATTACATTGAATTTAAATGTTTTTAAGTACACATTATTATGTATACGAATGTGTACTTATGTTGCATGGTTTTCGGAACATACTTCGAGTATACTTATCAGTGTATTTCTTTTTATTACCAATAGTAAATTCCTGCTTGAACATTGAGTTTGCATTGTTCATTCACTTGGTTTTACCTGCCAAAGCACCACAGATTAAATTTAATTATTCAGCTAAGTCCAGAGCAGTTACTAAAGAATGCCACTCACTGGCACAGGACTGCTTTCAAACAGGAATGAAGGGTTTTTCAGGAACTCAGTCCCAATCCTGAAGACCGATTAAGGCTTAGGATGTTGTTGATATTAAATAGACTCCCAAGAGGAATTAACATTTCTGTCATAAATGTACTGAACACACGGAAGAAGAGCAGTTGGCTCAGTACTAGAAGGCATAAAGCAACTGGAAGGCTTGGAGGGTTTTGAACCTTGACAATCCAGCGAAGACTGAGACGCCACAGAGAATTATAAAGACAAGACACTCAACAAAAGGGGAGAGGCATACAAACGATCATACCGGGAAGCAGGGGATGAGACACTTCAATAAATTAAGGGAGACAAACTGCAAGACTCACACAAACTGGAAGAACAGACGCGAGGGTTATGACACTCCTATCATAACAAGCCCCTGAAATACCAAGGGATGAGCTGAAAGAAGAGTCCCCTCACCCAGGTTGTCTTGAGGCTGTTTATTAATCCCTGCTAACACAGGGCAGCCTCGAGACAGCATATAAATGATTTAATTCAACCAAATTATAGCAAAACATAAAGAAAATGACATTATCTACTCCTATGAGGACACTCAAACAAAACACAAAACAAATTAAACCTCTCTCAGGCCCTAAAAAGAGAGTACACTGTGGCAAGCTTCCTGGCCTCAGTGAAAAACATAAAAACAAGGTAAACATTGACAAAATATAGACTCATTGATCAAAACACCGCCATTGAGATGGGTAGATACTGGCAGATCTGGCTACCCAGACAGGACAGGTTGTGCTCGCTCTGAAAATATGCAAGAGGATGAGACAGCTTAATTTCCTCATGAAATGCAAGAAATATACAGAAACAAGGAAAATGTATTTCCAAAAAATGAAGGACATCTATGTGGATTTTCAAACTCTCCCAGTGGTAGAAAGACTGCCAGTTATCTTGTTAGAGAGGAGGGAATGTGCAATTCTAGCAGTCTGGTACATTTAAACTTGCCATAAAAAGGGACAGTGAAGCAGAAAACTAGCGCATTTATTACGGTTCATGATTAGCTTTGGATGCTAATCTTCCAGGTCAATTATTTTGTCTTTTGTTCATTGTTGTGTGTTCATTATATTTCAGTGTGTTATGACTGTCATCCGTTTTCTGTTCATTATGTATGTAAATGCTTTGGCAATTTACGTAAATGTATACTTGTCATGCGAATAAATTTTATTTCAGTTGAATTTAATGTCAATAATTTTACTTGCAGAAACATTGTGAATGTTGTTCAAAAAAGCGTTTTGAGAAGTCTTGAGACTTCACGTTCACTCCACGAAAATTGTGGAAATTTCCTCACGATAAGTGAATGGATTTGGTTGGGAGTTGTTTGCAACAGACTCAGACTGGCCCCCCCAACAATCAATCACTGTGGACATTTTTGATCAGCACGTCCATGAAACATGACATCATCCTCAGCGTCAAAGTCAGCCGCACCACCTACTAGTCAGGTTCAATCCCAAATCACCCACTAAACCGCCTGTCATGGTTTTGACTGTGTTTGTGGTTTTTAGACTCTCTTCTACCCCTTTTCCACTGAGCTGGTTCCAGGGCTGGTTCGGAGCCAGAGCCTGACTTAGCACCGGTTCTTTGGTTTTCCACAGCCTAAGCACCAGCTCCTGGCTCTCAAAACTGGTGCCAGAGCGAGCACCAACTCCTTGCTGGTCCAGACCAAGCACCTTTACGTGGGGCGGAGTTACAGTGACCAACAAGACCAGCGCGGCCACGGAAGTATTTGGAGCATTCTGCTCGCAGCAAACGTTAGGATATATAAGCATCTGTCTTATATCTGCACAATGCATTTATATTTCATTTTACTTTCTGCTCCACTTACGTCTATATTAAGCATTACGAATATATGTTAGCTGGCTAGCTAGGGCGTTCGCGAATTACTGTTATTGCCATTAACGAGCTTGATTGGCATTTCAAAATGAAACTACATTAGATCATTATAAGTTACGAAGCTGGAATGAAATACAACAGTTGCTCGTTTATTTATTTACCTGTCTGCTTGCTTGGGAAAAGTAAAGATAGCTAGCTTGTTCCTATTATTACACTGTATTTCTGCTCAAGGTTTCGGTATTTTTAACATGCACGGACAGCAATGCAAGATTATGATACGGTATGCGCCTTATTGCCGCTTTTTAAATATCTGATCTTAATCCAGTACAAGATCATAGCAATCTAATTGGCTACATTCCTTTTCCCCTTTAAAAATGATAAAACCTCAATGACAATAACAGTATTACTGAGCATAGAAACACAAGCATTATTTTTGTTTTAAATTTTTATTTGTGGTTTCCCGCAGTCCATACTGTATTTCTGTATTGCCAGATGTTACATGAGCGCTGCTGAGAGACACAGATCTCGAACAAAGTTTATTTTCTCCTGATCTGTTGGTCTTAAATTACAGTGACGTGATCGCGTGGCTCCGAGTTGGCTCCTCGGCGATGGAAAACCAAACAGGTTCTTCGGAGGTGCGTGGGTTGAACCAACTAAGCACTGGCACTGGCACCAGCACGGCACTAGCACCAGGTTCTTTTTGGTGGAAAAGGGGCATTTGTGGCTCCTGTCAGAACCACTTCTGTTCCTTTAATTTTCGGACTCCTTCCAGCTGTTTTGTCAGGCGTGGGCGGCACCTTCCTCTGGGTCTACATAAGCTGGATGTCCGCCACGCCTCCCTCGCTGGCGTGTCTGATTTTAGCTAACACAACAGCCAGAAGATATCTGTAGTCAGGAATTGTTGGTGAAATATCTTTGCGTTATTTTTGTGGTTCCCATTTCTCTAGGGAAATTCCCTTTTCTTCCTTTCCCTCTCTTCCCTTTGTTTTGCACCATTTAGGTGCTTTCTTTTCTCGGTTCCCGAGATACTTCCTCTTTCTCCCTCTCTTGCTTTGCTGCCTTGTTTCGGATGGTTGGACGTCCTTTTGGAAGCGCGAGAGCTGTCTCTGTTGTTTGGTCTGTATCTCTCTCTCTGTGAGTGTTACGTCCGTGCTGCTCTGGTTTTCTCCTACTTGGCCTCTCGATTCTATCGGCCATTACACCGTCGCCCTACCCTCTCCCCCTCCATTGGCGCATTCTCGCCCGAGGGACCACCACGTTGAAATCTGTGTCAGTACTGTTAGCGCTGAGGGGAACTGGACTACAGAGAGTTTGCATCTGCGCTGACTTTCCGATCACATTCTCTCTCGCCAGAAACTGGATGAGGGAGGAGACGGCATATACAACGCGACGTGTCTGTCTGTTGCCATGGTGCCGGCTCCTTCCTCTGGAGCAAAGTGCATCCCAAAGATCACATGCGTAATTAAACTCTCCCCCTTGATGAGCAGTGTCGTCCACAGCTGCACTGGACTCGTCACACAGGGTGACACTCAGCAGTGAAGTGCTGGAGGCAAAGAGAGCTGTTTGGGAATGGGCCTTCATGAAGGAGTTAAGCCAAGTTCTTAGCAAGAGTTGCTCTTCTGAGCTTTGCAAATCACCTTTAAGAATTAAATCTTACTTAACAACTTTGATCACCACTCAGAGAAGGACTCCTAGCGCTAGTGAATACGTCCCCTGATTAATATAGGTACAACGTGCCTTCCAGCCACTCATCATTTTAAAACGTATAAAAAGGATCTGTGTTTTGCTGCATTTAATCCTTAGAGCACTGAACACATTTTCAAGGAACTAAAAATGTGTTTACCCTGAGCTGTTGAAAACCTATCACGTGGCAACTTGTTTAAAGAGCTCCCCTGCGGGAGCTCTTTTAAACAAGTTGCCACGTGATAGGTTTTCAACAGCCTCTGATTTCAATATCTTGCCTCAGTGGGCAACTGTAGCTGCCTATAGCACTCTAAGGGTTAAAATAGATGGACTTCAGTAATGGCCTTCAAGTATTAGTTGTTCCAAATTTCATGTGGTCAGCATTTGCAATTACCACAGCACTTGAAATACAAAAAGTTTTAGACCTTTCTCAAATCATTTCAAAAACTTCAGTTTCAAACAGTGAATTTTTAAGAATAAGAATGCAGTAATTGCTTTACAACAATCATTTTCAAGACACGGTTTTTGTGAGCGGAATGAATTAGCTCTGAGGGCATGGAGAAGCAGGCAGCCATGATGGAGGCAACAACAAAACTGCAGTCAAACAAGCAATAAAGTGTCTGAAGCCCCTCGATAGTTTCCCAGAGACAGTTAATGCAACACCAAGCTATTTACTTAACACTGCCTTTGGGAAATGTTCTGGACGGAACTCTGGTCCAAATGCAGAGTCCTGATTGCCAGTGTATGGTTGAAAGCCTGGCCTGCTCGTAATTAGGCTGCTTTGGTGAGCTTTGGCACTGGCCTCCTTCCAGCTGATTTGACATCTGCCAGTGAAGGACAGAAGCCAGCCACCTCTGCCCACTCCAAATTCTAATTTTTATTAATAGCTTTCAAGTACTGCAGGTTTGGCTGGCTAGCCATCATCAGGCATGGCAAAATAAGTACAATAAAGTAATCTGCCTGATAAAAATAATATTTTACCGAGAGAGAGTTCACAAAACAAAACTGCAAAGACGTTTGTTGAGGAAAACTGTTATGCCTCATCTGAAAGAACAGACTGCCTGGCGAGGCACTGTGTTGGTCCAGCTGAGAAGTGGGGGACCAGTAATCCTATCTCTTTACACTCACCCCACTTCATCAGAGAAATCGTTTGGAAGATGGATTCTTCTCTTATACAACAGATATTGAGCATTATGTCTGAAGAGAATGTCACTGCCCTCAGAAAAGTGTTGTATTCTGTTAAATATATTCCTGATTCTAAATACCCTAAGGACTGAAAAAAGTTTCAAGGCTGTCATAAATATTTTAGTTGAGAATAAATTCTCCAGTGGTTTTTTGGGATTCTTCGTGAAGCTTCATGCTGCGCTCTGGCTGTCTCGCACCAATCCCTCTTGACGTACCAAAATGTAAAATGGCTCGCATCAAGTTTAAACAAGTTCAATTGAACTACGTCGTCAGGACGAAGGGGTGTAATAGGTCGGTTCTCGTCTGGCCTCACAGTGGGCCCCTGCATCCTTTTTGAAAAATCGGGCTTAGTTAATCCCTTCATACTGACATCTAGAATATGCTTGTGATTTGTTAAGCAATAATGGCAAAATAGTGCTTCAAAGTTAGTGTCCACACCAAGAAGAACAACAAGAAGAGGAAACTGAGTGAGTTTTTGGTCCTTGTCTTGAGGACAAAAATTGGTGCTATAAACCAGGCTACAAAGGAAACAGCCCAGCCCTTATGAAAATATCCTGTAGTTATTTCTTAGTAATACTATAGTATTCATGGCATAACTAGTATTGCTATAGTTTGCATAGTATAACTAGAGTAGTTCTATAACCATCACATTGTAACTATAGTATTGCCACAGTCGACAGTATTGAGATATTACTATAGTCCACACAGCTGTACTGCTGTAGTTTGAATAACTATAGTATCACTATAGTAATACTACACTATGCCGGCAAAAATACCGTCCATATACTATAGGATAACTATAGGTTGGAACTATAGTAAGTTTTCATAAGGGTGGATTATCATAGAAGGCTCATCAGACCCCACACACCAGCCAGACATCTCTGTTTCGCGACTGCTGGTTGCTTGGTGCTCCCCCCACCCCCTCTCGGCACTTCCAGGTCACGTCGCCTGTCTGTTCTGGCTCTCGCGTGATGGGATTACTTTCCCTCAGAGGCCAGAACAGCCGAGCCTCAAACACCTTTAGGTAAAGTCTGACGACTCACCTCTTCAGACTGTACTTCCTCTCCCTTAATTTAGCAACTGCCACCAGGTGAAAGGATTTAATTCTGTGGTTTTGGACTTGTTTTTTATCTGGCTAAATCTCTTAATGAATTGTTTTTATTATCGATAAATTTTATTGTGTTCTACAAAGTAAATAAAAATTGTATATTTACGGCCTCTTCTGGTATTTAGAATGTTACTTCCCTCCTGGGTTCTCTGCACTTTTGTTCCTTCAAATGCATGCTGTGTTGTACTTCGCTCTGGATAAAAACATCTGGTAAATTACAATGATGCAATGTCATGTAAAGACCCAAAACAAACTTTATAGAGCTTATCCCCAAAAGAGGTGGCACTGCCATTATACGAGTACCTATTGCAGTTAATTGCCTGAAAACAAGGCAGAACCACAAGCTGATGGGGCTGGGTGTGTGTGTGAGTCAGGGGTGGATCTACAGGGGGCAAGGGTGGGCAGCTGCCCCACCTACTGCAGAACTTGCCCGAATTTTCAGCTCTCAAAATGGCTAGTGCAATAGCAAATCAACACTATGTCCACAAATTGCTGAAATCATTGAATAACGTTAGCGAGAAATAAATAAATAATTGCTCACTCGTTGGCATACATTTTGGTATGGATAGTCAGGATTAGGGATATGACATTAACACCCGCCCAACGTGGGTGGATTTCAGCGGCAGCGTGTAGCACAGTCACTCCCACTAGCCACTTTGGCGGGTTAAATTTTATATATTTCTCATTTGTTATCTTCTCAAAAGGCATCAGATATGATGAACTAATTGCAATGTGACACTAGGACACTACATCTCCCATGAACAGTACCTGTACACAGGGTTTGCTCAGTGGTCTATGTGTGAAGCCTATTGCCTTGCTCTTGCACGCTAGTGACCATCCCTGTGGAGAACATGGTGGAATTGTGAACCAGAGGAGCTGTATGGCAGCCCTTAAAAGGTTTAACAAAGCCTGGACAGGTGACAACACACAAGAAAACCTGAAGGTGAGACAGAGAAAAAGAAATGACTGCTCAACGAAAAGTGGAAGTCAGGTAGAGTATGGCTGGTATATGACCCAGCCAAGAAAAATCATGTACTGCACCGATTGCAGGACGTACGGCAGTGAAAAGTTAAAGGGAGTCCCTTTTGTGGTCTGGACAAGCAATTTCAAAGTTGGAACCGTAAGGGATCATGAAATGGCATTGGTAATCTTCGATACATTGTGACTGAAGAAGGCAGGTTCTGATCTGTTGATCTTAAAAATGTAATTGCAGTGTCAGAATGTTTGAAAGATGTGTGGCCTGAAAAAAGTAAGTCTAATATTTACTTTGGTGACAATGAGTCAAAAAAATCGGTGATAATTTGTGCTCAGGTTCACACTTCCCATTGAAATTAATACACTCAGGAACCGCCGCAAGTCTCCTAAAGGGGTGGGGCACTCACGTAACCGATACAGGACATTACTCCTCGATGAATGGTCTTGCTCTTCAGAAACTTTGGTCACATTACTGTATATGGCCACCACGGGAGCTATCTTGAAATCCTATAACACGTGATAACTGAACTTCGCTCCCAGTGATATCACTCAAATTTTGTGGGTTGACTGGTCTCGCATCAGGGATGGAATCTATCCTTAAATTTCTTATGAGTCAAGTTCACTCAGCAAGATTTTGACTGTGCTGCCTCGGCGGAGGTTTGCACTCTCAGAGTGCCTCTATTCTGTTTGTGCGATGGAAAATATCTTTCCTCTTGCTTTCTTTTTGATTGAAATTTATGGGAAATATAATGACCCTCAAATGTCTGAGTAGACCATTTTCATTAGCTAGTTAGGCTTTCTTAGTGACTTCACTGAAAATGCGGTCAAAGAACGAACACAAAAATGGGAGGAAAAAAGTAGAAATTAAGGTGAAGAAAGGGTAAAACTGCCAAAAGTAGATTCCTATTTTTGTCTCCACGAGTGATGTGCAGCAGTAAAACTCCTGAAGAAAAACAGACGGTGTTATCTCAGCGAGCCACAGTGCTCACTGGTTAGCTAGCTAATTAAGTGGCTACTGAAACCAGCTCCTGTCCTCGGACTGACTTCCATATGCTGCTAGTTTACTGTTCCCAGCTCGAGTCTCGACCATTTCACCCATGCCAAACAGTGAGCAACTGGATGTGATTATCTGGCTAGCACCCAGTTTTGTTTGAAGTTTAAGTGGACACGGAATTGGAGATTTTACATTTACAAGAATTTGTTAAATAATGAAAAATAAGTTTGAGTTTTGCTCTGCTTTTAACTAATGAGGGGTTTGAAAATGCCAAATATTGGCTCTTCTTCAAAAAAAATTTTTTTGTGTTAAAACTGTTATCTAACTTATATGGGAACTATGTGTGATGTTGGGCTACTCAAAAACCAAGCTAGGAATTTTCAAGTCTGATTTGTGCAGCTGTTAATTGTATGACAGGCATCAGACCATTGCTAGATTATACCAAGACAAGCCTGCGAGCTACCGAGCTGGCTAATAAAATAACCAAATTATGATTGTAATGTTCGCTAATAATACAACATGCTATCATGCAATGAAGTAACTAAAAAATTGTAAAAAGTTTGATCAACTCCTCAACATTGTTAGGCTTGATAATAAATCTTCATAACATGAATAACAGTTTTAAACTAGATAACAGTCACCACAGGGACCGAGTCGTGTATCTCCCCGATCCCCAAATTTTGGACAAAATGGCTGCCGGCAACCATATTGGACGTCCAAAATTGCAGAAAATCAGTCTTGAGCATTGTCAAATAAATATTTTCGCCTGTGCAAAATTAGAAAAAAATCCTGTAATAATTGTGATTTCCAGAGCCCGGAACAGAAAATCTCTGCGGGCGCGGCAACGACCACAGTATCTCCCGACTATCGTCATCGGGGAGGTACCACTAGTGTTCATTAATCAAATCAGAACTATTCGGATACAAAATAGAAAAACAAGTTTATGAATATGGCATCTGTCTTAGAAAATTACATAGGCCCCTCACTTAGCACCGCTAAAAATAAATAAATGAAAAAATAAACACTCATCAGGATTATCTATGTAAATGGAAAAGGCAGTATTTGCACTCAAATTATTACAATAATTTTTCACAGTGAGTATTAGTTTTTCAACTTGAGGAGATCTCAAAATTGTAGATAATTAATATTAATATATTAGGACCCCTTTTAGACAAAAGTGTTGGTGTCTAATCATAACTGCACACTACTGCATTAATTTAGCTTTGATTTATGGACGTGATATTTATGGGTATTTATTATGTGTTTCATTAAGACTTTCATTAAGAAAGTCATGAAGTAATATCGTAATGAAAAACTTGACCACTGCAAACCTCATTAACTTTATTAAGGGCCCTATAAAACCAAAATCAGGAATTCAAAGAAAGTTCCTTCAATCAAACGTTTAAATATGTCAACACATTTTTGTAATGGTGGGTACTCTCAGACTCCTTATTCCAGACAGACCAACAATTTAATCTCCAGACTTCAGTTTACTCCAGTTAATGTCCCTATCTTTTTCAAAAGAGCTCTTGATTGCCTTCCCAAGAAAAATTGCCTTCTGTCTCGTGGGATATTAGCTTTCGATACGGAGTGCTGATTTTGAGAATGTTTTTTGACACCGGGGCTTGACTGGAATTGCATTTTTGGGCCAGCATTGCAGTAGTCTTCATCGAGATAAAGCTGAATTTAAAAAGGCCTGATTTTATTTTCTTTCAAGGTCACATATTCTACAAACAGTTCTACTGCAGGCATAAGCTGACAGTATATGAACAAAAAAAAACAGTAACGACATAAGTCAGAATCAAAAAATGGGACTCCATGAGTTTCTTGATAATTGCTGTTCAGGAAATCATTGCACAACATAAATGCACTGCTGTTTTGAGAAAATGAGACAGATTTGGCCTCATACACCATCTGCAGTATATGATATGAGGGTAGGGGGCAGTGTGCACAACTACTGCTGAGCATTTATTGATTCAGTGGGGTACTTCAGCTAGCATCTCAGGGTAAAATGAAATTAAATTGCCTCCCCTCAACCTCATTGGTGGGGCCAAGAGCGACCCCCAGATATTCAGTCAGAATATGAGTAAATACAACAAAACAAGACAAAATTATGGCACTCAATGGAGCTAAACTGCTGTCTCTGGAGACAACACACTTGTTTTACATGTGACAGTAATGCTACAGTGTTCATCAGTAATCTACACTGAAAGTAAAGCTCTGCCAAGGACACTAGGTGCTGTCTTTGTTTTCAGCAGATTACATTTAATTATTCAAGTTTGCAGGTTAGATTTCTGAGTCAAGATAGAAATTGAAATTCTTCAGCAAAAATAATTGTACTCATCTTAAATTAGTGGTAGGTATGTTTTGTGTGTTTTGAAACAAAGCCTGCCACGTAATGTTTCCTATTTTCTCTAATGAACAATGTTGCCCATAAAGTTGAAATAATTTTGTATTCAGACACTTTATTCAGAATAAATCACATTGTCCAAATCATTTCATAAAAAGTAAAAAAAATCAAAATAAAAATTTATTCCAGCTTTATGAGCAACAGTTTTTTCCATTACGGCATGTCTTTCCCAAAATATGTATTCAAATTTGACAGTAGAACACAGTAGATCCAGCAGTAGAAACTAGATTATTACTCATTCACAAAAGTAGCAGCTTAGACTTCTGGCTTGTTGTGCGAAATGTATAAACCCAACAGGTAGTAGTCTAGATTTCTAGTCCATTGAGCCTGCTGTGCAAAGCCAAACGGCTTTGGTTTAAGGGACAGTTTCAATTTCTAGCCTCTGAGTGGGCTATTTCAAGCCAGTAGACTCACATAGTTTCAGAAATCAGTTTGGATTTCTTGTCTGTAAACAATTTACAAGCTCATTTCAGCCTCTGTACATAATAAAAAATAACTCCACAGTACTGCATCCCATAAGCCTCTCTGCTCAGTTGCAAAATACAATAACAAACAATTACACTGCTGCAGAGCCACAGGAAACTGGGGTCCATTGTTTACATTCAATCAAACTGAAAGCATTCGAACCCCTAATAACTTGAAGGACACACATCAAGGCCAAGTTTAGACTCGCCTTGTACTCATTGCTCATATGCTGTTAGTACACGATATGTGACCTACATGAAATTTATCATTATGCTGTAGATCCCCAGGATGACATATACACTGGCTATAATTCTCCGTTTAGAACCAGAGCTGTCTTCGTGATGGATTGAATCCCACAATGCAATGGTAATTTCATGCCGAGACCCAGGCGATCTTAATAAGCTAGCGGGCAAGTGACTGTGTAGTGCAGTGCTTTTAAAACTCGGTCCTGGGGGAGCCCTAAGCATGCGGGTTGTCGTTCCAGCTTCAATTGCAATTCCAGAATTTGTAACAAGCTTTTAATTAATTAGGAGCTTTCATTGTTTTTTTTTTTGTTCACATCCAGGGGGAGTAGCAGTACTCCTAGTCGCTTCATGCTACAGAAACCGGAGTTAAGTACAGGCCTGATGAGCCTCATGGGATCGGGACAAACTTCGCCTTTGCCTTTCATTGTTTAGAGGGAGTTACAGTACCAGTCAAAAGTTTGGACACACTTTGCTAATGTCACAGCGCTCTGTTTTTAGAGAAATTTAAATGGCTTAACTTCTCTATAGAATCTCAAATGGAATCTGGTAAGAGGTAAACAGTCAGAAGTTAAAAGAGAATGATTTAGTTGCTTGAATAGTGTCCAAAATTTTGGAATTCTCAAAGAAGCCATATTTCACAAAGTAAGCAGACAAACAAGCTCTTTCCATTTTCCAACAGCCAAATTAAAGACAAGTTGTTTTGGCAAAAAAAAAAGTTGATGAAAAGCAAACCACAAGTGCAGCACATCTTTGGGAACTTAGACGGCCGCTCAGCAGCAAACTCATTATAGCCATATAACTGCTCTTGCAAAAAAAAAAAAAAAAAAAGTGAGTTTGCTCTGTAAATATGACAGAAAATGCTGGTTTGTTTGAAGGATTTAAGAATTAGATCTTTTTTTTTTCTAAAATAAACGGTACCTATTTCTTTATTTAACATGTCTTGTAAGAAAAATGTGGGTATGTCCAAAGTTTTGACTGGTACTGTATTTACCTGTATAATCCACAAAATGCCAACAGTTTTTTTATGCCACAAAGATTCCCAGTTTTATACTGCTCTTACAGCACCATTGCAGGGCAAATGGCTGAGATAAAAAGAGGTAAGAAATTAATGAGGTTAATTGGCCTGCTCAATGACTTGACAGGTTACAAGGTTAACTTAAAGGCTGAATATGCAAACATTTGCTATTTTTTCCTCATACTTAAAGGCAATGCAGGTGGCCATCATTAACATTAGTGTTTTGATGAAATTCATTATCTTCCATATGAATGGGATTGGGGGCCTGGTGTGCAAGACAATTTAGAGCTTACTGATTAACCTCATTCTTTAATTTCTTTGGTTGTGGATGATTTACCATCTTTTATGCTAGTATACACATTATTATGCACATCCATATTTCCTGTTTGAAATGTAATCCAATAAATACTACAGGCCCATAGAGGATGTATTTTTGATGGCAAGCGTAGCTATTTCTGACAGAAGGTGACTTAAGAGTTAGATCTTATTTTAGAAATATTAACAGCTTATTAAAGTCCTGGGATTGCCACTGCAGTTGGAACGAAGACCGGCACACAGTGGTCCCCCAGGATCAAGTTTGAAAAACTGGTGTAGTTTATAATGAAATTGTTGTCACAGACTGGCTATTACGGAGTATTATTAAACATTAGTAAGATATCAGGATGTATTCAGTATATACTGGTGCAGATACAGCATTTTGTCAATAAGTATGCGATTTTGAGCACAGACTAACAAGTATCAATGCTTGATTATCCTGCCTTAGACATTTGATTCCATATAATCCAAACAGAATAGATCTGGGTGGGTTGATGTCTGGGCACGTTTTAGATGATGGTTATGGAAGGGACTCAGTTTGTGCGTGCGTGTGTAAAAATCTTATTCAAAAAAGACTAATGAAAATTGTGCAGACAGATTAATTTGCAGCCTCCATTCTCAAATCTGAAAATATGATTCACTGTTATATTCCAGCATCAATAGCTAAGCAGATGTGGCAGACAGCAGCTCAAAAAACATAATTGTTCAACAAAATTATTTTCTTATGAGGCCATGGTCAGATCGAAAAATTAAAAGGTTTTTTTTTTTTTAAATGATTTTTGCAGAAAGACTGAAATGATGTCACATGCAACACTAGATAAGCAGCAATTCCACAGGCTTACCTTTGAGAGGCGCTTTTGTACTTCTGCCTGAAAACAGAGATGGACCTTCATTAGATTGACCTATGAAATAAACACATTTCTCATTGGTTGTATTATCTCATCAGTACTTGGGAAATTACATTACAAACAGAGCTACTGTAATACATAAAATGACAAACAGAGATGCACACAAATGCTATTTAAATACTTGAAATCCTCTCCCATGTTTCTCCCCCTCTCTTGAATGGTAACACAGAACCAGGCACTTTTACACTAACAATTTCTGGACTGTAAATCAATAATTAAACTCATCGATCACTCAAAGGAAAGCCATATAATGGCCATATAATCCATATGAATGAACATTAACTGAGGAAAACATAAACAACCAGAGTTTTATTGGATTTTAAGTATAAACAGTACACTCACTGACCAATTTATTGTGCATATCATCTCAATATTGCAACCAGCCAACACCTAAACATAAAATCATGCAGTTGCAATTCAATTTATAAAACATGCAAACATGGTTGAGAATTCAGATTTTTCATTTGACTATACAAGAATGTTCAAGATGCATGATCTAAGTGACCAAGTGGTTGTAGCAACTTCAGTACTGTTAACCCCTGGGAATTTTCACTCAGTACCAACCTGAACGGGGTCAGAAACGGATTATCTGTTTGAGTATTTGAAATATTTCCAAAATAAAAAGGTCTAAATACATTTTTGATCAAAGCATTTGAAATACTCTCTTAAAAAAAATGACTCAGCTTGTTTTGAAAGTCCCTTTTTGGTACGTGTACACAGTCATTTTCTCGTTCAATTACTCCCGTAAAAGCAAAAAATAGCCAATTTGTATGTTTGTGTTTTCGCTGTTTCAAAACCCTCCCCAAGATGGCGCACGATCTGATTACAGCGGCATCCTTTGATGTGTTCCAACTTACCAGCTTGCTTGAGAAATTTTTTTTTTCCCTCCCAAAATAGCAACAGGACATTGTACTTGTTGCTCTAAAAATAATTTGAGAGTGTGTGTGTGCATGTGTGTGTGAGTGTGTGCGTGCGTGTCTGTTTGTCTGCTAGGGCAGAGATAATTAGAATTAATTTCTCTGTATTTCTTTCCCTTTTATTCCCCACAAGCATGCTCCTCTAATAATTTACCTAATTTAATTCCTTTCCATAAAGCATAATAATGGGATATCTGATAACATTCCGCATTGCGTTTTGATGCTCTGTGGTCGGAGTTGCCACCGCCGATAATTAAGTGAGCTAGGAAAACTGAGAAGCAATAAAATTTGAAATCCAGAGGGGAATTCCAAAGTGATGTTTGCATCTGCATTTCAAAATGCACGACACATTCTTTTTTAGGGACCAGTCAGGACTGTAGGCTGGCCTGTCCAGCACCCTCACCCTACTTTTCAGCATTAATCTTACCTTTGCAGAAATGCAAGTTATCTTTTCCAAGCAAACTGACACAACCCCATACCATGACAGGGCATGGCTTTTGGACTTGTTTGGGGTAACAGTCTGGATGGTCCTTCTTGTGCTTGGTCCATTTCCACTGTGTGACAGTTCATCACAGATGTCTCCAAAGTCGACACTGTTAACTGGGCACTGTTAACATGAGGCTTCCTTCTTGCAGAGTAAAGTGCGCACTGGCGTTGCAATTGTGTGGATGCAACTACATGACAGTTCTTGAAACGGCGACTTCTGAGTGATCCATGATAACAGGTATTCTGCTCAGGCGTGTGCCCTTGCCCTTTACGAACAGAACTTCCTGATTCCTTGAATCTTCCCATCAATCTTTGAGGAACATTGCTTTTAAATCTTTCAAAGATTTACTCACAAATTTGTAGGCAAATTATCAATCCCCTGCCCTTTGCTCCTTATGGATTCTGCCACTGTACCCAATTAGGATTACAACAACGTGCTGAAATCAGCTGTTTCAAATCACAGAATTGTTCAAATTTTTTGTTTCATTAGTAGTCCTAAAATGCCCCATCCCAACTTTTTCTGGAATGCTTTGACAGCCTGAATGACTGAAATGAATATATATTTACAAATAAAATGAGATATGACAAGGCAAAACACTAAATATCTTGTCTTCATACTGTCTATGAGGCATATAATTGAAAAGAAGCCCAGCAAATATTGCGAGGAAACTAAGGTATGAGAGATATGTTGAAGGACTGTAAAGGTGTGCAAGAGATATCAAGTTCTGATATCTGAGAGGTTGAGGGACCATTTACTTCTTTAGAAGGCTGGGAAGGCTGAACTTTGGCACACAAAGTGCCTCTGTTTGTTCATTTTAACTCAATTTCACGACACCCTGGAATGATTTGCAACAGCATTTTGCTAAAATTACAACCTGTGTGCTGTTTGCTGAGGAGAGTGTGCAGAAACACGATTTTAATGCTCAGGAGCACAGCCATCATTCCTTGCAGCAGCACATTGAAATGCTGTGAAAAATTCTCGAGCGCCTACAGCAGAATTGGGTGAGTCTGTAAAGCTTCCTGATAACAGCCTTGTCAATTAAAGCAACTGTATTGGAGCAGGAAGAGATCAAACCCACCCCTTTCTTCCCATTTGTTCATCATTTCATTTGTACATTTGTTCCTTTCATATTCAGTTGGGAATCCAATATCAGAAAATGAAAAAAAAAGATTTGTTATTTTTCTATTTGTTTATTAATCCAACATAAAAAACCAGTCATTGCTAGTTTTTTGTACCTCAATTTTATGCTCCAGTCAAAAGTAGGAAATGTAAAAATCAGGAAGTCACCAACTTCTTTGTGTATTGCACTTTATAGCCTAACTTTGCAGCTAATACAATGGTAAGGGTAATGGTGTTAACAGATGAAATGTAATGAACGTAAATAAAAAACTTTTTTCCAATTAAGTCTTTTGGAAAATATTACTTTAAAAACCTTCACTTGTGTGTACAGAAATATGTCAATATGGATAAATATTTTATATTTAAACATAAAATGCTATTTCTATTCGTCAACTTTTTGTTCAATGAGACAAAAAAAAAATCTGCTTTTGAGGTGAGATAATTTTACGCATTTTAAGTTTTGCTTATGGGGGAGGAATAAGTCACTTTGAAATCAATAACCTTAAACAAGAAAAAAAAAACAATTTTTAGCAAGCACATTAGTATTTTTTTGATATTGCAACAGTAAGTCAAAAAATGACTTAGGCAATTATACTATGAGGCTAACGCTACGCAGGTTGAGAATGGTTGGTTTTCTATGGCTATCAAAGTTGCCTAATTTCACCAAAGCTTTCAGAGGGGTTCAAGTTGTCTTTCTCCAACATCCCTCTTCTAAACAATAACTTTTCAAGCAGCCATATAGCAATATGGCATCTGCCACAAACTGCTTATTTTCAATTTTCTGCAATCCCGACCTGAACTGCAATCTCCAGAGCTCCAGAAGAGCAACCCACATGTGCTTGTGTGAAGGAAATCATTGGGAGCTTAAAGGAGCACTGTCATGAAACTGACACGTGCAGTTGGGCTGCATAAACGCGAGAAAAGTTTGTCGCTGGTGGAAATTGTTTGCGTATATCAAGGTTTATTACGGTCATCCCAACGCTGTTGTTTCTGAAAATGAATTATTTAATTATGCCAGGACTAAAAGTATATTTTTGTACAGTTTTTTTTAAAACCTCGTTCACCTTGAGATGTTTGTCTTTCTGCTGCATGGATACTCAAACGAAACGTACTGTTGTAGCATCTCTTCTGACTTTACAGTCCATAGTATTGAATTACACTTGGTATGTTAGAAAATAAACAAAAGGGAGGCTGAAACGTAAAAATCGCAGGAATTCCAAGATGTTATTTTCTCAGTTATATTGCAAGAGATCAAAGTCACGCACTCAAATCAAAATGGCAGGCAGCTGAAGAACCTCTCTAAACCCATTAGGACTCTCAACACATGCTCAGCCATGACAGCGTTCCTTTAATCATCCAGAGGATCTTCTCTTTTACAGTGATCTAAGGACCTTGTTGTGTGAAATAGCCCTTATAAAACTCAATGCTTGCTGCCCACACAATAATAATAACTCAATATCAACCTGTGGAATGCATCATTGCTTTTGAGCCAGGGCTTCAACCTGGTTTGAGGAACAAAAACACTGAACAAAAAATTGCAGTATTTTATTGGGAACAGAAAACATAATGATTCTAATGTTCCAGAACAGAGATGCTTTGAAAGCACCATCACCAGTCAATATCGCTATTATCCATTCTTTGTAATATAACTGTGTGGCAGGCTGAAAGAGGGCCCAGGCAGGGAATTGAACCCCAGACTCCCAGGTAAGAATCACCCGCGCTGACCACATCGCCAAAGAGCCAGGCTCATTGGCAAGGTGGCCAGGGTGCGTACTTATTAGGAGGTATTTCTAGTGACAGGACCCATCCACTGTCACAACTGTATCAAATATGTCTTTAGAATGTGCCTGTTCTACTGTATTTACATGTGTGCAAAATGGGAGTGAAAAGAACTCATGCTCCATTCATTCCAATGAAGAGGGTGAAAAAATCTTGCCCAAACTTTGCTGAACTTTGGCATGTTAATTTAGGTGAGTATTTGATGCTGAACCAAAGTTGAGGCAGAGGACTTGACCCCCACACCTGTCCAACACAGAGGAGGTGCTAATATTGGCTGTTTCCACTCATTGCAGTCCACAGTACCGCTGATTTTTTCCACTGGAAGCCTCAAAACATCGCGTACTTTCATTTCACGAACCTTTACACTACTGAATACTCCAAGCGAATTACAATTGCTGAAGAAAAGAAAGCTGCCAAGAAAAAAAAAGAGACCAGAGTCAAGCAAGACCAACCTTTAAGGTTTGGCCCATAAATATTTGGACATTGACAATGCAATTTTTATTTAAAAAAAATAAAGAGTTGAAATTAAATAATGAATATGAGGGCATTCTGCTTCAGTTTGAGGGTTAAGACATCAGGAATTGGGTGGAAGGTGTAATAATTACAGCATTTTAAGAGATCCTCCCTCTTTGAGGGGCAAAACTATTTGGAGAGTTGGATGCTCAGCTGTTCCATGGCCAGGTGTGTTTTAATTCCCAAAAATGTCATTTAAAAGTGAACGCATAAAGGGTCTACAGTTGATTTCAAGAGTTACATTTTAATTTGCTATCTGTTGCAGTTAACTTATAATATGAAATCCAATGACCTATTGGCGCCAGTAAAGCCAGCCACTATTAGGCTGAAAAATCAAAACAAAACCACCAGTAATAAAGAGAAATCATTAGATTTGGCCAAATGAACTTTTTGGTATATACCTCAAAAGAAAGTACTGGTTAGCTCAGGAATAAAAAAGACAAGGAAGACTAAAAATAACAACTGTGGTGCATGACTGAAATATTCTTTCCATGGTTTAGAAAATTCTTTCACGACAGTTGGCCTGATCAAGAACATTCTTTCTGAGGTAGGCATATCAGTGCCGAAGTACTCAATCAAGAGAAGACTTCACCAGAATGAAAACAGAGGGTTGATGGTAACATGTATATTATTGGTAAGGCTCAAAAATAGGAAGTGTGTCAAAAAATCTAAAAATGCCTGTAAAGTTCTGGAATAACATCCAAACGACTAACACCTGAAAGACAGGGAAAGAAGGATATGGAGGGGAAAGGAACTGCTCAGGATCTGAGGCATACCGCCTCATCTTTGGGGAGTAGTTATGTATGGGCATGTATGGCTGTCAATTGAGCTGGTTCCCTTGTATCTACTGGTGATGAGACTGTGACAAAAGCTGGAGGATGAATTTTGGATTTCAGGCTATATTATTTGCTAAGATTCAGCCATATGCACCAGAACTATTTGGAAAATGCCACACAGTGCAGATGGACTGTGACTTGGGAGCAAACTGCAAAAACAACCCAAGATTTTTCAAGGCAAAGTAATGGAATGTTTTACCATAGACAAGTCAATCATAGGACCTGAATCCAATTGTGCATGCATTTCACTTGCTGAAAGCAAAACACCCAAACAAGGCAGGAACTGAAAACAGCTGCAGTGAAGGCCTGACACAGCATCACGAGGGAAGAAACCCAGTGTCTGGTGATGTCTGTGGTTTCCAGACTTCGTTGATGGCAAAGAGTTTGCCACCGAGGATAAAAAATGGCTATTTAATTTTCATGTCAGTTTGTCCTATTACTTTTGAGCTCCTAAAACTGAGGGGGTTGTGCATAAAAGGGGTGTAATTAATTGGTAGTCCGTCCATCCATCCATTTACTAGACCCGCTTCTTCCTCACTAGGGTTCTGGGGGAGCTGGAGCCTATCCCAGCTGACTGCAGGCGAAAGGCAGGGACCCACCCTGGACAGCTCGCCAATCCATCACAGGGCTCATAGGTAGTTCAGTCAATATTTTTGAAAAAACTCAAATTGAGGTTGAAATTCTGCACTTCACGCACGTCTTGATTGTTTCTTTTCAAACCCAATGCAGTGCCGTGCAAAACTAAAACAATGAAAATTGTGTCTCTGTTCAAATATTTATGGGCATAACTTTACATCAGTTTGGTGGGAAACATTTATGTTTTGAAGAGATTTGAAAAGCAGTGTACAGCTAGCTTGTGACTTCTAGACTGGTGACGTTTACATAACTCAACAGTATCTATAAGAATATTTATTAGACAACTCAGTTTGTTGGTGGTTTTTACCTTGGTAGCAAATGTTGCTAGTTTTTAGGTGAACTTCAGCTTGGTTTCCTGGGTAACGATAGCAGCAAAGCTTGTTAACTCAGTTGCTGATATTAGCTGCAGTCATATGTGCTTCATTACGGGTTGTATTTTTATGACGTTATTGGCCAAGCCAAAGAAAGTATTCCAGGATTAATATACCATTTTACTTCCTTAACCTGTGTTCTTTTCATAGTGAATATCCACAATTTTTACAGTACCAGGGCTCTAAAAATGCCATAGTTATGATAAAACCCCAAGGGCTATTTCTAATCTGGTTGACAAAACTTACCAGCAAACCAAATAAAGACAGAGGGTTACAGAAACGCACTATAATAGGAGAGATAATGTCTCAGAGGTGAATTTGCACAATTGTGTGTTCAAACCATTTTGTATTTGGCAAAATAATTATTTTTTAATCTTTCAAAAATGTCACAAGCCATAGTTAACAAACCTAACTGTCCAGATAATTAATTATAAATAAATAACTTTAAGGGCAGAACTGTACCATGCAGTTACTAGACGTCCTCATAAATTTGAGCCTGAATCGATTTGAAGAGCCATGTCTCGCTTAGTTCAAGTGCGAATTCTACAACAATTTCAAGTAGCCTAATGACAGTGCTGTGATTCCTCCTTTCCCATCATAATGGGCCTGTACACTAATGGACATAGGCTGTATCATCACATTGCTTTTCAGCAGAAAACATTACCTGCATTGAAAGTTTGCAATGAGAATGCTTATCTATATAAAAAAATTGCTTATCTAAAACAAACAGCAAAGCCCGCCCTCTTCTGCCAGTAGAATAAGAAATGTGTGAGTATGGGCTAGCTCCATCAAATAATTACATTTGTTGCATATTGTCCGATCGCATTTTTATATGGTGTCAGGAAAATCAAGTAGGCTAGTCTGTGTTCAAAATTTCATGGTGCTAACATGTGGTCAGTGGCCAATGAACAAACGCTAGTTACATAGTCTTAGTTACTTAATCAATCATTCTAACACAAAATTCATTCATTCACCACCCACAAATGCAAATAAGTCACACTTATTAGCTAATTAGCCTCCCCTGAGTTAACTTGCCAGTGAACTGACTAGAAAGACAAACTGACTCACCTCAGAAAAAGATATAACCAACACAAACAAGATGAGTTTGATTAGCTATTTAGCTCACAAAGACGTTTGCCGGTTTGTTGCTCAGACACGTGAGGCATATCATTACAATGTGCTCACACAAGCTAGAAAGATGACGTATGACTTGCAGCTTCTACTAGAGTCATACGTCATCATCCTGTTTTAGCAGTGGTATACATTTTGTAATTTTGAGCATAAAATTAAGCTATTTATGAAGAAATATTTGACGAACAGTATAGCAAATCAACATTATCTGGAAACAATCCAGAAAAGATATTCAATATAATAAAAATCCAAAATACATTGGAGGGCCGCTTTAAGCGCTGTTGAGTTATGCAGGAGGACAATGATTCGAAGCACACAAGCAAGTCCACCTCTAAAAGGCTGCAAAGGAACAAAATTAAGGTTTTAATGTGGCCCAGCCAAAGTCCTGACTTGAATCCGATTGAGATGCTGCGACCTTAAACAGGCAGTTCATGACCTTAAACAGACAGTTCATGCTCAAAACCTTCCAGTGTGGCTCAGTTAAAACAAATCCGCTGGATGATATAGGATTTGAATAACTCTTGACCTTCAATCTTATGAAATGATCATTTAAAAGCATCATTTTGTGCAAACTCATATTGTCTTTGTCATTAAAATTAGTTGGATGATCTGAAATATTTAAATATGACAAATAAGTAAAAATATAAGAAATCAGGAAGGCTTTTTCACAGCACTGTATGCTCTGTATTCATGTAGGAGCAAAGGTGAGGCTTCTAACAGCACACCCTATGAACTGATAAAATAGAGCAGCGTAGCTGGGAGATTTTCAGTCGTGGAATGAGATGCGCGGCCGTTTGGCATTTTCTGTGGCTAAAGCGGCTGAAGCCGTGCTGGCAGCGAAGCCTGGTATGACGGGCCGTCTGTCCTGCTCCATGGCAACGCTCCTCTGGGAGCCGCAGAAGGGATGTAACAGGGATTACGCTAAATGAATTCCTCCCACTTCCTCGGTTCAGAAGGAGAAAAATCCCAACCGTAGGGTCAGTGCACAGCTGAGGATGGTGGGCTGTACTGCAGATGGGGTTTGAATGTTGTGACGGTGAGTGGATAAGCAATAAAATAATTATCGAACGCACTCCACCTCCATCTGAGCTCAAAAACGGCGCTGTACGCAGCCAGAATTGCAGCTGTGTTGGTCAACAATTAATTCCCGAGGCATTTTTCAAGATGCACAAGATGCTATGTGATCACCACGCAGAGATCAAATTAAAATGCATCAAAATTCAACGCGGTTTCAGCTACTCATACCTGGTCATGAGAAAGTGTGCAGTTCATAGGCTTAAATATTCTGATCAGACCTTTACACCCACTTTTTCAAGTCACATGCATCCTTTATAAGTCCAGCAAGCAAGGCAGCATGTCACACAGATGGACTGCTTTCTAAACATTTGCCTCGAGCATGCTCCCTGTGTGTATACATACTTTAGATTCTGCGTCTGCTGTACATATATACCATGTATGCGCATGTATTAGACAGACTTGTGTTTGGCACGTGTACGTTTGCTTACTTCTTGTGTGTGTTTTTTCTGTGTGGAGTGGGGGAGGGGCCCTGCCCTAATTCGGCGCACTGATTGTGAATGAACCCAGTTTCACGGGTTGTTTAAACGATAACACAGTGTGACGTTGCTGTGATGGTTTATACCTGATTAGTTTTTAGAGCGTGCTCAGATGAGTGCGGCTGTTGTGTGGCGAACACTAAAGGTGATGAACCTCGGCTCCGCTAATGCAGAGCCCACAGTTCAGTCATGCATTTACGCCTTAGAGAAACATGTTTTTTGGGATGTTTCTAGAAATCAGAGCTCTACTCCATTTTCATTCAATCACCAGTAATAATTGCTTCATCAGCATTAAGAATACTCTTTACTGCAGCCAGTGTTAAAATAGAATATCTGTTTTCACTCAAAGTATCTGCACTAACCCTTTAACTGTCTGCTTCACCTTTTGGTGGAGCAGATTTGAGTCACTGTGTCAAACTGAAAGATGTGTTGAACTAAACTGGTTGGATATGTTCAGCGTAAGATACCTCAACCAAGTGTTAGAGATGGCTTAATCAGGTTAAGTTCAACACATCTATCAATTGCATACACTGCCTCAAAATGTGCTCCACCAGACGGTTGAGGCAGTTAAAGAGTTAATCTGAATCATTGCCACAGTCTGTCTTTACCCCAGAATTTGGTGCAAGGCACTAATTCAGCGCGACAGGTTATGCTACAGTCACCAACAGTCATTTGCTGATGATACATTCCTTTCACGTCTTTTAACAAGACCTAGGGAAATATTAAGCCAATTTATTTCTTTTATATTCTGTTGCAAGAGAATCCGTAATTGGGCTTAATTGAACTAATTTAGATGCTTGCAAGAGGCAAATAAATGATCTTTTAGCTGATTAAAATATGCAGACTAAATGAAAAGGTTCCATTAATAATGCACTCTGAATCTGAAAATGGTTAATGCACCATGTGCATAACAGCAACACTACACACCTGAGCAGTTTAGAACACTTCACGCTTGTGCTTTATTCCCAGAAAAATTCCTCTCAGTAAGAGATGGTTACTGCGCATGAAGTACAAAATAAAAGATGAAGCATTTTGGAGTAATGTTGACTGAAATTATAAAGTATGAGCCTACAATGTGGCACAGTACTGGCTGTTGATCAATATAATATGCACTCTCAAACACATGCACACATACACACACACACGCACACATAAACACAGACGCACAAACACACACACATACATATGCATGCACGTAATAAACACATAACTTCAGAGAAAAATACAGAGAGAGGAATGAAGCCCGAGACATTAAAAAAAGACGTTTTTTTTCTCGCAAGCATTTTATGTTAATTAGGCAAGCGGTACCACATGCCTTAATGATATTGCCACACTTGTCAGGATTTGACCAGTTAGCAGCCGCATCACTGTGAGCTTCCTGACCAAAGAATGCTGTCAGCTACATAAGACAATTGCGAGTTTGCTTTTGTACCACCCATGTAAACAGCATCAAAAAAGTGTGTTTAAATCCTTCCACATCAACACCCTGTTTAGATGTCATTTAGCGAGTTGCAAAGATCAATCACCATTCCTGCCTTTCCTGCAGTAGTTTTTCACGGTAGCTTGACTTACATCCCCTTCAGTCGATTCCACATGTTCTCGGTCGGCTTGGTCTTCGGGTACTTTAAGGAGCCATCCAGATTGTCCATATGGCTAACGAGGGAATCCATGGCGAGTGTTTTAAGGTGAGACAGAAGTTGGCCGGTGCTGCGTCGATGTGATGGACCGCGTTTACAGCATCTTGGCAGGCGCTGAGTCCGTGCGTCACCACAGCTGCTCTTATCGAAGCTTGTTACAACTGTCAGAGCACGAAGAGAAATGCACTTCCAACAGAAGCACAGCATTCACAGGGAATGATCTCCTCTCCGCTGTCAGATGGCGAAATCTGTCTCCCTCTCTAACTCTCCCCCCTCTCTCTTTCTCTCTCTCTCTCGCTCTACAGTACCACTCTGTCTGTTTAGTGCCTGCAAACCCGTGAAGCCCAGGCTCCGCTTCTCTGCTCAGCCTCTCATCACACAGGTGGCCTTTACGACGTTTCATGCTCTGTGCTCATAAACGCATATTCCAACAAACACAAGCGCTTAATAAACACTCCTTCCCTGAAAATTTTGTGCGCGCTTGTCAACATGCTTATACATAAACCAAAACTTCACCACACATGGACATGTTTTTGGAATGATTAGGAATGCCTCTGATACTGGTTACAGTTGAGTGCCACCAGTCTACAGCGAGATTTCTTGTTGAGCTGTCAATCATGAGAGTCATACGTCTGAAATGACAGGATTTTCAGTGACAGGGTTGATTACCACTGCTTTCGGGCAGCACTGTTACCCAGGTGAAATCAAAGGGCAGTCAGGTGCCTGTTAACACAATATTTGGTCCCATTCCATCTACATTCGCTTTCATCAGAAAACAGGAGAGAACCTTCTTAAGCAGGTATTTCCACAAAAATTATGCAAAACCTTGGATAGTTTTTTGTTTGAGGCATAACAGTGAGGGTCTATATCTATATAATGCCCTGGGTTAATTCAGCTCTTAACAGGGTACATTTGAGTCTAATCGGGAGCATCTGTAAGCTGTAACCAGTTTATTTAGCGCTGAATTGTTTACTGCGTACACAAGTCAGCCTCTAATCCCCCACTGTGTGCCAGAGTGGGCACTAGCTGATGAAAATTTCATGCTTGTTTATAAAGAGCATAAGCATCTCCACTGATCAGCTGATGGGGGGGCAGGTGTGCACGGCGTAAGGGTGCACGAGCCGGCTGGGATTAAACGCGAGTCATCTCGGTGACCAGAAAGCTAAAAGCCCTCTGATCTAATCAGTCTTTTGAGCACTCCAGCACGATTCCACATCATTTTCACTCACAATATTTCTGGAAGAAGCAATCTGCATATTTAGTTTAAATATTTTAGTTCCCAGGCATGATGGAGTAGCGATGGTGACAATATTTGTCACTGGCTTTTGAAATGATTTTTTTTTTAAATTTTGATCATATTTCTTTGTATTTTTTGCAGAGGATGAATTCATTTTACATGCACTGTGTTGTGATACAGAGACAGCCCATCCAACAACCAAATTCTAATCATTTCCTTGAGGTCTCTTTCATATTGAATTACTGAGTTATAATCATTTTAGAATTAGTATGGCACAACAAGATAAGAGATTTCCTCTATCAAATTACCATGGCAAATGGGCCATTATAAACGGCCCTCTGCTGATCATCTCTATTTCTAAAACACATTTATTGTGTTCCTGCTGTCATCTTGGAAATAACGAGAGGGAAATTCCAAGCTGATAACAACCTTTTGTTTCTGTGTTCACGAATCTGGCTCGATCTCACAGCCACAACATTACGGTGGAAGACAATTCAGTTCCCTCTATTTCTCTTCATTAAAGTAAATGGGATGAGCAATGTTTTCACGAAAAACAAAGACGGAATAATGTGTTTTTCCACATCTTTCTCATGCGAAGCCATTTAGATTAAAATCGTAAACCGTGATGGCATGCTCTCTTACTGCATCTGCAAATAAACATTATTCATCTCTGCCTTCTGTTCTGAAAATGGTTATTGGGGGGGTGTTGTCATGGCAACATCCTTCTCCATGTTGCTCAATGGGCAGCACTGAGAGGGAGGTCTGGACAGGCTCTGAAGTGAATGGTTTGTTTTACATTACAGCGCAGAGGAAAAGTATCTGCCCCCGTCCCTGTTTTTGCATATTTGTTGAACTTAAATGCCCTCAGCATCAAACTAATTTTAATATTAAAGAAAGATAACCAGAGTTAGCACAAAATGCAGCTCAGAAATGATTTCATTTCTTGAAGGCAAAAAAGCAATGCAACCCTACCTGACCCTATGTAAAAAAGTAGTTCCCCCTTAGATACTAAATCAAACAATTAAACAAATTTAATTAATAATTGGGTTCAATTCCACTTGACAAACCTGGCCGTGATTACTCACAGCCCAGCAGAATCAAAGTATCACTTATATAGAACCTGTTTAGCAACGGCAAGTGGACAAAAGCAACTGATGATGCCGCAATCTACAGAAAGTCAAGAACGGATGAGAAACAACGCTGTTGACATGGATTGGTCTGGAAAGAGTTACAAAGCTATTTCTAAGGCTCAGGGATTCCAGTGAATCACGGTGAGAGCCATTATCCACAAGTGGAGAAAACTTGGAACAGTGGTGAACCTACCCAGAAGTTAGCCTGGTATAACCAGACTCTGCTTCTTCGCTTTGCTTCGTACACAGAGTCTGGACAGTCGTCATTGACAAGTGTTTACTTCCTGGTGGGTGGGCGCTTGTCTGAAGTTTAAAGTCATTGGTGTACCTGTAAATCAATCACTAACGTTTGGCGATGACGCATGTTATGCGCCAGCTCAGCCGCCTAGCACTTCTGCTTTAAACACAGTCCTTCATACCAGGAATGCAGCGAAAACAGACTGATCAGTACAATAAAGTTAATACTGTACCCATACATACGCCCATCTACCAAATTTTAGCCTTCACTCATTCACTTAAAATAACCAAAGGTGCTCTTTTTGTTCTCCTTACAAGAAGCAAACTGTTGAGCTATCGTTTTTCCTGCAGATACTGCTGCTGTTTAAAAAAATGTACGAGACCCGAAACCAAGGGCAGAATCGGCGAGAATAACGCATTATTTACATCAGGACGAAATCTGCGTTGACACGAAAACTGAACCGTTAACCACACTTGCGCTAACATCATACCGAGCTCGCTATCTAACTTTGTAACAACACAGTTTGGCTCTAAGCAGCCATTTCATTCATGGATAATAACATAACACTGAGACAGTGAATAGGTATTGTACCACGAACAAAAACACGGCTTTTAAAAAGTTCGCTGCTGACTTATAGTGTTAAATTCGCGGGCAATGTAACACTAGAAGCTACGAGCTAGTTTAGGTGGTTCGGCTGTCTCTCACAGAGATGAACAGGGTGCCTATTTCATGATGGCTATTAAATAGATATGACAATCTGTGGGGAGTAGCGCTACAACATCATTTCCATTCAAAAAACTAACCAAACATTCATCTTGCTGTGGCTATAAGTCGCTGATACCCGGGATTTTCTCCACGACAGAGCGAATGGCCTCCTGTGCATCTATGTCCGTAGCCATTGTTGATTTCGGAGACTACAATTTCAAACTCGGCGCAGCTGCTACATCATGGCTCTCGGCCACGCCTTCTGTTCGTTGGTTGGTCCGGCGTATTTTCTGCCGTGGTAAACGAGGCAGAGCTCCTAGTGACCAGACTGAGTGGTGAAGTGAAATGAAATTGAGCGGAAGTACGAAGGCTGGCGGTGCCAGGCTACCCAGAAGTGGCCGCCATTTAGAAATTCCTCCAAGAGCACATTGAAGCCTCACTCAGGAGGTCACAAAAGAACCCAGACTAACATCTGAAGAACTGCAGTCCTCACTTGTCTCAGTTAAAGTCAGTGTTCATTTTTCCACGATAAGAAAGGGACAGGGCAAAAATGACATCCATGGAACAGCTACAAGTTGAAAAACATTGCTGACCAAAAATTACATAAAAGCTTGTTTCATGTTTGAAAAAAAAAAAAAAAAAAAAAAACCTGACTACCAAGAATTTTTGGGAAATACTCTCTGGAAATATTTGGAAGACAGGGATCCCGTGATGTCTGATGTAAAGCTATCACAGCATTTGACAATAGGACCATCATACCAACAGTCAAACATGGTGGTAGTGTGATGACCTGAGGCTGCTTTGCTGCTCCAGAACCTGAGCGAATTGCCATTGTTGATGGAACTAGGAAGTCTGCTCTCTACTGGAAATCTTGTAGGAGAATGTCAAGCCATCAGTTTGTGACCATAAGCAGAACAATGGCCCAAAGCATACAAGCAGGTCCACCTCTGAATGCCTGAAAAAAAAAAGAAAAGAAAAATGAAGGTTTTAGAGTGGCTGCCTGACTTTAATCTGATTGAGATGCAGTGGCATGACCTTAACTCATTGGGCGCCATATGCTTGAAAACCCTCCAATGTGGCTGAATTAAAACGATTCTGTCAAGAAGAGAGGGCCAAAATTCCTCCACAGCAATGTGAAAGACTCCCTGTCAGTTATTGCAAACGTTTGATTGCAGCTGCCGCCACAAAGGGTGGCAGAACCAGTTATTAGGTCTCGAGGAGAATTTATTTTTTCACATGGCAGATATAAGCACAATGGCCCTGAAACCCAAACGACTGAAACTTGGAACACATGGAAATTTCCAAAACACAAGCAAATTAAGTAAGCACCTTCAGCAAAGTGACAACACATACGCAGCATTTAGAGAATGTACTGCAAACTCAGACAACCCAATATAGACAACACAACACAATAGAGGAACAAGCTGCAATTACACCAAATGACAACTGGAGTGTTTCCAGAGGACAATTAAAACTGATGAACACATCAAAACATTCGACTTGTTGCCACCAGCTGTGACTCATGATGCTATTAAATTCATGATGGCGTTGGAAAATAGTTTAACACTGAGACTACATAATTCCGATATTATTTCCGATACCTGGTGTTGGTTTTTTTTTTTTTTTTGCTAATTATTGACTTGTCAATTCAAATAAACTGATGAAATACACACAAATCTTATTCAGCACTCAAAAGATAAAATCATGGGGACAGAGATCAATTTCCTCTGGAACTTCGTCAAATGCAACAGATGCACACCTCTGTAGATAGATTTTACAACAACCCCAACTTGAAAAAAGTTAGGATGGTGTAGAAAATGAACATGTACTTTGGCCCAGCATCACAATAAGGGTGGCCCTGTGCTGGCTGTATCTATCAATGAACCTGTGATAGAAGGCAATGACAAAGTCAGGCCAGTTCAACAAATGCTCCACAGCCAGTGCTGGATCTCTGTATGTCAGCCCTCAATCACAGGATTTGCTGTAGGGGTGGGTTGTAAGTTTAGATTTAAATAAATAGATGATGATGCTTCTCGAATAAGTGGATGTAGACTATTCCAAAGGTGAAGGGCGCGTTAACAAGAGGCTCTGCCTCCCATTATAATTTCTGCCACTCGTGGAGTAGCAAGCGAGCCAGCACTTTGCGAACAAAGAGATTTAGATGGGCAGTTAGCAACCTACAAATCTGTAATATCGGAGCTAATCCCTGTAGAGCTTTGTAGGTGAAAAGAATAATTTTAAAATTTATTCTACGCTTTAAAGAAATGCCAACTCTACAGAAATCCGTTCAAATCGTGTTGCTACGGTAAGTGCACGAGCTGCTGCATTTTGCACCAATTATAGGGTCTTCAGGAAAATATTTGTGCATCTAAATAAAAGAGCATTTCAATAATCAAGTCTAGATGTCGCAAAAGCATGGAATAACTTTTCAGCATCTTGCACAGATAGCAATTTTCTGATTTTGGCTATATTATGTAAATGGCTGACGGCAATTTTAGTGATGTTTTTTCTTAAGTGTGGTTTAAAGAGAGGTCCTGATCAGTGATAACACCAAGATCTGCAACAGTACTGTTTCATGCCAGAGAAATGCCATCTAGATCAGTCAAGAGACTTAATAGTGAGTCTCTGGAGCACTGAGGACCAGCTATCATTAATTCAGTTTCATTAGAGTTCAGTGCATTGAGCTCTCAGGGGTATATAGGTTCAGAATAACTCTTTGCCTTCAAAGAATTAAATGATCATTTAAAAGCTGCATTGTGTTTTAACTTACACTGTCTTATATCAGAATAAGTTGAATGATCTCAAACGTTTTAGCATGACAAATAAGCAAGAATCAAAGCATTGGGGAAGGGTCAAATATTTTATCACAGCGCTGTAAAGTGTATACTACAACAACAGAGGGCTAAAGAACTGGGGCAGTGGAGCACCTTAGGAATATCAGACTGTCTGTGCTAAGGGAATGCTCAGAAATATTTTTCTACATCTGTGATCTGTTGATGTGCAAGCATTACAGCTCCAGTGTGGACTGTCAGTCTCTATAAGCATATTTGTCGTGTTTCTACCCTTTCAGCAATCCCAGATGCCAGGGAGACGTCTGATGTAGAGCATTTTTGCTTTTGCCACCCTTCAGCTATGTCACCACCATTTTTTTTCCCCACAGCTCATTAGAAAGACATTAATTTCAAATTTAATATGTCCACTGTATTCTGCTAAGGCTTATTTCACCATATACAGACTAACCATGGCAACAGACATGCAGGTCTTACCTGCCAATGCCAGGTGGTGCTAATGTTTCTGTTATTATGTTATGTTGTTTAACTGAAGATCGCTTGTTTGCATTTATGGAATGAAGCTCTTGTTGCATGATGAGGCAGGTCACATCCTGCTCTCTGTATGTCTAATCCACTCTCAAAACACAGGACTCATGGGCTTGAACCAGACTGATATGAATCTCCAAGTTTCTTTACACACAAACAAGGAATTATACAACACTAAATGTAAAGATCATGAAAATCCGAGGGCAGAAATGAAGTTCTGAAAATCTTGAAGACTCTTCCCAACCAGTACTGGAACTTCTAAACTTTGACAACTTCATACTGTATGCCAGTGTAAGAAGATTGGTGCATAAGATGATCCATAACGCTGCTCCTTCACCATTAAAGAACCTAGTTCAGGTCCGCTCTGAGAAAACTAGCAGAGCTGACCATAGAATATGCGTAAGAGGACTGAATTAATGAATGAACACACAACAGAACACAGCACTTTTAGAAAATTTAATGAGCACAGAACATTTATCAAGCACATAAACAACGTCAAAAAAGCAGTGTTTTAAAAAGAGCACTTGCGAGAGAGAGAGATAGAGAGAGAGTGTGTGTAGCCATGTTTGTGCATCAAGAGTGTGAGTGTGTGTTGAGTTAATGGTGTTTGCAAATAATCATGTTCCGCCAAATGTGCAGCCGTGAGCCAAGGAACGGACATTCAGGCCTCTAACTCAGCCTGGAGAGCTATGCTGCTCGTCTCCCTCTGGTCACCCCCTTGATGGTCCTCCTCAGCGTCCGTGGTGTCCATGGTTTGCTCAGTGTCCTCCAATGGACCCACAACGTCCCCAACCCTCAAGGAGATATTGTGGAGCAAGGTGCAGGCTGCGATGATGTGAGGTGCAGGCTTAACAGGTTGACTCTGGAAAAAGATGGCTCTCCTGCGGGCCTCCATCATGCCAAAGGCTCTCCAATCACACCTCTGACCCTGGACTGGTGGCTGTTGAAATGTGCCTACACAGCATCCCTAACAGGCTCCTTGCAGGGGGTTATGCAGGGTAGGGGCTGTCGAATGCATGAGTAGCCTCCATCTTCCAAAAGAAAATAAGAGGGTGGGGGAGATTGGCTGATTTTGTACAGTGGACAGTTTTTTTAGGATAAGGGCATTTTGCACTGAGCCTGGGTACCCTAAGAAAATGTCGATGAATTTTCCAGTAAGCACACACTGCCTGCAAATTATTTGAGGGGAACAATTTCCTGTTGAAGTAACAGGGAGACAATAAACACAATAAACTTTAAGTATATTTTGATAACAGAGGTTCCACATTTATGTGTTAAATATCCTACAACCACAGTTTCAAGACCCTGAGATTGATGCATTTACATATAAAATTGTAAACATTTTAATTTTGGGGAATATTTCCCTGAACCCTAACATAGGCTTGTAAGTTAACCCACCAGTTTAAAAAAAATACTGTGGGATACACTGGAACAGTGGCCTCTTTATTCGGTTTTCCGCTTTTATTTTATTACTGATCAGAAATATCCTATTGATAAGAGTCAACAATTTGCTCTCATCACAGTTAAAGGTACGCTTGTGGAAGTAGCAATTAGCAATCTAACTTTATCTATAAAGCACCTCCTCAAATGCAGAGGCAAGGACCAATGCTCGGGGACAGCGTAATCGCTTCCTTCATCTTGCATCATCTTAACTGATATTGAAAAGTGCACCAAGAAGGACAGCTCCACAAACCCCAGTCTCCATCACTGTACGCAGTTAATGTTCGCTAACAAGTTTACCACAGGTAAGTTAAGGTTAAAAATATCTTTTGTGTATGCGTCCACTTACTTGATGCATGCAGGTCAAGCTCTTTAACTCTTTAACCCAAGTACCTGAAAACCTTTAGCAACACATATGTAACACATATACAGCTACAAGAAAATGTAAGTTATTTTCTGGAAGTTTGTTTAAACTATAAAAAATATATATATTTTCAAAGCCATTTTGCATATGCAGGTTTCTTCAATTAAACTTGTGTAAGAAAAATAACCGCCAGGGTTTTGCTGAATTCCTCCAGGAACAGCCGTGTAGTATTGTTTTCACACATATATGTAAGCGTTATCTGACTTGAGAGTCGATATTCTGTAAGAAATCCCAGCATGAAAAAAGCACAACACGCATTTGTCAAGAACCTGACATATGGTATGCGCCGCGACGATCTTACCAGATAATAGTCCCTTGCATGACTTATCATCAGTAATGCACAGCGAAGACAAAGTTCAGTAGCATCGCTCCATTGTCTCTGTCAAATAAACAAATGAATATAGAAAGAACTGCAAATTACCAAAGTCACTTCTAAACAGCATTCCAAACATACTGATTCACTTCAGTGTGAAACCGATTATATCACGTATCAAACAGTCGAACGTTATTGCCAGCGAACTTGAAGGAGCTATGTCTCGATTAGTGCGCATGCTCAGAACTGAACATCTTTAGAAAGTGAATCTGCCTGACTACAAGTCATAATCTGATTCCATCCATGCCAATCCATTTTCATTTGGCATTATTTTTACATATTTTAGTCAGTCCGGCATTATGGTTTTTAAATTAAGGAGCTGTCTATGGAAATTTGAGGATTCAAAGCACTATTTTAAACTTTAGCCAAGAAATACAAAGAATGTAAGATGGAGTCCATTGCCAATAACCATACAAAAATGCCTTCTAGATTTTGACTTGCAGTTGAGCGGATTTTCTTCGTTCAAAGTTGTGAGCATGCTCAGTAAAGGGGCTTTCACATACGTTGTACGACGGGTATACAACAGGTCTACGACAGTGGGTATACAACAGTGGGCAACTGATGAGACACTCGTAGGACTGACAAAATTCATGTACTCTACGATGGAAAAGGCTGTCATAGACCCTTTTCATAGAATTTTGAACATGTTCAAAATTTTTTCGGCATCGTAGGTGATTCTCTGTCAGGCACATTTCATAGGTCTGTGGAATGGTGCCCTACAATGTTGTGTTGACTGTTTTATACCTATGAATTTCATTTGATTTTTGAGGTTATCTGAGGTCCTCATTATCTTTGGAATTTCCTACAATAGACATAAGGTCATCCTACGTTAAACCCATGACAGTCCTACAAATGTTCCACCATTGCACGTCCTTTCTGCAACTGTCATGAGTTAATCAAACAATTACAATTCTCTCCTATGTCAGTTGCATGGCTGTCTTGAAATATTTCATGACATATTTTCCTGCGACGGAAGTACAACACATCGTTATGTGACCGCTAATATGCAGTCTTCAAATCCTACTCTCCGAAACGTACGTCACTCCCTTCTGGCGTGGACTCGCTAAAATCGTGCGACAAGCAAAGTCACAGGACGTATGTGACGATGAAGCCCCCTTTAATGTTCACAAGTTTAACGTTTACATTGCTGTTAGCATGCTTCAGCTAACTCAAGAACGACGTGAGCCTTACCTTCGCATACACCATAATGGCAATGAAAGTGTTATTATTGTCACAAAATGAGAAAACAGTAATGTTCATTATCCATTTGGTGTGCATTATTCAAAATCAGACGATAGATGATACAGTCTATCCCTTGCCACTGTTGGTTTCCCTCTAGAAATGTAATATGTCATTGCTACGATGGAGGGTCTCGATGAGGCAGAGGGGGCTGATCGGGCAGTGACAGTGCTTATGAAAATTAGCACTGTGATCGCGATAATATTGAAGGTCCAACCATAAGCTTTTGACCAAGTCTTGTTGATTGTCTTGGATCATGGTAGTTGGTTCATTTCAGTAACTGTTTATCTTTTACGAGTGTCTCTCATCTGGGTGCTTGCTTCTAAGAAACAAGACATTCTTCGTCTAAAAAAGGGGGTGTCTTGTGAGTCAGATTTTAAAATTGTGGAGTTTTTGAAAAATCTACATTTTGTTTTGGGAAGCGAAACTTCAAAACCTCAGGAGGCCAGAACTCCGCTCACAGGATACATTAACAAAAAAATCACTTCTCATGCACTACATTGCCAAAGAGTATTTAATACAACTTCATTCCAAAAAATCCAAACTATCACTTTAAGAACTCCCATCTTATGAATAGTGCTAGGGCACCGCCTCCTCGTGAACATTCGGTACACAGTTATGTGCTCCAGGAATGATTACTGTTACCCATCATTTGGATACTTACATCTATGGTTACTGCTCATCTGCAGCACGGGGTTAAAAACTATGCCAAAACAAAGATGCGTACCTGCCAACGGTTAAGGCTTTTACAGTATTGTCAGTGTGAGTCAAGGTAAAGCAGATATTTGTGATGACCAGAATCTCCATGAACTGCGGATAGCAGCGTGCGTGGCTTGACGTACATTAATGAATAAAGAGGAAAACTTTTCAAACATACCGAGGCTTGAGATGGGAGTATTCCAGATGCGTAAAGGCAAATGTACCACTGTCATTTTGACGGTTCTGGTGACTGACCCAATATCAATACCAGTAACTTGGATGGAAGAACCAATATAACAGAAAACAATTTACTTTGCATATGCATAAAATATTGTGCAAAGAAATGTGATTAGTTTGTGAGCACTTACCTGGAACTGATCAAACTTTGGAATGGTGATGCCAGTGGGATTGTGGATGCCATCAACAATTTTTTGCAAGCTACTGCACCAGATATAGCACATATGGTAGGCATCGCAGCGGACTGAGCAAGTGTCATGGTAGAGAGACATCATACTATATACACTGCTCAAACAGAAGTGCCCTAATTCACAGTTGGATCAGATGTGTACACCATTCCCAGGACATTGTGACTCAAAAGGCAATGCAGCAGCTCCCGAGCAGTATTGAATGTATGATCAGGGTGACTTACAACCGGTTTTCCCATTCAGCTAAGTGCCAGAGTGAGGACCTTTGAAATCGCTTTATCTGAGTCTCTCCTGCTGGTTACTGACAGCAGACTGCATTTAGAAAATCCTTGATCAAGACCCTGCGCTCACTTTAGTTTGGCAGCAAGCTCTGGACACTGCTATGCAGTGTGGCCTCTGAGTGAAATGTGCAAGGCTATGACCAACAGCCTTTACCTGCATTTCCTTCATCCTGCACTGTTGGAGATAACAGTTGTCAAAAAGCAGTGTCAGCTAGAGATCAAATCAGAGATGGCTGTGCTGCTTTTCGGAACTTCAATTGGCTGTACATGTCAACTGTGAGACGTATAATGAAGCCGAGCATTTTCCATATGAATATTGAACAACCGCTCAGGGAATTGGAGATAAAAGCCTCCAGTATGTAGCTCTCGCCTGCAGATGCTCACTTCGGGACCACATTCAGTTAGAAGTTGGAGGCTTGAGCTCTCCAACCCGAGAAAAAACGAGCGGTCTTAACACTCTCCACTGACTCATTAAAAGAACTCGTGGTTAAGCATTAGATGCATTTGTTTGCGTCTGTAGAGCTCCTGTTTCCCGCTTCTGTTGTCATCAACAGGTCACCAGTCTAAGAGCTGCCCACTGAGTTTTTTCATGCTCACCAGATAAACTCAAGACTCAGTGCAGGAATGTTACCTTCACAGGTTTCTCACCTAACCATTTTGGCTGGAGGTAGAATCTTTTCACTATGCCGAATGGAAACCACTGCTTTCAGTATTTAGCACTTGATGCTATTACATTGCTCACTCTCATCATATCCAACGCTCCCATTCAAAGAGGATTTTCTTAAGTCACACTGCCTAAAAATGACACCTGAAATAGACAGGTGTTGCCACTCCAGTTAAATTTGATGGACGTGTGCTCAGGCAGGCATGGAATGGATGGGAGCGGCTGGGGAGGTTTGGCTCATCCATGCACGAGACACTTCAACCAGACTGTAGAAAGTTTTTCATTCATATTCAGATGTTCAGTTGTGTTCTTCAGCAGCCAGTTCAAGTTGCAACCTACTGCCGAAGGTAAGATCTCATGCACACACTTCTCTGTCTGGAGTAAAATCTAATACTTGTAATGATTGCTAATTAATCATTGGGTGTGTAAATAATCATTATTAATCTTCAAAATACAATTTAAATTACCCTGTAACAGTACATCACGTGTGTGGGTGCGCATGTGGGCGCACCGAGTATGCTTTGAGTGTGTTTTTGTCCTTGTGCAAAGAGGATCACTGAAGTGAATGGACTATTTTGTCATTCTTTGGCTGTTTTCGCATAGAAAGACATAATTGTCTGTGGTTGCTGTGCACAGCTCTCTGCCTGACCTGCTGCTTTCTGAGGAGTAGAGTCTGGCATCATGTCAATGAATGATGTAATCAAATGGCTTATTAGTTACAGTAGTTAGCACAAGCTTCAACTAATGTCACAGTAAAATGTAAACATTTCCCACGCACAATTTGTTAATGGCAGTCCTGGGCGATTGCTGTCAGCATGTAAAAGCAGTCCCTTTTCTGCCAGGGACAAATTAAGATTTAACTTAATTTTTTGGAGTTAAGGGAAACTTTCTTGACTCAGGCATCATTTCTGCATTGTCTTGTCACTGTGGTTTATGCTCAATCTGTTGCTGCCGTGCACAAAGTTCTGTCAAATTTTATTGTGACCCTGTTTGAGGCTGACCATTCAGTGTGTGACTAATGACACAACAGCTGTACTGTAGGGTACGCAACATTTACCATTGTGCCCAAAGACTGACATCAATCAAACAGGGACTGAAATTCTCCTCAATGAAGCTCTAGCTTAACCCTTTCGCAGGCAAATTTTGGCCCAGATGCATACCCCCACGGACGGATTAATTTTGGGTTTTTACCAAAATATGATTGTTATTCAAAATAACAATAAAATAACACCAAATCTCATAATAAGTTTCCCATAACTGATGTTTTTATGTTTTAATCCTCTCCAGAATCAATAAAATCGTTTGGATCAAGTCACTCCCCGCTCTCTGGATATTCAAACTCATCGAGAGTCATTCAATAAAGCAAAAACTTCATCCACGTTGTATTTACGGAGAAACTAGAATGCCGGCTATTTGTACTCAAGTATGCCATGTTCATGTCCCACAATTTGACCGGGAAGTAGTCTCGTATTTAGCGTTTTAGGAAATCAGGCTAAAAATACAGTGCTGGGTGACCTGAAGCAGCCAATGGTAATGAGTGTAACTAACAAAGGTCGGGAATTTAAAGAAGACTTTATAAAACAGTTGGTTAAAAAGCAACAAAAAATGTCGCTGTGCCTGCGAAAGGGTTAACAGGTCATTGGATGAAACGTGATCAGGTCGTAAACAGACAGCAGCAGCCTTATGAACCAGTGTGTGGAGGATCTTCTCATTTCACCGTGAGGTTAGCTGAGGCTAACGCTGATTAATGGTGAAGCCATTTGACGATGTCATTTCTTCTCAAGAGGGCCAGCACTCCAGTCCAGAAGGTGGTGGTTAATGCCCCTGGAAGCTGTTAAACAGCGACCAATAAACAACAGAAGAAGAAGATAATTTCTCTCTACAGCTGACCTGAAAGCAGCCTTATGTTGCCAGGGTTTTTTCTGCGGTGGTTAGCTGCTGCTGTTGTTTGTTGTTCGGATTTTTTATGTAAGCATCTGCTGCTGTTGTGCATTGCTTTCAAGTATGGTACAGTTAAGTAATCATGGTAGTTAAAATACTGACATAATTATGATTGAATATTTTGGGCAGTTTTGTGTGCTCTTTGGTGGTATTTGAACAGTTTTTTGGCTGGGAACCATCAGCTGCAGCTGGCAACAGGAGAAGTAAAGGCTGGCTGACAGCTGCAGATACAGGACTCTCTGCTGGCAGCGAGTGAGGAGAAGTCAATATGACTGGGAAAGATATGTTGGGCTCTGCAAACAAAAATGCATGTAACGTTACGCACAATTTCGTCCGTCGCAATTGGCATATTTATCAACTTTGCCCAGTTCGTGCTCTGAAAGCCATTCGTGTCTCAGTGGATTGACTTGCGCATTAAGAGGCAACTCAATGCTTGAAGCTGGCACTGTGCGTGTTTCGTGCCTCAGACCACGTTTGTGTTTTGACTCACCTAGGCCACCTTTTAACACAAAAGCCTTTGCTGTATGGTAGTTTCGTGGGACTGAATCCCAGCAAGCGGAGCTGTTTGCAAACAAATGCATATTCAAGAACACAAATAATCCTACAAAAAAATATTAAGACTTCAAATATAATCGTGTTTTTGTCCAAAAAAAATTGGGAATCACGATATTGTTCTGAATTCGACAACTAGAACGACAACTGAATTTGTGCAATAGAACGAATAAAAATGAACTTGAACCTGGCCAATGCACAGTTTTGGGACAGTAGCAATTTCAGGCCTACAGTATGTATTTTTCTTTATATGAAATGGGGGAACGTGAAAATGACGGCATATTACTGGACTTTTGGGCATGTTTGTGATCTTCATGCTTAATAATGAACCTACACTTTGACGGAAGAGCTTCCTCATCTATTGCCTGGTGAGGAGTCAAAATGATTTATTTTACTCAAGCTTTGTCTAGCCATCAGTACTTCTATTAACTATAAAAATAAAACATTGACAGCAAAATATTCAGAATTAAATCAGCTCTTAAACAGTCTGTTGGGTTCTACTCCAGCAAGAGTGGACTAAATGGACTCTTAGAATTAATCTCACTTTGTAAGCAATTAATTAACTCTGAACTTTTCGGTCTGTTATAATGTTTTTCAAGAGGCCTCTGGATCCAGTGGTATGTTATGCAATACATGTTATTTTATATTTTGTATGACTAAAAAATACTTTAAAATGCTAACTTGAAGCATGGATTTCTCCTATTATTAGTTCATCGTATGTTTTTAAATCAGTGACCCGATTTCCACACATTAAGCTTTTCAAATCCAGGAGATTCCATATTAGCAATCCACCATGGGGCCTTTTGCATTTGACTGCAAGAGGACGAGAAGAGGATTACGTTAGATTTATGACATTTTATACCTAAAACACACCTCTAATTTAAACCGCGTATTCTAGCCCATTTCACCTGACTTTGCACGCCAAACATCCTCCATCGAACTGACATAAGTGTGTCTGCATTCTTCCTTATTGGAAACTTCCAAAAACTAGAACAGTCTTATCATTGGATTTTGAGTTTTTCTCTATAATGTAATTTTTAAAAGATATTGTATTTCCAGTGCATCTCCAGTGAGGTATGCCAGTTATTCCAGAGTCCAGTGCATATAACAGCTCTCTAATGCCGTAATGAAGGGTAACACCAAGATGAATGCCATTCCTCTGCATGCGAAGTCACTATGGAAACAGCAGTTACTGTGTTGTGCTTTAAATGGTTTGGTGGGCGGTGATGGCACGGCAATCTGCTCTGCTGTGAGGAACCGTGCAGAGGAGGCTCGTCGGATTCTGTGTACCGTGGAGAAACTCGGCAGGGCATAGCAATCTTTATGGCTCCCTTTTAGAAGTAAACGGCCACTTTTCCACAAACAGCAGTTTCAATTTCGGAGAATTAGCTCATTTTCCCATCTAACAAACAAACAAAATGATTGGCTTTGATGGGGAAACTGTTAAGGAGAGGGCCGTATCGTATAAGCGGGGCTCATTAATGCGACGGGTTCAGACCTTGCATCTACTTAGTGCGCAAGAAGGGTAGAGAGAGAGAGATCAGGCAAAAAAAAAAATGGGTGGGGAAAAAAGACATGGAAAATAGCAATTTTCTCAATACTGTCGAGGATGAGGGAAGTCAGGCTACTGTACAGCTGGGACAATCACATTATAGCCTTATTAATTACTCCATAACATGCCATGTGGGCTTTGAGATGCTGCTTTTGACACTGAAAGGCCTGGCAGCTCGCCCACTTCCCAGTGGTCTGGTTTTCCTCAAAATGTTGCCACTAACACAAAGCAAATGTACCTGATGCTAACGGATATCCTTAATGACTCAATACTCCTAACTAAATGTGTTAATTTGATGATGTCCGTATAGCACAGTATCATAGTTTGTATAGCAGCATCACAGTGCACTTGCACAACTAATCTTTTCTACTGTTCATTCATAGCTATGTGGCCTACTCATATATGGATTGGTCATGTAAAGGGATTGGCCTAATTAAGCCAGTAAGCCATGTGGGTTCTGGGTGCTGCACCGTGCATTCACGTGTCCATCTATGTGAATACATTCATATACTGGACAAATAAAGTTAGGGATCACCCCAAATTTTGAATTTGAAATATTTGATAGTTTGTATTTTTTTCCATATCATATTTTAATATTGAAAAGTTGGGTGATCCCTAACTTTCTTTGTCCAGTATACATACTAGAAAGACTATCATATAATGTACGCTGCTGGGCCATGCATTCAAGGGTGCATATGTGAATGACTTTGAATTATTCACGATTTTTGCACGAGAATATATAAACTACCAAGTCTATATGGCCTGGTCTTATTTTCATATTTATATCTCGCCGAATCTTGTATCTAGCTCATGTAAGCAGCTTCAGTATTACAACCTCAATTCCGGAAGAATGAAGACAATGGGCCTTCACAAACAATAAATAGAAATATAAAACATAACATAACATGAATGGCGAGAACAGGCCGTTCAGCCCAACTACGCTCACCAGTTTCTTGATACTATTGTGAATATCTTCCTTCAGATACTCAATGACTCATGGTATCTAGCTTTAAGTCAAGCCTGCTCTTGAAAACCCGCTTTGGAATGATCTTTCTGTGTGAATTCTGTGAGCACTACTGCTGCCCCAGACCACGACAGACACTGACTTGAAAATGTGGCTGATAAGTCAGGATAGTCCTGATCTCATATAGCCCTGAGAACAAGACATTTAGTTCAAAAATAATTTGAAAAATGGACTCGTCAGACCTCAGCACCGTTTCCTCTTTGCATCAGCTCATTTCAGCCAAAGGAAGTATGTGGTGCCTGTGTATGGAGTTGGTAATTGGTTTCCTTTGCATAGTAGAATCTTACCTTGCATCTGATGATTCCATAACAAACTGGGCTCACTGACACAGGCTTTCTGAACTGTTAACAAGCTCACATCCACTACAGAAGCATTTGGGCGCTTCATGCAGTGCCGTCTGATGTCTTGAAGATCACGTGCATGTAATACTGGTGTTTGGCCTCGTCTTTAACACATAGGGAGTGCTCCAGTTTCTCAGAATCTTTTCATTTTACTGTCCATTACCCGTGGTGAAATCCTTTAATTCTGTGCACGTCCATAAGAGAGAATTCACACTTGAGGTATACCAGTTCTTGCTCATTTTATTTATTAAACCATGTCGAGTTCATTAGTAAATTCACACTAAACGTCACCATGGAGGCAGTCTGCTAAATTGTTGAATTGCTAGGTAATTAATCTTACATGAATAAAATATTGTGTCATTAGCCTCTGAGTTCATCTGCTGCTTTTTTAAGTCATTGCAATAGGTGGCTATGACATATGATTTAAATATAGCAAAGACTCCACTATAGTTATTGTACTGATCATACTTATCAAACACATCACTGTGTTAAGGGCAGTTTTTAAAGGGACACTTTACCCATTTTTAACATTGAATTCAATGTATTTATTACAAGGAGAACATAAGTAAAGGTCTCCCTTGTAATGTGAATCACATCAGGGTCACCAAACTTGAAAGGAGTAAAACTTCCCCTGTGAGCTGAATCATGCCAGAAAAAGACATCAAACAGAGGTAAGCAGGGTCATAAATACTGCAGAATGTCTTTAGCACACAGACAGAAATGACAAAGTCACCGAACTGTAAAGAGTAAGATTCCATTGTGGGAAAGAAGTAAACAAGATTATCTGACTATAAATGACAAGACTAATGCTGTCGGTGGACGACAGCAGTGTAAATCCCAGACACGGCAGCATTTTCTGTATTGTTGAAGTTCATAGTTTGGCCGAATGGATGGACAACAGGAAGAGGTGTAGGGCCTAGAAAATCAACAGGAGAACTGCTCTGGGCTCCAGGAATGTTCACAGCAAGTTCTCGTCATAGGGTGACCAATATTGATAACACCCCTGGTCAATGCACCAGAAAAATAACATTACATTACAGGTACTTAGCTGACGCTCTTATCCAGTGCAACGCACAAAAGTGCAAAAGTTCGGTACGAAAGTGCTGACCTCCAAGGAGGCTAGTAAAAGTGCTAATAGATCAAATGACATGAGTAACATTAAGTGCAATTTGTAAAAAGTTGAACGAACAGTACTCAACAGAAAGAAACCAGTAAAGTTAACAAAAGAACTAAACGACAACAATCAAGCATCATGGGCCGTGACGTGAGGAGAGTTACACTGAGGGCAGTGAAGTAGGGGAAACGTGGAGTCTGAAGAGGTGGGTTTTCAGGCTGCGTTTGAAGATGGTCAAGGACTCTGACGTTCTGACCCCGATTGGTAGATCATTCCACCAACGGGGAACCAGGACAGACATTAGTCTTCAGCGGTATGAGCAAAAATAATCACAAAAAGTGTGACACGATTGTGATTAAAACTGTTTGAGTTATCGCATCTGGGAATGTTAAATTGCCGCAGAGCCCCCACAATCAATAACTTCTTCCTCTAAGCACCAGGAATGTTGAAAGCAGATATGACATTCCCGTGAAAGGCATTCCCAAACGGTTTTTTGCTGTTCGTTATTATTTGCTGAGATTGTTATTTGTACCGCATGATATACACTAGTTACAAACGTTGACATTTTAGCCATCAGAAAGGTGCTTAATTTGATGTTGAAAACCCTGACCAGTAAACTTCATCCTCTCAGCGATGATGTCTTGGGAGGCAAACTCTTTAACAATCAGGCATAGACGTGGCTACTAAAACAGTGGGAGATTGAAACTCTACTTCAGACTCTAATCACGAGCATCCAATATTGACCTCTGGACTTGTTCCTTGCACACAGAGATTTCTCCAGATTTTTCTTTGAATCTTTTGATTATATTATGCACTCCAGATTCAAAGGCTTCACAATTCTACATTGAGACACATTTTTCTGAAATTGTTCCACAATTTTTAGACCCAGTTTTTTGCAGATTGGTGAATCTCCGTCCATCTTTACTTCTGAGAGACTCTGCCTCTCTACAATGCTCTTTTTCATGAGCAATCATGTTACCGACCTGTTGCCAGTTAACCCAATTGCAAAATGCTCCTCCAGCTGTTTTTAATTAGTACCACTTACTTTTCCAGCCTTTTATTGCCCCTCTCCCAACTTTTTTGAGATGTGTTGCTGCCATCAAATTCAAAATGAGCTAATATTTTTCATGAAATGGTAACATGTCTCCCTTTCAACATCTGATATGTTGTCTATGTTCTATTTTGAAAAAAATGGGGGTTTCTGAGATTTGCAAATCATTGCATTCTGTTTTCATTTACAATTTGCACAGCATCCCAACTTTTTTGGAATTGGGGTTGTGTGTATATATATATATATATATATATATATATATATATATATAAGAATATACTGCATAATGTTACATCCACAAATATCAGTAAAAAATTTTCTGGGCAAAATAGAAGCGTTATATTGACAGTGTTCAGAACTGCCATCGACTTCTTTGGGCTTGGAGTTATCTGCAATTTTCCATCTCAGAGAAAATGCCTACTGTGGTCAGAAGAAACAATATTTCATGCCTTTTTTGAAAGAAATGGACCACGTGCTCTCTGGAACAAAGAGAAAAGGCACAATCCAGACTGTTATCAGTGTCAAGTCCAAAAGCCTGCCGTGTTATGTTATGGTATGGGGTTGTGTCAGTGCTGAAGGCAAGCGTAACTCGCTTTGGAGCAACATATGCTGCCTTCAAGATTTCGAGCCCTATTTTGATGACAGAAATGCATTTGGCAGAGTCAAGTGCTTATGGTATCACAGATCAAAGTGGGGGGTCTTACTCAATTCCGGTAATTTCCTGGCAGGAGGCGACGGTGCAGCTGTGCTGTCTGTTATAAGGGTTGGACTATGATGAATTAATTACCTATGAGTGTGGTTGGTGTTTGGTTCCATCAAGGTCAATCAGATCAGCTGGTGTGATTCCCTTTGAAACCAGTGCAATAATGCCATAGCAAACTGGCAATTTAGTCAGGTGGAGAACAAGCACCTATCTTAATTTACCACCTCCTCCTCCAGTCCTCCGAGAACTGCGCTCCAATGTTGTAATGAGTGGAGGCATTTAGGAGGATAGAGGTCACTTCACCAGAACATGCATTTTGTACAAAAAGATGTGGGTGATTTAAACTGAATGTAAAATGGCACTCGTAGTGTTAAAACAAGGGCAAGACTGGTGTTAAGTATTTGTAATTTGCCCCATACAAAGAAAATATTCACAAGTTAAATAAAAACCTCTTGACCCTCCCGTTCTCAGAAAACCCTACCACTGTTTTGTAGGCATTATTTATTGTGCACATAATGAAAATGAAAATGGAAAAGAAACAAAAGGCGTTTATTGGCAGACAGCTCCGGTGGCTGCACTTTGCTCAGGTGTCTATTCTGCAGCTTCCAAACTATGCACTAATATGCTGGCTTCATAAATCAGTTGTGAGTTGGAAATGTTATGACCTCCTTTCGCTGGGCCAGCAACCTCTGAAGGGAAGGAAGTTGGCTTTTGAGGAAACGTTCATGAGGTGGAGCAGTGGTGCAGGCCTCTTCAGCACCTCAAGAAGCAGGGTCTCGATTTCGGTCTCCGTCTCACTCCCCTGGGACTACTTTTGACTCCTAAACCTCTCTGTATGAAGAGTAAACATCATGTGTAGTGAATCTACGGCATTCCTTGAATGCAATATTTTGTGAACTTAATATTTGCTAAAATATTGAGATCAAGCAAAAAGACACGAATAACACATGAAAGACAATAAATACGGTACCTGTCGTAACGTGCCTTTCGTGCAGAAACTATAGTCATACCGTAAAATAAATTCAATCAAACTTCCGTCATGTGCACACCTGAGGGTGTTACTGCTGCAGCAGAGCTGAAAACAGCAGACCGGCTCGGTTCCATCTGATGACTAATCTGGTCTTTCTGTTGTGACAGTAAAACAAAGATGTCTCTTTTGTTTGGCAGATAAACGTATAATTTACAGGTCACTCTAGCTTTCAGTGTCAATTACAAAACAAGGGCCAGTTTACACATGCAACCCTATTAATACATCATTCTGTTCCAACCATGCTGTCAGGCCTTTTCCCGCAACTTTTTATTGCCATGAACAGTTAATGTACAGGACAAATTGATCCCAGATTTGCTTTAATTTCCCTTTTGTACTGTTCATTCTGACTATTAAGTAATCCCAAGCAGTTTCAGTTATAAATTTATCCCATTCACTGCATTCTGCAGCCTGTTGCACCAGCAGTACGTAAATTCTACCTTAAGTTATTATACAAAGTCCACACTAAACCATACGTTGAAACTTGTTGGTTTGATACTAAAGCCGTGTCAACTGGCGGTTGCACCACGGAAACTTAAGGTTCATCTTAGCTACACTACCGTAACGTCCAAACTTTACAAAAAACTGTCAGAGAAAATGACGTTCTCACTTACAGTGGCCAATCAGCGAGAAGCACTATTTTAATAAAGCGTTTATTACTGTGTTGCTTCTTGTGCCCCCTATATTTGAGCATATTTTCTACGCAAGGGTAACGGCTAAGAAGAGATACTGTTACCAAACAATAGAAACATTAACAAGGAAAAGGGATTAGATTGAAAGGTATATAAACAAGGACAAAATATTATAATTAATCGGTAACTTAGCAAATAACCTTAAAAAGATAGTTCGTGTTTATTGAAGGGGTTTGTGGAAATCGCGAGTGTAAATCAAAGTCATCATAAATTTCTAAGGGGTGCAATCTATCATGGAGAATATGTTGCCGACGCAAAACCGACAGTATAATTCGCTCCTCATCACTCAAGTTATCCCACCTTTCAAACCGATGCGTCATGGCAACTGCTATTTTACGATGGAGTTTAAACCTACTAAGTGCTTGGTGTAAGATTTACGTTGTACCTTATGTCTACGTTGGAACTATTTCAGCTGGTGCAACCGTTAAAAAGTTAGTAGCGAGTAAACCATATCCTAAGTTAGAACTTACGTTCAAACTAGGCTACGATAGAACTTATGCATAGCTGGTGCAACCTAGTGCTGGTGTTTTTTTGTTCTTCCAGTTGATTCTTCAAGAATTGCTGCAATAAAGAAACCTGTCAGTTTTGTGGGTGTCTTTACGTATCAACTAACTTCCTGTGTCAATCTCTGACGCTACTGCAGCTGCCTCTCAACCCTGGCCCTCCACAAAGTCCCGTGTGTTGTATTTCTGGTCATGTCTTCCTCAAGCTCCCACACCATGTTATTGCTGGCCTTTTGCAGGGTAACAAATGGGTCGCGGTAAGACGGGGCTGCAAAGTACTTCTATTTTTTAACAGGCCTTGCTGCTGAACCAGTGTTCCTCTCCGTGTATTTTCTCCCCTCTTTGGGGTAAGTGTCCCTCAATCCTTTGCACTTTCTTTGGCTTGTCTCTTCAGCCAAAAAATATGTGAAAATATTAAGCATCTCAGAGGACAACTAGGAAAAGATTGAGTGTACACTACCAGTCAAAAGTTTTTGCACACCTTAAGATCTTGTCTTTGCCTTACATGTATGTTTACAACAAAGAAATCACTGGAACCCAATACTTGTTTATTACAAATAATAAATTTACAAGAAAAATCCAGAAGGAATCCAGCACAGGTGATTGAAATGATCAGCTCGCCATCAACCCCTGAAGCTGCTTGATAATGAGTAGATCATTTGAATCACCTGTGCTGGAGCAGGGAGAGATCTAACACCTGCAGGACAGGTGGTTCTCCAGGAGAGCTTTGAGAAGCACTGGATTAGACCATCGTTACTGATCTGCTTAAATATTGACAAAATGACTGATCCTGGTTTTTCTTAATTTGTTTTGTTATTTACATGGTTCATAGGTTGGGCTTCAGTTTTCCTACCTTTCTGCTATACAACCAATATGAGACAATTATACAAGAACAAAATATTTAAAAAATTGTAACAATTACAGACAATACTGGGGTGTGCAAAAACTTTTGACTGGTAGTGTAGATTAAAAGGACAGTTCATCCCAAAATCAAAAATACATACACAGCAAAAATCCCAGTGTTAATTCAACTCCAGTAGAGTTTATATGAGACCAACCCATCCATCTTGGACTCAAATGAACTCTATTGGAGTTGAATTAACACTGGGATTTTTGCTGTGTATTTTTCTTCTTGCCTGTTGTGCGATTTATCCAAATAGATTGTTTTGGTGCAGGTTGTCAAGTTTTGGAAATATTGAGACATTTGTCTTATCTCACGTAAGGGAACCTACATAAATTTTCTTTTTGTCTTTTGGTTCTCAAAACACTAAAAAAAAAGTGTTTGAAAAATTTCAAAGCAAAGTCTCTTTCCAGAAATTATGACCTGTTTACTCAAGATTCTATTGGGTTTAGGTCAAGGGACTTGGATGGCCATGGAACTACCTTTATTTATTCAAAGCAATTTTTTGTTGATTTTGATGTACACTTTAGATCATTTTCCTGTTGGAAGATCACATCATGGACAGTTAAACCTATCAGTCAATATCAGATTAGACAGAATCTGCAATCCCACGAATCCTAACAAGTTGTCTGGGGCCAATAGAAAAAACAGCACCACAACATCAAAGATCTACCACCACCACGGTGGAGATGAAGTTCTTTACGGAGTCTTTCTTTTTTCACTAAACTCCCATATTTATTGCCTAACCTCCATTCTATTTTGCTCTATAATTGTTTCATCTGTGGGTCCATTGGAGGACACTGAGCAAACCGTGGACACCATGGACGCTGAGGAGGACCATCAAGGGGGTGACCAGAGGGAGACGCGCAGCATTGCTCTCCAGGCTGAGTTAGCCGCCTGAATGTCCGTTCCTTGGCTCACGGCTGCACATTTGGCGGAACATGATTATTTGCAAACACCATTCACTCAACACACACACACTCTTGATACACAAACATGGCTACACACACTCTCTCTCTCTCTCTCTCTCTCTCTCTCTCTCTCTCTCTCAAGTGCTCTTTTTAAAACACTGCTTTGTTGACGTTGTTTATGTGCTTGATAAATGTTCTGTGCTCATTAAATTTTCTAAAAGTGATGTTTTCTGTTGTGTGTTCATTCATTAATTCAGTCCCCTTACGCATATTCCATTGTCAGCTCTGCTAGTTTTCTCAGAGCGGACCTGAACTAGGTTCTTTAATGGTGAAAGAGCAGCGTTATGGATCATCTTATGCACCAATCTTACACTGGCATACAGTATGAAGTTGTCAAAGTTTAGCATTTTATATTTTACAAATATTACAGTGATGATGTGATGGAGTTTTTTTTTTTTTTTTTTTTGTCCAGAACTTTTAAAGCCTGTTAGTAGACTGACCTAATTGGTTTTAGCTCAATCTTGTTAGCCTGAGACCAACAAGATATACTGTAGTAGGTAAAAATCATGGCATTCAGGTATGTTTTTGCAGCTTAAACAGACAGGGAATTTCTAATATGCCTGGAGTTAGCTATATTATATTTCAGTACATGACTCATCTTTTTATATGCTTTTTAATTATGAGTGATCGATTCAGAGAAACACCCAAGTATTTATACTCATCATCATTTGCCCATCTATATATATATATTTATTTTGGAGGTCAACTTGTCGTTGCGTATTCATGAAGTAGAATGTCATGGTATTCTGACATTTTAACGGTAGGTTGTTCAGCGTCTTTCCCATGTGCATATAAGACCGTGCCTTCAGCACACATTATGACCTCTACACCATTCAACACGGATGGGAGATCATTGATGTATGCTCTGAATAACAAAGGTCCTAAGACGGAACCTCGTGGCAGTGCCATGTCACAGGCTCTTCAGGATGAGGTTTCATCCTGTACCCGTACACACTGAGAGCAGTCAGATAAATAAGATTGGATCCAGTTTTGAACATTAATAAAAAGTTTGAATTTTGACAGTTTGGAGAGGAGCACTTTATGATGAACTGTGTCAAAAGCTTTAAGTAGGTCAAGACATATGGAACCCACCAGTCATTAAAGCCAGCCTTGATAAGGGTTATCAAGGCTGGCTTTAATGACTTCAGGAAAAGAGCAGCATGCAGTTTCAGTGAAATGGTTTGCTCTAAACCCAAATTGCATGGATGGAGTAGATTTTCTTTATTTAGATGAGCTACCAATTTTTTGGTAACAGCCTTTTCAATGACTTTTGAAATGGCAGGCAGTTTACTGATATGTTGATAACTGCTACTTTCCTGTCTGTCACCAGATTTGTATACAGGTGTTACAATAGCAATCTTCCCAGAGCAAATACACACATTCCTCCAGTGATCGGTTGATTATATGGGTGATGGGTGTAACATCTTTATTTTTTTTTTGAGAAAGATGGTATCATGATTGCAAATATCTTTCACTCTTGAATTGGATAAAGATGAAATAATTTTATTAAATGTTGCCTCATCTGAATATTTAAAATGCAGGGGCTATCAACAAAAATTCAACTGAGATTGGCTGACAAGACCCAAAGTAAGTGGGAAATCATATCTTTTTGTTAATAGAGGTGCAGTGCCCCTATAATCTAAGCTCCAGTGATAATACAATAGAGCATATCTATGTCCTCCATTCCAGTCAAAATGAAATGCTCGTCTTAAAATGAGTTGCCTCAGCATTTTGGACAATTGGGTGAAGTGGTCATCCATTCTGACTTGCAGATATGGCATCCAATCTTATCCGACAGCAGGGTCACGATAGTTGTCTGGCCATCACATCTACAGATTCATGAAAATCACAGGCAAGTTATCATTATCAACAATTTAAGGTCTTTATCTCCATGGTGGTTTCAAGCTTGTTTTCAGTGAATCTTTCAACTGCTAATTAGACCAGAACAGAGCACCACACATGGTCAATAGAAAATTGATTGATAAACTATTGATATTGGGTCCTCTGTTGGTGCATTTGAGTTGTGTCCCACATGAAGCATATCTGGAAAAACTAATGCGTTTGAAAATGCACAATGTTTGTGAATGTTTTCTTCCATTATTCCGGTTCTCTTTATCCACAATTTGTATTTTTTGATAAGCATATGTATGTGTATGAGAGGGGCCATAATTGTGTAGGAAACAATTGTAAACATTTTGTAGGCCTATTTAACAATGGCAATGATTATTCTTTATATTTGTTATATAGAACTTCTGTCAAAATAATAGGCTTTCAAAATTTTCTCACATTTTCTGTTCTTTTGCACTTAAATGGTGAAAAATACAGGTAATTGTGTCGTTATTAAATTCAGGATACACTGCCCTTTGCTATTTCTCTTCTACGCAAGCATGCCTTATCAACTGGTACATTAACCTCATGTTAGTTAATATGTCACTCCAAATATAAATTTTTGCATGGAGTCAAAAAAAATAATACTTGTGCCCCAAATGTGTAGAACTCATTGCATGAGGTTGACTTACTTATTGTTCCGCAATTGGATAAAAGAGACTCTGAAATCGAAATGGAGCACAATGATTATGCCTTGGTCAAAGTTACCAACCTGAATATTGTTATGAGAAGAAAACAACACAAATTTTTATTTACAATAAAGATTTGACACCTAGTTTACTAATCTCTGCATACAGTGCACTTAAATGTGTCCTGGTCAGAGGTGGCTTGTATGGCTGTAAAGGCTACTGTAGATACTTTGTTGACCGTGGCATATTGTGCCAGCTCTCTCAATGGTTGAGATACAGCAGGCAGCTCTTCAGCTGCCGTCATCAGCTCCTCAACCTTTCCAGCCATGTCTCCAGCCTCAAGGCAACTGGAGGAACAAGCAAAATGGACAAAAAGCGAATTGAGAAAAGGCCCTCGACTCTCCTGTATTAACTGTGTTATGTTCGTTCTCCTCTTGATCTTTTGTAAATCATGGTACATGTCCTCATGCAGGGCAATGACTTTTCTTTAATTCTGTCACCAAAATCTAAGTCCTAGGAAGAAGATATATACATGTTTATGGATCATAAAGCTGGTGTTGTGTTCTTTATGGCTTTAGGCTAGCCCAGGGTACAGAAAAATGCTCACATTAATGGTGAATAATTAACAACCTTTTAACTTACTGTGAGAAATACACTGCCTTCTGATGTACAAAGCATTCAGTGCAGTAATTTACCAAATAGTTTTGTAATTCACTTTACTGTACTTGTTGTCCCAGTACCCTCTAGAATTCTGTTGCCTGCAGGTCACATGGAATGACGGTTTCCTCAGTCCTCAGGTCTTGCTTGACTTTTTCTGTGATGGGACAGTTGCTTCAACTCAGCATCTATTGTACCACCATCTAGTGGGATTGCACCTCCTGCTGCTCTTCTTATATAAATGTTCTTCTTGAGAGAATGAGAGAGCAAGAGAGGATGAGAAAGAGAGAGAGAGAATTTGAATCGTGCATTTCATATGACTAGGCCTAAAAATACACAGAAATGCAAAAACAGTGTTAGATACGACAGCAAACAATGCCAAAACAGAACAGTACCCAGCCCTTTGTTATTTTAGGCAAGTAATAAAAGAGAGACTTCCATCGTCACATGTGCATAGCCCCCCCTCATAGTTCCAAACCTTTCTGAAACCCCCCATGTCTTGGATTGATTGGAAAAAGGCAAAATCATGTGTTAACCTTGTCTTCACTAACCCTTTAAAAACCTCTACCACATCTACTGTTTTGCAAGACTGTACCTTCTGTTTCCGACTAAGGGTACACTGCCATCTTTCCCTGTCCTACAACAAAATTTCGCAGTCTCCCTTCTTTCTTTTTCCCCTTAGCAAACGGAAAACAAAAAAACAAAAACATTTCTTGAAAACACCTCCTGCAAACAGGCAAATATTGTCTACAACAAAGGAAATAGTTTTTGAAGCCGTGCACAGTTCAAGGAGCAATGAAATACAGTCTCTCTCTGCTCACAGAAAGGGCAGTTATTGGTTTCAGCAGTGTTCAGAATGGATGCAAAGCCTTTAACAGCATACCATGTGGCATCCTCTTCTGCATGTCTCCAGTGGTTTTAGTCAATGGCAGCTAATAAAGTGCTTTCCAGACCAGTTTGACATCAGACTCTACCCCCAAATGCTCTCTCCATAGGGAGTCTGGTCTACCTTTAAGCTTTTCCTAATTTATCACTTTTACACAAGCCAAATAAACCTTTTTTCTCCAACCAAATGCAGCTACATTCCCTACAACCCCCCTAACCCTTACAGAGGATTCATACAATCTCTGGCTGAAGGATTTGGGGTAATATCTATTTCTGGAAAAGGGTCTGAGGATCTTGGTTCCAGCTTCCCATTGTAGTCCATGAAGGGTGCATAATCCTTCTCCTTCACTGCTTGTCTGAGTCACTGCAACAGCTGACACACTACACGTATTGAGAGATAATTCAATCACTTTGTTACAACAAAGACATTGTCCAGTGAAGCCCCCGCTGCATCTCTCAGCTGCTGCAAGGTTGTGATGTGCGCAGTTATCAATGCCTCTTTGAATCCCTGCACTGGCTCTGCAGTAATGTCCAATCGTGCACCATTCACTTGCGGTTCCTCTAGTAACCAGTACAATAAATTGCTTGCTTACTGCCCTTGTGGCTCTTACCACGCTCCATGCTCTCATCAGATTCATATAAAACAAGGACCGATAGCTCTGATGCAGCAGCTCCATTTCTGTCCAAAATAATTTTGACAGAATTTGCTCAAAAAAAAAAAAAAAAATCAACAATGAAGGCTTGAGCTCCTTCAAGCAACTCCGACAGTGGTTATTACACCATAAAACGATGCTGCCAAATTATTGAGCATCTGACCCATATTGGCCTGCATCGAGCAGAAAACAACTAGGGAGATTATTGAAACTTCTAAAACTGGGTTAAGAACTGACCAACGCATCATTAAAACCTGAGAAGGATAGCGGTGAACTATCATCTTCGAGGAAGAAATGTGCTCAGAAAGAAATCTTGAATGATTGTGATTGGAGATCACTTAAATGTTTGGTGAAATCAAATCGTAAAAAATCAGTGATTGAACTCAAGGCCATGTTTAACAGTGAAAGTAAGGGCATTTCTATATGCACAATGCAACGAGAGCTCTAAACAGGCCAGCCCAGGCTCTGAACTCTAAAAAGGACTAAACAGCTGTGTTGCCTTTTGAAACCACTAATTAGTGAGGCTGATCTGAAAAAAAGGCTTCAATTTACTAGGGAACATGACAACTGGACTCTGCAGCAATGGAGAAAGGTCACGTGGTCTGATGAGTCCTGATTTACCCTGCTCCAGAGTGATGGGCGCATCAGGGTGAGAAGAGAGGCGGATGAAGTGATGCACCCATCATGTCTATTGCCTACTGTCGAAGCCTGTGGGGGCATTGCTATGATCTGGGGTTGCTGCAGTTGTCAGGTCTGGGTTATCGATATGCACCCAAAAAAATGAGGTCAGCTGACTACCTGAATATACTGAATGACCAAGTTTTTCCATCAATGTATTTTTTCTTCCCTGTTGCCACGGGCATATTCCAAGATGATTCACTGGGCTCAACTTGTGAAAGAGAGGTTTAGGGAGCATGAGACATCATTTTCACACATGGATTGGCCACTGCAGAATCCAGACCTTAAACCCATTGACAGTCTTTGGGAAGTGCTGGAGCATTGATGATGGGAGAGACGGACTACAGCGTAAAAGTCTGACTCTCCCATTATCAGTACCAGATTTTGGCAAATAATTAACGCAACTCTGGACAGAAATGAATGTTGTGACATTGCATTACCTTACCGAAACGATGACACAGCGAATGCTTGCCGTAATCAAAGATATTGGCAGTCTAATGAAATATTAGAGTGTGTCTTTTTTTTTTTTGGCTGAGCAGTGCACATATAACACTGTGTAACAGAATAAACTGGTTAAATTCAAAACACAGTAGGTCAGTCAACAACTCCCAATTGAGTTTTTTTTTTGTCCATTATTGTCCTGCGCAACCAGTGCTCTGCACAGGCACTGACCATGATCATGTGATATGTATCCTGCTTCATAATTGGCTGATTCAATTTGCAAGGCTTGGCCATCATTGAACATGGGAAAAACTCAGTAGCATTAACTTGCTAGTTTTTTGCTTCATAAGAAATTCAGTACTAATAACTTGCTAGGTTTTGCCATAGCAAAATATAGGGAACCAGAGATTATTTTTAATGAATTTTAATATATGTGATGAGGCAAAGTCTAGTAAGTACAAAAATGGTCCTAACTCAGTTTCAACCAAAATCAGTCTGACTCGGTTCTTCCGTAACACTCGAGTTGAATCGTACCCAAGTAGCTAGCTATCTGAACCTCAACTGAAGTAACATGAGCTACTATTCTCTCTGTTAGCCACGTTAGCTATCAGTTTTGAACTGAACTAAAATCGCATCCAGTTTTATCAAGCTTTTCCACATTAAAGTTCGCAAACTGCAGATACCATAATCAGTCCTCAGGTAACATCAGCGTTACCATGAACATCAACATAAATTTTAATCATCATCCTAACCATCCATCCGTCCATTTCAGCTGTTTATTCAGGGCTAGGTTGCAGGGATAGTAGATTTAACAAAGTTTTCCCGGATATCCTTTGATGTTCCCAGGCAAGCCAGGAGATATAATTCCTCCAGTGAGTCCTGGGTCTGTGTTGAGGCCTCCTCAGAGTTGGACATGCCGGGAAATCCACTAAAGGGAGGCATCCAGGAGACATCCAGGCCATATGCCCAAACCACCTCACCTGACTCCTCTGCATACGGAGGAACAGCAGTTCTACTCTGAGCCTCTTCTGGATGATCAGTGGAGGTCGTGCTGATTAATGGACCTGTGGATGTCAGAAGGAGTGAGCCATGACAAACCGTCTCTCATAAATCTGGGCAGTGATGTATTAAAAATTCCCTGATGTTATTAGAAGCACAGCTGAGCACAATGTAATTTTTACAGGGAAATTCATGGATTTAGTCACTTTCTAATGAATATTGTAGGAGGTAATGAAGCTCAGTTTTCAAATACCTCTGAAAAGTTTTACTTGTGCGCCTAAAAACATGAGTGGTATGGGCAAATCTTGGGCGGCATTCTGGGGTAGAAAAACAACAATAAAAATGTTTTTTTTTAATTGGGCATTTCAGGAGTATTAAGTCAGTTTATAACCCTTTGCTTGAATCTAATGCCCTCAGAAGGGTCATTTTTGAAATGCCTGCAGGGGTCTGTGGAGGCAAGTAATAAAACAGACAGGACCAGCACAACTCATTACCGATAAAATTATTCTGTCTGACTCTCTAAGGTTTAGTCAAACCACCAATTTGTAGATTGAGCTCTGACTGGTGGATTGTGCATCACATGAGGCTTAGCATTGTCAAATGGTGGGAATATGTTGGCAGAATTAAGCCGCATCTGGCTCGAATCCTGAATTATGCTACTGGGCCAAATGTTCTTTATTTTCATTGAGTAAATTCACGTTTGATTATCAGTTAATGTGTTGTTGTAGTGTTTGCAATACAGGTGACAGTGAATGGACTTCTCAAATCAGACGTTTTTGATTTTAGCTGCATTTTCCAACATGTACAGACTTCTTTTGAATCCAGGTTGTACAACTTATGTTGAAAGATGATGATGTCACCTGACATCAGAGCCTATACACCTTTTTAATTAAACATCAAAGACATTAAGAAATAATTTATCATATGCTAAGGACAAAAATAGCCTTCCTGATGAAAGGGTCGTGCAGTTTTAATGAATTCTATCTAAATCCTGAGCTGAGGTTGAATAATTGTCACATTCCAAATTAAAGTTCCTGAACAATAGAGCCATATGTCACTCTTGCTTGTTACATAAAGGTTGTCCTGCTGATCATGCCATCATCTGTTAGCTAGGTCCTCCCAAGAGTATAAGCAGAAGTTGTCTTAAGGGATGTGGTGCCAATTCTGCTGTAGCATTGTGTCATTCAGTGCAAAGGAATCACGGGTTTGCATGTGAGTGTATTGTATCTGGGTTTGCATGTGAGTGTACTCATACAAGGCCATGATTACAGTGTGTACACGGCACAATAATGAATTGAGAGGCATGCACATTCCGAATTGGGGGGGATAAACTTTAAGAGTAATGAAAATGGATGTATTCTATGATGCAGGAAAAGATAGTGAAGCAGACAGCACTGAGCCACTACATAAAACCACTCACAGATGCAGCGAATAATGTTAATAATCTCATAACAACAGCACATGTCCAGGTCTGCAGACCGATCTAAGATGTTTAGCAAACAGTCGGTTCTCGTATTCAGCGTGTTGGATGTGGGAGAAATGGGAACTGAACAACTTTGACAATCGCCAAATCAATATGGCCGGATGAGTGGCATAGAGCATCTCTGATGGGGTAAGACTTCTGAGGTGCTCCCTGTCAGCAGATGTGAGTACCTACTGACAGTGGTCCAAGGAGGGACAAACCATGAATTGGCAACAGGGTTTTGGTCGCCCAAGGCTCATTGATGCACAAGGGCTTTGAAGGCTATCCCATCTGGTCCAAACCGACAGAAGAGCGACTGTGGCGTAAGTTGCTGGGAAATTCAATTATATTTACATTAGGAATTTATCACAACACACAGTGCATCATACCCTGCTGTGTATTGCACGTTTTAGCTTGCAGACCAGTCAACGTGCCCTAATGGGCACCCGAGCTTCAGAACCGGACCTTGGAGCAGAAGGTCGGCTTGTCCAGTGGGTCCCATTTTCTTTTTCATCATGTTCCCTGGCTGAGTACCTCTGCGCCATTTACCTGAGAAGAGACGGCATCAAGGTTGCACTGTGGGAAGAAGACAAGCTGGTGGAGGGAGCGTGATGTTCTCACGCTGCTGGGAAGTCCTGAGTTTGGGAATTCAAGTGAAGTCAGTTTGATGGAGCTGTTTTGGCAGCACAAGGGGGACCTTAGTTATATTAGGCAGGTGGTTTTAACCTTGTGGCTGGTCAGTGTATACTGAAACAGTTACAGCTGAAAACCATAACTGAATTGAGTGCACATTTTCTAAGAAGATGAGCTCATTCAGCAAGCTAATTACAACATAAATGATAACAACAAAAGCAGCAGTATGAGGTTCAAAGAACTGTCATTATCAGTGAATCATGCCATTGTTAGGCAGAAAAATCAAAAGCAACCCATCAGAAACACAAAAACAACACAGGATTGGGCCAAATCATCTATTTGGTGCATTATAAAACAAACAAAAAACAAACTCCAAAAGGCGTGGAAGACCCTGGATAGCAACTGTGCTGGATGCCAGAATAACTCTTTTCCTGGTGAAGAAAAACGCCTTCACAACAGTAGTGTCCAACAAGATGTGAACCATCCATAAGCCTCAGAAACAGGAAGATTTAGTTAGAATTAGGAAAAAAGCAGGTCTCTGCACTAAGCATTTTCAGTTCAAGCGAAAAAGTTTGTGTCCAGTGGAAAAAAAAGATTAAATTTACAGCTGTTGTGATGTATTGTCAGTTTATTAAATAGTAAAAGAATTTCCTTTAAATTTTCCTTTGTGTGTGTGTGTGTGTGTGTGTGTGTGTGTGTGTGTGTGTGTGTGTGAGAGAGAGAGACAGTGAAAGAGAGAGGGACTGGACAGAACATGGGACAAAAGCCCTACAAAACTACTTCACCAACAGCTTGGTGGGCCGCCGCTCCTTTTCAAATCGCTTTTTGCCTGTGGTCTGTTGTTCATTGCTGCCATTTTCACCTGTGTATGTCCAAAGGCTTGCTTCTGATGGGTAGTGTGTTAGCTTAGCATGAAGACTGGAAGTTTAAACCTCCGTCAAAGTGAAAAATAATCGTTACAGCAACTCCAAAGCTGTATAAATTTCTCAGTGTTTTATGCACGTTCAAAATACACATTTAGTGGAATTTAGGTTTTTTTTTAAAAAACGAGTCATTTTAAGAGAAGTTAGATGGTTGAAGCTATAACCGTTGAACGCATATAATCTTTCCGTGTAGCACAGTGACCCGCGCACTGGCAGTGATCTGCATAAACCCTCAGGTTTGAGTCGGTTTCCTCCAGGTACTCAAGTATTTTTTCACTGTCCAAAGGCATGCATCTTAGTCTAATTGGAGACACCAAAATGCCCATAAGTGAGTGAGTGAGTGAGACTGTTGAGTAGTCCTTGCGATGAATTAGCGAACTGTCCAGGGTCGGATCCAGCCCCCCAAAGCATGGGTTAGATAACGGATGAATCTCACAGTAATTTCATTTCATACAAAAAAGCAGAGAAAGCCATTTGATCATCTATCTTTATTGTAAGTTTTGAAAACACTTACCATACAATACATTCAGTGTAAAATAGAATGTCTTCAATATTGTAATCTGGAATATGTCACCATGATCCTCAGGAAAATGTTATGTTCAGGTGCACTGGAAGTTACCCACTTCTAGATCTGAAGTATACTTCTCGATATAGAATTTAATAGAGTGATAGTTGAGCTTAAAAAAAAAGAAAACGTGCAGACATTTTAACAAAAGATAAACAAAAAAAATTAACTAGAGATTTAAAGGAGATTAAATTAAGCCTAATTCCCATCTGCCAGTCGCACACCACAGTGACATATTTTCATGGCTCTAGCCCAGAGGGTCAGACAGCATTAGCTCTACTTCTGTGATTTATTAGAGACTGGACTCAATGTTTGATGTAATCTTTCGTTTATTTCATTTTTAAAATGTTCAAAAAGCCAAAATAATCTGTTTGTACAGTGACCTTGTGCAAGTACAGTGTTTTCTGAAAAGCAACAAGGGAAGTAAATTAATGAATTATGAGAATCATCTTGAGGTGAATGTTTCACTGAAAACTCTTGCACTGGTACTTGAGTCCAACCAGTATAAACTAAAAAGCTAACAGATAGCAGTAAAGATTGGTCTTTATAAACATTTTAAAACGATCTTGCTCATGCAGTCAACATGAACGCTGCAGTCAGATAATTAATGATTGTGCAATTACCCATTTGGTCGAAAGTATCCAATTGTCCACCATCACCCAGTAGTAACCGTGTTGAAAATTTGTTGACCAATGGCTGAAATTTATGCATAAGCAATAATTAGTTAAATGAATGGGGTAATGCTCTATCCTGCTAACACATGTAAAATGTAGAGAACATTGAAAACCAGCACCTCCCACTCAACAGTGATTTGGTTAAATGCAGTAAGTCGCAATTTATATGCGCTCAAACTGCCGGTACGTATGAACACGTTGTGTTTTACCGCACATGACAAATACATCACATTGAAATAAAACACATCCCATTTACCGCTTTTAATGAGGATAAACCGCAAGCAAAGTGCAAGAGAATCTCAAAAAAGTAAATAAAAATGATGAGCACTATATGGTCAATGGGAGCCCACTAGTGGCCATTACAATCTCTACAGCTGTAAGTAACACAAAAAGTGCTTTTTCTTCGCACCTCCAGATCCTCATAGACAGCCATCCTCGACGTAGCTTCAAAAATTCCCTTTTTTCCTCACAACCAAATTATGAATCCATTTACAATTTAATATATTTATTACCTCATTTCCTGAAAAATTGGGACAACATGTAAAATGTGAATAAAAATGGCAAGCATTATTTTGAAAATCACTTGTAACCCTATAAAATCTAGGAACCTATATATGGGTCCATAAAATGCAACTGCAGTATTCAAATCTGTGGAACTTCTGGCCTGTTTTAAATTTTAGTGGAGATTCTAAGGTTTCTGATGATCCCTAATATGTCCTGTTGAATTGCAGGGAAATGTGTATACAATGATGAAGAAGATATTGATATTTTCAATCCAGTGTGGCCAGAAAAACATGGTGTCTTGGATTGCTCACAATATACGTGCGATGTTGAACCTACTTATGGGAAAACTGAAGTCAGAGTTTAAGGGGTTAACCTGTATTCAATTGAAAAATGTGCTACAACAAAAATGTGTTTTAACTGATCGACTGTATTATCATTATTACTCACTTTTCCTTTTGTTAACAATCAGTAATCTTGGAACTGAGGACTTTAATTTTTGGAGTTAAAATCGAATTCATTCCCATCTCGACAAATATTGGACTTAAGTCTCTGAGTTCTCCGAGGTCTTTTTTACGCTCCATAATCTGAGAACACCATAGTATGGAGCAGCATGTACATGCAGTTCAAAAATACACAATTTTTCATGCAATGACTACATGTTAATAACACACTAACAGCACGTTTACAATATGAACATGTTGTTGACGTGTTGTCTATGTGTTGTTAACGTTTTGTTAACTTGTGATCTCAAATGCCAATTTCACGTAATTCTAAGCCGTTTGGCAAGTTTTAACGTGCCTGTGCCATTGGCCGCTGAGCACACTGGATAACCCATTTCTCTGAGCCTTGAGGTTGCTCACCGCAATTTAACATGCCATGTATCCTCTTGTTTCTTTATCATTTTACTCTTTTTTGTGTAGCAGTAATTGGACTGCAGTTTTATGACTTCTCTGCAAAACGCCTTGGTAATTAATGCAAGAGGTGAGCTTTTTCAAAACTTGCTTTTCAAAAACATAGTAAAGTTTACCATAGATCAGAATAGATAAAATTGCATTGCACTGATGTCCAGTGACAGCAAAATACATTACAAATTAGATTTTATGCTAGCCTTGTCACAGAATTTGCAAAAGGAATTAGTTAATAAACACAACATGCAAGGTACTTAAGGCCCCTCGGCCTTGCCATTATATCAAAAAGATTGCAATCAATATAACACATTCATATTTATATTTTAGTATATCTTTAATTCTCACGAGGAAGCACTTGAACTTTCTAGGTCGAGAGAAAGCATAGTCATTGTCAGTGCAAGGGACGACAGCTGCACTTTCCGTGGTAACATCCTCCTGACATCAACACCAAGTCGCTCACCGGCTCTCTCATACACCAACTGTTGCTTTTGGCTGCTTCCCCAGCTGTTCCTGGCAAACCCTGATGGAACAGCCCGCGTTTTACGACGTCTGAAGCCTTTCGAGATTGTAGAGACTTCCTCGTTATTAAAATAAAGACTGTTGACATGCAGTTTAGTCCATAAATACTTGGACCGAGACATAATTTTCATTGTTTTTGTTTTGTTCGCTACCAGGATGGATTTGAAAAGAAACATTCAAGACGTGCTTGAAGTGCAGACTTTTGACTTCAATTTTTTTTCCCCCCAAAAAATATTGCCTGACCCATGAAAAAATTGCACCCATTTTATGCATAGCCTGCTCAGTTTTAGGAGCTCAAAAGTAATTTGACAAACTGACATAATCAATATTTAAATTGTCATTCTCAATACTTGGTGGCAAACCCTTTGCAGTCAATGACTGTGTGAAGACTGGAAACCTTAGACATCACCAGACACTGGGTTTCTTCCTTGTGATGCTCTGACCAGCTTTAACTGCAGCTGTTTTCTGTTCCTGCCTCGTTACTGGGCTGTTTTGCCTTCAGCAAGTGACATGCATGCTCAGCTGGACTCCGGTCAGATCATTGACTTGTCTATGGTAGAATATTCCACTAATTTGCCATAAAAAATCTAGGGCTGTTTTTTTCAGGATGCTCTCAAGTCTATGTCCATCTGCATTTTGAAGCATTTTCCCATTCGTTCTGATGCACATGGCCAGAGCATGTACAACGTAATATAGCCCCATACAATTTAGAATTCATCCACAAGCTTTTGTCAACAGTTTCATCACCAGTAGATACAAGGGAAGCAGCTCAATTAGTATCCACACATGCCTGTACATAACCACTGTTCTCAGATGAGGTGGTATGCATCAGATCATGAGCAGTTCCTTCCCCTCTCTATATCCTCCTTCTTTTTGGCGAGTGTTCCTGTTTTTGAGTCCTATCAATAGTTTATGTGTTAACCCTGTCAGCGCCGTGGGCAACTATAGTTGCCCAATGGTGTAAGATATCAAAAACAGATGCTGTTGAAAACCTATCATGTGGCAACTTGTTTAAAAGAGCTCCCGCAGGGGAGCTCTTTTAAACAAGTTGACACATGATAGGTTTTCAACAGCTCAGGATAACTACATTTTTAATGCCTTAAATTTATTCGGCGCTCAAAGGGTTAAAATCAACCCTCTATATTTATTCTGGTGAAGTCTTCTATGGATTGCTGACTGTGGCACTGGTATGCCTACCCCCAAGAGAAGGTTCTTGATCTGGTCGATTGTTGAGAAGGGTTTTTTTGAACTAGGTTAAGAATTCTTAAGTCGTCTATCACAACTGTCATCTGTGGTCTTTCTGGCTTTTTTCTACTACTGAGCCCACCAATGCTTTTTTAAGGAATATACCACGAAGCTCAGTTGGTCTCACCTAATGGTTTCTCTTTTCTCTGATGGGTTTGTTTTGATTTTTCAATGGAGAAATGGCTTGCTTTACAGATACTGACAGGTCTTTGGATTTCATATAGAGAGTTAACAGCAACAGATGTGCCTCTTGAAATCAACTGCCTAACTGTAATGTGTTCACTTTCATATGAATTTATCAGGGAGTAAAACACATCTGGCCATGGAACAGCTGAGCATCTGATTGTCCAAATACTTTTAGTCCCTAAAATAGAGGATTTTTTAAGGAAATGCTGTAATTCCTATACCATCCACCCAATTTCGGATGCATTTTACCCTCAAATTGAAGATTAAATTATGATCGCAAACGTTTCTAAAATCGATGTCTAGTTAATTCCAGTTCACTGAATCTAAACACACACAGGACCACAAATTTAATCATGGTTCAGATTAGTTGTCCTCTACATACACGGTTAAAGGTGGACGATACTGTGTTAGTGAGAGAGTAAATGGCAGGTTCGCAAGACTGGCAGGGTGTGCCTGAAGCTAGCACCTTAGTGATTTGGGACAACACTACTCTGAAAACAATATGAGATAAAAACCAGTAACCATTCAATGAAAATACAGTTTCGACAAGAGGAAATACTTCACTCAAAAAATGCTGCGCTAGATGGAAGTTTGGGTCGGTCTTGCTGCTGCTGAAGTCGAGGGTGCACTCATGAAGCTTGCTTGGGGATGCCCGTAGAGATTCTGCCTTGCTAGTGTGGACCATGCTGCCTGTAGAGGCTGGGTCTGTGCTGTGATTTTCTTCTCAACTTGTTGATTTCTTTCCTTTTGGCAATTCTGCGGATTTGTCGTGGGCCACAATCAGATGTGCAGGTTGCAAGAAGTTAGATAGCAACAGCAAGCTAGTGCCCTAGCTTATGTCGCAGGATAACTACGTGTGAACTTTTTCAACAAAACAGATCCTGCAGTTTAAATAGCTGAAAAATGCATGGTTGGAAACCTCGGTGTTGGTTGATGATACCCTTGAGAGAAACTCTTTCCATATTCCTTTCTTTTTTCAGGTCTTTGATCACTTGGCCAGTAAACAAAAGCCGTTACAAGGACGTCCAGTTTAAAATCTGATCATGACTGTACAGTTAGTCTGAGAATCGGACACAGCAGTATTGTTTAGGTGCTTGTCCATAAGCACCATGAAGCGCCATCCAATGAGATCTGAAGTATTTAGCAGAATCTGAGCTCATACTAAAGCCAAATACAGCCAGTAAAAATGAGAATTCATTCTGCTGCTTTTGGCAGCCTCTCTAGAATCAGCAAATACAAAGGAACCAGATCTATTTGCTGCAAACATGCCCACACCATAGCAATACCTCCACCATGCTCCACCATTCAGAGGTTATAGTTTTGATCATGAAGTTCCTTCTCCTTTCCACACTATTCTCTTCAATGTCTCATCTGTCATACTTTCCAAAACAAATTTTTAGATGCATTTTCTACAAACTCAAGCCTGATCTTCCTGTTTTTCATAATTACCAATGGTTTCCTTCCACATTTACCCTGGAGATGTCTTCTCTTGATTGTTGACTTTGACACAGATACGCCTACCTCCTTAAGGGCGCACTTACGGTTCTGAAGGGATTTTTATTCACCAGGAAAAAGAATTTTGTCGTCCACCAGTCTTTATCTGTAGTCATGTGGGCCTCTTGCAGTGTGTTTTTCTTTTAAAGAATGTTTCAAGTAGTTAATTTGGCTGCACTAAATGCTTTCTATTTTAAAATACCGGAAACATGGCACTCGATTACACAAATATTCTGTTCCAGCATGATGATATCAAGGGCGAAAATTAGGTGTAAACAGCATAACTCAATGGATACATCCTGCCTTATGTCAACACTGCAGGTATTTTTGGTGGTGAGATGGTGTGGGATGTTCTTGGTACACATTCCTCTCCGGAATACCGACTGAACACAGTATAAATACAACAGCATTCTCAAACATTGTCTGCCAATGCAAATTATTAATTCTGCTGCTGGTACTATTGCTAAAAATAACAGTAAAAAATTACAGTAAACTGCAACAACAGTGATAACACCGGTCATTGATACAAAGTGGCATTCACTTCATTAGTTGCATTCCCATGAGACATAAATTTACATTATATTTTTTCATTTTATTCAGATTTATTCAGTACATTTTATTTAATGGTTTATTTATTTTGTTTATTTAATAATAATAAGACAGATAGGCACACTTTCAAGAGTTGCGCATTTTCATTAATCCAACTTTAAAAGAACAAGGCACTTTGGATGAATCCAACCCAAAGGGTCCTCTCTGTGCCATTTGAAGACAAAAGTGTCCATATCAGCAGAACTGCTGTATATAAAAATAGACCCTTGAAATTAAGTGACATATCCCAAGAATTTTCACTCGATCATAACTGTAATACAAGGAACAACCATTAAAAGAGAGAATAGATAAGTTAACATCTCAATATCAAGATCTACAACTAAATAAAATTATTCCTTTAAAAAATGCAAAATAAAAGAAACAATTCAAACCACTGTGCTGAGTTTGTATTCACATTGGAAATGTTAAATCGATCTTTGTAATTTGCTTTCTGCCGACATGCACATTTTAGGTAAGATAAATCTTTCAAGTACCAAAAAAGATTAATATTTAATCTCAAATTGTACATTTGAAGACATTTGAGTGCAATCTTCTTGTAATTGACACAGTTTACAAAGTGAGGACAAATCTGAAAAAAAAAAAAACCCTAAATTTTTGTATTTTTGCTAGTGTGCCGGCAAATAAATGAAAGTAAAACTAATACAGTTGACACAATACCTTTCTATTACAAGGTATATTTGCTTCAGTAAATCCAAATAAAACAAACTGAGAAGTTAAAAAAGGTCAGTGATTGTCCTCACTTCTCAGCAGAGTAATCTTTACTCACATTATTGATTAACATAGTTATTTATTATTTTCATTTCATCAGCCAAAAAACTTAACTACAGGGCAACTTAGTGGTCAGAAATACCCCAATTTGATAAAACTGAGTAAAATTCTATGCGAAAGTGCATTGCTGATGGTGCAGTCAATGCTGCTCAAGTGTGGTCAACACCGTTAACTTGCTTTTCTCCTTGTGGACTGTACTTTCTCAGCTGTTCGAGAAAACCTGGGTTTGGGCACGTAGCTGGCCTTGCCAGTTTTACGGCAGCAAACGCGTCATCAAAAGCCAGCCCATCCTTCGACATCAGGTATCCGATGACCACCGCGGCGGAGCGAGAAGTTCCAGTGTTACAGTGAACCAGCACTACTCCTTTCTGAAGGGCAGGAAAGACAAAAAGTTCACTAAGGTACAGTCCCTTCCACTAATATTGGCAGTCTAGGTAAACATTAGCAAAAAAGTCTATGGAAAATGTGGTCACAGTTAATCCTTCCAATGTTTTATTCACTATATTCACCATAGCCTTGTGCTATTTAAACACTCCGGATTTATTGATTTATAAATTTGGCTTCTCCAATCCCACCAAATCCGTAAAGCTACATATAAAACCTACAATCTGTAATATAAATGCCCTCAGAGGAAATCAGACGTGTGTGGTCTCTCTGTGTGTGTTTATAGAGCCTCTTTGGCTTTGAAGCCCCTGATTGGCTAAAATCTGCCAGCTCCCAGTAAAGGCCCTGATCTACTGACAGGTGTGCCAACTTAAAGTTCGTGGACAGTGCGTATGATAGAAACATTATGATTGGCGAAGTCCTGGGATACGGCCCAGATTTTCTGACAGCATGGACTTATTTGCAAGGGCTGCACAATACTTTGAATATGTTTGCGTATTCCCACCCGGATACACCAAAATTCAGTATATTTTACAACACCCACGATGGTGCATTTACACTGGCACGGTGCGTCAGCTGATGCCCACGCCTCCCATTCAAGCTCCATGGAGAGCAGCAAGAGCGTCCGAAGCAGGGGTGTAATGCATAGTAGTCGCGGTGCGTTGAAAAAGTTGGGAGAGTTCAGGTTTATGGAAATGAATCAGGCAAACGTGAGGCGAATATCCAACAAAGTGATTAGAGGCCGTGTGGACGCCCTCATCAAGGCCACAAACCTTACGAAATATTGGTTCCGCTTATTGCGAGTTCCATTTAAAAATATGGAGACGCTAATTATTGCCATTTCATATTTTCCCGTTTTACTAGAGGGATCACTGCCAAATAGTGTGGAAAATGACAAAAGAAACAGCATGAGGAGGAATGTTGACATGACAGAGCATGTTGGTGTCCCAGGTAGGTTTACCGTTTTAGCTCAAAATGAAATAAAATCCTGTAATATGCTGCTCAATGCTGCCTGGGGAGGGCTGCATAAATGCGTTTTTATACGGTGAGATATGCCCTGCGTAGGAAGACTATAATCGTTTGTAAGTATTGAAGATGCATCTCAATTTACAAGTTAGCTAGCTAGTTAACCATTTTTGGCTGGCTTGCAAGATTCGTTAATGGGTCTCTTAGCTAAATTAACAATGAAAATTAATGGTAAAAAATCTCTTTGCGCTGAACATAGCATAGCTGCTAACAGTACATTATGCTATGTTCTGATGAAAGAGATTTTTACCATTAATTTCCATTGCTTCCTGACTTACCTTGACCTGTTATAGGATCTTGCTAAACTAGCTTGTTAGATAGCTAGCGCACTGGCCGTACTTATCAGCAAAAGCATCAATGTAAACAGTACATGACACTATGTTCAGAGTAAATACAATCCTACTGTCAATTTTTGTTGGACTTCTATGTTCAGTTGTACTGGGACCTAGCAACTTCTGCCTGCGTAATGTTAACGGCTTCAACGGTCACATTCCATCGCTGAAGAAATCCTGGAAATAAGCCTGCAGGTGACAACTTCTGTGGAGAGTTGCTGTCAATCACATCTGTCAATCGTGACTTTACATCCCCTCTTTGTAGTGTCAAATAACTAAAGAATACCAAAGTTACTGGGGAAAAAAATTAAAACTTGAACATTCATCAGCTTGGAAGAAACTACTTGTACTTAAAATGACAGAAACCATCTTAGGAAAAAAATGATCTAACCCATTCTTTAATGGGACCCGCCCGGATGACGTCACGAAAAACTTGAATAATCGTCACGTGATGTGGATGTCTGGCAAGCATCGGGCATCTGCCGTAGAGACCCATTGAAAATGAGACGCACTAAACTGCTTGTTATTCATTTTTTCTCCATGGAATGAAGCAGAAATATGTGCTCAAAGGTAGTTTAAAAATAGAATTACTCCTCCCGAGGCATATATTGATGAATGTTAACTGATTACACTAAATGTATGGGCGAATGACGAGCGGTAAATTTAGTCACACTCCTCCCTTTCTCCCCCATCCCGGGCTGTGACTTACGCCCAGGTAACCTGGTTACCCTGCTGCCTTCTGATACTTATGTAGACCCACCAGCAGCAATAGGTGTACAAAACTCCTTTAGTAGTCTTCACAAGCTTTGTTCCCTTACCTAGCATTATTCTTGAACATCAACATATTTTACTTACACTGCGAGGTTTGAAATAAGCGGTATCGCATCACATTTAAGATCTAAAAATGCCTACTTTCGAACCAAAATGAACAATACGGACAAATGAATCGCAGCCACTGCGAAAGAAAAGCCTAACAACATAGGTGGAATAACTTCAAATTCTAGCATAGAATCATATAAATAGTGTATTATCAAGTAGGTTAACGAACTGTTACCAAGCTAGCTTGCCTTTACAAAACTATCACAGGGGTCACAAATTAGAGTATTAATACGAAGTCTCCCCCGTTATCCTGCCGTGATTCGAGCATTGAACACGTTGCTTTTGCATTTCTGTAGCTGGCTAAGCGCAAACGTCGCGGTTTTTGTTATCTGGACTACCCCTTATCTGTGTTTCCCCGTTAGCTGTCGATGGTGAAGTGAATTTTTTCAGAGCCATTGTTGCCATTGCTCGGTCTGCTCTGCCAAGCCAGGGATGCGTTTCTTGAAAGAACAGGTGCGAACTTACATAGTTGGAGCCACTGACAGTGAATGGACGAACTATGTAAGTTGCAAGCGTAGTTAAAAAACTATGCTTTTAGGAAACGCACCCCAGGTCCCCATTGTCAACATAAGTTAGATCTAAAATAAAAGTTGATAAAATCACCTAAACACCTACTTTTTCTAATGGGCACATTGCCTCCTGTTGTACGCTTGCCCTACTTCCGAGTTCGAAGAATGACGTTCACCTTATGTACAGGCTATTTTTAGATATCAGGCGGGTCCCCATTTTTTTCTGTGGTCCTTGTCCCATCCACTAACATGGTGGGGGTGGACTTATGACCTCTACTACAGGCAGCCATTAGGGGGCAATCAAGATATTTTGGCCTCACTTTTGGGGAGCTATAAGGTTGTCTATCTTTATATATATATATATATATATATATATATATAGTCAATAATTTGAACTAATCACTTATTGGTTTGAATTCATTCCATCTTGATTTTGTGAAACAGTGACCGCCTTAGTCAGCTCCTTGCTATGATGTGTAGGATAACTGCTCACAGACATTTGTTTTGAAAGAGCAATGACGAATCGCTCACTCAGTCACTCACTCACGGACTTTTGCGTTCATCAAGCAGGCCCCCTGGTTTGCTTTGGTTAACCCAAATAAAATTGCCTGGTTCTTGAAGCTCCTTCATGGGCAAATATTATGGAAATGTGATAAAAATTCAAAATAAACACTTAAGATGTTTTTTCTTTGACAGGTGTCTTTGCCAGTTATGTGAAATTATTGCCGCCAAGTGCTACTTGCTTACCAGCAATCAAACCATTTTCAATCAAATTCGCTGATACCACCAATGTTACAAAAGTAGCTATGAGTACCATATGCAGCCGTGTTCATTTTTTACAATCAATGTAATGTTAGCTGTTTTCAGAAATGTGAATGCGACATCAAGTAGTTTGATTTGGTTTGAGATTACAACTAATGATGTTCTGCTCCTGCCTAAAACACACTCAGGGTTTGCCATGTTTCTTCTTCCACATGCTGTGCTTTGATTTTATGTTCACCACAATGACCACAAAAATTATCTGCCATAAATCTGAGGTGACAAGCAAGCCAAATTCCCTGAGTTAGCCATATCCTCAAATATCCCGACTAACTGTCAGAGCAATAATTAAGAAGTTTAATGCATATAGCAAGAGGACACGTCCAGTAAGTGACCTTTGGTTGGACATTCAAGGCCACTCAAGGTCAAAGGTCACAATATCAAATGAAAGCCCTGACATGACTATCAATACTATTTATATCAATATCTCCAATCGTTTCCATGTTATAGCCCATTGAAATGTGCGCAATATTGACTTTATGGGAGAATTCAAAATGTAAAAAATTCAATGAAAAAAATTCTAAAATCAATATTTTCTAATTCTTTGGACAAATTGTGGAGACCTTATCTCAGGGATGCTCCAGAACAAATATCAAGTCATTCTGGCTGACGGTTTCAGAGAAGAAGTTACTTTAAAAATCGCTAACGCTAACGATGATAGGACGGAAGCCGTACACTATATCATACCAACAGTCCATTGGCCCCTTCGCCCAAAAAAAAAAAAAAAAACTCTTCCCCAAAAAGTTTGCCGAATGGTACCAGTATTTTCAACGGAACTGGGTTCTGTGGTGAGATAAGACAAAGTTGAACTCTTAGGCAATAAATAACAGATGCGTGTTCAGAGTAAATATAAAGATAGCCATTCCATAAAGAACCCAATCTTCACTGTGAGTGTCTTTGATGTTGTGGGGCTGTTTTTTTTCCAATGGCCCTGGACAGTCTATAAGGATTCATGGCATCATGAATTCCATTGAGTATCGACAAACTAAATGAGAGCCCGACTGCCTCCGCCAGAGAGTAAAAACTGAGCTGTGGTTGGATATTACAACAGGAAAATCTTACAAAACATAAAGGCATTCATCAAAATCAACATAAATTGGCTTGTTGACCACACAATCAAGGTTTTGCCATGGCCATCCCATTCCCCTGACCATAATCCAAAAGAAAGAGGATGAACAATAAATGCATTAATTCATATTTGTTTCATATTTACCAAGAGCGCCAACATTAGTGGAGGACACTATATTCCTGAACATTCACTTCATAATCCAAATGTGTTACACACAAAACAAATCTGCAGAACAGCGACAACTGTATCTGCTGAAAGCCAAAGGCAGAAAAAAACTACGCATAGCTCTATCTGAACGGCAGCAAGTAATAACGAGATCCCATCATAAACCAGTGCCAAAAAAGGTTTTGACCTGCACGCCATACATGAGGTGAAAGGACGGTCTCATTTGTCATCGAGATTTACAATTGCGGGCTCAGACTCCGTATATCAATGGTTGCACGGGAAATTAAGACAATGACAGATTGTACGCTACATACTCGTTTTACAGCAGAACGGAAACTTATTTCAAATAGGTATTGTAACGATGAACCCCTCTGTATTTGCATCATGAGGCAGTGTCAGGTTGTGAGTAGCTCAGTGGTTTGGTAAGGAGGCTGTATGACAAACAATGGCCAGTAGTGATATGATCTTTCTACAACGCAATAAATAATTAATTGCGAAAACTCACCATTAATTATTTACCGCGGCATGCCGATACCTGGAACAAGGGATGCTGTGCATCAGTTGACTGCGTATCAGATGAGCAAGGCACTAAAACTGAACACTCAGGAAATTGCTAGGACTCGGAAACTGACTTATTCTGATGAACGCTTTAATTGAGCCATGTCCCGAAACACGTGGATAGGAGATGAACGTTTCTATTGTTTTATAACGGATATTAACACCGTAATACTGTCCACTGAAACAACCGAGAGCGCTTATGAGAAGCGAAAATGAATTCGACCTTATTCACGGCAAGAACCAGGCTTCGAGCTCAAACTGTGCGCGCAACTCTGTGCAAGGCTGGGGCGTGATACAGAATGTGATTCATAATCGTAAACTTTACCTCTGACTTGGCTTGTTCAATAAACTGGAAGCACTCTTGGAAATATGAGGTGATGACGGTGTCCGGAAGATCCAGAATACTCAATGTTTTATAGATAAATAGGTCTGGATAGGCGTTCTCGACACCGTATGCCACGTTCAATATATGAGAGACCTAGAGGAAAGAAACGCTTGGTTTGAGAAAGAGTTCGAGGAATAGATACATTTTACTTGAATTATGCAAGTTAGTTAATTACCTTATATTTTCTCAATGTCCTAAAGTCTTGGGCAGCATCTTGCGAAGCTAAAACACGAAATACAATTCTAAGTGCCACAGGAAAATCGAAGTGACAAGATGTGTTTGTGATACATGAAGAAAAATTGCTTGCTTTTCTGGTTTTTAAAAGTGTTAATGTAACTAGTTCTTGCAATCCACAGACCAGAAAAAGGCAACTTATTGGTTTTGATTTGCATCTTGTCATTAGATTAGACGTCCACATTACTTTTCTCTTAGTTTCATGCAAGACGTGGTCTCATACACCGATATAAATATTTAAAATAAATTTAAAAAAAAAAAAAACAATAAGTGAAACCATTAGTAGGGTACAAAATATAGCCTGCTGTATATGGGTTTCAAGTCACATTTGTGCAAGAAAGTGTTACAAAGTATTTACACCACTCATCCTCACCAAGCAGCAGATATGGCTCAATAACGCCAACTTGGAGATCCCAACTGTTGTCTTGGACATATCCACAGGCAGTCCCGGACGGTGCGGTGTCTTCAACTACATGCACGGTGGAACCTTTCCATGTCTCTATGATCCTCCTCCCACTTAATGTTGTCACCCGGGTGCATTGCTTTCTCAAGTTAGTCTTGGAAAACGCTTTAATTTCCTGCGCGAGCGAATGCATCACATGTGAATATAACAGTCCAAAGTAGAAAAGCAGGTAAGATCCTCGAAGGTGAAACTTCGCCCCCGCAGGTAGCAGATGTTGCTATTCTGTAACTACCCCCACCGGTGTGAGACCAAGGGTGCTCTTCATTATGGTAACGTGTCTCCTCGCTTCCTTCACTCGCATCTCTTCGTCGAGGTTTAGCTCCTCCCTGCGGGAATCCTGTCATTTTCATTTTGACCCCGTAAGAACATGGAGATATGTAAATGTTAATGCAAGCGCCGTTTCCCTTATTGCGTTTGAATATTGTCCAACGCACTATCAAAGAGCTTTATTATTTTCATAGTAATATGGTGGAATTCCCATAGGTGTATGTGAAAATGAAATTGCTAATTGAATTACAGCATTTTCATTTTTCTTCTCAAATAACATACATATGCGGAAAATTATAAAACTAGCATGGAATTACATTGTCATTTTCAAATTTACATCATCATTTTAATATAATCCCCTGCAGTCCTCCATATACTGAAAACAGCTGCATGCTCATTGGAATTACTCATGCAGAGTTTAAAGGACAGAGCTCAAGCGAAATGGAGTGTTTGACGTTGTTTTGTGATAAAATGTGTTACAACTGAGAAGTGCCCTTTGTGCCGATCAGTGGCAGCTGCTCGGCTGAAATTAGCGGGGGCAACAAAAAAAAAAAAAAAAGAGAAAAATTCCTCTTAGCTAATAAGTAGTCTTCACTTGTATTCAATCATTTTCGATAGGTTTTGCAATTATTAGAATAATCCATCGGTAGTTGTACACACTGCCTCTTTCTCACTATTCAATTGCTGCAGCATTGCAATAAGTTAAAACAAGAGAATGTAACAGGAAATTTCAAGGTGAATACTAGCTGTTTAAAGGCTGGAGCTAAACTGGACTGCTGGCTTGAATGTCAATAGTTTTAAAGGGAATCAAAAGTCGAATAATACCTATGATGTATGTAAAGAAGTGTTGGAAAGATGGAAAAGGGATGAAGGCTTCAAAAGATGCTCTGCATTTCAAGCTAAACAACATTGCTATTGGTGGTTCCTAGGGTGTTTCTGGGTGGTTGCAAAGGTATTTCTTCATGGATGGTTCCAAGGGTGGTAGTTATTGGGGTGTTTCTGGGTGGTTGCAAGTGTCTAAGCATGGTTGTTATGGTGTCTATGGGTGGATGATAGGGTGTTTCTAAGTGGTTACTTTGGTGTCTCTGGGTGTTTGCTAGGTTATTTCTGAGTGGTTGTGTTTCTCGGTGGTTGTAGGGTGTGCCGGTGGTTGCTAAGATGTTTCTGAATAGTTGCAAGGGTTTACAGGGTGGTTACTGGAGTGTTTCTAGGTGATTGCTAGGGTAGACAGGGTGGTTACTAGTTGCAGTAGTGCTTCTGGGTGGTTGCTGGGTGTTTCTAAATAGTTTCTAGGATTTACAGAGTGGTTGATAGGGTGTTTTAGGTGGCTGCTAGGGAATTTCTAAATGTTTGCTTGTTTGTACGGGGTGTTTTCGAGAGCATTTTTACTTGGTTGCTAAGAAGTTTCGTGATGATTGCTTAAGTGTAGTAGTTGGTTCCTAGTGTGTTTCTGGGGGTTGCTTGGGTGAAAAGGGTGGTTGCAAATTGCTCTGGTGTTTCTGGGGGATTGCAAGGGTGTTTCTAAAGGGTTGCTAGGGTGTAGAGGGTGGTTGGTTGGGTGTTTCTAGGTGGTTGCTAAGGTGCTGGAGTTTGAGAGTGCATACAGTCCAGTGTGCCCTGTGCCCCCAGATTGCCTTCCTGGTACTGACCTTGGATCCGTCTCTGACCATAGCTTGTCTTTTTCCGTTGATCCCGTTCACCCCCTGCATGACTCAGACTGTTTCTTACTACTCTATTGCCCTGAGCCGTTTTGTTTTTATTTTCAGTTTGTACCAATGGGAACTAAATATTCATTACTAGTGTGTTCAAGCGGCTTATCTGTGGATCTGCACCTGGTTCCTTCTCTGCTGCTCATAACAATAAAAACATTGGCAATACAGTATAATATGAACGTCTTCTGTGCATCCAAAGCTATTATTGACAGTGTGGCTCAATAGGTTGAATAATCCTTAAACATATAGGAATAGTGCAATTTAGAAAATTAAGACCTTGTCAATATTCTGTATTCTGTGATTGCGATTGTGGTTCAAACAAATACCAGCATACACAGGGCATCCCCCAGGACGGACATAGAGAACCACAGGGCTGAAAGAGTGAATTCATTCAATTCAGGGGAAACGCAACATTGCCACTGTTTTTGTTCCACCTCATTTCACTTCAACCTCAGTGGTCCTTGTAAAACACATGAAAAATTTGGATTTCCTGAACAGGATAACTTGACTGCAGTGGACAGCTTTAGTGAAAGAAGACCATTCAAGCAGAGTTGGTAACGTTATTGGTAAATATAGGGGTGCCTGACAAATGAGGGTTGGGGTGTGAACATGTGAGAAAACTATGGTGTCTGACAAATAGGAGCGAGGGGGGGCATGTTCATCTAAGGAAATAGTGTTACCTGACAAATAGGATTAATAAAGGTGAGGAAGTTACCTGATGTATATGGGTACTTAACGAATAGGGGTGAGGACATTACCTTACATGTAGGGGTGCCTGACAAATGGGGCAAGGACATTACCTGACATATACAGTAGTGTGCATTGATGATTCTACACCACCACTTTTGTCCGAAAGGGGTCCCAATATAACATAACATAACATAACATAACATGAATGGCGAGAACAGGCCGTTCAGCCCAACTAGGCTCGCCAGTTTCTTTGTACCATCGTGAATATATCACTTCAGATACTCAATGACTCAATGGTATCTAGCTTTAAGTCAAGTCTGCTCTTGAAAACTCCCAAGGTCTCTGCCTCAACAATATGGTCAGGCAAGCTGTTCCACACCAAAATTACTCTTTGGGTGAAGAAATATTTCCGAATATCAGTGCTAAATTTACCTTTAGTCAGCTTCCATTTGTGACCCCGAGTTCTGCTAACACTTGGTTGAAGGAATCCTACATAATTCACTTTGTTAATCCCTTTAACATATTTAAAGACCTCAATCAAATCACCCTTAGTCTCCTTTTCCTAAGACTAAAGAGATTAAGGATCTTCAGCCTTTTCTCATAGCTTTCATCTTTAATACCCGGAATTAGCTTCGTGGCTCTTCTCTGAACTTTCTCTAAAGCCTCTATGTCTTTCTTAAAGTATGGTCCCCAGAACTGTACACAATACTCTAGATGTGGTCTGACGAATGTGTTGTACAAAAGAAGCATCACCTCCTTGGATTTGAACTCAATACTTTTGGCAATGTATCCCAGCATCTGATTGGCTTTTTTAACAGCTACGGCACAATGGCTAGAGCCTGTGAGGGTTTGGTCAACAATCACTCCCAGATCTTTCTCTTGTGGAGCACATTCCAGTTTAAAACCTCCCATGAAGTAATCCCGTCTAATGTTTTTATTACCTACATGTACTACTTTACATTTCGCTACATTAAATTTCATTTGCCACATTTCTGCCCAATTCTGAATTCTATCCAAATCATCCTGAATCACTTTAGTGGACTCTAAACTATTTGCCAAGCCCCCCAATTTAGTATCATCTGCAAATTTCACTAATCTGCTCTCAATATTCCTATCAAGGTCATTAATGTAGATGAGGAACAGCAGGGGTCCCAACACCGATCCCTGGGGACGCCACTCCCCACCCTACCTAGCTCAGATGATATACCACTGACCACCACTCTTTGTGTTCTGTCCTGCAACCAGTTATGAATCCACTTCAGAATACCACCTGTAACTCCAATGGAGCTCATTTTAAAAATTAGTCTCTTATGCGGTACTGTCAAATGCTTTCTGAAAATCCAAATATATGATGTCATAAGCCCTGCTCTGGTCATAAGTCTTGGTGGCCTCTTCAAAAAATTCCAGAAGGTTTGTCAGGCATGACCTTCCTTTACGAAAACCATGTTGGCTATCCCTCAAGATATTGTTACGTTCAAGAAATAAGTCCAGCTCATCTTTTATGATAGATTCCAATATTTTGCACGCAATGCAAGTTAAACTGACTGGCCTGTAATTACCTGGCTCAGTACGGTCCCCTTTTTATATATTGGTATTATATTGCCCTGTTTCCAATCATTTGGTATTTCTCCAGTTTCTAAAGACCGCTCTAAAGATGGCAGATAGCGGCTTAAAGATGATCTCACTAACTTCCCTGAGCACTCTAGGATATAAGCCATCAGGACCCGCCGCCTTATCTGCCTTTAGTTGATGCAACTTGTCTAATACGACGTTATCCCTAACCTCAATTTCCGCTAAATAATCTTGAGCATTGGACAAGCCCTCTGGCCGAATAAAGACCCGCTCTAAGGTAAAATTCTCAACAAAGTAACCGTTTAAGGTGTCCGCAATATCCTTATTATCATATAGCAGCGATCCATTTTTATTCTTTATGCACTTAACCTGCTCTTTGACTTTCCTTTTTCTGCTACAGTACTGAAAGAAGCGCTTAGGGTTAGTTTTTGCCCCTCTGCAATTTGTCTTTCATACAGTCTTCTAGCATTCCTCAGCTCTTTTTTTGACCACAGCCCGCATTTTACAGAATTCGGCCTTAGTAATCTCATTGTTATCCTCTATGTACATCTTATAAAGATTCCTCTTTTCCCTCAAACTCCTACGAATAGCTGCTGTCATCCACTGAGGATTCTGCTTTTTCAGCTTACTTTTGGACACCTTTGGAATGAATTTACATTGTGAATCAAGTAAAACCCCTTAAATCTTTCCCACATCTCATTTACAGACTCACAGTCCAGGAGTGTCTCCCATTTTGTTTCACTTAGATATGACCGCATCCTGTCAAAGTTTGCTCGCCTAAAATTAAAAATTTTTGTTTTTGGAGACACCTTTTTAACTTCCCATGAAACCTCAAAATTAATAGTAGAGTGATCACTTGTCCCAAGTGGCTCCAGTACCTCAACATTGCTAATTCTATCTGGGTCATTACAGAGCAGCAAATCTAAAATTGCCTTCTCTCTTGTAGGTTTATTAACATACTGCACCAAAAATTATCATTTATGACATCTAGAAATTCTTCCTCCCCCTACCCTGTCCTTTCACCATTTCCCAATCAATACCAGGATAATTTAAGTCTCCCATAATAATAGTCCCTCCTCCTCTACAAGCTTGCGTAATCCTCTTAAGGAGCATTTCATTGACTGTACTGTCCAAAGCTGGTGGTCGATAGCATACACCTATGTTTAAACCAGTCTCGTGTTTGCCAGTGAGCCTGACCCAGATATCTTCACAAGGCACGGAATATTCAATTTCAGGAATTTCCTGCACATTTATGTTTTCGTTCACATAGAGTGCTACACCCCCTCCTCGCCTATTACATCTATCCTTCCTAAAGAGCTTATAACCTTCTACATTATATTCATCTCCATCCTCTTCACTAAGCCATGTCTCTGTAATCCCAACTATGTCATAGCCTTCACTAATCATAACGGCCTCAAGTTCTTGAAATTTATTTTTAATGCTTCTTGCATTTAGATAAAAACATTTCAGGTTATCATGAACGCTCTTCCCTTCGATTTCCCATGCGCCTGCTGCTCAAAGCCCCTCACCATGCTTTTTTTTGCTTTTTAAAAATATATCATCAATAGTGCATGTAACGCTGTCAGCTTCCATCAGGGCAGTCTGCATTTCCCTCTGTGTAACACTCTCTAACCTCCCTGCCCCCCAAGTCCCTAGTTTAAATAACTCTCTGCTACCCCCTCAACATACGCTGACCCAGTGCAAAGGTACCCCTCGGTTCAGGTGTAGCCCATCCGGCTTGAACAGGTCACCCCTGTCCCAGAAGTAGTTCCAGTGCCCCATAAACCTATACCCCTCTTTCCTACACCAGGTTCAGAGCCACGTGTTAAACCTCCAGATAAAATTCTGCTTCCCTCTGCTTGCACGTGGTACCGGTAGAATCCGGAGAACACTACCGTGGAGGATCTGCTCCTAAGCTTTTCAGCTAATTCAACAAATTTGCTTTGCAGAACCTCAAACCTACCCTTACCTATGTCATTAGTCCCAACATGGACCATGACAACTGGATCCCTCCCCGCTCTGGCCAGGAGCTTGTCCGACGCTCCAGGAGGTCTCCTACCTGGGCACCAGGCAGGCAACACACCGTCTGAGACTCCTTGTCGCGCGAACAGACTAAACTGTCTATTCCTCTAAGTATTGAGTCCCCCACTATAAATAACTCTCTTTTCTGAGGGGTAGAGGCCAACAGGGTGCCCTGCTGCTCATCAGTCCCCCACACTCTCAGGGTCAGGGGCCAATTCGAGTTCCTGCAAGGGCCGGAATCGGTTGGACACCTCAACCACTGGAGGAGCTGTCGCTGTCACGGTGTGCACGCCCTTTCCTGCGCTGACGCCCCACCGTCACCCAACTTTCTCCCCTGCCTGCTCTGGGGTCCCCACACCACCCTGCTTTTGGCGTACAGACCATTTCTCTAAACGACATACTACTTAGTTCCTCTAGGAACTCTACTGATTATGAACTATGTCGTGCACGCCAACTGGCCCTGAAGAACAAGGATCTTGCTCTCCAGATGCTCAATTAGCTGGCACCGGTGACAGACAAACCCACCCTGGAAATCTCTTTCCAAAAGTGCGATCATCCTGCAACCGTCACATAGTTTTGGCCACATTTTGAACCCCCTACCTAATGACCTCGCTCACCCTAGATAACAAAGAAAATTACTAATGCCGAGACAGAAGCTCAGGAACCACAATTTATTAATTAATTAACCTGAGAAGCCCTAAGCAGCAGTCACAATAGAAACCGTGGGGGAAACTATGTGAATGGATAATAAGCCTCTTTTAACAGGGGCTTAGTTTTAGTGAACAGAAATGAAATACCAAATTGAGAAACTCTATCGATAATAAGCACTCCTAATAAGCCAACTTGAATTTATCTAGACCCGGTACTATTAATATACTAACCCAAAAGTCTCACAGGGCTTAGCTGAGAACCCAGATAAAAGACTGGCTATACTACGCCCAGGAGAAACTGGAGGAGGGAGGAGGCGGAGCACTCGGTAAAACTTTCCGTTTAAATTCAAGGGTAACCGAACGGACGACTAAAGTGACTGCTGTCCTATTGACTAAATACTAAATCTCAGATCCCCAGCCAAAAAGCAAACAGTAACTATCTAGCTAGCCAGCCACAAATACAACCAAGAGTAACCGAGATAAGAGTTAAGCCTCGGTTCCCTTTAATTAAAACGGACCGAATAAACAAGTCGTTTACTTCGTGGAGCGAACTATACACGTATCTCCCCAACAAGCTGTCGCTGAGCACTCAAACAAGCAGTTAAACTTTAATCAGCTGATCAAGGCACCGCAACCGGAGGAAAATACAAAGATAACGTAATTTGCAATGTGTTTAATCAGAAGAGCCCTTCGATGATAATAAAATCTAAAAAGACAAAAACCCGGTTCGCGTTAATATTCAAGCTTGGAAATGCGTTTATGCGTAATGCGGTCAGGATAGAGAACGAAGGGACTAAAAACCCCGTGAACGTCAATATTTATTGGCTAGAAGACTGTATGAAAGGCAAGTGACCAAGTATGAAACCAAGCCAGATAGTTAGATATCCCGGTAATTTGATATATTCCTGGCGTTGAGAGCTTACAATAGTTCGTTAGCTAAATCAGCTACAGAAAAAGCAGGCGACAGTGTACCTCAGTCCTTGAAAACAACTCTGACTTACTTTGTATATCACACAATTCACTAAGTTAGACAATTACTTCGCGTTTAGTTTATTCTTTAAATTTAGCGTTTAAATTTATTTTACTTTACCTTACTTTGCTCCCGGAGACTGAAACCCCCCCAAAAAAACCCCAAAACCCCCTGCGCCTTTGTTTGACCAGATGAGCGACTTAATTTGGCTGTTTGCTCACCGAGTTGTTAAAGGGGAAAAAGGGAAAAAAAAAAAAAGATGATGGAGGAAGATTCTCCTGCCCCTAATGCGACAAAGGTTATACCTCGGGAGCAAATTGTCTAATCTCTAATACTGTTTGAGCCTGAACACACAAATTAGTTTCAGATAACTCCGTTTAAACAAGAGTTAAACTTCAGATTCGATCCCGCACGTCTTCCACTGTCTCAACTCAAGCAGAATGACCACCAACGAACAACGAATATATCACTTCTCAATTTTTTTTCGTGAAAATGTATTGAAAAATACAATGTCGGCAATGTGAACAAAAAAAAAAAAAAAATCCCACAGAAATATTGAGGTTAAAATATGGGCAGCAACATCAATTTTTTAGAACAACTGTGACGTGTCGCAAATTTTATTTGATCAATTTCATTTTTTTGACTCTTACATAGCCTGAATGCATGTTTGACGGCTCATTCCATGATTACTGATGCTAAAAAATGTGTTTAAACTGGTTGTAGGCAACATTTTTCCACAAAATTACCTCTGATAGTCAGTTGTTCCAGTATAGCTTTGAGCAGTGTCACCGTGTTAAATGCGATGGCACAACGGAAGGAGCACACAGATTGTTTGTAGTCGCACTGTGGCCTTACATGATGCTGAAGATGTTAAATGCTGCCATGGCACTGTAAGAAACACCATCAAGCATTTCAAAGAGACAGGTTCACCGAAAACTAGCAGCAACAGAGGTGCAAAACCTTTAGTGCCTCTGAAGTTCATTATCTGTGTATGACAAGTGGGGGGGGGACAAAAAGAAAATAAGTAACTAATTGGCGGTTGACAGCACGATAACTCTGTGATGATATTAATAGCCCCAGAAGTGCAGAGATGAAAGTATCAAGATTTACTATTTCCAGACGCCTGTGTGAAAATGGTCTGATTGGGCGTGTTGCTGCCACGAGCTGGCAACATCAAAAAAAGACTTGAGTTTGCCAAGAAATTCAAGGATTGGACACCAATGGATCAGGAACAAGTCCTTTGGACGATGAATCAAAGTTTGTCATTTTCTCACCCAAATGCAGAACTTATGTGCACCATAGAGTTGGAAGACATTTCAAAAATTACTTTTTAACCCCGTTAGTAAAACATGGAGGTGGTAATATGAGCCCCTGAGAAAAAAAGTGGTCTGACTCCATTTTTTAAAGTTTGAATCTTAAAATGATTCCTAAGTGGTCAATCTATTCAGTACAATAATGGATAACTCCGTTTAGTTCCAGTACTATAAAGTGGGTGGGACCTATGTTCCACACTTCAAGAACACATAAAGTGTTCGGTGCAATAGTGGTCAAAAATGATAAATAAAAAAAATGAGTTGGACCACTCTTGTTCTAAGGAGCTCATATTATGGTTTGGGGTTCAGTCTGCTCGAAAGAAGCCGGTGATCTCACAAAAATCAAAGGAATCATAAATCAAAAGAAGTATTACAGCATCCTTGAGAGGCACGCATTGCCATCTGGAAAGAGACTGATTGGTCGGGGATTTTGTTTTCAACAAGATAATGACCCTAAACATACTTCCAAGTTATGCAAGAATTCTCTTAGTCGGAAAGAAACATCTGATGACATAAGTTATGATTTGGCCTGCGCAAAATCCGGACCTTAATCTGATTTAGCAAATCCGTTGTAACATCTAAAGAATTTCTTGGAATGAACTTCAAACGATATGGAATGGTTTAGCGAGTGAGGAAATAAAAAATATGTGAAAACCATGCCTGAAAGATTTAATGCTGTCATCAAGGCAAAGGGTGGCCACACTAGATACTGACTTCTTCCATGAAAAAGACATTATTGGGTTTTTTTTTTTTACTATATGTTGCTGTCTGTTTACTTATTTTCATCTATATGGTCCATTATTACATGAAATAAATACTTGGTTTCTGATTTATCTTCATTTTGTTGAGTGTATAATCATCACTGCACACAACTGAAAAGGAGCCTCACAGATGGGGTGAGGACGTTACCTGAAATATGGAATTAATTAAGAGAAATCACCCAGATAGTGCTGTCAGGCAAAAAAAAAAAAAGCACATTGTCACACATACTGTGTTCAGAGGTTCATAATTAAAAAATATTGCAGTAAAATTTCTCATAATTTTGGATCTTGATACTCTGTTATATTGTCTCTGATATTACTCATCAGATTATTAAGACTTTGAAAAGATAAGGTGGTATAGCCATAGAAAATACACACATCGAGCAATTTGGCAAAAAAAGCACATTGTCTCACATAACATGTTCAGGGGGTCATAATTTAAAAATCTCAAAGTAAAATTTGTCATAATTCTGGATTTTGATCCATACTGTGTTATATTGTCTCTGATAGCACAGGGTCAGGCACTTGAGAGTTTTTGAAGATAAGGAGATATAGCCATAGAAATTAAACACGTAGTGCGATTGGGCACAAAAAGCACATTGTCTCGCATACCATGTTCAGAGGGTCATAATTTAAAAATCCCATGGTAGAATTTGTTATAGCTCAAGGGTGTGATACTCTGTTATACTGTCTCTGATACATCTCTGTCAGATTCTTGAGACTTCTTGAAGCAAAGGAGATATAGCCATAGAAAATACATGCATAGTGCTATCAGGCAAAAAACATTGTCAAACATACCATGTTCAGAGGGTCATAATGAAAAAATACCACTGTGCATTTTCTCATAATTCTAGATTTATATACTCTGTTCCTGAGACTTTTTGAAGACAAGGAGATGTAACCATAGAATTATACACAGTGCAATTTGGCACAAAAAAAAAAAAAAAAAAAAAAACCAGCACATTGCCCCACTTGCCATGTTCAGAGGGTCATAGTCATAATAATAATAATAATAATAATAATAATAATAATAATAAAACAGCAAGATTTCTCAAAATTCTGGATTTTGATACTCCGCTATATTGTCTCAGATAGTACTGTGTCAGGTTCTTGAGACATTTTGAAGACAAGCAGATATAGCCATATACACACTCAGTGTAATTTGGCATAAAAAGCAGTTGAAACAGTTGTCACGATTACCATGTTCAGAAGGTCATAATACAAAAAAATACCACAGTAAATTCTCTCATAATTCTGAATTTTAATACCACAGTATGTCTGATACCATAGTGTCAGTTTCTTCGATACTTATTGAGGATCACGATGTCGAGCCAAGCAAATTGGGAAGAAAGCTAAAATAACGCAGCACTTAATAAAGGTGGACCACGAAATGCGAATCAGGAGCCAAGTTCAGCCTCTTGTCGAAAGGTATCTCTGACCCAAAAGCTGATGATACATGTCTGCAGCTCAAATGGTCATCTTAGCTGTTTCAGTAAACAAAACGTTGACAATAAATGCATAAGGTCGTGCATACTATTTATGCAAACACGGGAAATCATGTAAACGATGATAAAACGTAACTACAGTAAGTAGAAAAATGAAATGTCTTCTTCTTCGGTTACGATGCGGAAATGTGGGAAATGAATCGTGTCACATGACATGCGCTGCACTGGTGTTGCAGGAAACGGCCTCGCTCTGAGTCAGGGCAACACCTAAAGAAAACAGGGGACAGTGGGGCTGGGTGTGGGGGGATAAGCGTCGTTGTTTGCCCGAGATATGGGCAAATCATAACACTAAAACGTAAGGTTTGCATGATTGAGCGGAGAAGTATTGCACAGGGTAGTTTTACGGTTTGTATATTTGCAGAACACTAAGGAGGCAGCATGTCAAGAGGAGTAATGCAGCCGAGCCAGCAGAAGCTGGCGGAGAAACTGACCATTCTGAATGACAGGGGAATCGGGATGCTCACGCGCGTCTACAACATCAAAAAGGTACGTATTAATTGTGTGTACATTTAATTTCATAATTATCCCAGAAATTAAAAAAAAAAAACCTTTGCTGCGTCGGCGGTGCTTTTCAGTGTGGAAGCCATGCATTTCCGTACATTTGACACCTGACTGTACTTTGTTGGAATGAGAAGGAATTCAATCAAGGCCCCAAATGGCATGTAGCAAGCTGACGTACTAACGTGCTCACTCGCGTGTGTAGCAGTAACAAAACTGGGGTAATGGTAGTTAGTCGGCAAGCGTGAATGAAGGCACACTCGAATATGTACTTGGAATGAAATAAAAACCATTACAGTTAAGCTGCTTTCACACCGGACGCGAAACGAATATTTCGCACGACAGATTACATTTAAAGTCAATGCAAAGACGCGAATACACGCGCACGATGATAGCTTTCAATGTAATCTGTCGTGCGAAAAATTCGTTTCGCGTCCGGTGTGAAAGCAGCTTAACTGTATGTTAGCGTAAGGTTACCTGCTGATTGCAGTTGTGTTGATCACGACATGAGTGCAGCCACCACGCCTGTGATGTGCGATTGATGCATGACGTTGGATTGATAATACTGTGACATGAGTATGTGCAGATTATTACTCCAACGAGATAGCTACTCATCTCGCCACTAGTCAGGCGCACCTCTTTGTCAGTTGGTTCCCAATCGACTACTTTGAAGTCCGTTTTTGTGTCGCGGCCTGTTGATGATCCTTTCTAATTTAACTTAAACTACTGAACTTGGCAGCACAAATCCGTTTTGCGACAACATTTTACTTGCTTCGCACTGTCTGGCTCATTACTGTTTTCAGATGATCAGTCGGCTGCTTTTGGGTTCTTGGCTAAATGCCATACGTCGTTTTAGTTACTGGCGGATTGTGTAGCCGGTGTTCTGTCAATTTTTGCTACCTATCGAAAATATGCTACTTCGCAGTGCTGCGCTTGCGCAGACCTAAAGTCGTGGGCTCCGTTTCTTCGCTCACTTCTTGGGTATCTTCAAAAATCATAAGAATACATTATTTCAGGGCGCATTTCGACCTCTAAGCGTATAAATATATTTGCATGTACACGCTGTCTTTTCTTGAAAATGTGGGAATAAGATGATAATGGTATGCGGCATGTGTCTATAAACATGCTTATCCAACTCATAACATCTGCTTATGTTATAATAAGCTATAACAAAGTTCCTACTGTAGACTGATTCCTTTTGCAATATTAAGGTGAAAACGAAGACTTTACGATTGCTCTGCATCACGGTAGCATTTTTTGACAAGGCTGCACAAATTGTCAGAACACCAGTTTTCATGAATAGCTAGGATTAAATGCCTGCAACTGGACAGAAAATGGAGGAAAAATGCAAAGTCGCTGACGTAGAATGACAGTCTTCATTTTTGATCATCCCGATTAATGATGTTAATTGACCAAATATTCGCTGGCTAGCAGCAGCTGTTGATATGAGGATTTGAAAATGAATTTTACAAGTATAGCAGCGCCTATAGGCACCACAGAATTTAGAAATTTTGCGGCTGTTAAGTTATTCATGGAAGGTTGGTTGTAACAAAAGCCGACTAGTCTTTTCAGTTGTTTCATTCGTGTCAGGATAGTGTTGCGACTTAAATGCTAGTCAATTGAATTTCGCTTATGGTTTCTTTGTAGAAAAGTGTACCATGTAGTTGTGCAGGGGAACGTGTTGACATATGAATCATGGGGCTGAGCCCCAAAGAAAGGAAGTGATCCACTGATTCCGCGCGCAAATTTTTGGAATGAATGAAGGAATTAGTCAGTGGTATCTTGAAATGGCTCTCCTGGATGTAATCAAGCACAGTGGGCCTAAAACATGGCATTTCATAAGAATGTAACTAATGAAGAAAACGTGTAATATTGGATACAATATTACACAGATTAAGAAGACATGGCATCATCATGGTATTTTAATTCCCTCAGCATATAATGCGGGGGGATATAGTCATGGGTGCGGTTGTCTGTTCGTCTGTCTGTGAACATTTTGTTTCCGGAGCATAACTTGAACACCGTTCAATACACAAAACCTGGTGTGCACATTAATCATGAACTGACGTGGTGCCTCTTGCAAATCCGAAGTTGATGACGTGGGGCTGGGGGATATGCCATCTCCTGATGCTTCTTGTTAATGTGTCCACACGTTACACGTTTTGGTGTGAGGTGTCTGCATGAAAGTCCTCCTGATCATTGAAATCAAGGAAATGTTCATTCCAATCGCCATTTTTTGAGAAACAGCTCGCACACAAACTGACAGTTCTGAATTATTGTCCAGTCGTGGATGACACTGCGGGGTGTTTGATTACGCTGGATTTTGAGAGATCCGTGAAGTCTGTGGAATCTTCTCTTCCAGGTAGTGTAAAAAATTTCAAACGTGTAATAAAACAGGGCTATTAAAAATCTGTTAAATCTATTGTTATGTCTGTGGTCTCCTATGCTTTCAAATCAGCTGTTAACTTTAAAACGTTCATAGGCAGAGAGCATCAGGCATAATGTTAGATTAAGCTTACGAAAGTTACAGCCGATAGCTTGCCCCCACTCAAAGGTTTCATCAGATCAATGGAGATAACATAGACTAACCATGTCCTGAACACAAACGATGTTGCATGTGGATGACCTGTCCTGCCAATGATTGCTAAATTAATTCCTCCAAGTTAGAAATAAAATGTATATCTGTTTAATCAGTTTCCCCCTCTTTATTCCCTTTATTTATTATAGTTATGCAATTTTTTTGGGTTTGATCTAAGTATATTTTCTGGGCGACTCAATGTCAACTTCAACAGCAACGGGTGGGTAGAGGAGCATTGCTGACAAAATGTAGGTTTTCATTTAGTTTGTGGCTCTTGCATTATGTTCACTATCAAATGATTAATTATCAATCATAGTCCATCAAATATGTTGCAGTTTTTTAGGCATAGTTATAAGCTTGAGGCACATGGTGGAATGTGCATACATGACATGCCTTGCATGCCATTGACTTTAGACTGGACTCAGATTTGCTGGAAGCACTTCATCTGAATGTTTTAGAATGAATCTGTGTCTGTAAAACTATGTAAAATACTGTTCATTGATGAACTTACTTGCCTAAATCATGTAAATTGTTGGTTAGAAATTATTTTCTCTCCAACTTTAGAATGTAACTTTTTAGAACACTTTGCTGCATTATGGGTACTTTGGATGTGCTGCCACCCATGCCTTAGGACAATAACTGCTCACTTGTTAATTAGGAATCAATAAATTATGAGAATTGCTAGATTTCTTGGCAAAACACTGTCACTCGCATTAAGTTTTAGACCATTTATATGAGGAACAATTGTCTGTTTTCTTCATTTTAAATGCAACATGTCTCGGGTGGACGTAGAAGAGATGGTGCCTGGATTTTGTCATTGATATTCAGCAGCATGATAGAATGAAAAGAAAGTTTGACTTTTTTTGTTACTTGTGTTACGGATTTAGATAATCTACTGTACCTGGCTTGGGTAGAGAACAAGCATATCTTCAGATGAACTACTAATGGTGCTTCCGACATTTTGAAATGAACACAACACAGTTATAATATGAGAAGGTTTCATTACATTAAGTAATATACTGAAGGACTTTAGCTCTGCATTTATTATTTACGGTGAGATTTCTGACCCAACAATGGTGCACTTCAGCGCTTCAATAATGATGGGATAATTGAACTTGTTTAGCTAACAGTTGTAATTGAATGTGCAATAAAAACTACTTGTTGAATCTTTTTTTTTTGTTCTTAAACTGTCGTTGGGTCAGAAATCACACCGTAATATATGCAGGACTAAAGTCCATCAGTATACGTTTGTTCGTAGCCCAAGTTTGAAAACTGATTTCAAGAGGGAAAATCTTAACTTTTCACATGCCAACCTTGAACGTGTACCAAAAAGACTAAATTCATTTTAAACTTTCAAATACTTTTGATCTTAGATATTCCTTGTCTGCACCCATATACAAATTTGATTGCAGTTTCATTTTTAAACTTTCTGTTCTCATGTAACCATGTAGCTGGAATTGCCCCCTAAGTACATACCACAGCCTTCACAGTCACCAGATCTCAAACCAACAGAACTCAAATGGGAGATTTTGGAACAGCATGTAAAGCAGCACTCTCTGTCACCATCATCAAAACACCTAATGAGGGAATATCTCTAGGAAGAGAGGTACTCCATCTCTCCAGTGAAGTTTTGCTCTTGTACACTCTATGCCGAGGTGTGTTGCGCCTAGTCTGGAAGCTTGTGGAGGCCCAACACCATACTAAGAATGTTCACACTGATTCTTTCATTAATTTCTCACCCTTTTGTGTTTGTCAGAAGTGGGGAAATGAATTTCAGTAATGAGAAGCTGCGCTTCATTGCCATATTGACATATTACAAGTTCTGGTCAACCCCACAAATAAGCCATTGCCCCAGGCCTTACTCCTTTTGTAAAAATTATGGGTTTAAAGACAGTCCTATCTATTGTGGTTGTCATAATATTGAAAGACACTGGTGCATCTTGTGTGAAAAATGTGATATAACATCCTCCCTATTCCCCGGTTCTTACACCATGTGGTATTTGTTTGTCAAAAAAATCAAATCAATCTGAAAGGGAAGATAGAGATGACACTTGAATGTCCATTTTGCTGAAAAACAGGAGTTATAACTGCTATAACTGACTTCCAGGGTTACTTCCAAAAATTGCTGGAACATTGGAACTAGTGTGCATCAGCTTGGGAAGACCTCTTGGAAAAGGATGACATACAGTTTGTTCCATAAATATTTGGATAGACACACCTTTTTTTGTTTTATTTTTGGACAGCAACATGATGGATTTGAAAAGTAATCAACGTGTGCTGCTTGAAGCAGCCAGCAGCCATACCACTATTCGATCTGCTCCAGCCACGCAGCTGAAGTTAAGCAGGTGTGGGCTTGGTTAGTACTTGGATGGGAGACCACCTGGGAAAACCAGGCTGCTGCTGGAAGAGGTGTTGGTGGGCCAGTAGGTTGCAATCTTCCCTCTGGTGGAATAATCCCCAATGTCCCAATGCTGCAGGATCTTGCAGCTATCGCAGGGTTTGGAGGGCTTATCGGGCAACTTCGGCAAGATTCTCGCGTAATTTTTCGGGAATCTCGCGCAGCCGGCTTGCTTGCAGACGCGCTCGGACGCACCCATCAATTCTTGGTGTGCACGTGACGTCATGCATAATTTCCAAACAGGAAGTCCGCCATGATGGATGATAACAACAACCAAGATGGCTGCGCTTCACCACTGAGCTCCTGCAACGCTTCGTGATTTTCTTTGGATTTGCGCTTCCTTTTAAAAGAAAACAATGCCTACTTTGTGTGTGGTTTTTAATTGCGGCAATAATGCTACTCGTGATAAAGACAAGAGTTTCTTTAGAATACCATCTCATTGAAATCATTGTCGCTTACGAGCAAATACGACACTTTGTTTACGTGCACTGGCAGCCACTTGCTTTTTACTTCAGTAAATGTTCTGGAGTTCCCTATTCTATATCCAGCTTCAGTCGCAAAGAGCAAAGCTCCAATGTGGGAACAAGCCTCGCTTAATCCAGCCATGCAATCACAATGTGCGAGGATGACATCGCTATTCTTATCGCTCACAAACCACGGCTTGAGCGGTGTTTCTCGGGTTCTTTGAGAATGGTTTACCCGAGCATAAACCAGCACCCTATTCTTTCACTTCTTTAGTGAGAAGAATACCAACCCAGCCAGACACAAAAAAGTTATGCGCATCTAGACTCTTATAAGCCTTCATTTGTGCGTTGGTTGCCCACAAGGTTTGAATAACGAGATGGCTTACGATATCGGGGTATTCAATCACTGGTAATGTTGCCAAATCCTCCATATAATCAGACGGCTTTAACATAATATGGGGCAAAACCACAACCTTTCAACCTTTTCTCTGTATCTTGACTTGGCAGAGAACTCCAGAGAGTCATAATATTTCGAAAAATTTGGAGATGTATCACTGTTCACACCAGATGCCATTTTTGATTTGTATATCATCCAACATGGCGGTGCGTGCTATTTAATCACGTGGTTGCACACAAAGAATTCCCCGTAGCTCTTACTTTGCATAGCGCATCAGCAAAAGCGGATATGTATTTACTCTGTTAATTTCGTGAAATAAATATTTGAAATATTCTCAATCCTTCGCAACACTGTCTCATATCGTGTTTGATAACTTTGTTCTATTCTTGTAAAAAAAAAAAAAAAATCCTTTAAACAAATCAAATAGCCTGTCGTGCTGTACATAATTTACTAAGAGTGAATGAATAAATGAATTGATGAAGTCATTTTATTTGCATCAAGAGAACTTACAAAGAACTAATGTGGAATCACAATGAAATACAATTGAAATAAGATTTGTACTGTTTCGCAATTTTGCGAAACTGGTTTCAACGGTGGTTTTTATGGCTTGAGTTCGTACGTGCGAGTGGCTTTTTTTTTCTTCTTCTTCTTTTTTATATATATATATATATAATATATATATATATTATATATATATACATATATATATACTGTACGTTCAGGTCCGGTCCATAACCCGTCTGTGCAGATGTTAATGCCAGCGGACTTGCTCTATTTATGCACGCATTTACACTATTCACTCACTAGATGGCACACCCGGATCACTTATCGAATATTCACCACAGTTCGAGCACAGTTTAGAATATTGGCCAGTTCAGTCCCAACCCTGTTTTTCAAGAGTTGCATGAATTAAACTCCTCAGCTAAGCCTCGTGTGCAAACTGCTCAATATACTTGCCCATGCTATATATCCAGCAATTCCAAAAATGCTCTCTTGTCACAGAAAAAATTGTTGTACTCTGTAGCAACTACTTCATCTATAGAGAACCGGTGGTATTCAAATTAGTAGTTAAGAAAAATCGGTTTTCTGAAGCAAAAATTTCACATAATATTCATACTGTTATTCTTCTATCACTATCTTCTATCATCTATCGTTTCCCTCATGCAGGGATAGTTCTGGGCCAGGACGCGGACGCGCGACGACCGCAAATCCATAGTACCCCCGGGCACTCCGTCCGGGATACAATAATGTCTTTTTGTGAGAAAAAGTCACTATCTAGTATTTTATGGGCCAGCTTCACGACATGGCTTTAGCATAGTCTTGGACTAAATAGAGTTTTGTTTGGAGATTCTCTATTGAAAATTGAATTCAGTCTAGGATTAAGCTTAATCGGTGTCTGTGAAACCGGCCCTATATGTCTTTAATTGATAAACTGCACTACTTGTGGTTGGTTTTAGAGATGCAACAGATGCTTTTACTGTGCTACAAGTTTTTGTCTTGTGCTACAAGACTATGAACCTCTGTAGCACCAGTGCTATGAGCAGAAAAAGTTAACATACAGCCCTGTTGGACTCTCTGCCATAATAAGTAATTAAACTGCCATTTTTTCTACTCTGGCAAACCCTTTGCAGTCAGCGACTGAAGTCTGGAACCTGCTGACACGACCAAACGCTGAGTTTCTTCCCTTGTGATGCTCTGCCAGGCCTTCACTTCAGCTGTCTTCAGTTCCCTCTTTGTTGTTGGGGTGTTTTGACTTCAGAAAGTCCAATGTCTGCTCAGTTGAATTCAGATCACATGATTAACTTGTTTATTGTCGAGCATTCCACTTCTTTTCCTTAAGAAAAAAAAAATCTTGGGTTGTTTTGGCAGTGTGCTCGCAGGTCATCGTCCATCTGCACCGTAAAGCATTTTCTAACTAGTTCAGATGCATGTGGCTGAATCTAAGCATAAAATACAGCCCTACACAATAATAATTCATCTTCCAGCTTTTGTCAATGGTCTCTTCACTAGTAGTTACAAGTGAACCTGCTGAATGAGCAGTCATGCATGCCCATACATCAGCTCTCTTTGCAGATGAGGTGCTATGCCTCACATCATAAGTAGTTCCGTCCCCTCTACATATCCTTCTTCTCTTGTCTTTCTGATACGAGTTGATTTTTGTCTTGTTTATTGATAGGATTTTATTCCGGAACTGTACTTGCTTCTTTTTTTTTTTTTAGCCAGTTTCCTGTTTTTGAGCCTTACTAATTGTTCACATTTTAAAAATCAGCCCTCTGTATTTATGCTCGGGAAGTCTTCTCTTGTTTGCTGACTTTGGCACTGATACGTCTGCCTCCTAGAGAAAGTGCTTGATCTGGCAAAATGTAAAGGGGTTGTTCTGAATCAGAGTGTGAATTTTCCTGTCATCCACCATAGATAATATCTGTGGTCTTCCTGGCCTTTTTGTATTCCGGAACTCACCAGTATTTTCTTTCTGGTTACGATTATGCTGAAAAGTTCTGTTGGCCACACCTAAAGGTTTCTCTTTTTCTCTGGTGGGTTGTTTTGATTATTCAGCCTAATAGTGGCTTGCTTTACTGGCAATGATGACTCTTCAGATTTAATATTGAGATTTAACAGTAATACATTCCAAATGCAAATGTAACTCTTGAAATGAGCTGTAGTCCTTTAATGTGTTCACTTTTAAATAAAATTATTAAGGACTAAAGCACACCTGGCCATGGTACAGTTGAGCATCCAATTGTTAAAAATACATTTGGTCCCTAAAAAAGGATATACTTGTAAATGCTGTATGCAAGTGCATTTTGTAATATTTACTTTTCCAACTGTTACATCCCATGATACCAATGTTCAGAGTAGGTGATAGAAAAAATGGTACTGAACAAAAACAAGATTTTGGCTTTAGATTGTGACACCTGGTGTGGATTTAAAATGGATTTTGTTGCAGTATGCAACGCAGCTCAAATGTGTTTTTCATCCCTGAAAATTGAATGTGGCTGTCTCCTGTATTATTAAGTAATGAGGGCTCAAAAATGCTGGAAAAAATAATGTGCATTAAAAAGTGCAAAGTTTTGACCCACCCCTATGTACTTTGAGGGCCTGTAACTTGGGAAATATTCATAATATGACGGTGAAATTTTCCATGGCGTCATTAAATGTACTAAAATTAAAGCTCAAAAAAGTCGGCGGATTCTTGGCGGCTGAAGTGGCCGGCACTGATCGATTTTTCACGGAATGACTCACTCATATTTAGCCTGTAAACTGAACTGCTCGCGTGAGCCGACTGATCAAATAGTTCAGACTGGCTCTGCAACAATGAAAAAAATCACTAATACTGTTAATTGAGGGTTGAGTATGAGTCACTGTGACCTTAGTAGAGGCTGTGTGCTGGAGAAGGTCATTTCCCCCACCCCCCCTCCTCCCAGGGGGCTGCTTACAGTGCGATTACAAGCACCCTGTCCCTCCACAAACTGTCTGTACAGCTACGGAGGCTTTTCGTAATTATGGAAGTAGCTTAGGACGTGTACATCCAAAGCTTGTCATTTAGCCATTGAGCTAAGCTTTGCATCAATAAAGGTGACGGCCTACTTTTTATTTGAAATGTATGACATGTATGCTACAAGTTGGATGTCAAGTGACAAGCGCTAAAATCAGGGAGCGGTAATAAAGGCAATGAAATGTTCCAGATATGCGGCCACGAACAATCTCTGAGAGCTGTTTCCGCCGTGCCATCGTGTTTAACACAGTGACACTGCTCAAAGTTCATATCATTTTACATACTGGAACAGCTGACCATCAGAGGAAATTTTGCAGAATAACTTTACCTCGAACCAGTTTAAACGAATTTTTTAGCATCAAATTCATGGAATGAGCCTTCAAACATACATTCAGGCTATGCAAGAGTCAAAAAAATTGCAACATCTTTCAATTGTCTTAAAAATTGATGTTTTCAGTTTCGTTGTTCATTACCCATATTTTTACCTCAATGTACTTGTGGGAATGATTTTTTTCAGGCCGAAGCTGATTTATTTCCAAGATATTGGCCTTCGAAGCTCCTTACAAATTATTGTTTGAAAAACTCGACATGGCTCCCCCATTTATGGAGGGGCATATCTCTTAAACCCTTAAAAATAAATAAATAAATAGACTTTATTTCATGCTATTACGCACACATGGAAAAACAGACAAATAGCAACATGTGTTCATTATATATGTAGAGGTACTCCCATGATTTTTTTTAGCCAAATCTGAGTCGGTCACCATGGGACCTTGGGCTGAATATATGCGGAATGACCCAAATAGGAGAGTATGATGCAAGGTGTTCTTCAATCAAATCATTGGATGGATTATTGGAATTTTCATGATGTCTTCAGAATACCATGTCTCGACCTTCTGCTCTTGCAGCTGCTGTCACTGTCTCATTTAGATATTCAAGAACATGTTTCAGCTGTCATGGGCAATGAGGGATTGATTCTGTAAGGTCTTGAAGGCAGTGTGGAAAAAAACAAAATGGAGTTTAAGCTGTGTGGAGCACATTGTCAGTCAAGAGCCTGTGGCAGAATCCAGTCATGTGGCTCAGACCGATGTCTCTGTGGAACAGGAGCGAGAAAAATACCAGCCTCCTCTCTGCAGTGTTTTTGGTCTCTGAGCTAAGGCATTTTGAATTCCAAATCTGCACTCTAAGATGGCTCTCAATATGCCCAATATTGGGTGCATTCTTCTCCTGCACTGCGTTTTTTAGCTTACCGGTCCTAGGGGCCTATAAGCTATTGCTGTGGTTTGTTGTCCGTCATTCTGAACATTTTTTATCTTTTTTTTTTTTTTTTTTTTTGCCTGATGAATTATCCTGTAAATTTGCCATGAAATACTACTGGACCATATCTCCATTTTTTTTTTTTTTTTGAGTTTTGATTGAATCATTTTTGGCCTCAGTGTTAAAAGATAGGACATAGAAATGGAAATTTCAAAAAATTATCTCTCAAAAACTGCCTGATAATTTTTTTTTTTTTTTTAATTTTACCATCAGCTCAGCTTGGTGCCCTCAATGTACAGTGCGAGCGCCATTTTGATCGAATTGACGGAAGTGGGTCTATTCTGTATGTTAACATTAGGTTTCATGGAGAATATGCAAAATGGCCTGTGGAGGCCCAGTGGTTGCAGATAGAGATTAAGTTTGTATTATCAACATATAGGAAGTCATACATGACCTATATTTTGGCACTGCATAGTTTACCTCAGATGACTTTGAAAGGTCAAACTCGTGGTCAAGGAAAATGATAATATTAAAAGATATCACTTGAAATTTCAATAAATTATTTCTCAAAAATTATCCGATTACCTTATTCTAAATCTGGCAATCAACTCACCTTGATCCACTTTTGGCACAGTGCGAGTGCCATTTTGATTGAATTGACGGAAGTGGGTCTAGTGGGGGCGCTGTACTTTAATATTGGGTCTTACAACGAATGGGCAAAATGGCCCGTGGAAGCTAAATGGTTGCAGATAGAGATTAAGTTTGTATAACGACATATAAGAAGTCGTATTTGACCTATATTTTGGCAGTGTTAAAGTTGACCTTAGGTGACCTTGAAAGGTCAAACCCGAGGTCAAGCAAAATGTTAACAATTTTCAAAGGCTTCTTGGCTTGCAAATATTGAAGAGAGAGAATATATTGAACACTTATAGGAAGTCATATATGAGTTTTCATTTGCTGACCTTGAACATGAACTTTGGCAACCTTTGAAGGTCAAACTTCACATAGAAGTCATTTAAATTTCACTATCTCCTAAACTATTACAGATAGGGCTTCGGTTTGTATAAGAGGCATAAAGGAAGTCATATATGACGTTTCATTCGGTGACCTTCTTATTGACCTTCGGTGGCCTTAAAAGGCCAAACTTTACTGTGAAATTTCAATGACTTCTATCACAAATCATTACAGATGGAGCTTAGGTTTGTTTTAGAGATGTATAGGAAGTCATGTATGAACTTTCATTTGGTGACCTTCATATTGACCTTCAAAGGTCAAACTTGACCTAGTGAAAATTCAATGACTTGTATCACTAAAAAGGTCTCAGATCGAGCCTAAGTTTGTGTTACAGACTTACAGGAAGTCACACATGAACTTTCGTGTGGCGACATTGAACTTTACTGTTGGTGATCTTTGAACGTCGAACTTGACACAACAGCAAAATTATTGCAGAAAATGGTACGTAGGATGGCCGCACCCTTGATTGAATGGCAATTTTTAAAAAGTATAATACACGTAAGTGCAGCAATGGGTCAGACACGTCTTTTTTTCTCTGAAATCGGTTTGAGTCGAAGTAGTGTTGTTTATTTACAGTTGAGGCTTGTAATTGGATCAAGTTATTAGTCTTCAGTAACTTGTGTGATCTGGATATGAGGACTGCAAAAGGTTTATTATAATTTGTGGCTATAAGTGGGCTAGTGGAAGTCTGCTGGCAGCGATAAATGTACTTTCAGTCCAGGGTGAGGTAATGAAAATGCGATGCATCTGAGGTTTTAAGGCTGTTATGTTTTGTGATGTTCTCTTTGCCTTGTTTTTTCTTTGTAGTTTTTTGGAGATCCTCCACCCTCAGTCGGAGGGAACGTACTCAGTTCCTTTGTCCCACATGCATGATTCTGTCCATTTTTTACTAATTGCATATTTCCTGCTCCTCTGATCCCAAGTGCATTGACATCCTATATAGTGTATGTACAGCGCACCCGGCCCCCGATGGTGTGTAGGCCTACATTAGCTGTGGGAACCCTGATATGCTGCTCTTTATTTGAATGGCATGGACGGAAAACTGAAGCAGCATATTTCCTCTGTCTGGGAAATATTAAGCAGTCAACCTTTAGTCTGCCAGAAAAATATTCTGACAGCAGTTCCCAAAGCTAATTGTCAGTAAGCAGACATGCATGCTAGATATTGGAGACCTGTGTTTTACATGCAATTTTCTCTCTTTTCTGTTACAATGCTTCCCCCAGCAAGGACAAGTTTGGAAGGTTTGCACAGCTTTTCACCTTCCCCAAATTCCAACCCGACCCCATTTTCCTCCAGCTCTTTGCCCAGTCTCATATTCCATGACTTCTCTCTGTGTAACTCGCAATGCTGCCGCAGAGACCTGAGAAAAGATCTTTGGGTGTCTGTGTGTGTATGTGTGTATGTGTGTGTGTGTGGGGGGGTTTGGCAGCATCTGAGATTTTTTGTCTTCGTTGTGAGGACTACTGATCAATAGCAGCCACTTATCACGGATTTTTGGAACAATTTAAGAGGTTCTCCGCGGTTTTTTTTTTTTTTTTTTTCTCTGATGCAGACGTCATAGTGTGTGATACTGGAGTCTGACTGAGGTGGGGTAATTGTATAGATTTAACCCTTTATTGCATGAGGGAGAGATGCAATAGTTGGAAATGTAGTTTGCCTTTCCTTTTTTTGCATGTGTAGACGGTGTCCAATTGGTCTTTAGTAAGTTGAAGGTTTACAGTTCCAACTTTTGAGCTCCAATTTCAAGTTCTCTAGCGACTCAGTAATTATTCCTCTCAGAAATGAGGGAAACTGGGAAATTTCGTGTTGCATATTACTCCAATTTAGGAATGAACTTTGCAGAGGTTTTTAAAACCTTTTATCAAAAGATGGAAAGAACAGACATAATTTATTGACTGGAGCAAGGAGGAATGGGGTCTACTCGTATTACGGAAAGCAGTGCTTTTTATTCTCTTGATGTCGAGCGCGATTATGCAAAATGAAAACAGTTGTCGGCTACATCTTAGACATTCTGTGTCACCGGTGTGTACATCAGCCTTGATCACATGAAGCGCCAAGTCCGGTTCAGTTCTGGCAACTGTGTCAAGGTTATATATTTGCATCGTGATTTGGTTTCAGCAGTTTTATATAATACAATGTGATGAATACTTCAAGTGTGATATCAAACGCTTTGTCATGTGAACTTCGCATATATATTGTGACTTAATTTTTTTAATAGGAGCAGTAGTAGCATGCTGGACACCTTATGAACCATGTGACCATACACTTCCCTACCTCAACTGCATATCTGCTTATTTTCCAAATCCGAAGTCTGTCAGACATTGATCGTGCAATGGGTGCCATTCGACTGACAAGCAGATCCCACGTTTATAATAAACAACCCACCTTTTCTTCTTGTAGGACCTTCTAGGTTGTAGGTTCTTCTGAGTTGCACCAACTGCTTTGAAATTTTCTGCAGTCTGCCTTCTCCATAGAGGACCTTTCTCTCTAACTCTTCCTCTCTCGCTGGCTCTATTTCTGACTCTCTCCCTTTCACCAGCTTCTCTTCCTGCCTCTATCCAGTTTTCTTCCCCTTTCTCACTCTCTCTTCCTTTCTTTCTTTCTTCTGTACTACTCCTGTCCATCTTTCTGTTCACTCCTGTTCCTGTGTCATTGCATTTTCCTGCTGTGAATGAACTCCTGTACACCTACTCATTCAATCACTGCGTCACTGAAATGTTCCTGACCACTGCCTGTCAATAGCACAAAGAAAGTGTTATGTGAATTTGCATACCGACTGTGATACTTTAACTGTTTCTGTTTGTTGTCTTTCTTCCATCTCTGTTTTAGGCATGTGGGGATCCAAAAGCAAAGCCATCCTACCTTGTAGACAAAAACCTGGAATCGGCTGTTAAGTTTATTGTCCGAAAATTCCCTGCAGTGGAAACGCGCAATAACAATGTAAGTACTGTTTTTTGAACAATACCTTGGTTTTAACAGCTTTGTATGTTATGCTCAGGAGTTACTTGCTTTTACAAATGAAGGTCTGCGCCGCATTAAGATTTGACACTGGGACCCAAATTTCCCTTGGCTGTTTGATGCATAAAAGCGCTATTGCGGCTCTTCGCACTGGATTTCATGGACAGATTTCTTTATCTGTGATGCTTATCTACACACAACCTCAACACATCAGTATTAATCCTTTTAAATGTATCCCAGGACGATGAGTCGTGGATACTGTGGCTCTGTCTCATTTGCAAGGAGGCTTCCTATCACCTTGGTGCCCAGTTAGGACAGCGCCTTAATAGGAATCATTCGTTAAAAAGGTTATGTGAAAACAAACACTAACTAGGAAGCATCATGTGACCAGCGCGGTTTATGGTGCAGTGCGGGGTCAGCGGTTTTCGTAGGGAAATGTAAAGGTTAGCTTTCTGTCCGCCTAGTTCGTGGAGCTTCAGCGCTTCGGAAACGACAGCGCAAGTTTTTAATTCAACGCCCTTTCCCACAAAAGAGCCAATATTCGGAATCTAAGTAGTCAATTTTGTGCCTCAAAAATGATCACTAAGCGAATTTTATGATGAAACGGTATGGTACGTGAACTCGATCAAATACGCACCGTTGCCGTCTCCAGCTTGTCACAAGGCATTTTGGGATTTCCTTGGCTCAGAAGGATCCACTTGCAGTTTCCTTAAAATTTCGCCGAAACGAGGTACCTAACTAGGTTGTTTCCTATGCTTCCTATTGAGTTGAGACAGTCCTAAGAGGCCATTTTTCCTAAAAATGCCACCTACTTAGGGTGCTTCCTTGCAAATGAGACACAGCCTATGGTTCAGCAATCCTCACGCTGCATCCACCACATCCGTGCAGATTTGCTTTAAAGCCACAAATTTCGGCTGATTCATTTCATATTTCGCGAGAGTCTTGGGTGTGCTAAGGTCACGAAGCCTATCAACTTTGGGAGCGATTTCTTTAGGGGGTCTGGGGACTCATGTTCAGCAGCGGCCAACCGACTGTCCAGTTAAGATTTGAAAGTTTTCAGTTTTATGAAACTGTACTTTGTGGATAACCTATGGGAATGTCTTACACCAGTTTGCCGTCACTCATCCTTTAATGTTGTATTTTGCTTTTTTGGAATCTTCTGTCACACGAGTAACTACCAGCAGTTTTAATTTGACTACGTGCTCTACCAAAATTGGATGAAACAGGTGTGACGCTTGTTTTGGGTCAGATTGATCTTTGTTGATTTGATCTTTGAACAGAAGTCCAAGAACTTTCAGGTCGCCATTTTTTATGGGGGGTTGGTCCAGTTACCGGGAACAAAGGAATTTTTTTTTTGTTACCCCTTGCCTGGGACCCTTAGGGAAATTGACTGTGCACATATACTACCATGTTTTATTAAGTAATGGACAATTATATGTGTCTGTACTAAAAAATTGAATCGGTGAATTCTGTAAGGCCCCAACTCCATGTTGAAAATGTGTGGAGTTGGGCCCTTATTGAATTCACCAATTCAATTTCATTCCACCAATCGGAAGCCGAAACACAATTCGCTCAGTAAGTGGAGAATTCAGCCTTTGGATTGGTGGCTGCTACAGGATTGCGGCACCCTGTTACACACGTAGCTCATTGTGCTGTATAACGCGGAGGCAACGTAGAGTCAGGGACGCATCAGCTGTACTGGTTTCTATACATTTACCTCTCTTTTTCTGAAAGTGCCAGCGTTAATTAATGTATTTTGATTATTAGTTATACACATCCTGATCTGGTAAAATGCTGGCTGACTGTGTTAATTATGGGGGAGTGGAATGCAGAGTGCTGTTACAAACTATGTAAATGAGCAAAATGAAAACTAAAAGTCTGCACAAATTTGAAACATATCTACTAACCAATCTTTCAAATTTTTGTCTAATTGTAAGTTTTTGGTTTGATGCACATTCTCATATTTGTGGCTTTATATGGTCATTCTGTCCAGTGTACTTCTATTGCCTGGAGTAACTCATTATTGTATGGCCTGTCTGTGAAATGTCTTCTTTAGGATTGTTTGTTTTTTAACATTCACTTTTTTTAGTTGTATTCATGGTAAAAAGCCGTTTCACCGCTTCTTGAATTGATGTGGAGCTGCATCTTGCTGAATTTTGTCTAAGTATTTATAAGTATTGTGTTGTTTTATGCTTTTTTGTTGTGCATTTTATTTTGCATGCCTAACTTGGCTTTTTCTGGATTGTGCTTTTGGTAAGTTTTGGGCTCTTTGGAGTCCTTTTTTGATTTATTTATCTTCAGTTCTTATGTGTCTCGCTTTGTAGCTTGAGTTCACTCTTCTGTGCAGTCTATATGAGCATAAAGAAATTTGCTCAGGAATCCAAATACATTTTCTTTGTAAAAAAAAAAAAAAAAAAAAAGAAAAAAGAATTGCAAATGGCTAAAATTGCTGGAATTTGAACTTGTCTGTTCATATTTAACACAAGCAACATCCACCCATTTCTGTGTGCAGTCTTGGATTCCTATTTTGCTGCATGCTAACATAGCTCTGTTGGCTTTAAAATAGTCTGTAAAACCATTCTCAGCTTTTTTTCCCCCTAAACTTAACTCACAGAATTTTGTAAAAACAATTGATTTTTTTTTTCCGTAATGGTTCATTTGACACAATTTCAGCATATTTATTTATAAAATAACTTTCCTTCACCATATGTTTTTTTTTTTTTTTTTTTTAATTAGGTCAAAGCGTGCAGCATTTTTTTCTGTATTTCAATTTGTTCTTAACATTGATGTTTACATTTTTTGGGGGAAAGAGGTCTGAGTTAACGCTTTAAAATTCATTTCAGCCTTAAAAAAAGCTGCATTTACGTTCATCAAATCCTGTACTACCTCTTGGTTTGGGGCTATCTGGTGGTCTTAACTGATAGAACGTACTAACTTTCACTTCAGAGCAAATTTGCACTGCAAGGATGATAACTGACAAAATTAGCTCTTTATTAGCTTTATCTTTGACTGAGTAGTAATTGTATCTCCCCGACGACGATAGTCGGGAGATACTATGGTTTAGTTCCGGAGCCGCCGCCGCTGCGCCCGCAGATATTTTCTGTTCCGGGCTCTGGAATGGACAATTATTACGGGAATTTTTTCTAATTTTGCACAGGGGAAGATGTTTATTTGACAATGCTCAAGATTTTCGGCAATGTTGGACGTCCAATATGGCTGCCGGCGGCCATTTTGTCTGAAATTTGGGGATCGGGGAGATGCACGACTCGGTTGCTGTGGCGACCGAGTTATCTAGTTAGTTGATGTGTTAATCTTCTGACAGAATTTGTGCAAAAATAATTAGCTTTTTGGGTCTTTTTTTGCAATATGCTTTGTTCTTTTACTCAGTTCTTCATTTCTCTGCTTTACAGTGCTGTGAAAAAGTATTTGTCCTCTTCTATTTTTTTCGTATTTCTCATATTTAAATGTTTCAGATCATCCAACTCATTTTAATATAAGACAGACAATGCAAGTAAACACAGAACACAACTTTTAATCATTTAATTTATTGAAGGTTAAGAGTTATTCAAAACCCACATCACTTATGAAAAAATAATTACCCCCAAATGCTAATGACAGCTGCAGTCAAACAGTTGCGATAAATGGCAATGAGTCTTGCATTGCTGTTGAGGAATTTCGGCCCACTCAGTTTTTGCAGAATTGTTTTAATTCAGCCACATTGGTGGGTTTTCGAGCATGAACTGCCTGTCTAAGGTCATTCCGCTGGATCTCGATTGGATTCAAGTCTGGACTTTGACTGGGCCACTCCGAAACCTTAACTTTTGTTTCAGATTCAGATGGTGGACTTGCTTGTGTGTTTCGGATCATTGAATAGACTGCAAGACTGCATAACCCAAGTCTTCTTGATCTTCAGCTCCTGAACTGATGGCCAGATGTTCTCTTTCAGGATCTTCTGGTCGAGAGCAGAATTCATGGTTCCATCAATTGTGGCATGTCGCCCAAATCTTGAAGCAATAATGCAGCCCCAGACCATCACGTTACCACCTCCCGTGTTTGCCAGTTGGTATGATGTTCTCATCGTGAAATGCTGTGTTCACATAATGGCAGAAGTTCTCGGACCTATGCCCTCCAAAAAGTTCCACTTTTGATTCATCAGTCCACAGAAGAATTTGGAATGTCCAATCAGCGAACAATGTAGGCCTACATGCGCGCTCGTAATCGACCATTTTGCCATCTCGGGGAAAGCACAAACAGTTTGCAGTTCTCCTACGAGACGCGCCTGTTAGCCGCTGCTTGCCTGGTAGCTTGAAACTTAGCGAGCTCAGAATAAGGGCGGAGGAAACCTGAAGATGTGCTAGCTCAGAATTTCACTGGCGAGCACCCGGCTCGCCAGCAGGAGGCACTTGAGCAACAAACAATGCAGACCCTCACCGACTAATCCCTCCCAAATCCCCAGAAAGCAAAGCCAGTTATGCGCTTCTATCAAAAGGCTGCCAGGGACAGTCGGCTCTGGCGCGGCTCGGATTTGAACCTGGGCCAAGTCTTGTTGTTATTGTGGAATCTTGAAGATTGACCATAACTGAGAAATGTAAGGCCAGTAGTTCTCTTGATCTTCGTCTGGGTTCATTTGAGAGTCCCTGGATGAGTCATTTATGCGCTCTTGGAGGTGTTCTGGTTGGTTGGCCACTCCTGGTGGAGGATTGACCGCATTCCAGTTTTTCTGTATTCGTAGATGGCTCTCACTATGGTTCCCTGGAGTTCCAGAACCTTGGTAATGGCTTTGTCACCCTTTCCAGACTGATTGATGTCAACGACTTTGTTTCTCATCTGTTGCTGAATTTCTTTAGCTTGCGGCATCATGTGCTGCTTTTCACCTACTTCACATCGCCAAATGGGTTGATTCAACAGGGCTGGCGGTTATCATGCTTGGGTGTGTTCAGTGAAATTGAACCCAATTATGATTAAATTGGTTTCATTGGTTGATTAAGTGACTAAGAGAGCAAGTACTTTTCTGCATAGGGACAGGTTGGGTTGGCTAGCCTTTTTCTTTAGTAAATGGAATCATCATTTAAAAACTGTGCCTCATGTTTAGTCAGGTTATTTTTATCTTATATAAAAATGAGTTTGATAATCTGAAAATTTATGGAAGAACAAGAAATTTGGAAGGGGACAAATACGTTCTACAACACTATACATGGCGCCACCTGTGTGCATTACTGATCAAAAGTTTTTGCATACCAGTGATTTTTAAGCAGTCAGATTGAAAAAAGGAAATTTCAGTTGAAATCTTAACCCCTTTGCGCTGAATACAAAACTTTGCCAATTTTTCCTGTCGTGCATGAACCTATTTAAGCTTTCTAACTCAGTATTTGTGTCACAGAGATTTTTGAAAATTATTTCAATGAAGGTAGACTTTGGAAATTCAATTACAGAGTTGTTTAGGAATTAAATTTCGGAATTTACCGATGCTGGTGCCTGTGTCTGCGCGAAGGGTTTAAATCTTCAGATTGATCAATATAGCTACCTTTTGATGTGAAAACAGCTAAGCTGATTGATTTCGACGAGGACTGTCAATATGTGGTTGCTATCCTGGGAAATGACAGATTCTTTTTGACTTCTTACGATTCAAATCTTTCCTTGTACCATTTTTGGTTATTTTCACAAGATAAAATGGCTTATATTTCTCAAAAATATGAACAAAAACATGAGTAAAGTGCTGAATAACTTTTGACTGGGAGTACCTCTAATGAGTCTTGTAAGATTACTGCAGCTGCTCTCAGAGTTTATACAAGAAAGCAGTGCACTTGTTAATTTGTGGGAGTACAGAAAATTAATCTGATTTTTATTAGCCTATATTAGAAAAATTCTGTTATAACCACGTGTGCCTTTGTGGTAAATGTATCTAAACAGAAAAGCATATATGTTCAGTGTTTGAAATGTCACACCTAACATACCAGCAGCTGCAGATGGTATTCATAATTTGCAACAGCAGTAATGATAAAACAATTATAAACTACAATCTTGGAGTATGCAGTATCCAGCAGTGCACATTTGTTCTCTGGTTGTTCAAATCTGGTGAAAGTAATATAGGATGTACTACATATGTACACTGATATTATTCAAAATATCAAAATTCAGTGCAGGGTTCATTTACTGCTTGCGTGCCTTAGAGAAATCTTTCTGTTTCCCAAAATGTTTTACCAAGAAAACCCCTCATAACTTTGAAGACAGATGGCACAAAGTAGAAAGAAATTGACATTGGATTATCACGGAAATAGTCCAAAAATTTCAAGAACGTTCCTCTGAATTTCCAAAGGTTTCCTCTGATTATAGCCTCGATTCCTCAATTTTAGATTGTTCCACTTCTGGTCATTCAGTTAGCAATGATTAAGGATATTCTGCCCCCTGAGGTTAAACTTTTGAGAAAGTGCTATATTACCTCAAATTTAATAATGTTATGGGTGAAAAAGCACTGACTGAACCCTGCTGGATTGTTTAACATCAGTTTAGTGCCACTCACCATGTTTTGAGTCTAAATCCACTGTGTTCACCTTTCTGCAGCAACAGCTTGCACAGCTCCAGAAAGAAAAGTCTGAAATTTTGAAGAATCTAGCACTATATTACTTCACATTTGTTGATGTTATGGAATTTAAGGTGAGTTCAGTTTATCATGCCCTATTTCAGTTTGATGTAAATTTTTTTATTAATTAAGATCTGCAACATTAATAGCATTCAGTTAATTTCTGTTGGTCTCATGCTAGTACATTTTCTAGTAGTTCTATTAAGTGAAATATAAGTGTAAAATTAAATTTTTCGGTTCTCTGATGATGAGTGAATTAAATTGAAATTGACAGATGTCCAAGTAACCCGCCCAAATTTTTCTCCTCTTTTCTTTAAGGATCACGTTTGTGAACTTCTCAACACTATTGACGTCTGTCAGGTTTTTTTTGATATTGTAAGTCTCACTGAACCCATTTAAGTGGATGCAGTTATTGCAACTCAAGTGCCTCTGTGACCTCAATTACATTTTTGCTCTCCTTTTCTTGCTGTAGACGGTAAATTTTGATCTAACCCGGAACTACCTTGATTTAGTTGTAACCTACACTACCTTAATGATGCTGCTGTCACGGATTGAAGAGCGAAAAGCAATTATCGGGCTGTATAATTACGCCCACGAAATGACACACGGCTCAAGGTACCTGCCATACACTCCACACTCTGCATTACATCATTAATAATTACTCCAGCTTAATAGGCTCTAACTTGCTCTGTAGAATTGACACCTGCTGGTTGATGTGCAATGCTTTTACTGAACTGGCCATTTCAGTTGGTGTCTATCCGCTGTATTGACTTAATTGTCTAAAATTCTCCAAGTCTAAAGCTCATGGTATTATCTACATCAAGAAATATTAGTGTATTTGAGCTGACATGCTGATTCTGATCTCTCCAGTGACAGGGAATACCCTAGGCTTGGGCAGATGATTGTCGACTACGAGAATCCCCTGAAAAAGATGATGGAAGAATTTGTTCCCCATGGAAAGGTGAATCTACATTCCAGTTCTAAATCTAAACACTTCTCTGTTAATAAGTAGCTCACGTTTTATTTTTATTTTTTTTATCCTTCATTTGCAGTCGCTATCGGACGCCCTCATCTCCCTTCAGATGGTCTACCCTCGACGGAACCTGTCAGCGGACCAGTGGCGGAATGCGCAGCTTCTGAGCTTAATCAGCGCTCCCAGCACTATGCTGAATCCCGCCCAGTCTGATACGGTGAGTACAAGGGCGGCTCGTCTGTTTCGGCCGATGAAGCAGTGCTTAACCCATTTAAACCGGGACAGCATGTGCGCATTTTAAGAACGTGTCGTTGCCGACACAGATATGCGCGTAATTTTGAAAGTACCGTAATTACTGTAAGTTTTGCGCAATAGGAAAAAAAATTCCAACTGTTCCTGAAAGCTGAGAAGCTGTGCTTCAGCCCATGGCAGCACGATTCTCTGCTGGGATTTTTGCATTAGGCCTTAAAGCGTTAATCAAAAAAATGACAAGCGAAAAACTGCATCCATGGACTTAAACTGCGTTACATTTAACAATTGATTACTTGCCTGTGCTGCTGCATAGAAACTGAAAGAGTGCACATAACTGCACAAACAATGGTCCCCGCTGGCCAAATTTACATGTGACGCATGGCTGAATGGCCTAGATAGATTTCAGTGGGTGAAATCTATTCTGTGTTTCTTATTAGTCAACTGACCCTTTGTCACACGATCTGAAGCACTGCATCGCAATTTGGAATCAGTAGTGCTCGTTTTTGTGCTTTCATGTAAAGTTAATTGATGGTAGGCCTTACAAATTACCAGTTTCGATCACAGTCACCTCATTCTGCGGGTCCCTGTTGAGGCTACAGGCAAGTTAAGCCAGGTTATTCTGCAATCCAGCGAGAGAGATTACCACAAGATAATAAACATCAAGAATCGGACAATGTCCATGGTTTTTGCAAACTTCAATGTAACTAATTTTCACCAGGCATTGTTTCTCATTGACCACAGAAACCGGTTTAGCATTTTAGCATGAATTGGAAAGGACATTCCCGTAGTATTGTGCATCACCGCAGGAATCCCCTGCTGGGCCAGGAGGGACTAGTTATTTGAGTAGTTCAATAGATCATCAAAGACAATCAACACTGTGTGGATCTCCGTAAGACTTATTAAACTTTCCAACCGTTATTACTGCAGTTTAGCTTTGCTTTTACTGAAGTTACATTCTTGTGAGTCGGAGTTTGTCCTTAACTGACGTTAAATGAGCAATCACAATTGTGTCTGTATTTCCTATTTTAACTGGCTAGTTAGACACTCACAGAGAGAGTTCCACCACTTGTGTCATCTCAGACATCGTCTCCTGCTGCCCTAACTTTATAAGTCTGCTACTAAGACGCTTATGTTAGTGTGGTTAGTTGTAGATGGAGAACAAGATTAGTTTCATGAATTGCGTATGAGTTGAAGCTAGCTTTTTGCCTTAGTACTTTGTTGTAGCTCTGGTTGCCACCTTGGAGTATTGAAGAAAAGGGGGGCTCATACGCGGACACTTTTAAACACCGTGGACACATGCGTCACCATCGTACATGATTACTTCTATTATCTATTTTGATTTTTTTATTCTCATACTTTCATGTATGCTTTCCACATTTTATACAACCCCAATTCCGAAATAGAATAGTAATAATTCCGAAACGAAGTGTAAATTGTGAATAAAATCAAAATGCAATGACTTTCAGATCTCATGAGCCAATATGTTATTTACAATAGAACATAGATAACATTTCAAATGTTGAAACTGAGACATTTGATATTTTCATCCACAAAATAAGCTTATTTCAAATTTTCTGGCTGCAACAGGTCTCAAAAAAGTTGGGACACAGGCAAAAAAGGGCTGAAAAAGCAATTAATATATAAGAGAATCAGCTGAAAAAACATTTTGCAAGTAATTAAGTTAACTGGCATCAGGTGTGTAACATGATTGGCTATAAAAGGGATGCCTTAGAGAGGCTGAGTCTCTCAGAAGTAAAGATGGCCAGAGGCTCTCCAACCTGGGAAGGTTTGCGTAAAAAATTTGTGGAATACTTTAAAAACAATGTTCCTCAACGTCAAATTGCAAAGGCTTTGAAGGTCTCATCATTGACAGTGCATAACATCATCAAAAGATTCAGAGAAACTGGAAAAATCTCTGTGCGTAAGGGACAAGGCCGAAGACCTTTACTGGATGCCCGTGATCTTCGGGCCCTCAGACGCCACTGCATCACTCACCGGCATGATTCTGTCATTGACATTAATAAATGGGCCCAGGAATACTTCAAGAAACTACTGTCTGTAAAAACAGTCCGCCATGCCATCCACAGATCCCACCTAAAACTCTATCATGCAAAAAGGAAGCCATTGTTGAGCATGATCCAGAAGCGCCGCCGTGTTTTGTGGGCCAAGGCTCATTTAAAATGGACTGTAGCAAAGTGTCCTGTGGTCAGACGAGTCCAAATTTGACATTCTTGTTGGAAATCATGGGCGTCGAGTCCTCTGGGCTAAAGAGGAGAAAGACCACCCCCCCTGTTATCAGCGTTCAGTTCAAAAGCCAGCATCTCTGATGGTATAGGGATGCATTAGTGCATATGGTGTGGGACACTTGCATGTTTTAAAAAGCATCATGAATGCTGAAAGGTATATAAAGGTTTTAGAGCAACATATGCTCCCCTCCAGACGACATCTATTCCAGGGAAGGCCTTGTGTATTTCAGCAGGACAATGCAAAACCACATACTGCAGCTATTACAACAGCATGGCTTCGTAGTAGATGAGTCAGTGTGCTGAACTGGCCTGCCTGCAGTCCTGATCTTTCACCGATTGAGAACAATTGGCACATAATTAAACGAAAAGTCTGTCAAAGGAGACCCAGAATTCTCCAGTTGCTGGAAGCCTGTATTAAACAAGAGTGGGATCAAATTCCAATGGCTAAACTCAAGAAACTTGTCTCCTCAATGCCCAGACGCCTCCACTCTGTGTTAAAAAGAAGAGGGGATGCTACACCATGGTAAACAGGCCCCTGTCCCAACTTTTTTGAGACCTGTAGCAGCCATCAAATTTGAAATGAGCTCATTTTGCGGATAAAATTGTAAAATTTCTCAGTTTCAACATTTACTATGTTCTCTCTGTTCTAATGTGTTGTAAATACTGGCTGATGTGATTTGAAAGTCATTGCATTTTGATTTTATTCACAATTTACACTTTGTCCCAACTATTTCGGAATTGCGGTTGTACAATAAATTTAATTGAATATTCGTGAGTGAATTTTGTAAATCATTACATATCAGCCCTTCAGTGTACTATGTATCCAGCTGCAGGCCAACCAATCAGAATAAATCTGACTATGTTTATCCTCTGCCAACTTAAGATGACATAAATATTTTGCCATTATCATGATCCTGGATATGAGTGACTTGTGTGTCACATTTTGCTTGCATTTTCTTATCTTACAAATGAAAATTGCATTGCTCTCAGGAACAGCCTCTCAACTGCAACGTGATGCTTGAATGCTGTAAGACCTTAGGTGTGACCATTGTGCCCTTTTTTCCCAAAAAATGCCGTGACTGCTGACTCTCATTCCAGGCTGTACATCTGGAGTGTGACCCAAGTCCTGCTGTATGACTGATTTACTGACCCTTTGAATCCTTCGTTTCAGATGCCCTGCGAGTACCTGTCCCTGGATACTATGGAAAAGTGGATCGTATGTAAGTGAAGAAAGCAGAATGTTGATGTTGCTGTCATTTTATCCTGCTCACAGATCGACTCTTTCCATCTTTGACGTTCCACATGCAATCGTCTGTGATGGTGCTTACTTTGCCCGTGCAATGAAAGTACAGCGCATTCAAAGCAGAAAACTTGAACTGTGATGCAGAAGTGTATCACGTGTTTGTTGAAATTCATTTAAACGGCTGTGCTTTGTAACTGAGGTCCCATATCGTTGCACAGTTGGGTTTATCCTGTGCCACGCGACTCTGAACAGTGACCCAGCAGCCCTCAGCCTGTGGAAGCTGGCTCTACAGAGCAGCACCTGTCTGTGCCTCTTCAGAGACGAGGTCTTCCACATGCACAAGGCTGCCGAGGACCTGTTCGTCAACATCAGGGGGTACGGCTTTCGCAACCGATGAAATGACATATCCACAAATGCAGCACATTAACCCTTAGAGCGCTAAGTGCAGCTATTATTGTTACCCAATGATGTAAGATATCAAAATCAAAGCTGTTGAAAACCTATCATGTGGCCACTTGTGTAAAAGAGCTCCTGCTGGGCAGCTCTTTTAAACAAGTCACCTCAAGATAGGTTTTCAACAGCACAAGATTATTAAATTTGTATTTTTGTAAAATTTATTTCAGTGCTTCCAGGGTTAATCATAAAACATTTTAGTGTCAAATGACAACTAATCTTTAAATCATTGATTTTAAATTTTTTAAAGTTGAGCTCAATAACTTGGCGATCTCTTCTAGCTCTTTGTTTGAATGTTGCTGATGGTTCTCACAAGTCAGTTTGTGTGCTGTGAGACGATGACTTTTTTGTCCTGTACAGTTTTTGATTTTTTGTTGTCTTCTATGAATTTTTAACCTTAACCCTTAAAGCGCTGAAATAAATTTAAGAATAGAACTTTAATTATCTTGTACTGTTGAAAACCTATCATGTGGCGACTTGTTTAAAAGAGCTCCCCACAAGTTGCCACATTATAGGTTTTCAACAGCTTTGATTTTGATATCTTACGTCATTGAGCAGAAATAGCTGCATTTAGTGCTCTTAGGGTTAATTTGACTCTGACACTAAATCTGAACTCTGTTACACTGCAGCTACAACAAGCGCATCACTGACATCAGAGAATGTAAAGAATCCGCTTTGTCCCACGCGTAAGTTTTACCGCCCTCACTAGCCCTGCTTTGGGTATTTTCAGTTGCTGTCATATACCACATCAGTGCAGTTCTGTCTCAACTCTGTGTTCGTTTTATGAAGGGGCTCCATGCACAGAGAGCGCCGGAAGTTCCTTCGGTCGGCACTGAAAGAGTTGGCGACAGTTCTCGCCGACCAGCCGGGACTGCTTGGCCCAAAGGTACTGCATCTGTGCTTTAAACCTATCGTCTCCGTCACATAAAGTAGGAGATCATTGTATTTCCAGTATCTGCTTCAATATGAAGCATCATGCATTTGTACAGCCTTAAATAAGAGAGAAGTTGGGATTGTCAGGCAAATTTAAACTAAAACTGAAAGTGGTGATTTGTAAATTATCTCTGACCTGTTACATTAAAAACAATACAGTGCATTATTTGATGTTCCACCACGTGAATTTTATTGATTTTTAAAAATAAACTCATACTTCAGTTTTGATTCTTGCAACAAATGTTTTTTAAATGTTGGGACAGTAATATTTACCAGTTAAAAATGTTGCCATTACTTTTCACAACCCTTAAGGGGTCCTCAGGGTAAAGAGTAGAAATAACTATAATAATGTTAAAAACTAAGAAATAAACATACTCAACATGATTAACCTCCTAAAATGTAATATTTTGATAAAAATTTACCTGGTTGCCTTGGAAACGGCACTTTAATAACAAAATCTGAAAATATTTTGTGGCACTGATATTTCAATAACCCATTGGCAGATTTCACTCAAATTAGTCTCATATGAAAGGTTTAAGATAGTTCCATGAAATGACATATGGTTTTTTTTGTTTGGAACATTTATGAATATTTAATGAGCTCTTTTATGTAACCATAATGAAAATCTCTATCATCAATCTCCAACAGATACAACTTCAATCATTTTCAAAAACATTAACCCCACAAGGTTGCAAATCAGTCTAGAAAATCTGTCATTTCATAGATCTCCAACAGATTCAACTTCAATCCAAATTTCAAGTCAATCAGTTGAACATTAATGATTTTAAAATGCCACCCTGAAAATCAGTCAAAATTGTGATTTGACTGCGACTATATAAACTCACAAGTAACAATTGAGGCAGAGGAAAACATTGAATCTTAGTGTTAACTGGCATCTCACTGCATTCCTTTATTTATTTAATGTAAAATCAAAAATATTTTTTCAAAAACGTTTAAATGTTTTCCAAAAGAAGAGTTAATTTAAGTTGACTGCAATTGAAACTCGGCTTCTCTCCCCATGCGATCTAACCTGCAAATAATGGGCTATCATTCAGTGCAGAAAAATAATTTAATTATAATTATTTCTATGCACGTTTTACATGTTTTTTTCAGAACTCTTCAGCAAATGAAGGTAATTTTGGTGACCAGTACGTGGTTTTCTCTTACATTTTCCAATCGGACAGCTGTCTATTTTTTACAGCAAGTTTCAGTGCAGAAAAACAGGTGTGCGTGCTTGTCGCTGAAATTACCTTCATTTGCAAAAAGAGTTCTGAAATGCTATTTATAAAAAAAATTACCGTTTTGAGTGCCAGTGCATAGACCTATTTATAATTAAATAATTTTTCTGTACTGAATGTAGCCAATTATTTTGTCGCTGTTAGATCGCATGGGGTAGAGAAGCCGTGTCTTCAATTGCCACTTGATTATTTTTGAATTGGAAAACGTGTAAAACCATCTAGAATTAGCCAGGACTAATTGTTGTCAATAAAGGGATGGATATTTGCCCCCGAATTTTCAGGTCTAGCGCTGGCCCTGACCCCCCATTACGAGTTATCTCGTAGTCGGCAGTCAAGTGCTAAGGACTGAAGACACCAAACGATCTTGTCCCAGATTGTCAGTTCGAATCCGGCCCAGGGCCTTTCTATTCACAGTTTACATGTTCTCCCTGTGAACGTGTGGGTTTCCTCTGGGTTCTCTGGTTCCCTACCACAGTCCAAAGACATTCATGACAGGTTAATTGGAGATTGCCAGTTTGTATGAATATGTGAATGAGTGATGCATGAGTGTGTGCGCCCTAGTGAGGTAGAAGTGGTATAAGGGATGGATGGATGGATTTTCTACTTTGCACAAGTCAGGACTGTTATACAGCCATACCTTAGTAATGTAATGAAAATATGTCCTCTTTAATGCAACATATGTTGCTCCTAAATCTTAGTTTACTTCCCAGCATTCGCGGTGACTCACAAAACGGCATATTACCTTTGCCAAGGGCGTTGATGCAACCGCACACCATGACAGAGCCTGGCTTTTGGACTTGCTGCTGGCAGCAGTCTGGATGGTCCTTTTCTCCTTTTGTCTGGAGAAAAGGTGCCAAAAAATCTGCATTTGAATTTGCGTTGCCGCACCTTAGCGCATGTTGTTACCTTGATATCCTAGATTCAGGCATCCTTTAGATGCTCATGCTTGACACCACATTGGGAGTGCTAAATTGTCAACAGAATTTTGAAACTAGATCTGCATGGCCAGGTATAATCATTAGCTGTCCTTCTGGTCCTAAATATTCCTAAGTCATGGAACAGGGCACTTAGGCTATGCCCATACTGGTACATTTTCATTTTGAAGTGATTTTTTTAAAACAAAAACAATCTCCCTCCAAACTATGACGCAGTCCAGGAGTTTTAAAACCAAAACTGGGTCAGCAGCATGTTCAAAAGTCTCCCTTTTAGGGGTTCAAAAATGCTGGAGTAGTGTGGATGTTAGGCGAAAATTTAGCAAAAGTTATCAGTGATGTGTTTTAAAACGAAAACGTATTGGTGTGGACGTAGCCTTAAAGACCCACATTAAGCTCTACATTCGGGCATTGCTGTGGTCACTCCTGAGGACTCTGTTCTCTCCGCAGGCCCTCTTTGTGTTCATGGCCCTGTCCTTCGCTCGGGACGAGATCGTCTGGCTTCTGAGGCACGCAGACAACATCCAGAAAAAAAGCACCGATGACTTCATAGACAAGTAAGAGTCTCCTCAATGAAATCCAGGCCTGTATGGACACAGTTTGTAAATTACTTTTACAAGAAGAAGGCTGACCGCTGACAAAGTCCCTCACCTGTGACCTACTGTCAGTGGTTCTAAGCAGTGACTGTACTGACTGGAGGGTGACCCAGATCCTCTGAAGGGGTTCTAAGGGTGCTGGATCTGTCCTGAGCAGCACTCGTAAGGACCAGGGGAGGTTATGGTCCTGGAGTGGCTGCTACGGGTTTAGCTGCCACAAATGAAAATCTGGGTGAAGGAGCATGAGGGGGTCAAACTTAGGCTAAACTGGCGATGCAGCACATCAGTGCCTAGCGAAGATCTCCCAAACAGCCCTTCAACTACACTAAACGAGGGACCAGTGACACGAGATTGAGGTGGGAGATAACTGTGGGGCAGAGATGGTGGAGAGAAAAACCGAAGACACCAGGGACCTCATACCCGGCAAATGCCTTGTGAATTTTTGTTGTGCCAGGTACTAGTGTTGACGACACACCGCAAATCGTTGTCCATTGTGTCCATGGGGATAATAAAAGATGTCTAAAGGTGTAAATCACACTGATGTTTGATGACCGTCTGTATGTTAAATGCTGGCGGTGTGCCACAGTTGGTTTTTGACGCAGAGTTCTTCCGCAGAAGGAACCTGATCTGCTGATGCCTGCTGTATGATTTTTCCACCAGTCATGACAAGAACCAAATCGTCATGAAAGGGCAAACCTCTGGGTGGGGGGCCCATGGCGACCGTTTTTGACAGTGAGCAAGGAGGACCCGGGGTTGACCATGGCACCTTGTGGCAAATAGACATCAAAACATGCAAAATGGTTCTCAAAAAGTTGATCTCAGGCCCTCAATTGAAGACTCCAGATTTTGAACTGAAAAATCTGGGTAAACGAGCCCTAACTATCAACCTTTAGAACAGGAGGACATTGAACATTAGATGGGGAAATAAAGCTGAGAGGGACATTGGCATCATTTTCTCCTAGCTTCTCTCAGGCCTTGGCATTAGGCCCTTCTATTTACTCCTTCATAATTTAGGAAATGTGTTACAGTTGAGGTGATTGTAAGTCAACTGGGTGTTGAGTCATATTGTTTCTGGGCAGTTTTGAAAAGGTGAAGCAATAGGTGTAGTTGCTTCTGTCGGCTTTGTACACCCATCCATTCATCCATTATCTAAACTGCTTTCCCTTGTCAGGGTGGCGAGGCAGCTGGAGAGCCTCTCAGCCGACTGTGGGCGAAAGGCAGGAACACACTCTGTACAGCTCGCCAATCCATCACAGGGCTCACACACCCCTCACTCACACATTCATGCCTTTAGGGCAATTTTAAGTCTCAAATTAACAGAGCATGCTTGTTTTTTGGGCTGTAAGAGGAAACCATAGTAGCCGGAGGAGACCCTTTTGCACACAGGGAGAACATGCAAACTCCACACATTACTGCATGCAACGTAATATGGTTCACTTGAGAAGGGGTTGCATTAGTCTTAATGGAGTTTGTCTATAGCTGCTGTTTTCTGTGACCTGGTTACGTGCCACTGTCCCATTCTTTGTGCAATCCTTTGAATTTTTTTCTTGCTGTAGTTCAGCATTTGAAATACTTGAAGTAGAAGTTATGTTTTCAGTACTCCTTTGTTTTCAGTTACCTGCACTGATTTTCGCATCAGTGGTACTGTGTTCCAATTCTGGTAACATATTTGTGACATTGTACTTTAGGTGCAATTTTTTTGATAACTGGCAAAAGATTTCTCTTTGATTAAAATCATATAGTTGCACTGGTATTGATATTAACTGCCAAAATGATGCTGTTTTGACTCCCCTAAAATGACGCTGGGCGGCTCGGCCATGCCGGTGGCACAGGGAGGGTGACGGTGAGAGTTCATTGGCTGAGACCTTCACTGAGAGTGTTGTGGTGTTTTCCAGACATATTGCAGAACTCATTTTCTACATGGAAGAGCTGAGGGCTCACGTGCGCAAGTACGGTCCAGTCATGCAGCGCTACTATGTGCAGTACCTCTCTGGGTTTGACGCGGTGGTGCTGAACGAGCTTGTGCAGGTGAGGTCCTGGATGATACCCAGTGTCCCCTGTGTCTGTTTCATTCATCATTTTTCATGTAGTCAGATCGCTGGGTCAGAGCACGTGCGGATAAGAAGATCGTGCTTTGACTGGAAATAATCAGGATCTCTCTTTCACCACTAGATGGAGGCCTAGTCTGTAGTAAATTCTCCAGGTTTATGTCCTGAAGCCATTATTTGCTGTAGATTCTCAGTATTTTATCATGTGAAGCTCTCTGATACCTGAAACTGAGGAACTGTAATGCTCTTTGAATCTGTCTCTGACAGTGTTGAACTAATTCCGTTATTCCAGAACCTGTCCGTCTGTCCAGAGGATGAGTCAATCATCATGTCCTCATTTGTAAACACCATGACGTCTCTCAACGTCAAACAAGGTAATTTGGACAACACTACCTGGGTCCTTCTCTGGCCTCTGTTTTGTTAGAGGTCATGTGGAACACAAAAGGTATTGTGACATATCATTATGATCTTTGTCCAAATTCACTTTTAGCTGAAAGCACAGGTTAAATGCTAGGTTTAATAGTATTTTAGAATTGGTACCGTTTCCATTCATTCATAGAGTAATTTTAACAAGTTCAGGAAATCCTGAAACCACAGTGTCCTGTAGTTCTGAAACAACCACCACCATGATTTTTCATGGACTTGAAGGACAGTCAGTAGCTAGCTATGCCGCGAGCGGTTACCTCTGATATCGAGTGCATGCTGAGGCGAGCGAGGAAGCCAATTCCTTCATCTAAGAGCGGTGTTTCTGATTGGTTGTTGCAGTGGAAGACGGGGATGTATTTGATTTCAGAGGAATGCGGCTTGACTGGTTCAGATTACAGGTGAGCTTCGGGCGAAATAACTGGTGCTTCTGTTCTTGGGGAACCTCCTGGTAAATGGATGGGCTGGGGGGGAGATGGGATCAGGTGGTGCGATGCGTCTCATCAGGCATAATTAGCACATTCTGCTGCTAATGAGACAGGGGTGTTTAGGATCTTGTCCCTCTCAGTGTTAATGAGCTGTGAGGCCGAACTGACTGTCAGCCTGTGGAGTCTGAGGTCATGTGGAAGAGTCCACTGTGTTTGTGACAGGAGGGGAGTGATAGGGACTCAACGAATCTCGATGTTTTTAATAAGTGTTAGCAAGCCAGAAATGTTCTCCATGCCCCCTCACTTTCATTGGTGACCAGAATGAGATGAGCCAATCAAACAGCATTATTATCATCCCACCCCATGACACAAAGTGGAGCTGGGATGTTGCAGTGGAGCTAATCAGTTTATCAGTTTTTCCATCCATCTGGATGAGTGGGGACTAGTTTTCTCTGAAGCTACTTTGCCTAGATGAATGAAATTTTGTGCGTGTATGCTCGTCATGTGCTAGTCATGACCTTGATTGGGTTTGAAAACAGGATTCCATGGCGGAGGGCTGTATTGATGAAAAATGTTGACTCGTTTAAAATTGTTTAGTACTTGATGATCCCCCGTCCCTTCGCTGAAATGGGCTGAACTACTGCATTGTGTTATTTGAGCATGAGTGATTAGGACTGAGAGCACCTGTCCATAGATAAGTGGTGTTCCCTCAGAGAATTATTAGCCCTTTAGGCTCTTGAGCTGTTAGTGGTGGCCCGTGTCAGATGGCAGTATTTTTTTTTTTTTTTTTTTCCCCCTGACCTACTCACTCATAATGCTTGAGCTCGGCTCTGGATGAGGTCTAGGCAAGGTCACTCATTCAAGTGAGTGGTCTTAGGCAAATTAGCAACAGCAGCAGGGTTCTGCTCTTTGGTAGCATTTCATTCCACTGAAGAGTGTCTGGGTATGTCTTGTCTCTCTGAATGCCCAAGCTTAAAAGCTAGTCAGGGAAACAATAAGAAAGATGGGAGCAGCTCAGTGGACAAGTCTGTGCATGCCCATTCATTCACACGCATACAAATAAGTACAGTACCAGTAAAGAGTTTGGACACTTTGCTAATGACACAGCACTCAATTTTTAGATAAATTTAAACGGTTTAAATATTCCATATAATCTCAAATGGAATCTTGTACGTGGTAAACAGTCAGAGGTTAACAGATAATAATTCACTTGTTTGAATAGTGTCCAAAATTTTGGGCTGCTCAAAGAAGCCGTATTTTGCAAAGTAAGCAGACAAACAAGCCCCTTCCATTTAACAACAGCCGAATTAAAGTCAAGCTGTTTTTAGGACTCATTCACTCTTTTAGTACTTGGAGATCTACAAATAAAAATCATATTAATTAACTGGATTTTATGGTGGATGCTGGTGCAGGACTTCATGCATTTCAAATTCTGATGAGCTCCACCACTTTTTCCTGCTAAAACAGGCTTACACCAGTGTCTCGAAGGCCTCCCTGGGAATAGCAGACCACAGAGATCTGGGGAAGATGATGAACACCATCATCTTTCACACCAAAATGGTCGACTCTCTGGTGGACATGCTGGTGGAGACCTCAGATCTTTCCATCTTCTGGTGAGAATCTGAATATCTTCCTGAAGCCCTCCAAAAAGATTATTGTTTTATGATATTTACATTAAATGAAAAGTAATTGTCCAAGACAGCAATGTTGTTTTCAGAACTGTGTCATAATTCATGTTTTTTAAGTTTTTAGCTCTGCTGTGACGATAGTGCCAAGTCGGCCGGCGTCCGTCTGTCTGTCTGTCCGGCGTCAACTTTTCACTTCAAATTTGGAGATCTCAAAAACTGTCTGATAAATTTCTTTCTAATTTGGTTTGAGCCTTCCTTATGATATTCTGAATATTCACTGTGAAAATTAGAAAATTCTATATCCCGGTTTTTGAGAAATTCAGCCTTTTGGACTTAGAAAATCTGTGCTTGTGCTCATTTTTTCAGTCTTTCATTAATATTTGAAAAACTATCTGAAAAACCTTTGCATAATTTGTTGTGAAACTTCATTATGATGTTCTGATGATCCCCTGTGAAAATTAGAAAATTCTACATCCTTTTTTGAGAAATTCTGCATTTGGGACTTAGAAAATCAGTTTTTGTGGGCATTTTTACCTCCGCTGTGACGATAGTCAGCAGTCAGCGGAGCTTTTCTAATGCCAAGTCGTCCGAAGTCCGTTTGTCCATCCGTCTGTCTGTCTGTCTGCCTGCCTGTGTCTGTCTGTCCGTCCGCCGTCAACTTTTCAGTTCAAATTTGAATATCTCAAAAACTGTCTGATAACTTTTTTTCTCATTTGGTGCAAGCCTTCCTTATGATATTCTGAATATTCACTGCGAAAATTAGAAAATTCTACGTCCCGGTTTTTGAGAAATTCAGCATTTTAGACTTAAAAAATCATTGTTTGTGCTCATTTTTTCAGTCTTTCATCAATATCTCAACAAGAGGCCTGTCGGCCTAGAGAGCTCCGCTGAGGATGACTGAAATGATCATATTGTTCCAGATCATGTTATTCTGCATCATGTTGTTCCTCATCATTGTTCTGGATCATGTTGCTCTGAATCACATTGTTCCAGATCATTGTTCTGGATCATGTTGTTCAGGATCATTGTTCTGGATTAATTGTTCTGCATCACATTGTCCTGTGACAGTGTTAGAAGGATTGTGACTGCTGTATTTGTGATGTACTGGGGGGAAGGGTATTTGTTGGTTGTTAGTATTGCTTGGTGGTAAGATGATTGAAATAAATGATTGCAATTTGCAATTTGGTTCTATTTTTATACTACATAAATTGATATACCAAACTGGTTCACAGTATATTCTGGTTACCAAATGTGTCGTATGTGTTCATATTGCAATAGTTTTCAAGAATTTCTGAAATTAAGTTATGACATGGACATTTCACTCATCCTCAGCGGAGCTCTCTAGGCCGACACGCCTCTTGTTTGCCTGGCTCTCAAATTGCTATTCTCATTTTTTTCATTAACCCATTGGCCCTTCACAGCATAAATATCCATCAGTTTTGTCTCTACAGTATCTTGTACTGGCAGGACCCAGCATCCGTTAGTAGATTCGGTCAACTTCTCAGTGCAGTCATTTATCTAGTTTGCACAAATAACCAATTTGCCATCAATGTCTGCGCACTGATTCATGCTTTCCTGTTTATCCCTCCCTCGGGTCCAAACGGGACGGTCTGTTTAGAGCGAGTATGGGAGTCGAACAGTGCGGTGCTGCCAGGTGTTAACCTCCCTATCTCTCCTCTGATAGCTTTTACAGCCGAGCGTTTGAGAAGATGTTCCAGCAGTGCCTCGAACTGCCGTCCCAGTCACGCCACTCCATCTGCTTCCCCCTGCTCTGCACGCACTTCATGAGCTGCACCCACGAGCTCTGCCCGGAGGAGGTAATCCAGCGTCGCCACCGTCGCCGCATCCGTTTCCTTCTGCTGTTTGAAAACATTGACTTTAGCGGGTGGTTAATATCAGATATTTTAAAAAGAAGTTTCCCTCTAAGTGGATGACTCTGCTCTCTGTGGGAAATAGTTCTGCCTTCTTCACCTCGAGAAAGTTTCACAGGGTTCTTGCTGGGAAATTGGGGCCGATGTAGGGGAGAACCATGTAATCGTGTCCGGGTCCCCCTCCACTGGGCGTACACCCAAAGCCGTGCACTGGAACGCAGAAATGATTAAAGGTGTACGGTTCACACGCACAAGTACAGCTTCCACTGTTCATAACATGGCATTGAAGATGTGAGGTATTAGCTGTCCCTTGTGAGTCCGCAGCTCAGATATGCCCATCGCTGAGATGCGAGTCTGTCCCTCCAAATTACCGTACTGTTCACTGTCATTGCACTCCTGCAAACGGCACACTCACTTTCCAAATAGTTTACGTACCATTGCTAGAATAAGTGGCACGCAAGGACTGCTGTATAGGTTGCAAGTGTCCTTTAGACGAAAAAGTGATCTGAAAGCACTTATAGGAATAAATTTGATTTAGTGGGCCTTCGAAGGCTTGGATTTCCCTTATTCAAACACAAAAGCCTCGGTGTCAGCAGTCTCTCTCCCTTTGTCCACTCAGCTCAGCTTTGGACAGCTGTAACCTTTATTTATGTTGGAAAGGCTCTAAAAGTTTCCAGGAAAATTTTCATCTCGCTCAGAAAAATCCCCACTGTGGTTTATAGCGGGAGAAAAAGATTGTGCAGATGCGGCAAAGGTCCTGCTCCCCTCCGCTCTGAAATATTGAAACTCCTTTGTTCTCACGAGGTCTGCAGCGATTCGCTCAAGGCCCTCGTTTGGACTGCACAGCACTGAATGAAAAGGCGAAGATCTGATTGTCGAATATCCCTTCTCGTGTGTCATTTTTAACACATATTTTATGGCTCTTTTCTGCAGCGACACCACATCGGGGACCGCAGCCTGTCCCTGTGCAATATGTTCCTGGATGAAATGGCCAAACAGGCGCGCAATCTTATCACCGACATCTGCACGGAGCAGTGCACCCTGAGCGACCAGGTGCGGGCGTCATCCCGAGCAACTGCAGGCACATTTACTGGCACCCCTCTGCCCTCGCTTGTCATGTGGTTAGCAAAAATAAATTAGCATAATTTATGGACAATTAAACGAAATGTGGACGACTCAAAAGCACGTATTGGATAGCATTCGGCATAGGGTTATATTCACATAAACTTTCGGTGTCTTCCAAGAGTTTCTGTGCAGTTCTCTGCAGGTATGAATGAGCTTCTGTCAGGCAGGTTCCGAGATGTTTTCTTAGCGCTGCAGCAGCTGTTTCCTGTTGGCCGACCCCTCCTAATACAGGCCAATGGGTGCAGTCTTTCAGTGACATGTGTCAGGTTACAGGTGTAAGAAATCTCTTCTTTTTCCCTTTTTACCCCCCAACCTTTGAAACAGCTTCTGCCAAAACACTGCGCCAAAACCATCAGTCAGGCAGTGAACAAGAAGTCGAAAAAACAAACGGGGAAGAAAGGCGAACCGGAGCGGGAGAAGCCGGGGATGGAGAGCATGAGGAAGAATCGGCTTCTGGTTACCAAGTAAGCGGCGGCGTCTCTGCTTACAGCGCAGCGGCGGGGTCAGAGGGTTTGGGGGTGAGGATCGAGTTTCGCTTCGTCAGATTACCGCCGCAAGCTGTCAACCGCGGTCAGCGGTCATCCCAATCCGCTGTGAAACGACCCACACACCCTCTTTGTGGCCAACTTCCTCTTCAACACTAGAAGCACCCTGAACAGTCATTTTGACCACCACGTTCACTTGGGTGGCATTCCAAAATTATTTGCATGTAGAGCTACAGTATCTACCTTAATTGACTTTTTAATAAATAGTTTTTCACCTACACGTGTGTTGTAAGAATGTTAAAATTCAGTTTTGATAACATTTAGATGGTTCTTTTTTTGTCTTTGTATTTTCCACATTTTCCATGTTGATAAGGATGTTTACATCCCTTTACAAGACCTGGTGGCGCAAGGTTTCACTTACCCCTTTATGAGGGGTAGGCCTATGTGTCATTACCTTGAGGAAAATTATATAGCCCCAAAATGTACAGTGCTTAACAAATTTATTAGACCACCTGTCATAAAAAATGAGAAAACACAAATATTCAATAAATCTGTCAAAAACGTGTTTAAAACTAAAAATTATTTTGTTATTTCTTTGGCAGATAACAAATTGAAACCACTAAATAGTCCTTATTCACACATAAAAACAAAAAAACCTATATTTTGAATGGCCTCCTTTGGCCCTGATAACAGCTTGCATTCTTGCATTCAACCACTAAAACTAATTTTTATGTTCAGGAATGCAAGAAAATAACTGTTATTTGGCATCTTAATTAAAAAATAATAATGTGCTTTACTATTTTCAACTTTTTTGTAAAACAGTAAATTCAAAAATTAATGGATAACAACAATAATTACATTTTAGCATTACAAATTTCAGTTAGATAGCTTGCACATACTGGCGGAATAACCATTACAGAAACAAAAAAATTATTTTGGTAATTACCAACACCGTTAAATTAGGGCAGCTGTGGCATAAACCTTACATTGAGTGGTGGTCTAATAAATTTGTTAAGCACTGTACATAAATAAGCCTGTTTTCAAATGCATGACGTTTGCCATTTATTGTAACTCCCGGAAGAAGTCGGGCGGCTACTATGGATTCATACTCGTCTCCACCACCACCGCCACATTCAAAGCCTTAGACACTTCAGTGTTTGAAATAAGCGACGATATTAGTTGGTCTAATTGTAAATTTTACTGTCTCCATGCGCAGTTGTTTTGTTGCTATAATACCTCAGAGATATTTGATTCCCTTCAGACTTTCAGGCAGACACTCGGGCATGGAGGTGCAAACTGTACTGTCCATCAAAACACATGAATAGGGCAATCACATTGGCAGGGCTGTAATTATTAGTTTTAAACTAAACTATGTCTAGCTGTTGATAACAACAGACCAGCAGCTGCATTGTTGGTCAAGTTTTTGCTAGGGGCCGCTGCGCATATGAAGTACAGCACAGCTAAGCGAACATAGGAAATCCTTCTAAATATAAATGAAATGCAGTCTGAAGATCGTGGCTTTAATGGAATAAATATCTGTGCATCAGATTCAGATTCCGATTCCAATAATGAATGTCATGCTGACGTCAAGAATAACGTCTCCATGAGGCTAGAGGTGGCAAAAGACGGAACGGTTTGGGTCGAACAAATTGCTAGCAGCGTTCCCAGAAGAACTTCAGCACGAAAGAAAAATTGGGTCCTGCACGGCATGCAGAAGGTGATATTGTGACCCCTCTGAGCAATTTGGTTGTTGTTGAGATCTGGGAGCAAATCTGAAACTCCGATAAGGGGCAGTCAGTTGGTTTGGCTTTGCCAGCAGTCAAACTGAAGATGTGCCCAGTGTATTTATGAGGTATCAGTTGCAAATGCAAAAGGGATTTAGAGGACCACTGGTCTTCTGAAATGGGTGACCCGGTGCTCAACAAAACCATGTCACGCCAAAGGTTTCTGAAACGCCATGTGGCATCTGTATTTTAACGATAAAAACACTCAAAGGACACGTCTCAAGAAAGACTAGTTTACCATAATTTTCGAGATAGGATCTGAGACGCCCTGCGGCATCTGTATTTGATGACAAAAACACGCAAAGAACACGTCTTAAGAAAGACTAGTTTGCCATAATTTCCGAGATCTGGAAAAATTTTATTGGCCTGCTATATACAGGGAGAGCGCATAACAGTCCATGAGCTGCTTCTCCCTACCAAAGCACAATATCCGTTTATGCAATTATGGCTCGCAAACCAGACAAATTTGGAATGAAATTCTGATTAGCAGCCGATTTGGGAACCAAATATTTGCTAAATGCTTTTCCATATCTTGGAAAAGATGACACAGGGTTTGTTGGAGAGCGGTTGGCTGACAGTGTGGTAATGCGCCTAATGGAACCCTTCCATGATAAGGAAAGGAATACGGTCTCAGACAGTTTCTTCACCTCAGTGGCTGTGGCTGAAAAGCTATATGTGCAAAAAACTTCCATAGTCAGAACAATGCAAAGGGAAAAACCGTGAAATGCCCCCTTCTGCACAAGCACCCAATAAGGCAAGATTTTGTACTATTGTCTGGAATAGAAGTTACAACACTTACTGATAATTTGACCAAGTGGAAATAAAAATGCGTGCATTTTCAGCGGGACGCAGAAATACATTTCGATTCGTGAAGATCTGAAGAGGAGAACTGAAACTGTTGAATATTACAACCATGCAGAATAAGGAATGGACATCTTGGGTCAGATGTCATGGTTCTAATTCAGCCAAAGCAGGCACTTGCAGATAACTGGTAGCAGTATTCTACAGTATGTTAGGTCTGGCTTCCATCAAGGCGGACATTTTGTATACATGATGCATGGACCAAAAAAATTGGCCGGCAAGTGTTTATTCTTCAGTTATCAGTGGAATTGCAAACAAGTTACATTAACTAGAAAGCGGATACTCCCAAGCATACATCCCGAGCACCGTTACGTCCAGTTCTAAGCGCCCAGCACACAGCACAGACTGAGGCCGGTGAAATGAAAACAATGGCAAGTATCCAAATTTAACAGGAACTAAATTTGGGACGTCAGTTTCAAGCGACATGTATGTCGAAGGTGTCAGTCAATTACAAGCAGTGCTTGTAGTGCAGACTTTGAGCTGCAAATAACATGTAACCTATATGCACACGACAGCCTGATTCAGAAAAGCCCAGCCTTGATGCACTTGGACAGTAATATGACGCTCAATTTCCTGATTCCAGTTTCAGTTGTTATAGGAACAAATCTTATGACTTCTGTTTCCCCTGAAACAATGTAAAATTCCCAAACGTGCAAAAAGGCACTTGCACAGTAAACTTGCACACGTACCATGTGATCTGAATATGGTAAATGCACAGACTTAAAATACTTACGTTAGTGGTTTGAGGGTAATTGCTGGGGCTTGCACAAAATGTTCGTGAAGACGATTTTGCTTCGGCCACAAATGAATATTACCAAAAATCGAAACTCCTCTGCCTAGTTTCTCGGTAAATAAGTATTGATTTCTGTGACAACTCCTCTTTTCAATACAACTATAATGCACCAAAATTACTTTTTCTGGGCAGAGAAACAGTCATTTATCTCTGAAATTTCAAAACTGAACATTTGCAAATGCGTGGGATAATACTGAGAACAAATACATTGGCTGTATCCTGTGGGCAGTAATGACGGTCGTTTGAAATCTAGCTGTTGCACCACGAATTCATGGCAAAGTTGGCATTGGAGGGCTGGGAATTGAGTTGCTCGAAGCATGATTGGCTGAATAGGCCTGTGTTTCAAAATTAGTACTCATGTTTTCATTCTGCACGTTTACAAGGCTCAGTACACATTTGCAAATGTGGATATTGGCCCTCATTCTGTGAGCATATTTGCAAATGTTCAGTTAAAAATTGCGACTCGAGGGCAACAAGTCAAGCTCATGCGGTGCCCGAATTCAGTGCCTGTGGCTGTGGTCGTTTGTCCATCTGTGGGAAGCGCCACCTAGCAGGAATTTACTGTCAGCATCAGGTTGCCTGTCTGTTGATCACGCGGTCATTTTGACCAGTGGTCGCCACATAATGGGTATTTTAACTGCTTGTCTGGTGTAGGAGCGTCTTGTGTTAACGGGGAATTGAAGGGGCTGATTGCTCAGCAGTGGCTCATAGAAGTCCCAATCATTTGCATTTCTCCAAATCCCTAATTCCACATTTAGTCCATATAAAACTAGTCTGTAAAATAACACTGGTGTCTGATGTGCCTTCCTCAGCTTGGACAAGCTGCACACTGCGCTCTCGGAGCTGTGCTTCTCCATCAACTACGTGCCCAACATGGTGGTCTGGGAACACACCTTCACTCCGAGAGAATATCTGACATCTCATCTGGAGCTCCGCTTCACCAAGTGAGTCATCTTTCCTGAACCCTAATACATGCATTTCATGTCCTAACACACGTCCTGGGACAAGACTGGTATTTGGACAGTCATTTCCCTGGTCCAAAGATTATGGTCTCGTAGTGAGACGAGACCCCTCCTTACAGGCCCCATTATTTTATTCTGCGTATTATTACATGTTTTACAACTCACATGATTGTAGTGTGTAGTCTGTCCGATGTGATTTTCTCCTTTAATACTCTGTTGCACTCTGAAAGGCAAACTGAAGAGGAAAAAACACACTTTTATAGTTTAAAAACTTCTAGTTTATAGGCTTTATTCATGTGATTTATTGGACCTGCGGAGAGAGATTTGGCTCAACCAATTTTTCACTGCCGCTACAAAAAAACTTCTCCAACTGAGTAAACATGGGCCGAGGAACGACTGGAAGTTTCCACTGCGGGATTCAAGACCATGAAACAGATTTCTTGGCAAACTTCTTCTGGCTACGAACCTCAAAAACAGCCTTATTCCAAAGAAACCGGTGCCTTCTGTCATCATGTACAGCCTATTGCTTTCTCCCTCATGCTTTTAACAACCCTCTAACTGCATCGCAAAATATTATTAACATGTTGTTTATAAATCTTGTTAATTATATCAAAGCATGTTTTGTCATAGTGCTGTGATTTTCAAAGTAGCACTGTTTGTACTTCTGTTCTCTGTGATGTATCACATGGCCCAGAGAGAGAGCAGAGCAGTCCTAAATTCGGCCATTGCTGCAGGATGGGCCTTTTCCCCTCTCGCTGCTGTCCAAGGCTGACTACGTTTCTGACAATTCTGCATTCCATCTCAGGTCCATTGTTGGGATGACCATGTACAACCAGGCCACCCAGGAGATTGCCAAACCGTCCGAGCTCCTGGCCAGCGTGCGTGCCTACATGACTGTGCTCCAGTCCATCGAAAATTACGTCCAAATCGACATCACGAGGGTGTTCAACAATGTGCTCTTGCAGCAGACCCAGCACCTTGACAGTCATGGAGAGCCCACAATCACGAGCCTGTACACCAACTGGTGAGTGCCACCAGTGCTCTGACAGACTCTAAATCCAGTTCTTGTGAGAGGATTCAGTGAATGGGCTCCTACTTGGCTCAGTTAGTAATGTTGTGCAAGTGCGGGCCCAGCCTGCAGCCTTGGCGGGTGGTGTACTACCTGTGATGCATCAGCTATATGTGGGGCTGTCACTCTAGCCCATCCAGTTAACCTAGCATGAGCGCTCCTGTTTTTCTTGTGTGTTAAAAAAATGGCCAACTGACTGTTAGCATTTGAGCACTGTATTCACTTCAGCTAATGTGCTTCTTGAGTGGGTTCAGTTGGCATGTGAGTGATTAACAGGGCACCTCAGGTTATTCTGTCGCGGTGAGAAACAATTTTTGGGTCAGGTAGTGGTGTTATGCATCTCATGCAAATTGCCACGGTGAGGACCATGTCTTCTCTTTTGTAGGTACCTGGAAACCTTATTGCGCCAAGTTAGCAATGGGCATATTGCTTACTTCCCAGCCATGAAGGCATTTGTCAATCTCCCCACTGAGAATGAGCTGACCTTTAATGCAGAAGAGTACTCAGATATATCTGGTGAGTGGGCAAGAAGTGATGATGATGTATTGGGCTTTTACGTGTTGTTTTAGGAATTTCCAAGAACACATCATACTCACTGTTCTAACACCACAGAATTGGGTCAAGATGAAGATTGAGGTTGAGTTTCTGCTTGAGTGCATAGTTATAATCATTGTTTGTAATTTTCAATTGATTTCCACTTGAAATTTTCCCATTGTTAGATGAAATACAAACATATTATTGTTTGCTTTCGTTTTTAACCCCCCAGCGCATTTTGCATGAGGATATAGCTTTTGCGCTGCCTGTGCGTGGGTTCGTCCATCTGTCAGGAAACATGTTTTCGTCCGGAGCTTAACTTCAGAACTGTTTGATATTTTCCCATAAGGCTTGTTACACATATCAACTATGCGCTAGAGTGGTGTCTTTTGCTATTTTGGAATTTTTATATCAATTGACCACAATGTGACACTGTAACAAACTGTACGTTTTGGCCAATAATCTTCGAACAGTTGGTCTCAGAAAGAAATTTTTTTTTTTTGCTGGATTCTATGGGTCCACACGAATCTGTTCACATAAGGCACACCAAACTTGACATCCCTCATCTATGGTCTTTAGACTCAAGCCTATCAAATTTGATGTAAATCTGCACCCCTGGTTGGCTATGTAGTGAACAAATGGTCATTACTTTGAAACCAGCTGCCCAATCAAATTTAAAGCTAGTGTGTTTCATGTTCATCAAGGGCCCGACAGATGTCTACAAGTACGTGGTGATATTGCTCAAACAAGAGAGCCACCATCATCCTATCACATTTCAGCATCCTCTCTATTCTCTGACTTGTGAATCTTCTTGAAACTTTTCTGCATTATTGGGGATGTGTGAAAGACCAGTCAACCATATGCCGGAGTACTGCCTTTTGCCATTTTGGAATTTTTTATATTTCATATTTTCTGGGGGACTGGCGATATGCCACAGTCTTATTTTGAGTTTTCATTGTTCAGTAACCTCTAATGGCTTGCATCATTTTGAATATTTTTTTGAGATCTCTCTGGGTGCCACTAATGTCACCAGTGAATGAACCATGCTGTAGTGGATTGGGTGTTGTGCTGTACTCTGGCCCTGTGAAATGACGCCATTCTGGTTGGTAATGTAAAGTGTTCATCCTCTCACAGAGATGAGGTCCCTGTCCGAGCTGTTGGGGCCCTACGGCATGAAGTTCCTCAGTGAAAGCCTCATGTGGCACATCTCCTCCCAGGTGGCTGAGCTCAAGGTGAGAGGTCGTATGGGTTGATAGGAGGTCATAAGGGCAGCTGGAAACTTCCCAAACTCACTATTCTCATTGTTCACTTTTGGAAAAACGGGGAACTGAGTGCTACATCCTTAAATCTTTAGTTAAGTTTTACTTCTACCTACTTCTTTTCGGACACCTTGTTTCGTATGTTTTTGTACAGGTTTTTTCTTCTTTTATCTGTATTTATATTCAAAATAAAATGATCTAAAAAATTTTATATTTATATATATATATATATATATATATATATATATATATATATATATATATCCTGGAGAACAAACCATTTGTCACATAGATGTGTTGTCAGCAGCATGTTCCTTATTTAGTTCTTATGGTGTTTCCTAGGGTCAGTGCTTGGTTCTCCCAAATAGGGAGTGGCTTTTCTTACTTTGTAGATTTCTTAAATGTTTTTTGTCGTAGGTTATTGGAGAAAGCACAGCCTTTGTATTTTTATAGATGTTCTGTATTCAGGCTTTTGTTCAGTCTGTACAAGCTCTGTACAGCAAAAACTATAAGCGAAAGAACATTATGTTACAAAGAAAAGTTTTAGAACTCTGATTAGACTTGGGTCATCACCCTAACCATCTTCATGTTTGGACTCATTGGGCATAAGTCAGATAGATCATTTGTATTAACAAAAAAAATAATGATGTTGCTTTCATAGTCTACTCTTATAGACTGTAAATCTTATAGACTGGCAAGAATCCTTCGAAGTCTAATGTGTCTGAATTGTTGTCATATATAATTTCTGCCATTTTGATTACTAAAAATTGAGGGCTAAAATCTTGAAATTATTGAGTATAGCTATGCCGTGGGATTATGCAAATGTCATCTATAAGGCTTGTTCTGATTGGTTAAGACAGGATAGGACCCGACTGAAACAAAATAAATGTTTTGATTGGTCTAAACATAGCAACTATGGGAGTGCCATATGGCACTTGTAGAAATACGAAGGCATTATAGGAGAGTTCCATAGGCACTCTTAAGGGGGAAAAGGGTTAAACTTAACAGTGTCTCTCTTGACCTTATATGTATTTTCTTCAAATGTAGTGAGCCAGAGTACCGGTAAGGAGCTGGAGTATCTGGAAAAAAATAATCCTAATACTTCGCTTTATACAGCACTGTTCATTTGCTCCAGATATGGTTGAAAGCTGGTTCTGCAGCAGCATCTCATTAGTCATCTGCATCTTTTCCCTGATAGAAACTGGTCGTGGAAAATGTGGAGATTCTGACCCAGATGAGGACCAGCTTTGACAAGCCTGACCAGATGGCTGCGCTTTTCAAGAAACTCTCATGTTAGAGCACTTTTACATCCAGATAGGTGAAAATGTGTCGTGTTCAGCTGGAGCTCAGAGCAGTGCACTGCTCATGGAGATCTGCTGCGTTTCCACCCTCAGTATTCATGCTTGCTGTTGTCGCTTGATGGTTTATACCTTGTGCTGATATTGCAAGGGGCTGCTCCATTATTTGTTTTGATCAGTGTTAACATTTTAAACCAGACGGATCTCTGCACTCATAAAAAAAAAATTCTGTTGCCGCTCAGTGTTCCAAGTGCACATGCACTTAGTTGTTTTCGACAGGAGGGGCTTTCTGTGGTCTATGTTGACATTTTTCAAGTTTGCTCTTTTATTTTTGGGGATTTTATAGCTGTTGACAGCGTGCTGAAGCGGATGACCATTATTGGGGTCATTCTCTCGTTCCGATCACTGGCCCAGGAGGCGCTTAGAGATGTAAGTGTCGTTTTTGAGTCGTCAGTTTTCTTATGCGTTCGTTGTAGTTACTGCTGGCAACTTCGGCAGGTGGGTTGTTGGTAAACAAAGCAGACTGCCGTTACGGCAAAACTACGCTGACACACAAACTTTCCATGTTTTAAGGTGCTGTCCTGTCATATTCCGTTCCTGGTGAGCTCCGTGGAGGATTTTAAGGACCACATTCCCAGAGAAACTGACATGAAGGTAAAAGACCTCCAGAATGTTGATTTTGCTGATTCTATAGTGCTTCTGGGTTGTGACTTCCCTCTCTCTTGCTTGTTCCAGGTGGCAATGAATGTGTATGAGCTCTCCTCGGCTGCTGGGCTGCCCTGTGAGATCGACCCAGCACTGGTGGTTGCCCTGTCATCACAAAAGTCCGGTAAGGGTGATGCCCTAATCCCTACAATGAAAAAAAAAAAAAAAACTCTGCTCATGTTCGTGTAGACTCTGACAGTTTGTTTAAATTAGCTGAAAGATAATGGAGCAGTTTGTGTCCCAAAAGGGCCTGCGCTGCCAAATGGTTTCCTGGAAACCAAGAATGTTATGTTCAGCACCTTGTACTTAACAAATAAAAGATGATTGGTCACAGCACTGGAATCTTAACTGTTCTCATATGTGGCATTTCTTAGAACCTTCAGACTTTCAAATCTGACGCAGCTAAAAGATGACGATGTGCAGTTTAAATATACAGGGCTGTACTTTCCTGCCCTCTCAAATGGAACTGCATGTGGTGGTTACGTTATGCGCAGTTTCGTCCGTTGCAAATGGAGTATTAATCACTTGGCCCAGTTTGGTAGTTTTCTGCTGTAAAATATAAATGTTTGCGTCTTCAGGGGTTGAACAGTGTAATTGGAGATGTGTTACTGCATAAAGCTGGTGTTGTGCAATTTTTGTGTCGCTGACCTTTTTTTGAATTCTGACTCACACAAACAATATTTGAACGCAAACACTGCCGCTCTATGGTAGATTCATGGGACTGAACCGCTTGCAAGTGGAGTTGTTCGCAAATAAATGCATATCATTTCCTTCACATTATTATCGCCGTTATGGACCATAAAAATAATGCCTACAAAATGGTGGTGGGACGTAATGGGAATGGGAGGGTGAAGGGGTATTTTTCTACTCGCAAATATTTTCTGTCTCCGGGAAATGTAAATAATTGACCTCAGTCTCACCAATGTTTTAATACCACAAGTGCCATTTTGTATATGGCTGAAATCGTCCTCTTCTTTTTGTACGAAGTGCATTACCTGGTAAATAGACCTCTGTCCCCTTGGCATCTCCTCGCATTAGCCTACATTGCAGTGCAGTTCTTAGAGGACCAAAGGATGGGGCGGTGACCCAAGTTAGCTGCTTGTTCTTCGCCTTACGAAACTGAGAGTTCGCTATGGCATTAACTCACTGGTTTAAAAGGGAATGACAGCGGGTAATCTAATTTGCCTTCTTGGAAACAAAGCCCCACCACACCCACAGGCAATTCATTTATAATAGTCCACCCCCTTTGACAGCAGCGCCATAGCTGAGCTAGTGTTTTCTGCCACGAAATTCTGGAATGGAGTTCAACGCTTGCACTTGTGCTCGCCAATAGTGTTTAGGTTGTCAAAATGGGGCCCACAGTGTGTAGTGTATCCATAGCACTGATGCAGTGGAGGGTGTTTTGTGTCTGAATGGACACAAGCCCACACTGTTCTCACAGATCTTTTAATGATATTATTAGAAATTGCCTTGATTGTCCCAGGCATGCCTTAACTTGTGTTGTTAAATGTGTGACTTCATTTTGATATCGCTTTAAGGTCACTGTCTTGAGTTTAAAAGCCGAGCCACACTGATATTCTTGTTAGGTCCTCCAGTTTGAGGTTATAAATCCAGATATTCTGACAGCCATCTCATTTCTTATCAACAGAGAACATCAGTCCCGAAGAGGAATATAAAATTGCCTGCCTGCTGATGGTGTTTGTTGCCGTTTCCATGCCAACCTTGGCAAGCAACGTTATGTCACAGTACAGCCCTGCGATTGAAGGTGACGATCTAGTGGAGGAGTATAATAAATTACAGATGAATGCCAAAACATTGTTGCAGTATGTTTGCAAAATAGTTTAATTTGGAGTGAAAGGTACATTATTCTGTCACACAACCAGATTCTACAAGATTAAGGTACTTTGTTTTGTTATGGTGGACTGAAACATTCTGACTCCTATCTGTTTTTTTTTTAAGGGCACTGCAACAACATTCATTGCCTGGCAAAAGCTATAAACCAAATAGCTGCTGCCTTGTTTACTATTCACAAGGGAAGCATCGAAGATCGCCTGAAAGAGTTTCTGGCTGTAAGTATGAAATGCCAGGTGATACGGTTTTCTATGTGTTTATAACACCTATTCCAAAGAAGTTGGCACATCATTGAAAATGAAAAGAAAATCAGAAATAACCAATCTGAAAATTCCATTTACCCTCTACTATGTTGAAACCAGTACAACAAATTATTTGATATTCTGGTGAGAATGCTATGGCTTACTGAAAGTATTGTGATTAATGCTGAGGAGTCCAGAAAGCTGGCACAGTCGAGCTTTTACCGCTGTGTAACATCACAATATCTTTGAATGACTCATTAAAGGGGCTATGTCAATTGCTGGGGATGCGCAGTTTGGTCGCGAAACTTGTCTTTTCCGTGGGCCTCGGGAATGTCTGCTGTTCGTCATTACAAAGGGGGAGCGTAACAATCTAAACGAATCCAGCTTTCTTTCATGTCATCTGCAAAAAAATGGTTCTAAAAGAAGAGTGCTGCATTATTAGGCAATATCATGGGAAGGAAATTTTGGTTATTTTTAACTTCCTGAGGCCAAAATATGGCTTTGAGGAATCCAAATGACAGATGGGGCATTATCTTCTTGGTCAAGTCTAGTTGGCAGAATTTTCTTCCACTCTTCCATTATGCTGGTGTCTGGCTGAGCAATTGTACAAGGCCTTTATTGCCATAAATTATGCTTCATAATGCACCTTACATTCTCAATCGGAGACTGATCAGGGCTGCAGGAAAATAAATCTTGCATCTCCACTCCGCTTGAGTAGCCATGCACTTGTAATTCATGCAGAATGTGGTTTGGTGTCGTCTTGCTGGAGAATGCAGGGACGTTCCTGCAGCAGACGACATCTAGTCCAGTTGGCAGCATATGTAGCTCCTAAATTCAAACACATCTTTCTGCTTTAATGGTGCCGTCATAAATCTGCATGTCTCCTATACCATATGCACTGACGCATCCCCATAACATTATAGTTGTCTGCGGAACATGGCAGCTGTTTTTTTCAGGAAACGATTAGAAATGCTGACTCATCGTACCACAAACACGCTTCCATTGTGCTGTTGTCCATCTCAGATGACACTGGTCCCAGAGAAGTTGGTGGTGCTTTTGGACAGTGTTTAAGTATGGCATTGGTATAGAAAAGCTTTTAAGGTTGATTATGGAATATGAGCAGAACACTGATATCTAGTGTCTCAAGGTCGTAGTCGCAACAACAGAAAATAATTCCAGCAGTCGGTTTGCCAGGTTCGTTGCCGAGTGTGTCAAGCGATCAGCCTCACAATGTCAAGTGATGCTCCATCGAGCATATGCTTCGCCGATATTGACTTTCGTCTTTGCCCTTCTCCGGTCACTCTGCTGCTGGGACGGATAACGCACCGTTCGCCGGGGCTCTAAAGCAGCTGCAGCAGGACTTGCAGACTCCTCATTTTACCCAGTGCCAGCCTAGCTGTGCCGAGCATAGAGACCGTATTTGGCAACCCGCAATGCCCCGGCCGCTATTGGCTTGTACGATGTAAACAGGAAGTCAATGTCGAACCCGTCAAAATTTTTAAATTATTTAATTCAGACTAAATATATTTTTTTTTTTACGGAAAAGAAATACTTTTATTCTGCACCCCTCTAAACGCACCGTGGATTTATTATTTTTGAAAAAATATAGCTTTTAATACACATTCTCCATAATCAACCTTTAACTTGCAGCTGTGAATGTAGTGGCGAATGGTGTTCACTGACAATGGTTAACTGAAGTATTTCTTTGCTCACAGTTAACTAACCCATTTAAAACCACCTTTTTCACATCACCTTAGTATTGCAACTGGTCACATCACCTTCATTGCCCCAGCATCGACTTTTATGGCGTCTGTTGCAATCAGTGGATTTGAAAAAGGCAATTATTTTTAATAATCAAGTGAATACACTAATTAAAGCATCAAACAATGTGTTGTTGTGTTTTCAATACAGCAGAGGATAAATTGAATTTTCAAATGAATCCTTGATTTTATTTGCATTATGCATGATGCCAACTTTTTCAGAATAGGGGTTGGAATTCTTGAGTTACTTTTTTCTGTTTATTTGTCAAGTATATGCTGGGGCAAGTCATACTTCTCAAGCAATTATAAAGTCAAGATAAGGTGCATACGACTGAGGCAAGTGACAAAATTTTAGAGTTAATTAAGACGTGATGATGTTACACACTGGTAAACAGTCGACTGTGCCAGATTTTTTGAAATCTACAGTTTTAAATATATTCTTTATATTTCATCTAATTTTAGACACCTGCATCCTGCTCATCTGTGGAAAGATGTTCGTATGTAGTTAGTCCTCTCTTTGCTTCCATTCAATTCAATTCAAACTTTATTTTAACTTGAAAATAAATTGGAGTACATACCTCATTTACAATATAGCTGAGTAAACAATTAACAAGATCCTAGACACCAGAGACATAATGAAAAACATAAGATAACAAGTGCGACAGAAAGTAAAAAAATAATACATTGAATTAATAAAATAATTAAACTATAAGATTAGATTAGGCAGTTAAGATTAAAAAAAAACAACTGAATCCATTAAAACTAGAACAGCTGGAGGTGAAATAAGAAGGTTAAAAATTTAAATTATTCCAATGATAAAAATGCGATGAGTTTCAAATTATTCTGTATATTATTCCAGGATGCAGGTGCATATTATGAAAAACTGGTTTTTCCAAACTCCTTGAAAACAGCCGGCAGCTGCAACGAGATCCAATCATTTGAGCGTGTTTGGTAAGGGCCCATGTTAATAGATAGCAATGGAATAATAGAAGGGGGTATAAAACCTGTAAGAGCCTTGTAAATAATTAAACTGCAGTGTCTATCATGCCTCACAGAGAGGGAGGGCCACTCAACAATAGCGTTCAGCTCACAGTGATGAGCATTATAATTATCACCAGTAATAAATCTTAGTGCTGAGTCATAAACGGCACCCAAGGGTTTCAGAGTCACAGTTGTAGCATACCTGTATAAAATATCACCATAATCCAAGACCGATAGGATGTTTCCTCGATTAGCATCCCTCTACAGTTCAGAGGAAAAAAAAAAATTATTCCTATGAGAGACCAATTTTTTTTCCTTCATTTGATCATTAGATTAGCCACAAGATATTTAAACATTACCTTTTCATCAATCCAAATTCCAAAATATTTGTACTCAGTGACCCTTTAGATAATTGTACCATTCTGAGCAGAGATGATGAGATTATCATAATCAATATTTCTAGCTCTGGTGAAAAAAAATGAATTCAGTTTTATCTGCATGAAGAACTAATGTATGGTTATTGAGTACAACTTGTTAAAACAGCATTGTAGGGTTTTAATTGCAGAATGTCCAGCATCTTCATTAGAGTAAAAATTGGTGCCATCAGGATAATGATGTATATTACACCCAGTCACAAAAGCAACAATATAATCTATTTAAGGAGAACAGAACAGGCCCTGGAACTGAGCCTTGAGGGATACCTTTTGTAATATGTAAAAAAAAAAAAAAATCTGATTTAACATTACTAATCACCACATATCTGTCTGTCCATAAGGTAACTCTGAAACCATTTAAATGTAGTTTCATAAAATCCAGTGCTATGAAGTCTTGTTAAAAGCAATGCATCATCAACTGTATCAAATGCCTGTTACAGCCTCTACTTTCCTCTGAGGGCATTTCAGAATGTTTTGTGCAGGAATTTAATTTCATTTTTGGCTAGAAAAATATCAGGAGGGTCAGGCAATGGTGCAATGTTAGATCTGGCTTGAAGTAGGCTTTCAAGGTGATCCCAATGGTTTTTGATTAGGTTAAAAATTCTTATAACCCTGACTAATGCAGTGTGTACCGTCTCACTTCATCAACAACCATGCGCATTGTGAACCCACGTATGCAAGCGCATAATGCTATCTTAATCATGCACCCTTAAAATAGCAGCGAAATACTGCCCATCGATTTTCGACCAGGTTTTTGCTGGACAACCGGGGAATCGCTTTCCTTTGCCTCAAAATAGCGATGCCCCAGCAATGCGCTGGAGCACACCTCATTTTACAACCAAGACACCCATGGGCACGCAGATTTGCATGAGCACATTTGCTATTGAAACAATGTGGGCACTGGGCAGGAAAATGACAAATGCATCAGTCTAAAACTAGTAACGACACTTGTGTTGTGCCTGGCGTCGCTGTGCGCCGGGTAAGCAACTGGGCCCAGTGTTTTGAGAGATTGTAAATACCATGACCGGGGAGCAGTGGTGAGCTCAGGCAGTTTCCCATGGAATTACCCCCTGATGAAACGGAAAGTATTAGATTGATGGAATAAATGTATTTTCTTCTGACGGAGATTAACTTAAATTGATAGTTTTTTTTTTTAACTTAATTTTCATTTTAATTATAATTATGACAGCTATAATCCAAAAAATGGATAACTTAATCAAACATGCTTAAAAAACATATTGAAACAAACTTGCATTGTTCTCCTGTAAAAGCACTTTTCCCATGCATTGGAACATAAAAAAAGATACATAATTAATGATCCATATATTATGTAGCCTTTTTCTTAATTTTTACCCAGTGTGCCAATAATTTGGCTCCTAACTGGATGTGGTTTATGTCAGTATTCTTGATGTGATGGTTTCCTGAGTGTTGCATCCATTTAGCTGCAGGAATCGGAATCAATTCTGTCAAATATTTTTTTTTTTTTTCTTCCCCATTTTAATATCTGTTAATGATTCTTTTGAAATACATCGTCTCTCAATATTTGGCTGCAACCTGTGTTTCAGCTTGCTTCATCCAGCTTGCTGAAGATTGGCCAAGAAACGGATAAATCGACGACGCGGAACAGGGAATCAGTTTACCTGCTCATTGACATGGTGAGTCCTTGAAAATATCAGCGTGGGGATTACAGCTGTTTAAACTGCCTGAGTCTGTGCGTTACATTTAGTTGTTAAGACAAGTTCAATCAAGATGGTTGCGAATTCAGGTGGTTGCATGCTTCACTTACTGACATGCATGCATGTTAAAACTGCAATCAAGAAGAAAAATTATTGATTGACAACAAGCATACCACTGTCTAATAAGTCTGTGATTTTCTGATATTTCTGTCCCAGATTGTGCAGGAATCCCCTTTTCTCACCATGGACTTGCTGGAATCCTGCTTCCCGTATGTTCTGCTGAGAAACGCCTACCATGCTGTCTACAAGCAGAGTATTGCATCTTCTGCATAAATGTTGTTCAAATGAAACTAATGTGCATATAGTCAAACACAAAGGTCTTGGGAACACAGACCACCGTAGGTTTGTTTTGCATTAGTTTTCAAATGGTTGTTTTTTTTGTTTTTTTTTTCCTGGGATCAGAACTTCTCATATTTTCAGTTGCATTAATGACTTCTTTTCTATAACCTAAACTCATAAGCTTAATTTACTGGAATTACACTACTAAATGGAAAAGTTGGGGATAGTTTTGGTTTCTATACTTGAGAAATATGTGAAAAAAATCTAATGGGGAGTGGACATTAAACATCTACAATCATGCAGAGAATTTTGCTTGTTTATTGAAAATGTTTCAGTAATACTCTAGGATTTTTCTTATAATGCCATTTTTAGATTTTATCTGTGATTTATGTGCACTTTTGTGAACTTGTATCTTTTTTTAAAGTTGCATTTTCTGAAATACTGGCCAAATAACACTCACTGCAGCATTTCATTTGGTTTGGAAATGGCACAAATTGGTGGAAACTACATAAAATTTTTGACCGCAGACGGTGTTTGTATAAAGCATAGTATAATTTTTTTAACTAAATCATGATGCCGTGCTGGCATTAACATGCCCATTGTACCAGGCTGTAAGGTATAATAAACATCCTTGCATATTTATTGAATGTTTGTAAAGAGTTCTCCCTTGACCACATTTTGTATGTTTTCAATTTTGGAAATTCCTGTGTAACTTCCATGACATAAATAAACATGAGTAATACCCATGGTCTGCTTCTTGTTTGCGAAAAAACTGACTTAGAAATACGATATAATATTGTTCCTTTAATATAGAAGCGGAGATGGAAGGCGTGCATTGTTGAATTCTCGGGGCATCTAAGCAAATGGAACATATTTCAGTCACTTGATGGAGATGTACGCCGTGGGAAGGTAGTGAAAACGGTGGTTCCCTGGAAATGTTTGTCCCACGTTAAAGCGATGCACACATTCACCACAGAAGTAGTGCACTCCTCGGGCGAGCTTGTCGTCGATTTCTGAGCTGCGTGATGGGGTGGGATGTTCTTCAGAATGACCCCGTGCCTGAACATTCTCGACTGATGTTGGCTCTTATTGAGAAGTGGACTAATTTTGCTTTTAAATCAGTTTGATTTTTACCTGTTGAAGTGCAGGACAAGGCCATTATCTAGCAATTCATACCTCCGTCCTAGTATTTGGGTAACCTTATCTTAAGTGACGGGAATTAACTTTAGAACCGAACTACCACAGAAATTCAATCACCGATACAATACATTTTTACTTGGTCGCGTAACATTTGGAACCTAACCTTTAAACGTAACGGCGATTAATTAAAGGCCATTGTTTGCTTTGTTTATGGCATGTGTACGAGGAGGGTCGGGCCTGATGGAGACTTGGCTGACGAAGAGGCTTGTCCCAAAGAGTTAAGTCATTTAATGGAGGAATGGCAGGACGTAAGAGCGGGCGCCCGTCAGTCCCCTCCGTGAACTCTATGGACTTGAAGGAATAAAAAACTAATGCAACACAACAAAGACCTGAATTTTTCTGTTATTCATTCAGCGACTTCGGTGCGCTTTTTTCAAACAAACGGAGGATGAACAGGAGCATTGAACTTCAGCAGTATTGCGCAAATGTGCAGCTTAATTAGTTGATTTTAGTATTTTTTTTTTAATCGAAGGTTTAAATGTTCTACCTGTTTTAGTCGTTTTGATTACTTATTCAATGCGTTGATCAGATCTAGATTCAGTCGAAAAGCAATACTTTTCAGAATGCTCTCATACGACATGTACGTAACTTTCCTTGCAGTTGCTTGCTTCATTGACATTCCCAGCTCAACAGCAGCGGCTTGTGAGCCTGTCCGGATTCCGATGTGCAGGTCGATGCCGTGGAACATGACAAAGATGCCAAATCATCTTCATCACAGCACGCAAGCGAACGCAGTCCTGGCTATTGAGCAGTTCGAGGGGCTGTTGGGCACACAGTGCAGCGAGGATTTGCTGTTTTTCCTGTGCGCGATGTACGCGCCGATCTGCACCATTGACTTCCATCATGATCCGATCAAGCCTTGTAAATCTGTCTGCGAGAGGGCAAAGTTCGGTTGTGAACCCATTATGCAGAAATACAACCACTCGTGGCCAGAAAGCCTGGCCTGCGAAGAGCTGCCAGTCTACGACAGAGGTGTTTGCATTTCGCCGGAGGCTATAGTGAAAGCAGAAGGACCGGGTAAATATAGTAACCAATTCACATCTGTATAGCCTACGTTTGCACGTTGCTCTATCTGGAAATGTAATGAGCCTTCTTATCTAATTACTTGGATGTCGCCATTTTTATTTCTGAAGTGCGTTTGTACATTCAAACAAATGTCCTTTTATTTTTTTTTATTGTGTTTTCACAAGATAACCCTTATTATCAAGACCTCTCAAAATGCCCTACAGGTAAGGAAACTGAATTAATAAGCATTCAATTAATTGAAGCAATTTTTTCTTCTTCTTAAAATGGTAGTCGGGCTTTCTACACTGCAAAGCTGTGAAATAAATAAAGCACCGTTCATTGAATGCCATGTTTTATCAGAGGACCAGATCGGTGAGATCTGTTGTCGTTTGTTGCTCTACCTTGCCTGCACGATTTGCCTTTCGTCAAAACTTGACCTTTTTATTTATTAGATTTTGAGTCCTCTTCGGACTTCGCGGTGGATTCTCACAATATCAACTGCAAGAACTCCAATCATGGTATTTCCCGTTTCATGGATACTGTTTGTAGTTCACTTTCCGTTTTCGACTGAATCCGAGTCTACCTTAATTTAAAATGACAAAATGTCTTGAGTCTGTTGCATTGTGTTTGAATTTATTTCATTATTATTATTATTAATAATAATAATCGCAGTGGTAGTAGTAGAAGCATTTGCATTGTTAGTGTTGACATTATTGTTAATATGAGTGGTAATAGTAATAAGAAAAATAATGTGTATACTAATTTGTGTTACATAGAACACTGCAAATGTAAGACCGTAAGACTTGGCCAGAGGACGTATTTAAGGAATAATTATAATTATGGTAAGTTTTCGTTCTTTTTTGTTGTTTGATAATGTTTATTTTTGTTTGGAATTCAATTATTAAACAAGGGGCACTGTTTTAACAATCTGTGCGCACGGTCTGAAGCGCGTGGCACGAGTGCATTTGGAGCGTGTCCAAGCCTACTTCTGCTAGTTTAACACCAAATAATCTGAGTGCATAAGGCGCATGGTTCAGAGGGGTTGCACTTAGGCTTTATTATTCATAGGCGTGTTTTGGGTGAAACATGAGATAAATTATTCCCATTGAAAGCCAGGCACGCTTGTCCTTTGGTAAATTGTTATTAATGTGGGGACTTTGACAAGTAGTTGAAAAGAATGGCTCTCTGCAAAGGAAACTGCTGTGCTCTTGCCAAGGTGGTCCAAGTGCTGCAACTTGTTTGAAAACAGGATTCAGAAATATACAGTGTTTCATTTTGTTTCTCTGTTTCATATGTGAATTAAGGGAAGAAGAAAAAACAGTTTACATGCTTTTCCCTGTTGTCATCTTTAAATAGGCCACTGGAATAGATGGTAAATTAAAACCAGAAAACAACTTCCATGCTTTTGCCTACCCTTACCCTTACCCTCATGCCTAGCCAAAGATAATGCTTTGCAGTGCAGTTGGGGCAGATATTATAGATATGACAGTAAAAGCAAAAAAAAAAAAAAAAAAAAAAAAAACCAGGTTGTTTTCTAATTTTAGTTTATTTACTACTACACTTGCCTATTTGAAGACAAAACTGGGATGAACTTATGGATTTCTGTTTTATTTTTTTATTTTTATTTTTTTTAATAATTCATAGGAAAAATTGAAAAACAAAATAATTCATCATATCTATTCGCCCTGTTATCAAACAAGTTGAAGGTTTGAAAGGGGGGTCGGCTACGCTGACCCTTTTCTTAATTACAGCTTTGGTTCTCTTTAAAATGATTTTGTTCTGTCCTGAAGTAACAGCTTAAAGCAGAGGGGCTTTAATTGTTGAAAGCAGGCAATGGAGACTGTAGTCTCACTGTAGTCTCCAGAATGTTAATTAAAAAAAAAAAAAGAGTAGGCATGTTGTGCACCCACCCATTTAGGCGGGTGGCACAGCAGCGTAGTGGTAATGCCTCACAGCAAGAAGGTTGTGGGTTCAAATCCAGCCTGGGGTCATGCTGTGCGGAGTTTGCATGTTCTCCCCGTGTTCGCATGGGTTTTCTCCAGTTTCCCCTACCGACAAAAACATGCAAACACTCCAACCAGTACCCCTGACCAAGGAACTGGCTTTAAAACTGGAGTTGGTCCCCGGGCACTGCTCTGTGGCTGCCCACTGCTCTATAGGATGGGTTAAATGCAGAGGACAAAGTACCCCATAGGGTTCAATAAAGTGAATCTTAATTCTATGCACATCAATATTACTTTAAATAATACAGTTTTAATAAATGCCCTAAAAAAATTGTCGTAAATACTGATCATTGACAGGTTTTCATTGGTCAGTCATGTAATTGCATTCTACTGCTTCGTGTCAGCAATGAGCAAAGTCTGTCTGACCACCCTTCATTGTGAGAAACATGCCCTTGAGCACTCAGATTGTCGCAAGTACATCAGCTATTTGAACAATGTGGGCATTGGACGGAAAAATGACCACTGCATCGGTCTTAAACTAGCACGGGCACTTACATAATGCTTGGTGGCGCTTTATTCTGTGTGTAAGAGAGCCCAAAATGTATTAGTAATGAAAACAGCACAAATTTGGAGTTAAAATAAGCCTTATTAGAACCCCAACTCAAAAAAAGTTGGTATAGTGTGGAAAGTGTACATAAAACAGAAAGAAGTGATTTTTAAATTTACTTTGACATAAAATTGAAATTAATTTCACTCAGTACAAAACAAGGTATTTAAGATTTTTGTAAAAAAAAAAAAAATTAAGGACATTTGTAAATATACATCAATTCCTACCATTCAGGCCTGCAATGCATCCTAAAAAAAGTTGGGATGGGGGAAATGATGGCGAGTAATGAATAATGATGTGATTTGAAACCGCTGACATCAGCTGGTGATTGTAATCATGATGGTGGTATTCAAGAAAGGCCTAGTGCTTCAGAAGCAAAGATGAGCCAAAGACTGCTAATTTGCCCTCAATTGTGTGAGAAAATCAATGAAAAGTTTAAAAACTGTGCTTCTCTAATAAAGATAGGAAGGGATGTGTATATTTGACCCTCAAAAGTGCTAAACATAATTTCAAAGATTCAAAAAATCTGGAGAAATTTCTCTGCTTAAATGGTATAGTACTGTGAAAAAGAATTTGCCCCTTCCCCCTTTCTTCTACTTTTGCATAAGTCATACTTTGATGATCTGAAACATTTAAGTAATGTTAATATTCGACAACGATGATCCTCGTTAACACAAATTTTTTAAAAATTTTATTTTATTAATTGAAGGAAAATAGCCATCCAACCATACCCAATGTGCAGGCCCTGTGTGGAAAAAGTAATTGCCTCCTTAGTTACTAAATCAAGAGTTTTAACAAATTGATTTGATAATTGGGTTCTAGTTCACTAGACACACCTAGACATGATTTCTGCCAACCCCAGTGAATCAAAACATCACTAAAATAGAACCTGTTTGGCAATGTGAAGTAGACAAAAAGCAGCACTTGATGCAAATAATAAAAATTAATCCCAAAACCAAGCAAAAACAAAGTTATTAACATCTATCGGCTTGGAAAGGGCAACAAATCCATTTCTAACGCTTTGGGACTCCAGTGAACCAAGGTGAGAGCCGTCAACTACAAACACTTGAAATGGTGGTGAACCTTCCCAGGGGTGGCAAGCCTATAAAAATTTCTCCAAATGTGCACTGAGGACTCATTCAGGAGGTAACAAAAGGAGAGTGTGTGGCCATTAGGTAGTGACCTAAAGCTGAAGCACAGTTGGGTTATACAGCAGTACAATGATCCAAGCACTCAATCAAGTCTCTCTCTGAATGGCTTGGGGAAAAAAAAAAAAAACAAAATGAAGATTTTTGAGTGGTCTTGTCAAAGTCCTGACCTGAATCTGATTAAGATGCCGCAGCATGACCTTAAACTGGCAGCTTATGCTCAAAAGCCCTCCAGTGAGGCTTAATTTAAACAATTCTGCCAAGAAAAGTGGGCCAAAATTCCTCTACAGTGATGTAAAAGACTCGTTGCCAGTTATAGCAAACGTTTGATTGCAGTTGTTGCCACCAAGGGTGGCGCAACCAGTTAGGTTTTGGGGGAGGCAATTATTTTTTCATATGGTTGATATTTGTTTTTAACCATTACCTGCAATAAATGAAATGATCATTTAAAAGCTTTACTTTGTGTTTACTCAGGCTGTTTTGGCTTATATGAAAATTAGTTGGATGATCTGAAACATTTAATCATGATAAATAGACAAAATTAGGAAGGGGGCAAATAGTTCTTTGCAGCACTAATGGCGCTAGTATTGGCTGAACACCAATGACTGGGATGCGTCTGAGTGATCGCCAATGTCAAAAACCATCATTTATCTATAAGTGGTTATCCACTTGAGTTTAGGATTACTTTGACGGACCTTTGTCAAGAACTACAGTACATTGGTACATCCACAAGTGCCAGTGAAAACTTTACTGTGCAAAAAAGAAGCCTCATGTTAACAATATTCAGAAGCGCTGTCAGCTTTTCTGAGCATAGAGGTATTTTCTGTGGACCATTACACAGTGAAAATGTGCGTAGTGGTCAGACAAATGGATATTACCGGTCTTTTTTTGGATGAAATGGACGCCGTGTGCTCTGGACTAAAGAAGAAAACACCGTGCCCAAGTGTCATGAGCAACAAGTCCTAAATTCATGCTGTGCCAAGGTGTGGAGTTGAGCCAATGCCCCTGGCAAGGGTAACATACACTCCTGTGAAGGCATCATTAATTGTGAAAAGTGCACTGAGATTTTACAACATGCAGTCATCATGATGACATCTTTTTCAGGCACACCAGAGCTTATTTCAGCAAGACAACACAAACCCACATTCTGCAGGCATTACAAAGACAATGTTGCATAAGAATGGGGTGCTGCACCGGTCTGTCTGCAGTCCCGTCTTGTCCCCAAGAGAGAATGTGGTGCATTTTGGAACGCAAAATTCAGCAATGTAGATCCTTTACTGTTGCACATCTTTGGACTTGCTAGCTGGAGGAATGGGCCAAAATTACACCTGAAACACCTAATCATGTGGCATCTTCAGTCCCTGAACATTTTTCAGTCTTGTGAAGAGGAATAGCGACATTACAAAGTGGTAAATACTTACCTGTTCCAACTTAATTTGAAGGATGTTGCCAGAAACAAAATTTAAATGTGTGCTTACTTTGAAAAATCAAAATTCATTGGGTGAAAGAACATGTAATGTGATGCTCTATTGTTTTTCAATGTAATTCAGGTCAAGAATAATTTACTTATCACTACTTTGAGTTTTAATTTAATGCTGTTACAACTTTTTTTGATTTGGGGTGTAAATCCTTGCATAATGAATGCTACATGCCTCGTAATGAAATATGACCTCAACATGAGAGGAGCATGACCTTAAATATGAATGTTAGTTGCCAAAAATGTTTTGTTATTTATTATTGTTGAGCAAGGCTGACAGACTGCACTGAGAAAATTTGATGGATGAGTAATTTGATCTGCGAGGGGCCCCTGAACAAAAATGTTTTGTAACATTCATCTTTCACCAGATCCATATTGACTTTCTTGTCTCCTTTTCACAGTAATTCGAGCCAAAGTTAAAGAAATAAGAAGCCGGAACCATGACTTAAGTGCCATTGTAGAGGTCAAAGATATCCTGAAATCGTCACTGGTCAACATTCCCCGCGACACTGTAACGCTGTATTACAATTCAGGCTGCCTGTGCCCCCCTCTCGCTGCCAATGAGGAATACATCATTATGGGCTATGAGAATGAGGAGCGCTCCAGGTACTGCCTAGCAGTCTGTATGATTTTCGGTAAAGCACTTCACGGATGGCTCTTTGCAGTGTCTTTGGGGGCAATTGCACTAAGCGCACTTTATCCGCTTGGAAACGCGAGGCATTGTAAAAAGTGCTAGAAGCGTCTTTTCTGCTGTTACTAGGTAACACTCCCTTATCTCACTTTGCAAACATTCTGAACAATGTTTACGGCTGTTTGCGAACGACCGCCAAGTTTGGCGTTTTGGAATTTAGTCCCTCCTTTGAATGGATTTCATTGGTTGTTGACTACAGTGTGATAGTTGACATGCGACGCTCTGTACCAAAAAGACACACATTTTTAACTTTACGCGAGCGTGGGGTGCGGAGAGGCACTCCTGTCATGTCCATACGTATCCAAACCATTGAAAGCTTTTAATTAAAGTCGCAGGAGTGCTTGAAACTGCGTTGTATCTGATCACAGCCTAACAGGGTTGCTAAAAGGGTTGCTCACGTAATTTTGTTTGCCAATACATTTCACCCCTTGTACAAGTTTTTTCATTATTTTCTTCCAGGTTGCTGCTCATTGACAGGTCTGTTGCACAGAAGTGGAAGGACAGGGTGGGAAGGAAGGTTAAGGTAATGAGTATTATTGTATTGAACTGCAGAAAGGCCCGCCACCTTGGTGCTAATATCACAGGGCTCTGTTTTAATGATCTGAGGGCACAGTCCAAAGTGTGTGGCACTTGCGCATTTAGGGCGTGTCCAAGACCATTTTTGTCCGTTTAACAGTTGAAGATCTGAGTGCAAAGTAAGGTGCATAGTTCAGATGGGTTGTACCTCATCTCTCAATTAATCATAAGCATCTTTTAGGCTTGACATGAAATAAGCCAATCACTGTCATTTCCCATTCCCTTTAAAGTGCATATGACTCAATTTTTTTCCCATGTTTTTGGTTGGTTGAAATACACTATAAAACAAAAAGACGAAAAATATTTTTTCGTTACTTTCTGCAGCTCAACGTTCACCGATTCTCCCTCTAAAATGGTTTCGGAAACTGGGTCAGAGAATGCCTCACTCATGACGTTGCTGTAATTGACTGCAGTCACAGCATGGATCAGCTCTGAGTCATTTCACTCACGTTTGCTTGCTGAAATCAGCGTGGTGCCACTCCGCGATTTTGACCCATTTTGCCCTCAAATTGGCATCTCAGGGAAACGCATGCATCAATATGCCCCTTCTATAAAACTTATTCATACTACTCTAGTTGATCGGCGCTCTAGCCACAAAATATCGGCCTCTTTTCTTCACTCACTTCCTCTTGCTGTCCGCCGTGTTGTGTTGCAAGTCAAATCAACTGACCTAACGAGTAAATCGCGTGTCACGCGTTCTTGCGACAACTTTCAAGCCAAAATAGAGGTATATTTGAACTAAAATGGGTGTAATTAAATTTTAGAGGTGTTTTAACATCAGAATCCTTTTTTAAACACATCAAAAACATAAGTACCAGAAAAAACAATGTCATGTTCACTTTAAAAGCCAAGTGCACTCTGCAGAGGAAACTGATCTGCTCATGCCGAAGTGTTCAAAACTGCCCATTTTGTCTGGTGACAGCAAAAACAAATCAACAATGCATTATTTTGTTTTTCAGTTTTTCATGTGAATTACAGAAATGGAAATCCAAATGCTTTTCCCGTTTTTGTCTTTAGATCAAATATTGGAATAAAAATGAAACCAGAACCAGCAAATAACTTGTTTTTTCACTTTAATTGTTACATCTCAATTACCTGCCTGTGTTGCATCTGTCTGTCCAGCTATCCGTCTATTCATCCGTCTGTCAGATTGTTGTTCTATCTAGGTTATAGGTAGTATAACCAGTGAAAATGCTTTTTCGATATAGTAGGGGTAAATAATACAGCTATAACAGTAACGGCAAATCACAGTTCTTTTCCGTTTTAGGTTTACTTTCAATTCCATTTACCGATCTGAAGAGGAAAATGGGAAAAGCACATGGATATTTGTTTTCTTAATTCACATGCAAAATGGAAGAACAAAATAATGCATTGCATATTTGTATATCCTGTTATCAAACAAGTTGAAGCTTTGGACGGAGGGTCTACAGTACTGCCCTTTTTTCTTAACTACAGCAGCAGTTTGCTTTCAAGTCGTTTTGCTGTGTCGAGGAGTAAAAGGTAAGCAGCAGGATTGCTGAAAGTATGCAGTGGAAACCTGATCACTAATCTTGAAAATGTTCTCAAAGAATAGCGTAGCGGTGTTGTGCACCCGCGTATTTTGGTGCTTCATGCTATTTTAATAATGCTGCTCTTAAGGTAGCAGTAAAATACAGAACATTGACTTTAAACCAGCACTTTCCACTGCTTCAAGATAGCAATGAGCCACCGATTCAACTGACCACACCTCATTTTAAGACCAGCATACACTACAGGCCAAAAGTTTGGGGCCACCCTCAGATTTTTAATGGTGCACCAAGTGCAATGTGACCCCTTGGTTTTGGGGAAGGCATTTATACAGCATGCCTTTTTGTTACATAAAATTGTTCACGTCCTAGTGACATAAAATCATGTAACACAAAGGCATTGGAACTCAATTATATAAACATTGTGGTCAGTGATCGATCAGTCAAGACAGCTTTAATATGTGGTCTGAGGTCTGGAATTCACCTTAAACCTATTGGCTTCCTATATTTCATGCACTGAAGTCATTTCATGTGCGAAAAATAAGGAAAGAACAGTTGATGTGATTTTTTTTTTTTTTTTTTTTTTTTTTTTAATCTGAGGGTGGCCCCAAACTTTTGGCCTGTAGTGTACCTAAGTGTGCTCGGATTGTCAAAGGTACATCTGGTATTTAAACAATGTGGCCGCTGGACAGGGAAATGGCAACTTCATTGGTCTTTAACTAGCAAAGACGCTTGAGTCGCACTTGGCGCCGCTTTGCGTCGGGTATGAGATAAACTGTGGGCTCGTCAGTTGTCACAGTTTTCTGGTTTTCCACTATTCCTCTCCCTCAGAGTCAGTTTGCCAGTCCAGCGAATCAGTTGCTGTATTTGCTCAGGTTATTGCTTGGGAGGAAAGAAAAATGGGGAATATTCAGATCGAGGGCGACCGTAGAGAATCTAAAATCTAATTTTAGGTCTACTAAAATGTGACTCATAATTGAATGCAAATGTTTGTTTGTTGCCATCTGCATACATATTTTCCCCATGGTTACAAGCATCAGTTTAAAAACCTTGCTGATGTTCTTTGTGAATCGTTGTTAAGGTCACATATTTTTTTCATTCCTACAGTATGAATGATAACCAAATTGAGAAAATCTGGTCCAAAAGGCCAAGAGCTTTCAAAAATCTTTTTTCAAAATGTGAAGACTCTTTTAGTCACTTCTTAGCACCATGCAATCAAGCTCTCCAGTTTTATGAAAATACGCTAAAGTAAAATATCAATCTGCCATTAAAGGACATGAGCTGTGTGTGATTAAAAATGGAAAATACCATGCAAAAAAAAAAAAACAAAAAAAAATTGGTCTTTGTTCCATATAATATGGGGAATGTTCTATATAGCATATTTATATATCTATTGTTTTGTTTAAAAAAAAAAAAAAAAACCTTAAATTTAATACAGTAGTTTTAGTATACATTTCATCATCGGTTATAATTTGTAAATGTAGACTTACACTACTGGCCAAAGTTAATTGATCACTCACATTAATGAGCCTTTGGAGATGTCTAAAAAAAATTGACAACTTTTGTTTAAAAGAACATAAGAATCCTAGATTTATCAAAATAACCATCTTTTGCCATCACCTCTGAGCATATCCATATTTTTTCTTCAGTGAGAGTCATATGATTCTGAAAGTTGATGATTCACTGGAAGGTCCCACAGATGTGCTACGCTAGTGGAATGCCTCTTTTTCATTACTTCATGAACTATGTCCGTAATTAACTTTATTTTATTGCCTGTGCTGGAAACTGGAAGTAATTAAATTGGCCTGTTTATTATTGAATTAAGGCTTTTTTTTTAGGCTTCCATCATGTGATTCATAGATCCTGTTTGACCTCTTACTGTTCCCATCTTGCATTGTGCCATTTTAGCCTATTTAAATTAAAAAGTTCAAGCAGCTTAAATTTCACTAAAAATGTTAAGAGAAACCTTAATACTGTACAACAAAACTTTTGTTGGTAGTGTGTGTACATTTCAAAGACCTAAATGTGCCTCAGTGTAATGTTAATATCAAATTTGTCTTTTTGTGTAGCTTTACCCCTTGTAAGCTGAGTTAGATGTGTTTTTCAGATTTCTCTTGTGGGCATCCCATTAAATTATTAAATTTAAATTCCAATGCAGCATTTATACAGATTTCCTATTCAATTCTACTGAAATTTGAAACCGCAACAGAGGAAAATACAGTAGTTTTGTTTTAATCACTCAATTTGAATTTGAAGGAAATAACTATTTATTTTTGTATCACTGGAGATAACGGTAATTATTTATTCGAGTATTGCTGCAGTGTTATGCAGTACCATGCATACACACAGTATCATACACACGTGTTTTTCACATTGCAGTTTTTGTGGTTCTAACACAGTTACATTACTTTGAGTGAAGTGCTTCTTTATGCTTTTATTATACAATGTACTTAAAGCAATCTTTGCACACGTGTTTGGAGAGTTCACTGCACCTCCCTTGACTTTCAAGTAAAGTTTTGACAGACTTTGGCCAAACTTGCACCCTGTTGGCATTAAATACATTCTTACAGAGTAATGAAGAATTTCTTTATTCCAAAGTTTTATTGAGCATAACAGCAACTGTTGGTCTGAGGACAGTTTTCTCAAGAAAACTACGACCTCAAGTTCCAAAGCACAAAAACAGATTTTATTTCCTTTTCCAACTTATAAGGTCATCCTGGTGACTGACCTTGAGTGCCATAACCTTTCGCAGTTCTTTAAATGTAGTGCAGGCAGCTGATGGACTGTCGGACATCGTAAGAGAAATGGGAGCAGTCTAGAGAGTGCAGGGTCATTTAATTTTTACTCAACATACTTTTTCAAAATTTTTCCCCTCTTTGAAAGTCTCCAAGTATTGTTTTCCCATAAAATCCCACCATGTTTTTAAAGAGCTTATTACTGAATGATTGTTTGTACTTTACTGGAAGCCTCAAATAAAAAATTAGCTCAGATTCAGTTAACCCTGTGCGGCCATTTCTAATGGAATAAATTTCTAAGAGTTTAAAAAGTCAGGGCCTGGAGACCTTGTCTCAGGATCAACATGGGTAATTGTTAAAATGTGTTGGGAGGATTGCGGAGGTGGATAACCTACTGTGTGATTGTCTCATTTTAGCGTTGGGACCAAGCACTACGCAATTCGAGCAGGGGAAGCGCAGGAAAAAGAAATACGAGGAGAAGCCAGCACTGAACTGAACAGTATATCTGTGGGAAGCAGAGCCGAGGCCTGGAGCCAAGACAAACAACTGAAAAAATTGCACTATTACACTTTCTTTTTTTTATTGCATCATTAACTGCAATTTTGCTGAATGTAGGTTCTTTAATGATTTCTTTTTTGTATTATTATTTTTTTTTGTACTAGTTGAATTACATAAAAGTTGGTTTAGTATCACAATGGGAAATATCGGACAAGCCTGAGCCTTTGGATTCATAGAGGGATGATGATTTTGTGAGAGTGAATTCTGCACAAAAAGGTTTGAAGAGGTGGGATATTTATTTAACAGCCATACACTGGCAGTGGTGAATGTGTCCGTAAAATTTCATTATAGGCTCAAAGTAGAATAAAATGTTCAGACAAATGGAATTTGTCCAGGCTGTTCTGGCTGCTGCTCAAAAACAATACACGCAGAAGAAGAAGTCTTATCTCCAGAGAGCATGCTCCAAAAAGAATTTTAAGGCAGGAGTTGCAGAGAGCACATCAGAATTATCCGAGGCTTGGGTTAAATTGTATCAAAGACAAATCAAATTGACTGAATCCATACTGAAAATCTTTGGTATAATACTATTTTAATAAATATCTATTCATTTTAAACATGTCTTTGGCTCGATCACTGGACTTTTCCTTCATTTTTTAAAAATCAATTACTGGCTCTGAGCACTCCTCTAATGCTTGTATAATGTGAAGTGATTAATGTGAAACATCAGTCACTTCAGTCAGTAAACCTGATAGACTTCACTTCCGTTCAAGTATGACTGGTTTGTGTTTTTGCTGAGGCACGCCTGCACTTATGTCTCAAAAATAGATCATAACTATCAACTAAAATTATGATCAAGGGATGAAATGAAATGGTGGAGAATGTGCGTTATTTAAATCTATAATTTCAGTGTGCAATTTGTGATGGTATGTACGTGGCCAATTAATTGAGACCTTCACTGAAATGTTTTAAGTCCAAATTTGGTTCTTACAAATGAATTTTCCATTAAATAACCATATTGTCTGTACAAATGTTCTGTTTACTGGATGTCAGAGCAGTTTCAGGCTGCACACTGAAAGCACTGCTGCAAAAAAGGCATCTTAAAATGAGCACAAGAACTCTCTAGGAACCAATAAAGTGACGCCAAGACTGGAATAGAGAGAGTCATTTGACTCAAATTTCTTCAAAATTTTCAGCAGCTGTGATTGGCTGCTTGGGCCATCCACATTCTTTATTTAAATTTATTGTTTTGGTCCTCATGAATGGTGCAAAAAAAAAAAAAATCAGCTCTGGGCCCATAGGCAAAGCCTTTGAACCGAGGCCCCTTCAAAGAGTGTCACAGCGATGATTCTCTTTTGTAGGCCGACTCAGCAGTTTCTTCCGCAATGGATTCTTTGCCATATGTCCAACTGATTTTTTTGCTTTGTGTTTTTGTTTTATTGAATATAATGTCTGTAGTCAATATGTGCTCACTGGCACTTCAAGTTTAATCCATATTAAATCGAATTCCTTAATCGCTCCGTGCAAATTAGCATTTTTTGCCAAGTTTAGGAGCCCTTGAATCAGTTATAGAGCCATCTGGGTTGATTCTGCCAAAGGATTAATTTGTATCAAAATTCACGTAATAGCATCAGATTGAATAAGTTGTACTTAGTTTTTACTTATGGCCTTCTGTATATCACTTTTTGGTTAAAATCAACCCCAAAATAAAAAATAAAAAAAAGCTTCCAGAGGCCCTTCTGGGGGTAGAAGACAAACACAGAACTTTGATATTGAATGACAGTTTTCACAATGCCTCCGTTTATCCAGAATTGTAACTCTGCATGTCAACAGGTGATATTTTATGCTGGTATCCACCTCAGCAGTGCACTTGTGGGGCTCCAAAAAGGGACCTGGATTTGGCCTTGATTAGAAACTTTAAAGGGGACCTACTACGCAGTTTGTTTTTCAAGTTCTAATTCTCTTGGATGTCCAAAAGGAACTTTTTAGCAAAAAAAAAAAAAAAACCCCCACAAAAGTTTGGATTTCTCGGCAAGTTGATTCCTGCCATTCCTAACCCTCTGAAAACACTCTATTCTGAGTGGGCATCCCCTCTATGCAATTAGCTCTGTTCTGATTGGTCAGCGAATAAAGCACTGTGTCAATGGAAAGCATCAATGTCAAAATCTGTGATTGGCAAGTCTCCAAAAACATGACTGAATAAGTAGCTAGCAAGCTATTAAACAAGCTATTCAATGAGTTTGGAAAGGCTAGGCAAGGATGGTCATTACATTCACGAATAAATGCAACATGGAGTCACAAAAGTTTAACTGAACTTGGAATTCAGACCATTAAGAAGGATTTGTGGTTTGCATCTGTGTAGTAGCAAGCGTTAACCAACATTCCATTTATTTTGAATTGCGGGACTACTCCATAAAAAACAGTCACCAGCTCCAGGCATCTGTTGCAGTTGATGCATCTCCTACATTGCCTCAGGCTAAACTGGGGCAGTTTTGAAATTCACTGTCAATGGGGACCCGCCCGATATCTAAAATAACCTGTACGTAAGGTGAACGTCATTCTCCAAGCCCGGAAGTCGGGCAAGCGAACAACAGGTGGCAATGTGTCAAATTAGAAAAAGTAGGTTTTTAGGCAATTTTATCAACTTTTATTTTAGATCGAACTTGTGTTGACAATGGGGACCTATGGTGCGTTTCCCAAAAGCATAGTTTTCAACTACACTAGCAACTTTGTATTCCTGGCTCGGCAGAGCAGAGCGAGGAATAGCAACAATGGCTCTGAAAAAATTCACTTCACCATCAACAGCTAACGGGGAAACATAGATAAGGGGCAGTTCAGATAACACAAACCGCGACAATAACAACCCTTTTTTCATTTGCGCTTAGCCAGCTACAGAAATGCAAAAGCATCGTGTTCAATGCTTGAATCACGGCAGGATAACGGGGGAGACTTCTTATTCATACTTCAATTTGTGACCCCTGTGACAGGTTTGTAACGGCAAGCTAGCTTGGTTACAGTTTGTTAACCTACTTTATAATACACTAGTTGTATGATTCTATGCTAGAATTTGAAGTTATTCCACCTTTGTTGTTAGGATTTTCTTTTGCAGCAGCTGCAATTCATTTATCTGGTATTGTTCATTTTGGTTCGAAAGTAGGCATTTTTAGAACGCAAATGTGATGCAATACCGCTTATGTCAAACCTCGCAGTGTATGTAAAATATGTTGATGTTCAAGAGTAATGCTAGGTAAGGGAACAAAGCTTGTGAAGACTACTAAAGGAGTTTTGTACACCTATCGCTGCTGGTGGGTCAAGATAAGTATCAGAAGGCAGCAGGTTATCCAGGTTACCTGGGCGTAAGTCGCAGCCCGGGACAGGGCGGGGGAGAAAGGGAGGAGCGTGACTAAATTTATCGCTTGTCATTCGCCCATTCATTTAGTGTAATCAGTTAATATTCATCGATATATGCCTCGGGAGGAGTAATTCTATTTTTAAACTACCTTTGAGCACACATGTCCGCTTCATTCCATGGAGAAAAAACGAGTAAGAAGCAGTATAGTGCGTCTCGTTTTCAATGGTTCTCTATGGTAGATGCCCGATGCTTGCCCGACATCTGCATCACGTGACGATTATTCACGTTTTTAGTGATGTCGTCCGGGTGGGTCCCCATTTAGTTGCTAGCTAGTACAACTTGGAATTCAGTTTAAATATTAACAGAAATTGGAAACACTTGGCGACCTAGCTAGCTAGCTACAGATTTCTTTGAAAATAAATTCAGGCCACCACTTCTTTGCATCTTCCGAAAAGCATGATAGGTCTCCTTTAATACAAATTTTGCTGCCAGTCTTGGATTGTATTGACCCAGGTTAGAAGTATTAAGTAGTCAGACCAAAAAAATGCATCGCACACATGAATAGGTTTTCGCTGATTGAAGCGGGGATACTGCCATATTTAAAAAAAAAAAAAAAAAAAAAAATCAGCCGTGGGTGGAAATATTCAGATGAGGGGAGGACCGATTCTTTGGAGCATGTGACATAGGAGGGGGAGCCAAAACTGAATGGCATGCCACATGCCACGTGTTATGAAAAATTCAGCCCAAAAAAAAAAAAAAAAAAAAAAAAAATACACTTACTGGGTTGTCAGGCATTCCTGATACAGAAATGTCCATGCACAAGCGCCGAAAAGTTTTTCACAATATGTCCCCTTTGTTTTTTTTCCTCAGAGTAGTCCTTTATAAGTTGTTTTCAAATCAAATTCTTTTTACCTGGTACATATGGCTCTCTTTTGAAATAATTTTTTGAATTGCATGTATATTTTCTCCAGCAAGAGAATAAATTGAACCAAAATGGGCTAATTGAATCTGTTATTTAATATTTCAAAATACTGACAATTACAATGCAAAAGCAGAACTAGAACTGACACTACAGCTTGGAGAAAATCTCAACATCCCTGAGGTCATAGTCTGACAGCTTATACCATGATGTCTTATTTAGGCCATTGGGCATTAACCAAACAAAAAGTGTCCATTAGCAGGACCCAGCACTGGCCCTTCCTTGCTTCATGAAATTGACCAATTCAGTGCTGTTAAAAAAAAAAAATACACGCCCTCTTCCTAATTTCTTCTATTTTTGTATTGAAATGTTTCAGATCATCCAACTAATTTTAATATTGGACTAGGACAATGTGAATAAACACAAAATTTAAAAAAGGATCAATTCACTTATTGAAGGTAAAGAATTATTCAAAACCTATATCACCCATGAAAAAAATAAAAATCAATAAAAATTGTCCCCCCAAACCTAATAACTGGTTGTGCCACCCTTGCTGGCAACAACTGCGACTAAAATTTGCAATAAAACTGGCAATGAGTCTTTAACATCACTGTGGAGCAATTTTGGCCCACTCTTCTTTGCAGGATTGTTTTAAGTTGGCCACATTAGGGTGTTTCCGACCGTGAACTGTGTATTTAAGGCCATGCTACAGCATGTCAATTGGATTGAAGTCAGGACTGATTAATTAGGTCACTCTAAAACCTTCATTTTGTTTTATGTGAGCCATTCAGAGGTGGATTTAGTTGTGTGATTCGGATCATTGTCCAGCTGCATAACCCAACTGCACTTGAGCTTTAGGTCACAAACTGATGGCCGAAAATTCTGCTCAGGGATTTTCTGGTTGAGAGCAGAATTCATGGTTTCATCAAATATTGCAAGTCACCTCGGTCTTGAGGCAACAAAGCAGCTCCAAATCATCTCACTACCACTACTGTGTGTGGTATGATGTTCTTTCTGTGAAATGCTGCATTAGCTTTACACCAGATGTAACGGGACTCATGTTTTTCAAAATGTTCCACTTTTGACTCTTCAGACCACAGAATATTGTCCTAAAGGTCTTGATGGGTCAGAAAGATGTTTATTTGATAAATGTGAGACAAGCCATAGACACTTGCCTTGCAGCTCTCCCATGGATGCCATTTTTTGCCCAGTATTTTTCTTATTGTGGAATTGTGAACACTGTCCTTAACTGAAGCAAGTGAGGCCTGCAGTTCTTCAGATATTAATCTGGGTTCTTTTGTGACCTCTTGGATGAGTCTTTGGTGCACTTTTGAAAGAATATTGGTCTGCCTGCCACTCCTGGGAAGGCTCAACGCTGTTCAAGTTTTCTTCATTTGTAAATAATGGGGCTCAACATGGTCTGCTGAAGTCCCAGGGCCTTAAGAATGGCTTTGTAATCCTTGTTTAGACTAGTAGATGTCAACAACTTTCTCAACTGTTCTTGAATTTTTTCAGATTGCAAGATCATGTGTTGCTTTTTGCCTACTTCACATTACTTGACGGGATCGATTTTAGTGATATTTAGATTCAACAAGGCTGGCAATAATAATTATGCCTGGATATGTCGAGTGAAAACGGACACAATAGTCAATTCAATTTATTTAATTGTTTATTAGTAGCAAAGGGGGCAATTACACAAGCTGAAGTAGGGTTAGATAATTTCATTTATTGACAGAAAAAAAATCTATCATTCAAAAACTGCATTTTGTGTGTCCTTTGGTTATTTTTGTCAAACATTTCATATCAGGCTAATTTTAATATTAAAGTGTGACAAAAACGCAGAAATGGAAGAAATTGGGAAGAGGGAGATTGCTTTTTTTTTTTCACCACTGTAGGCCCATTAATAATGTATGCATTTATTTCAGCAAAACTATAAATTAACAAGAAAATTGGATGATTAAAATGAACACGCGGTCATTCATACACCTATATTGCAGGCATTAGGCATTGAAACAATGAAGGATTGGGTCAGCACTTTGGTCCCACTCTTGAATAGCTGATCTAATATCTGTATGCCACCAGAAGTTGTTTGTTCTCGCAGCTCACCGATTTTCTCAGTGTCTAATTTGATCTATTTGATAGTGTTGTTACCTGAAATTGCTTGCAATATAGAAATATCAAAATGATATGATTAAGGCTGTATTATTACTCATGATGCACATGGATATTTCTGTTTAAATGTGGCTTAAGATGGTAAATAATGACTTAACATGAAATGCACCAAATCAGGTTATTAACAGGTTATTAAAATCCCACAACTGCAATTGTGGTTGGAACAAAAACCAGCAAAAACCAGCATACAAGGGGGGGTGGACAAGGACTGATTTTGAGAACCAGTGGTATACCAATCCAATTTCCAATTTTATTATAAGCGTAAAAATAAATGGAAGTGTATAAAATTCTCATTTTCTCAAGGTAAAACAATTCTGGAACATTCTTTCTTCTCAGAACACAATATCTAGCCATGACATGATTTTGCCTTTTAGAATGGAAGCAATATAAAGACTTGTCAGGAACAGAAACCATCCTTTCTTCTGTTTGGAGAAAGTTCTGAAGGAAAACCAGAGATTTTTGCATCATCCGTTTCAACTGATCCACCTGAATTTGGAAGACCGTCGGACAAATATGCATTCTTATGGGTCAACACAAATTTGTCCGCTAAAACAGCGTCTTTGGCCACGTTAGTGACATTTCTTCATTTAAATGAGAGGCTACAGTCTCGGCCACAGAGCTATTGAACTCTTCAAGGACAGCTAGAGCCTTGAGCTGTTCAAAGATTATCACTCAGATTTTTCTTTCTATTGTGAACATACGTTTGCCCCTCAGATTTTCTATGTGTTGTTAACAGTGACGGCTGATGCATTTTTCCCCTGGGAGGTTAGGTAGGGTACTTCAATCAGTGCAAATTCTTCATAGAAATTCTTTTATACTACACTTTGTTATGATGGAAAAACTAAAGGAGGCAAAATGTTCCTTGAAAAATGTGATGGAAATCTGACAGCACAAAACCCAAAGACAATGGCAGAAAATTATGAACATAGTAAGACCAAACAGTAAATAGCAAAGTTTCAGAAAGGAAATAGAGAAACATGGTCTTACACCTGAAATATTCTGTGCCATAAAAAATTAATCTGGCTCCTTGAGAGACTCAAATTTCTCAATGGCTCTATGGTTAAAGTCAGGGTTGTACAGCATTGGTGTCATTATATGCAGTTACTGGACCAAGCCTTACTGAACCAGCTCTTTGAAAACATACAAGTATATTGTCTTCCTCAAGTCTTTGGACTGTTGTTAAATCACAACGTCAATGTTCTGCTCTCTTATTTTTTGTGACTTAACTGAATTTTCTCCATTTATGCTTGCTAAATTCACGCCCTGTTTTTTGTTGTACTTCCAACTCAGCATTCTACAACTATGCGCCACTCGCTCACTTTTGACGCCACCTGGTGGTTGTTGATGTGTAAATACACTGTAGAGCCTTCAGCGCAGCCCTCCTGCACCCCAGCCATGCCTCTGTCATGAAATAGACAATTCGGCGCTTCTTGTCGTGGCTACCAGCCACACTATTTCTGGCTCGTGCGTTTGCGGGGAAGGTTCCTTGCTCTTCACAGAATTCAGCTGCAGCCAGTGGGTGCCTCTCAATTCTCTTAGTTGTTTGTCATTGGTTCTATATCCTCAGTTTAACCGGAAGTTGTTCTGGATCCACCATCTTGCTGGCTGCCCAAAGTGCTTATTTCTGCTGAGAAAAGAGAGGGGAGAGGAGGGAGGAGGGAGCTCTGAGATGGAATGAGCGAGGTTACACCAGAGCAGCCTCTTTTATTCGCACCATAAAACCTGAGAGGACAATGAATTTGGTCTTTTTCACTCATTAAAAAAATATCAATGATCAAGAGCAAAAATATGGATGAGTTAGAGTTTTGCTTAAGAAAAAAAAAGGCTCATGCTCATAGTGGTTTCTTAGTGCATGCAACAGGATAGCATTTCTTTAATATTTTTTCATATTTACAACCAAAAATTTTAAGGGAAAACACTAGCCTTGTTGATAATAGTTTATATTGTATGTATTAAACCTATTCAGAGACTCCAACCCTAAGCAGCTCCTAAACTGGAGATTCTCCCTTGTGGGTCGCTTGGTGAACTGGAGACGGTACTCTAAGCGTGTGAGTTGATGGAATCCGAGTGTCAAAGGCTTCTTTAAAAGCTCCCGAATTTTCAGGATTAAAACAAGCTATTTTTTACACAGTTGTTTGATTCATTTAATTATAACATTTGGTGTATATAGACTACACAACTATATGCCAAATAAAAATGCACCTTGCAAAAACAATGTTCAATGCTTCAAAGATGTACAAATTACAGAAAAAGCATGCGATTTTTGTTTCATCAATATTTTTAAACATTTTAGTTAAAATATTTCTCTTCTGTAATCTTTGTTACTGTGATGAAGACTGATCATCTCGATCGAAAGTGAAGGAGATAAGACCGAGAGCAGAATTAGTGCACTCTTATGCTTCTCGGCTAAATTTGATCTTGACCCATGATGCAAGATGCGTCCTGAAGGCAAAGATTTTTTGCAACTTCATCCAGATTTTCCTCTTTTTTTTCTGCAAAATCAGCGCAGAGAATAGGCTTTCTAGAGGAGACTGGCTGTTCAAGGCGGCCAAAAAATGCTCCAAACCAGTGGAACTTCCCATGTGAAGTAAACACCATAGCAGAAAACCATGAGAAGCTGCTTCAGACCTTTCAGAGGATGCAGGAATGAACTCTGACATTTTAATAAAGCCATTCATACCACTGATGGATTTATTAAACGTTGGAGGCCTTTCATTTTTATGCTGCTGACATACAATCATATTTTGTCCAAAACAGCTTTGGTGTTTGAAACAGTGCAGCAGGAGGTCATGGATGTTGGCTTCTGTAAGCGTAGGACTGATTCTCTCATTTATTCTGAAATTGAAAAGAGGTCCAAAACCTTCCTTCCAAGAAATCTACCACAATACTTCAAGCACTACAGATGACACTGAAGTTCAGTGCCGCCATAAAAAAGGCCTTCTTTTAAGAGAGTCAGAGGCGCAGGATACAGCTGCGTTACAGAAAAATGGAGAATCCGTGCTTCCTTGAGCTGCTTGATCCTTCAAAGTATTGTGGCTTCCCTGAGCAGGCATTTCAGTGCTTGTGTAGAGGCAATGGGCATTTGATGCTAATAGGCTAAGGTTGTAGTTGCAGGTTGGGGAGCTTCATGGAAGCATTGCCAAATTATGCCAAAGGGCTGTCTGAGAGCAAGGTGAAAATATTCTAAAGATGACATACTCTAACACTCATAGATTTTTTGGATTGGCCCTTTTTTGGTGGCTAAAATATGTTTTGCTGCTGGCCTCACCCACAGCTTCGGTGCCAGAACTCCTGCCTGCTCTCCCGAACTGGGGGCGCACCGTCATCTACTGCAGGTAATGCACTGATTGTGGATAAGCACCCTGTATAACCCCACTTCAGAGAAAATCCAAACTGACCCTTTGAGGGGCAGGGCTGGCTCGATAGTTAGTCTTTGGTGGTTCAGTTAATTGTAAGGTCAGTGAATACAGCAAGCTGAATGAGGCTTTATTGCATTTGCTGGATGTCCAGTTTGTGTTTACCCACCATATACCTCTCTTTTTTTTTTATGATGTGTCTGATATTTTGGGAACGAGTTTTCCAATCATAAGCAATACACAGAAGGACCACTGCAACCTCATATGCAATCCTTCAACAACTGGGAGAGGTTCTTCGGAGTATGCTTAAATACATGCATGTGCTTTATATTACTGTAGGCGCATGTACAGTCTACTCTAAACCGTTTGTATTCCAAAAAAATTACTGTTCCAAGCTGAGTGGGTAGAACAAACTAAATCAAGTTACCAAGGCAAAAAGAAGTAGGAAAATCTAATGAAGAATGATAAAGTCAGTAATTTTTAGTTACTCGCGCTGCCCTCATCTGTACATCAAGAGAGTTTGTTTCAGCCCTTTACGTGAGGAAACAAATTAATTATATTTCCCAAACTAGGCCTGATAATATTTATTTTGTTTGTGGGGTAATTAGATGTGGAAGGCTTGTGTGCTCAATGTAATATTGCTCTTCTCTACAGGGACTGAAGAGCCCTCCGACAGAGAACAGCACTGAGGGGGCTGAGAATACTGCTGTATCATAGCAATGGTTCACCATTTATGGAAAAGGCAATCGGGGGGAGGCCATCCATCTCACTTCCTGTCTGGTCTCGTATCAGAGCAGGAGGCAGGAGCAACCAGGCCGCAGGAAAAGGAGTAACTCTGACCTGCTGGAGTTTCTCCAGAGATGGGCTGAGGTGCAGGAGAGGAGAGGCAGACATTAGAGAGGGGCGGCAGAGGGAAACGGAGGCTCTGGTGAGGGAGGAGAGGAGAGGGGCCAGGGAGAGAGAAGAGAATTCCTTAGCAAATTTATTTATATTTTTGAGAAATTTACAAATAAATAAGGGCTTTTAGCAGTTGTGTCATTTGTTCGTTATTGCAAGGCTTGTAGTAATCATGTGTCATAATTATACAACTGTTACTCAATTATGAGTGGCATAGATGGCTTGTGACTCAGAAAAATTGTTCATTCAAGAAAGATTTAATTTCACTGTTACCAAAAAAGGGCAACTTGCAATAAGAAATGAGTGAAATTGAATTACCATACATAAGTTCTGATAAAAAAAATAATTTTTGATATTTCAGCTAAAAGAAAAAGAAACACAGAAGGACCGATTGAAAGATGGCTCAAGATGCATAAAACAATTTGTTCATGGACAATGTAAAAAAAAAAAAAAAATACTGATATAGACCAGGCATCTTGGCAGAACATTTGTTTGAAATGTCATGAACTGAAAAGAGCAGTGGTCCTGCAGGCTAACAGGAAACCTCTCGGGGGCCGACACCTCCTCTCTGCCATTCTTTGCCTCAGGTGCTGCCCCGGTGTCTCCTGGGTCAGGACAGCTACTGGGTTTGGGGAATTTTCTTAGAGTTGACTGTCCTCCTCCAGGATGTCTTCAGTATTTTATGGAGGACAGCGCCAGCTGCGGCCACCTTTGGTCCAAATGTTTGGTGCACCTTCAGGGCTGCTTTCCATTACACTATAGGCTTGCTCAATTATGGATCATCCCTTTGCGTGAACGTGGCTGGAGCAGGTCTCCACCGGCCCCTGGACAGGCTTCCTGGCTGGGATGATGATCCAGATTCTCAAGACACGAGTACCCTCCATCACCTAGCAGCACATCCCCATGGGGAGGACGCAGATGCTGAACATAAATCTGGCTGTTCTGAAGAACTCTGGAATCATGCAAAGACCCAGGGTAACCCACAAACATGGATGGGCCACAGACTGCCCGCATTTCTATTAATGGAGTAATTAATTTCTATTAATATAGCAGTGTCTTGTGGCCCCTCCAGGTGGTTTTATCATCTGGCAGCCATCACTGGCTCCCATGACCTTCCTGAATGCAGTCATCTCCAACCAGCCAACAGAACCCTTCGCCAGTCACTCCTGGATCCTCTCCATTAGGATTACTTTGTGTATTATGGCCGTCATGTCATCCGCTATGGCATGGACCATCCTCTGCACTGCGCTGCACGCGGACTGCAAAAACCGCTGACTCAACTCTGTAGGGTTTCCCACAGGCCAGCCAGTGCATAAAGACAAACACTGAAATTGTGTTGCCCCAAGTCATTACAATGAGCACATGGATTGCGGTCCTGGACGTACAGAAGTCTGGCTGAATATTCTGACCTTCAAAGAATTTAGTAAGGATGGGCACATATTGGTTGATCTTCGTTGCACGTCATTATCCCTGGAGAGAATTCTGGAAAAGTAAATGAACTTTTTCCAAGTTCTGTATCCATCTTTATTTGTGTACACCTGACAGCAGTTTAAAAATGGGAAACCATAATCATGTCAACGAAAAATATGTGCTGGGGAGAATTAATGAATAGTCATACAATGCCAGTGAACACGGTGTAATATGTGACATAAAAAAGGTATTTATTTGGGAATAATTGGAAGAGTTGGTGCATTTACTTTCATTTGAGTTATGCGGTCCTGTTTTGATAATGCGCAATGAATGGCTTTCATGTGTGCTAATATATATTGAGATTACTTTTGTATCATTAAGACAGTCTGTTGTTTTAATGCGTACATGATTGATCAGTGTTCTGTTTTCTGTGGTAGGTTGTGAGACTGTGTTTGCCGTGAAAGTTGACATTGATGACCATTTTAGCTCATCATGGCTTGAAGTCTTGCATAATGATAATGTTGTTTGATTAATGATTTAGTTTAGTTTATTGACCTCCATTTTGGAAATGCACAGTATAAGACCAATCATAACACATCATAACACTGGTCAACACCAAATTTATTGTCTCAGTTTTTTTACCTGATTTAGGACAGTTTTGATGCGCTGAATCCAAAAATCACATTGGTTTTGCTCAATCAGGTCAACTTTTTGAAATATCGCCACATGCTGTTTTTTACATTTTTGTTTACATGTACGGGTATTTTCACTTTATATGATGCAACATTCCTTTTTATTCTTTGAAATGAACAAACTCTGAAGACTTCACACGCAGCAATTTATGACTAAGAGGTATATTTATTTTCAGGTGAATGAAATGGCTTCGGGCAGAAGATTTTGCAAAAATAAGCCCGATGTATTCTGATACATCTGCAGCGAATACACCGTTGTTCCTAACAGGAATCAAGTCACAAGTTTCATAAAGCGTGCTTACCATGCTTATTTTGGTATGAAAATTGGTGACCAGGATAAAGCTTGGGCGCCACACATGGATGTAAGACATGCACCGAGTATCTGCGTCGGTGGACCAAGGGCAAGAAGAGTTGTCTGAAGTCTGAAGTTAGGAATTCCCAATTAATACACTGAGTTAGAAAACGATTTTTTTCCTCTTAAAAACCTATTTTGGATAAGAAATATTAACAAAAATCAACTGATAATGTCACAGAAATGTAATCGATTTAGTCAGAAGATCAGATTTTTCCAAAATCGATGCAGCACAAAAACCTGACCTGATCGAGAGAAACGGATGTCATTTTCGGATTCTGCATTGCAAAATTGTCCTAAAACAGTTGAAAAAACTGAGACAACTTTCAAAAATTTGTTTTTTTGTAACCCAGTGTAATATATATACTTTGTATACACACACACGCATACATTTTATATATATACACACACACACACACACACACACACACACACATACATACATCATAATTACATACAAATAAAATATTAAAAACGATTTTAAAAGCAGCTTGGCAATATAAAATGATCTAGATTTCCTTTTATTAAAATCATCATTACAAAGTAAACCACGCACAGGATGTTGTTTAATTGTTTCATGATTTTTTTGAAAAGTGTGAGGTGGTATGTTGGTGGGCAGTAAATTACAACTAGTGCAATATTTACCTCCACCAAGGAGGTTACATTTTTTTGCTGGCGTTGGTTTGTCTGTCTGTTTGTGTACAAGATAACTCAAAAAGCAATGAACGGATATCTCTGAAATTTTGTGGACAGGTTGCCATTACATCAGGGATGGAGCCTCTTGATTGACTGTAATTGGGTCAACTGTGCTGCATTGGCGGAGGTTTGCACTCTCGGAGTGCCTCTAGGTTCCATTGTGAAGTGACAGGAAATGCACTCTGTTAACAGGTTTATCTAACTTGTTACATTTTAATTCTGCAGGATGGGGCTGTCTTTGTTGTATGTGGAGCAACGTGCAGCACTATGGAAGGTATAACCGTAATTGTGACTAACTTCTCGGCAAGCATTTTCTGGTGGCAAAGTTTCTGTAACAGCAATACAGTTCTACTTATTATATTGTGCTAAGATTTTTAGATCAGATGAATGCGCAGGTAAACTTTGCAGATTAAACAAGAATATTGTTAATGATACATTGAATTATGCTAAAACAAAGTGTCAAAAACCAAAGTGTGGCATCTTTCATGGAGTCGTGGATTTATTCTCTGCAGTAAATGGCTTTATTGGTAAAGTTTTGGATTGTCAAATTTCCACGCAACTTAAAGCCACGTAAGCTTATCCTGGTAGAAAAAATTTTTCAGAGGAGACTAGAGCTTTATCGACAATTAAGCCTTGGACTTTGTGGACTGCACAAGCCCATGCTAATTACAGGAGAAAAAAATTTTCAGAGGAGACTAGAGCTTTATCGACAATTAAGCCTTGGACTTTGTGGACTGTACAAGCCCATGCTAATTACAGGAGAAATTATCTGTGTAACCCTCCCTTACTGCTAACTTTCTCGTTCCATGTACAGTAAATGGGGGTTGCAAGTATGTATGTCATAGAATCGAAAGATTAAAGCCAATAGTCTTTTGTCAGATTTATTGCGCATGTGAAATTATGAACAAGTAATTGTACAACCAAAAACCAACTGCTGAAGTCTGTGGCCCTTTTCCAGGCACCAGGCTCTCAGAAGTTTATACTGGAACTAAGTGGGCTGTACTTCACAGTAAAGTTCACATTGATTGGACACAGAAACACAAATGGAGAGCATAACCAATGAATGATAAACGTAGGGGTCCTGGAGGGATATTCAAAAGATAATAGGAGGGGATAGGTGCAATTGCCAGGTACAAACACAGAATGATGGGGAAGGGGGATGGGAGGAATGCTTCCTTCTTCCACACGTGTAAGTTGATATTGGAGGTATATGCTTTCCTCTGTTACTTCCTACATTGGTATTATCGAATTTGACCAGCACAGCACTAACAGTTGTATTATTTGTTGTGTGGACATTGTCCTCAACCTCTCCATAAATCCCATTTACTAATTCATCAGGCACATCAATGTTATCTTCTTTTTTTTTAAATTTACAAGTATGACTCGAGCGCCTATTCCCATCATCAACTTCTGGGGTAGACATGAATTGTACTCAAAAATGCCCCTTTTTCAGTTGAAGTATTCCTGTTTGTTAGGTTTTTTTTTTTCGTATTCTTTGGCTTCAACACAAATGTCATCTGGGCAGTATGTAAGTAATGGTTTATGATTACATTCTTCGACTTGCGCATCTGTGGCAAATGTGTAGTACAGAGGAAGTTTCTCCAATTTAGCATGCTTTTAAAATGTCAATATCTGTAGGACATAGCAGTGTGTTCTTTGAACGTGAACGTAACGTATTTAACATTTCTGCAGAAGTGGAGTCTTGTTGTCAAACAATGTCATGTAATTCAGCAACACGGAAATAGGCATTCCACATATCTATGGGGGTATTTTCATGGCACAATGGTTCTCCTTTAACTGGGCTTAGTTGGAAGAAGTCTCCCATGGCTATGACACTAACATTTACAAATAGAGAATGGTCACTTATGTGTTTTATTGGTCTTTGTCCACCATGAGCATTTGCCAACAGGTTGTGATCTACCATGGAGATTTCATCTATAACTAGTATTTGAAAATCACTGTAGGAAGCACATACTGTATCAACTTTCTCCTCTCCTAAAGGTGTATATGGAAGTTTTACATCTATTCCTATGGAGAATGTGTTATGAATTGTGGCAGCTTGTAAATTAAATTCTGCAATACCTGTTGGAGCAGTTAACAACACAGGTGCACTTGCTATTTGAGAGAGGAGTCCGCATGCCTCGTTATATTGCTTTAATTAGATGTGATATGCCTGTGTCAGCTCCACCCGTTATAAAAACATGAAATGGTTTGGGGTTTTTGTGACTTTTTTTTCTGAACGCCAGTGTCTAATTTGATAGAAAATGTTTCTTTATTTTAAATTAAGTGCCCTTAGCGGTGTAAGAGCATCTGATCTGTGCAATACATTTATTTTAGTTTTGGATCTATTTGAATCGTCTCTGCTGATTGCCAAATCAGGACTAATATCCTCATGTTTATCTGCTGTGTTTTCGTGTTGTCGGATTTCTTTTTCGCATTCTAATCGTTCCATTTGTTGTTAAGGACACATTTGACACCATGTGTCTTCAAACAGACTTGTATCCAGCAAAATATTTTCAAGTTTGAGGTCTGTCTTTCTCAAAAGTTTATTTAGATTTACTATGGCGTCAACTGTTTGAACTTTGTTATTAATAAAACATTGACCATGTTGATAGAATTGCTCATAAGTTTGAAATCCTGTAGGTTGTAAGTCTGAATCTGTTTGGTAAGGGGAGAAGAGTTGCAAATTGCTTTGAAAATATTTTTCTGGATTTGTTCGTATTGAAAATCGAGCATAACACATGACAGCAGGATGTTTTTGTTCTTTTTCATTTGTTTTTTTTTTTTTTTTTTACAAATCCTAAATTATTTTCCAATTTAATTCAGTCTGGTGATTTTTCTGTTTTAGACAGAATTCTATTTTCTGACAGATGTTGCTGAGCATATTTCATTAAAATGTCTTTTGGTCTACCTTAATAACAATCTTTGTGGCTTGTCATCCATGTCTTTCTCTTCAATTCTGTATGATCTTGCTTTTTGTCGTAAAACTTTTGGGTGCAAACTCAAAAGAGTACAGTCTTCTCTTGCGGGAATTAATTCCACATTGCGAGAAGATTCTTTTAAGTGCCTAGAAGTTCACCTTTAAACTGTTTCTTGTGCACTGAAATCACGATTGTGTAAGTACATGCTGCCTAATTTTTTTAATGCACTTTGGCATCTGTATTACCATGTTTTGTTGCTTCTTTTTGAGTGTTGTTTAGTATTAAGCCCATTTCACGTTCTGCTTTAGAAATGTAAGATATTATATAAACTATGCATGCATGTGCATCTACTGTTTATTGTATGGGGTTATCCACACAGTTGGCTGACATTAAGACTATTTGGTCTTCTTTCCTGTGCTTTCAAATATTAATTCAAATCTATTTTGGTCAATACTTACTGAATCAAATAATTCGAAGACTGTAGAAATGAAGCTGTTTCACTTATAAGTGTTGTTTTTAGTTCGGACATTACTTCATTAACCCCTTTTGTCAAAGTGTTTGTTAAATCATCATTTTTTGTTGAAGTTGAATCACAGTATGCATTTATATTAGCATTATTTCCTCTGGAAATGAAAGTGTGTTCACTTGGAAGATGTGGAAAGTTGAAACGACATACAGTGTTTATTGCATGTTTATTGCATATGTTGATTGCATGTTTTGGAGTGTCTCCTGCTGTGTGGTTGTACTATTGAAACTGTTTCCATCATTGCAACATCATCCTGTGGTAGTTTGTAGGCAATATACTGGTCAACAAATTTTAGGTCTTCCTCACTTTCTGGGCTGCTTCCTATCCAGAAAATTGTATGTCTATGAGGACTTCCTATTTGTTGAAATTCAACTCGGTGGAAATAATCTATTACTTTCCCAATTGGCTGATGGGATGAACATAACGTGTTTGAGAAAAGTTTTCCATCTGAAATCAAACATGCGAGCTGCGGTAATGGGGTTTGGCGCAGGAGATCACATTTGTCTGTCCAGTTTAAATTTTCCATGTTCTCCATTCTCCCACTTTGGTGAAACAAGCTGGTTAAAAAAAATTTGCCATCACGTCAGATGAAAATGAACAAAAAAAGTTGGCAAACCAATTTATCTAACCATTGCAAACCAATCTTTTTGTACTCTTGACCAAAAAGCAGGTGTGCCTTGAATTAGTCATAAAAACCTGTACCCTTCATCGCATTGCAAAAAATTATTTAAAGATTGGTTCTTTTTCAACACATCTGTAGAGATTGTTTTTGAACTATTGGTCTTAGGACTGCCTGCATAAAGCTATAGAAATGTTTGAAGACACTTGTTCAATCTCTGTCACGTACTGCATGTAAAAAAAATGTATTCTATGTTTTGTGCAAACCTGCCATCTGCATTCATAATGTGGTTATTAAAATAGCGAGAAAGTCAATCTGTTGTTTCTAAAACTTTCATATGTTGGCCCCAATGTAGGGAAGCTTCTTGCTTCATAAGTGGTGGTGTCACAAAGAATTTAAATTGGACTATTATTTTCAGCGAGCCCAGTCTCATCCCGACGCGTCATAAAGTGACTCTGCCTGACCAAGCGTCAATATACTACGCAAAAGGAGGCTTTTGGCGTTCTTATTTGACGCCAGTTTAAAATGAACCCTACCCCCTTACCCCTGACCCTTAACCCAAACCCTAAGCGTCATAAGGATGCCAAAAGTCTTCTTTTTCCTCATATGTCGACACTTGGTCAGGTAGTTCACTATATGATGAGTCGGATATATGATGAGAATGTGTCGTTTCAGTGGGTGCAATATTTAAAACATTATCTTATTGGTCTAATATTTCCTGACCCTCATCTAATGGCTGAAGCCATGCATCCATGTACATGCCATGTGTCAGACAATCATGTAAACTCTGTTGTTCATCACTTGCCTCTTCTGTTTGTGCATTACCACTGTCATGTTCATCCATCTGTTTTTGAAAGTAATTCAGCCAATTTTCATTGAAATTAATGTCTGCATAATATGGATAGATTTTTTTTTAAGTAGTGCAATGCTTTTTATCCCCCCAGAATATAAAACAGGGATATAGTCATCAGTATGTCCGTCCATGTGTCCATGCGTCTGCAATCATTTCGTTTCCGGACCAGAACTCGAATACCGTTCAATTTTTTTTTTTACAAAACTTGCTGTGCATATTAATCAGGTCCTAGACTGGTGCCTTTTGATGTTTTGGGATTTTCTTTCACATTCATGATGTTCTTTGTACATTAGTGTTTCAGTTTGACTTGCAAGAGAGCCATCTGAATTGGGTGTTGTTGGAGGCAACAAACGTTACTGGTCGATGGACACCGTTCTGTCCACCTTTAGGCAAAGGCAGCATCTTCATGAAAGCAATGAGCAATGAAATTAAATTTTGTTCTAAAATATTTAGACATTTTAATTTTGGAGGAATGGGAAATAAGGCTAAATTATTAACAAGTTTTGTGCTGGCATTTAATTGAGAAGTAACTGATTATGGCAACAACAACAACAACAACAACAACAATAATAATCCATAATTGACTCCTGGATGATTGCATTCATTTGTGGGGTACCTTCCATCTATTATACTTGTGCAAGTAATCATCTGAAATACATTGAAGGGCAGCTGAATTTTTACCCTTTTGCAGTTGGTAGCTATTTTTATTATAAAGCATTACTTGATGTCTGAAAATACAAAAGTCTATGAGACTCACAGCACATAATCTGGACCACTTTTTACTTAATCTTGAAATTGTTTCAAGATGAAGTCAAAAGACTTGCGATTTCATTTAAATTCAATACATTTTAGTTTATCAGCTTTTTTGAGTGACAATCTGTTGATCATTTGTAGCATATTTTCGTTTGCTTGCTTCTATGACTGATTTTCTGTGGTTTTGGACTATTCTATTAGGATAGCTAAGATTTTGTCAGGGAAAGTTTAACAGATAGCAAACTGACTGACTTCAATGACAGCTAAATAAGTAGCACAGCCTATTAAGCTGTACTACAGGTAGACTACTAGACTAGGCTATTCAAGATCAGAAAATGTCTGCCTTTTATTTTGAGACAGCAAAACAGTTGGCAACCAATTTATACTTGTGCTGTCAAAGCACTATGTTCCATTCTGTTTTGGTATTAAGATCATTTTTAAAGATAGAAAGACGGCCAAGCTATCAAACTAAAGACGATTTAACCCACAATTTGCTGCATTTTCTGATACCCCAGCATGACTGTAAAATGGTGACAAAATGCTTCAAATAATAGCCCTCTAGAGTTTTTTTGGACAAATATAGGCCACTCTACCTGGCAAAGTCTTTCTCATAAGCTCTTTCTATCTTACTTTCAGTCTTCCCTTTGCTATTGATACTGAACAAGATCATTTGAATATCTTGTTGATTTTATAATAGGCCTAATTCATGTCCATCCCAACATGTTAGCCTATTGTATATGGATTAGATTTAAATGACATTATTTTAAGCACAGATTTTTTACTTTTTGACAGTCATGGTGTTTTAGTAAAAACAAAAATAAAGACGACATAGTGCCCCCTGGTGGTGCTAAAGGGAAATAAAAAATGTAATTGGCATTGGCATTGTTAGATTTGTTATGCTACAGTTGATCAGCCTATTTTTAATTAATGGCCAATAATGTAAACATGACCACATTGTGCATTTTATGTACCAGAATGAAACAGGCAAAGTTAGATGCCTTCTTTGGTAAAAAGGGCAGGACAGAGCCGGACCAGGCAGAGCAGGACCACACAGAGCAGGACCAGACAAACCAAACAGATGATCCCCCGGAAACATCATGTCCCAACCAGGCACCGCCACATGGTAGGTTATACTTATGAGGTTGAAGTGTAGATTCCTTTTGTAAAATACTAATTTTCTCCATTTTCTTTTTATTTAATACCCAGACAAGGATCCAGATTTCATAATTACAACAGACAGGCTGGCAAGGGATCAGTTCATAAGAAGGGGCCCAATACAGCCACATTTGGAGGCCTGTCCTCTAAGCACCTTTGGTGGAAGACAGCTGAGTTTTCAGAGTAGTTGGTATCAGGGCTATTCATGGTTAGAGTATAATAAGACAGCTGACTCTGCATTTTGTTTTTGCTGCGGAGTATTTGAAACAAATGCAAGCCAATTTGGTGCAGAGGGGCTTCAGAAATTGGAAATGTGCTGTTGATAAAAACCATGGTTTCCAAAAGCACAATTATAGTCATGAGGAATATATGCAAAAATGGAGCATGCACTTAGCTGCTTGTCTATAGGAGCCGTGGCTATCAGCACAGAGGGCTAAACAAATAGAATTCAAAACAAAAGAAAGGCAGAATTGGTATGAAGCTACTCTCAGGCTGGCTGATGCTACCAAAACCCTCGGTCGACTACATTTGCCATTCAGAGGTCACGATGAATCACAGGAGTTCAACAACAGGGGGGTGTTTAGAGAGATAGTCTCCTTGGTAGGATGCTATGATCCAGTCCTTCAGGAACATCTACTTAAATCAAGTGAGAACCCCAAAGGCTTTCCAAGTTACTTGTCAGGTCCCATCTAAAACGAGTTAATTGGATGTGTTGCAAATTACATTAGGGATCAAATCATTGAAGAGGTAAAACAAACAGAATTCTTTTCAGCGTGTTTAGACACTACACTTGAATCCTCTAAGCATGACCAGCTGTCAGTTATTCTCCGCTATGTGGACAAGCAGGGTGAGATTCAGGAGTGTCTGATCGATCTTGTAAAGGCTACCGGGACAACGGGATTGCAACTGGCAAACTTCTTGTGTGATACATTAAAGGGGCAAAAAGCGAAATCGTTTCACCGCTAGGTTTGCTGTTGTGCACTGCCTGTAGACCAAAACAAAGTGTGTCATGAGCCACACCTCCCTCTACCTCTGCTATTCGGCAGAATGACGGGCCAGTTTATGTTTCCGCGGCGTTATTACTCAGTACATCAAACCTGAAATGCTCACGAAACTGCAGATTTGCGCCAATTACAAATGTTAGCTGGCTGTCGGGCTACTCACCTAACACAACCGTAATGCCTGGCCCATTGCTGGGACCGAGCCACTAACAACTCAAGCTCCGGACACTAACCCATGCTACGATTGTAACATTAAATTTAATTGAATCGACATAGCGACATGTGCCTAACGTTATTGTAACACTAATTAAAGCAGACATTTGACTTTGTTGTTACTTACCTGTCCGGGAGAAGAAGAGCCAGAGCTCTGAGTCAAACTGTAGCCCCTTTAGCTCTCGCAGTGCTCTCCACCTTGGAAATGCAAGGCCAATGTTAATCTGGGTTCTGTCCCTTTCTTTATCCGACAACTTCTTCGTCAACGACCGTTGTTTCTGTAGATGTAATTTCGGATCCTGCTCGTCTTCAGATGAACGTTTCGTTCTGCTCTCCGCCATTTCGCTTTTTAAAAAATACGCGCTTCCACTGCTCACTGGCTGTATGAATGCATTCTCAGGAAAGAGGAGGAGGCGATTCTGCTCACTGGCTGTATGAGTGCATTCTCGGGAAGGAGGAGGCGGCGATTCACATGAACGTACATGAACGCGCAGAGAGCGGGTGTGTGACGTCCTGCTATACTCCAGATGAAATTACACCTCTCGTTCTTCACATAGCGATTTTTAATTCCTTCAATCTAGAAATGATGCATTTCCGCTTACTGCCCCTTTAACCAAGCATGAGCTCAGCATCACAAACATTCGAGGACAGGGCTATGATGGGTGCTCTGCTATGGCTGGAGCTTATAAAGGCGTCCAGGCTATCATCAAAGAAAGGTGCGACAAGGCATACTTTGTTCACTGTTACGCACACTGGTTAAATCTTGAGGTAGTTGACATGTGTAGCAAAATTCCAGCAAGTTGTAACTTTTTTGGCCTAGATGAGCAGTTGTACGTCTTCATGGAAGGCTCTGCAAAGAGACATGGATTCTTTGTGTGTCCAAGAGGAACTAAATAAAGATGGCTCACATTCCACACTAAAGTCTCTGGCACCACAAGATGGTCAGCTTGTACAGACAGCTGCAAAGCCTTGTTGAAAACGATTGAATCTGTTATGGAAACATTTGACAGGATGCAAGTGGATCCTGCTTTTGACAGGGAGATATTGAGTGAAGCTTTGGCACTCAGTAAGGCAATAGATTTTGAGTTTTGCCTGCAGTTGGTGGCATTTAGTGAGATACTGGGGATAACTAATGTTGCTTCTAAGTGCCTACAAAGCCAGAGCATGGACGTAAGCAGGGGTTAAAGTGGGCCGGAACGGTCCGGAACTGCGTTCCGCCACCTTAGTTTGAACTGAAATACTAATTTGACTAAAGCTGCTTTCACACCGGATGCGAAACGAATTTTACACACGACAGATTACATTCAAAGTCAACACAAAGACGCGAAGGGCGTCTTTGCGTTGACTTTGAATGTAACCTGTCGTGTGAAATATTCGTTTCGCGTCCAGTGTGAAAGCGCCTTAACATTAGCGCCAAGGACTACAGATCATTTTTGCATGCTGCTTTCAATTACAGCCTGCCTGCCACTCTCTCAAAATCACCAAGATGCTCAACAAATCAGAGCGCAACATCAGTCTCTGCTAGCCCCGCCTTCACTAAAACGCAGCTGTGTCGTATGCTGTATTTCATTTGATTGAGTGCATCGGTCACGTACCAGCCTGCGAGGAATTGTCAATGTTTGAAACGGTAAGTAAAGTGGAAACAGTAAGTAAGTGGATTAACTGAAGTTGAAGTCGATGGTGAAGTTTTGTAATATTCAACAATTCAAACCGGCCAACTAAAAGAATTTAAATTTAAGAAGGGTCAACAGAGATGCCAAGTCTCACGCATTAGGCGTGAGTCTCTCCTCTTAGTGGCATACACGTTTCTGTGCCGTGGTCAGCAATTATTCAATCTACGCGCACTGAGGAAGTTCACTCGCGGAATTTAAGTCATTGTGCATTAAGTGAATCAGTTTCACGTGCATTACGATGGATTTCCCCACTAGTGACACTGAAATCGATTATGACTCGGGAATTCTCACGCTTGTTTTTACTGAGGATAGAAATCAATGGAATTGCATAAAGACGTTTCAAATGGTCTTATTTAATTAAAACAATTTAAACGATCATGAAACACATGCATTGTTTCCAATCCCTGCATAAAGAAAAGCACGAGAAGTCCGGAGTCATAATCGCTTTCGGTTACATGTGGTGAGGTCCACCTTTACGCAAGTGAAACTGAAACTTCAATGTACAAGGATTTTAATACCGCGTGAGAATCTCATTGAGCGTTCAATTAATAATTGCTGACTACAGTGAATAAGCCTAAACAATGCGTGAGACCTACGCCAAATGCGTGAGACTTGGCATCTCTGGGTTAATGTTAGCTGCTGTAGGCTATGTGCAAAACGCTAACCAGGCTGCTTACCAGCCAGCTAGTGCATAAAAAAATTAGCGATCCAGTCGAAGTCTGACAAAGGCTCAATTGCACCGATAGTTATGCAAGCAATGTTAGTTTGTGTTTCTGGCTCAGCAGTAAAGTTGGGCTTTCTTTTCAGAAAACTTTTGTCAGAGTGTGATTTGAAGATGATTTAGACTGCTGCATAAGAGTATTGATAAACCAGAACACACAAGGCTACAGCTTAGTGAAATCACTTGCTACATCTAGCCATAATTTTGCATTGGAAATCAAAACATTTTGGAAGCAGAATATGGTTTATGTGAGCAGTGTACGGACAGTGTCTTGAAATCACAAAAAGATTCATAGATTTCTGTTACTTGTTAATTTTGTTAATTATGTAATAATTTTGATTTACTGTTTTAGGAAATAATACTGTAACAGTAGAATATCTTCACTGTCATACTTCCCAATATTCTCCAAGTTTTCAGCCAAATCCATCACTGCTTCTCTCTTGTTATGCCCACTTCCTGATTATGTGAATACGAAAACTCAATGTCATAGTCCCAATGGGCCAAAAATAAAGCGAAAACAGTTATTTGCAATCATTTGTGTCATTTTCCCCCACTGCGCCGCAACACCGAATTTTGGGGTTCCCCCACCTGTCAAATCCCACTTTAACCACTGGATGTAAGTGTTGCCATTAATGTGGTTGAAGATTGCAAGTCAGAGCTCACACATTTAAGAACAGATCAGAAGTTTGATGACATTTGGCTGTAAGCAGAGGAAGTTGCCTCTAAGATTGATGTTGAATTTAACCCCAGACGAACAAGGAAAGTGTCTAGAAGGCGGATGGGAGACAGAAAGTCGTCTAGGTCCCAAAGAGTCACTAAAGGTCAATGTTTATTATGCTGCCTTGGATCTCTGTCTTCAGAGCATAAATGACCGCTTCAACAAAGAAGCCTTGCCTTTTTATAATACACAGATTGTACCTTCCAGGTTTGCTCAGGCAAACTGCAAACCTTGCAGTCATTGTTATCATTTTACAAAGGTGATTTAGATGAGAGTCAGGTTGTCTTGGAGTACAATCTTCTTGTTCATAGACTAAATCAAGAGTCAAAGTATGAAAACACAGTCTCAGGCATCTATAAATACATCTGTGATAATTCACTGTGTCAGGTTTACTCGCTGATGACAGACTGTACCAGCTGGTCCTAACATTGCCTGTCTCCTCCTGCAGCAATGAGCGATGTTTTTCAGCAATGAAATTTGTCAAAAATAGTCTGAGGAGTACAATGTCTCAAGATTGTTTAAATGACCTTATGGTCATTGGAATAGAGGCTGAGCGATCTCACTGTGTGGACCTTGAGAGGGTCAGAGATGCTTTTTGGGCATCTAACAGGAGATGAGTGAATTTCTAAGGGGGTATTTAATAGCCCTAGATTGTTTCTGAAAGCAAGAAAACATGTTTTAGCTTTTTGATTTTTCAAAATGTTCTGAGGGGAGGGCCCCTGAACCCCCTTTCAGATATTTTTGTTTTGTTTTGTTTTCTATGTGTGTCACTATAGGACATGTGGACTCTTTTTTGAATATTATTTTTTATTTATGTAGCCTATAACAGAAAACTGTGAGGGAAAAGATTTGTTGAATTGTAAACAACAAAGTTCAATTGAAGACCTGAGTGCAAGAAGTACTTTAGTCACAAAATAACACTTTTGAGATATTAAGGGTCAAAGTTTTGAAAACATGCTGCAGATACTTTTTTTTAAAAAGATAACATTCAGTGGTGCCTGCTGCTAGTCCCAGGGGTTATACAAAGTAGACCGACACGTTTTTTGTGGAAAAATAATGCTTTATTACGAAAAAAACAAGAAAATCAGTTTCGGACTTTGGTACTTCTTACCATAAAATGCCTGGACTTCGGTACTTTTACCACACAAATGACATTTCAATCATTTTCTGATTGCCAAACAGTCATTTTTGCTACGCTTGTCACATGACACATACTAGCAGCTGATTGGACAGTCATGGACAGGCACTTGTTCCTGATGACGTCAAGGACTTGAGTACTTCTGCAAAGACTTGAGTATTTCTTGCACAAAAATTCAGTAGATTCAGGGAAGGCCGTATATCAGTATTGAGGACTTGAGTACTTATATTTGGAATTTTTTGGCTTTAAATGATGCACATGACACACTATGGTAGTAGTGTCAGCTCATTTTTTTGGAAAATGTGACTTAAGTACTTCTTGCACCCAGGTGTTCAATTAAAAAAAAGCTTGTTTGCATGGGTATTATTTATGTAAAGGAGACATTAAAATTGTACAGTATAGCTATGCTGTGCCCACCCAAAAATTTGGCTTGCACAGCGCCCCTAGGTGATGGGGAACCACATGAGTGCCGGCTGTCTCCAAATTTCTCAACCAATCCTGAAATCTCTGAAACACCACTTCCTGACAATGATTTTGTCACTCTTTGTTGATGGATCTCGTTTCTACAATGGGTCTCATCCAGTTACAGGGTATGCAGTTGTTGACATTTCTGGCCAAATAATGGCGTCCGGCCGCCTTCCAAGTTCAGATTCAGCACAGGTGGCTGAACTTGTCGCCCTCACTCTTGCTTGTGAGTTAGGCTCTGGGAAACACCTTACCGTGTACACTGATTCCAGGTATGCGTTTGGGGTCATCCATGACTTCATGGTTGACTGGGCATCTCGGGGTTTTCTGACTTCATCAGGTATCCCGATAAAAAATGGGGGGGTTGTTCAGAACCTCATAACTGCCTCTAAGCTACCAGACAAACTAGCGGTCGTAAAGTCAAAGCGCACACAAAAGGACAAGATGCCATCAGCTTGGGTAATCACTGGGCAGATGAAGCTGCCAAAGCAGCAGCTTTAAATGAGTCACTGCCCACCTATAAAACCGCAACTGTTAAGATATCGGAGCCGACTGAAATGGACATTGCTAAACTACAGAATGATTGTACAAGAGCAGAAAAGTGGATTTGGATTGAGAATGCATGCACTCTTCACGATGATAACATTTGGTGCACACAGGATGGGAAAGTTGTCGCTCCTGTGTGCATCCTTTCACTGCTTTGTGAGGTATACCATGGTGCCGCTCACAATGGAGAAAGAATAAATGCGACACAACATTTCACTTTATTGGTGGGCTCCAAAAATGACAAAGGTCATGAAAGATTTCATCAGACGTTGTATCATTTGTGCACAGTCTAATCAAGGCCCAAAAATAAAAGTGATGATGAAACACCAACCACGGCCCACGGGCCCCTTTCAGCAAATCCAGATGGATTTCATTGGCTCGCTTCCAAAAAGCCATGGAAACAATACTGTCTCATACTCATAGACCATTTCAGGCGCTGGGTAGAAGCTTACCCTGTAACTTTTGCAAATGCCGCCACCACCGCAAGGATAATAGCGTCTGAATTCTGCCCACGCTGGGGTCTTCCCTGTTTCATAGATTCAGACCAAGGAACCCACTTTACAGGGAAGGTCATGAAACCGGTATGTTCGTACCTTGGGATCAAACAAAAGTTCCATTGCCCGTACCATCCTCAAAGTTCAGGTCTGGTTGAATGGACAAATCGGACGCTGAAAGAAAAGCTGACCAAAGTACTGCTGTCAAAAGGGGGAAGCTGGGTCCAGGGCCTCCTGGCCGCACTCTTGGCAATGAGAGCAACCCCTAATGCGGTAACGGAACTGTCTCCATATGAGCTGGTGACTGGCCGAGCCATGTCACTAGCCCCTGGTCTCTGTAAGGGGTCAGAGGACTCTAATAGTCGGAGACACTTTGTTGAACTACTGCAAAAACTTGAATGAAGCTGTGAAAAACCTAACCACCCATGCTTTGTCATTGCAGACTTTGAAAAGATCAACAAAAGGACGGGGGACATGAGATCCACCACTCCCGTGCCAAGCCATGCCCATCACCCGAAGACACCACCAAACTACTGAAGGCTGACTCAAACCATGCTGCCTCAGACACCCGGAGTCTTAACTAATCAGGTGCATGCGTTCCTATCCACTCCCATAACCAAATTGAATATTTTAGTTTGCCGGGGTGTATTCATCTGTCACTACCAAGTGTGGAGTACAACCATCTAGCATGTCAACAATTTCATTTCTGATAATAATCATTTTTTTGAGATATGGCGGAATCAGTGCTGCGGACAATAATAGCATTTACATGCAATTAGCATGCTTGGCTGTCATATGCACTTACAAAACTGGCTGTTTTGTCTGTGGATTAATACCTCGTTCTGTCGCACGTGATACCATATTCAGCTACACGGGACACACCAATGTCTTTTTCTTTTTTAGCCAGCCAGCAGCAGATGGGTTTTCCCTTACAAGTCATGTTTTTGGAGTATACCTCATTCGCCCACTAGGGGGAATGAGGGGGGAATTTCTCGTGAATTTTTCCAGGTTTTCGCCCCCACCTTGAACAATGACCAAACAAAGCTTAACAAAATTGGCTTCACCATGAAGTTAATGTTGTGCCAGAAAGGAGGGACTGAGGGGAAACATAAATCTGTGCTTCTGAATACAGTGGAGAGGCAGACAGATGTGTGTATTAGGCCACCTCACATGTACATGTTAATGACTGCTGCCAGATCCACCTTCGGGGATTTTCCACTAATCCACAGGGGAGAAGAGGGCGAGACCCCATGACCATTCGGGATTTGAATAATCCAATCCACAGTGCCAAAAATGGCGCACAACTGCTTGCAACCAATCAGAGGTCAAAACTTGGTTTACACACAAATTTGAATATATGCAAATGTAATGCTATAAACATTGCTTCAATGAACATTTTTCGGAGGATTATGTTTCCTTGCTGGCTCACGTAATAAATACTTTCCCGTCTTTTTAATACAAACATCGGGTCTGCTTCTTTTGGACGATGGTCATAATATTTGTTCCTGGTAAAACTCTGGATTTACTAACAGCACGGAGAATGTTTGCCTTGTTTTGTGTTTCTCTGCATTTGCCTCTAAAACCTGTTTCAGTCAGTGCCGTCTGCGCATTTATTTGTCATTATGTTAATGTTCGTCACTTCAAACTCCACTATATAAGAGCTCTGGTAGCTGGTGTTCAGTTTGGCACTAGATGTTCTAAGTCACATTAGCACTAGGTAGTAACGCATGTGAAGTGTCCTCATCGGGCGTTGACGCTGTGGCAACGCTAGACTTAAAGCTAGTTAAGTGATGAAATGATTGGGGCCAATTCCCTTGTCCACTGCAAATAAAAGAACTTGGGGGTATATTTTAAGTGTTGATGGTGTCACAGTCTAAGCACTCGTCTTATATTTGTGTTGTATAGTTTGTTTTGCGTTTTAAATCTTGTGCTGAATTGTCTGCTCTTGTCTTTAAACCTAGATTTGCCTCATAAAAAAAATTAACAATGGGTGCGTGTTGTAGTAAGAAAACTGAACCCAATGTGAACACCGGGCTGGTTTATGCAGAACAAATATGGTGAAAATGCAGTAAGATATTTGTCTCTTTGGTCAGTTTGGACTGAGGGATATTGGCCTGAAGCAGGTTGTTTTAATGATGACAAGTTGAAAGAGGTAAAAGCAGCAGTTCAAAATAAATATAATAAACTAAATGAAAGAAAAAAGGCAGTCCACGCAACTTGCAATTACACGACGGTACACGGAAATTGGTTACAGGAATGCGGCCAGAAAGAGAGAGGATGCTGAAAAGCTGATTACTCCTTCGAAAGAAATACAGGCAGCACCCGAGAGTAAACTCGAAGGGTCCTCGAAACGCAAACAGAAAAATGGCCAATGTCAAAGCGTCTCGCCTGAAAAATCAGAGGAAAGCTCAGATGAAGAAATGATAAGAGGAAGGACAGAAAGGCAGGCAGATGATGCTGCGAGGCATGCAGGAAGGGAATCAGTAAAATGGCGCTGAGAAGATGACATTGGTATAAATGTTGTACAAGAACTTGAGGATGGCAAATTAGACCAAGCGGGCCAAATGACCGTTTATAGGCTATGGACCCCATGTGTTCCGTTTTCCACCCCAACGGAAAGGGCAACCCGGCATGCAAAGGATTTTACTCAGTATATTCCACTTTTGTTTGTTTATTTTTCTATTTTTCAAAAGCAGAAGTAGATACAGCAGATACAGCAGACATATGCATTAATCAAATACAAATATATAATAATAATCATCATCATAAATTAATCATTTTTCATTTACACGTTTCATATCTGACCCATTATGCACCATATTGAAATCCTACTGAAAGCCTATGCAAAAAGGTGCATTTAGTCTATCTGCGATAGGAAACTACAGCTCCCATGATGCCCGGCGGCAAACCAGGAAGTACAGCACGCACGTCAAATGCCGCACTTGCGATTCAATTAAACACTCGTAAAAACAAGGAAAACAAACGATGATGGACACGGATGGGACAGCAAAGTTACAAGTCCAAATGTTAGCTTTTACATTTCACAGTTTAGGCATTTCGTTAACTTTTAACTTTGTTTATCAGTAACTAAACTGTTCGGATTCTACCGAGCAGTGCTTTATCACGTTATGTTTAACTATCAAGGAGCAGACGTAAACAGTGCAACGATGCAGCATAGCAAAAGCAGACAATATGAAGCGCATAAACATGAAAGCAGACAAGAAAACAAGAAATTTCGAGAGCTTACCAAGTGGCTGCATACCGAAGTTGAGAATGAGTACAATGAAAACGAATTTTGCGCTTCCTTATAACTGGGTAAAACACCGTCACATGGACTCACAGTACTCTCTCTTAAAGAGGCACTACATAATTGGCTATTGAGTGTTACTTGCAGTATGTTTAGCTCTGGTTTAACATAAATATTTGATTGAAAAATATAAATAAGAAAATAACAAAACTACACAAATGATAGAAGTTCACAGAAAACACAACACCTCCCACTTAAGTTGCTGATCTAATGATCCAGGCAACTTACCAAAGTCACTTTTTTTTTTTTTTTTTTTTTTTTTCCACTTTGGCACAATGTCCACGTGTGAGTGTAAGTGTCCAATGTCCAAGTCAATTGCATCCCTTTGGCAGGTGTGTGGTGTACTGCCTGGGGATGAGCATGCTCATACGCCTTCATGAATGTGTGCAAAATGATGGGCATGGTGGCAGCGCTTAGGCTTGCACCAACCAGCCAGTACGGGTTAGGGGCGGTGACTGGGATTTGGGGGCAAGGTAGGGCTGGGTAGATGTGTGTAAGTGACAAGGGATTGGTCGGTGTGCAGAATGAAAAGGGTTCAGGAAGAGGCGGGTGTCACGGTGGCTGGGGTGGATGAGTTTGGTCCTCCACCGGAGAAGGACCACCAGCCTTCTCAATGCCTTTTCTGATGACTGCCATGGGCAGTGAAGAACACTTTTTCGCCACCTGCCAGGGAAACAGGCAGGCCAGCACAAGTTGCGATGTCGGCATCCCTGACGATCCCTTTACTGTCAGGGTAGACTGTCAGAATTGCCCAGACGAAACTGACCTCTCAAAGCGTTTGGGTCAGCAATCCAGACGAGGTCGCCGACTTTTGACGTTCCTCTGTCCGGTGCCACTTGTGTCGAATCGAACAGATTTGGGCCAGCTAGTTCCTCCACTTTGCCCAGAACCTGTCCACCCAATTTGAATAGCCCTTAGTCGACGCCAGGGATGGGTCTCGAGATCAAGCCCGCTGGTGTCTCCTCCAAGTGATGCTCGACCCAGTATTAGGGAGTTGGGTGTTAGATACTTTTTCTTCCTGTTCTTGAGCTCTGGCATCGATCGGGCGTTCGTTTGTCAGATTGGCTGCCTGATAGAACAGAGTCTGGAGTTCTCCCCATGTGAGAGACCCTGTAGTTCCTCCGAGGCTCGTGAGCCCTCTTCAAAAGCTTTACAGCAGCCTCCGCAGCTCCATTCCTATGGGGTGCATCTGCAGGGTGAAACTCCCACTTCCACTCAGTCCCATTCTTGGCGGCTACATCTTCCATAGACGCAGCCTGCAGGCAAGCCAGATGTTTATTCAGCTCACGCAGAGCCGGGCTTAGCGCCAACAAAGTTGGTGCCTTTATCAGACCATAGTTTCCTTGGGTGCCCTCTCAAAGCAACAAAGCGGGTGTGCGCTTGGAGGAAGCTTTTTTGAGGACTGATCATCGGTGAGGTCCGCATGGACGGCTCTCGAGGCCATACAACAGTAGACAATGCCCCAGACCTTCTTGCTTGTCCTTCTTTTAACAGCATCTTTCACCTCAAAGGGGCCAAAAGATCGAGGGTTGTATACTCAAATGGTCTTGCTCTTTTGGTACGCTCTTGAGGAAGTTCACTCATAATTTGCCGGCACATCTCGGTCTTTGCTTTCTGCAGGTGACACAGTTGTTCAGTACCTTCTTGACTGTTCTTCGTCCCTGCATGATCCAAGCTTTCCTTCTTGTCCGTAGAAGGGTAGAGGCAACACCTTCGTGGTTTTCTTCATGTGCCTCCCTAGCCAGTAGGGTTGCTAGCCACGACTGGCATGGGATTAGTGGTACAGCCACTTTGTCCTCATCCCAGCATCGGATTCTTCCTCCACAGAGCAAGAGACCTGTCTTTTCCTCTTTCTGAACCACTAGGGCGATCCAGGGTTGTGTCGCAGAACTCGACACCATCTTGAGCTGCGAGAGCTAGATCTTTGAAAGCTGTTGCTCTTTCTTCCACAGACAAGCATGGTCTTGCCTCCCACTTTGACTGAACTGGGGCCTGGCTGTTGCCACCCAGCCAGGTTTCCACTGCTTTGGTCCCGCATAAACCGTGCCAGTGAACTGAATCTTCGCTGGGTCCACAAGGTGCACAAGCGCAATGCTGGTTGAGGCTGACCATTTCCTGCGCTGGTCTCTTGCTGTGACCAGGGCTGAGAACGCCTTCCTCCGAAGTCCCCCGATCTCTTCGATGACAGAGGGTTGATCTCTTTGGCTGTTTTCACAGGCCAATCTGGTTCAGGCAACTTCAAAAATCCAGGGCCTTCTTGCCAGACTGATCCCTCAGCAAGCTCCTCAGGGATGCTCCCCTTGTGATGAGGTCGGGCGATATTCTCTTTTCCTTCGACCCACCTCCAGCTATCCACTGGTCCAGCCTTTTTGGATTTCTCCAATTCGATTTGCAAAAATGTCTGATAGCCATAGCTATCCTTCTGGATGGCTCCCAGGATTGTCTGACTATTGACAAAATGGACCCACCGACTGACCTTGATGTAGCAGTGCTTTTCGGCATGTCTTCAGGCGGGCTGCAAAGACAGCACCGCACAGCTCTGCTTTTGATGACATCACCTTTCTGGTCTAGCGGGTGAGCTTAGCCTTTGATTCGACCAGCTTCACTACGACTCCATCTTGCTCCGTCTCCCACCGGAGGTAAAGAACGGCTCCGTGAGGGAAGCTTCACTGCCATCAGAAAACGTGATCCCCATCGGGCGCCTATGGCTCCATGGGGTGTGAGGCTCCTATCAAATCTGACTTGGCCAAGCCTCACATACTGCTCAAAGAGTTGTATTGCCGCTTCTCGAAGACGTGGCGAGAGAGGATCATCCCAGGTGTCCTTGGAGGGACGGTCTCTTCCTGCTTCTTGAAAGGACTCTCTTATGAGCATCACTCCTCGTTGCTTGGCAGGTGAGGCCAGGCCAATGGGGTCATAGAACCCTGCGATCTGACTCAGCAGCATGCGCCGGGTTAGCAGGTCAGGGGTGCCATTTCGGATCTCATCTTCCCGTAGATCCAGCCCTGTTCTCATCTTTCCTCGCCTTTTTTTGAAAAGTTCACCGACGCCAGCACACGGAGTTTGTCTGATTCGGGTTCATATCCCACTCCCAACGCCTTATTCTCTTCATCCCTCATCTGGTTGGGGAGTATCAGGGTCTTAGACTCCGCTGACCTGATGTTGCTGGGGTCGGTGGGTTTTTCACCCTCCCACTTTGGCCTGTCAGGACCCAGGGCTTGGAGGAGAAGCCGCCGGCTTTTAGGATCTTTTCTACTCCTTTGGTCATCCTAATCAGGGTTTGGAGGTCATCATTTGACGCATTATGTCGCCCACGTAGCAGTCCTCGGTCAGGATCCGCATTCTGCAACCATGGATGCGAACTGGGGCAGGTTAGCCGCCTCTCATGGCAACCTGAGCAATGCATCCGCAGGCTTATCACCGATGTTGACCCTGACGACGGCAAACACACCGATTTCATCTTCGGGTCATCTCCAGAGGAATCGATGGAGATGTACTTCTTCATCCTTCAGCCAAACTGAATTATACATTTTCTTCACATCGCCAAGAGCAGCGCATAGTCTGCTCCTAAATCTGAGGAGGACACCACGAATTGGGTTGAGGACATCGGGGCTTTTGCAGGAGGTTTGTTCAGGCTCATCCCTTTAAACTCCTGGCTACTGTTCCAGACTATCCTCACTGGCGTTGAGCTTGAATGAGGGTTCGGGGCGACCAGATGGCTGATGTACCAGATCGCCCGTTCCAGCCCTCTATTTCTTCCTTCGTGAGCTTGATGGCTGCTCCTCTTGATACCATCTCGTGGATCTGCTCCCCATATGCCGCTTTCCATTCAGGTTCTCTTTATGAGCCGAGCCTCGGTGTTCGGAAGGTTGCTTCCACTGCTCGGGCGGTTATCTGGCAGAATCGCTGGGTTGGCCTTCCATGGGTAGGCCGCATCCCAGTGTGGGGGCATTGCTGTGCTTGTCTGCTAGCACATAAGAGAGGCAGTCCTTTATTTTCTCTAAGTCCCTTTCTTCTCCAAGGGTCATCTCTTTGCCTCCCGGTGGACACTTGCTGCACTTGCAGCTACCGTGATTTCGGGTCACACGCTGCTCCAATACTGTCCCACTTGAACCACTCAAACACCTCCTTATTCGTGGCAGTGGTGCTGCTGGAGGTCACTTCTTCCATCCTAATTGAGTCATCCTCACTCAGGTCGATGGTGTCCACAAGCACCTCCTTGTACACTCTTGAGGATGTTCTCATGGTCCTTGCAAAATGAGTTTCGGACTGGAGCAGTGTTAGGTCGACCACCTCAAAGAGATCAGGGTGAGTACCGCCAACAGTTTTGCCTAGTGGGCCGTCCCCAGAGGACTAGATCTCCCTCCATTTTGAACGGCTGTGGGACTAGGCGTCCTTCCCTGTGGCTGATCAGAAGATCGATGTTCTCAGGACGGATCAACTCTTCTGCAGCGACGCCAGGAAAGATCTTTTGCAGTTGCCGCGAGTGACAGGCTGACTTATCTCTGCGATACTCTCCAGGCCGTAGCAGAGCAGTCTGTGTTCTGTAACCGTCCCCTTGGTGGTCTTTACTCTCAGTCGAAGGGAGTACCTCTTGGTTGTGACCGTTTTGTCATCCCTCCTATTCCGTGGACAATTAACTTGATGCTCTCACCAATCAGTCCAAGGCGCTGGGCAGCGTTGTGGTTATATAGTTGGTATCAGAGGCAAGGTCAATAAGAGTGCCGATCAGCTGGCCTGAGTTAGTTGTTACTTCCAGCAACATCATTACCACTGGGTATTCCTTCAGTCCACCTCCTGTAGTGCAGATTGTGGTTGAGGCTTTGTTGGAAAATGCCTCCTGAATTCTGCTCTCAGTTCTGGAGTGACTATCGCCAGGAGTTCTTCTTGCCGGCTGGTCAGCCCGAGGCTTTTTCTCTCCACTCTTTTGGTACCTTGCTCCTCTCTGCCAGCATCTTCCTCTTGAGCGATGGACTTGGGGCAGAGCAGATAGTGGTGAGACTCTTCTTTGCGGCAGTCCATTTTATTGCAGAGGAACTTTGGGTTACAATGGCCATCCTTTAGGTGGAAGCACAGGCACCGATTGCAGATCTCATGGGTCTTTAGATGGGCCTTTCTCTTCTGGAGATCCATCTCTCTGAAGACTTTTGCAGACAAACAGCCTGCGGCGTGTGCCTCATCGGCACAGGCAGTGCATGAGTCCAAGCGTGGCTTGACTGAAATCCTCTTTGGCCTGAGGTGGTTTTGGAGAACGCTTTCTTGACTCCTTTTTCTGGCTTGTCTGTCGGGCTTTTCACAGAATAGCTCCCCTCTCCAGGGCTTGCCTCCAACTGATCCAGTTCCTCCAGAATTGCCTCCTGCTTCTTCAGGAAGCGCAGTAAGCAGTCGAAGTGGTTAGGTGGAGCAAAACCATTCACAGCCTTGGACTTGTGTGCAATCCATTTCTCTTTTTAGAGAGCTTGGGAGCTTGCTTTCAAGGGACTGCGCTACCCAACGGTTCTTCAGAACATCCTCTTCTCCCAGGATCACAAGGTTGCTAAGGGCCCGCTCTACAGCCTGGATGAGCTCAATTGCTTTTCTGGGGTTGTTTCCCTTACGGGGTAGGCCCTGCACCTCTTCGGATATTCTCAGGACGATTTTTCGCCTTTGTTCCCTAAACGGTTGTCGAGGCGCCTGAACATTTCAGCTGCTGACGCCAAGAGCTGGACAGAACCAAGTCTTTCTTCACCCTGTCACTGAGACTTGCTAAGAGGTGGAACCTTGTGACACCAGCTGTCCTCTGTGGGTTTCCCAGCTGTTCCAGCTCTTCCCACTCAGCCTTCCACCGTAGTAGTCAGTCATGTCTCCTGAGAATGTAGGTAGGCGTGTTCTTTCAAGACTGATCTGCGGTCTGAAGCCATACGCCCGGGAGGCATGCCAGGGATGCTTGGTGGTGGTGCATTTGGGAAGTTCGGAGCCGCAGGTGCTTCTCCACTATTGAGCTCGCCTGTCCGCTTCAACTTTTGCCAGCTCCGCACCCAGTCTTGCAGTCTGTTTTCCAGCTTGTATAGTTGTTGCTTGTACATTGTTGTCTTAGCTCCAGAGACAAGACCTTCCCATTCAAGCACCTTCCAGTCAAGCATGTTGATCCTCTCCACGAGGCTCTCTCTCAGGACTTGACAGTCTTCCTCCGCAACTCTTTTCACATCAGTGTTCTCCACTTCAGCACACTTCTCCTCTGCACCATCGGGCGACAGCTTTAAGTCGACATAGGTGAATTTGGTCCATAGCGTCTCCTTAGCGAGCTGGAGTGTTTCTGTGTATATGGCAAGACACTTCGTTTTCTCCTCTGCATGAGCCGCTTCTTCTTCTGCCTTCTCTTTTTCGTTCTCCACTTCTCCCCAGAGCATCGACATATTCCAGACCGTATCATGCACCTTTCCAAAGTCCACACTAAGTGCTCTGATCTCGCCGATAAGCGCTCTTCTTTCAAAGAGATCGATAGTGGAAGACAGCCTTTTTGGCTCTCCTACTGAAGACGGTTTGCGCTGTTGAGCGCTTTTCTTTTAGGGCCTTTTAATTCCTCCGAATCCATCTTTTTCTTTTCCCAAGACTGACTACGGTGCTCCTTCACTGGTCAACGCTGATAGAGTGGTGGAGGACTTGGCTTTTGACTTGCCGTTGGTTTTTACTGTTCAGTTTTCCACCCCAACGGAAAGGGCAACCCGCATGCAAAGGATTTTACTCAGTATATTCCACTTTTGTTTGTTTATTTTTCTATTTTTCAAAAGCAGAAGTAGATACAGCAGATACAGCAGACATATGCATTAATCAAATACAAATATATAAATAATAATCATCATCATAAATTAATCATTTTTCATTTACACGTTTCATATCTGACCCATTATGCACCATATTGAAATCCTACTGAAAGCCTATGCAAAAAGGTGCATTTAGTCTATCTGCGATAGGAAACTACAGCTCCCATGATGCCCGGCGGCAAACCAGGAAGTACAGCACGCACGTCAAATGCCGCACTTGCGATTCACTTAAAAACACTCGTAAAACAAGGAAAACAAACGATGATGGACACGGATGGGACAGCAAAGTTACAAGTCCAAATGTTAGCTTTACATTTCACAGTTTAGGCATTTCGTTAACTTTTAACTTTGTTTATCAGTAACTAAACTGTTCGGATTCTACCGAGCAGTGCTTTATCACGTTATGTTTAACTATCAAGGAGCAGACGTAAACAGTGCAACGATGCAGCATAGCAAAAGCAGACAATATGAAGCGCATAAAACATGAAAGCAGACAAGAAAAAACAAGAAATTCCGAGAGCTTACCAAGTGGCTGCATACCGAGTTGAGAATGAGTACAATGAAAACGAATTTTGCGCTTCCTTATAACTGGGTAAAACACCGGTCACATGGACTCACAGTACACTCCTCTCTTAAAGAGGCACTACATAATTGGCTATTGAGTGTTACTTGCAGTATGTTTAGCTCTGGTTTAACATAAATATTTGATTGAAAAATATAAATAAGAAAATAACAAAACTACACAAATGATAGAAGTTCACAGAAAACACAACACCATGTGAGCTTTGTGCCATGGTGCAACAATTCCCCAGAGCTGACAAAGATCCAAGTGGATTTCTAAGTCAGTTAATTACCATTTTTCACTGTTATAATTCTACTCCTCCAGATGTTAACAATTTGATATTGTGACCTCCTTTGGATTTTTTCCCCTCTGGGGCTTTTTTCCGATTGGTCAGTTACTTATAGTGGCGCATAATCTTTTTTGCTTTCCTGAGTCAAGTGTGGGGAGGTTTTTTTGGTTGATGTCAGTTTGTTCTGTGACTTCTATTGCTACTGAATTTGGAAAAAAATTACTTTTCAAACCATGTTTTCATTGGCCGTAATAAAAATTTGTCCTACTGGTACTGTCAGCTAGCTTACAAAATAATAGATTCAATAGAATAGAACAAACCTAGATAGCATTATTTTAATTACATTTTTTTGTTTAATTTTTTTTCATATTTTAATGCCTTTTTTTATAAAAGAAAAAAGTGAGTAATTGTGGTAGAGGGAGTCAGTACTCCCCTCCCCCTTCCCATCATTCTGTGTCTGTACCTGGCTATTCCACCAATCCACTTCCATTGTTATCTTTTGAATGTCCCTCCAAAGGAGCAGAAATTGAAAACGAAGAAGAGGCATTAGTCATTGGAATTAAGGCAGTTAGTCCAAGTACTAATGGTATTTTTGAGCGATGCACATGAGATAGGGAAATTTGCCAAGAAAGAAATCGGTAGTGTTAAAACTGTGAGGGTAACGCGATGTGGACTAGTGATTGTAGAATGCCGGACCACAAAGCAACGTAAAAATGCTTTAAAAATTAATCAATACGATTTTGTAAAAGAGTGCTTTACACTGAAAGGGAAGGAAACGTTTAAAGGTGTTGTCAGTGGCGTTCCAACCTCAGTTAAGGCGAAATCGTTTCTAGGGGTAGAAGGAGTTTGTTGAGCCAAGCGTCTTAACAGACACAGAAAAGGGAAGGAAGAGGAAAGCGAATCTCTCTTGCTAGAATTCAATAGCGAGATACCAGAAAGAGTTTTTCTTGATTATGTGAGTTACAGGGTGAGGGAATATGAAAGAGCTCCACTCAGATGTTTTTGCAGCCAGGAATATAGATACGTGGCAGCGGTATGTAGGAGGGAAACTTTAAGGTGTCAAAGCTGTGGAAAGAGGGATGCGAGGAGGACGAATGTAGTTTGTTAAAAGAGCAGGCAGTGTGTTTTCACTGTGTAGGAGGACATGCAGTTAGTTCATTAGAGTGTGAAAGATGGAAAAAGGAGAGGGAAGTGGAGAAAACCAGAATTCAGGGGAAAAAAGCTTTTGCAGAAGCATCGAGGAGAGTAAACGTAGCTCAAGACAATACTGGGAAAGAACAGGTTAGGGTACAAACTTGAGAGGCAATACGATACAGATGTCATTACTATGAACAAGAGAAGGTTTTTGGCATTTATTGCAATGGTGGTCATTTGCTTGAGGGATATAGAAAGTAAAAAAATAGTAGAATCAAAATGGTAGTAGACACAGCTATAGAGTTTTTTGGGTGTATTGGATGTAAAAGGAGAGGAGATTCAGGAAATTTTGGAACATGGATTTGGTGAGAGTCAGCTAACAGGAAGATAAGATTTGAGAAATGTGGAGTTAGGAATACGGGTGGGTTTGTTAATTAGTTGTTGTCTTTTTTTTTAATTTAGTATAAGGTATAACAGCTTCAATAGATTATAACACATAGGCTGGCACAGTTGGTGGCGGTATGCACCTTACAAAATGTTAAGAAGAAGAACAGCCCACCTTGTTTCAGGATGAATCTCTGAGCTTCCATCTTTAGGGTCTCCTGCCATGCTGGTACCAGACAGAGCCACAGACCTCAACAGTTGGTTTTCATTTGTATTGTGCTTCTACGACAAATGGTTAGCGAGTGAGGAAATAAAAGAAAAATAAAAACTGAAAACTATGCCTGAATCTCCATTTTTTTTAAAGTGTATAATCATCACTGCACACTACTATATGTTCAATTATTGTCTGTCTTTGCAGGTCTAAAGGTGTACTTTTTAACAGACTGGTGTGGACTCCCAGATCACATTCAGAACGCTACAACTTTTGTGCACCCTGCCACTTTTTTGCAACAGAATCTAACGCAGCATACTTATCATTTTGACCATGTGACAGGAGAGGCATTAGTCGTCATTCACATTGGGACCAATGTTGCCAGAAATAAATCCTGGATTGCTTGTTGAGCAAGTGACTGCATTGATTAAAGAAATTCAGCACGGTCGGCAGGACACCAGGTACTTTGAAGTACGTGCAACTCTACCGTACCCGGTGGACAACAATCATAGAAGATTAGTAGCTAAAGAATGCAATTCTTTGACAGAAGAATGTTGTTGTTGAATGTGTTGAAGAAGGTGTCGTGAACATATGCCAAATTTAGCGTTCTTCCAAACAGATGCTATGTGTTTATGCGGGAGTGAAGTCCGCAAATGTACAGGATAAGTGTATGAACAAACCATGGTACTTCATTTTGCAATGCAATACTTTTAAATTATACTCTTCACAGTTGATCTGTTTTTACTCATTCTTTATTTTCAAAAACAACGAATCAGCTGTCGTAATAATGCATGAAAAAAGCTGGTTAGCTGTTAGATCTTTTTTCTATGTTGGCCTAATCATATGGTACTTTCACTATGTATAACCAGTAAAACTTTGGCCCAAGAAACTTTGCAATGCTCTGTCTCCTATTTGCATTTAAAAAGATCAAGTAAACCTCCACCCACTAGATACAAGTACTTGTCATTGTGGTCTCTAATTCGTTATCTTTGTGCAAACTTCCACACAGGCTGATCACTTGCAACGTCAATAATAGAGAACAGTGCATAAAATTTACAACTCTTCCATATCATGTTCGCACCACGCTAAATTGTTTCCTTCACATTATCATACTGCAGAATTGCGCATATGGAAGAGTAATTCTGTCTAAGTTGCCTCTTCGTTAAATGACCAAACACAGTCAGATGTGCTATTGTTTTTTAAACATTTATGAAAATGCTAATTTTTTGTTCCAACCAATATGCTTCTACATGTTTGCAAATGGAACACGTGATTTCTTCTATGACTGCACAGATTGTCTTCCCCATCCAAATTTGCGTCCCACTGATGACCCGGACGTGGTGACCGAGGCAGGCTTGCCAGCTCTCAGCTGCGAGTACTTTTGCACCAATATCTGATACATAAACCATAATTTTGTAATAAGTTGCCTGTGGGATTGTTTAATTATTTACTGTGATTTTTGACTTTGTTGCACTACTCCTACTTAGAGCCTGATGTCTCTCACAATTAATGAAGAGTCATTATTAGTGAAGATTGTTTGCCAAAAACAAGCCCGAGAAAAACAAGAACTTCTCTAAAAGGACTTCACCAAAAAAAAAAAAAACCCATGATAAACAAGATGTCTCTTCAAATTCAAAAAGCAGGGACAGCAGCTGGTTTTTATGACCAGGGTAAGTTTCTTGCTCATTAAATTACTTTCATAAAGATGACCTAATGAAAGTAAAAACACAATGCAACTAATCTGCAAATTTTGTGTTCTTTGTTGGTTTTTTCAGGTTTAAGTGACGCTGATTTCTCTATCACTGAAAACGTGTCAGGCAACTAGTGTTTGGTTTTGGAGGTTTTGATTTAACTTTAGAGTTGGACAGAATAATTGATTGGTAATGACTTATTAATTCCTGGTGATGGGCCCTTTAACTATAGGAATTAATGCTCCATTTCCACTACGAGGTACTGGCTCTACTCTACTTTTCGATTAGGAAAAAGTACCTGGTACTTAGTACCTGGTACCACCTTTTCTGCCACCTGCTCTCCTGGGGTTCCAAAAAAAAAAAAAAAAAGACAACCGAGTACTAGGAGGTACTAAAATGTGATGTGACAACACTGCAGCCCACTGATTGGTGACGCAGTGACGATTCTCTCTGACCAATGTGCGGCACGCATGGAATATCCCCAACAGCACAAACACAGGCTTGCCATTTTTGAACAGCCAAGCAACAGAAATAGCAGTTCTTTTGCATCCGTTTCTCTTGCAATATAATGGCAACGCAAAAGACAATTCCGTGGTCGATCAACATGGTGCAGACGTTCCTCACATTGCTGGCCGACGAGCGAATCCAGCGAAAGCTGGATGGGTCACCGCGAGAGTTTACCAGCAACTTTGAGCAGATGACTGAGCACGGCTACCAGTGGACCTCCCAGCAGTGCCGGGAAAAGTAAAAAAATATATATATATTGAAAAGCGATTACCGGTCTATCAAGACCACAACCGTCAGAGTGGGTCGAACCGGAAAAATTGGAAGTTGTTCGACATGATGGACGAGATACATGGTCATAGACCGGCGAACAATGGGAGGGAGGATGGCCTGGACTCTGCTGCTCCTTTGTTGAACTCCCTGATCGACGACGGTCAGTTTTCTGTTTTGAAGACTGAGCAGTGTTTTCTTTAGACTGGCTTCTGTAGGCTTGGTTGGAACACAAACACAGAGCACCAAAGCCAGTCAAAAGCAGATAGCATCGGTTTGTGCTAATGTTGTGTCCTACTGTTTACATTCAGCTTTGCTAGAGTTAATGTCATTTCATATTGAGTTCCAGTCTTAATAAAAGTAAATAACAAGCTTTTAACAAGCCAAGCCCAAAAAAATGACATTTGTACAAGCAGCTTATTACGACCCACGGTTACATTGCAAGGTTAGTGCAACCTCACATGCAGACTTTCCAACTAATTAGTTAATGTTAATGCATAGTGCAACACCCTTGCATTCTACATCTGAAATTAATGTATGCTTAAAAATTGAGGGCGGTTAACAAGTTAAGACTGGGACATTGTAAGGCTTGTAACAAAGAGCCTGTCCTCCGCCTAAAAATGACACAGTAAGCAAACAACCTATTTGGTCGTGTGAGTTGGTAGACTTGTAGGACGAGCCTAATCTTGTCACGCTATTGCTATGTATATGAATACATATTGCTTATACTATTTACCTCTGGTCAATATCCTGTACATTCATCTCATTCTCTATTCAATATTTAAAGTTTACTATGTTGCTGTTCCTCTCGCCAGAATATAATCCATTTTTTGTGTGCATTTTGACTGTATGCAATACAGCAACACTAAGTAAAATACTTGTAAGTGATCTGATCAACTACATGGCAACAAACCTTATCTCATTTTCTGTTCAAGGTGATGTTTCGACAAGTGTGGAGAGTCCCCTTGGCGATGATGCCCGGTCTAATCCATCGATACCACCGCCATCAGAGGCCCGCACACCTCCACCAGCACCAACACTGCTCCTTTCAGCATCAGAACACCACACCGTACGTGTGATATTATTATTTGCGCTAAAATGAAGAACAGTGAATAGGGTCAAGCCCCAAATCAAGGTTTTTAAATGTTGTCTTTTCTTCATTGTCCACGCAAGAGGAAACAGGAAGATGGTCATGGTCTTGCAGGAGATGCCAGCGGCAGATGTTTAGCAGCGGGAGCTGAACCGGGCACAGCAGGAGCAGCAATTTCGGATGACTCTTGCTGATGCAGCCCTGAGGAGGGAAGAGATTGCGGGGACTGCAGCCTTCAACCAGGCCCTCATGGGAACGCCGAGTCAGCTTGTCCCGGCGCCGAATAGCCGGCGCGAACCACCACCGCTGAACCTGGTTGCTGTGCCCTGTGGACTCATGCTTGTCATGTAAACCTGTATATAGATGACATTTTGCTCATACTATTTGCACTGCAAGGACACTTGTATATAGTTTGCAGTGTTGCTCTAGAATAAACATGCAGAGAAATGAGTGCTATTTATTGTTTGGTTTATTTTCATATTTGGGTGTTGAATAAACTCTTGTTGCTTAAAACACACATGTTCAGTGTACTTTCCTGTTTCCTATAGCATGTGCCCCTGCCACCACAGGCTGTGCTGCTGCTGCTGCAATCCACGTGTTGTCATAGGCCTCTCCATGACTCTCGCAAAGGTTGTCTGCTGGGGCAGCACCATAGATTTAACCAGGTGGACATCAGAGTCATTTCTTTCCATGAGGCAGTGCCACCTTCCCTTCAGTCGACCAAAAGCATTTTCAACCACTGCCTGTGCTCTGTAGATTTTGTTGTTGTAGATCTGCTGTTCTGCTGTTAGATGTCCAGTGTCAGGAAATGATTTTAAGAGCCAGTTCTGCAAGGGATGGGCACAATCTCCTCGGATGTAGTAGCCAACATTCACCCCACCAATGTTCCTAGTGTAAGCTGGAAAGTGGTCGCCATGACTAACCAACTCCGCAGTGCGGACAGTCTCAAAACCTGAACACCATGCAAACTCCCAGGCAGTCCTGCAAACATGCCAGAAAAGTACCTTTACCATCAACAACACCTTAAAGGATGATGGAGTGCCAGCCTTTGCAGTTGACGTAGTCACAGTGGTACTCCTGTGGTGCCAAGATGGGAATGTGTGATCCATCAATAACACCAATAGACTGCGGGAGCCCCCACCTGTTCTCATTGTAGGCAGCCATTTCTTCAAACTTCAGGTCTGGCATACAAATGTGCTCTGGCACCAAGAATCTCTCAGCAGCAGCACAGAACTCTTGCACACACCGACACACAGTAGTTGTGCTTACGCCAGAAAGGTGTCCAACAGCTCTGTACTCAGAGCCAGTTGCGAGCTTACGCAGTGTGCGGACCAGTCTCATGTTTAGTGTGTGGTAGAAGGAGGCATTTCTCCCCTCCCCCTTCCCCATCATTCTGTCTTTTTACCTGGCTGTTCCACCAACCCACTTCCATTGTTATCTTTTGAATGTCCCTCCAAACCCCCTCTGTAGATCATTCATTGGTTTTTCCCTTCCACTTGTGTTTTGTATCCAATCAATTTCAACTTTACTGAAAAGAACAGCCCACCTTGTTTCAGGATAAGTCTCTGGGCCTCCATTTTTAGGGCCTCTTGCCATGCTGGTACCAGACAGAGCCACAGACTTCAGCAGTTGGTTTTCATTGGCATTGTTCAACCACTTTTTCACAATTTTACCACTACAATCAACTGGATGAAAGACTATTGGCTTTAATCTCTCGGTTCTACAACAATATTGGCGTAATCGGCAGGATCCCAAACCTGTAATGGCCTTCATCTCCTGGCTACAGAGAACTAAGTCTGCCGGCGCAACAAAGCAACTGAGGTTAGGATTTTTTCCTCCCCCTGTTTCTCTGTGGCAGAGAGTTGAAGTCCTAACAGTAAACCATTCATACCACTGCTGATGCTGTGTTTTATATGATTGGACAACAGAAATTGCTGCCAAGCTTGCTACTATAAAAAGGGTCTCATGAGTCATGCAATTTGTACTAATTAAGTAGTACAGGGCTTAAAGTGAGTTTAGTCAAATTAGCACTTGGTAGTAACGCGTGGCAAGTGTCTTGATTGGGTATCGCCGCTGGGCGCTAGACTTAGTTAAGTCGATTAAGTGATCGGGGAAAATTCCTTGTCCACTACATATAAAAGAAAACTTGGGGGGCATATGTCAACTGTGATACTGTGTGTGGACGTGGCTCGTGTGTGTGCACATAATATAGTCTACCGTTGCGTGTTCAGTGCAAAAGACGAGTTTCTGGGGAAACTGTTAGTAAATGAGTCTATGTTTTAGCAAAAGGGTTGAGAGAAAAATAGACTAAAAAAAAGCCATTCTGAGTTGGATGCTGGGGTGATTCTGGAAATCATAGATTTTGATAAATTGTTTATATAAAGCAAAGACTCACTTCTAGTGTAAATTTAGGTTTGTCTTTATTGTTGTCAGTTGTGTTGAGACATATGTACTGTTTAATAGGTGACCAAGCAACTGAAAAAAGGTTTGAAATGTTTCACATATGAGAAAAAGCAAACATTCTGCAGGCAAAGAGTTGGCTGGTGATTGCGATATGGTAGAATACATCACTTAACAATATGCAGTCTGATGGTCTCCTGAAAGTGCAAGGTGGTTTGTTGAAGTTGGCTGATGGATGGATCGCATCAAACCTGCGATACGCGTGGTGACATGGTTCGTGTTGATAATGAATGGTAAAAGTAAGGTCAGTTGAATTTGGCGGAGTAAACAAAGAAAAATTAGCCATTTCAAAAGGCTTTAAATGTTGGAAAAGACAGTTTTGTTTGGCTACATTGAGTTTATCATTAATGTCCATTGTGTCCGTTTGTCACTAAAGTGGTAGGCCTACCAGAAAGCTGAAATCCTGAGGAATTTGACTAAATGTGAACGTGCGTAAGAACATGAGAACCTTGGATCTTTTCCAATGTGAATGAATGTGAGAAAGGAAAGTGCACCGAAGTGTGTGTGTGTGTGCACTCTGAGCTCAGATTGTATGAGTGGAGACTTAATATGAATGAGTTCAACTGTGAAGTGTCTGCAAACAACGGCATGGCAGGCATGTTAGTTAGTTCTCCTTTTGTTAGATTGAACGCAGTCGTCATTCTGTACCATGAAGGGCCTTATTTGCCCACAATAAAAACAGCATTTATCAAGATACTAACTATTCATTCAAGAGCAATTTAATATGCCCGCTAACTATTAGCCTATATTTACAGTATTTTATGGACTTCCAACAATAATTTCTAAGAAAAATGGGTTTTATGGCCGCATGATCCTGCGATTTGCAGGAGTTAAAACCCAATTCAGTCATTGGGAGCAATCGTAAAACTTCAGAGGTATTTGATAACTGAGCTTTATCCTACCATATTCATGTTTGGTCTCATTAGAGAGATTAAATCCTTGAATCTCTTTATGAACATTCCATAGCGCTCAGCTCTGTTCCTAACAATGTAAGGGCATTTTAATACATGAATGGCCAGTTTCAAAAGAGACATTTTACCATTGTTTAGACCAGGGCCGTTGCGGGGGGGTGCGAGGCCCTGTGCCAACATGATGGGTGAGGCCCTGCTCACATGCACGCGCATTAATCATGTCAGGCTGCAAGCACATAGCTGTTCTAGTTATACCCGGTGAAATAACATGCATTTTTAGACTAAAACAGCATTATTGTGGCAATAATTTCAACTATGATTTTTTGGATATCATAATCTTTCAAAGGAAAAAAAATCAACTGCACAACAATTGGCTTTTATCATCAAATCAGCTCAGCTGTCACTTTATATTGGCATGTTGAAGTATGACAGTGCGTCACGAATTAAAATTCAACAAACACTTATACCTAATGGCACACACTCACTGGTGACAATTGCTTATTTTGACTCATTTCTATAGAAAAATCTCAGATCAACAAAGGCGTAGTATCCGCTGACACCCGCAACAGTTTAACATTTGATTACGAGGCAGTATATTTTCTCATACCGGTCAGTCAAAACGCTCTGCTGCAATATAACTTTAAAACATCAGATTCCTGCTCACCATTCTTAGATTAGGTGACAGTCACTTTCCTTGCCTTTTGGGCTGCGAACTCAGCAATTAAATCCTTATAATCCAGCCTGGATGAAACGTGTTTTTCGATAGACAGAAGGGCGAGCCCGCATAGTCTCTCCTGCGACACGGAGGTCCGAAAATAGTTTTAAATTAGCCTAGTTTGAACTTTGAAAAGCTTCACTACCCCGATGCCAATTATTGATATCGTCAATAAGACCCTGAGAGCAATCTCACAGATAGGAAAGGCGAATGAGCAGCGAGACAGAGTGTTACGTATGCCGAGGCAAAATTAAAAAAAAAAAAAAAAAAATCTGGGTAAGCTTTTATCGCATGAAATGGTAAATAATGAAACTGAATACAGAGAATTGTCATTTTAGGAGCATGATGAGTCAAGTGCAGTGATGCAAAATATGTAGGCTATTAATTTATTTAAAAAAAAAAAATAAATCACACACCAGCTGCGAGGCCCCCTAAAGGCACGAGGCCCTGTGCGGTCGCACACTTCGCACAGCCCATGCGACGGCTCTGGCTTAGACCTTTGGACATCCACTGTTCCACCAATCAGCACAGCCTGCTTTCATCCCCCTTCCCTTTCTAACCTCAAAAATGTGGGCCTTAGCTCTGCACTTTGGCTTTTTTGGTACCAAGAAAACTAGCAGGGGCTTTTTGGCACCTTGAACTAAGACCAACCAGGAGTTTCAACATCTGTGCAGTGGATTTGGGGATTGTCATCTGCATTTTTCATCAGAAGATTTTGCTGTTTTTGGTTTCAGAAGCTTAGATCTTGGCCTTCCTTGGGACAATTTCAGGAGGTACAAGCTTTGGTTTGGCATTTTCCCGCTTTCTCTTCTTTGATTGTTCATGTCTGATTAATTCTCATATAAGGTAGTAGACCCTCTTCTGTAGGCACAGACATGATATATTCTGTTGCAACTTAAATTTCCTAGATTTGAATCTGACCGAGTTGTGCTTTTGACGAAGGCTGATCCAACAGGTTGCTCAGCCTATTAAAGAATTTGGCAATTTAATTGTAAATCAGCATCTTTGGTGGTAATTAATAAATGAAATTGAATAAATTTGTTTCACATGTTGGATAAGTGAGGAGTTTTAACAGTTGAAGCGCTTGTTTTCAGTATTCACAGAGCCAGACATTAAGTGAGGGCATCTATCTGCTAAAATTGTTGGATTCGGACATTGCACATAATCCAATTAAACTTCACTTCCCCAACAGAATGTGTATGTATGTACGTACAGTGGGCTCTAAAATTACTGGCACTCCTGACAATGCACAAACAATTCAAAAAAGTATATATAAACGATAAAATTATCGAGAAACAGAATGTACTAACGTGTGAAATACTTCCATCAGACGGGACAATAAATGGCTCTTAGCAGGTGTTTTACTAATAGACTAAAATGTTATCACATCACTTCTGTTTAAAAAGTGATCTGACATTTTTTTTTATAAAGGCAGCTACACCTAGTAATTTAGAAACTTTTAGAAATTCATCACATCACAAATAATGTTAGTAATATCTATTACCGTTTTGAATTTTAAAATATACATTTTCATTGTTCATAGCGACTCCTGCCCTCTACAAGTTGGAGAAAGCGCTGACAAACAAAAGGACTCTAATGGATGTTGAAAAACTGAGCCCTCACCACCAGACTGCATCTTTGGAGGCTTTCCATAGTGTCATCCTTCGCTTTGCCCCAAAGAATGTTGTCTTTCCATTTATTGGAATGCTGTGCAGGTGAATTAAACTGGGGTGACTCAGAACTTGAGTGTGTAACCTATATTTTGTGATTATGAACATCTGAGATTTTTGTCTTTTCTGTATCTCCAGACTCGACCTGGCCGCCATGTATTATAATGAAAACGCTGACCGACCACAAGCCCAAACACGCTAAGGTGTTCCTCTGTTCAAGGTCCACTTCCCAAAGGCTATGAGGGGAGAATGCAGAGCTAAACCACTTAAGGCTGAGCAGACATTCCGTAACTGTTAAATTCTTTTAATTTTCAACCAAAACATGTTTTGAACTTATAATGGGTATTGCTCCCTCATGTTCAAAGAATTTCGAAACAGTACAGTTCAAACACAACCTAAAAAAAAAAAAAAAAAAAAAAGGATTAAGTGTCAAATGTGTGGAGGTATTTAGAACGCTTTCAGTGTTTTGTTAAAAAATGAATTAAAACGTTTGATCCCCAGTCGTACCAGCCGGCAGTGGTCGGTAACCTTTTCAGAGCAGCGCACGATTGGATTCGTGCTGCAGGGAAATAAATTGGGAGGGGACTGCCGGGTTGGGATATTAGAAACGTAGCTTTGTTTGTTGCTCAAGCGCCTCCTGTTGGCCAACTGGGCGATTGTCAGTGAGATTCTAAGCTTGCTTATGTTTGGGTATCCTCCGCCCTTGTTCTTAACTTGCGAAGTTTCGACCAATGAGTGTAAAGATGCAGTAGCTGACGGGCACGTGCTTCGGAGGAGAGCCGCAAACTGTCCCTCTCTCCCGAGTTGGCAACATGGGGTCGCATACGAGCAAGCTTGTACATAGTTCTCGAATTGGGCATTCCAGATTTGGCTGCATTGGAGAAGCCAAATTAAAAAAAAAAAAAAAAAAAAAATGGAATTAACACAGAGTAAACAAAATCTTCGTGTTTCATGGAACAGGGTATGCTACTGACATGATGGACCTCATATTTGAAAAAGTCTTTGTGGACCCTATGCCATAAACAGATGCGGTATTGGCCATCCCCATTCCAGAGGACTTAACTGCGTAGTTTGAGCAGCCTGACAAGGAGGAGGTCATTGCCACCTGTGTGTCCAGGTTCAATAGAGGGCCAATTTAAATCCCACACAGTGGCCTTCAGCATCAGGAAACTGTACCAATGCGCAGGACCACACAAGCTGGAATTCTGCGTCCCAGGAAGCCCCAGCGCCAGCTCACGAAACTGCGATAAGCTAGATACCAGTAATCACTAAAAAAATTGGACAGGATATGTAGTTTCGCACACATTTATTGATGGTGCATTTCACACCTTTTATATTGTAGATTGCCTGCTAGGCTGGCCCTGTGTTGGAATTATGATGATTTTTTTTTAAAATGCTGAATGTTTTAAGTGAATGAATACTTAAGTGTCAACAGAAATGTCTCCAATGAATAATATTTGCACAACATCTGCTTATGGAAAAACTATACAAGTTTTTAAAAATAGCCAATGAAATATATTAAACTGTTCTGTACTTACATTTGTCATGTGTTATTGCAATTAAAAATTATGCAGGCTGAAGCAAAGGAAGACTATATAACATCTTTGATTTAGATTCAGACTAACATTTTACAAAACACAGCATACTGGTGTATTCCTCTCAGCCATAAAGAACCGTAGTCAGCTCTGTATATTTGGCAGGCATTCTGTACAGCGTACACATGGAGGCAGATGGGCTCCAGCCCAGGATGGTCAAGCATGCATGATAGCTCTTCATTGACCTCCCATAGCCATCTGGTAACCTACAGTGGTACACAAATGGTAGATTTCATTGAAATTTGTAAGTGTAACTCGTAGCCTAATAATGATGTATCAGTTTTCAGTTTGGCTGTGAGAATGCTACCTCTGGTATCTCCAAGCAGTAGATATTCTCAACTTCTGTGGGCATGGTTGCACAGTGTCCACAGGAGCACCTATATAAAAAACAAAAGGTGAACATTTTATAAAAATTATAAAGCTTAATAAATTCAGAAATTGACATAAACTGGACAAGCAGATATGGATAAGAAGCAAAATTCCATATCTTTGGAATTTTCTAATAATTACCCTGACAGTGCTCAGTGGCATATTCAATTTTTTGCGAATCGTCTTGTAGTCATCACTAGATTATGAAGATCTATGACCATCTGCCTCTTATGAACTGACACTTGTTTTGTTTTCTTCATGGTGTTGGATAACAAAGGGATATTCCATGTGTGTCATCTCATTTTTATACTCTAGTGAAACAGGAAGGGATGTAATGGCTCAATATAGGTCCTTAAAACTTAGATAAAACTTTAAGTGGAATCTCATACCTGGTTTCATTTTGGTAGATGTTGTTCACAATAATATTTAAGGGTGCCATTAATTGTGAAACCTTGATTTAATTAAATTAAATTAGACATTGATTTTGGTTGTTTCCATTGGAACATTAATATTGTGGAGTATTGCTCACGGTATTTAGAGTTTCACCATAAATATATTTTTTTAGAAAATTTTCAAGTTTTGTTTGTGCTTTGCCAGTCAGGGATGCCAGTAATTTTGGAGTTCACTGTATGTATGCATTATTGAAGTTGTATTTATTATTAGTTTTTCCCCGTCTACCCAACGTATTTTGGGTGGACAAAATCCGAGAAACATAAGATTAAAAAAAAAAAAAAAGTGGCCAAATGTTGGGGGTGAATGAACACTTTTTCCGATGTTCTGTCTGTCTTTATTTGTTTAGTCCTGACACCTAGCGGTTGAGATAGGGAACTGTACTTAGGTTAAGGGAAAATAATATTTCGTGCGGGAAATGACTGCAAAGTAATAGTGTCATTGAACATTATGAATGACTATGTGGTGTAAGAGAGTTTGTTTGCTTGCTTTTGTTTGTTCTTTAGAATGTTTGTTGCATTAACAACCTTCATCAGTGCTGATGAGCGCGACTGTCCAGTGGCGCACTGCCTTCACTGCAGCTCCCCAGGTTGCTTGCCTGTTTTGCGATAATTCGCCGCTTTCCTCGAATAGCCCGAATTCTCGATTGGTAAAATAAATAAATAAATAAATAACTAATAAAATAAATAAACCCCATAAAAACTAGCATCGCGAAATCATGAATAACCGTTTTCCATATCTTACTTCTAAATCTTGTAATCGTGTGCTCACGTGCTGGAGCGCAGCGTGACTATAAAAACACAGACGCGATTCTTCACAGAGCACGGACAGCTTTATTGGACGATTGATGTTTGACTGAAAATGAGCTCAGAGCTGCAGTGCATATCCATGAGCTGTTTTCAGACATCGAAATGTGATGAAAAATGCGAACTGAACTGAAGTGTCAAGCTTTCCCACCTAACTTTGCTCTTTATGCTAATATTTACCGATTTGTCTGTGTGATTTAGGCTAAACACATTCCTTCAGGTTTACTAGTATTTAATAATAATAATAATAATATGTTCATGTAATGTAAACATTAATTTAAACAAAAAATGGCTCTTTTGTAGCCCAAGAAAGCAGCATAAATGGGCAGAAAGTTCAACGTATTTTATTGAAAGGAACCAATGACATCGTGAACTTTTTTTGGCAACATAGTAATATATTCTTATAGACTGTACAAGAAATTCTACTAAAATTACTAGTTTTACGGGGGGTACTCTCATCTGTAGCACCTTTTATTCAGCTGACCCTGCCTATGACTGCATTCCCTATTGGTAAACAATGGTTTGAAGAAATGTTCATTTTGAATTGTTTGTCACTCAGTAACACACACGTTCACAATTTCCCTTTGTGTGTGTTCTCATTTATTAAGGAGGGGACTTCGGCCTAACTGCATACCATCACCATGGGGACTTGTTTCCTGGTTGGGACTCAGTTCAGCATCCCCACAGACTCACCCCTACGAAAGAACAAAGAAATGCATACCAATAGGGAGTAGTAAGGACCTTTTTTTCCTCATAAATATAAATTTATGTTGATTGTAGCCTAATCAATTTGCACTCAGCATAATTCTAACAATTCAAAGTTATGATATTTTAAGTTAATGTGAATACATCTCATAACTGTAAAGTACAGGATTTTTTTTTTAAAGTTCAGTGTCCATTCCAATGGACTTCAGGTGTTGGGTGATCTCCATTCCAATGGACATATATTCATATTCATGTAATGTCCCTTGTTTAGAAGACTTCCTTGAACCAAATTATTATGATAAGAGAGAGGCCACCAGATGCAAGAGGCCCTACTGCACAGGAAAAACACACATCTTTTGTGACAAATGCAACATCCACTTGTGCTTTGTGCCACACAGAAACTGCTTCAAGGCCGCTCATCGAAAATGAGTGAAAAGATAAAAGTATCCACAAGCTGATGTCTGTTCCAATTGTTTGTGTGATCAGTTGCTACATGTAGCCTACTATATAAAAAAAATATGGCAATGCGTTCATGATATTTTACTGACAAAGACATCAAAACTGATGCCTTGATTTTGTTACCCAAAATCATGTGAAGTTCTTCATGTTCAGACCTGCACACAGACACACACATGCAGACATCCACTTCCAGATATTAAAAACCTATCCCGTTTTTCTTAAGTTTTAATGATATTTCACGCCCATTCAGTTGTGGCGTCTATTGTAATGGACATGTAAAAATACTAATAAAAAATTGACATGGCAAACATGTCTTTTTCCATGCATTTCTATATTGGAGAGGAATAAAAAGCAACTGAATAAAAAAATTTTTGCCCAGCAGAAAAAAATTAGATCTGAGGGGAGTAGCCTGGCATCACCATACCAATTCTCAAATGCAAATTAGTATGAGACGTCTCCATTCATTTTCGATTTCCAAGGGATGGTACCAATGCACTCAGGCCAAAATGACTCTGGACGCAATTGGATAGACTTACCTTGGATCAAAGCAATGAAATGTAAGCTTGTTAGCGCACTCCCACTAAATAGTAGCTTCGGGAAGCTAGCTAGCAATTACTAACATTAAAGGGGACCTATTATGCTGGGTTTTTTTTTTTTGTCCCTGAGTTACAGTGTTCTTGGATGTCCAAAAGTGAAGTTTATAAACTTTATAGCCAAAAAAAAAAAAAAAAAATCCACAAATTCTAGACAATTTGATTCCTGTCATTCCTAACCCTATGAAAGCGGACTGTGCTGGGAGGGCATCCCCTCCATGGAATGATCTTCATTCTAATTGGCCAGCAAGTAGAGCCACCATGTCAGAGAGTGACAATGTCATTATCCCTCAGCTATTCACCATTCTCTTAATACAGACAATTGAATAAGTAGCTGTTAAACTATTAAGCTATTACCATTACACTGCACAATGAGCATGCAAAGGTAATCGCAGCAGCTGCATTGTGGCCGTACATGATGCTGAAGATGTTAAATGCTGCTATGGCACTGGAAGAAACACCAAAGAGATCAGTTTGCTGAAAGAGGCAATAAAGGTGCAAAATGGAAGTCAAGTGTCTCTGATGTTCATTATCTGTGTATGACAAGTTAAAAAAAAAAAAATTGCGGTTGACAGCAGGATGACTGTGATGAAATTAATAGCATCAAAAGTGAAGAGATGAAAGTATCAAGATCTACTATTTTTCAGACGCCTGTGTGAAAACAGTCTGATTGGGCGTGTTGTTGCCAGCTCTTGGCAACATCAAAAAGAGACTTGAGTTTGCCAAGATATTCAAGGATTGGACACCAATGGACTGGGAATAAGTCCTTTGCACTGATGAATCAAAATTCTCACCAAAACACAGAACTTATGTGCACTGTAGAGTCAGGGAAAGTTTCAAAAATGACTGTTTAACCCCTTCAGTAAAACACAGAGGTGGTACTATTATGGTTTGGGGTTCAGTCTGCTTGAAAGGAGCTGATGATCTTATAAAAATTGATGGAATCGTGGATCAAAAGTCGTATCACAGCATCCTAGTGATTCACGCATTGCCACCTGGAAAGAGACTGATTGGACAGGGATTTTATTTTAGTCAAGATAATCACCCTAAACACATCTATGTTGTGCAAGAATCATCTCAGTCAGAAAGAAACATCTGATGACAAAAGTTATGATTTGACCTGCTCAAAATCCAGACTTTAATCCGATTGAGCAACTCTAGGATTTGCTTGATACCAAGATAAACAAATCTGTTGAAACTTTGAGAGAATCTTTTTGGAATGAACTTCAAACCAAATGGAATGATTTAGTGAGTGAGGATTTTTTTTTTTTTTTTTTTTTTAAATGTGAAAACCTTGCCTGAAAGATTAAATCAAAGCAAAGGGTGGCCACACTATATATTGACTTTTTCTCTCAAAAAGACATTATTATCCCACCTGGCATATCATGCAGGGGGATATAGTCATCTGTCCATCTGTGGTCATTTCATTTCCGGGACAGAACTCAAATACTGTTCTAATATATATATCTAATATATATATATATATATATATATATATATATATATATATATATATATATATAAACTAAACTTGCCGTGCATATTAATCAGGTGCCTTTTGACATTTTGGGATTTCTAAGATTACATAGTGGGGGCCAGGGGGATGTGTCATCTTCTGATGACTCGTTACTTTTTTTTTTTTTTTTTTTTACACAATATATTATCTGTTTACTTATTTTCTTCTGAATAATCCAATATTAAAGGAAACGGATACCTGAAAAGTTTTGAGTGTTTGATATCTTCATTTTGTTAAGTGTATAATCATCACAGCACACTTCTGTATTTTGGCGAGAAACACTGCCACCAGAATCTTGATAACTGCCAGAATCAAAGTGTGCTGGCTTCTTATAACCAAATGGAACATTGGATTAACTTGTTACGAGAAATTTTAAACGCTTAAAATCGTTACCAAATCACCGAAGTAGTTTTTATTTCTTCATTAAGAAATGTTATGAAGGGACTTTCAGATATGTTAAGCTACCAAATGCAAGAACTGGTAACGATTATCCATCTTCCTCTTCTGTTTGGATGTACTAAAATAATCATGCCCAAGGGTTTATTTTTTCATTTGCTGTTGATTTTACCCTTTATTGCATGATTCTTTTCCTCTTTGCCAAGGGTGGGTTTGGCAACTTTAGTGACCACTATGCAACAAGGGGTTAAATTTGCTGTTGCTCTATCAGTTGATCGTAAAATCCGCAACATTTCCTCTTGATCTCCCAATACCAGCCTCAAGCCCTCCCCAGCCAATGGGAAGCCCTGCACATGAAACAGTTGCCACGGTGCGCTGGTAATCATGGACGATGATATAATGTCTGTGTCGAAGTAGATTTATGTGATATTTCCCACAATTTCCTGAGGAAAGTTCAAGTTTCTTTCATAAAAATTTTGTGGACAGTTCACTCATCGATAAATTTAATTATAAGTCCCCTGCCACAAAGTTGAGCAGGGGATATTACAATGGAGATCGTTCAACTGTCTGAAAAGTTGAGGAACTAGTTTAGCTAGATGAATGGAAGAGTGTGTGTGTGTGTGTGTGTGTGTGTGTGTGTGTGTGTGTGTGTGTGTGTGTGTGCGTGTGTGTGCGCGCGGGACTAGTCACAACCTTGCTTAGTTTCGAAAATGGGATTCCCTGATGGCAAAGGATGTTAATGACTGTTTTTGTGAAATATAATTCATCCAGGAGAAAGTAGATGTCACAAGTTGAACATTTGTTGTTGGTTGTGATGGCCAAAGACTGATTTTGCAAACACTGGCTTGTGAAATTCTGGCCGCCCTGCCCATTCCATACTTCCTCCTTCTAAATGAAAGCAGTTTACAAAAATGTGTATTTGTTGGCAAAAAAAATGTAGGCAGCGTTGCCCAATTGACTTTCTATTTCATTAAACAGTATAGGCAAATGTAATTTAGTTTTTGTGACAGAACTAGTGTCTCAATTAGTTCCTCCCGTTCCAGCAATCTTCGAGGGTTTTGCAGTTTGTCTTCTTTAATTTATTGTTTTGTAACACCCCGTCTCCAAACATGCTCTTTTGTGAACCTCACGCTTCTTGTTTGATTGTCTCATCTGGGGTGGGCTGGCTTGGCTCAGAAGGTGGAGTGGGTGGCCCAGGAATCAGAGGGTTCCTGGTTCAAACCCCAGCTTCTCCAGGGAGCATGCCAAAGTGTCCTTGAGCAAGACACCGAACCCTGCACTGCTCCTGTTGCGCAGGCTGGCACCTTGCATGGCAGCCTCTGCTATCAGGGTGAATGTGAGGCGTAACTGTAAAGCACCATCTGTCAGATGACTAGAAAAGCACTATATAAATGCTGCCTATTTACCATCTATAGAATTTTCTTCTGGCATCTCAGTTTTAGCTGGATTGTCTTTGCCTTTTGCCCGATGTGATACAAAGTCAACAGGCTGATCAGGAATGAGTTGGGCAGAATGCAGCACAGGAATACAGACGGTATCATAAGCAGTGATTAATCCAAAGTTATAGCCAGGCAATACAAACTTGTAAGCAGCAAACCAAAGAAAGTCAAAACACAGGAATCAAAACTTGGAACAAAGCTGGTAAGTGACAGGCAAAACTGAGACAAACTCACAATGAAAAGGTACAAACAGTGACCTTTAATAATGGGAAGAGAACACAAGGCAGGTATGCAGACTAGCAGTCAATGAGGGAAAGTGCTCGGCAACTTTACAATGTCGGACCAGGTTATTTTGAATCAATATTTTCAGAATCATAGTGATTGGGCACTGAAATATAAATCATAATCTCAATTTGAAACCCTCGCTGGTCTGTGCTGTGTGAAGGGGGCTGTTGGGCTTAAGCCAGCCAAATACAAAGAGACAGCCATTTTAACTACATTTCCCAGAAATCCAAAAACATTCTCTAAAGTAATAAAATGAGGCCATGCCCATCTATAACACATAAAGTAGGTATGTGACAATCACGGCCATCGCTGGCTGCCAGGCGTTCCGCTGCCACCTGCTGAGCGCTGTGCTCAGTGTGCAAGGAGATTCCCTCGAAATGCGCAGTTTTCATGGGCTCGCATGGGGTAATTCCTGGGGAATCCTTCCTATCACGTAGAGGAAAAGCCCCTCTGTCACCTCGTTTTCGATTTTTTTCCAATTGGACGTTTTGTTTTGATTTTATGCCCGCCTGAAAAAAAGTGCCCTGTTCGACACCCGTCAAAACCAAGACCAGCCTGTAGGATTCATTCTAAGGAAAGTGGACCTTAAAAACAATATTTAATCTCAATATTGGTGAAGTTTCAACAGACAATGATGTTGCGAAAGTAGTTTTTGAACGCCCGGAATCGTCGATGTCGCCTGTTGGGTGTGAAGGACAACAGAATCGTCTCCTGTGAACCAATTAGGCTATTCTAAGAAAAGTTAACCTTTTCCCGTTTACTTTGCTTGATTAGCAGTCAAATGGTGGATTCGTTTACTCTCTAAGTTGAATGAGCAGAGCTGTTTATTAAAACAGCATGTTTAATTGCTGCATTTTGAAATTTAAATGGCGAAAGCACAGATCTGCACAAACACGATTGCCATTGCCACGCCATTTCGTGCGACTGTGATAATTGATATCTCACATTCACGTTTCATCCGCTTTTCAGAATGTTTTCCACCTTGTGTATTTTTTGACGCTTAAAATCCAGGGCGATCTTATAACAAATCTGTTAATCTCTAAATTAATCTTTAATAATGTCCTAACATGCAACAATGAGAGATGTAATTCAGAGGAAGACCTTTTCTAATTATTGGCATTCTTTCAATCTAACACTGTAGCCCAGTTAGGTTTGTCAGCTTTTCACCATCACATCTTAGTCGTTATAGGTCACTGGTTACATTGCTTGAATGTTATTTAGGCCAAGTACACGGGAGCAGATTGAGGGAAGTGCGGAGTACCTGCAATTAGCGAAATCTAAACTCAGGCTTCTTCCCAACGGCATTTTAAATCGTTTAAGCCGCTTCAGGTGCGTATGTTTAAAGAAATTACATGCGACTGCCTACACACCCCATGACGGCAAGTGGTCTCATCACACTTTAAAAAAATCCTCGTTCAACATCGCCACATCCCAACTCTGCATTTCATCTCTTATTGTTGTATTTAAGGAGATCTATAATGATAAAATAAAAATAAATTTGTTTACATCAATAAAAATCACGTGGGTGGTATCTTGTGACTGTTCTTTGTAAGCTCATATTCTGTCTCTGAGATGCTTCATTAGACAAGATTTTGAACATATTTATTGATAAATGAAATTGGTCAGATAAAATTGTGGACATCTTATACACCTAGGTATTTTCTTAAAACTTTGACACAGTTTCAAAAATGTGAGTTGTCTTTGTCATTGTTTTAGGATTTTATTTAGTCTAGCTACAACCCCAATTCCAAAATAGTTGGGACAAAGTGTAAATTGTGAATAAAATCAAAATGCAATGACTTTCAGATCACATGAGCCAATATATTATTTACAATAGTACATAGATAATATTTCACATATTGAAATCACTGCGGGAGCAACAGCTACAGTGTGCGGGTATCTTCTTTCTCTCTATTCTTATGGTACAGTTTTATCCAGCACCTGTATTCATTTGATGTGCGTGCACCACTGTATTTTTGGACATATTGAAACTGAGACATTTTACATTTTTATCCATAAAATAAGCTGATTTCAAATTTTCTGGCTGCAACAGGTCTCAAAAAAGTTGGGACACAGGCAAAAAAGGGCTGAAAAAGCAATTAATATATAAGAGAATCCGCAGAAAGAACATTTAGCAAGTAATTAAGTTAATTGGCATCATGATTGGCTATAAAAGGGATGTCTTAGAGAGGCTGAGTCTCTCAGAAGTAAAGATGGCCAGAGGCTCTCCAACCTTTGAAGGCTTGTGTAAAAAAATTGTGGAATACTTTAAAAACAATGTTCCTCAATGTCAAATTGCTAAGGCTTTGATGGTCTCATCATCGACAGTGCATAACATCATCAAAAGATTCAGTGAAACTGGACAAATCTCTGTGCGTAAGGGACAAGGCAGAAGACCTTTACTGGATGCCCGTGATCTTCTGGCCCTCAGACGCCACTGCATCACTCACTGGCATGATTCTGTCATTGACATTACTAAATGAGCCCAGGAATACTTCAAGAAACCACTGTCTGTAAACACAGTCCACCGTGCCATCCACAGATGCCACATAAAACACTATCATGCAAAAAGGAAGCCATTGTTGAGCATGATCCAGAAGCGCCGCCGTGTTCTGTGGGCCAAGGCTCATTTAAAATGGACTGTAGCAAAGTGGCAAAGTGTCCTGTGGTCAGATGAGTCCAAATTTGACATTCTTGTTGGAAATTATGGGCGTCCTGTCCTCCGGGCTAAAGAGGAGAAAGACCACCCCTCCTGTTATCAGCGTTCAGTTCAAAAGCCAGCATCTCTGATGGTATGGGGGATGCATTATATAGTGTGGGACACTTGCATGTTTTAAAAAGCTCCACGAATGCTGAAAGGTATATAAAGATTTTAGAGCAACGTATGCTCCCCTCCACACGAAATATATTCCAGGCAAGGCCTTGTGTATTTCAGCAGGACAATGCAAAACCACTTACTGCAGCTATTAAAACAGCATGGCTTCGTAGTAGAAGAGTCCTTGTGCTGAACTGGCCTACCTGCAGTCCTGATCTTTCACCGATTGAGAACATTTGGCGCACAATTAAACGAAAAGTCCGGCAAAGGAGACCCAAAACTCTCCAGCAGCTGGAAGCCTGTATTAAACAAAAGTGGGATCAAATTCCAATGTCTAAACTCAAACTTGTTTCCTCAATGCCCAGACGCCTCCACTCTGTGTTAAAATGAAGAGGGGATGCTACACCATGGTAAACAGGCCCCTGTCCCAACTTTTTTGAGACCTGTAGCAGCCATCAAATTTGAAATGACCTCATTTTGTGGATAAAATTGTAAAATTTCTCAGTTTCAACATTTGCCATGTTATCTCTGTTTTACTGTGAATAAAATACTGGCTGGTGTGATTTGAAAGTCATTGCGTTTTGATTTTATTCACAATTTACACTTTGTCCCAACTATTTCGGAATTGGGGTTGTAATTATCTGGAAGTTTGTTAGACATGCGACTGGATTCTCTTGACATTCTGTTGAATGCTAATCTATGGAAAGCAATGAACTGGAATAGTAGAGCACAAGCACATGATGTATGGTAAATAGGAGAAGCAGTTGATTGATGAATTAATTAACTCATAATTTACTAATAAAGGACTGACTAGAACTAAAAATGTAAATTGTATTAATTTACTTTCAATATTTCATCTTTTATCCGTCAATAAAACACAAATTACAGGCATAACTGATATTTTCTGCTACTAATTAATTAAATTATTAATTAATCAATTAATAAGTATGGTTAATGAATTAATCATGATGTAGACAGTAAGCATCTATAATTCCAATGGTGTCTTGGGAGGTTTTCTGTATTATTTGCAAGAAAGAAGGAATTAATGGTGTTTAGCTCTTTTACTGATCACGATTCTCTCCATTGAAAAGCATGTAAAACCAAAGGAAAAATAATGCCAGATTTCGGAGTCTAAATTTGCCATAACTTCCTTATTTCTTGTCCGATTTGGGTAATCTTGGGCTCAAAATGTTTCTTTTGCCAAGCTCTATCCGTTGCAATAATGAAAAGGACACTTTTAAAAAGTTTATTTTTTTGTCTCATACCTACATCAAGGACACCGTTATTAGGACTCTCTGGGCGTTGCCGCAGCGTTGCTGATAAAGGCCCAACAGTACGCATCTATTGAAAAAGTTTTGTCGGAACAGAATAAAAACCAAGTTTTTCTGACCTCTCTAGTTGGCCACGGTAGAGTAAGACTAACTACGTTCTGTTCTGTAATTACTCAAGTTGCCTATAGACCATCTATTTAATAACCGGGTTGAAAGAATTTATGACGACAGTAGACAACAGTGGAATTTCTTTTTACCCCCCCCCCCCCAACTTCTTGAACTTCTTGAAGAAACGAAAAGGCGACCAGCTTCCCTTTTTGCTTTCCCGATCAACAAGTCAAAAAACTTTTTACATTTCCCCGTCCATCACTGTGCCTGCAGCAAAGCAGACACCAGTCCTTTTTGCTAATGAGCGCAAAGGAACAAAGTACCGCTGCCCTAGCCTTCATTCAAACACTAATGCCCAAGAACTGAATCATGCACAAGAATGATTCCCAAGTAAGGCTTGAATCAGGGCAGATTTAGCTAGAACATAAAATGCAGGTTTCTATGCTAATTGCCGATATTTGAGTGTAACTACTGCTGTATACTTTGAGCTGTGTTTTCTTTTACTTGCTGGTTCTCTTGTACTCTATGTTACTGCTGTACTGGATGTGAAATCTTGGAATTTAATAGAGAATTTGACTGGAAATCGGAGATATTTACTTTACATTGCTCCTTTGCTGAATTGTGAAATATCCAATGTTTTGAGGGAGTCGATTTAAAACTGCAAATTGTTTTGCTTTATATGGTTGCATTGCTTGGTGTAAATAAGAATTTTTGAGCAAGTTTGAACTGAATTGGGGCGTTTGGCTCGTCTGACTGGTTGTTCAGCCCGCCGCGGATAGCTATATTGTCCTGTAAGACTTCATCTGCGCCTCCTCGGCTCTTTCTCCTCTCTCTCCATTCTCAAATTTTCTCTCCCGCTAGTTTCTGTTCACTACACTCTACCAACTGAGAGGGAAATGCTGCATTCTGGCCAGACTCATGCTGGAGGCTAATTCTCCCACCTGTGCCATGCAGTTCTTTGTTCACCTTACCTCTCCCACCCTCACGCACACGTGGTTCTCAGAGTGCCACATCAATCTGCTATTTTTGATCAGTATGAATAAACGAGCAGGGTCTTTTACGTTCAATTATGTTATATTATGTATAATTTTTAAAGTTTTTTAACTTTAAGAAATGATAAAATCTTGTGTGGAAAGCTGGAAAATGCGAGTTTAAGTATTTCCTAGAATTTTATGCTGATTATAGGTTTTAACTGAAGTTTTTCATTTGAGCTGGAGGACTTGCGGGTCATGTGTGTGTGTGTGTGGTGAAGGGGGGGTTGTAAGATTTTCTAAAAAAACTTGCCAATTTTTGGGGGAAGGGGGTTACCCCATGGATCTATAAATTTGGGGGTCGATAATCAGAAGGCATTCTGTTGACTCATTGCAAAACCCGTCCAAGCTTCCAGAAGAAATGTCCTATTATCGTTCTATCGAAGAATATCAAGCTTCGCTTAACTTGGAAGGTTCGTAAAATATTGTTACCATTTATATTTTACGGTTAATTTCATAATCATACAACAGAATAATCTCCTGGTTTGTAATTTGTTTTCAGATATTGACGAAATTTTGACGTCTGGCCCTGCGGAAAGTTCAGCCGATGTGTCGGTCGACCCTAGAGATCTTGAAACTTTAGAAAATTACCTTTGAGACCAAAGTAAGTGTTCCATATATGATTGTGTGAACAGTCACTGGCTGGAGAGTTTTTATTTTCTAACTTCATTCATTGTATTTTAAGTTTTGAAAGATCACCAGAGACAGCTTCGCGGTCAACTCTTATGGTTACCGCACAAGTGCATGTGCCATTCGATAGAGATGTGCCGGACCTTAAAAGTACGTAATTTTATTTTCTTAATTAACCGTAATTTTTTTTAAATGTCTTGTTAATTTTAATGTTTTATTTTTAAGCCCCTGAAAGACAAGCAGACTGTGAACATCGGGACCCGAGTACTCTAGAGCCCACTGTGACACCAAGAAGAAAACACGGTGAGTCTTTGGAGATTTAATATATTTTTACCTTATATGGAACAAACAAAATGACCGTAATTCTTTTTGTTTGTGTGTATGTTCGATAGAAGACAGCATCTCTGACTCCGAGCTGTTAGCCATTGAATTGGGCGACGACATCCTCCAGGGTCAGCGCGTAGCGGAAACATCTGAGCCCTCAAAATTCAAGCACGGCTCTGCGCAGACTGACTTTGGGGAGCAAAGACAAAAGAAAGCTAGAGCCACAAGAATTGCAAGGACGCTTGACCAAGTTCGTCATGAGCTGCGTTGTCTTGAATGATTGGTGAGGTCCTTGGAACACACCATCAACGGCACTGAAGCGGCCCCGAGTCCGGACTCTGAATCAGAGGGTAATAATGATCATAGAAGTGATGCAGAGAATCAGATGTTGAATTCTAACAATTTGCAGCAACTTCAACATAATGTTGTTAATCCGCATCCATTACAAATGATCGGTGATATTAACAGCAGAATTTTAATGCACCTACAGCTGGTGAATCTGAACAGGATGATGTGTTTGGAGGTCTGCTACGTGCATTAGACGCTCTAAGCCGTGGTGTTGATAGTTATGTTGACCCTGAAATAACACTGGACATAGTTATTTCCATGCAAATTATTGTCAGGAACTAACTAACTATGGGGGCCAACACAGTGGAGGCCTTGACATTGCACAGGACATAGTTAACAATGATAACTTGTATGAATATAATAGCACTAACCATGTGAGCCAAAACAGTAGAGAGCATGACATGATATCGGACATAGGTCCTGACGATAACTTGCATGAAAATAATGACACTACTCACGCGCGCTAAAATGGTGGGGGGCGCAATATTGCAGACATGCAAGTGGTACGCAGGCCACGTTTCACCAGCACGGAAATTCGGGTGCGGTTTAACTTTGCGGCATTCTATGATGTGGATAATTACGGAGTTTTATGTGCATGTTTTGAACGTTCTGGAAAATTTACTTTCGCGAAGTTCGCGAATTGGCCGGCGCAAATGACATGTGCAATTAGAATTACGTGGGGATTCTCTGGCAGAGGGTATAAGCATCCAGTCATCCCGCGACGACATTGACCTTCCCATGTTTCTGAGCATGTTAGAACAGCTGATTCAAAGTAATTTTGACATTCTGTCAGATGATACTTTGGAGTTGGTGGCTCATATTATTACTAATCCAAATGGTGGTGGGAACCGCAGAAAATTGTCGACTTGTCTAAGAAGCGAGATAATTCAAAAGAAACTGCAGCACTTAATCATCAGTTACAATTCGGATAATCAGCTTTGTTTTTCTATCTGCTTAGCGCATCTTATGAATCCGACGTTCACCGTTTGCAGGCTCTGCAGGAGGCAGAACGTATGCAGCAGGCTGTAGGTCTGAGTGCGCACGATAAGGTCAGCTTTTGGGACATTCAAAAATTTGAAAACTTGCTGGGTATTAAGGTAGTTGTCTGGTACTATGGCGCGGCTAATGGTCCAATTACAAAGTTTCAAATATCCTCCGCACACAATCTCAAAACATTTTTTCTCTACCTGGACAATGGTCATTACTACGGCATCAAGTCCTTAAAAGGCTTTCTCAGCTCAAATTATGTCTGCGAATACTGTTACACTTTGACGTGAACGGAGTGTAATCATAAATGCACGCGCTACTGTAATGTCTGTCTCAGCCCTGAATGTTATAAGAATCGGTCTAATCAATTCGTTGTGAGGATAGTTGGCAAATTTGCCGTTCTGAGTTTTGTTTCAGTGAGCACAAAAAGCCACGGGGGTCGGACGGTGAAATGCGCAGCATATGCGATGCTGTGAAGTTCTGCACTAAATGCTTGAGACAATATGACATCAGCAACAGAGACCCAAAACCGCACAGCTGTGCCCCGCAACGTTGTCACACCTGCAATGCAATCTTGAGCCCTGAAGGCGCTCATGCTTGTTTCGTTCAGGAGGTGAAGAGCGAACAACGGCATCAGCGTTATGTGTTCTATGATTTTGAGTGTCGTCAGGGCCATGGAGAGCACATTGCAAATTACATTTGTTGTACAGACTTCAAGGGAAATTCTTGGTCTTTTGCTGGTGAGAAATGTGCTGAGGCCTTTTTTTGTAAGTTTCGGACCCCCAAGTACAAGGGCTATACGTTCATTGCTCACAACTCGAAGGGGTATGACGATTACCTGCTGATGCAATATTTAATTAAACAAGGCATAACACCCCATTTAATCACACAGGGTAGTAAGCTTTTGTGTATTACAGATGAAGCTTTTGAGCAGCGGTATATTGATTCTCTTTCTTTCCTCACAATGAAATTGAGCCCCATGCCGTCTGCCTTAGGTTTTGTTAATTCAAAAAAGGCTACTTTTCCCATTTTTGGAATAAAATTGAGAACCAAAATTACATCGGTCCGTACCTGCCACCCGTTTATTATGGAGTTGATATGATGATGGAAAATGAGAGGACAGAATTCAGGTGATGGTACAACAGCGTAGCTCGAGGGGTGTTTGACTTTAGGAAATGGCCGAGTACTGTCAGAATGACATCATCATACTGCGAGAGGCATGCTTGAGATTCCGTGCAGAGGTTTTTAGGAGCACAGGCCTGGACCCTTTCCAGTGTGTGACTTTAGCCTCTGCATGCATAAAACAATACTCAACAAGCTTTTTACCCAAAGACACAATTGCTGTAACATCACCAAACAATTACATCCAGCAACAGAAGTCGTTTTCCACACCGGGCATTCAATGGTTAGAATATTTGAGCTACCGCGACAATATTTTCATCCAGCATGCTCTGAATCAGGGGAGGTTAAGATGGGGCCATATTATTTGGATGGTTATTCCGAGTCATCCGGTGTTCGCACGGCGTACAAACTGGCTGGGTGTTACTGGCATGGCTGTCCAGTCTGCTGCAACCCTAGCACAATTCAAACACAGACTAATTAGATTTTTGGCACCCTGTGTGCCCAATTTCTAGAAAAAGTTGAAAATCTGTGTAACACAATCTGCAGGTGATTGTGATGTGGGAGCATGAATGGATAAGGCTTAAAAGGGAAAGTGACGATGTTCGTGCGTTTCTTAAGAATCACGACTACCCCGAACTAATGAATCCGCGTGATGCTCCGTTTGGCGGTAGAACTAACGCACGCCAACTTTATTACAAAGCCCAAGAAGGTGAGCAAATCCATTATTTAGATTTTACCAGCCTGTACTCGTTTGTAAAAAAAACAAAAATTTACCCTACAGGCCACCCCACAATCATCTTCCACGACTTTGGCCCACTCGAAAACTATTTCGGCTTTGTCAAAGCGAGGGCAATTCCCCCCCGGCAGCTTTATATACCAGTGTTGCCTTATATGGTTTTGGGAAAGTTAATGTTTCCACTTTGCAGGAAGTGCGCTGAATCTGAATATCAAGGTCTCTGAAGATTGATGGACAGCGCTCTCTCAGCGGTGTCTGGTGCACCGTTGAACTAATCAAAGCGGTGGAGAAGGGCTACAAAATTGACAAGATTTTCGAAATTTGGTATTTTTTACAGCGCTCTGATTCTCTATTCAGCGAGTACATCAAAACGCATTTAAAGGGGAAACAAGGTCTCTCTTGGGTATCCAGAGATGCCGACAAAGAGGCTTACATCAAAATGTACTGGGAGAAAGAGGGGGTTTGCTTGGATCCAAACAACGTTTCGGTCAACAAAGCCAAAAGACAAATATCGAAATTATTTTTAAACAGTCTTTGAGGAAAATTTGGCCAGAGAGTTAACCAAATGAACACGACCTTGGTTAGTGATTCTGAGCATATTTTAGAGCCAATTTTTTTCGGATGAGTGTGACATCTCACATTTTTCATTTCTTACAGAGGATGTAGCTCTTCTCCAGTGGAAACAGGCAACGGGCTTCCCCATACCACCCAAATACAGCAATGTGTTCATTGCGGCGTTCACCACGGCCTATGCTCGCCTGGAATTGTACTCCGTCATGGAAAAATTGTCTGACAGGGTTTTGTACCATGACACAGTTTCTGTAATCTTTGTGTGTCAACCGGGTGACTGGGTACCGCCTCTTGGGGACTTTTTAGGTGAGCTATCAAGCGAACTGGACCCAGGTGATCACATTGTTGAATTTGCGTCTGGAGGCCCAAAGACTTACGGCTATAAGACAATGCTTGGTAAACTTGCATGAAAGTTAAAGGTGTAACCCTCCACAGTACTAACAAACAGGCTGTAAATCTTTCATCCCTCACAGATTTGGTGTGCCATTATGTACAGAATCAGTCGGCTCCAGCTCGTGGAATTTCAACAACCACGCAGCAAATTGTATGCAATAAAAGAGGCTTCACTCTCACAAACAGCACATTTCCTAAAAAATTTAGAGTGGTGTACAACAAAAGAGTTCTGCAGCCGGATTTCAAGACTTTACCATATGGCTTCTAAAACTGTTTGGGGATGAGGGTTTTGACAACAGTCTTAAACATCCGTTTTCTTGCGTTGTATCAGGATCAAACTGTGGCAAAAGTGTCTTTGTCAGAAAGTTGCTGGAAAATGCCCCCTATGTACTGTCAAGTGCGCTGCAGAATATTGCATGGTTTTATTCATGCTGGCAACCTATGTATGATGATTTGCGCCGGAAAATAAAGAATTTACATTTTGTTTGAAAGTCTGCCTGAATCATTGACTGATGAAACACTGTATAAAACCAATTTGGTTATTATTGATGATCTCATGGAGGCGGCCAGTAATAGCTCTGAAATCGAAAAGACCTTTGTCAAGTATACGCATCACAAATATATGAACATTATTTACCTGGTGCAAAACCTTTTTTTCCAGGGTAAAAAGAGCTGCACAATAAATCTAAATGCCAACTATATGATTTTGTTTAAAAATCCTCGATAAATTGCAAATTAATGTTTTAGCGCGACAAATGTACCCCAGACATTCCCTCTTTTTTTTTTTTTTTTTTGGAGTCCTTTGAAGACGCAACCAAGAGCCCTTATGGGTATATATGGGTGGATCTCAAAGCTCAAAGACCAGAGCAGTATCGTCTTAGAACCGGCTTGTTTCCTCTAGTGTGGCCTGTGTTTTATCTCCCGAGGAAAAAAAAAAGTGATGTCAGACCGAATCCTGCGACATTTGTCGCTTCTAAAAGCGCTATTTGAAGGCAAAGCTCGCCAGCAAAGCGCCATTCTTCAATCTGCCAGCCCAGAACTGATAAAAACTATAGGGGATATTGGATTTACAAGTACCATGAAATGCAGATCATGAGGTCAGGAAGGAAACAAATGACATAAAAACATTAAGGAAACATTTGTCAATTTATTCGAAACCCTGTGTACAGTCAGTAAAGGACAGATTCTCCAGAATAAGGGTCGACACAAACACAGGGTCACACAGCAAATTTACCACCATTGTGAAACAGTCAGTAGCGGGTAAAACCCCCTCGGTTGGCTAGACAAGCTCGAATTCGGCGTGGCATACTCCTAACGAGACGTCCCAGGTCATTTTGGGGAACGTTATTCCATTCCTGTTGCAATGCTGCAGCAAGTTCTTGGACATTGGCAGGAGGTTGCTGGCGTTAGGCGTAGCCGCTGTCCAAGCATGTCCCAGACATGCTCGATGGGGGAAAGGTCCGGACTGAGTGCTGGCCATGGTAATGTGGTGATATTCTGCTGCTGGAGGTAATCTGTAACGATCCTGGCCCTATGACATCTGGCATTGTCATCTTGGAAAATGAAACGGCGCCATAACGACGTGCAAACGGCACAACATGGGGTGCCAAGATGTTGTCCCGGTAGTACTGCCCTGTGACCGTCCAGCAACAACATGCAAGTCTGTTCTGCCGGCAGCAGTGATGCCTCCCCACACCATTACAGATCCACCCCCATACGGATCATGTCTAATGACGTTAACGTCATGGAAACGTTCGTTACGTCGGCGCCAAACCCTCCTGCGTCTGTCAAGGAAGTCTACAGTGAACCTCGACTCATCTGAGAACATTACGTTGTTCCATCGGCGATTATCCCAGCGTTGATGATGGCGACACCATTGAGTCTGGCCCTAATGTGACGATCCTCAAACAGGGAATGACACGGGGCGTCCGGGCGTGTAAGTGAAATCTGTGCAGACGATTCCTGATGGTCTGGCCACTCACTACCAAGCCAGTATCCCTTTGAAGTTGAGACCTTATCTGATTTGCCGTTACCATCCGATTTCTCAAGACAATAGTGCGGATGAATCTGTCCTGAGCCTGAGTTGTTGCCCTTGGTCGACCGGATCGTGGTCTATCCTGAACAGACCCTGTAGCACGATGTCTGGACCATAATCTGCTGATGACGGACTGGGGAAACATTCATTGCCCTTGCCACAACGACCTGTCTTGTGCCAACCTGTAGCATGCTAAGGGCACGTAACCTCTCCTCCTGTGTTAGGCGGCGCATGGTCTCTGTTTAATTAACGACTTCAACCACTGATAATCTGATGCTTTCTCTTCAAAATCTTCCTTTACAGTGGCTCTAACCTTCCAATTCAGAGTCATGCAAATTTGTGGCACAACCCCTTGATCATCAATAGCATCCCATGCAGATCGTGAGAGTGTCATTGATGTGTTTGGGTGATGAATTTCTTTGAAATGCTTCCTCAGTAAGAACTATACAACATGGTTTCGTATCCCTTTGTATATGTGAAAATTTTGATCTCAAAATAAAATATCCCCTACTTTTTTTGAATAGTATATTAGTGAAATCGCCCTCAATATTTTACATGGTAATATTCCTCTAACAAGGAATCAGCTGAAAAGGCTAAAGAGGCAGCAGTCCGGAATCAAGATTCTGGCTAACAAAAAACGCTCGATTAAACATAAGAGCTGTGATCCAAAAGGGTGGATTTTTCTTCTGCTTCTCAGTGTGGGGATACCCTTTCTGACCAGCTTGATAGCATCATGTAACAGCTGAAATGGATCATGCCCAAAAATGTTTCTTGTACCTCAACGTCAACTGGATAAATTAAAAAACCTTTCGTTTACACGCGCCCCCATACGGCCAACTGTGGAGAATGAATTTATCAATCCATATCTTGAAATCCTTTCAAGGACTAATGTGGATACGCACGAGAAGGCAAAGCAGTATGCAGTGCCTTTCCAGAGATTCATCGCTGTTGTTAAGCGAGGTGAAAAAGAATCAAACATTTTGACATTATCTCTACTCACTGATGGTGTGTCAGAATCCGATACCCAAAATAAGCAGCCACATCGGTCCGACGCCTTGGTTCAAGATATGATAAAAAGCTGTGCCAGATTTGGCTGGGGTGGTCAAACTCGCACCCCTGGCATTTCGCTTTTCAACCACTCTTCAACTGCAGTGTCCAGAAGGCATGCCATGATCATCCTCAGGACTTTAATCATCGGGGCTGTGAGGCATCCGTCGATTTCATCCGCAGGCCTCAGCGGTGGTGATGGTTGCAGCGGCTCCTTTTTCGGGGTGCATTTTCGCTGGCAGCGTGGTCTGTCGCGCGGCACACCGTCATCAGCTTTATACTCTTCCGTCAGCCAGGTTTCCAAAATGGGCGTATCGTTGTCAGCGCAGTACTCAGTCTCCAATGATTTTGAAGATGCAGCCGAACCCCCTCGGCTGATCGGGACATAGGTTTTGTACAAAACCTGAGACGTGACTGCTACGATTAAAGTTTGTGGGTTGTTTGTAAGGATAGCATTCGAACTCAGGCCTTTGTAAAGACCATCTTATGTGCCTTTCCCTCTAACCACGCCTTTAAGGAAGCTACTGCCTATCATGTGCCGTGTGGTTCCGGTAAGTAAATGCTAGACATTTGAACAGCCTTGAAATGAAATGGAATAGACAATAAGTGGTTTTAAAAGTATTTTTATTATTTAAAACATTCATCATAAAAAGGTACAAAATGCACACAGAGCATATACTTTTCAATCCAAATATTACAATGTAAAAGATGGTTCATTTATGAAGTAACGGTTTGTTCTAATTTGAATTTATTACAAATTGTCCAACAGAGTAACCATAAAATAACAAAAACATGTATTAACATTATAAAAATGCTAACAATACATATATTTCACAGTCCAAATTTTGCATTGTAAATGAACTGCTTAAACTTCTTTTTTGTACTGGTCAACTGGGCTTGGTTCAGACACAGTGCGTTTTTCATCAGCATCTTCAACCTGATGAGATGCTCCTGAGTTTTCTGCAAACTTCTCACTCACAAAAGTGCAAGAGATCGGTACAAAAGTGCAGAGCTCCTAGGAGACAAGTACAATGCTAATAGTAAAGGGACAGAACACATTCAGTTGTTACAGGTCTAGACCAATAGGTAAACACTGAATATACTGATTAAAAAGACCAAGTAAAGGGCAGCAAAATCAAGTAAAGGGCAATAAAATCAAGTAAAAGGGCAACAAAAACAAGTGCAACAAAGTCGAGCACAACAAAATCAGGTAAAAAGGCAACAAAATTAAGTGCCAACAGAATCGAGGAAGAGTGCAACAAAATCAAATAAAAGGGCAACAAAGCAATGTTGCCCTTATTATCAGTCTTTCCAGTTTTCCATCCTCTGCATCCTCTGTCAACCCCAGCACACTCATGTGCCTGCGTGGACGATTCGGTGATTCGGAAAAAAATGCGAAGCGCTTATATTTGGAGGAGACATGCGCATAGGCTGTTTTCAAATTATTCCAGTCATGAATGTCGACAAATACACATTTTCCAATAGAGTCAAAGTCCTCGCCCACATACAAATTAAAAAAAAAAAAAAAAAATTTCTGGAACATCGGCATCCGTGTAAATGTGGTAGCTGCAGCAGGGCTCCTTCGGATGAGCAGAACCACCCCACTCATGGTGCAGCACCCGCGAAAGGGCTGTTGACATTGTTAGCGAAAGGTTTCTTTGGGGCCGGCGGCACAGGTTTGCCGCTGGGCCTTGGTCCCCGCAGATACAGGCGTTGCAGTCAAAGACATGTTTATCGGTTTAAAAGCCACCAGTTTTCTCAGTGCGCCAAGTTAGATCAGCTTAAAGGCCACATTTTATACAAGTCCTGAAAGCCGGCTCTGACTCCGATTTTTCTATCAATGCATGCGCTTTGAGCACCACCCATCACTACACATACGCACATACACGCTCACTCGTACCGTTCATCCCCCACCCCTTGGTAAGTCTCATCATTCGACTAGTATTTTTGACAGAAGCCATTTGCGTCATTCATTGGCTGCCGGCAAGCCCGCCAACTCACAAACACAGAGCGAGCACCGCCCCTATTGACTCCCATTCACTCACTATGCCTTTGCACAGAGAGAGAGAGAGAGAGAGAGAGAGAGAGAGCTCTACGGAATGAGAAGACTTTGGATACTCTAACCATCCTTATTTTGCATTGATCTTTCGTCAACTAACTTACAAAAACTCTCGACAATCCTGCTCCGATCTTTAAAGACGCCTTTTTTTCCCACTCACATCTCGCGGAAAGACTTTACTTTACCGGTAAATAATTTTTATCTTTCTTTCCTTATTCTGCTCACTTATTCACCGCATGCACTGCGATTTCAGCATGCTTTCACCATCGCATTATTTCCAGTTTTAACACTTCTTGCTTTCATTTTTCACTTTAAAATACAATTTTACTAACATATCGCCAACAACTTTAAAACACTCTCCGAATTTTAACTCTTTCGTTTCCCCACGACCAACAAACGCTTGAAATAAAGTTTTACCACTTATCACTTTCACTTCCCCACCACTCAAACAATACATGTTTAAAAAGCACTAAACAATAATAATATAATTAAATAAATGCTTTAAAAAGGGTTATCCCCACAAAAATGTAAAACACACTAAAATGTATAAAATGAAATCACTGCCCCACACCAGAGCAAGGAAGGGGGAGGGAGGGAGAGTGGTAACAGTGCTGAACTAACCACGCAGTACAGAATTAACTATAATAACCTCATTAAAAAATGAACTCATATGACCTCTTGACCCCATCCATTGTTTTTTGACAGGAGGCATATCATATTATCTCTCTCTTACAGTAGATTAGACTCACTCAGTCGCTGCTTGTCTGAGTGGTGTGCAGATAACATAGGTTTCGTGGATAACTGGCGAGCTTTCTATTGATAACCCGTTGATTAGGTCAAACCGTATAGAGATTGTGTCTGTTCCCCAAATCCCAATGAATTTAGGAAGAATCGCGGAGTACATCACAAAAACTTGATTTGCATAAACACTAACTGTATTAATCCCTCTATAAAGAAATATTCCTCTCAAATTTGGCCTATTAAATATTAGATCCTTCAACTCTAAAGCAGCTCTTGTGAATGAAGTAATCTCTGATTGTTCTCTTGATGTACTGTGTCTCACGGAAACATGGCTGAGACCAGATGAAAACTTTTCTTTGAATGAAGCCTCTCCACCTGGTTTTATATACACTCAAAACCCCAGCCTGGGCCGGAGAGGTGGGGGTGTTGCTGCCAATGTTGGTGACTCCATTCATTCAGTGCCAAAACTACAGTAAAAATTTGATACATTTGAGGTTCTAGTGATGAACTTTTCAGTGCTGGATGCTGGTGTGAGCCCTGTCCCTGATCGGCCTTTAGCTCTGATGACAGTCTACATGCCCCCTGGCCTTTACTCTGCCTTTTTTCAAGATTTTTCAGAATTCCTTTCAGACTTAGTTTTAAGCTATGATAGAATAGTTATATTGGGTGACTTTAACCTGCACTTAATGAATTCTGGACCACACCCAAAGTGGAGGAGAGTATTTGGTGAAACTGCGGATGGGAGATTGGGGCGAGTGTGATGTTGGACTTAATCCGTGATTGTGCGGACGTAGGGCGTCCCCCAGGTGGCGAGACTCAGGGTGGGGCTCGTGTCTCTTGTCGGAGTCCGTGTGGCTCCTAAGCCCCCGGGGTCCCTGGTGATGACTGTTTCTTGCTTCCTTCTTGGAGAGGGGAAGGGCGGGAGGGATGTAGAAACGAGACGAGCGGGGGTTGTGGGAATGTATGAGGTATAGATAGGCGTAAGGACAAATAGGAAGGTGCATTGGGAGTGGCCCAGTTCATTAATCTATGTTATCGGGAACTCCCTTTTGAGAGGGCAGATGATTCTCCAACATCCGCATTCACTAACATTTTGAAGTCAGTCGACTTTGCTCAGAGTGTTGTTGGCCCAACTCATTTTCATGGTCATACTTTAGACCTGATCTTAAACTTTTGTTACTCAGAAGAACAGACCAGCCCCATGGTACACTGACCAGACACGGACTCTAAAGCAAAAATCTTGTGAACTAGAATGCAAATGGCGCTCCACGAAACTCCAGGTAATCCATGGTGCTTGGAAAGAGCCTTGCTGCATATAAGCATGCTCTCTCTTGTGCGAGGTCCTGTTATTTAGCAAATCTCATACGGGGAAAAAAAAAAAAAAAAAAAAAATTCTCGATTTTTGTTCAAAACCATGGCCAAGTTAACTAACAATCATGAAGATAAACCAAAAGTAACAAGAGCCAAAGGGGAGTTAAGAGCGAAGAATACAGCTCAATTTCTTAAGGAAATGAGTCCGCCATCTCCATAATAATCAGGTCCTTAAGGCAGAAGAACGACTTGTGATTCCATATCAGCTGTCTAGTGTTCCTGTAAATGCCAGATTATACGAATTGTTGCAACAGCAAAGCTTAACTGATGAGAAAACTACTGTGGAGGCATATGAAATGATGCTAGCTAGTCATGAGGATTGAAGCCAGAAAGAACTCAAGTCCAAGTAATTTGTGCATATGCCCAACCAGTTTCAGACAGTGTGAAGGCTTCATCCCGGATAGAAGTGACCATAGCCTATATTTATAGGCTCTCCCAAAGGACTAATTCAATGTTGTTCCAACTGTCAGGTTAGTGGCTTCCAGTTAAAAAAATACCCCAAAAATACTATGGCTTATAACCTAAAATATCAACTTGCCCAACTGGGACGCCTCTTAAAAAAAAAAAAAAAAAAGCTGCCTAAAATACTCACTTGTCTAAATGGGATGTGTCTCTGGGATGACATACAGTAGGGAGTGCGCAAGTCCGTGTAAACTATTGAATTACATGCATGCAGATGAAGTGACAAAGGTTGTGCAGTGTAATGCACCTTCAAGTTTGGGGAGCACCTTCAATAAGCATGGACATAATTCAATAAAACACGCATGCATCAGATGCATGACACAGGGGGACTAGTCCTTCAAAGAAGGAATCCTGGAAACTGAAAAAAACAAATAAATAAATAAATCAGACTTCTTTGTACCAGCTAATTTCCCCTGTGTGGCAGAGGCAGTTAAGAATGTGGCTGGTTTTAATGAGAAAATGTCTGCCCACAAAGCTCCATCCCTGGCACTAGAGACAAGACACAACCTTAAAATTCAGATATTTTGGCATGTGAACCATTAATGACCATTAATGTCAGGTGATAAGAATAAACCTCACAATATGCAGGCATTTGAACAAATTTGTAACAGAAAATGGAATAAATGCATGTCAGTGCAAGCACTATGGACCCTCTTTGAGGCTAAATGGAATGCCCTTCAGGTCTTGCCCTTGAATGAGGATGTGAGAAGAATGCACTTTTATGGACATCTAAACAAAGGAATATCAAACAAACTTGCCAAAGAACCAAAATGCTTTTCTATTTTTTAAGATGCTCTGCATGCACCTTTTACAAAGGACGCATTTATGAAAACCTTATTATTCAGATATAATGAGTAATTATTGTTAACTTTGACCACAGGGGAATGTTTTATTTATTTCAGAATTATTCAAGCCGTTGAGGAAATTAAAAGAAATACTTGAATTATGCATCCTCAAAGACAAAAAAAAAAAAAAAGAAAGGTCTTAAATAATAATATTGTTTTTTTTCACGAGAGGAAGGAGGTCAGGCTTGAAAGATAAAATTCAGGCCCAATTCCAATTCCCCCCATGGTTCTAGCACTTTGCCAAAAAATTGTAAAATCCATCCATCCGTTTCTTCTGCCTATCCAGGGTCAGACCGAGGGGGTCGCAAACTATGCAAAGTGATCCAGGCATCCCTCTCCCAAACCACTTCCTCCAACTCTTCCTGTGGGACCCCAAGAAGTTCGCTACCCAGCAAGGAGATCTGATCCTTCCAGCGAGTCCCGGGTTTGCCTCGAGGCCTCCTCTCAATGGGACATGCCTGGAACTTCTCAAAAGGGAGGTGTTCAAGAGGCACCTGAACTTTGACGGTGTTGAAATCACGCAGCCTGTCGATCTGAAGGGAATCTCACTTGACAGTATAGAGCAAGTGACATTAATTTTGAGACAGCTTACTGATCAGATAGAACAGAACAGGATACAGACTGTGTGCCTGGGGGCAGTGTTATTAAGATACAGTACGTTTGCGAGGGCCTTGCTTGTTTAGTGACAGACTGTTTGAAGAATAGGTGATGAATCTAATGCAGGCTTGTTTTTACAGCATATTGCCAAGGTTATGCAAAGTAAAGACGATGCTGACTGACCCCTTGAAGCTTGGTAGTGTACTATAGGATAACACTAAAAAGAAAAGGACTTGCCCTTTACATATCATGAAATACAGACTGTAGGGTGTTTAGAGGTGTGCCTCTGTCAGTCTCCACATGAGGAAACAGGACTGCTTACAAAGCTGATATGCGGGGGTCATGAGGGACTTTTGTTTAGTCGTGATGTCTTGTTGCCCTTGTTGCGAAAACAAGTCACAGAGCTGTCCATAAATATTCCAATCACTGTAATTTTCCAAATTTTGCAACACTACTCACTGGTGTAGCACCAGAACTAAATTGTGCACTCACAATTTGTTGTTAATTAGATTCCACCCATCATCTCATGCAACCTGACATGACACAATTTAATACACACAGACATTGCAACACATATTTCACTCCTCATACAACCAGCAGAGGCCCAGTTCCTGTCATTCAATTGAACACTGAGGGTCTGGCCCAATCACTTTACAAATTAACATATGAAACACCACAGCTTCAAGATTACTGACGTTGTAAATTGCAAATCTGTACTTTCATGATTTATAAACCATTTGTCATGACTGAATGAAATCATTCTATGCCACCTTTCATCTTATATACCCTGATCAGGTGTTTAATTAAGCCTCAGTAAGACCAACAAAACCATGAGTGGAAAATGAGTGCTTGTTTTATTGCCTGTATTAGTTGCAAACTGAAACAAGTGCCACTCATGACAGTGGATACAGAGATGTTCCCTATGTCATGATTTTGTTGATACAGTTCACATTCAGATATCATCAGAGATTGACTATGGGGGGCCTGATCTGCAAGCGGAACCGAACGCTTCAGGGTTCCAGAACCCAACATCCGGGACAAGTGCTGATGAATGGAGAGGAATTCAGTACATCGCAAGCGCAAAGACTGTCATGTACATTTTGGGACCAGTACAGCTATCGTTTGGAGTACTGCATTCCACCTGTGTCAAGCTTAGGTGGATTTCCTGGCAAAGCAGACCATACAGATCCACACCAGTGACTTTACTCGCATAGCCGAGTACATATACAGCTGGTGGGACTAGGTGTACCGGGAATGTGTCATCGCCAGTCTGCTTCATTTACAGTCGTCCGATGCCACCCCTTCAGATGTCTGCCTGCTTCCCTACAACCTGCCATGGACACTTCTGTTGTATTTGGACCCCTGAACCACCTAGTGGTCCGGGGGGGAGATTGTAGAGCGTTTATAGAAGTGTGCCCCTGTCAGTCCCCACATGAGGAAACAGCACCGTTTACAAAGCCGATATGCGGGGCTCAAGGGATTTTTGATTAGTCACAATGTCTTGTTGCCCTGTTATTATGCTACTCCTGCAAGTTTGTCAAACACCACATGATGGTCAGCATTGTCCAAGCCATTGTGCAGTCTTGTGTAATCATGTGGCGGTGTCATTTTTGTTTGTATAACTTGTGTGAGCATGCAGCACGTTTCTGTTTCCTGCTCATTGGGCCTCTGTTTTGATGACTTGGTTTTCCTTTGATCTTTGGGTATATAGGTGGTGCTGTGGAAAACACTGCAGATGTCCCAGTCCACCATGGAGATCTTGAAACTTTAGAAAAGTACCCGTGAAATCAAAGTAAGTTTACCATATATGATTGTGTGAACAGTCACTGGCTGGAGAGTTTTTATTTTCTAACTTTATGCATTATATTTTAGGCTTTGAAAGATCACCAGAGAGGCTTTTGCGGCCAACTTTACAGTTACCGCTCAAGTGCACGCTCCAATCGATAAAAACGTACTGGATCTTAAAGTACATAATTTTATTCTCTTAATTAACCGTCATTTTTAAAAGAGTTTATTTAAAATTAAGTCTCTCTAAAGACAAGTAGACGCTGAACATCGGGTCCTGAATACTCCAGAGCCCACTGTTACACCAAGAAGAAAATGCGAGTCTTGAGATTAAATACAGTTTCCATTATGGGAAACAAACAAAATGACCGTATTCTCTCTGTAGGTGTGTGTGCAGGAAAACAGCATCTCAGACTCTGAGCTGCTGTCCCTTGAATTGGACATGGACATCCTACAGAGGTTGCTGGCCCCGGAAACATCTGAAGTCTCAAAATTCAAGCACGGCTTCACACAGACTGACTTTGGGGAGGAAGGAAAAAAGAAAGCTAGAGCGACAAGAATTACAAAGACGCTTCACCAACTTCGCCGTGAGCTGCGCAACCTTGAACGATATGCAAGATCTTTAGAACAAAGCATAAATGGCCCCGGAGTCCAGACTCTGAATCAGAGGGTAATAACAGTCAGAGCTGATGCAGAGAATCGGATGTTGAATTCTGATACTGACCGCCAAACAAAATCTGCAGCAACCTCAACAAGATGTTGTTAATCCGCATCTATTGCAAATGATCAGTGATCATTCATTAAGTTTTCTCTTAACTTAGATGGCCTCTCTGTTTCTGCCAAAGCTGTTGTTAAAAACCTTAGCATGACCCTTGATTCAGAACTCTTTCCAGGCTCACATCAACAATATCATTCAAGTGACTTTTTTCCATCTTAGAAACATATTTAAACTGAGAAAAATGTTGTCCCTTCAGGATGCTGAAAAAATGGTTCACGCATTTGTGTCCTCTCGGCTGGACTACTGTAATGTCTTACTGTCTGGTTGCACTAGCTCGGCCCTGAAACGTCTTCAATTAGTGCAGAATGCTGCAGCTAGGGTTCTGAATAGGACTAAGAAATATGATTACATTAGCCCGGTGCTCAAAAATCTTCATTGGCTGCCTGTAAAATTTAGAATTGAGTACAAAATACTACTACTAACTTACAAAGCTTTAAAGCAATACATGAGTTTCTTAAACTTTTGACTAAACAGCGCCGCTACAGTTCCTGGGTGTAATTGCACTGTCGTTAATACGCGCATTTGGCCCACTGGTCCAGGACGGACCACGGCCACTTCAGGCACTCATAGTAAAAGAACTGCTGACATTGTAGAAATGGTAGAATGATCATTTGCAATATTTTTAGTCAATTTAACAGCAAAATAATTATAAGGCATTTTTGTTAAGGTACAAAAGTTGTCATGTATTGCTTTATATGACTTGGCGCAGGAATATCTTCGCAGTCTTCTCATTCCTTACTCCCTGCCAAGATTACTTCGTTCACAAGGTGCTGAGTACTTGAAAACCCCAAATATATCTAGAATTACAATTGGAAGCAGAGCATTCTCTTACAAAGCGCCAATTTTATGGAACAATCTCCCAAGACAAATTTGGGCTTCAGACACACTCTCTGTCTTCAAGAGTAGGCTGAAAACTTACCTTTTTAGTCAAGCCTGTGATTAGTTCATGATTAGTTATGTATAAACATTTATTTGGCTCTGTTGGGACCGACTAAAACCTAGTTTTATGATAGGTTCACAAGATATTGGAAGCCAGAGTTAAGTAAATCCATGTGGAACCGGTGGCACTGAGCATGCATTAACAGTGCCAGTGGGGCTTGCTACAGCCTTAGTCACCGGAGAGGTCCATTTGGTACTGGTGTTTAGAAAATCAAAAGTGATCTTGCAGTCTGGCGTAAGTGTAGGGCCTCTGTGCTGCAAGAAGTGGATGGAGGGGTGTTGACCATTTCCTGACCAGTTGCTCCTAAATTCTTACTTGGCACATGACACAGGACTGTATTTTTATTATTTTATCCCCGCCAACAGAACTCAAAACTACTGAACCTTCTACAAAACTTCATGTTGGGGGTTGCTTTTAGGGTTTTTCAAAATGGGCTCCGTCCGTGCGTGCGTGCGTGCGTCCGTCCCCGCCGTTTCCGGAGCAGAACTCAAAAACTACTGAACCTAGCTCTACAAAACTTCATGTGTGCAACAATCAACATGCTTAGATGTGCCTTTTAGGGTTTTCACCTTTCTCAGATTTTTATTTTTGGCTGTTTTCATGGAAACGCATTATTACATACGTAATAATCAATTTTTTATATATCATTTTTGCATAATACTCCCTTCAAAGTAATACCAGTAGGCGGGGGATATAGCCGACTCTGTCTGCTTGTTATTAATATGCAGTAGTTTTATCCAGTGCCTCACCCCCCTTTTTTCTGTGTCTCTTTCCGAGGATCTTTCCATCCACTACCCTGAGTCCTGGACCATCCAAGCTCTGTCCCTCACCATGAGCGCTGGCTGCTGCTGTCCTGCTGTCCTGATCCGGTCCTGATCCAGTTCTGCACCATCCTTGACATGACACTTCCTGGAGCTTCCGATGCCGCTGTTTAGATGGACTTTAATGGAACTCTATTGCCATTTTATTCTATTATTACTTTATTTTGCTATTAGCTAGCCTGCGGAGGATGGGCTTCCCCACTATAGCCGGGTTCCTCCTGAGATTTCTTCCCACTGGGGAGTTTTTTCTCACCACTGTTTGATGATTTTTCTCCCTATTGGGAGTTTTTTGCCTCATTTGCTGTAGTGGGGAATAGGCTGGGCACTGCCCTTTCATTTCATTTTATTAATTTGTCTCTCACTGTGAAGCGTCTTTGTGACAGTCTGTGAAAAGCACTATACAAATAAATTGAATTGAATTGAATTGAATATTAATTGTGGAATTTTTAATACACAAACCGCGGTTGAATCTACGCAGAGTGATGTGATTGGTGGTTTACTACGTGCATTAGATGCTCTAAACCATGGTGTTGATAGTTACGTTGACCCTGAAATAACAATGGACATATTTCCATGCAAGTTTTGTCAGGAATTAACACCAACCATGTGGGCCAAAACGATGAAGAACAGTGACGTAGCACCGGACGCAATTCCTGACGATAACAGGCATGGAAATAATGACACTAACCACGTGGGCCAAAATGGTTGGGAACTCAATATTGCAGACATACTACTGCTACGCAGACCACGGTGCAGTTTAACTTTGCGGCATTGTCTGATGTGGATAATTACGCTGAGTGTTATGTACACGGTTTGAGCATTCTGAAAAATTTACTTGCCAAAGTTTGAAGTAGCCAGCGTAAATGACATTGTGCAGTTAGAATTACATGGGGATTCCCTAGCTGAGGGCATAAGCATTCAATCCTCAGGTGACAACATTGACATTCCCACGTTTGAATCAGATGTTCTAACATGCTCAAAGTAATTTCGACATTCTGTCGGATGATACTTTGGAGCTGGTTGCTCATATTGTTTCAAACCCTAATCGTGGTGGTGGGAACCGGAGAAAATTGTCAACTTCTCTAAGAAGTGAAATACTTAATCGTCAGTCAAAATTTGGATAATCAGCTTTGTTTTTCTATTTGCTTAGCACATCTTTTGAATCCTATCTTCATGGTTTGCGAGGTTCTGCTGGAGGCAGAACATATGCAGCGGGCTGTAGGCCTAAGCATGCTCGATAAGGTCAGCTTTTCGGACATTAAAAACATTTTTGAAAACTTGCTGGGTATTAAGGTCGTTCTCTGGTTCTGTGGTGAGGTTAATGGTGCTTTAATATTCCAAACATCCTCCAGGCCCAATCCCAAAACATTTTTTCTCTACCTGGACGATGGCTATTAGTACAGCATAAAGTCCTTGAAAGACTTTCTCGGCTCAAGTTATGTTTGCGAATACTTCTACTCTCCGTTCACGTCAAAATGCCATCATGACTGCAAGCAATACTATAACGTCTGTCTCAGCCCAAATGTTATACGCATTCAGTGTGATGATTGTTGGTGAATCTGCCGCTCAGTTTTTTTTTGTTTTAAAGAGCACAAAATCGAAAAGCCACGGGGTTCTGATGGTGAAATGCACAGTGTATGCGACAGTAAAGTTTTGCACTAAATGCTTAAAACAATATGGCTTTAGTGCCAGTGACCCAAAACTCCGCAACTGTGCTCTGCTACGTTGCCAGACCTGCAATGCAATCTTGCGTCCTGAAAGCACTCATATTTGTTTCATTCAGGAGGTGAAGAGCAAACAACCGCACCAGCGTTACGTGTTCTATGATTTCGAGTGCCGTCAGGACCATGGAGAGCAGGTCGCAAATTACATTTGTCGTGTAGACTTTGTAGGGCAAAGCCTGCCAAAATGGCGGCAAACCACAAAGAACAGCCATTTTAGCTACATTTCCCTGAATTCCAAAAGCATCCTCTCCAATGCAATTATCTCTAATGACATCAAACCCCCTATAAGAACTCAAGCAACCCATTGTTCTCTCTCTAGACTTCACCACAGCGTAATAGAGATTAAAAGGTGCCTCCATCTGACTGAAAAGTCTCGTTGGAACAGAACAAAGACCAAAGTTTTTCGGACCTCTCCAGTTGGCTAAGGTAGAGTTAAAGATTAACTACGTTCTGCTCCATAATAGCTCAAGTTGCCTATAGGCCTATCTATTCAATATCCAGTTAAAAAGAATTTACACTGCGAGACGACGGGGGAAAAAAATGAAATTCCACTAACTTCTTTAACTTTTTCGAAGAAACGAAAAGCCGACTAGCTTCCCTTTTTGCTTTTGTCCGATCAACAAGTCAACAAACTTTCTGCATTTTCCTGTGCATCATTGTGCCTGGAAAAGCAGACACCGCTTCCTTTCCGCTGACGAGCGTAAGGAAACAAAGACCGCCGCCCTAGCCTTCACTCGGATGCCGTCAGCAATGCTGGAGAACTGGGTCACTCACTCGGTTGTGATCCCAAGTAAGGCATGCATCTGGGCAGATTTAGCTACAATATAAAACGCGTGTTTCTATGCCAATTGTCGATGTTTGAATGTGATTATTACTGTATACTCTGAGCTGTGTTTTCTTTGCTTGCTGGTTTCATGTACTGTCTTACTGTTGTACTGAATGTAAAATTTTGGTAGTTAAAAGAATTTGTCTGGAAATCGTGGACATTGACTCCACAGTGCTGCCTTACTGAACTGTTAAACATCTGATCTTTGAGAGAGTTCATTTAAAACCGCGTATTACTTTGTTTTACATTGCTGCTTTGCTCGGTGTAAATCATTAGGATTGTTGAGAAAGTTTGAATTGGGACGTCTTGGCTCGTCTGACTGATTGTTAAGCCCACCGTGGCTTGCTACTCTGTCCTATTAGACTTCGCCTGCGCCTTCTTTTCTCTCTCATCCTCTCTCATTCTTTTTCCATTCTCATATTCTCTTTTCAACTAGTTTCTGCTCACTACACTTGGCTTACTGAGTAGGAAACACTGCACTCTGGTCTGACTCCTGCAGGAGTCTGTTTATAATTCTCCCGCCTGTGCCACTCAGTTCTTTGTTCTCCCTCTCAGCACATGCGGTACTCAGACTGCCATGTTGGGGTCACACAGAGGAAAGCTTTCATATGTATGGAAATTCAATGGAGCCCAGGATTTTCCTTGACCGCTTGCTGCCTGTAAGCCCCTCCCGCCAGCAGGCCAGGCAGATAAAAGCAGTGGTCAACCAGTTTCACTCTCTTGGCTCTGGACTCCTTTTGGTTCTGCTCTCCCCCCCCTTGGTGAGGCTCCTGGACCCCTGGGGACTGCTCAGGCTGGGACACTCCTCCCCACCTCTGGGCCTCTCTCCCCCCTGTGGCCCAGCATAGACCGGCCATGCTCAAGCATCAGCCATGCTACCAGGAGTAGAACAAGCCTATGAAGCAACAGCTTGCTTTTGAGGAGCGGCCAGCCTCCCTCCTCTTTCCACAGCAAAGACACAGACCTTTCCAGAACCGCTCTTTCCGGCCGGATCAGCATGTTCCAGGATTGGATTCTCCACTGAGCAGCAACCACAAAACCTCCTTCCTCTACTAAGGACAGGTAACAACTGGGCATTCAAACCTTTTAAGAAAGACCAACTGTGTGTATTTGTAAAATGAGTTACTGTGATTGTTTTTAGGATTGTGTTTTAGTAGGTCAGGATGGTATTCATGTAGCAGACAGGGGCTTGCATGCAAATAACCTCCTGTATACTAACACGGCACCTTTCATGTGCAAAACGCACACATTACACACACACACCCCTCTTCATTTTAACTTAATACATACACGAACACAACATTGAGTGTTTTAAGTCATTTAAACTGACTTTAAACACCCTTTCTTAAACGCTCCTTTGTTGCAAAGACTTGTCTTGTTACAGTGGGGTTGCCCTCCCCCACTTCCGCATAGTCAATAAGGCTCCTCCACTCACACCTTAGATCATCCCTTTGTTCTCTCCCTCTCACACACACTCACACACTCTTCATTGTGTATATAGTGTCTAGTGTAGTCTAGATTGTGTGTTTTATTTGTTTCATTTAAATAAATATTCTTAAAAGATATGCTGTGGTTATTAATGTTGTACAAGAGTGAATGAAATTGCCAACCTCTTCTATCCTTCAACCTAACTGTTGATAAGGTAATTTGGTTATAATTATCAATTCAATTAAATCAATTTCCATATTAATAGCTTAGTGAATAGAGACTGAGGTGTTATTAATTGGCTATCGTTTTCCTTTCACTGAGAAAGGGTGGTGCCCTGAGGTTTGAATTTTAATATTTAATATTAATATTACAATATCATATACTTTTTTGATAGTCAAATTAATAATACGATTAAGCAAATTGTCTCAACATATGGTGTCCACTTGTGAGGTGTAACCCCAATAACCAGCGCCCTTCTGTGACGTGCCGTTGCATGCACAACGTCGCCGCTGCTTGGGCATTATCACCACAAAGGTGCCACCATTCGAGGCATTACCCCAGTATTGGTGCCCCGTGTGAGGCTAGTACTGTTGGCATTTCGTTCATAATTGTACAATATTAATATCACATTAAGCATAACTTTGGCCAGTCTAAAATCTTTAAGGTTTCACTTGCCAAACGTCTTTGTGTTCACCCTTTCAGTCTGCTTCAGATGTAGACATCCAGCTGTACTTCCAACCAGGTACATTGTGGTGAATATTATTTTATTTAAGTGAACAGAGCATTTGTGAGAGATTTTGAGTTGTGAACTAGTCTTTTAAGTCCCAACAGTTACACTGAGAAGGATTGCTATTGCTGCTGGTGTGTACAGGTCAATCTACACTATTGTAACTTGTAACAAGAGTCGGTTTAGCATTTGAATGCCTCGCATTCAATGACTTATCCTGCTGTCATTTGTTGTAACTGTAGAATCTGGAAATATAAGTGACAAATGGCTGATAAGCTCAGTCCAGAGCCATGCCAGATAGCAATAAAACTTTTGTGGACTTCCAGGAGGTGACAATGGTCTCACCACAAGGGGGGTTGTTGCAGGGCTCTGGCTGACACAATGCCCCTGTGCGAGTCATATTACTGGCCTAAGTCTTAAGTTAAAGTCCAGTTATATTAATCTGTTTCAAATAATCTAAACCTCTGGGAAGAGCATAATATGCTTATATATTCAATATTCTGCAAATAAATCACTTCTGGACTTATAACCCAATTTATCTATATATTAATTCATCTTAAGACTTTTTCATGACAACTGCATCCTATTAGTACATATTCATATCATGTTTGGTCTTGTTATTCTCGGGGGAATCTAAGGAGTTGAATGGAGTATGTTTCATTCCCATTGAAATTATGGTTCATTCCCTTTCGGAAACTCCTGAGAATTTGGTCCGAATACTCTCTGGTAATCACCCTATTCTCCTCTCTCTGCTGAAGTGTTTTATTACATCCTTCCAATGGTGGAAACCCAAAAACCGGATTCGACCCCCCTTCTAGGTGTTTATGGCCATGCCGCCTGGATCAAAGACGTGATTTGGCTTAAAGCAAAGAGAAACAAACCATTCTGGGAAGATTGTATCCGATCTGTCCCTCGCCAGACGTTAGTCGTGAGTAGCCTTTTTCAATGATGTAATATCATAATTCGAACTTCCCGCGCACATTAGTGCGTGTATCCTTTCCTCCAGGTATGACTCTATTAGTGTTGATTTGTTTGATTTAAGCTTTAGCCTACCTGGTGAATGTATCCTTTCGGTGTGTATTGCTTAGCTCCAATAGGTATGAAGCTCTATTCTCCTTTTCTAAATTGTGTGTCATTCTGGCACTTTAAAATCAAGAAACAGTGTTTAGTGTTGATTTGTTTGATTTTATGATGGTTTAGCCTACCTGGTGAATAAATTATTGTTATTCTTGTTAAGCTTGCGTGGTCTCCGTGACTCTTAATCCTTTTATTCTTTCTAGCCGCGTTGCAACGGATACCTAGGGGTATAATCCCGACCGAGGTACGACTGGCCAGCGGCCTGCTCTGGATATTGATTTTATTAAGTTGGAGAGACAACCATGATCTACTTACATAAAGGGTTTATGTATTGCCGGTTCTGGGATTTTAGCCTAAAGGAAACCCATGGACGAAAAGTCGGTTATCTGTTAAAATACCCTGAAGGAACCCATGGGCGTGCATAGATCTGGGTTCGCTGTATTCAAGCCAAAAGATGCTGTTGCAGTGATGGCTGACTTCCAACCTCTAATCTAATCAACGAACCTAGGATCCGGTAACAGTACTAAAAACCCGGGAGTACATGTTAGCGACAGCGGTAGTCTCCTAAGAGTTGAAGGTGTAGTCACTGCGAGACCCACGCAGGTTTCTCTAGATTATGGATTCTAATTCTAATTCTAATTTGGAGTCAGATATTTAACGAGGGTATCACTAAATTCATTATTATAAATTTATTATGGAGTCAGATTAATTGTAACCGTTGTGCTTTTGTGCCCCGTCCTTCGAACGGAGAAAATATATCCATTTTATTGTGATTCGCACCAGCCAGGACGTCGCGCGTGCTAATACTAGGAATCCATACGCATAAACCTTCAACCCGGGCTCTTCCTCCTTTGGTCGAGTCGCGTGGGTTTTACATAACTTAAGTGCTCCATTTTTATTTAAGACACAGCGCGCACGGCCCTGTGTGACAGAGAGTAAATCGGCTGTGATTGCCATGCATTCAGCCTTATCTGACAATAGAGCCCGAGATTGAGCCACAGCGTGCAATCAGCCCTGTGAAAGTTTTGAACCTAGCTGTGCAACCACGTGCATTAGCTTAAGCACGTTCAAAGAAGCAATTCCCTAACTGTTGCTCCCTGTTTCAGTTCGTGTATTGTATTGCAAGTTTGTAAGCAAACTGCATTTTTGTTGTTGTGCCCACTGTGACCACTAGTTTGCACTGTAGCTTATCCTCCTACAGAAGCTATATTTACAGTGTTGGCCCCAGTGTAGGCTAAATATAGTTTACTTCCCCGGTTACACATTCAGGTGTGCGAGCATAGCACCATAGCCAACTAAATTTCTTTTGTTGTATTAAACAACTTTTCAGTTCCAGCAATGGAGAACCCCTGTGTAGAGCAGCTAATTTTTCTGTAGCACAGAGCCTGAAGCCTGGCTATCCTGAGTTCATCAGTACGCTGAATTTCAGTGAGTGCAATGAAGAAATAGACTATTCAACAACAGGTGCAATGCTCAGAATGCATCCAAAGGCTCATTGTTGAGATGTCTGCGGTTGATCTTTCAGACAGACCAGTCTTGCTGTCCAAAGCAAAACTGCCCTAGAAATTGAGCTAGAGATTCTTAGAGCGCAACATGCTGACCTTCTTAAAGAAGTCAAAACAGCTAATCGCAAAGCCATGTGCTATTTGGCAGACCTGCATGCAGCAGAGTCAGATCTCTGCTCGCACAAGGAGGAACTTTTGCGGCTTAAAACAGAACGTATTTTCACTCCAGTCATTCAGCCCATGTGACACTGGTTACTCCGATTCACAGTCCTCCAGTAGTGAAACTCACTCTAGTTTCTTCCAAAAGATTTCAACGATTCCCAACTAGCTCCAAGCATTTGGGAACGAAGTCAGCTCCTCAGACTCCACTGAGAGACAGAGCTAACCGCTCCATGACTTCCCATCTTGTAGACCCAGACTTTGACACATTTAGCTTTTGGTCCAGAACAGATCCTGCCCCATGTCATTCTCAGCCACAGAGATATGACGGAGCTACTGATGTGCATCACTCCATAAAGGGGGGCGGAGCTTTCCAAGACTGTGCAGCCCCCTACCTATTCACCTGACCGTAGTGTTAGCTTAGGCTCGCCTTCACCTGACAGGAACACACAGCCTCCTCGTTTTGAAGTGCTTGAGCATTTAGCTAAAGATATTGACCGTTTTGATCCAGTAAACTGATCATAACATTGATAACTACTTGATGGAAATAGATTACAGCCTAGTCGACTTACCTCAAGCCAGTGAAAGGGAAAAGGTTAAACTTGTGTGGAAAAACAGCTCAAAAGAGATTCAGAAGTTTATCCAGATACAGCCTCCCAGTGTCAGGGATGACTACAATGAATTATGTCATGCACTCAGGGAAGAATTCTCCTCCACTGCTGATGACATTAGTTCAATGGTTGAGGCTTTCCAGGTTAAACATTCCCGTACAGAGAACCTTCGGGAATATTTTAATTGTTTGGAGGCACGCGTATTTCCAAGGCAGGAATACCCTAGACTCAGAAGAAAACCCAACCTTTAAGTCTTTGTTCTCGCATAACCTGCACCCATGTGTACACAATCACATAACACTCAGGACGTGTCAAGGGAACCCCTCAATGCAGGAGATCAGGAAGGTGACACAGGTGGCTTGGGAAACTTGTCACTCCCAAGGCAAAGGGGGTAACCACCGAGCCCGCCAGCTCAAACACGGACCTCTCATGCAGGCGTTCCACCACCAAACCTCACCCTTGCCACAGAGCTAAGGGGGGTGACAAACAGCCTCATTGGGACAGTGAGCGTAGCCGCCATGTCCACTATCTGCGTAGAGATAGACACGCCCTCAGCAGAAGCTGCAGGAGGCCATACGCAGAAATCATGGCCCAGACACTGGATGGTTCAGATAATAATCAGAGCATTTCTGATAATTCAGAACAGAAAGCTCTGATCTCACCGTTCCTCCTTTACATGCTGTTTTTGATCAGTTTGAGCCTGTATCCTTCCCCAACAGCCACATCATCAGTCCGCCATTTTAGATCCAAGTCCGCCATTTAGAGTCCAAGTCTGCAATCTTAACCCCTCCCTTTGGCACTCAGACTTACTCACACACACATACGCATACACCCACACACAGCCTACCTTTAGTCTATTTGTATACGCTCTTTCATGATATAACTGCTATTTAATCCTTCCTGTGTGTTTATTGTTGTATTCAAGTGGTATTGATTACTATGTTTCAGTACCAATGAACATGCAAACCTTTTTATATATTTTCAACAAGTGCTTCTGGTTGTCTTTGCCTAAATATTAGCTTGAATCTAACCTCTGCTAGGTCAAGAGCTCCTCTTACCTTCAGCGTGAGGTTATTTTATTGGTGCTAGATGTTAATGGTAATTATATTACTATTGAATTTTAGCATTGATAATCAAGCCTGGTTTGCCTATTTTTGTTGTCCCCCGCCGGCACGGTAGCGAGCGGAGCGGGGGACATAGTATTCAGCTCCGTCCGTCCGTCACGTCCCATTTGTTCTGAACGCGATATCTCAAGAGCGGTTTGACCGATTCCATTCATCTTTGGTATCAAGGTGCATTGGTGTGATACGCCGACCCCAGTCAATTTCTGTGACCTTGGCATTATTCTCAAGGTCATTACGACCATTTGACCGCTTACAAATACCTTGTCAACATGATCTCAAGAACGGTTTGACCGATTCCATTCATCTTTGGTGTCAAGGTGTATTAGGGCCAGGGGACATAGTATTCAGCTCCGTCAGTCCATCCGTCCGTCCGTCACATCCCGTTTGTTGTGAACGCGATATCTCAATGCTTTGACCAATTTTATTCATCTTTGGCTTCAATGTGTATTTGTGTGATACGCCGACCCCACTCGATTTTCGTCACCTGGCGGGGGACATGGCCATGTTTAGTGGCAACACTTGTTGAATATTGTAATCATTCATTTAGAACAGAAATTGTGATTGTAGTAATTCAGCATTTATGGTGAAACATTAATGAGACTTAGTCATTCAATTGCTATTAATTTTCCCTTTACTAGAAGGGTGGTGCCCCAAGGAACTTTAATATTTAAATTAAAGTCTTAATAATTAATAACTAATTTACTAGTTATTAATTACCTTAAATAGCCATTGTGATGCCCTTTTAAGCTGTTGCACCTACATAATTCTGGTTCCCCCGTGTGAGGACTAGTATTGTTGGTATCTCTAATATTCTGGCAAACATTAACTGGATGTTTTTATATTGAGTAACCAGAGGTTTTCCTGTGGACTCAAATTTTTCCTGGAAGTTTGGCTGCCGAGGCATAAGCCCAGTGGTGGTTGTGAATTGTCACAGTGTATTCTTATAGTCAATAGTGGGAATTTTATCCCTTGTCATCTCATCAGTATTAGTGTGTGCTTGGAATCACAAATCTGGTGTCGATTCCTTTTAACCATCTTAATTAGTGCATCTGAGAGATTTGTTGTATGATCAGTGCTAAATCCCCACTAGGGTCTACTAACCAGTAGTTGAGGTACTAGCAATCTGATTGCAGGTTAACCGCTAATAGGCATATAAAAACAGCTGAACCAAATAGATGCTTTTAAAAAAGGTAGGGTCTGGAGTTTTTTGCTCAAAAATAAACACTAGACTTATACAAATGAAATCTGGCTTAATCATCACCTATGGGCTTCTAGTCCTGTGTGGTGGTGACTGTCTGCAGCTACCCCTCCCCCTCCCTGTATTTTGGTCTTTTACTTTGTTTTGTTGTGGACGTTTCTGGGTAGAGAGTCGGTGTGTTCTCTCCAGCCAATGAGAGAGCTCAGGGTGTGTCGCTCTGTGGGCCTGCATAGAGCATAGCGACTGGAGCAGTCACTGCCGAAGCAATGGCAGACACTGCCAAAAAAAGAGCACAGACGGAGACGAAACGTGCAGCGGACAAAGTACGCTCGAAAACCAGAGTGAATATCGGCTTGGCTTTCACCCGCTTCCGAGCCCCGAAGGAGAGGCTGGGGCTGAATAGTGATGCGGAGTTGGCCTGCTTACTGTTGAACAGGTACGTGCCAAATACAGGATGTTAGGCTGCTTATTTAGCGACATGCTACCTAGCTTGTCATGGAGGTATAAGCAGTTTATGTACACACTTAGTCCGAACGCAAACACCTTTACATTTGAACCACCGTTTCAGAGCATGTGAGTAGAGTGGAACGGGTGAAAATTTCCAATCGTCGCTGACAGACCTGCCTGTTAGCAAGCTAGACTGAACATCTAAATTACTACAAACAATAATTAGCATTATTATTAGCATAGCTGTTTATTCAAATGCACAAACAATATCATGTGGACACGATAAAACATTTGAGATACCTCGTCACTCATTCCTGCAGGTAGCATGGTGCACAGATCCTGATTCAATACGATACTGCAAGCCGGGTGCTGGGCTGAGTGGGTGTGTATTGGCAAGGCTGGCAGTGGCAGGGGGCCTGCATCGTTGAGCCTGAGAGGAGGGGCTCAGTTTGAATATTGTGTTTACAAACAGCAACGGACAAAACTCCAGACTCAACCTTTAAGTCACAGGTCAGCGGTTCACTACCTGAGCATTGTTTTTTGTGGAATTACACCACAAGGTTTCCCACTAAGCAACGGGTGTTGTCGTGCCATCATCCTTAAAATTCAATAGTGTTACTTTTCCTTGCTCGCAGAAGAGCACCTAAAAAGGGGGTCACCTGACATTCACTGTTCGCCTGTTCATCAGGAAGACATGAGTCTTACACCCTCATCAGCACTTAGGAGCTGAAGCTTCTAGGGCAGCCGAGGACCCCTCACTGTCCGATTCAGTCGCTGATCTCAGAGTCTCGAGGATGAGAGAGAGGAGCTTGACAGCTACACACAAGCTCAGTGCGACGCTGAGGTTGCTGATTTGGTTGGACGAATATATGACCCTCAACGAAGGGGACTGTCTGTCCAAGAAGTGGTCGGTAGGTTGTTTTTGCTCCACCACCATAAGACCCAGTTACAGATAGCATCTCTGAAATGGGAGGTGGAGTCACTTAACAGATGCTGACCAGTTGAGTTCTGAGAACCGTGGTTTACGCCATGACCTTCAGAACACAAAAGCCTTACTGACTGAGTGTGCTCAGAGGCTCCGCAGTGCTGAGAGAGAGCCAAGCAGGTACAAGTGATAGCGTTCGACGAGAGAATCGTGCGGCACAGGCTAGGGCTCGAGAAGCCCTAGGAAATGACGTCTGTAGGGGGGAAGCCAGGAGATAACATGGACATGTGACCAAAACTGCCTGTTGCCCTCTGTTTTTAACATAGTGGGGTAATAAAGGCATAAGAGCCTATACTTCCTCCACAGCTGGCATCGTCTCCAGCCAGGCATGGCTGGGAACAGTGGGGTAATAAAGTCATCAGGGTCCAGATGTCCTCTGCAGCTGCCTCCCCAATTCCACCACTGAGATAAGGGGGCCTGATACTGGACACTTCAGCATGGGTGTGTGTGTGCATCTTGAGCACATCAAAGGTGGGGAAGGAAGCGCGCCCTGGCTTGGTTGCTGCAAGGAATTTCCCTCACAGCGGGGTGTGACCTGTGCCCTCTGCCCGATTAGTGCCATATAGACCTCTTCTGGACACACTGTTACCGCACCCTCTCATTTCATCACTAACTGTTTTGAGTCGAGAATTTCAATTTAAACAAAAACTCACTATTACACCGTTCTAACTGTTCGCATGTCATCACTGAGTTACTGTATTGTATCTGGGGTAATAGTGATGTGAATTTCATGGGGAATGGTTCAGTTAGGATGAAATTTCATGGTAATTACATCATCGTAATTCTCTATGTAATCATGTTTGGTATGTATCTCTTCAGCTAGATTCAAGGAGTTGAATGAGATGCATTTCATATCCGCTGTATTTCGAGGAAACATAGTTTCTGTTCTCCTGCAATAATTTGTCCTGAGCCAGAGTTATCTCTTGAGGTGTATTTAGAATCATCTCTCCCCCTTTGCGGGAAGTGCTTTGCGACCCCCCCTGAGGTCTGTCTCCAAGGTCCTCTCACTTATCTAAGAACTTTTATTATCTCCTTTGAATAATAATTGTTTTCTTATTTCATCCGAGGAGGAAGTCTAAATTACAATTTAGGCCATCTGTGCGGGCTGATCAAAGGCGTCATCAGCCTTAAATCTGAGAGACGACCTAATCGGGGAAGCTCGTAAACGACTTCCCACACGATTGGTCCGTACGGTATTTCTCTCTTAGTGAAGCTTCGTAATTCGAACTCCTTGTACGCTTGCCACATGTGTAGCCCTTTTCGCCAGGTATGACTTCACTCTCATTTTCTAAATCATTTGTAACTTGTGATTGATCCAACTGCGATTTGTTTGATTTAAGCTCTTGCCTACCTGGTGAATAAACTATTGTTATATTCCTTTAAACTTGCGTGGTATCCATGACTCTTAACACTTGTACATTCTTTCTAGCCACGTTACACCGGAGACTTAGGGGTTAAGCTCACCCAAGGACTGACTGATCAGCGGCTTTGGGATGAGAATTGGTTTTATTAAGTTGGAGAGACAATCATGATCTACTTATTTAAAGGGCTTATCTATTGCCGGTTCTGGGATTTTAACCTTAAGGAAACCCATGGACGAAGAGTCGGTTATCTGTTAAAATTCCCTGAAGGAACCCATGGGCGTGCATAGATCTGGGTTCGCAGTACTCACGCCAAAAGATGCTGTTGCTGTGATGATTGGCTTCCAATCTTCTAGTATTACCAACGAACCTAAGCTGCGGAAATAATGCCAAAACCCGGGGGCATATATTTTAGTGACACAGGCCTTTATTTACGAGTCCGGGAGGTAATCACCCCGAGGTCCACGTAGGTTCTCCCTAAATTATAAATTTTAATTCTAAATGGAGTCAGATTTTAAACGAGAGTAACAATGTAATCGTTATGCTTAGTTTGCCCTAATCACTGATAAGTCTGATGTTCTGTTCAGTTTCTGCGAGTGTTCCAACGTGCACCTTGGATTATTCGCAGCGCGGCATTAGGTTAGATGGTTCCGTGATTTCGACATAGCCCCGTTTTTGAACAGAGAATTACTGAGAATCCTTCAGGTAAGTCTCAGACCAGGTCCAAGGCGAGACGCATACATGAAAGATTTAACTGACGTGTTTCATTGCCTCACAACAGCTGGAATCACCACGCATAAGCCTTCACCCCCCGGCTCCTCCACTGTTGGTCGAGCTGCGAGGGTCCTACAGCTTGGTGACCCCGACGTGATATCCCGCCGTGCGACGTGGTGACGTCATTGTTCTATGTGATCCTGGCCTGGTGAGGTACTTTGGACGCATCTTCCAGTCCGCGAGTTTTGAGTCTACCGTCTGCATACAGCTGCTTTGGTAAGTCCAGCGGTGTTTTCTACTTTTTAGTGTTGAGGGACAGCGTCTACACACCCCATCTAGACACATTTTTAGAACGGGTCGACATACCCAGTGCTAGACCGGAGACCGTAGAAATCCGGTGGGGATTAGTGGGAAAACATGGATAGCGAGGAGCAGCAGAGGGCGGACCAACAAGTAATGGACAGCTTTGCCTTATACTATAAGGATTTGATGATTCGAATTCATAATTATGGCGTATCGTTTTCGTGGAGTAACGAGCAACTTCTCCACTGGTATGAAACGGAGGGACAAAAGTTGTTAGGAAAGCGCCCGTTCCGTAAATTGCCGGCGGTAATGGTGTATTTGTTGCGTCGGAATGATAAAGGTTCACTTGCTGGTAATGAGTGGGTCTTAACTAATACTCGAGAGTTGGAGAAGACGTGATCGGATGAATTACGTCGGTTGCGGGCTGAAGTAGAGGCCTTCACTTTTGATAAGCAGAACTGGGCCAGTCAGTATGCTGCTTTTCAGAAGCGAATTGCCGAGCTCGAACAGGAGCTCACTAGAAGTCAAGAGTATGCACGGGCCTTAGAAGCTTGTTGCGGCAAAGTTGGGCTTCCCGTGGCGGCTATCCGACAAGCGGGATCCGTTGATATTAGTGGCGTAGCATCGGACGAGAGTGATGAGGAAATACTCGCCGTTTGTGATTTGCCTCATAGAAAACCGTCCTCAGCCGAGGAGGCTCTGGCGACTCCGAGGGAGTCGACAGAGCCTCCCCCAGCTAGTGGGACTAGGTCGTATTATCGCCCGATTGAGCCGGGTAAGCCCTGGCAGCGTAGCCCAGTGGCAACGCGCCAGCGAACCGGTAAGACAATCCGTTACCCTGTTAAAGTCGCTGTTTTAAAAACGGTCACCAATGCCGATGACGAGGTCACCGTCATTAGTCATCCTCTTATGTGTGAGGAGTGTGCGAGGCACAAGGAGGTGGTGGGGCCGATGCCACGGCAGGGCCCCTTCCAGCCATATTGGGATAATTTGATGCTGCAGGCGTCCGTTTACAATTTAGAATTACGGGACGTGTGGCAAATTGCCCTGCTCACGATTCCCGAGGAGTTAAGATCTCAATTGCCGGACGAGTTAAGAACGGGAACGATCATGACTAAGGAGGAGAACGAGATTGACGGGGAGGTGTACGAGCGGTTAAAAGAGGCGTTATTGCGTTTGCGGGGACCGACACATGCTGCTTGGCATAAAATACTCGATATCAAACAGGCCCAGAAAGAGACTTTCGAATCGTTTGCCGAGCGAATGTGGGTTACGTTTAAAGAGCACTCGGGGGTCGAGAACGCTACTCGCGATCAGGAGGTGCTATTGCAACTCTTGAAAAATAATGCTGGCCCTCATCTCCAGCAAGCTTTGGCCAACGGGGCCGACCCACCAGAAAATACCTACCGGTCACTGGTGGAATGGGCTTCTAAAATTGAAGCCCGTTTGTCAAAGCAGGGCAAGCTACGCGCAATTGCTGCTACACAATGGGTAGCCGAAGGGAAAGGCGGAGCTAGTGCTAAAGGGCCAGAGAACGAACAGGGGGCCTGTCCTTTTTGCAATAGAGCGAATCACAATCTAAATCAGTGTTGGGTCTTGCGGGATTCACTGGGCTTTCCGCGGCAGTCTCCTTATAGCGTACTTCGCGATTTGCGGGCGAAACAGAAGGCCGGTGAGCCGACCTCGTTGGGAAAAAACTCGAAACACGCTAATAATGGTAACCCGTATAACGCTCTTCAGGTGGCCTTAGCGGCATTGACGGCTAACGGGGAAAATTCTCTCTAGGGGTGCGTGGCCTCCCTTGCAGTTGGAAGCGTTATCACCGGTGGAAATCGCATGAAAATCAGGGCTAATCTTGGAGGCCGATTAGTTGATGTTTTGATCGATACTGGTGCTTCTTGCTCCTGTACAGACGTCCCATTACCGTTGACAAGGAAAACCATGCAAATTCAAGGAATAGGCGAGACTGTCATGTTGGCTACTCGCACCCGGCCTGTCCGGCTAGATCTGGGGGTTGCGGTGCTTGAGGAGCCCTTATGGTTTCTGCTGGGTAATGGAGAGGGTACTGTTTTGGGAATGGACATAATGGGGAAATATGGATTTGTTATCCGATGTTTTGAGAAGCAAAAATCATTCAAAACGGAGAAGGCCATAAAAAGGTGCCCTTCCGGAAACTGCCTTATGTTTTTTTTTTTGAGGGGGTTTCAGTCTCCGGGGAGCAAAGTAAGGTAAAGTAAAATAAATTTAAACGCTAAATTTAAAGAATAAACTAAACGCGAAGTAATTGTCTAACTTAGTGAATTGTGTGATATACAAAGTAAGTCAGAGTTGTTTTCAAGGACTGAGGTACACTGTCGCCTGCTTTTTCTGTAGCTGATTTAGCTAACGAACTATTGTAAGCTCTCAACGCCAGGAATATATCAAATTACCGATATCTAACTATCTGGCTTGGTTTCATACTTGGTCGCTTGCCTTTCATACAGTCTTCTAGCCAATAAATATTGACGTTCACGGGGGGTTTTTAGTCCCCTTCGTTCTCTATCCTGACCACATTACCGATAAACGCATTTCCAAGCTTGAATATTAACGCCGAACCGGGGTTTTTGTCTTTTTTCGCATTTTATTATCATCGAAGGGCTCTTCTGATTAAACACATTGCAAATTACGTTATCTTTGTATTTTCCTCCGGTTGCGGTGCCTTGATCAGCTGATTAAAGTTTAACTGCTTGTTTGAGTGCTCAGCCACAGCTTGTTGGGGAGATACCGTGTTTAGTTCGCTCACAAGTAAACGACTTGTTTATTCGGTCCGTTTTAATTAAAGGGAACCGAGGCTTAACTCTTATCTCGGTTACTCTTGGTTGTATTTGTGGCTGGCTAGCTAGATAGTTACTGTTTGCTTTTTTGGCTGGGGATCTGAGATTTAGTATTTAGTCAATAGGACAGCAGTCACTTTAGTCGTCCGTTCGTTTACCCTTGAATTTAAACGAAAGCTTTACCGAGTGCTCCGCCTCCTCCCTCCTCCAGTTTCTCCTGGGCGTAGTATAGCCAGTCTTTTATCTGGGTTCTCAGCTAAGCCCTGTGAGACTTTTGGGTTAGTATATTAATAGTAGCGGGTCTAGATAAATTCAAGTTGGCTTATTAGGAGTGCTTATTATCGATAGAGTTTCTCAATTTGGTATTTCATTTCTGTTCACTAAAAACTAAGCCCCTGTTAAAAGAGGCTTTATTATCCATTCACATAGTTTCCCCACGGTTTCTATTGTGACTGCTGCTTAGGGCTTCTCAGGTTAATTAATTAATAAATTGTGGTTCCTGAGCTTCTGTCTCGGCATTAGTAATTTTCTTTTGTTATCTAGGGTGAGCGAGGTCATTAGGTAGGGGTTCAAAATGTGGCCAAAAACTATGTGACCCAACCTGATCGCACTTTTGGAAAAGAGATTTCCAGGGTGGGTTTGTCTGTCACCGGTGCCAGCTAATTGAGCATCTGGAGAGCAAGATCCTTGTTCTTCAGGGCCAGTTGGCGGCACGACATAGTTCCTCTAGGAACTCTACTGATTGCGAACTAAGTAGTATGTCGTTTAGAGAAATGGTCTGTACGCCAAAGCAGGGTGGTGTGGGGACCCCAGAGCAGGCAGGAGAGAAAGTTGGGTGACGGTAGGGCGTCAATGGAAAGGGCGTGCACACCGTACAGCTCCTCCAGTGGTTGAGGTGTCCAACCGATTCCGGCCCTTGCAGGAACTCGAATTGGCCCCCTGACCCTGAGAGTGAGGGGACTGATGAGCAGCAGGGCACCCTGTTGGCCTCTACCCCTCAGAAAAGAGAGTTATTGATAGTGGGGGACTCAATACTTAGAGGAATAGACAGTTTAGTCTGTTAATGACAAAAGAGTCTCAGACCCTGGTGCCCAGGTAGGAGACCTCCTGGAGCGTGCGGACAAGCTCCTGGCCAGAGCGGGGAGGGATCCAGTTGTCATGGTCCATGTTGGGACTAATGACATAGGTAAGGGTAGGTTTGAGGTTCTGCAAAAGTAAATTTGTTGAATTAGCTGAAAAGCTTAGGAGCAGATCCTCCACGGTAGTGTTCTCCGGGATTCTACCGGTACCATGTGCAAGCAGAGGGAAGCAGAATTTTATCTGGAGGTTTAACACGTGGCTCTTACCTGGTGTAGGAAAGAGGGGTATAGGTTTATGGGGCACTGGAACTACTTCTGGGACAGGGGTGACCTGTTCAAGCCGGATGGGCTACACCTGAACCGGAGGGGTACCTTTGCACTGGGTCAGCGTATGTTGAGGGTAGCAGAGAGTTATTTAAACTAGGGACTTGGGGGCAGGGAGGTTAGAGAGTGTTACACAGAGGAAATGCAGACTGCCCTGATGGAAGCTGACAGCGTTACATGCACTATTGATGATATATTTTTAAAAGCAAAAAAAAGCATGGTGAGGGCTTTGAGCAGCAGGCGCATGGGAAATCGAAGGAAGAAGCGTTCATGATAACCTGAAATGTTTTTATCTAAATGCAAGAAGCATTAAAAATAAATTTCAAGAACTTGAGGCCGTTATGATTAGTGAAGGCTATGACATAGTTGGGATTACAGAGACATGGCTTAGTGAAGAGGATGGAGATGAATATAATGTAGAAGGTTATAAGCTCTTTAGGAAGGATAGATGTAATAGGCGAGGAGGGGGTAGCACTCTATGTGAACGAAAACATAAATGTGCAGGAAATTCCTGAAATTGAATATTCCGTGCCTTGTGAAGATATCTGGGTCAGGCTCACTGGCAAACACGAGACTGGTTTAAACATAGGTGTATGCTATCGACCACCAGCTTTGGACAGTACAGTCAATGAAATGCTCCTTAAGAGGATTACATAGCTTGTAGAGGAGGAGGGACTATTATTATGGGAGACTTAAATTATCCTGGTATTGATTGGGAAATTGTGAAAGGACAGGGTAGGGGGAGGAAGAATTTCTAGATGTCATAAATGATAATTTTTTTTGGTGCAGTATGTTAATAAACCTACAAGAGAGAAGGCAATTTTAGATTTGCTGCTCTGTAATGACCCAGATAGAATTAGCAATGTTGAGGTACTGGAGCCACTTGGGACAAGTGATCACTCTACTATTAATTTTGAGGTTTCATGGGAAGTTAAAAAGGTGTCTCCAAAAACAAAAATTTTTTAATTTTAGGCGAGCAAACTTTGACAGGATGCGGTCATATCTAAGTGAAACAAAATGGGAGACACTCCTGGACTGTGAGTCTGTAAATGAGATGTGGGAAAGATTTAAGGGGTTTTACTTGATTCACAATGTAAATTCATTCCAAAGGTGTCCAAAAGTAAGCTGAAAAAAGCAGAATCCTCAGTGGATGACAGCAGCTATTCGTAGGAGTTTGAGGGAAAAGGAATCTTTATAAGATGTACATAGAGGATAACAATGAGATTACTAAGGCCGAATTCTGTAAAATGCGGGCTGTGGTCAAAAAAGAGCTGAGGAATGCTAGAAGACTGTATGAAAGACAAATTGCAGAGGGGGCAAAAACTAACCCTAAGCGCTTCTTTCAGTACTGTAGCAGAAAAAGGAAAAGTCAAAGAGCAGGTTAAGTGCATAAAGAGTAAAAATGGATCGCTGCTATATGATAATAAGGATATTGCGGACACCTTTAAACGGTTACTTTGTTGAGAATTTTACCTTAGAGCGCGTCTTTATTCGCCAGAGGGCTTGTCCAATGCTCAAGATTATTTAGCGGAAATTGAGGTTAGGGATAACGTCAGATTAGACAAGTTGCATCAACTAAAGGCAGATAAGGCGGCGGGTCTGATGGCTTATATCCTAGAGTGCTCAGGGAAGTTAGTGAGATCATCTTTAAGCCGCTATCTGCCATCTTTAGACGGTCTTTAGAAACTGGAGAAATACCAAATGATTGGAAACAGGGCAATATAATACCAATATATAAAAAAGGGGACCGTGCTGAGCCAGGTAATTACAGGCCAGTCAGTTTAACTTGCATTGCGTGCAAAATATTGGAATCTATCATAAAAGATGAGCTGGACTTATTTCTTGAACGTAACAATATCTTGAGGGATAGCCAACATGGTTTTCCAATGCCTGACAAACCTTCTGGAATTTTTTGAAGAGGCCACCAAGACTTATGACCAGAGCAGGGCTTATGACATCATATATTTGGATTTTCAGAAAGCATTTGACACAGTACCGCATAAGAGACTAATTTTTAAAATGAGCTCCATTGGAGTTACAGGTGGTATTCTGAAGTGGATTCATAACTGGTTGCAGGACAGAACACAAAGAGTGGTGGTCAGTGGTATATCATCTGAGCTAGGTAGGGTGGGGAGTGGCGTCCCCCAGGGATCGGTGTTGGGACCCCTGCTGTTCCTCATCTACATTAATGACCTTGATAGGAATATTGAGAGCAGATTAGTGAAATTTGCAGATGATACTAAATTGGGGGCTTGGCAAATAGTTTAGAGTCCACTAAAGTGATTCAGGATGATTTGGATAGAATTCAAAATTGGGCAGAAATGTGGCAAATGAAATTTAATGTAGCGAAATGTAAAGTAGTACATGTAGGTAATAAAAACATTGGACGGGATTACTTCATGGGAGGTTTTAAACTGGAATGTGCTCCACAAGAGAAAGATCTGGGAGTGATTGTTGACCAAACCCTCACAGGCTCTAGCCATTGTGCCGTAGCTGTTAAAAAAGCCAATCGGATGCTGGGATACATTGCCAAAAGTATTGAGTTCAAATCCAAGGAGGTGATGCTTCTTTTGTACAACACATTCGTCAGACCACATCTAGAGTATTGTGTACAGTTCTGGGGACCATACTTTAAGAAAGACATAGAGGCTTTAGAGAAAGTTCAGAGAAGAGCCACAAAGCTAATTCCGGGTATTAAAGATGAAAGCTATGAGAAAAGGCTGAAGATCCTTAATCTCTTTAGTCTTAGGAAAAGGAGACTAAGGGGTGATTTGATTGAGGTCTTTAAATATGTTAAAGGGATTAACAAAGTGAATTATGTAGGATTCCTTCAACCAAGTGTTGTTAGCAGAACTCGGGGTCACAAATGGAAGCTGACTAAAGGTAAATTTAGCACTGATATTCGGAAATATTTCTTCACCCAAAGAGTAATTTCAGTGTGGAACAGCTTGCCTGACCATATTGTTGAGGCAGAGACCTTGGGAGTTTTCAAGAGCAGACTTGACTTAAAGCTAGATACCATTGAGTCATTGAGTATCTGAAGTGATATATTCACGATGGTACAAAGAAACTGGCGAGCCTAGTTGGGCTGAACGGCCTGTTCTCGCCATTCATGTTATGTTATGTTATGTCCATTTCCGCAACAGACCCCCTTCAGCAACTTATTGACAAACAAAGACGTGCGGGCTAATCACGATCAGGACTGCGGTCTCGTAGACTTTGAGGTTGGCAATGAGGGGGATCCACCGCTCCCCCAAAAGCAATACCGAATTAAGCCCGAGGCCGAAGCAGCCGTGCGCAAGATAGTCCAACAACTCGAAAGTCGAGGTATTGTTCAGCGATGCAGTTCAATCGCTAATTCTGTGTCTACCGGTACCGAAGCCTAATGGCAAGTGGCGTCTTTGCATTGATTACTAACGTCTTAATCGAGCTCTGCCCAGAGCTACAGCTATCGTTACAAACCCGTCCACTATTTTGTCTCACGTTCCAACCGATGCATGTTGGTTTACTGTGAAAGACATTAAGAATGGCTTTTGGTCTCTTAAAGTCCGACGACAGGACCAATGGAAATTAGCATTTACGGTTAACCAAATCCAATATACCTGGGAATGAATGCCACAGGGTTTTCATAACAGTCCCGCTATTTTTCATAGAGCCGTAGCCGATGTCTTAGGACCTCTTTTGAAGACAGGGCACGTCACCCACTATGTGGATGACATTTTGATTGCGACCGGGGGATCACGAGATGATCACCTGGAGCTAGTAGACGCGGTATTGCAGACGCTGGGCAGGGCTAGGTTTAAGCTAAACAAAGAGAAGGCGCAGATCGCACAGCAGGCGGTTCACTACCTGGGCTACACGCTCACTCAAAGCTTCTGGCCGAGGATAGGCGGAGGTGCATTGCTGAACTGCCTCGGCCCTATACCCTAAATTTGCTGCAGAAAGTTCTAGGGACAGCAAATTATCTCCGGGACTTCATCCCCGATTTTGCTGGTATTACAACTCCCTTATATGATCTGTTGAAAGGCAAGTCGAAACCAACTGATACTCTTCATTGGTCGGAAGTGCATGATGCGGCGTTCACGAAGTTGAAGCTTTGTTTGTGTTCAGCGCCTGCGTTAGGACTACCGAATCCAAAGAAACCGTTCCATGTTCAAGTTGACGCGCATGAAAGTACGCTCAGTGGTGTGTTAGCTCAAGAGCACGGGGGAGTGTTGCGTCCCATTGCCTACTATAGCCGGAAAAAATCCCCGGTCGAGCAAGGATTTGACCCATGCACACAGCACGTTCTGGCGGTGCATTGGATGTTGACAGTCACAGAGCCGTTGGTGGGCTTTCAACCTGTGGTTGTGCACACAATGCATACGCCAGTCCGAATGTTGTTGCAGGGACAAATCAAAGGGGTATCGTCCCATAGATTAGCACGGTGGCTTACGGACATACAAGCGCGCAAAATAACAACCGAGAACAACCGAATTCTGCCCCATCTTCTCGGGATGTGGATGGCCAACCGCACGTTTGCGAACCTCGACCTGAGGCACAAAGCCCAGTTGAGGACTGGGAATTACCAGGCCAGACCCGAGCATACATCAATGGCTCGAGGTTCTGGAAGGAAGGCAAATTTCACACGGGATGCGCGGTCTGGATCCCGGAAGGGGATTCAGAAACTGGTCGACGGCTGTTGTTTAGATTACCATCTGTAATGTCTGCGCAGGAAGCGGAACTTATCGCGTTGCTGGAGGCCGTGAAGGCTCATCCCGAGCCACTCTGCGTGTATACTGATAGCCGCTATGCGTGGTGCATGACTTTATGGTTCAATGGCAGTTGCGAAGGTTCCTTACAGCCGCTGGGGCTCCTGTTAAGCATTTCAAAACCATCACGGCTATATGGGACGCCATACAAACCCGCGAAGCTCCTCTTTCTGTTGTAAAAGTATGGGCACACGTCACTAGAGACCCAAATGTGCATGAACGGCATAATACCATGGCTGACCATCTAGCCAAACAAGCTGCGACATGTGGCGAGGATTGGCAACCCATTGTTCCGTCGGGATCTGCGGTTTGTGCGGTTCAGATCGCTCCCATCGACCTGAAACAGTATCAAAAAGAGCTGTGGGAAGAGGGGGGTGGGCTGGTGCCGCACTTAAAGCAGGACCCGTTGGTTACAATTGTGGAAGGCATTGTCTTGCGGGATGGCAAGTACGTGGTCCCCGATACTTTGTGTAGGCCTGTACTCAAATTATATCATGAGTATGCGCATGTTTCAGTGGAAAAAACTTTGCAGCTAATTAAGCGTCATTTTTGGTGGCCACATATGTTAGCTGACGTTGAGCAGTGGTGTAGTTCTTACGTAGTCTGCGCCTCTGTAAACCAGGGAAGAGCAGGCCGCACAAACCTCAAGGCCTGATCCACCTAAGGGGCCATGGGAATCCCTTCAGTTAGATTTCATTGGTCCACTTCCCAGTGCGAGAGGGGGTATCGCTATTGTCTTGTGATTATTAATAAATTTTCTAAGTGGGTAGAGGCGATACCTACATGCAACAACACCGCAACTACAGTTGCACGGGTACTGGCGAACCAAATCATTCCACCCTGGGGGGTGCCAATACAAATTGAATCTGACCAAGGGACCCATTTCACCGGCCAAATAACACAACAACTTTGTAAAATGCTTTGGATCAAACAGTCATTTCATGTGCCCTACAGGCCTCAAAGCTCGGGGATGGTAGAACGGGTAAATCGCACCATCAAGGAGGGGATTGCCAAGCAAATTGCACAACACCAAAACAAATGGATAGAGGCGCTGCCCACGGTCCTGACTATTCTGCGGGCAACCCCTTCCCAAGCTACGGGCCTTAGTCCATATGAATTGATGACTGCGGAGGATCATGAAACTGCCAATTGATCCAGAGGTCTCTCCTGCAGATCTGGGACCTCTGGTTGTAGTGAAACAGCAAGGGGTATTGGAGCAGCTCCAGGAGCGGCTCAAAGTACTTTACGCGCAGGCAGCACTAAGACAGCAACAGGCCGACCTGCGCAATGATGCCCAATTTAACCCCACCTCCGAAATTAAGTTTGCAGAAGGCGATATGGTCATGGTACGGGTCTTCGTAAAACAAGATGCTTTCGCTCTTCGGTGGCACGGGCCCTATGAGGTCAAGGCCGTCTGCCACAGCTGCATAGCCGTCGCCATCCGAGGAAAGCCTAGGTGGTACCATATAAGCTAATGCAAACTATTCCTAGGGGTGGGGGGGGACAACTAAACTTGTGCTTCTTCTTGTGTGTATCAAGGGTACCAGTAATCTTGTACACCTGCTGCAGCTGCCGTTGGCGACATCAGAGAGGAGAAGCACCCCAGTGAACTGTCCATCGCCATGGGCTGGTTGTGGATAATAATGTCTTGCGTGTCCTGTATGCCCATCACAACTGGCAGACAGGACCCCACACCAGCCCCACCGACAACTTTCTCATCATCATCTACATTTTTGCCGCAACCTCCGCAATTTGACCCTAGGGCCAATACATTTCAAACCATGTTTAATTACACACGCTCCTTGTTGTTCCCCAATCAAAATGTCTGTGTGCCGCACTCAGTGAGTGTGGGTGCTGGTATTCCCTGGGTGGCACACCCAGTGTCCAAATGTGACACATGCGCACTCTTGAGGCTTAACCCGGAGTGCGCCCCCAACATAGCCACTTGTCATAACATTACCACTCCTGATCTCCTTCAGTGTTGCATGCCAGGTCTAAAATGTAACGCAATTAATTTGCCTCCCTCTAGTCTCTCCGATATTATTGTGCCAAATATGTTTACATGGTGTCTGGAACAACATGGAGCGTCCCTACCAATGGAAGTAATCCCACACACCAGCTGTCAAAACATTTATCAACTCGATGGGAATAAAATCTACCACCGCAGTGAATCCTATCGACTGCACATCACCAAAGAAAATACAGCTCCTTTTTCATCCCTTAACTCCCCTGAGGAGTGCATGAATGAGGGGAGTGGTTGGGTGCACTTAGTCATGGTAAATCAATTCTGCTGCATTCCGGCTCCGCCGGGGACACATTAGTTGTGTGGCACCACTGTGTGGCCCGAGTTTCCAGCTCAATTCACGGGAACTTGTTCCCTTGTGTATCTGTACCCCGCCATGCGTCCTGTTCATGCGCCCAGGACTCCACCCACCTCACTCCTCTCTATGGGGAGTAGGGATGATCATTTCGGCTGTATTCCCGGACTCACCTGTGAGCAAACAACATGATGATGCGCCCTAGGGGCTCTTCTACCCACTTATGGAGTGATGCAGGCTTTGGACCAAATTCGAATGCTATCCCATTATGTAGAACGGTTGGCCAATGACACGGCTATGGCACTGGGAAATAGTTCCCTGGCCTTGTCGTCTCAGAGGCTGATGATTCTGCAGAATCGGGCAGCATTGGACTATATCCTCTCCTCACAAGGAGGCACATGTACCATCATAGGACCTGAATGCTGTTCTGACGTAGTGAATCCAACTGACCATTTGAAACAACTAATTTGGGATATGAATCACTTACGGGAACAGATTTCAGGAATGACTAAGAATAATACCTCTTAGTTGGAGGGAATCTTGGGTCCCTTCTGGAAAAACATATGGGAAATAGGTGAAATTGTTTCATAATACTCCTTATGATATTATTAACAAGTCTCACCTTCATTGTGAAATGTATATGTCGCAAACTTGATGAGGCCACCCATGCTGAATTTTACCAGCTGGCCTCGAAGATATAAGCTGTTTATGTCACTAACTATCTTTGTCTGATTCATTTCATTTATTGACATTTTTACACCAGAAAGCTCTTAATGGTGCCAGTAAATTTCTAGTTAAAGTAATGTGTAAACTTGTAACTTCTCTGCATGGCTATAGCCGCCGCTCGGTGATTAACCTCCGACTGTCTGAGCAAATTTATCAGTGCAATTCCAAATCATATCTCTTAACTCAATTTCCTCCCTAATTCAGCAAAAATCTCAACTTCCATTCCTCAATCAATATGGGTTGAAATCAGAAGGCCACTGGTTTTTAACAACCCAACAATAACCATTTTCCGGACATACAGGCGACTTGGGCAGAAACGCAGGCGTTTCTCTCCCTCTGCCATCCAGCATCCAATCAGAATCCATACCATCGAACATGGTTTAGCCTGCAAAACATCGGTTACTAGATCTTTTACTCATGCCAGAAGGAGTATTTCTGGGTGTAGGTGTATATATGTATATATTTGTAATTGCCTGCCCTTTCTTTCTTTCTTGAGACAGCCACTGCAGTTTCTGGGCTTATGAGTCTTGTAAGATTCTTGCCACAAACTTTTGATGCTGCCGTATTCTTTCTCTGTCTGTTTCAGATGCAGAATAATCTTGGGAGTGGCAATCCGGGCAAGGAAAACAACGTCGGATAACTGAAGCAGTGGGACACCGGACCGGATCGGCGCAGATGCCTGCTGAGAATCGGGACCGGGGAATCTTTGCTGCGTCGGACCAACTTGGACACCATAGGACAGCAATAATCACAGTTCACCACTGCCGAGTCACAGATCGCGGAAGGCATTATCGCTCCAGTAAAATCGGAGGATAGGTGGAGAATTTTCCCCCACTATTACCTAATTAGCGTGGTTTTTTGCTCCACCCATATTGGAGTGGACTTTGTGGACCATTTACATTTTCCAAATAACTGTCTTTTTCAACTACCCCAGAATAACTCTGTAAAGGCTTTTAGTTGTTGGTTTCAGCTAATACCTCATCTATCAAACTCCCTGGCCAACTCTGCACCCCTAAGCTGCTATCTCCATGACCCCTCGGAAGTAGGATCTGAGGTGTCTCCCTTGGGGTCAGAGGGGGGACTGTAGGGGGGAGCCAGGAGATAACATGGACATGCGACCAAAACTGCCTGTTGCCCTCTGTTTTTAACATAGTGGGGTAATAAAGGCATAAGAGCCTATACTTCCTCCACAGCTGGCATCATCTCCAGCCAGGCATGGCTGGGAACAGTGGGGTAATAAAGTCATCAGGGTCCAGACGTCCTCTGCAGCTGCCTCCCCAATTCCACCACTGAGATAAGGGGGCCTGATACTGGACACTTCAGCATGGGTGTGTGTGTGCATCTTGAGCACATCAAAGGTGGGGAAGGAAGCGCGCCCTGGCTTGGTTGCTGCAAGGAATTTCCCTCACAGCAGGGTGTGACCTGTGCCCTCTGCCCGATTAGTGCCATATAGACCTCTTCTGGACACACTGTTACCACACCCTCTCATTTCATCACTGTAACTGTTTTGAGTCGAGAATTTCAATTTAAACAAAAACCCACTATTACACCGTTCTAACTGTTCGCATGTCATCACTGAGTTACTGTATTGTATCTGGGGTAATAGTGATGTGAATTTCATGGGGAATGGTTCAGTTAGGATGAAATTTCATGGTAATTACATCATCGTAATTCTCTATGTAATCATGTTTGGTATGTATCTCTTCAGCTAGATTCAAGGAGTTGAATGAGATGCATTTCATATCCGCTGTATTTCGAGGAAACAGTTTCTGTTCTCCTGCAATAACTTGTCCTGAGCCAGAGTTATCTCTTGAGGTGTATTTAGAATCATCTCTCCCCCTTTGCGGGAAGTGCTTTGCGACCCCCCCTGAGGTCTGTCTCCAAGGTCCTCTCACTTATCTAAGAACTTTTATTATCTCCTTTGAATAATAATTGTTTTCTTATTTCCTCCGAGGAGGAAGTCTAAATTACAATTTAGGCCATCTGTGTGGGCTGATCAAAGGCGTCATCAGTCTTAAATCTAAGAGACGACCTAATCGGGGAAGCTCGTAAACGACTTCCCACACGATTGGTCCGTACGGTATTTCTATCTTAGTGAAGCTTCATAATTCGAACTCCTTGTACGCTTGCCACGTGTGTAACCCTTTTCGCCAGGTATGACTTCTCTCATTTTCTAAATCGTTTGTAACTTGTGATTGATCCAACTGCGATTTGTTTGATTTAAGCTCTTGCCTACCTGGTGAATAAACTATTGTTATATTCCTTTAAACTTGCGTGGTATCCATGACTCTTAACACTTGTACATTCTTTCTAGCCACGTTACGCCAGAGACTTAGGGGTTAAGCTCACCCAAGGACTGACTGATCAGCGGCTTTGGGATGAGAATTGGTTTTATTAAGTTGGAGAGACAATCATGATCTACTTATTTAAAGGGCTTTTGTATTGCCGGTTCTGGGATTTTAACCTTAAGGAAACCCATGGACGAAGAGTCGGTTATCTGTTAAAATTCCCTGAAGGAACCCATGGGCGTGCATAGATCTGGGTTCGCAGTACTCACGCCAAAAGTTGCTGTTGCTGTGATGATTGGCTTCCAATCTTCTAGTATTACCAACGAACCTAAGCTGCGGAAATAATGCCAAAACCCGGGGGCATATATTTTAGTGACACAGGCCTTTATTTACGAGTCCGGGAGGTAATCACCCCGAGGTCCACGCAGGTTCTCCCTAAATTATAAATTTTAATTCTAAATGGAGTCAGATTTTAAACGAGAGTAACATTGTAATCGTTATGCTTAGTTTGCCCTAATCATAAGTCTGATGTTCTGTTCAGTTTCTGCGAGTGTTCCAACGTGCACCTTGGATTATTCGCAGCACGGCATTAGGTTAGATGGTTCCGTGATTTCGACATAGCCCCGTTTTTGAACAGAGAATTACTGAGAATCCTTCAGGTAAGTCTCAGACCAGGTCCAAGGCGAGACGCATACATGAAAGATTTAACTGACGTGTTCCATTGCCTCATAACAGCTGGAATCACCACGCATAAGCCTTCACCCCCCAGCTCCTCCGCTGTTGGTCGAGCTGCAAGGGTCCTACACGTCTCAGACCAGAGTGGAGCAGAGTGCGTGGCCGTAGGCGAGTACCCCACCCCTCCCATTGTTACTAGCACCTCTCGACCACATGACATTCCAGACCTGGAACCCATACCAACTCGTAGTCATGATACGAGCTCGTCACCAGTCAGAAACAAGGCTACTTGTCAACCTTCTTCCCCGTGAACGTCCTCAGGCTATCGCCCCAGTCGAAGGACGCCCTCACCGAGAAGGAGCGGGCGCGCCCCACGTCGTAACGTTAGGGGCGAGCAGCTGTACTCATCCACTGAAGATTCAGATAGATATTCGCAAGACCACACTAGTGGCCTGCGCATGCGTCAGCTTGACTCCTTTGCCAGGGATATTGAGCGCTTTGACCCTGGGAGTGGAGATGCCAACATTAATGATTACCTTTGGGAAATCAAGCACTGCCTTGTCAACTTGCCTCATGCCATGTCGCATAAGAAGTTAAAGCTTGTCTGGAAAACTACTTCCAGAAACGTTCATGCTTTCATTGAAATGCAGCCGTCAGGCATCTGGGACAGCTATTCAAAGCTATGCAAGGTTCTTTGCGAGGAATACTCGCCATACACTGATGAAACATCAGCCACTCTTAGTGCCATTCGCATCTTGCAGAGGCAGTCAGAGCCTCCTGGCGAATACTAAAGGCTCTTGAGAAATGCCTATTTCCAAGGCAGTAATGAACCAGGTCTCGAGGAAGATCGTAGTTTCAGGTCCCTGTTCCTCCACAACCTCCATCCCTGTGTGCGGACCCATGTTACACTGATGTGTAAACAAGGTAAACCCACGATGCAGGAGATCTGGAGGATGGCTCAGATGACCTGGGAAACAGTCGTGCGTCCGACTGGAAAGCAGGAGGATGATGCCAGAGTCCTAGGCATCCAGTCCTCAGAGTGCAGAATTGGGTCTGGAAGGCTGTGAAATGCCTCCCCTTAAGGTAAGTAAGGGAATTGCACCATCCTCAGAGCAACCACCAAAGCACCAACAGGGTGGTTGGAGGAATCAAGGGGGGGACTGCAAGGCTCCCGCTCAAGCCCAAAATAAGCAGCAGCAAAGCTCCTCCAAGAAAGGGAGTGTTCGCTTTGACCGCAATTCAAAAAATGGAACGCAACTAAAGGTAAGAAGTCGGGGTACACTGAAAAGGGTGATTTGAGCCAGGAGCTCAGCCAAATCCGGGAATGCCTGGCTGATGTGACTAACCTGGACATAGATGGCAATCTCATTAATGGGAATTTTAATGTAGCTAATAGCCTAAATTCATATTTTAATACTTTTGCAACCACGTAAGTTAAAAAATTACCTAGGGCGTCTGACTCCTTTGGCAAAAGGCATGTGGAGGGGTACCATAAAAAATTAGGTATTCAGGCTGAGACCTTTCTTTTTCTTAAGTGGCTGAAGATACAGTTCTTGAATAACTCAGAGCCCTCAACCCTGCCAAGGCGACGCGACAGGATAAGATTCCTGCTAGATTTTTACAGGATGCAGCTGAAGTTTTTGCTCCCTGCTTAACTTTTATCATAAATTTGTCCATTGATCAAGGGCTTTTTCCCCACTGATCTTAAATTAGCATGAGTTGTTCCTCTACATAAAAAAAGGTAGTAAATTAGACCCTGGATATTATCGCCCTGTCTCGATTTTAAACAGTGTCAAAGGTGATAGAAATAATTATTTTTGACCAAATTGACTCTCATCGGTCAACAAATAACCTCCGATTTGAATTCCAGTCTGGTTTTAGAACATCACACTCCACAGACACTTGTTTACCTTACATTACAGACATAATTAGAGCAGAGATGGATAAGGGCAGGTTTAGTGGCATGGTGTTACGAGATTTGAAGGTTTTTTGCAACACTGAATCACAACACTCTTTTATTCAACCTGAAGGCCATAGGTTTCAGCATTGCTTCATTAAGGTGGGTTAGGACATACTTGAGGGGCCGTAAGCAAGTAGTTGACATAAATTGCACGATATCGTCTCCACTCGAGCCAACGTGTGGGGTTCCCCAAGGTACCATTTTGGGCCCATCTTAACAATATGAAATCCGCTTGTGACTGCAATTTGTTTTTGTTTGCTGATGATGTTAGTCTTCTGGTCTCCCTTCAGGATATGGAAGAAGTGCAAAGAACCCTTAGCCTTGAGCTCAAAATCAGCTCCTGGCTCATTGATAACAGGTTATCCCTCCACCAAGGGAAGACAGAGGCCATTTTATTTGGCTCCAGCATTAGGCTGAGGAGAGCCTCAGATTTTAAGGTTATGGTGGGAAACCATAAAATTGCAGCCAAGAAGGAGGTTACATACTTGGGCTGCGTGTTGGACAGTACTTTGTCGGGAGTGAACATGGCGCAAAATGTAATTACCAAAGTGAATCAGAGAACTAAATTCCTGGCTAGAGTTTCAACATTTAATAGGTCAGCATTAGAAATACTAGCAGGGGCCTTGATACAATGTCACTTTGACTATGCATGCACCTCCTGGTACACTAGCACTACTTGGGCATTGAAAAATAGGCTACAGACAGCCCAGAATAAATTAGTAAGACTTATTTTACAGTTGCATCCCAGAACTCATCCCCTACAGTCTCATTTTAATTGCCTCGGATGGCTTAGAGTAGAGGAAAGGGTAACACTGATCAAATTATGTATGGTACACAGGATAGTTGGTAATGTAGTACCAAGGTACCTTAGTAATTATTTTACTATGGTCAGTGCGGCGCATGGTCACTCCACCAGAGGGAGCTCCACAGACATTGTTCCAGCAAAATGTAAAAGGTCCATAGGGTTAAACTCTTTTTTTATACTCGGCAGCTGTGCTGTGGAACAGGTTACCCCATGATCTTAAATCCATCGGCTCTTATTCCGCGTTTAAATCCTCTGTGAAGAATTGGATCAGGAGAAGCAGAGTCTGGGTGTAAATGTTTTAGTTCAAAGCCTCTGGAAACTTGTCTTGACATAGCAAAAATTCACGTATAATATCGAAGTTGAGTGTCTCATAAAGCATCTACAAAAAACTGAGTGAAAATTAATATTTATAACTATTTGAAAACCTAGTTCAAAAACGGCTCATTTTGCTATTCAGTAGATTTCTCAAGACATTGTGGGTGTGGCGCATCGCAGTGTGACTGGCCACTCCCTCGATTTGGAGGACACCTCACTGGCTCCATGAGCATTAGTCACAGCAATGGCGCAAGGGTCACAGTCCAGCCCTATATGTTTGAGCCGTCTGACTGAAGCCACTTGCGAATGCGTGTATTCAATTCTTCGCATTGACTTTGAATGTAATCTGTCGTGCAAAAAATTTGTTTCGCGTCCAGTGTGCAAGCAGCGTCAGAATCAGACGAAGCAGAACCTCTGCCATCTGGAAACGCCGTCCAGCCAGTTACGGAATAGTATTTTGTGAAATCCTTTGCGGTTTTTATACCTAGTTAACGCATCTCCGCTAAAATTCAGCGTTAGCAGGGATGCACCCAACGGCGGCCTGATAGAACTGTACAATATTATTGCATCGTAATTAGCTTGCCACTCAACCGGTTGCAAAAAAGACATACATGGAGAGCGTTCATTTGCTGCCAGTCTGTCACGGGCGAAATCATGGGAATAATTAAGGCATCAAAATATTAAGTTAACTTCCCAATGACAAAACGACAGAAACATTGTGATATGGAAATACAACAAACTCTGGGACATAAAGGTTCATAATAAGTTGCTCCTTTTAAAATTTGATAAAGCAAACATGAAAATAAACACTTTTCTGTTTAGCTCACAATGTGTTCATCTGGCCTCGTTTTACTCACGAGTGGTGAAGATTGATCTGCTGAATTAACCACCAGTTCATTGCTTGTGATCACAGGTTGTAAGGTGATTTGAGCTCAAGTCACCGCTTGTGTTCCGAGAAAACCATTTTCACAAGCTGGTTTGAATGCAGCATAAGACATTCGAGCCAGAGCGGAAGTACCATTCCACAAGCACATGTCCCATTCAGAAAATCATTTACTGGTGCGTTTTGAATGGAGCCAATACAAACATACATGATAGGGGAAATAGCAGGGGACAGACAAATACGCGGACAGACAGATGGACAGATAGATAAATGGAACCAAAATGTAGTTGGGTAATCAATCGCAAGACAGGCCACTACGAGACGATATTTCTCGGGCTCAGGCCAACTGGTAGGAGCAGAGAGCTTTTATAATTTCAGTTAGGGGTGGGACAAATGACGGTTTTTTTTTTATTGGTTTAGCTTATTACGTAATAACCCACAAAGAAAACCACGCCCAATTCAACTGCAGGAAGAGCTAAAAAATTAATGACAAAATCTTGGATTTGAATTGAACATAATTTCTAATATTTTGGTATGCTTACTATTATGCACATACAACCCTAAATAACGTAATTCAAAAGGTTTTTGTGGACTTGGGTTTACAGAGGCTTTAAACTTTTGTATTATAGTTTTTTCTATTGGGATAAAATGTTGTTGATCATTGTTACTGTATTTTAAAATATGGGTTGTTTGTGTCTGTGATGAACATGTATTATTTGTTTCCTCTATGTTCTCCTTGCGCCCGCGTGGTTGTCATGGGTTTAGGTTTGTTAGGTCTGTCATTCCTTTGCTATGGTGGCTAATCGGCTAATCAGAGGGCTGATTTGGGGGGCGTGGTTTTGCTTATTGGTGCCAGCTGCGATAAACTAAGCTTATTTAATCCCTTCAGTTTTGCCGGCCAGCACTTCCGTGTCAATTCCACCTGCCGGAAGTTAAGATCTTTCTTTAGTAGTTATTTAGGTCTTGAATCTAAGACTGAGCTTCTAAGCCTTTTAGGTTATTATTTCTTTGAAAGTTATTCCTCTGGCTGCCCTAGCTGGGACCTGGCAGTCAGTCCTTTTCTTTTCGTTCTTCTCTCCCTTCCTCCCTTCACGGTCTTTTCCATGGGAGGATCATTAGCGAGAGTAGGCCATTTAATTTTTGCAACTCTGCCTGGTCGCATTTATATCAGTCCCCGTTTGAGATTTCCTCTCCTTGGGTTTGGATGCGTTCCCTTTTGGTTCGCCTCATAAGTAGAGGCATTAGTGGTGATATCTCCCAGGATATCACTTTTAGACTGTTTCAGTTGCATTTCTCCCCTCAACACTCTCCTGTGTGCACAAGCATGAACCCCACGCATCACCTTTCATATTTCTACGCATGACAGTGGTAGGCTCACCCACGCTTCCCCACTGTGTCGTACAGGTGCAGTGTCAACATGCACCCTTACCTTTACTGCTTACATACACTCAAACACTTCACGCATCAGTTCATATTCCATTCCAGCATTTGTCTTAAGGACCACAAATGGAAATAAGCTATTAGCTTTACTGTGTCTTATCCTTTTTATAATGTGTGGACCATATGTTTTACTACATGTAAGATTTCAATTCAAAAACACCTTGATGCTTCTTGCCGTCCTCCTAAAGGGGACCCTCCATCAGCATGACTAGGCTAGACACTTTCCCCTTCCACCACTGTGGTCTACTTTGTGGGCTGGGGGAAGGACCTTGGAGAGGCACCAGCACTCCCTGGAGCACTCAGGCCCAGTACCCAATGTATTCCACTTTTGCAATTTTTGGGCAAACTCATTTGAGAGGGTAATGCTAAATGCATTTACACCTCAGTGTTGGTAGAGGGGTATGTGAGCATTCATGCGCTGTTGGACACAGGTTCTGAAATTAGCCTCATGTGCAAGGACAACCTTTGCAGAGGTTGCTAGGGCAACGACAGCCCGCCTTAAACCACTGCCGGTGGAGTCCTGTGATTTGGGCCTGATTAGCTACACCCAAAATCGGGTCCCCATCACAAAACGTGCATGGCTTGATATTACCTTCCAGGACATGAATCTTACTCACCCCATCCACATCTGTGACCTAGACATTCAGCGACTTCTTATTGGCCAGGACCTGCTGGACCAACTGGCCCCACTGATTGACTGCCTTCGTGGGCATATCTGGGCCCAGGTCACCGCTTTGAATCCAATAAGTTCAGGACATAATTACCGAGCTTTAGACGACCGAGTCACTTGCATCCACGAGTCTCGTGAGTCTACTTGTGACACTGCATTCCAGTCGACATGCGACCGGCATTCACACAACCAGCTCGACTCCCAGCCTGAACTTCAAACAGTCTGCAACGCCACAAACACCGCAGCTCAGTGGAAAATGCCTTATGCGCACCCATGAGTCATTTCTTTGCTCACTCCAGAGCTCTCGCACAGACCTGGACTGCCCAAGTATAGCTGCAGGGGAGCATGCCAACAACGTTTTGATTCCCGACGCCTTTATCACACTCTGGTCAGAAAAATCCGCTGTCAGACTTTGTACAATAAGTTGGGTCAGAATGGCTCCCCTCTTCCCTTTGTGTACAAAAGTCATGGATCTCTCAGCAGACTCGCCGCAGAGGCTCCTCAAGACCATTGGGAAATGTGAACTTTCCATCCAGATCGGAAAGAAGCATTTTGCCCACTTCATGAGTGTGGTACCCCAGCTTGATGTCTCTTTCCTTGTGGGAACTGACATCCTTGTAAGGTTAGGCACTCAGCTGGACACTGTAAATCAAATATTGTGGTCTCAGGCAAGCATTTACAAACAACCAGTTGTTGCTGAGTCACAGCATATGCTGTCAGGACAAACCATTCCCCAGGCATGCCAGGTCGTGAGTGAGCTTGACCTAACCATCCCAGCCAGGACAGCCGGCATCCCCATGAGCCTTATGATCCTTAAGGGACAGAAAATACCTGGATCGCTGGCATTTTTCCAACACTTATATTTCTTGAAGCTCAAATTGACAGTCTGTGGCACTCCAATGCTTGAAATCAAGCACCGCTCAAACTACCTGTTAGCCCAGAACTTGACTAACATACCAATTAATGTGACTTTGCATCGACCCCTTGGGTTGCTGATCGACAGCTCCTTCCACGATTTTGAGCTGACAGTTCCTGTGATAGGAGCGCTCCCTGAATCTTTGATTAGAGAACAGGACCTTGTACAAGTCCTTTCTACTTTCCCAACTAGGATAGTCACCATTGCTCCTCATGAGGCGCTACAGAATGAAGCAATTTGCAGCACTGCCTTAGGTTCAGAACCTGAAATAGTTGTGTGCACCCTTGCTGTCCATCCAGGTGCTACAACCTCACCTGGTGGGGAAGTCGGTCCCCTGCAAGAGGAACCTTAGCCAGGCTTTGAAGCAGAAATTGCACAACAACTTACTAAGGCAGATGCCTTAACAACCGAGGATCAGAGACAAGATCTGAGGGAGTTGTTTTATGACTTCCAACAGATCCTCTCTAAGGACTCTAATGATTGTGGGGTCACTGAGCTCCACACAGTCCACATCCCCACTGACCCAAATGCGCCGCCAACATTTGTACACCAGTACAAGATCCCTTTGGCAGCCTATGACTCTATCCAAGAGATACTCGATACACTGCTAAAGAAGCACATCATTCGAGAGTGCAACTCCACCTACAACTCACCGCTGGGGCTGGTGTTGAAACCGAATGGTAAGTGGCGTTTGACAATTGACTACTGGCGACTAAATAAGCAGGTTCCCCTTTCCCGGTGGCCCATGATCCACCTGGATCAGGAGCTCGAGAAAGTGAAAGAAGCCCGCTTCTTCTCAAAGGTTGACTTGTCTAATGGGTTCTGGACAATGAAAGTCGACCCAGTGGACCAGTACACGTTAGCCTTCTCCTTCGGTAATCACCAGTTCATCTGGAATAGATGCCCATTTGGGTATTCAAACTCTCCCGCAGAGTTGAATATCTTCCCAGACAAGGTCATGAGTGATGCTGCCGCACGTGGTAATCTCATCTATGTTGACATTTTAATGCGAAGCCAGACTTTTGAGGTACACCTGGCTGAAATCTGACATGTGCTCAACCAGCTTTCCAGTGCAGGAACGAAGCTTTCCCCCTCCAAGGGCCAGTAGTGCCGCACCAAGGTAGAGTATGTGGGCTTACTGGTGGGCGCAAATGGCATTGAACCTCAGACTGGGAGAGTTCAAGCCATTCAAGATATCAAAGCCCCATCCACTCTTAGAACTCAGGAGCTTCCTGGGCATCTGCAATAACTACAGACAATTCAGAGGATTATGCGGACATAGCGGGACCTCTTACAGAACTCAAGAAAGATAAGCCTTTCGAATGGGGAGGAAAAACAAGTCATTCCAAGAGCTAAAGCAAAAGCTCTGTTCAGCACCTTGCCTTGCCTACCCAGACAAGGATAAGGAATTTTACCTGGAGGTGAGTTTCTCCTCCCACTGTCTCAGTGCTGCTCTAGCACAGAGGTAGGACACCGAGAGACGGGTTGTGGCATATGCCAGCTGACCACTGAGCGGTGTAGAGCTGAAGAAAGAGCCCTCCTTGCTACAGCCTGGGCGGTGGAACATTTCTGCTGCTACATTGGAAGTCTTGAAGTTGATTATTGACACCTGCCACCAACCGGTCGCCTTCCTCAATAGCCAGCTGCTGAGGGAGGGACAGGTTTTAAACAGTCGCATTGCAACTTGGATGATGGCACTACAGGAGTATGACATAGAAGTCCGGTACGCCCAGAACAACAAAATGACATTAGGCTAAGGTCTCGCCGTATGTCAGCATTGCAACAGTGAAGGACGACCAGGTACCCAGTCTCTCGTGGTAACACCACTTTCGCTCCCTTCCAATCATTATTATGATGAAAATATTTGCAGAGACCTCCCAAAGGTCTACACAGATGGCTGCTCATTCCATCATGAAAGCCAGGTCTGAGCGGGAGTGGGAATTTTCTGGTGTAATCACCCTGTTGATGCACCAAACCTGTACCAACTTAGAGCCAGGACAAGCCAGTATGCAGAGATTGCTGCAATACTCATTGCCCTGCGGCAAACCGCTATGTCCGCGGTCACGCAACTGGTGGTCTGTTCTGACTGGAATTATGCCCGCCACAGCTTCATATTTCATTTCCCCATGTGGAAAGAACATGGTATGAAGAATGCAAGAGGTAAGGCAAGCTGAGCTGTTTCGTGCCTGTGATCATTTCGTAACTGACAGAGGAATGACCGTGTACTGGAAAAAGGTCAAAGGTCATTCCCAGATTCTTAGCCCTGACAAGGAAGGCAATGACGAAGCAGATCACCTAGAAAAATTAGACGCGGTTGAGGCTACACCGTGGGAGTTTAAAGATGACTGGCTCCCAAAGCAGCCTCTAGCAGCAAATGCCATTACTCGTCAACAGGCACGTGAGGGTCGAGAAAATGCCCACGCCAGCCTGCAGACTGTTAACTTGGGTTGACAACCAGGTGACGCAGATTTGATCACCATGCAAGAACGAGATCCAATGATCAAAACAATTCGAGAACAGGTGATGAACTCTCAAACACAGTGGGTCCCACCAACATCACTGTGCGACTCCAGAGATCTAAAGGCTCTCAACCAGGTACGACAGCACCTAAGGTTTGAGAAGGGCCTGTTAGTTTATATCCCTAATGGTCCAGGTCTGCCATAGTGGGTCTTCCCAACTGACTATGGGGGGTGATGTTGTTACATAGGAGTTAAGGCCACGTATCACACCCTCCAACAGGTCGCATACTGCCCATTTATGCTGAAAGACACCATCAAGGATCAAGGATATCTTTATTTTCCCCAAAGGGCAACTTGTTTTGCACCCAGCAGCAAAAACAACAAATGACTAGATAAAACATAAGCACAGAATACAAACAATAAATAACAAATAACAGGAAAGCTCACATTGCCTTGTTTAGAAGGCCAATAGCAGCAGGAATGAATGAGTTCTTGAGCCTTTTAGTCCTGCATTTTGGCACAATAATTGCGGCCTGAGGGAAGCAACCTGAACTCTTTAAAAAGCGGATGGTAGGGGTCAGTTAGGACAGCACGAGCTTTCTTCAAGGACCTTATATCATAGAGTTCATTCAAGCTATTTAAGGTCACACCTGCGATCTTGCTGCAGACTTTAACTATACCATGCAGTCGATTTTTGTTTTTGATGGTGAGTGACCCATACCAGCAGATAAAAGAAAATGTGAGCACAGATTCAATATAAGAATAAAACATTTTTATAAAAGTGTTATCCACATTAAAATTACAGAGCTTGCAATAAAAATACATTCACTGATGTGCTTTCTTACACACCGCATTGACCTGTGGCTCAAAGGTCAACTTGCTATCAATTATGGTGCCAAGATATTTATACTGGTTGACTACCTCAACTGTCTGTTCACCAATGACTACAGGGGAGATGACTGCAGGATTCTTCCCAAAATCCACAATCTTTTTGGTCTTGGCCACATTTATGGCCTATGTGAGAAGGTGTCTAGTGTGCTGTCAATTCAGCCCAACCTGGCCGCTCAACCGAGCTCCACTGCGAGCCAAGGGAATTACCTACCCTCGGTCTAACCTACAGGTGGACTGGATCGGACCAGTCCCCAAATCTGCGTGAGGTAACAAATAACTCCTCACTGTCACCTGTACCTTCACAAACTGGTACTAATTTCACTGGTACCTTCCGGCACCCAAAGACACAGCGGAAACCACGGCCCTCCTTTTGATGAACTACGTGTTCAGTCGCTGGGGACTACCACTGTCGATCAACTCTGACAAGAGGCACTCATTTCACTGCAACAGTTATGAAGACAGTGTGGGAAATGTTAGGCAATGTGGAACTTCGCTTCCACACCTATCACGCCCAGTCATCAGGTCAGGTAGAACGTGCGAACCGTACCATTATCAACATGCTTAAAAAATGTCAGTAGTAATGGTAAGGATTGGGATGTGTAACTCCCCTTGGTGTTGATGGCCATCAGGTCCACTCCCCACAGCAGCACTGGAGTCACACCATTTGAAATGATAACTGGGAGAGAAATGACCCTCCCACTGCATCTTCCGTACAGTCGAGAAGACATCAGTGTTGCAACCGCATACACGGCACATCAAAATGTGATGGAACAATGTCAACACCTCCAGACCACGTTTGCTTGGGCCCAGACGAACTTGGAGGCCAGTGTCAAGGGGCGAAAGGCCGACTATGACAGAAAAGTATCAGACCGTGAGTATGAGGTGGGCGACAAGGTTTTCTACTTCAAATTCGCTAAACCAGCTGGTATCTTGAAGTTCTTGCCAAGCTGGGGCCGTATGCATGGAGCAGGGATAACTTTACCCCCAGATAATGCCTATCTTCCAGATTACTATTCGAGGGATAGCTGCCGCGTGCTCTCCGTATGCATGAGTCTAGCATAGTGTAGGGAATAGCTATCCCAGGTTTACACGCAAGCGCCATTTTTAGGTAGGGGGACTCGCTGTGTATTATCGCATTCTGCGCATGTCGGTACGGGATTCCTCGTGACACACTTACATAACACATTTCTCATTTTATAATTGTACGACAAATAGCCATTTTCTACAACGTACAATCTAGCAGGCGTCATTTGTTTCACAACCGAAGCGGCAGAGGAAAAGTAATTTTCTGACACTGAAATCAGTGTTCTTTTGGTGGAAATCTCAGTGGAACGTACAGTGCTGTTTAAAGCTAATACATGTGCTGTAGTGAACAAAATTAAAACTGAAATTTGGGCCCGAATGGCCACAAAGGTAAATTCATGCGGCTGCGCAGAACACACTATTTTAGAATTGAAAGATGTGGAAGTCTCTGAAAGTAGCAGTGCTAAACAGGCAGCGAGACCAGCGGAATCCATGGAATAAAGCCGCTATCCCCAGTTGAAACTGGGTATAACTTTATCCCCAGATAAGGACCGCGGATAGTGCGGTCTCCTCTACATGCATACCACTTTTACCTCGTTATCCGGGGGACAGTCTCTATCCTCCGGATAAGTCACTTAATCCTAGTGAGATTGTGGGAAAGCTTTCCCCAGTGGCTTACCAAATCAAGACTTCAAAACCAAGTCAGAGACCAGCCTATAAATGGGTCCACTTCAACCAGATCAAGTCCTTTCAGCATTCCCAGCTCCAAAGGCAGATGGACCCACAGCAGTGATATATATTGTATTATATATATATTATATATATACACACATACCACTCAAAATTTGATAGGGATCATAGGAATTTTTTTGTGAAATGACATGCAAATTTGGTAACTGCCACTGATGAACAATATATTGGATAAATGACATGCAGTCAGACACACACATTTGCACGTGCATTTCATGACATTAAATGAGCGTGCAGCCTCACATTTTGGCTTTGACTAACACTTCACCATTTCAACTCAGACGTGTGTGTTGCTTGTTGGTGAAAATTTGGAAGTTCCCAAATTTTTTGCATTACATTTAGCAATAACAATGTCTCGGACGTCGATTGACTTGACTTCAGAGCAACTGGGAAGATGCATCGGAAAGCTTGACTCTGGCTTCTCACAACGTCACGTTGCTAATGCACTTAACATCAGTCAAAGCGTTGTGAACAGAGCGTGGAACCGGCATCAAACGTTTGGTACAGCAGCACACCGTTATGGGGGTGGTCGTCAGAGATCGACTACACAACGACAAGACCACTTTCTCACACTTCAGGCATGACGTCATCCTTTCTGGACAGCCACCACCCTACGAAATGACCTTCATAATGCCTCGGGGGTCAGGATATCCACTCAGACAATACGGAATCGTCTTCATACTGCCGGCCTCAACTCAAGAAGGCCATGTGTTCGAATCCCACTGACCGTGCGTCATAGGCGTGACCGTTTGGATTGGGCTCACGATCATGTCACATGGAAACAAACGATTGGGCTCCAGTTCTCTTTACTGATGAGTCCCGATATTGCTTGGACTTTACTGACAGGAGGCAACGGGTGTGGCGAAGACAACATGAGCGATTTAATGATGCTTACATCAACGAACACGACCGTTATGGTGGCAGATCAATTATGGTCTGGGGAGGAATAAGCAGGAACGGCAGAATGGACCTGCATGTCATGGGGAGAGGGACGATGACAGGGGTACGGTACAGGGATGAGATCCTCAATGTGTACTTAAGACCATACGCTGGTGCTGTTGGCCCTGATTTCATCTTGATGGATGATAACGCCCGTCCCCATCGTGCCATCGTGCTAGGGTGGTGAATCAATTCCTAGAGCAGGAGACAATTGTCCGCATGGACTGGCCCGCGCGTTCGCCGGACCTAAACCCTATCGAGCATGTGTGGCACATGCTGCAGGTCGCCATTTCCGGTCATAGGGCACAACCCACAACTCTAGAAGAGCTCGGAAATGCCCTTGTTGAAGAATGGAACAACATTCCAATTGCAAGCATCCAGGTTCTGATTGACAGTATGACCCGACGTTGTCAAGCCGTCATTCAAGCTAGGGGAGGCCATACCCGTTATTGACATTAACTGTGGTAATGAAACATCAAACGAACACTGTCTGTTTTCACTTTACATGTCAGAGGTGAAACCATGAAGTGTTCGTGAAAGCCAAAAGTGTGAGGCTGCACGCTCATTTAATGTCATTAAATGCACTTGCAAATGTGTTTTGGGTCTGACTGCATGTCATTTATCCAATATATTGTTCATCAGTGGCAGTTACCAAATTTGCATGTCATTTCACAAAAAATTCCTCTGATCCCTATCAAATTTTGAGTATATATATGTCACAAATAGGTAGAGCATGCCTAACTCACAGCCACAGCATGCACTTATCTGTTTCAGGATGCACACCCTAATTCTAAATAACACTTTGCATGCTCTAGATACCACGTCTAAATTTGTGAAAATTGACATTATGTATGTGCGCATGGTTAGCGATCTAATGCAGGATCTTGTGGGGAAGTTAGCGCCTCAGTCAACAGTCTGAGCAGGGGTAGGATTCCTGCCTACCTAGTTCCTCCAGACATAGTCCAAGAAATCCTTAGATCTGCTACCACCACAGCTGTGCAAACTTCACGGGTACATCTGGCTTATAACCTTGGTAGTGCAATTCCAATCCATGTGGACCCCAGCAACCTAGATATAGGATTCATCCTCAATTCACCCATTATTGGGAGACAAAACATTTATCGGCTTAAGTCCGCATTAAATGTTAGTTTCTGGAGAAACAATATTCATGTACATATCAAAACACCACCCATGCTTGCTTACCATGATGACAACCCCCTCTCTCTATCTCCTACTCAACCTAAACATGTGCACCAACACAAAAGACAGACATTGGGTCTGTCCTAATAACCCCTTTATCGGAGACTCGACTACCTATATGGCTTGAGGGCTGACAGCCCTGAGCAGAAGTGTCAAGGTAGCCTGTCTGTTAAGGACGAAGGAACTGAAACTAGGGTGGAACAAGCCGGTAACTGATTGATTGTTTGTCAGTACTCCTGCCACCGAGTTACTGATGTCATTCGAGCGTCATGACACAATCACTAAGTCAATGATACCATACCAAATGGTTTTCCTAAATGTCCCACAAGGGGCCACGGTACATATAGCCGACATTGTCCTCCACCATCTCAATCTAGAAAGGCATGACACAGATTGACAGATTGGATGCATTTAGAGGCCACAACCTCACTCTTAGTGACTCCCTTCAACAGCAACTTTTGGCTGAAGGGACCAAACGGTGAAATTCAGTCTCAAAACGACTGGAATCACAACTGCATTGTTTAATCACTTCACCAAATCGGCATTGTACCAAGAACACCATATAAGCATCACTGCCCTTGGACTTCTTAGTGGTTGGATCACAGAAGTTATTGCATTTATCATGCACCGACACATTCGAACTCTGCAAAGTAGACTGAATGACAGGACCTGTGTCCAACCTCGTTTTAAGGCCAAACAGACTTGCCAACCTCCGTCTCTGACAACTCTTGGGCAGCTGCCAAGGCCTTGACAATCTGTTCCTTTCCATTTGTGCCTCCTCAGTGTGTGATTAATGATAAGCCTCACTGACAATGATTCTGCTTTATGTATGCATGATTTTGTATGAATTTTATGGAAGTGAGTCTAGGACAATTCATCTGCCCAGATGTGCCCAATATGTGCTCCCAGATGCACTTGCCTAAATGAACTGTGATACGTTGTCAGGAGTACCACCATGGACACATGGACTGTGCAACCCTTAGGTTGCCACACGGACTGAACGACTTATGAGTCGCCTCATGGACTGATCAGGTCGACTTTCCCGTTTCCACGGACCTGGGAAATGTTTGACTCTAAGTTTGATCTCAAGGATTGTGGAACGAACCCCAACCATCAGATCAAAAGGGGGGGAGATGTAGGGCCAAAGCCTGCCAAAATGGCAGCAAGCCACTGTGGGGAAAATATTAATCAATAAACCTAACATCTACCTCATTGTAACCAAATATAATACTCTCATTTAATCAAGAATAATCAAATGTATTAATCAACCAATCAAATCAAGCATGATTACGTTTTTTGGTCATTATGTTGATCACTTGAAGCTGATTCTTAATACTTGTAAGCATATATATTGTATTGATCAGAGGCAAAGCAGTGTGTAACAGGAATTTGTATGCCATGTGGAAAGACAAAATGTTCTCACGAAAGGTCCACACAACAGGAATGCACCTACACATGGAGAGAAGCCCACTTCCACCATATATCTCTCCTTGGGCACTAAAGGAATGACAAGGGAAAACTTTGGGGGGATCATAAAAGTTTGCTATTGTTTATCCAGCCTGTTGGTCTCAAACAAGTCTCAAGAGTCTGAAAAAGAGCGTGCTCTTCCTCTTATCAGAGAAAGCAGAACTACTAAATTAAGGTAAAGAAGGTGAAACAAAGTTGAGGCCTCAAGCAAAACACGTGAGATAACTGTTTAGGTGGCAAGACCTTGAGTAATATAGGAAGAGGAAAAAGCTGCAAAGCTGTTATATGTTGTGCAATACCATGTTATGTGGAGGTCAGAGTATCTTTAGATTGAGGGGAAGGGGGTATGGCGGCTGAGTCGCCAGATGGAAAGATTGATACATGAGTGATGTGTAAACATTTCAAGGGAGAAGAGAACCAACTATAAAGGTGGGGACTAAGAAAGGCTCGGGGCACTCTTGGGACCTGGAGCCCTGGGTTGCCCTCTGAGTTCGCGCGACCAGAGCCCTCCTTCGGAGGACGCTTGCTGCCCTCCTTGCCTGACTTCAACTCTTTGCTGAGGATCATCTGACTTGTGTCATCTGATGGTTTGATGCCTTTATCTCTGTCTGATGACATGCATATGAATTTGTCTGATTGTATACTAATTTGTTTTCTGATTAAATACTAGAATCATTATGCTGCTAAACATTGTGTTTGGGTCCTTCATTTAAAAGGTCAACGCTAAGCAGTACGAATTCCTCAACAAATTGGCGACCACGAAGGGACTGGTTGTTGACTGAAGGACGAACAGATTTGACCTCGCCTGGGAAGGTCTCCGGCCGCCAGGCTTCAGACCTCGGACATCAGACACGGTACACCGTTGATTGTTGGACACCTATCGGGCCCAGAACAACTGGGAAGGTAAGCAGAGCTTATTTTATCTAGGCCTGCGGAGCATCTAGATGCGTTACAGTAGGTGTCTGCAATCGAGGGTTTTCCTGTCTGTGTAAATTAAATATTGTTCTTGAAGTACTAAATGTCCGAATTATTGGAAGTAATTATTACTTTCATCAATAATATTAAAATATTGGTACTGTATTTTTGTTTGCAGGCATTAGGAATTCTTGAAGAAATTCTAAGGTTACATGAGGGATTTGGATACTTATGCATTGTTTTAGGTTTTTTCTTGAGTGTTTCTGAATTCATATGCAATGTATGGACAGAGTTCTGTGATTGACCATAGCAGAGAATTGAATAAGTCCTAGATTGTACCTGAATAAAAGAAAAATTTGGGAAAAGAGGAGAGGAAAATTTGGGGATCTAGGCTACTCTCACTAGGAGAGTATTTAGTAAGTCCTATTATATCATTAGAGAGGTCTGAATAATAGGCTATTCTCTTATTAAAGAGAATATAGAAGTCCTATCATATCATTTGAGAGGTCTGAATGATAGGCTATTCTCTCACAAGGAGAATATAGAGGTCCTGCTATATCATTTGAGAGGTCTGAGTAGTGGGCTATTCTTATTAGAAGAATATAGATTTAGAAATCCTACTTGTATCATTTGAGAGGTCTGAGCAAGAGGTAATTCCCAAAAAAAGGAATTTAGAAGACCTTTAATTAAAAGGCACAAGCACTAGGCTTGTACAAGACCTGTTGCCTCTACGAGGAACAGGCAGACTTCTTTAGGAAGGCTTGCGCACACGGGTTATCTAGCCGCCCCTACAACCTTCACAATTTCAGATTGTGTTCACAAGCATCTTCTCGCCCTGATCAAGCGGGGAGGTGGAACGTGGTCAGTGCGTGAATAAGGCAGGGAACGACATACAGGTAATCCGGCGCATAGACTTAGGATAGGGAATTAATAGGAATAATAGGAATAGTACAAAATGGTAATAGGGAAATAAAATTCATTTCCCTGCTCTGGTCATCACGTTCTTTTCTTGCTTGCTTTCTGGTTGCGAATGTATTGCTGATGCTTTAAATATTTGGAGAAATTGAAGTTTTTATCTTAGGGTCTTGTGCATGTGTCGACCCAAAGAAAATACTTCCTTGGAGGGGAGGTCTCTGATCTCTGTTGGGACATCACCGACCAATCCTCATTTTCTCCAAACTGTTTTTGGGGAGGGCTGTGACACACAACGGAGATTTATTGGGCAACGGATTGACTGTTGGTTCTCCAGGCGCATGAGTGTCCGCATCGGAAACAGTGTAGAAGCTTGGCTCCTTGTGACTGGAAGCACTCGAACTAAACAGTTCAAGCCAACCAATAAATATAGTACTGATACTGGCAACGGGGTTGGAAGGGAATATTTGTTGATTTCATTAAGTAAGTTTTTTCAGGCATTTTATATTAAGTGCTGGTAGATACTTTTCCGTTAGAAAATAATATTGTCGGATGTGAGATATTTAAGTGTTTAAGTTGAATAAAGGGACACCACCACCAAGAGATTTGAAGTTTAATCGGACCTAGAAAACAAGGGAGCTATTAGGAATTTGCTGAAGTTGAAATAGCAATAAATTGCGCAACCATGCAGTCGGAGCAGAGGAGTCCAATGACCATGCGAGAATTGATTGAGAAAATCAGACGAATAATGGAATTTAATATATCTCATAAAGAAGGACAGAAAAAATGAGACTATGGTAAAGATTCTAAATAAATGGCAGAATGACAATCTGATCCCTAGAGAAGACGAACCAATTTTAACTGAGCAACAGCGCTTAACCCTAATTGAGAAAATACAAAGATGCGGCGGACAAAGAGGTCGAGCTAACAAACCGCAAAATATTGAAACCGTCTAAAGCAGAAAAAGAAAAAATCCAGGAGAAATTTAAAATAATGCAGGAATGGCTTACTTCTGCAGGGCGTTACGTCGCCAAGGAAACGTCAGTTAAACCAACGGCACCTCCTTTGGGGCCACCAAAGGGTGGTTCGTCTAAAAAGGATCCGCCTACCGATCCACCCAATAGACTGTACCCCACGCTTCCTGGGTCTCCGGACGCAGGCAGGAAATCTGTGTCTTCAAAATAAGCGCGCGCCCACCCCCATACACAAAGGATGCTGCAGGGCCAGCAGCAACACAGGCTCCGTGATACAAGTAAAAAGTGGGAATTTGGGAATTGACAAGGGATGGCTAGAAGTCAGTGAAACAGATACTGACAGAGAAAGGGAGACTGTGTTACAAATCATTGAGTCACAGAATCAAAGTATGGAAGGACTGCAAAGGCAGGTCCAAGAATTAACACTGCGTCAGAGCAGACTCTCACAGAGTCTGCGGGATCAGGAAAGACTCCCAGATTTGGAAAGCTCTTCTGAAAGTCAAATAGATTCTGAGACACCTCGTTGTTATGCTTCAGAGTGGGATCTACAAGCTTCTGCTAACAGATCAGGGGCCTCGAGTCGTCGCGCTAAGACCCCTAGTCCACAAAGATGTACACCAGCATCATACCGTCATCACTCCCTACATTCTTCTAACTTAGGCACACCTACTCACAGAACAAGACATCAGGGTCAGGAAACAGAGGGTGCAGGGGGTATTTCAGAACATCTGGAAGGACGAACAGAGAGAGATCCAGAGGAGGAGCAAAGTTATGCTCTCCGGGACACTTATGAGAGAAGGGAAAGGAAAAGGAGATTAGAAACAGTCATTATAAGGGGAAATGACATGAAAGTCACTAAAAAGCGGAAACAAGCTGGATCGAGAGAGGAAGACAGTGATTCAGAAGATAGAAGTGAGGCTGAAGAGGGAGGCCAAAATGAGCAAGAACAACATTATCTATTCCCTCTATTGCGGAAAACAGACAAAAGAGGTCAGCAGCAATGGGAATATCAGCCGTGGTCCCATGTTGACCTCGACCGGGTAGTTAGTCATTTGCCTCCCCTTCAAAAAGGAGCAGAGGCCTGGATGGCGGCATTAGAAAATGATATACCGCAGGACGTTTTGGTTTTAGCAGACATTAGGAGTCTGCTTATAAAAATAAATGCCTCTACTGCCCTGAATCAGGTGGAAACAGCTGCAAATACAAAGAGATTACCAGATTCCACTTTATTTGATCCACACAGGCAAAAATACTGGAAGGCACTCAAAGAAATCTATCCACAAAAGCGTAATTTCCAGGCTCTTAGCAGTATGGAATTAGGACCGAGCGAAGAAATTTATGCTTACCTCCAGCGAGCTGAAAAGCAATGGACAGAAACTGTAGGGGTTAGACCTGATAGCACAGAGGCACAACAGGCTATTTGGCGACATGCAGTCCTGAAAGGACTGCCTAAGCCAGTGAAGGACAAATTGTCAGATGTAGTAGGCCTCGAACTCAAACCTAGTGAGGAGTGGCGTGCTCACATTATACACCATGTGGAAAAATATAGAGAGGCTGGTAAAGGCAAGGACGCTGAGAAAATTGCCCTGGAAAACAAGCTACTTAGGCTCCAAATATCTAATCTGGAGGCAGAAAAAGGGAAAGGCAAGAAAGCTCAGATGATTAACGAGGTAGTCACAGCACCAGCAGCAGCTACTGCTCAAACTTCACAAGCAGCTCAGGCTGCCCCAGCTGCAGCCCCGCCTGCTGCACAACAGCCACCCACATATCCTCAGCCACTTCCCTATTATTACCCTCAGCCCTACAGGGGGAGAGGAATTCCCAAACAGAGGTTATATCCCTTTCCAGTTCCACAAACTCAAGCACTGTGTTGGACTTGCGGACAATATGGGCATATAGCCAGTTCCTGCCCACACACTAGTGGATTTGCACCGACACCGGGGCACATGGCTCCAATACCACAGCGTCCCCCTCCTCCACCACCTGTCCGAGGTGGTTGGACCCCAAATAGAGGCCAGCCTGGCCCAAGGCGGGGTGGCCCTAGTAATCGTGGAGCACCTCAGTACTCTGTTAGTACACCTTCACCAGATGAATGGTACCCTGGGGAGGGTGACTTCTGAAGGGGCCCTGAGAACTCCAAGCTAGGAGTAATTCCTGCACATTCTCCTCCAATGGTTTCTTGTGAATTAAATGGGCAGGTAACTGAACTCATGGCTGACACAGGCGCTACTATTTCCAGTCTTAATATTTTGCCGCCATCTACCGCTCTCTCATCAAAGTCTGTGACAACAGTAGGGTTCTCGGGGACAACAGAAAAGCAAAACTACACAAAACCATTAATTACACGAATTGGAGATCAAGTTCTTACACACTTTTTATATGCTCCAAATTGTCCAGTAAATTTATTAGGTCGTGATCTCCTATCTAAAATAGGCATGCGCATCTCATGCACACCAGATGGTCTAATACTTTCTGTACCCAGACACGCTCCGACACACCGCACATATGGGGAAAACATTATGCATTTAGGAATACTCTCTGACAGCACACCTCAAGAACCCTCCACACAAGTTTACTGGAGCCGACTGTTGCATGACAGTGCGTGCCCTGGATTGATGTATACATATTCACAGTGGAAACCCTACATTGATCAACAAGGTGCATTTTCTCCTCCAACCGATCCACCACATTGTACATACAACTTCCTGCGCACTCCTGATGAATCATATGAACAAGCTTGGCAAGCTGAAAAGGAGGGCCAGTCTGACACATTGCACATTTCTGACATTTATATAGGCCCTCAAGGCGTGGCTGCCCATGTCAATCTTACAGACACACAACGTACTTGGTACACATTAGCACCTGACTCTGAACCACATGTGACTTTGGCAGTGGCAGCAGGCACTAAGCCACAGAGTCTTGGTTCAATGGTAAAGCAAGCCTTGTCTCTTACTTTTGAGCCTTCTAGTAATCCTCTTTTGCATTATTCATCAGACGGTACCATGATTCGGATTTCAGACTCATCCACCAATTTGGCAATTTCTGAAATGATTGAGCAAGACAGATCTTATGAAAATGATACCACAGATCATCCAGGTGCGGCAGAAATGCTTAAAGAAATTCCCACTTCATTGTGGTCCACAGGACCATATGATGTGGGCCAGGCAGGAGGAGTGGTTACTCTTGTATTGACAGATCCACATCAGAAACCACTGTGGCGCCCACAGTACCCTCTCAAACAGGAACAAATTGATGGCATGAGAGATACCATAATGGGTTTGCACGCAGCGGGAGTGCTCAGACATGCTCCACGTTCCGGCTGGAACACCCCTATCCTTCCAGTCCCTAAGGCAGGAGGGAAGGGTTGGTGCATGGTCCATGATTTACGTCCCATAAATAACATCACGACCACACTTAATCTACCGGTACCAGACCCCTATGTTGCATTGCATGATCTGAATCCCTCGCATACCCACTTCACGGTAATAGACTTGGCTAATGCATTTTTCTGTCTTCCATTGGCACCAGAAGTGCAGGACTGGTTCTCTTTTACCTACGATGGTCAGAGGTACACTTACAATCGGCTTCCCCAGGGCTATAAAGATAGCCCTGGCTTATTCAACTGCGCGCTTAAACAAGAACTTGCTGGACTTGATTTGCCAGAGGGAGCCACCCTCATACAATATGTGGATGATTTGTTGCTAGCAGCCACATCACCTGAGTCCTGTCTTGAAGCCACCAGATTGTTGTTGACTGAACTTGCGGCTGCAGGTTATAAAATAAAGAGAGACAAATGTCAAATAGCTCGCAAATCTGTTACATTTCTTGGCCGAAATATTGGTTCAAATAGCCTCTCTCTCATGGACTCCCAAAAACAAACTATTCTGAACTATGGAAAGCCTGCCAACGTGTAGCAAATGCTCGCATTCTTGGGACTCACAGGCTACAGTAGATCATTCGTTCCAAACTATGTTTCACTCACACAGCCGCTGCGTGACATGTTCGCACAAGCAGGAAACCGTAACCTCACTGCACCACTCATTTGGACTCCGGAAGGGGAACAAGCTTTCACTGACACAAAACAAGCACTAAGTCGTGCTGCCTATCTCTCCACCCCCTGACTACAGCTCAAATTTCTTTTTGGATGTTTTTTGGATGTTTCTGAAACAGAGGGGGTTGTGAACGCTGTGCTGTTCCAGAAAAAAGCAGGAGAAAGGAGGGTGTTAGCATACCACAGCTCACGTTTGGATAATATAGAGATGGGACAAACAGGATGCGCCAGATATTTAGCAGCATTGGCTAAAGCAATCGACAAGACAGCACACATCGTGTTATGTCACAATCTCATCATAAATAATGATCATGGGGTAGCAGCATTTCTAACCTCAGAAGCCTTCTCATTTTCAAAAGCGAGAAAAGTAAAAATCTCTAACACACTGAAAGCGCCACACATTACGTTCCGCACTGAGGCATGTAACATGACACTGGGAATCAATGGAGGAGATTTGGAACCACATGATTGTGCATTCAAGGCTCGAGCAGAGTTGAAAATTCGGGAAAATTTACAAACAGAGCCCTTTTTGGATCCGGAAATCACGCTGTTCTGCGATGGCTCGTGTTATAAGGGAGAGCACGGTAATATAGCCTCGTATGCAGTAGTACAATGGACAGGAGAAGCATTCCAGACATTAGCAGCTGATAGGATACCTCAGCCGGCGTCTGCTCAATTAGCAGAGATATATGCACTCAAGCGGGCAATGGAACTAAGTGAAGGATTGACAGCTAATATATACACGGATTCGGCCTATGCGCATGCTGCAATACATTTAGATGGCCCACAATGGTTGAGGAGAGGTTTTCAAACCGCAAACAAAACTCCTGTAAAACATGCAGAGGAACTGAGGGACTTGCTTCAAGCAGCAGAAAAGCCAAAAAAGTTGGCAGTGATAAAAGTTGCAGGCTATCAGAAGGGAGACTCCTTAGTAGTAACTGGCAACAATGCTGCAGACAGAGCGGCAAAAATAGCAGGAGGATACATCCCTCAAATGACAGTTCAAAACAAGGAAAATGAGGAGCAAAATGAGTTTCAATTAAAAGAATCAGCACAAGAGTTGGAATTGGTACCTGAGAACATTATTGAAATACAAGAGGCTGCAGGAGCCGATGAAAAGAATCAATGGCTGCAATTTGGAGCAATTCAAACAGAAACAGAGGCAGGGAAATTGTGGAGGTCCCCAGATGGGGGACTGGTAGCACCTACTAAATTGGCCTCTTTGTTAATAACAGAGGCCCATGGACTGGCTCATGTCAGTAAATACAGAACGCTGGAAGCAATTTGAGAAAAATGGTGGTGTCCCTACCTAAAAGATATGGTAGACAATTATTGTACAGAATGCACAACGTGCAACAAATTTAACAAAAAGAAAACGATACCATGACCAATGGGTAGTTACCCGGTGCCTGATGCACCATGGAAAGAGATTTGCATTGATTTCACAGACATGGGAATAGAAAACAGAGTGAGAGGCTACAGATACATGTTGGTAGCTGTAGACCGATTTTCAAAATGGGTGGAGGCAATTCCCACCAAAAAAAAGAGGATGCAGTGTCAGTTATAAACTGGCTCAAAAAGGAACTGATCCCACGGTATGGAGTCCCCACTAGAATTTGTTCTGACAATGGCTCTCATTTTCGAAATTCCGATCTCCAAGGAGTAGAATCCTACTTCGGGATAAAACATCGATTTGGCTCCGTATATCATCCACAATCTCAGGGCATTGTGGAAAGAGCAAATCAAACCTTGAAAGACAAGCTTGCAAAAACAACATTTGAGACCAAATTGAATTGGTTAGAGGCCCTGCCTTTAGCCTTGATGTCAATAAGGCAGCAAAGGTCTGCAGAAACGCATCTCTCACCACATGAGTTGCTCACTGGAAGACCAATGCCGGGACCTCCTAGAGAAAGGGGATCAGGACCAACATTGGATATACAGAATGTGGAAATTGATGAGTACATGACTGCTCTGAACAAAGTAATTGAAAGTTTATCCACACAGGTGAGAGCAGCAGCAGGCAAGAAGGATGGCGACAGTACAGCTCCACTCTCAGTAGGTAGCTGGGTGTGGGTCAAAGCCGTAAAACCAAAGTGGCACGACCCAAAGTGGACAGGGCCGTGGAAGGTATTAAACATTAGCAGTCACGCCCTGCAAATTGATAAAAAAGGAGCACCTGTTTGGCACCACTTAGCACATTGCTCACCCGCGCCTACGCCCTCCCGCACTTTGGAGGAGGTTAAAAAGGATTTGGCAGAATCAGACAACCTCACTAATCCTGACAAAGACAGAATAATTTGGCTCAACAAGATTGATTCAAATCAAAATGCCACCTAGAGAAGCAGATGACAGTGACCCTTCTCATCCCTGGCATCCATTTCGGAGGGGCAGCTTTTGCGGCCTTCGAGGCACTCTGGGCTTTTTGGGAATTTTAGCCCTAATCATTGTATTCCCTTTACTCTTGGGTTTGAAAGCTATGCAGAAACCCATGAATCACACAATTTTTCCCATTCTTTGCTTAATAGGGGTTGTTGTGTGCATGTTGACCCCAATAAATGCAATATCCCATTCAAATATACCCACCTTAGAGTTTAAGGCGGGATAAACTAGCACACTGCAAATTGATCTCTGATATAGCCAAATGCGGAAAAGATGAAAAAGCTTACACTAATGCTGAAAAATACATATGTGTAACTGGAGGAGCATCCATAGGATATGCCAGCAATTGTGAGGATTGGAAATGGGTGGCGTGGAGCACTGGACCTGATTGGGGTTATAAGCCCTATGCAAGTACTCGATATGGGTTAAAAAATAGATTAAGTATGATACGGGGATAGACGTCTCTTCCCTGTGAACCTCAAATGCAATCCAGTTACACTTACTCTTCATGATGCTTCCCCAAATGATAAGGGTCTATATGTTATGGGAGCTTATGTACCAGGCACAGATCCCAAGGGCCAATTCTTTATTGTTATCCCAGAAGGAGAACAGACACCAATGACTGCCCCAACTACACTTCCTAAAGGAGGAGTGGGTTCTCCAGTAAAATATCTAAATGTCACCACAGTGCGTGAAACAGTTATGCTTGAGACTGGCTACACTGAAACAAACAAATGGTTAGATTGGGTGCATTATTCAGCAAAGACTCAAAAACAATCAAATTGCTTAGTCTGTGCCAATGCAAGACCTATGTTGGGAACAGTCCCATTCTTTCTGACCCCTTCTAACGACCCTGACGGATTTGCATGTATCTTAGGATTATATTTAACTGCCGAACCTCCATTTAACTAATTTTGTCGCACACTTCATTATAAATTGCCCCCTATAACGACAGCAGTTCAACCTCCTTATTTTCCTCCAGCGAAAGGGGATTATGTTTGTTTCACCAGATACAACTCCAGAGGTCCCGTAGTAGGCCATAATCCTTGGTGTAACTCTACTAGAAACATCACATTAAAGGCAGGTCATCCCTTACACCAATCGCAGGTTGTTGCGCGAGCAGATACCTGGTGGTATTGTGGAGGACGGAGATTATGGCCCAAACTCCCTGACAATTGGGTAGGCACTTGTGCACTGACAGGACTGTTGATGCCATTTCAGATATTACCTCAAGGCCCTGATTTTTCTAAAATATTGCAAAAATTTAAGAAGACAGGACTAACAAGACATAAAAGGTCCGTGAATGAGCCAAGAGGGTCATTCGGCAAATCTGTATACATCGATGCCATAGGGGTCCCAAGAGGGGTCCCAGATGAATTTAAAGCACGAAATCAAATTGCTGCTGGCTTTGAGTCAATTCTATTTTGGTGGTCTACAACAAATAAGATTGTAGACTGGATAAACTACCTCTACTATAACCAACAAACATTCATAAATTACACCAGAAATGCAATTAAAGGTTTGGCAGATCAATTAGATGCAACCAACCTTATGGCTTGGCAAAATAGAATGGCATTAGATATGTTACTAGCCGACAAAGGAGGGGTATGTAAATTGTTTGGATCCACATGTTGCACTTTCATTCCAAATAATACTGCTCCAGATGGATCAGTTACAAAGGCATTACAAGGCCTCACTGCCTTGTCGATGGAGTTGGCTGAAAACTCAGGGATAAATGACCCTTTCACAGGAATGTTAGAATCTTGGTTTGGGAAATGGAAAAATTTAGCACAAACAGCTATTATAGCTGCAGCAATGATACTGGGAGTGTTACTAGTGCTGGGGTTCTGCTGCATCCCATGTGCCAGAGCAATTTTGTCACAAATCACTGATTCAGCAATACACAAACAACTACCTCAGTTTCCTGAAAGCCTTTCATCCATAGAACAGGCCCCAAGCCTGTTACATATAGAGGAAAGACCTTCAGATGCAGTAGCAGTGGAAGTAGACGTAAACAATAATGAACTAGATTATATTGAAGAGGGGGAAGAGGAATCAGATTATGTTGATTTATTACCTGCAGAAAGGGAACCACCCTATAACACTCCAAGGCAACCGCCTATCCCGGCCATTGTGTCATCTGATTTGCTTTCTATGCCACCATTTGATCCACCTTTTTATATGGGAACACCCCCAGAAGGACCATATACTCTTAATTGCCCAATCGGGAATCCCTACTGCAAATATGGTTTAGTTTCAGGAGCTGGTTGGGATTGTTGGGAATGGGCAAGAATTTACAGACCCCAACAACCAAATCTAGTGACCGAGTTAGCTAAAGATCCAAGTTTTTTGGAGGACTACTGCAGATACAGGCTGGGAATAATCCCTACTTTTGAGATAGCTGAAGACATTAATATGCAATTTTTAACTACTTTCTTGCTCCCTCCAATTTAATAGTAAGGGGTAACAATACCCCAACCAATAATTGCCTGTTGCTTTGCTATAAGTAACACCTGTCGCTGTATTGATAGCTCTGAGGAATAAAGCAAACTCATTTGACAGCCAGGTTGAATGTGTACGGTGCTCTCAAAAGCCATGTGGCGGATGCCTGCTCGCGATAAATTTGAGGCAATGATGGCAGAGGCTTGCAGTCAGCAGGTCTTGGTCTTACTCCTTGGAGTTCCCCATCATACATGGACTGGAGAGGTACCTAGTAGCTCATGTGCATGTCCCTTCCCTGCTTCTTGCTATATGTAACTTTGATTTTTAACACAAAACAAATGAAGCATATTATCTGAAGTTTTTGTAAAGCATAATGCAAAACAAGGGGTAACGGAAGGATTTGTTTAATTGATATCGGGATCATGTACAAGAACTGTTTCACCTCATCAAAATGGCTTGTTTAATTCTCCTGTTTCTCCCAAGGCACTAAAAAGGATCGTCAAATATCCAGGATAACTGGAGGATTGAGGAGGATCCAGCACCTCCACATCATTAAACTTCAATGATAAAAACCTGTGTGTGTGTTGTGACTCACTCCAGAGATGGGTAAGATCGCTTGAAGCAGTGACAACCTAAGGCAGGAATGAGTCGACCCCCAGGGTAGTACAACATTCCCAGAACACTCTGGGACTAGAAAAAAAAAAAGAGTGCCATGAAATAAAAATAACAGTTCTGAAAGACTCTGTAGAAATGTATTCTGGCCGTAATTAACAAAGATTGCCCCTTGTTTTGCATATGCTAAAGTTTGTGTGTTTGTTTGATCTACCTCAAAGAGTTTAATGTTTACAAAATAAGCTTGGTTTAAGCTTAAAGGTACAAAGTGTTGCTGGGCAGTGGGGATTTAATGACACTACTGCTACACCAAACAGCAATGCGCACCAGAGGTACAACGGCGCATCGTTATAGCTTAATAGAGTGTCTCGCAGAAGCCCAGCGATGCAGGGGTACACTGGTATAGTCCAAAAAACTGATTAATATTTTCTGGTTTGTTGACACCATTGAATGGTGTCAAAGGAGGGAGTTGTGGGGAAAATATTAATCAATATACCTAACACCTACCTCATTGTAACCAAATATAATACTCTCATTTAATCAAGAATAATCAAATGTATTAATCAACCAATCAAATAAAGCATGATTACGTTTTTTAGTCATTATGTTGATTACTTGAAGCTGATTCTTAATACTTGTAAGCATATATATTGTATTGATCAGAGGCAAAGCAGTGTGTAACAGGAATTTGTATGCCATGTGGAAAGACAAAATGTTCTCACGAAAGGTCCACACAACAGGAATGCACCTACACATGGAGAGAGGCCCACTTCCACCATATATCTCTCCTTGGGCACTAAAGGAATGACAAGGGAAAACTTTGGGGGGATCATAAAAGTTTGCTATTGTTTATCCAGCCTGTTGGTCTCAAACAAGTCTCAAGAGTCTGAAAAGAAAGAGCGTGCTCTTCCTCTTATCAGAGAAAGCAGAACTACTAAATTAAGGTAAAGAAGGTGAAACAAAGTTGAGACCTCAAGCAAAACACGTGAGATGACTGTTTAGGTGGCAAGACCTTGAGTAAAATAGGAAGAGGAAAAAGCTGCAAAGCTGTTATATGTTGTGCAATACCATGTTATGTGGAGGTCAGAGTATCTTTAGATTGAGGGGAAGGGGGGTATGGCGGCTGAGTCGCCAGATGGAAAGATTGATACATGAGTGACGTGTAAACATCTCAAGGGAGAAGAGAACCAACTATAAAGGTGGGGACTAAGAAAGGCTCGGGGCACTCTTGGGACCTGGAGCCCTGGGTTGCCCTCTGAGTTCGCGCGACCAGAGCCCTCCTTCGGAGGACGCTTGCTGCCCTCCTTGCCTGACTTCAACTCTTTGCTGAGGATCATCTGACTTGTGTCATCTGATGGTTTGATGCCTTTATCTCTGTCTGATTACATGCATATGAATTTGTCTGATTGTATACTAATTTGTTTTCTGATTAAATACTAGAATCATTATGCTGCTAAACATTGTGTTTGGGTCCTTCATTTAAAAGGTCAACGCTAACCAGTACGAATTCCTCAACACCACAAAGAACAGCCATTTTAACCACATTTCCCAGAATTCCAAAATCATTATCTCCATTGCAATTATCTCTAATGCAATAAGAACCAATGATGTCAAACCCCCTATAAGAACTCAAGTGACCCATTGTTCTCTCTGGACTTTGCCACGGCGTAGTTAGAGATCAAAAGGTGCCTCCATCTGACAGAAAAGTCTCGTTGGAACAGAACAAAGACTAAAGTTTTTCAGACCTCTCCAGTTGGCCACGGTAGTGTTAAAGATTAACTACATTCTGCTCCATAATTACTCAAGTTGCCTATAGACCTATCGATTCAATAACCGGTTAAAAAGAATGTACACTGAGACGACAGTGGAATTTCTTTCCCCCCCAACTTCTTTAACTTTTTGGAGGAAATGAAAAGGCGACCAGCTTCCCTTTTTGCTTTTCCCGATCAACAAGTCGACAAACTTTCTGCATTTTCCCATGTATCATTGTGCCTGGAAGAGCAGACACCGCTTCCTTTCCGCTGACGAGCGTAAGGAAACAAAGGACCGCCGCCCTAGCCTTCACTCGGACACTGTCACCGACGCTGGAGAACTGGGTCACTCACTCGGTAGTGATCCCAAATAAGGCATGCGTCTAGGCAGATTTAGCTACAATATAAAACACGCGTTTCTATGCCAATTGTTGATGTTTGAATGTGATTATTACTGTATACTCTGTGCTGTGTTTTCTTTGCTTGCTGGTTTCATGTACAGTCTTACTGTTGTACTGAATGTAAAATTTCGGTAGTTGAAAGAATTTGTCTGGAAATCGTGGACATTGACTCCACAGTGCTGCCTTGCTGAACTGTTAAACATCCGATCTTTGAGAGATTTCATTTAAAACTGCGTATCAGTCAGTTTTTCCCCCAAAAGAGTCTTTTTGAGGATGCAACCAAGAACCCTTATGGGTATATATTGGTGGATCTCAAAGCTCAAACCCCAGAGCAGTATTGTCTTAAAACCGGATTGTTCCCTCCAGAGTGGCCTGTGGTTTATCTACCACAGAAAAAAAAAAAAAAAGGGAAAAAAAAAAAAGAAGAGGGATGTCAACGTGGATTCAAGGGCTTCTACAAGCAGCACACACCAGCCCAGAACTGATAAAAACTATTTGTGAAATTAGTTTCAATATTTTACATGGTAATATACCTCTAACAAGTACTCAATTGAAAAGGTTAAAAGAGGCAGCGGTCCGGAATCAAGATTTTTGCTGACAAAAACGCTTGATGAAACATGAGTCATGATCCAAAAGGGTGTATTTCTTCCCTTGCTTCTCAGCAGACGACATAAGCATCCAATCCTCAAGGTGACGACGTTGATCTCACGTTTCTGAGCATGCTAGAACATATGATTCAAAGTAATTTTGACATTCAGTCGGACGATACTTTTGAGATTGTGGTAGTGATGACACCCTTCTGCAGTCACACCTGCCTGAAGGTCAAAAATTTGTGAAGTGTGCAAAGAACAGAATCAATTCTACATTGAATAGTCAAATTTTGTCATCAGATCCATTGAGTGTAGCAAAAACATACTTGTGGATGCTCCAAAAATGGCTTTATCATTGTAGGTGCCACTCTTATCTGCATCTTACAAATTTACACCATTAACATTCCATTTCTCACTAACCCCGATGAGTTAAATTCAAAATGTAAAACCAATGACGTCATTTTCAAGTGTTATCTGGTTTTGTTTGTAACTTTGACTGTTTGTGTTTAGACAACCAATGCCCAGTTGTTACACCTTGAATGAACTGACAAATGAACTGTTTCATCCGTGGACTCCACCTTTGAGCTCTCAGGTTGTGGGGTGACACCCGATGTGTCATCCTAAGGGGGGTATGTTGGGATCACACAGAGGAAAGCTTTCATATGTGTGGAAATTCAAAATGGAGCCCAGGATTACCCATGACCACTTGCTGCCTGTAAGCCCCTCCCGCCAGCAGGCCAGGCGGATAAAAGCAGTGGTCAACCAATTTATCACTCTTGTCTCTTCTCTCTTGCCTCTTGGCTCTGGACTCTTTTGGCTCTGCTTTCCCCCCTTGGTGAGGCTCCTGGACCCCTGGGGACTCCTCAGACTGGGGTACTCCCCACCTCTTGGCCTCCCTCTCCCGGGTGGCCCAGCACAACATCACCACAAAAGGTGCCACCATTCGAGGCATTACCCCAACATTGGTGCCCAGTGTGAGGCATTACCCCAACCTGGGTGCCCAGTGTGAGGACTTCTAGCACCAGCTTTATTGCAATATTCATGTGCAAAATCCAGAAATACCTATCTGAATTATTGAATTGAAAGGTAGTTTTACAGAAACTTTGTTTCAATTTCAAAGATTCATTTTTGTGACATTTGCCAAGCATACATTCTACTGTTGGTTGCTTCGGTGTGTACAAGCGGTTAGTAAGGTTTATTGTCATTGTTTCATAACTTGGCACGTTGCTTAGATTTGTGATTCTCAACACAATAACACTGCTCACCAGAGGTGCCGTAAATCACCTCATTAACCTGCAAACAGGGCAGGTTAAAAGGGAATAGATTAGCTGTTTGTGTATCTGGTAATCTTAATTCTTTATACACTGCCGTTTGTGTATCCAGCAATCTTTTCCCCTGTACGCTGCCATTTGTGCATCAGGCAGTCGTAATTTAAAAGATTAGCCGTTTGTGTATCCGGCAATCTAAATTCCCTGTATGCTGCTGTTTGTGTATCCGGCAATCTTAATTCCCGGTAAACTGCTGTTTGTGTATCTGGCAGTCATGATTTAAAAGATTGGCTGTTGTCGTGTAAGTCGCGCTGGGAAGGCAGGGAGGACTGTGTGCAGCTTGTCACAGACACATGACGTTGGTGAACTTATCTTAATGGCCCACGCATGCGGACAGAAACACTTCTGATTAATAACAATACGGATTATCTTTGTAATTCTGTATTGTGCCGGACGTTTCATGGCAAACTGTAGTGCAAGTATATCGTGTTTGGTATCATTTTACTCCACTATGATTCCAAAATGGCATGGGGCATTTTTCAAAGGGATTAAAATTGTGCTAAGCCCTCATTCAATAAGTATGAAAAGAAATATACTTCTACTTCTCCTCGTGGTAATGTCCCCTCCCAAATTCCCTCTGAGGAGGGGTTGCCTTCCTGATTACCCAAATGATTTATGATCCTGCTGTAGCAAGCGCTTCTTGAGTTCGGGCATAAAGGGTAGGAAAACAAGCTATTCGAGGAGGATCGCAACTGACTTCCCACACGTGCATCTCCATGCCGTGTGTAGCCAACTGTAGTTATGGAAGATCGTAGACTTCCCCCCCCACACATGGATCTGTATGTGTATAGCCATTATCACAATGGAAGATTGCATTCAACTTCCCCCACGTGCATCTCCATGCCATGGTTAGTTTTAATCTAGTCATGGAATTTTAGGCGATTTCCCACACGTGCTCTTGCAGCCATGTGCAGACGTGATATAGCTTTGGAAGCTTGTATTTATTCTTCCCGCATTGTACACTTTGTGTATATGTGTAGTTGTGAGTTGCGCCAGGTATGATTTGACTTCTTTACATTTTCTGTAAGGATGTGATTGGTTCTTGTGATTTAAGCTTGTGCCTGCCTGGTGAAATAAATTGATAATTGCATTCTGTTGTGTGTTTCTGATTCTAACTTATTTCCTTCTAGCCCAGAGTCCTGTCTTCTAATTGGGTAACGTAGGACTGTAATTGCGATGCCTGATCAACATGCTTGGTCTGTGTTATAAGGTGGATTTTTCACGCTGTGATTGGTGTTATGATGAGGCTTTGAGGAGATTCCGGTAAACAGATCTCAGTCCCTGTCCAGACGTTTTATACAAAAACGAAGTCCCTGAAGTGATAATGTCACACTTTGGAGTTACTCGCTTTGGGCCCCGGTAATCCCTAGTCATAGCACTGCGCTTAATAATATGCCAGCCTCTGAGTTAATCCACTGAATTGGGCTGTACAGATGTTTTGGTCTGGCGGAGTAAGGTGTAGACCAGTTATGGGTCCGATGCACAACATAGCTCTAAATTCATAAATTAGAGTCAGATCAATATTTATGCAAACGCGTAATTTAATCGTAACCCCACATGATTTCAGCTAAAGTTTATAACCTAAATTTGATATGGAGTCAGATGTATTGTAACCGCTAAATATTAGGGCTGCAGCAGCCGCGAAACACGCTTCAGGCTCACTTGAAAGAGGAACGAGAGTCAACGTCATCACGTTTGGCCTGAGGCAGTGGCCTAGTGCTGATGCTGTAGCCAGACCCCATTATTATAATGGACACCGGAAAGAATCTTTTCCCTGGCAGTTTAGGCAAACACGGTGAGACCTTCCACCTCAGCTAGGACTCTCCTTAGCCTAGTTTCACAGTGTTTACATGATGTGGTGGAGGCTGCTAGTAAGAGAATGTCATGCAGAAAGGCTGTAAAATCAAAATATTTAATGCAGAAAAAGGGCACAAGAGAAACTGAATATGTTGCTTAGGGAGAGACGTCAGTTACAGAGCAGAAAGCTATATCTTGAAAATGTAATGTTCAGGGAAAAGGCAAAATTGATTGGTGTTCATAAATACAGAGAAAACATCCAGCACCGGGACATGGTTAAACTCAAGAGTGTGGTGAAATATAGAAACAACATTGAGCACAGGGAGAAGGTTATAGCCAAGGGTAAAGTTAGGGGTATGGCGAAATATAGAGACAACATTATGCACTGGGGGAAAGTTAAAGCTAAGGGTAAAGCCCACAGTGAGGTGAAATATAGAGACGGCATTGAGCACAGGGAGGTTAAGGCTAAAGGTAAAGCCCAGAGTGAGGTGAAATAAACATTGAGCACAGGGAGAAGGTTAAAGAAAGGAGCAGAAAAAAGTATTGTGATAGTTTAGAGGATAAGCAACAAGTCATTGCTAGAGTCAAGTTCAGTAGGAGGCAGAAGAAGGTTAAGTCAGAAGATTTTGATTATGTTATGGATCAATTTTTGAAAAAGTTCCAAGATGGACGCCATTTTGTGTGTTGTGTTTGCTGTAGGTTGTTGTTCAGATGTCAGGTGCTCAGTTGTGAAAAGGAAGTTCATAGATCAAATTTGGCAACAGCTGGTATTGCGGAGACTTGCATTACTGAAGATTCCTTGCATAAATGTAATGAGGAGTATAATGTGCCATGTCAGGTGGTTATATCTAGAGGTCAGCTATGGATTTGTTATACATGTCATCATAAGATTAGAAGAGGTCAGATTCCAGCTGAATGCTGGATTAATAACTTGGAGCTTGATTCAATTCCCCCTGAACTGGGATGCTTGAATAGTGTAGAACAGCATTTGATAGTTCTGCATATTCCGTTTATGAAGATGTTATGTTTGCCCAGAGGAGGTCAAGGGGGTATTCATGGACTGTACAATATTCACTGGAACACATGTTACCAGACTAAATGCGTTGCCACGTTCTACTATGGAAGGATCTTTGGTGCAGGTTAAGTTAAAGCATAAATTGACATATAAAGGGCATTATGAATATCAGTTTGTGGATACTTTATGTGTAAGACAAGCACTAGAATATTTAAGGACGACAAATGTTCATTCCAGGGACATTGACTTTAATGAAGAGTGGGTAAATGAGTTTAGGAGGCAGACGAACAAGAGGGTAGAGGCTGGATCCACTAGTGAGCATGGAACTGTCAAAGTTGAATTATGTCAGCAAGAACAGGTTGTTGAGGGCAAGTTAACTGTTCAGGAAGATGGCCAGGTTACAGACAATGCTGAAGGTGTTGATGTAGAAGATTCATCAGACATGGAAGATGAAATGTTGCACGACAGACAGCAACACTATGTTTCAGGACACTTGTCTTATGCCAGTTGATATTGGTCAGGAAACATTTGACAGATACGTAGGTATTGTGAATATTGCGCCTGCAGAGGGGAATAGTCCACTTAGGATGCTTTCTGACCGAACAAATGAAGCCACTTGTTTCCCTGTGTCGTTTCCTCTGGGTGGGAATACTTTCCAGGACAGTCATTGCCATCATTTAACATTGTGGCGTTATTTTAATGATAGGATAATGCATGTTGATGGGTGTTTTGCACGTAGAGTACATATTTTTTGCTCAGTACATGTCTGAGCTGGATAAGGTGGTATCAAATGTTTCTGCGGCATTGCGTAAGGGTAAAGGAGGTCAGAAATCCCAAAAAAGTAGTCAGAATATGTTGAAGGATGAGGCATCTTTAAGCATTTGTTGGAGTTTTATGATGGTTTTAGGTTTCTTAAGCCTATTAGAGGTACCCCAGCTTTTTGGCAGTCGGTTCAGAAGGATGTATTTGCTTGTGTTCAACAATTAGGGATTCCCACCTGGTTTTGTTCATTTTCGTTTGCAGATCTCCTGACCAGCATCCTGAAACAGGAAGGCAGAACGCAGACTGTAGATGATTTGGAGTGGGCAGACTGGTGTGAGTTGCTGCGTGGTAATCCGGTTACAGCTGTGCGGATGTTTGATTACAGGTGGCATTGCTTTTTGAAAACTGTTCTCATGTCTCCTCAACCATGCGGAAAATCATCGATTACTTTTACAGAATCGAATTCCAGCAGCTTGGTTCTCCTCATGTTCAAGCTTTATTTTGGATTGAGGGTGCTCCCCAAATTGATAAGAACGAAGATGAGGAAGTGGTTGAGTTTATTGATAAATATGTCACTTGTGAGTTACCCTCAGACGATGACACATTATTGGATATTGTGTCATCAGTTCAAAAACGACATTCAAGGGAAAAAAAAAAAAAAAAATGACATGTCAGTTTAATTTCCCAAAACCTGTTTCAGCGCGAACATTTATATGTAAAATTAAAGAATGCAAATGTGATTGGATGAAGGCAGCAGATCCTGATCCAAAAAACAAGCCAGTCTGTAAGTGTTTTAACGATAAGATGCCAAAGACAATTGCAGAGTCCATTCTGAAGGCTGTTAAAGAAGCTTTGGAATCAGATGTACCATATTCAAATGTAGAGGAGTTGTTTATGAGTCTGTATATTAATCAGGAAATCTTTGAAGAGGCCTATAGAGCAATAGAAAAGTTTAAAGTGGTCTAAAAGAGAGGGGTGAATGAAGTTTGGGTAAATCAGTATAGCAAGCAGTTGTTAAAGTGCTGGAACGCCAACATGGACATTAGCTTTGTCACGGATGCCTATGCAGTAATTGTGTACATGATATTGTACATAACAAAATCAGAGAGAGAAATTTCCTTATTGAGTAATGCCCAAAAAGAAGCCACAAAATAAGGTAATCTCTGCTAAAGAAACCTTAAAGAAGCTGGGCGGTGAATATTTACGCAGCAGGGACATTTGTCCACAGGAGGCTGTAAGACGGGAGATCAAACTGGAATGCAGCAAAGGGCTGTCAAACTGGGGGAGCCCAGGAACTGCGGCTCATCCTAAACTTCAAAGGACTCATGTGGCCTGCAGTATGACAATAAGCTGCTTAGCCTTCCTCAGTGTAAGTGGGCCGTTGACTCTCCAGGATGATTGCGGAGTGCTGTCAGGGGAAACGGGGTGTTTGTGATTGTGTCTGTGGAAGACTGGGGGGGGTTTATGACAGCCCAAGACAATAAGCAGGTCTCTGGCGAAGCGAGGGTGGTGACGATCACAGTTCTCCCCCGGTGAACACTCTTTTTCTGCCCTGGTCATGTATTTCATGAAACTGGACCTGAACTCATCTGTTTAAATATTCTAAAACTCTGGAAACATCAAAACTTCTCATATGTTCATTATGCTACTGTAAACTGACTTATGTGCAAATAACCTGATTTTCATGTAAAGTAATTCAGCAAGATAGCTTTTCATGACAATAAAATGTTGATACATATTAATATTAACTCATTAATACATTCTCTTGCCATGTTTGGTATGTTTCTGTACAGAATTATTCCAGAAGTTGAATGGAACATTTCATTCCAAATAAAATTATGATTTATTCGATTTCAGAAACTCAATACAAAACTATCAAAGTAAAACATCCTCTCTGGTAACCCCATCGTTTTCATTGCCCTCTGCTAAATTGTTTCATTACATCCTCCAAATGGTGGAAACCCAAAATCCAGATTCGATCCCCCTTCCAGGTAGTTTATTGCCATGCTGCCTGGATCAAAGACATGATTTGGCTTAAAGCAAAGAGACAATCCATTCTGGGAAGATCGCAGACGACTTCCCACACGTGTATCTCTATGCTGTGTGTAGCCCATATAGTCAGGTGAGATCGTATCCGATCTTACCCCCGCGCACGTTAGTGCGTGTGTAGCATGTTCATCTGAAAGACTGTATTCGGTCTTCCCCGTATGTGCTCTGTATGTGTGTCGCCAGGTATGACCTTTTTCTTTGTCTAAATTTGTGGTAACCAGTATTTGGTTTCTTAATTTAAGTTCTTGCCTACCTGGTGAATAAATTATTGTTATTCCTTTAAACTTGTGGGGTCTCCGTGACTCCTTTTACATTCTTTCTAGCCACCTTACGACAGATACTTAGGGGTTTAATCCTAACTGAGGACCGACTGGCCAGCGGCCCGGTATGGGAATTGGTTTTATTAAGTTGGAGACAATCACGTTCTACTCATTTAAAGGGTTTATGTAGCGCCGGTGCTGGGAATTGAGCCATAAGGGAGCCCATGGATGAAAAGTCGGTTTCCGTTAAATTCCCTTAAGGAACCCATGGGTGTCTGCATAGACTTGGGTTCATAGTCTGAGCCAAAAGATGCCATTGCTGCGGTGATTCCTCCCATCCCCTGATATTACCAACAAACCTTAGATTCACCAATAATGCTAAACCCCAGGGGCAATATATTGAGTAACGGAGGTTTTTATTTAAGAGTCCGAGGTGCAATCACCCCGAGATCCATGCATGTTTGCACTAAATTCTAAAATCTAATTCTAATTGGAGTCAGATCTTGAATTGGAGCACATCTAATTTCTTATGGAGTCAGATAAATTGTAACCGTTGTGCTTTGGTGCCCTGTTCTACGAACAGAGAAAATTGATTCATTTTATTATGATTTACACCAACTAAAAAGTTCACATACCAGCCAAAAGTTCGCGCTGAGCCTTCGCCTTCGGCAATTTCCGTCATTGGTATTGCTGTGAGGTTTTACAAGGCTGTGTATAGGCTAACGAACATGCATCTGAAGCAGTGTTCCAGAAAGGTTGTGTTTGTGCTAACAGGGAGCAACATGGTGTAGATGAGTTTACCACTGAGTGTTTTGAGGCAGAATGCATCTTCCCATGATCTTAGGACAGAAGATATGTGGATGACCAGCATAGTGGACAGGTATAGCAACAGGCCTGAAATGATGCGTTCAATAACATGTGCATGGCTACATTTGCATCAAAGTATCGTGTTCTCTCCAAAAATGAGAAGTCTAATGATAGAATCAAATTGAAAAATGGCTTGGGTTTTATCTTGAGGAGAACACGTTCTCAGTTTGCAGTTGTGCGTTACATGCATTTCAGTTTAGACAAACAAGAGGAGGCTCATTTTCAAAGTCTGCTGCAATCGTTTCTTCCTTATAGAACTGACTAAGACCTCAAACCTGAAGGGTTCAAGCTGTTTAAACAGTTCTATAATGATATCAAGGTAACTTTTAGTGATTGCTCCGTACACTCGGTTCAGACTGTCGTGGATGACAATAGGGCAAAGTTTGAAATAAATTGTCCTCATTTGGATCCATGGATTCCATGGTGCTTGGAAAGAGCCTTGTTGCATATAAGCATGCTCTCTTGTGCAAGGTCCTGTTATTTTGCAAATCTAACACAGGAAAACAATAATTTGATTTTTGTTCAAAACCGTGGCCAAGTTAACTAACAATCATGCTGCAAATAGCCCTCAAATTCCAGTCTCTTGCAGAAGTGAAGATTTTTAAAATTTCCTTAGTGGCAAAATTATTGGAATTAGAGAGAAGATCACTGCTTCCCTACCAGTTTGTGATGGCGTTTCTAATTATATGGAGTCTTCCACAATACACAAAAACCAGTTTGAATCCCTTTCTCCTATACTTCTGAGTGAACTAGCCAAATTAGTTGCTACTTACAAATCATCTACTTGTATCTTGGATCCCATTCCCACATAGTTAATGAAGGAGCTCTTGCCCATCCTTGGCAGTCCAATTCTTCACATAATTCTTCTCCGATTTCAGGTTTTGTTCCCATTTCATTTAAGATGGCAGAAATCAAGCCGCTGCTTAAAAAAAAAAAACAAATTTGGATCCCACAGTCCTAGCCAATTATAGGCCAATCTCAAACCTCCCATATTTATCTAAGATCCTTGAAAAATGTGTCGCCCAACAGTTCTCTTCTTCCCTGCAAACTAATGAGGCATTTGAGGCAGTTTTCAGTCTGCCCATAGAAAGCATCTTAGCACTGAAACAGCTCTCACTGTTGTGTAAATGATCTACTTCTCTCCATGGATAGTAGCTGCATCTCTGTTCTCGTCCTTCTCGATTTAAGTGCTGCCTTTGATACTGTAGACTTTGTAGGATTGAAAAATTAGGTGATATTTCTGGACTTGCCCTTTCGTGGTTTAAGTCTTTTCTGTCTGATAGATCTCAGTTTGTCCGGGTAAATAAAAAATGTTCAGAGTATTCCAAGGTAAACTTTGGAATACCTCAAGGATCTGTTCTGGGCCCTTTGCTTTTTTCTCTATACATGCTTCCCGTTGGAAATATGAGTAGACATGACGTTAAATACCATTGTCATGCAGACGACACGCAGCTCTATATCCTTTAAGCCGGGTGAAAATGATCCGGTAACTAGATTAGAGATGTGTCTTAAAGCTGTTAAAGCTTGGATGACACAAGATTTTCTTTCACTAAACCCAGATAAGACTGAAATATTGGTACTGGATCCCAGATCTCTTAGAGACTCATTCATTAAGTTCTCTCTTAATTTAGATTGCCTCTCTGTTTCTGCCAAAGCTGTTAAAAACCTTGGCGTGACCCTTGATTCAGAACTCTTTCCAGGCTCGCATCAATTATTATTATTAATATCTTTATTTCAGGCACTTGGCCCATATCAAAAAATAAAAATAAAACGTACAAAATGTAAATACAGAGACATATGCAATAAAATGTTAATTTCACAGTATTGCGTAGAATTAGCCAGGGTGTTTGAAGACAAGGTTGACATAATGCCTCCAGAATGTACTGTGTGTGAAGGCATCCGAATGGATTAACCGGGTGATGATGTTATTTTCAGAGGTGGAGACGCGTTGTACAAATGAGTGTGTTAACTTTCTTCTTCTAGCTTCAAATGTGTCTACCGCAGATGATACAAACATGTGGCTAGCACTTGCACTCATTCTATAAGCAACAGAATCCTAAAAGCATTGTTATAGGCTACACGTAGTTTACGAATAGCACCCAAGGTATATTGAGACCACAGCTGGGCACAGTACATCGGAGAACAGTATGCATTGAACAGGATACGCTTAACTTCAGGAGAGGCAAACTGGAATTTTCGTACCAGGGAATTGGTACCAATACCATTCAAGTGGCTTTTTTTTCATCTTAGAAACATATCTAAACTCAGAAAAATGTTGTCCCCTCAGGATGCTGAAAAAAAATGTTTCACGCATTCGTGTCCTCTCGGCTGGACTATTGTAATGTCTTACTGTCTGGTTGCACTAGCTCGGCCCTGAAACGTCTTCAATTAGTGCAGAATGCTGCAGCTAGGGTTCTGAATAGGACTAAGAAATATGATCACATTAGCCTGGTGCTCAAAAATCTTCATTGGCTGCCTGTAACATTTAGTAGTAGTATTTTATACTCAATTCTAACTTACAAAGCTTTCAATGACTTGGCCCCGGAATATCTTCGCAGTTTTCTCAGTCCTTACTCCCTGCCAAGATTACTTCGTTCACAAGGTGCTGAGTACTTGAAAACTCCAAATATATCTAGAATTACAATTGGAAGCAGAGCATTCTCTTACAAAGCGCTAATTTTATGGAACAATCTCCCAAGACAAATTTGGGCTTCAGACACACTGTCTTCAAGAGTAGGCTGAAAACTTACCTTTTTAGTCAGGACTATGATTAGTTCATGATAAGTTATGTATAAACATTTATTTGACTCTGGTGGGACTGACAACCTAGTTTTATGATTGGCTTCCAAATATCTAGTGAACCTGAGTTAAGTAAATCCATGTGGAACTGTAAGACGGGAAATCCAGCTGGGACACGACAAAAGGCTGACAAACTGGTGGGGCCCAGGAACTGAGGCTCACCCTAAACTTCAAAGGATTGATGTTGCCTACAGTATGACAATAGGCTGTTAGGCCTTACTTAGGGTGAGCGGGCCATTAATTCCCCAGGATGTTGGCTAAGTGGTGTCAAAGGAAGTGGAGTGTTCATAGTTGTGTCTGTGGAAGACTGAGGGGGTTTATAACGGCCCGGGACAATAAACAGAACTCTGGCAACGTGAGGGGGGTAACCATCTCAGTTCTCCCCTTATGAACATCATCCCGGCCCTGGTCATTCCTTTTATGAAACTGGACCTTAACTCATCTGTTTAAATTTTCTGTCACTAAAGCAGTGTCGATCCTTTTTGAAACATTCTATGTATTACTATGAAATAACTTATGTGCTTAGAATTTGTCCATGCAATAATCCAGTTTAAGAGTCTTTCATGACAACTGTATCAAATAAATACATATCCATATCATGTTTGGTATTGCTATTCTCAGGAAAATTCCAGGAGTTGAATGGAATGTGTCTCATTCCAACTGAAATTATGGTTCATTCCCTTTTAGAAACTCCCTAAATTTTGGTTAAAGCAGGATATCCTCTCGGATAACCATCTGGTCTTTTCCTCGCTCTGCTAAATTGTTTTATTACCTCCTGCAAACGGTGGAAATCCAAAATCCAGATTCGACCCCCCTTCCAGGTAATTTATGGCCATGCCGCCTGGATCAAAGACGTGATTTGGCTTAAAGTAAAGAGTGACAACCCACTCAGGGAAGATCGCAGACGATTTCCCGCACGTGCATCTGTGTCGTGTGTAGCCAAAACAGGTTTGGTAAGAGACTCTAGCATTCAATTATTCTTTTCTAAATTAAGTAACGGACTATTAAATTTATTATGTGGACCTACCTACCTGTTTAATAAAAGTTTCTTTCCTATTAAGAAATTGTCTTCTTGTAATTTGTGTGGTTTTTATGATTTTTAAATCCATCTTGGTTCCTTTAGCCAAAATTACGGTTAAATACTTAGGGGAAACGGGTGCTGACTGAGACCTACTGTCAGAGGCCAGTTGCAGACGAAGTTTTTAGGGAGCTCAGGTAAGTTGGAACAGGGGCCACGTTCAACAACTAACGGGATTGGCGGGTTATTGGCTCTTGAGGTTTAGCTTAAGAGGACCCATGGGCGTAAAACACCGATTCTTGTCAAATTCTCCTCAAGGAGCCCGATAAATACTACTAGTATCATTGTAGCTGACTCGGGTCCGTAATTGTCGCGAGGGAAAGGAACTTGCGTATTACGGTGGTTGCTGGCTAACCAATGCAGGGCTCCCCGAACTAAGGTTTTGCAATTGTGTGGGTCCAGAAGTGCAATCGTGTAAAATTGGCAAAAGACCAAGTATGGTATTATGATTCTAAACTCAACACTTAACTAAATTTTATATTTGTAATTAATAATATGGAGTCAGATTAATCGTAACTGTTGTGCTTTTGTGCCCTGTTCTAACAGAGATGTTGATCAATGCTTTCTTTTGGGTCACACCAGCAAAGAAGAACGCGCCGAGCCTTCACCTCCTGCTGTGTCCATCGTTGGTATTGCTCTGAGGTTCACAGAACCAGTGGTACTGACCATGCATTAACGGTGCCAGTGGGGCTTGCTACAGCCTTAGTCACCGGAGAGGTCCATTTGGTACTGGTGTTTAGAAAATCAAAAGTGATCTTGCAGCCTGGTGTAAGTGCAGGGCCTCTGTGCTGCAGGAAGTGGATGGATGGGTGTTGACTGTTTCCTGACCAGTTGCTCCTAAATTCTTACTTGGCACATGACGCAGGACTGTATTTTTATTAATATGCAGTAGTTTTATCCAGTGCCTCACCCCCCTTTTTTGTGTCTCTTTCCGAGGATCTTTCCATCCACTACCCTGAGTCCTGGACTATCCCAGCCCTGTCCCTCACCATGAGCGCTGGCTGCTGCTGTCCTGATCCGGCCCTGATCCAGTTCTGCACCATCCTCGACATGACACTTCCTGGAGCTACCGCTGCCACTTTTTAGATGGACTTTAATGGAACTCTATTGCCATTTTATTCCATTATTACTTTATTTTGTTATTAATTAGCTAGCCCGCGGAGGATGGGCTTCCCCACTATAGCCGGGTTCCTCCTGAGATTTCTTCCCACTGGGGAGTTTTTTTCACCACTGTTTGAGGATTTTTCTCCCTACTGGGAGTTTTGCCTCATTTGCTGTAGTGGGGAATAGGCTGGGCACTGCCCTTTCATTTACTTCATCTCTCACTGTAAAGCGCCTTTGTGACAGTCTGAAAAGCGCTATACAAATAAATTGAATTGAACGGAATTGGATCGAGCTCATGAGATAGTAGAGCAGCACAAGGGGATTGATGAAGACGTTTGGGGTGAGCTGTGTCCAGAACAGGAAGTGGAGTGCCTTGAATGTTTAGAGCTAAGAAGGCAGCAGCAGGAAGCAGAGATGGAACAAGAGCAGTTGGGGGACTCTATGGAAAATGTTCCAGATTTGCTTGTTGGTAGCAGACAGGTTGCGCAGTTGGAAAGGAAAGAGGATCATGTCTAGAGGTGAGGGTTTGGCTTTAGTTAGGTCTCTGAATGAGACCCAGATGGCTGTTTTTAATAGGGTGAGACAGTGGTGTTTGCAGAAGGAGATGGGTAAAAACCCACAACCTTTGCATGTGTTTGTGACAGGCGGTGCAGGGACAGGGAAAAGTCATTTAATTAGAGCTATTCAATACGAAGCAGGGAGGCTGTTGTCAACACTTTGTCAATCAGATATTTGCGTTTTGTTAACGGCTCCTATGGGCGTAGCTGCTTACAATTTGAATGCAGCAACAATTCATCACAGATATGATATTGGCATTCATTCTACTTTACCGTACACCCCCTTGGGTGAAGATAAACTAAATTCTGAGAGCTGAATTGGGCCACCTCCAAATCCTTATCATTGATGAAATCAGCATGGTTGATCACAATCTGTTGGCTTATGTTCATGGCAGGTTGAGACAGATTAAGCAGACAGGAGACTTTTCCCCATTCGGTAATGTTAGTTTGATAGCTGTTGGGGACTTCTATCAGTTGCCTCCTGTTAAAGGGAAGCCTCTGTATAGCGGTCAGGTTGCTGTGGACCTGTGGTGCAGCTTTAGTCTAGAGGAGCCGAAAACAGCAGTCAGGCAGAAAGACAATGTTTTTGCGGAATTGCTGAACCGCTTAAGGGTGCGTTCTAAGGACACCCCCATGTTGAAGAGCGACATTAATATATTAAAATTGTGTGAGACAGAAGAAAGCTCAGCTTTGCATATATTTGCTACCAATATGCAAGTAAGTGGGCATAATCTAAAGCAGCTGTTGGCCATGTGTCCTGATCATGTAGTCATTGAAGCTAAAGACTTTAGAAACAATAGAAAAAGTGGAAAATTAGAGCTGATGGTAGGGCATCACAGTGATGCAGCGGACACATGTTTACCGAGCAGTTTGTGTTTGGCCAGGAATGCGCGCGTAATGTTATGTAAGAACGTCGATGTTGAAGATGGTCTGGACAATGGAGCATGTGGCACAGTAACTCAGATGGATTTTGGTCAGGATGACACATTTCCGCTTACAGTTTATGTAAAATTTGATGATGCCCAAAAACGTGCACATGCAGCAGTAGAATGCAGATTTTCTACTGCAGTTGATCCAGAGGAGGAGATGACCAGAAAACACGCTGGTTTGCGTCGTCAGTTTCCTTTAAAGTTAGCATGGGCATGTACTGTTCATAAAGCGCAGATATTAACTGGATGAGGCCGTAGTTTCTTTAAAGAAGGTGTTTGCTCCTGGGCAGGCATATGCAGCACTGAGTCGCGTTAGGGCTTTATCTGGACTAATCATTAGGGATTTTGAAGAGCGAGCCATTTACGGCAAGAAACTATTAAGGAGGCCATGGAGAGCATGTCTCCATTTCTAATTGAGCACCCAAAGCCTTAATTAAAATGCACATAGTCTCTCTGTGTATTTAATGAATGTTCAAAATTGAAGTCGCCACTTGTTAGATTTGGTGTCTTGCACGCATCATTTACAGCCACACTATACTGCGATCACTGAAACGTGGCTCACTACACAATCCACATTACACTGTGTCCAAATCGATGGTTACATTTTCCACAGTCGTCCACGAAGTTTGTGTTACAGTAGCAGTAACCCCAAATTGTTAGAGCTGCAGGACTTGGAACATGGAGTTGGTTTGTAGAATGTAAACAATTTATACTGACATTTTATACTGCCGTTTTTACTGGAAATAAACACCATCTTTCACATGAAGATGAATTTTGTCCCTTCCTTTTTTTCTTACAATTCTCTGTGTGTGCGATAGAAAGCAGCATCTCAGACTCTGTGTCTTGAATTGGATGCGGACATCCTACAGAGGTCGCAGACCCAGAAACATCTGAAGCCTCCAAATTCAAGCACGGCTCCACGCCGACTGACTTTGGGGAGGAAGGAAAAAAGAAAGCTAGAGTGACAAGAATTACAAAGACGCTTCATCAATTTTGTCGAAAGCTCCGTAGCCTTGAACGATTGGTGAGATCTTTGGAACAAACCATAAATGGCACCGAAACGGCCCTGGGAGTGCAGACTCTGAATCAGAGGGTAACGACGGTCATAGAGCTGATGCAGAGAATCAGATGTTGAATTCTGATACTAACCGCCACACTAACAATTTGCAGCAACCTAATGTTAATCCGCATCTATTGCAAATTATCAGTGATATCAATTGTGGAATTTAAAATACACATAATGCAGTTGAATCTACACAATGATGAGTTGGTGGTTTGCTACGCGCATTAGATGCTCTGAACCGTGGTGTTGAATTGTTATGTTGACCCTGAAATAAATTGTAGAATGGCGGGTAAGAATTCACTGCATATTTCATTTTACAAAAGATTGTTCCATTTCTAAATCAGTAAAATTCATCTGTGCCTTTGGGTTGGGTTCTGAGCGGCACCTCTGTAAGATCTGCAAACGCTGATGCGTGGGGGAGCCCAGAGGCTGTAAGCGACAAATGGCTGATAAGCTCGGTCCAGAGCCATGCCAGATAGCAATAAGCTTTTGTGGACTCCCCCCCCAGGATGTTTGCTAAGGTGTTAATAGTCTTACTGTTACTTTGTACGGGGGGGTAGTTGCAAAGCTCTGGCTGACACAATGCCCCTGTGGGAGTCATATTACTGTCCTTATTCTTAAGTCCAGCTATATTAATCTGTTTAAAATAATCTAAACCCCTGAGAACTTAATATGCTTATGTTCAATATTCAGCTAAGAAATCACTTCTGGACTTATAACCCAATTTACCTATATATTAACTCATCGTAAGACTTTTTCATGACAACTGCATCATATTAGTACATATTCATATCATGTTTGGTCTTGTTATTCTCGGGGGAATCTAAGGAGTTGAATGGAGTATGTTTCATTCCCATTGAAATTATGGTTCATTCCCTTTTGGAAACTCCTGAGAATTTGGTCAGAATACTCTCTGGTAATCACCCTATTCTCCTCTCTCTGCTGAAGTGTTTTATTGCATCCTCCCAATGGTGGAAACCCAAAAACCGGATTCGACCCCCCTTCTCGGTGTTTATGGCCATGCCGCCTGGATCAAAGGCGTGATTTGGCTTAAAGCAAAGAGAAACAATCCATTCTGGGAGGATCGTATCCGATCTCTCCCCTCGCATGTAAGTGCGTGAGTAGACTATAGCTATGGCGGATCGTCTCTCTGATTTCGCACTCACCCAACTCTGTGTGTGTAGCTGTCGCCAGGTATGACTTTTATATTTGTCTAAATTCGTGGTAACTGATATTTGGTCTATTGATTTAAGCTCTTGCCTACCTGGTGAATAAATTATTGTTATTCCTTTAAACTTGCGTGGTCTCTGGGACTCTTAATCCTTTTATTCTTTCTAGCCGCATTGCGACGGATACCTAGGGGTATAATCCCGACCGAGGTACGACTGGCCAGCGGCCTGGTATGGGAATTGGTTTTATTAAGTTGGAGAGACGATCGTGATCTACTTACATAAAGGGTTTTTGTATTGCTGGTTCTGGGATTCTAGCCATAAGGAAACCCATGGACGAAAAGTCGGTTATCTTCTAAAATTCCCTGAAGGAACCCATGGGCGTGCATAGATCTGGGTTCGCTGTATTCACGCCAAAAGATGCTGTTGCAGTGATGGCCGACTTCCAACCTCTAATCTAATTGACGAACCTAGGATCCGGTAACAGCACTAAAAACCCGGGAGTACATGTTTAGCAACGGCGGTAGTCTCCTAAGAGTTCGAGGTGTAGTCACTGCGAGACCCACGCAGGTTTCCCTAGATTATGGATTCTAATTCTAATTCTAATTTTGAGTCAGATATTTAACGAGAGTATAACTACATTCATTATTATAAATTTATTATGGAGTCAGATTAATTGTAACCGCTGTGCTTTTGTGCCCCGTTCTTCGAACGGAGAAAATAGATCCATTTTATTGCGATTCACACCAGCCAGGAGGTCGCGCGAGTTTCGTGTATTATACCGTAATATGTCGGTTTGAGAATCTTTGCATTTTGCGGTGTGATGGCTTTCGTACCATACTGGCGATGCCTATAACCGGGAGTGCGTGATTCTGTTTTCCGACGAAATCCGAGATGTTTCCTCATTGTGCTGGCTGAAGTGTGAATCCCCACATCCAATGTAATCCTGGTTTCTTACGTGATCTGGTCGGCTCCATCAGTCGTCATCCACATGTGGTAAGTAATGCGGTGTTTTCTACTTTGTAGGATTCAAGGAAAGTTAGAATTCACTGCATAGAGACCGTTGCTAAGGGATCGACATATCCCCAAATAGGCCCGGGACCGTAGAAACCAGGCACAAGTTTCAATTCTATCTTTTTCGGGATCAGAGAATGGAGTGCAAGTTGTAGGAATGTTTGCATGAGCCTACTTTGTATTTCTGTTATGTCTTCAGACTGCGCTGTTTTCAGATTAATCTGGGTCATTTGATATTTTCATGCTTTTGTGTAGAAGGTTTAATGGCAAGTTGGAGGTGATTGGGTTTCTGTGTGCAGTCGGGGGTTTCGGCATTTTTTAAGTGGATGCGAATATCTGTTGTTGGTGCTTGGAACATGGGGCTGGGCTCTTCTTCGACCGTAGGTTGTTTGTGCTTTTTGCACCTAGGCTGTGCGGGTGGGAGAGCATGGGTCCGGTGGTAATGCCATAGCGGAGATAAAGCTTGCCGCTGAAAATGTTGAATACTCTTGGCCTGTGCTTGAAATCGGAAAAGTGTGTATATTGCATTCGAAGGTTTACGTATGTGTACAGAAAATAATTGGCAACTGTGTGTATTTGATGGATTTGGTGCAAGATCCTGCTGTAACTGTGCAGACAATCTTGCCCAAATACAGGAAGAAATAGGGCATTGGTGAAATGCCAGTGTAATTTGAAGGAGTCTTGTATGTAAGGGAGTGAGATTAGCTTCGAAATATCATTGGATTTACGGATTTTATCGTTGTAACAATTGCACATGGGTTGCAAGTATGTTCATTAGTGCTCTGACCCGCATCATTGGTTCGGCTAGAGTTGGCAAATGTTTCCATCCTCTAGTCTTGTTAAACTTTGTGTAAAGGTAATAGCTTACAGTTTCACTGCCCAGTGTATGCGCTCCTTTGATCAGCGCCCGGAGAGAGCTGCAAAACGGCATTCGGAAAATTGTAATAATTTGGACTCAAAAGTTTAAGTAGGGTGCATTCTGCACCATTAGGTTTTCGAAGTTAAACAAATTCGGAAGTTTTTGTGCCGGCAGCCTTTTGGGACACGGGCAGTGATTAGATTAATTCTTGATTGGGTTTGTAATGTGGTTTTTCGCAAGCGGAATGTTCGGCAAGTTCGGTGTGGGCTAAGGTTTGTCGTTGTTGCGTGGCGCGTGGGCTTCTCGGACTGCGGGTTATTTGTGCTTCATGCGCCTAGACTGTGCGGTTTGTGAGAGAACGTGTCCTGGACGTAGCAGCGGGAAAGCTTATCACTGAAAGAGTTGAATATTTTTGCATTGCACGTAAAATTGGGAAATTGCCATTATGACCGCTCTAAAAATCGCCTTGCATTTGAGCTTTTCCCAAGTGCGTATTGAAGCTGCCATGTTTCCTTTGCACCAAGGATCATCAAGTTGAACGGCCCGCCATTTTTGGCTCGCTTTGTTGGGGAATATAACGTGGTTTCATCTGAGGGCAGCCATTGGTTGAGTTTACATGTGGGTCGGTGCTTCCTCCCGAGGGGGGAAAGTCTTAGCCGACCCATTGGGTCACGTGACTATTTGCCGGTGAGCTGGTTGGCTGATACAGACCCGAGTCAGTCAATCCGTGTAATATGGTGACGTAGCCCGCTGCTGGTGAGCTGGTTGGCTGACCCGGCCCTCATCATAAATGCGAGTCAAATGGCGCTCTTCAAATCGGCCAATCACCGCCACGTTAAATGCTGGTTTCCGGTCTTCCTTCCGAGAAGGAGAAGAAGGCGGAACCAGCACTAAGTCGCATGCTGTGACCACCATCTTGAGTGTGGCCATTCACTAACATACTTGCCTTTTAACAGTTATATTTGAAGCAAACTGTCTAGTCTAATTACGTTTTGTGTGGATTTCACTAACCACCAGATACGTTTATTGGAATTAATGTTTGGCTAACCATTTGTTGTATACTGTCATTGCCATTGGTTATCAAGTAATATCTGAGCTCTAAATGTCTAGTGGGACATTGGGTCTCTTGTCTGCCCCAGTAGGGGGGACAGTTTATGGCCTCATGGAAGTAGGTAATTAGATTTGGAATGCCTACATGAGTTACCTTTGGGGAGAAAAAAATTCCTCCCCTACATTTATATTTTCCTAAATTCATTTCTATTAAATTTGCATTCGTCCTTAGGTATTGGAGCCAGATGGGTTTGGTCACTTTTGGCAAAGATTAGTATATTCCTACTCATACTTGTCTTGTTTCTCACAGCCTGCCATTCCTCTGCTTGTGCCCCCTCTCTCTGATCCTATTCACCCCTTTGTCAGTTAGAACTATGTTCCTCAAAACATGGATCACTTCAATTTATAGGCCTGTACTCTTTATAGAGAGCATGAATTAATCAGGGTTACTAGTACATCAGTAACTCAACGATAGTCGCCTGCATTACTACTGGATTGCATGGTTCAGTCTATGGTCAATGTCTGTTTGTCATTGTTTGTCTTTTCAGTGTCTGAAGCTATGCAGACATTCACCCTGCATAGTTTATTCTTTTACAGTCTTCGCACCAGAGAGCACCAGGGGGTGGATGAACATCCTTATTGCAGGGCCATAAAACACCCACTCAGGGTAACAGGCCCCCTCAGAGCCAATTTTACAATCCTCATACATATACCACTTGCGTTTCTCCATGTTTGTCTGTGCTTTATCCTGATATGAGGGGAAAGCCATAAAGCATTGTTCCATTTAAAACTGTGGTACTAACTGCATCTGTCCTTTCTTTCTGAAAAGAGGAGTGATGGAATCTCCAACAGTGCCATTCACACATCCTCAGTCACTGTCCCCCTTGAGGTGTCGTAAGGTTACCCAGACGGCGGGGACATGTGAATTGTAGGATGATTGTAGGCACCGTGTTAACCCTCTCATCCATTGTTTTCCACAGGACAGTTTGCTGGCTCAGGAAGACCCAAACTCATCTTGCGTGTCTCATTTCAAAATGTTTCCAATTAACTTTCACTCTTTCTGATCCCTGCAGGTTGAGTTATAACAGATTACCTTGGTCATGTCTTGTCTTGGTCTCCCTGTTGTTGTCGTCAATTTGGCAGGGTGCTGTTTCTAAAATTTTCTATACAGGCATCAAGGATTCGAGGACCTGACTTAGCCATTTACACCTGAGGAACAGAAGCACCATTTATATGCTTTTGGCTGATTTGGATATCGGGATTTCATCACAAACATGGTAGCGAAGCAAGGGTGAGACACAGCAGGGCACAATAAATCCCTCTCTACCCTTCTGGCTTCTGGGAGCCATTTCTTCCACTATTCAACTTATTATGGACACACATTCAAATTCCAACGATATGTGCACCAACGCGGGCGGCCGCCGGACCTCAAACATCTCTTCAGCTACCGGATTCATACAGGACAAAGGACATTTTCATCTGGACAAACTTCAGTTGTGTTTGTGATTGTGATGTGTGAATTACATGTAAAGGGTGTGGGTTGATACAAAAATAGGTTGAGAAGAATCAATTAAATCCTATTTTATAATGCGTTAGTTAAAGGACTGGAGCATATGGGTTCCTTACACTGGAGGCCAAAGGTAGTGTGCCTTAAAAGTTCATAAAGTAAGGTAGAACTACATATGCATTGATCCAGATAAGCCTAATTTGCCTTGAATATTTTTCAGAATTAAATTGGGAGGTCCTACGAGGCAGTTTCTGACCAGCCTATTATGTGTATCAGCCCCACCCTCTCAGTTGATCTCCATATCATATCATGTGACATAAATTGCTGAATGTCTGGACATATGAATTTCACGATTTCCAATATTTCAACATATCACTTCGCAATATACCACATGTAAATATTCTATTGTTTTCATTTGTAACTGTGTTTTTAATTGCACTTTTAACTGAATGCCTAAATGATTTGATATTGTGACCGCCATTGGATTTTTTCCCTCTGGGGTTTTTTCCAATTGGTTGGTTACTTAGTGGCACATAATCTTTTTGCTTTTCCTAGTCAAGTGTGGGAAAGTTTTTGGTTTATGTGCTGGTTTGTGCTGCGATTTCTATTTTTACTGATGTTAGAAAAAATTACTTTTCGAACCATCATTCTATTGGATATAATAACCAGGGGTGCACATAATTGGTGCGCTGGTGTGCATGCGCAGAAAAAAATAGAAATTGCGCGGCAGAAAACTTGAAGGGAAGCTCAATTGCGTACCAGCATATTTGGCATTTTTGACTGGTTTACTTCGGCTACTGAAATAGGATTGTTCTCCATGCATCTCTGGTAAGACAGAAGACATTATGACAAGTGTGTTCATTAATTATTAGCTTTTAAAGTTTACTCAGCTTTCACCCAAATTAGCAAAACGTCAAATCCATCAAAGCAGGGGAAAATCGGCATGGTCCGCATCGGTTATTTTCTGCCCGAATGCGGTTTCCGTGCAGAGCTGCCTGAACTTTGACTTGTCCCAGAAAACTCGCTTGTCGGCTTTTGTTGCGGTATTCCTAAGTTCTATTTGAGTATGGAGTAGCCGGGAACTGCCTTTATATCCTCATCTTTTAAGTTTTAAGATCTGCGCACATTATCCGTTTCATGAACGGTTGTAAGCATACGGTCGTTTTCAAGGTGTAGGCTTATAATTTACACAAAATACTGGTCAGACACTTAAAAACTAAATAGACGTGATCTTTAATATTTCTATTTAGATTCTGTGAAATTTTATCGATCAGAAACTTTTTTTTTTACCGACCGGTTCCGAGAGGCAACTGGACCATAACTTGGCCCAAATCCAGAAACCTCCATTATGTTCATGGGCAATTTAATGCAACAAAAATCGCAGGAGCTAGCTAGATAATGCTTTGAAAAATACCTTCTACGATCGACAATGTCATAGAAGACATCAAAGCACACCACATATTAAATTCTGAAAATCTCCGCAATGGTACAAGCAAAGTACTTAATTTTTTGCTTAGATTTTATGCGTTGCCCCATTTCAACGAGAGCACCGATGCATGCAAATCCCTTTCAGAAGCTTCGTAATCCTGCCTTAAACTCCGGTGCCTTATTGGAAAATTTCTATAAGAAATATCTACATTTTACGTATTACATTTCCCATACTGAAAAAAAACTATTCTTATCCATTAACAATCCACTGTTCCCTTGGATTGCATCTGTAGACCAAAAGCTGTTTGTTTTAAAGTTGTGTGTTCTTGACTTGAGAGCCATCAGAGGCTGGTTTGACTGGCAACCATGCTTGTTTAAAAGCTCTGCAGTGGGTTTTTTTCGATAATGTTGGATCTCAGGATTAACGAGCGTGGCACAGAGATTCTTAAGCAACGAACATTCTCTCATGTTCATCACATTCTCCTTACGTGGGTTTCCCAAACACAGTCGTTAGACGGGCCTCAAGAGGAATTTTGCGGAGAGTTTCTTGAGTCCTCGCTAAAGCATTAGTTGTTAATAAATCGATGCTATGAGATTGAACGTCCCTCGTTTTAACCAACCAACACTGAAATACAATATTTTAAAAACACATTGTCATCAGAATTAGTATATGACTAAATTGATTCAGTGTCTTTTTAATTAAATTAGCTTACAGAAATATTACAACGAAAGATCACAAGAATAGAAATAATTAAGAAAAGGTTTAATAATGACGTAAAACTCATTTAACCTTTGTCTGCTCAGTTCATTGTTCAGTTAAACAATCCAGAGCCTGATTGCTCCAATAAATTGGCATGTGGCAACACGGTGTCTGACAATCGGTCATGTAGGGGGAAAAGGCCACGAAAAGTTAGCATTCACAAAGGAAGAAATCCTCCTCTTGCTTGATGAAATTGAACATAAGAAAGATTTACTGTTTTCTAAGTAAAAGTAAATATACATTAAGAAATATTTAAATTTTTTGTTTTGCTCAACTTCCTCGTTTGTGGGCTGATTTGCATCGAAAACGCATGCGTATTGAGTGCTCTGCAGGAAAGGACGGCTGCGATGATGACACCTTGTAGGATGGGCGCTGCGTAAAGAGTGAGCACCAGGGAGCATCTCCAGGTGCTCCCTTGAGAACCACACCAAAAAAGTTATGTGCACCCCTGATAATAACATTCGTCCAATTGGTACACTAACTTCAGATAATAGACTCATAGAACAAACCTAGATAACATACTTTTAAATTTTTTGTTTGTTTTCCTTTTAATTTCTTCATGTTTTATGTCATTAATCAAACGGTTGTCTCTCTTTAAACTTCCCAAATCACACTTCTCTAAATTCTCAATTATATTGCATTGAGAGGAAACAATCCATTTTTCCATTTTATCATGTGATGCAACTGTCATGAAAAACTGAACTACTCAAATCTGGAATTTCTCATCAATATTCCATCCATAATCTCAGCAAACATTCCCTGATGCCATTTATGACCCCGTGGGTGGAGCGTAGTCCGTCCACGTGATCAGGGGGTGGAGTGTACAATGGCGGGTAAGAATTCACTGCATATTTCATTTTACAAAAGATTGTTCCATTTCTAAATCAGTAAAATTCATCTGTGCCTTTGGGTTGGGTTCTGAGCGGCACCTCTGTAAGATCTGCTAACGCTGATGCGTGGGGAAGCCCAGAGGCTGTAAGCGACAAATGGCTGATAAGCTCGGTCCAGAGCCAGGCCAGATAGCAATAAAGCTTTTGTGGACTCCCCCAGGATGTTTGCTAAGGTGTTAATGGTCTTACTGTTACTCTGTACGGGGGGGTAGTTGCAAAGCTCTGGCTGACACAATGCCCCTGTGGGAGTCTTATTACTATCCTTATTCTTAAGTTAAAGTCCAGCTATATTAATCTGTTTAAAATAATCTAAACCCCTGAGAACTTCATAATATGCTTATGTTCAATATTCAGCTTAGAAATCACTTCTGGACTTATAACCCAATTTACCTATATATTAATTCATCATAAGACTTTCATGACAACTGCATCATATTAGTACATATTCATATCATTTTTGGTCTTGTTATTCTCAGGGGAATCTAAGGAATTGAATGGAGTATGATTCATTCCCATTGAAATTATGGTTCATTCCCTTTTGGAAACTCCTGAGAATTTGGTCAGAATACTCTCTGGTAATCACCCTATTCTCCTCTCTCTGCTGAAGTGTTTTATTACATCCTCCCAATGGTGGAAACCCAAAAACCGGATTCGGCCCCCTTCCAGGTGTTTATGGCCATGCCGCCTAGATCAAAGGCGTGATTTGGCTTAAAGCAAAGAGAAACAATCCATTCTGGGAGGATCGTATCCGATCTCTCCCCGCGCACGTAAGTGCGTGAGTAGACTCTATAGCTATGGCGGATCGTCTCTGATTTCGCACTCACCCAACTCTGTGTGTAGCTGTCGCCAGGTATGACTTTTATATTGGTCTAAATTCGTGGTAACTGATATTTGGTCTATTGATTTAAGCTCTTGCCTACCTGGTGAATAAATTGTTATTCCTTTAAACTTGCGTGGTCTCCGGGGCTCTTAATCCTTTCATTCTTTCTAGCCGCGTTGCGACGGATACCTAGGGGTATAATCCCGACCGAGGTACGACTGGCCAGCGGCCTGGTATGGGAATTGGTTTTATTAAGTTGGAGACGATCATGATCTACTTACATAAAGGGTTTGTGTATTGCTGGTTCTGGGATTCGAGCCTTAAGGAAACCCATGGACGAAAAGTCGGTTATCTGCTAAAATTCCTTGAAGGAACCCATGGGCGTGCATAGATCTGGGTTCGCTGTATTCACGCCAAAAGATGCTGTTGCAGTGATGGCCGACTTCCAACCTCTAATCTAATCGACGAACCTAGGATCCGGTAACAGTACTAAAAACCCGGGAGTACATGTTTAGCAACGGCAGTAGTCTCCTAAGAGTTCGAGGTGTAGTCACTTCGAGACCCACGCAGGTTTCCCTAGATTATGGATTCTAATTCTAATTTGGAGTCAGATATTTAATGAGAGTATAACTAAATTCATTATTATAAATTTATTATGGAGTCAGATTAATTGTAACAGTTGTGCTTTTGTGCCCCGTTCTTTGAACGGAGAAAATGGATCCATTTTATTGCAATTCACACCAGCCAGGAGGTTGCGCGAGTTAATGCCAGCCAAAAGAACACGCATAAACCTTCGCCCCTACAATTTCCGTAGTTGGTCTTGTTTTGTGGGTTTTACAAAATAATGACACTAACCACATAGGCCAACACAGTGGAGGCTTTGACATAGCACCGGACATAGTTCCTTGCCATAACTTGCATGAAAATAGTGACACTAACCACATGGACCAAAATGGTGGGGAACTCAATATTGCAGACATGCAAGTGCTATGCAGACCACGTTTCAACAGCAGAGAAATCAGAGTGCAGTTTAACTTTGCAGCATTGTATGATGTGAATAATTACGCTGAGTTTTATGTGCACATCTTGAACGTTCTGGAAAATTTACTTGCCAAAGTTTGTGAATTAGCTGGCGCAGATGACATTATGCAATTAGAATTGCATGGGGATTCCCTAGCAGAAGGCATAAGCATCCAATCCTTAGGTGGTGACATAGACCTTCCCACGTTTCTGAGCATGCTAGGACATCTGATTCAAAGCAATTTTGACATTGTCGAAACTGAAATACTTTATCGTCAGTTACAATTTAGATAATCAGCTTGGTTTTTCTATTTGCTTTGCGCAGCTTTTGAATCTAATGTTCACCTTTTGCAAGGCTCTGCGGGAGGCGGGAGGCAGAACATTTGCAGCGGGCTGTCGGCCTGAGTGTGCACGATAAGGTCAGCTTTCCGGACATTCAAAAATTTGAAAACTTGCTGGGTATTAAGGTAGTTGTCTGGTACTATGGTGCGGCTAATGGTTCTTTCACGAAATTCCAAACATCCTCCAGGCCCAATCCCAAAACATTTTCTCTACCTGGACAATGGCCATTACTACGGCATCAAGTCCTTGAAAGGCTTTCTCGGCTCAAGTTACGTCTGCGAATACTGCTACGTGCCATTCATGTCAAAATGCTGTCATACCTCCAAGCACTACTGAAACGTCTGTCAGACCAGAATGTTATACGCATCAGTTGAAATCAATTCACGTGAGGATTGTTGATGACTCTGCCACTCAGTGTCTTGTTTTAGAGCAAAAAATTGAAAAACAAGGGTCTGATGGCGAAACGCGCAGTATATGCGGCACGGTAAAGTTTTGCACTAAATGCTTGAAACGATATGAAATCAGTGCAAGTGACCCAAAACATTGCCACACCTGCAATGCAATCTTGAGCCCTGAAAGCACTCATGTTTGTGTCATTCAGAAGATGAAGAGCGAACAACCGCACCAGCGTTACGTGTTCTATGATTTCTAGTGTCGTCAGGACCATGGAGAGCACATCATAAATTACACTTGCTGTGTTGACTTTGAAAGTTCTTAGTCTTTCGCTGGTGAGGAATGCATTGAGGCCTTTTTTCATAAGTTTTGTACCCCCATGTACAAGGGCTATACATTCATTGCGCACAACTCAAAGGGGTATGATGCAGTTACCTACTAATGCAGTATTCAATTAAACAAGGCGAAACACCCCATTAAATCACACAGGGTAGTAAGCTTCTATGCATAACAGATGAAGCTTTTGAGCAGCGGTATATTGATTCTCTTTCTTTCCTCACAATGAAATTGAGCGTCATGCCATCTGCCCTAGGTTTTGAAAATTCAAAGAAAGGCTACTTTCCCCATTTCTGGAATAAAATTGAAAACCAAAATTACATTGGACCAAACCTGCCTCCCGTTTATTATGGTGTTGATACGATGATGGAAAAGGAGAGGGCTGAATTTATGCAATGGTACAACAGCGTAGCTGGAGGGGTGTTTGACTTCAAAAAAGAATTGGCCGAGTACTGCCAGAATGATGTCATACTGCGAGAGACATGCTTGAGATTCTGTGCAGAGGTTCTTAGGAGCACAGGCCTGGACCCTTTCCAGTGTGTGACCATAGCCTCTGCATGCATGAAACAATACTGTAAAAGCTTTTTACCCAAAGACACAATTGCTGTAACATCGCCAGACAATTACATCCGGCAACAGTAGCCTAGTTGTTTTCCACACTGGGCATTCAGTGGTTAGAATATTTGAGCTACCACAACAATATTTTCATCCAGCATGCTCTGAATCAGGGGAAGGTTAAGATGGGACCTTATGATCTGGATGGTTATTCCGAGTCATCCAGTGTTCACATAGAGTACACTTACAATCTGTAGGTGATTGTGATGTGGGAGCGTGAATGGGTAAGGCTTGAAAGGGAAAGTGATGATGTTTGTGCGTTTCTTAAAAATCACGACTACCCGAACGAATGAATCTGCGTGATGTTCTGTTTGGCAGTAGAACTAACGCACCTCAACCTTATTACAAAGCCCAAGAAGGTGAGCAAATTCAATTTGATTTTACCAACCTGTACCAGTTTGTAAATGAAACAAATTTACCCTACAGGCCACTCCACAACCATCTTCTGGGATTTTGACCCACTCGAAATCTATTTTGGCTTTGTCAAAGGGAGGGTACTTCCTCCCCCCATGGCAGCTTTACCTACCAGTGTTGCCTTATAGGGTGTCGGGAAAATTAATTTTTTCACTTTGCAGAAAGTGCGCTGAATCTGAATACCAAGGTCTCGGTTAACATTCTGATGGACAGCCCTCTCAGCGGCATTTGGTGCACCGTTGAAATGAGTAAGGCGGTGGAAAAAAGGCTACAAAATGAACAAGATTTTCAAAATTTAGCATTTCACAGCATTCTGATCAGCGAATACATTAAAACGCATTTAAAGGGTAAACAAGAAGCGTCAGGTTACCCCTCTTGGGTATCCAGCGATGCCGACTAAGAGGCTTACATCAAAAAGTACTGGGAGAAAGATGGGGTTAGCTTGGATCCGAACATTGTGGTCAACAAAGCCAAAAGACAAATATCAAATTTTGCAACAGTCTTTGAGGAAAATTTGGCCAGAGAATTAAATGAACACGAACTTGGTTAGTGATTCTGAGCATTTTTTTAAGAATAAATATGACACCCCACATTTTTCATTTCTTACAGATGATGTGGCTCTTGTCCAGTGGAAACAGGCAAAGCGCTTCCCGATACCACGCAAAGTGTTCATCGCTGCATTCACCATAGCCTATGCTCGCCTGGAATTGTACTCCGTCATGGAGAAATTGTCTGACTGGGTTTTGAATCACAACACAGATTCTGTAATCTTTGTGTTGGCTGGGTGACTGGGTACCTCCTCTTGGGGACTTTTTAGGTGAGCTAACGAGCGAACTGGACGCAGGTGATTACATTATTGAATTTGCATCTGGAGGCCCAAAGATTTACAGCTAAAGGACAATGCGAGGTAAAGCATATATGAAGGTTAAAGGTGTAACCCTCCACTGTACTAACAGGCCGTCAATCTTTCATCCCTCACAGATTTGGTGTGCCACCATGTACAGAATCAGTCTGCACCAGCTTGTGAAATTAGCACAGCAAATTGTTTGCGATAAGAGGCATCATTCACAAACCGCTCAGTTTCTAAAAAAACAAAAACAAACCAAATGGCTACTCAACCCGTGTTTGGGGATGAGGGTTTTGACAGTCTTCAACATCCATTTTCTTGCATTGTATCAGAACCATCATACTGTGGCGAAAGGGTCTTTGTCAAAAAGTTCTTGTTGGAAAAGTTAGTTAAATCAAATTAGCACTAGGTAGTAACACGTGTCAAGTGTCTGACCAGGTGTTGACGCTGTGGCAACGCTAGACTTAAAGTTAGTTAAGTGATTGGGACAAATTTCCTTGTCCACTACATATAAAAGAACTTGGGGGTAGATGAGTGTTGATGGTGTGACAGTCTAAGCCCGGAGACTTTAACATACAAAGTTTTCAAACATTAAAATGCAGTACTCCTGCAAACCAGCCAAGATCCCGACAAAGCCTAACGCAGTTTCAGACGACCCTGCTGTGTCATCATCCTGAGGCCTGAAATGCAGATGCACTCCGTTGGGGTGATTGTTTGGATGCGTTTGCAGACAATTGTACAAAGCGCGAGACTGGACATTAACTCTCAACTAAAGAAATCAGACCAAAATTTGGAATTCATCGAGAAATGGTTTCTAAAAATCACACAATTCCACATGTATCAGCTAGCGTACTACAACAGCAGCAATGTGTGGCCGAACAAAGTAATTCATCTCAAATTAAGTTATTCTGAAGCAGCTGCTGCTAATCAGACTTCTTGTTATGCATGTGGCCTAATTCCCCATTCCACTGCAGAAGGGCTTCATGATGCATTACCTTTGAATCCTTGTCATTTGTTATCGATAGACCACAACATTGTTTTGCCCACTATTCATACTGATTTCCACTGTAATTACACAACAATGTAAAAATTCTTACCAACATGCAGTCATAATGATAACCATCCTATATCTCCTCTTGCATTTCCTTAGTGTTTAGTAGGCGCAGGTTCCGGGTTGTATGTTAGTTGGATGTTCCTGTTGGATTTGCGGCAAATTTGCTTATCCCACCCCACCTCAAAATTGGCAACGCATTTGCTACCAGCTGTGTGTGTCACAGATCAATAATAATAATAATAATAATAATAATAATAATAATGTCTTCGCGTTGGCCAACGATCGACTCTCAGCACCTGCACTGCCGAGCATTCTTATTCCTTAATTTTTTATATAAAAATAATTAGTCGTTTTAAACCCTCAAACTTTCCTGAGACAATTGATTCCAATTCCCTAGGAATTTGAATTTTCCCCCGCAAATTTCGCGTTTTTCACCGACCGCCATTCCACCAAGACGCTCGCGAGGTCAACCTTCTGACTCGGCTGACAAACCACATCGGCACCTAGCTAGTGTAAGTAACCAACCATGGCTGCTTCCCTTGTTCCCCGACCTCTTTCCCGTCCTGTGTTCTGAATGCAGTATGTTTTGTTCTGATACTTCCACCCTCAGTGGCACTTATACATGTAAGAAATGCATTGCTTATGCCAATTTAGCTGAAAAGGTTCTGGAGTTGGAAACTCGCATTAAGACTCTTCAGAATATTCGGACCAATGAGGAGTTCATTGACTCTCTGTCCAGCCCGATAGTTGCGCTAATATTAGTTCTTTCGGTTTCCCACTCCATGCCTGCTGCGGTAGCGTCCCCGCAGCAGGACGCATTCGTAACAGTTAGAGGTAAACGGAGGGGAAAGAAATGCGTACAGCCATCTGCTATCTCTCCAGTCGAACAATTTAATTCATTCGCTCCCCTCGAAGATTCACAGTTGTACGAACGAGTGCCAGAAAAACGCACTAATTATTGGTGATTCTATAGTGAGAGATGTTAGGGTGTTTAAACCAGCTACTGCAGTGAACTGTATTCCTGGCGCTCATGTCACCGATATTGAAGCGAATTTGAAATTACTTGATAAGGGTAAATACAAGTATTCTAAAATCATCATCCACGCCGGCAAATATGACATTCGTTTCGGACAATCGGAGATTACGAAGAGTGGTTTTAAGTCTGTCTGCGCCCAAGCTAAGAAGCTGTCGCGTTCGGTGACTGTCTCTGGTCCATACCTGATCCGATGTAGTGACGAAATGTACAGATGATTAGATTCACTCAATCGCTGGTTGTCCGAGTGGTGCGCAGGAAATAACGTTGGCTTCATAGATAATTGGCGAACTTTCTGGCGCAGACCTGGTCTTTTGAGGAGGGACGGTGTTCATCCTTCGAGAGGGCACCGTCATTTTATCAAAAAATTTCACCTACAATTTAAACCAGTGCAATTGACTGCCAAGTATCGAATCTAGATCAGACATTTATTACAGTTAGTCTTGATAAATCATTGATTCGATCAAATTTAATAGAGATTGTGTCTGTTCCCCGAATCCCAATGAAATCAAAAAGGAAGAATCATGGAGTCATCCACAATAACTTGATCTTCATTAAAACGAACTATATCAACACCTGTATGAATACAAAACCCTCTCAAATTTGGACTACTTAATATAAGATCACTTAACTCGAAAGCAGCTCTTGTGAACGAATTAATCTCTGATTATAGCCTTGATGTACTATGCCTCACAGAAACGTGGCTGAAATCAGATGAAAACTCCTCTTTGAATGAAGCTTCTCCACCTGGTTTTATATATGCTCATAACCCCCGTCTTGACCGGAAAGGAGGGGGCGTTGCTGTTATTTATAACGACTCTTTTCACTCTGTGCCCAAACTGCAATATAAATTTGATTCATTTGAGGTACTAGTAATTAATTTTTCATTGCTTGACGCAGGTATGAACTCCATCCCTGCTCAGCCTATTGCTTTGGTGATAGTTTATAGGCCACCCGGTCAATATTCTGGCTTCATGCACGATTTCTCGGCAGTCCTTTCAGAATTTGTTTTAAGCTATGATAGAATTGTTATTTTGGGTGACTTTAACCTGCATTTCGAAATGGTAGATAATTCATCAACATCCATCTTCACTAAATGTCGTGGAGTCAGTTGGCTTCACTCAGAGTGTCATCGGCCCAACACACATTCATGGTCACACTTTAGACCTGATTTTAAGCTTTGGTGTTCAGATTGACAAGGTTGACATCCATTCACACAATCCCAGTTTATCAGACCATTTTCTTATAACATCCTGTCTAAAATTGGCCCACCCTGTATTATCAGAAACTAGGATGTACACAAGTCATACTTTTACTGCCACAATGTCTTCACAATTCACTGAAGCACTACCAACTTATCTTGATTATCCAGCCAGCCCCCTCTGTATTGACGAAATGGCAGATAAGTTTGCTAATGCTCTCCGTAGTTCCCTCGATGTAGTTGCTCAATTTAAATTTAAAAAGGCTACTCAGAAGAAGAGACCAGCCCCATGGTACACTGACCAGACGCGGACTCTAAAGCAAAAATCCCGTCAACTAGAACGCAAATGGCGCTCCACTAAACTCCAGGTGTTCCATTGTGCTTGGAAAGAGAGCCTTGTTGCATATAAGCACGCTCTCTCTGGTGCTAGGTCTTATTTTGCAAATCTTACAGGAAAATAAAAATAACCCTCGATTCTTGTTCAAAACCGTGGCCAAATTAACGAATAACCATGCTGCAAGTTCCCCTCAAATTCCAGCCTCCTGCAGCAGTGATGATTTTTTAAATTCTTTAGTGGCAAAATAATTGGAATTAGAGAAAAGATCACTGCTTCCCTAGCAGATGGTGAAGGCCTTAACATAAAACCTCATGCTATGCATATAAACCAGTTTGATTCATTCTCTCCCATATCCTTGAGCGAACTTGCCAAATTAGTCACTACTTCCAAATAAACCCCATCCCAACTAAGTTAGTGAAGGAACTCCTGCCCACTCTTGGCAGTCCAATTCTGCACATAATCAATTCTTCCCTGATCTCGGGTTTGGTTCCGACCTCATTTAAGATGGCTGAAATTAAGCCTCTACTCAAAAAACCAAATTTAGATCCCACAGTCTTGGCTAATTATAGGCCGATCTCAAACCTTCCATTTTTTTCTAAGATCCTTGAGAAATGTGTTGCCCAACAGCTTACTTTCTTCTTGCCAATGAATAAGGTACATGAGAGGTTTCAGTCTGGCTTTAGAAATCATAGCACAGAAACAGCCCTCACTGTAGTAATGAATGATCTACTTCTCTCCATGGACTGTAGCTGAATCTCTGTCCTTGTACTACTTGATCTAAGTGCTGCCTTCGATACGATTGACCACCATATTCCTCTTTACAGGCCAGAAAATCTGGTTGGTATTTCTGGACTCGCCCTTTCATGGTTTAAGTCTTATCTTTCCGACAGATGTCAGTTTGTTAGGGTAAATAGCAATTCATCCGAGTATTCCAAGGTAAACTTTGGAATACCTCAAGGATCTGTTCTGGGCCCTTTGCTGTTTTCTTTATACATGCTTCCCCTTGGAAGCATCATAAGTAAATATGATGTGAAGTACCACTGTTATGCAGACGACACAGCTTTATATATCTTTTAAACCAGGTGTAATTGATCCACTAACTAGATTAGAGATGTGTCTTAAAGCTGTTAAGGCATGGATGACACAGAATTTTCTCTCATTAAATCCAGATCAGACTGAAATATTGGTAATTGGTCCCAAAACGCTCAGACACATTCCTCAATTTTTCTCTCAACGTTGATGGACTCCTGGTTTCTGCTAAAGCTGTCGTCAAAAACCTTGGTGTCACCCTTGATTCAGAACTCTCTCTCCACTGTCATTAACAACATTATAAAAGTGGCTTTCTTCCATCTTAGAAACATCAAAACTGAGAAAAATGTTGTCTCTTCAGGATGCCGAAAAAATGGTTCATGCATTTGTGTCCTCTCGGCTGGATTACTGTAACGTTTTACTGTCAGGCTGCTCTAGTTCTACCCTAAATCGCCTTCAAATAGTGCAGAATGCTGCTGCTAGGGTTCTGACCAGGACGAAGAAATATGACCACATTAGACCAGTACTCAAAAATCTTCACTGGCTGCCTGTCAAATTTAGAATTGAATATAAAATTCTACTGCTTACCTACAAAGCCTTAAATGATTTGGCCCCAGAATATCTTAGTGCACTTCTCATTCCTTACTCCCCTCCAAGATTACTTCGTTCGCAAGGTGCTGGATATTTGAAAATTCGAAATATATCCAGAGTTACATTGGGAGGCAGAGCATTCTCTTACAAAGCCCCAATCTTGTGGAACAATCTCCCAACAAACATTCGGGCCTCAGACACACTATTCAAGAGTCGGCTGAAAACATACCTCTTTAATCAAGCCTATACTTAACACATTATGAGCATTTATACTACCTGTTTTTAGGGAGATTGCCTAGTCTCTGGGTATGCTCACTTCTTGTGACAAGTTTTTGGTTGTTAATATTGTATAAATCCATGTGGAACCGGTGGCACTGAGATTGCACTTCAACGGCACCGGTGGGGCTTGCTACGGCCTTAGTCACCGGGTAGGTCCACATGGTGTTTGTGGTGTCTAATTGAAAATCTACGCAGCATTAGTCGGATGAAGTTCAGGGTCTCTGTGCTGCAATAAGTGGATGAAGGAGAGTTGACTGCTCTCTACTGGTTACCCCTGAGTTGTAGTATTTTAGCGTACCTTGATACCTGACACAGGACAACATTTTGCATAGTATGTATTAGTTTATCCAGTACCTAACCCTCTTTTGTTTTTGTGTTTTCTCCGAGGAACGCCGTCCCCCGGAACTCAGTCCTTGGACCACCTAAGCCCTGTCACTACCTAATGGTCATCGACTGCTGTCTTCCTGCTGTCCTGATCCCCTCATCCCTGCCTCTCCACTTCCTGGAGCTACAGGTGTCACTGCTTGGACACCTTATTGTTTAAAGAACTTTGGATTTTAATTTACTATCATCAATTAATTAGCCAGCCAGCGGAGGATGGGCTTCCCCACAATAGCTGGGTTCCTCCTGAGATTTCTTCTCACTGAGGAGTTTTCTCACCACAGTTTGAGGCTTTTTCTCCCGATAGGGAGTTTTTTTGCCTGCTATTTGGGGATTAGGGATTTGCTAGGCTCTGCCCTTTTCTCTCTGTAAAGCGTCTTTGTGACAGCCTGCCTGTGAAAAGCACTATACAAATAAAATTGAATTGAATTGAATAATAGCTGAAGAATTTACTACCACCACCACCACTCATTATGTTTTGTATCTGGTCGTAATTGTTGCCTTTGCCTTATTTGGTGTATGGCCATGTTAACATCTTCCTGCATCAAATCACCATCCCCCTATCGTGGTTAGCATACTACCGCCTAATGATGTTGTAAAACCCACAAAACAATAACCAACGACGGAAATTGTAGGGCAAAGGTTCAACGTGTTCTGTTGGCTGGTATTAACACGCGTGTCGTCCTGGCTGGTGCGAATCACAATAAAATGGATACATTTTCTCCGTTCGAACAACGGGGCACAAAAGCACAACGGTTACAATTAATCTGACTCCATAATAAATTTAGAATACCAAATTTAGTTATACCCTCGTTAAATATCTGACTCCAAATTAGAATTAGAATTTATAGTTTAGGGACACATGCGTGAATCTCGGAGCAACTAAGCCGCCAGACTCTTCCGTGAAAACCAGTTACTCAACCCACGCCCCGGTAATAGCGCGGTTGCGGATCTTAGTTCGGTGAGAGTTCTAGAGGATGGAAGAAATTACCATGATAGCAGCAACTTTGGCATAAACATACCATGAACCCAGATTTATGTGCACCACAGGGCCCCTTAAGGAGATCGACCAGGCACCGGCTTTTAAGCCCAAGGGTGCCCTTAAGGCCAAATCCCCAGGACCGATACTACATAAACCCTTTATATAAGTAGATCGTAATCTGCAATCCAACTTAAAACCCATCACTACCTTTAAAACATCAGCTAGCTAGTCTGGAATGCAAGGACTCGCCCCTAAGTACCGGGTCGAACGTGGCTAGAAAGAACAAAAGGATTATAGGAGTCACGGAGACCACGCAAGCTTAAAGGAATGACAACAATTTATTCACCAGGTAGGCAAAAGCTTAAATCAAACAAATCAACGTTAAGCCAATTACAAGTTACGATAATTTAGAAGAGGAGAATAAAGTCATACCTGGAGGAAAAGGATACACGCACTAACGTGCGTGGGAAGTTCGAAATACGATGTTACATCATCGAAAAGGCTACTCACGCACTAATGTGCGCGGGGAGAGATCGGATACGATCTTCCCAGAATGGATTGCTTCTCTTTGCTTTAAGCCAAACCACGTCTTTGATCCAGGCGGCATGGCCATAAACTCCTGGAAGGGGGTCGAATCTGGTTTTTGGGTCCCCCATGGGGAGGAGGTAATAAAACACTTCAGCAGAGAGAGGAGAATAGGGTGATTACCAGAGAGTATTCTGACCAAATTCTCATGAGTTTCCAAAAGGGAATGAACCATAATTTCAATGGGAATGAAACATACTCCATTCAACTCCTTGGATTCCCCCGAGAATAACAAGACCAAACATGATATGAGTATGTACTAATATGATGCAGTTGTCATGAAAAAGTCTTAAGATGAATTAATATATAGTTTAATTGGGTTATAAGTATATAAGTGATTTCTTAACAGGATATATAAGAACATGATTTAACATATAAGCACATTATGCACTTCCCAGTGGTTTAGATTATTTGAAACAGATTAATATAACTGGACTTTAACTTAAGACTTAGGTCAGTAATATGACTCGCACAGGGGCATTGTGTCAGCCAGAGCCCTCTAACAACCCCCCCATACAGAGGAGCAGTAAGACTGTTAACACCTTAGCAAGCATTTTGGGGAGGAAGTCCACAAAAGCTTTATTGCTATCTGGCATGGCTCTGGACTGAGCTTACCAGCCATTTGTTGCATACAGTCACTGGGCTCCCCCACGCATCAGCGTTTGCAGATCTTACAGAGGTGCCGCTCAGAACCTAACCCAAAGGCACAGACGAATTTTACTGGTTTAGAAATGGAACAATCTTTTGTAAAATGAAATATGCAATGTCTACAGTTCTATTGCCATTTGGCCTGGCTCTGGACCGAGCTTATCAGCCATTTGTCACTTGTATTTCCAGATTCTACAATGTTTCCCACCATATTGATGAAGATCCTTCAGATCCTGTCTCTCCAACCTCTCATTCATCTCCATATGTAAATATTGCAATAGTGGGTGCAGCAGCTGGCTGCCTCACTAGCTTAGGACCTCATTTTTTGCACGCAACACACTGACATCGGAAAGCAAAAGTCTTGAAGCTAAATTCTTTTTGGTATCTTTATTACAAACTGAAATCATACAAAATAGAAAAATAGACTTTCGACTTTTCTTAGTAAACTAACCGAAATTAGTGCGCTGGTCAAAAGACCATGTTGCCTCAAGGTCCAGTGGCTTCTGCCGTTTCGCAGGCTCACGATGTATTTATACTATACACACAGCAGCCAATGAGAAAACACCATTGTATCGCGTCATTAGTCACTGGCCAAACCTTCATTCCACATAACACGGAACAGAAAATATTTCAAACCCAAACATCTCAAACAGAATATTGATTCAAATTATCTTAAATTATGTGTGTAGAAAATTGCTACAACATATCCCGGCCCCTAATTGACTCCGCCTTAGCATATCAATTACCAACTTAACTTGGAGCCATTTACGTCATTACTAACATTTCTCAAATCTTTTTTCTTTAACGAGAGTCTACTTCTCTCTTCACAGGTAAGTATTTACAGTCTATTCAACAGGTAATTATAATTTATCAGTCTCTCTCTTCACTCTTCATTCTTCTCCTTGCAATAAACACAGTTTTGTTATGGGTCTCTGGATGACACTGGTCTTCGTCTGGACCTCAGCACTTCAAACGACCCCTTTAGAGTCCGGCATCACTTTGGTGATTCTGCCCAACGTCCGGACTTTTCATGGGAGGGACGAGTCAGCGACGAGGACGACATCTCCAACCTTGAAACTTCTCTTCAGACTGAGCCATTTGACGCTCTTGCAACAGAGGTAGGTATTCAAGAGTCCATCTTCGCCAGAACAGATCTGCCAGATATTGGATTTGCCTCCAGCGACGCCGGGCATAGACGTCATCTTTGGTAAACACGCCTAGTGGAAAGCAGGGCTGTGCTTTCAGTAGGAGTAAGTGATTCGGTGTTAGTGGCTCGAGGTCACTCGGGTGTTCTGTGTTCATGGTTAAGGGTCTTCCATTGATGATGCTCTCAACCTCGCAAAGTAGAGTCTGTAGCCCTTCATCATCCAATTGCTGTTCAATCATGGATCTGTGTTTTTCTGGATCTTTTTCAGATTGCTTTATGGTCCGTTCAAACTCTTTTCTTACTTAGGTGTCGCAGCATTTCTTTTAGGTGCAGAATCCAAGCCTTTTTCAGCTTATGCCAACTCGAGTAATACTCCGCAAGCTGGTTAAATGGATCTGTGCACTCGTCTGGACTTGTGCATGACACAGCAGCGGACGTCTTCACCTCAACATCATTTTCTGTCAGGTAGGTACACTGTTCAGGTTGTTCTGGCCACTCCGCTTCATTTGGCAGGAAGCTAGGCCCCTGAAACCAGCTCTTACTTTTCATGAAGCTTTCAATCTTCAAACCTCTTGAGGCCTGATCTGCAGGGTTTTGTGAGGTGTTGACATACTTCCACTGAGACAAAGTTGTTGCCTCTCTAATATACGAAACTCGATTTGCCACAAACGTTTTGAAACGAAGGGCATCATTTTAAATGTACTTTAGTACTGTTGTACCATCTGTCCAGAAGACCGATTCCATCAGGGGAACTTCGAGTGCTTCTCGCAGCATCCGATCAATCTTGACTGCAACCATCGCTGCTGTCAACTCCATTCCAGGAATCGTGATCTGTTTGAGCGGAGTGACTCAAGACTTTCCCATCAGGAAGGATACGTGTTTCTCACCTTGGCCATTTGTCGACAAGAGATATGACACGCCATTTCCATCTTGACTGGCGTCAGAGAAATTGTGGATCTGGGCAGTCTTGGTTGGCCCAAACGTGGCTGACTTCCAGTTCTGAAAGCTTGTTGAGGTCTGTTAGCCACCTCAGCCATATTTTGCGTGGCTTTTTATGGATCTCTTCATCCCAACCACTTTTCCCTTTGCAGAGATCTCAGAAGGAGCTTGATGGGTAAGAGGAGGCACCAGAAAGCCCATTGGATCGTACACCGAACTGACAACAGATAAGATGCCTTGTCTTGTGCACGGTTTGCCTGGAAGGTGTATCTTGAACTTAAAGTTGTCTGAACTAGTGCACCACTGCACGCCTAATGCTCGTTCCAGAGGTAGTTCATCGTTCCCCAAGTCAAGATCTTTAACTTCATCTGCTCGTTTGTAGCCAGGGATGGAGCACAGCAGGGCTCTACTGTTGCTGATCCACTTGGTCAAGTGGAACCCACCTCTAGCGCGCAATGTCATCAGCTTCTTCACGAGAGCAACTGCTTGATCTATGACGACTGCTTGAAGTCGGTAGACACAGAAGAAGTTTTTGAGGACAGTCTGTGTGGCCTCTGGTGTGGTCTCAGTCGCTGCATCTTCTGCCGTTCTTCTCAGTGCATACGACGCACAACTGGGGGATGATGTAGAACCAAACAGATGCACACACATTCTGTACTCAGCTGCTTCTCTATTCACATCGCCGCCTGGCCACCACAGAAAGCGCAGCAGATCAGCGTCTGTGTCTGGAACCCGCACCTGATAGAACATAGACTCGACATCTGCCATCACGGCGATGGGCTCCTGTCTAAATCTCTGCAACACTCCGATGAGAGTGTTTGTTTAGTCAGGCCCTTGCAACAATTGATCATTCAAATGACATGCCTTGATACCTTGCTGCGCAGTCAAAGACGACTCGCAGCTCTCTTTTTTTCGGATGATACACCCCGTGGTGCGGGATGAACCACACTCCTCCATCATTGCGACTCAACTGCTCTTCTGGAACTCTTGTTGCATAGCCTTTGTCCAGTATTTTGTTCATGAAGGTCTTGTACTCCTGAAAGAAGTCTGGGTTCCTGTTGAACTTTCTCTTCAAGGAGTTACGTCTCTGTTCAGCAATACCACAGTTGCATGGCATCTTCACCTTGTCATCTTTCAGAGGCAGCTTGATGCAATAGTGACCATCAACGGGCTGTGCTGATGTAGTCACAGCATGCATGAACTGCTTGTCATGTTGAGAGTCTTCTCGCTTGTCCTCACACCATTTTTCAGGGAAATCGGCATTGTAGTGATTCATCAACATGTCTCCAATGTTCATTACGGAGATGTGGTTGACAAGAAAACTCAGTCTTTCATCATCATCTGACTCTCTTGACATCTGCTAATTGGCCCATTGACAACCCAACCAAGCGCTGTTTTCACGGTGTACGGTCCGTCGTTCTGGCTACTAATAATCTCCCACAGCTGCATAGCTTTATATGCATTGGTGCCGATGAGAAGGACAATTTCTGCTGCAAGTTTTGGGAGATGGACCCGACTCAGGTAAGGCCACTTCACCAAATCTGTCTCATGTGGTATGTTGGCTTTCTTCGCAGGTATATCTGGCTGAGTATACACACTGGGCAGCTGAATGTATTCTTGCTCCTCTAAGCCACACACTTCTAAATCAGTAAGCACATAGCTACTCACTTTCTGCTCTTGTACTATGGTGCGGAGAAGGAACTCTGTCTTTCTGCCTCCTATGTTCAACTGGTTCGCTAAGGCTTCAGTGCAGAAAGTCGCTATGCTTCCTGGATCCAGGAATGCATAGATCTTGACTATCTTTGTGCCTTTCTTGTGCTTTATCTGCACAGGTACAATGGGCAGTATACTCACTGTTCCCGGCCCCAGTGTGGTCTGCTCTTCTACAGCCCACAGACACGAAAGCACTTCTGACTTCTCCTGTGCCTTGTGAACTGTTGTCTGCACTGTTCTGGGCCGATGCAGCGTCTTCTTTTGCCACATGCAGGATAGCTGGGTGTTTGCGGGAGCACTCTGGGCATGGAACTTTCTTCTTACAGTCCTTGGCTAAGTGACCTGCTGTCAGGCAGCTGAAGCAAAGACCGTTCGTTTAAGAACTGTATTCTTTCTTTGAAAGGTTCGCCTGTGATCTTGTTGCACACGTTCAGTGCGTGGTTCTTCTGGCAGTAAAGGCAGGGATTTTGGAAAACATTTGCAGACTTGACTGTGGCTGTGTTCTTCTCTGACTGACCTTTACTGGCATCCTTCTCTGTGGTAGATACATTCACAGCAAAGCTGCTTCTCTTGGACTCAGCTTTCAAAGGGCTTGGTTTCTTTTTATGCTTTTCTGATTTCCAAAGGTGGAGTCTAGGATATCTCCAAACAGTGGATCATTTGCGACTTTCGCTTGATGGTAAACAAACTCCACTAAGTCAGGAAATCTGGCTCTTTTTCCTCTTTTTCTTGAATGTCATAAGCATAGCTCCTCCATCTTTCCTTCAATTTGAATGGAAGCTTGGATATAATGCACTTCATGTTGGTGGGATTATTCATTTCATCCATGTAGTCCACATCATTCACTGTGTTACAACATCCAATCAAGAACAATGCAAAGGTATTCAATCCTTTTCTGTCTTCAGGCTTTATCTGAGGCCATTCCATTGCCTTCTTGATATAAGCTGTGGCGATGGTCAGTTCATCTCCATAGTGATGATCAAGCAATGCTCTAGCTTCTCTGTAAGCCTTGTCCGGTCTCATGTGCTCACAGCTACGAATGAGATCAAGCGGCTCTCCACTCGTGAACTGTTCAAGGTAGTACAACCGATCTTGATAGCTGTCTGTCTTGCTATCGATTGAATGTTCGAAGGCCCTAATGAAGGATCTATACATCAGAGGGTCTCCTGTAAATGTTGGTAAGTCTCTGTGAGGGAGCATCTCAGTGCCTCCATTTTGCCGCTGCAGCACTTCATGCAAGTTGTCTGTAGACGTATCCGTGCGGTCATGGCGATCAGGACGCGGGATACTGCTGGCAGCACCAAAACTTGATAATGGCTTTCTCCTGTCTGAAGCACCAAATTGGACAGCTGGCTTTGGGTTGAAAGCAAGAGAAAGCTCACTAGCTCCATGATGCACGTAACCACTGGCAACACAATGCTTTTCATGTCTACTAGCCAGGGGTTCTGCTTTAAATCTTGGCAGTGTATTACGGAGATCATCCATTGACTCATGAGCATCTTCAAATTCCTCATACACCTTCAGTCTGGCATCTAAAGCAGCAAGTTCAGTTTCAATTTCTAATTGCTCTTTCTTTAATCTCAGGCAGATTTCCTCCTGCCCTAGTGCTTCTTTTTTCATTGCAGCAGCTCTTTCTAATAGTGCTTCGCGTTCTGCTTTGATTTTTAGCTTTGCAGAATTAATGCTGGAAGTACGGCTTACAACTGAATTGCACTTAGATGCACTATCCTGTGGCCAAATACCTTCTTCCTCTTCTTGAGGGTCTCTAAGCACATCTGAAATCCACCTATTCATTTCTTGTAAATACTGCTTGAATTTTGAATGCCTTGTCTCAAAAGTGTCTTGATCTGATTGAATTTCTTCTTCATCCATTAATTCACACAATTGGAGAGTACAAAAGGCTCAATGAACAAAGTATTTTTCAAACATCAGCAATGCTTGGTCTTTTATGAACCTAACATCTTCATTTTCCTTCAATTTTTCTAAGTCATTCTTTTGCCTGGTTAATTGAGCCAATTTTCCCCTTCTCCTTTCAGCCGGTGGATTTTCTCCTCTACAGCTTTTTCTGTGGGCTTTGGCGCCCTCTTTTGGTCATCACGCGCGGCTGCGCTTTTCTCTGCCATCTCGTTTAGCTACGGAATCCTCTACATGTAAACTGCCACAATTCCTCAAATTATCCACAGCTTCTAACTCTAATGCATCCAATCTGCTATGAAAAGAGCTTCTACATGTGCCGAATTTATTCCATTAAAACCCGATGGCTTTCATAGCGGAATATCCAGTGAACATTTACTTTCACTTTCAGACAATGGTCTGCACCAGCGGCGCCAAAAGGCTACAAGAGTCAATAAAGAATATCAGACCTGACCCAGGGAAATCTCTATTCCGCAAGCTTTTCTCGGGTATTCTCGGGGCTTCAACTCAAACTCCAAACTGTCTTCCCGACCGAACTCGCAGGTCCGCCGTCTGAACAGCAGTTTAGCTCCCGAGAGAAATGACTGTCTTTTGACTTTGATGTGATTGCAGCAGCTGGCTGCCTCACTAGCTCCGGACCTCAAAGTTTTTGCACGCAACACACTGACATCGGAAAGCAAAAGTCTTGAAGCTAAATTCTTTTTGGTATCTTTATTACAAATTGAAATCATACAAAATAGAAAAATAGTTTACTAAGAAAAGTCGAAAGTCTAACTGAATTTAGTGCGCTGGCCAAAAGACAGTGTTGCCTCAAGGTCCAGTGGCTTCTGCCGTTTCGCAGGCTCACGATGTATTTATACTATACACACAGCAGCCAATGAGAAAACACCTTTCTATCACGTCATTAGTCACTGGCCAAACCTTCATTCCACAACACGGAACAGAAAATACTTCAAACCCAAACATCTCAAACAGAATATTGATTCAAGTTATCTTAAATTATGTGTGTAGAAAATGGCTGCAACAGCAATTTTGTAATATCCATACTTCACCATGTCTTTACTTTTAAAATGTTAACAATTCGATACTGTGACCTCCGTTGGATTTTTTGCCCTATGGGGTTTCCCCCCCCCAATTGGTCAGTTACTTAGTGGCACATACAATATTTTTCTTCCCTAGTCAAGTATGAGGTGGTTTGGATTTTCCCTGTCCAAACCAATTAGACGTGTTGCCCACTGGCCTCATCTGCTTCCAAGCCAAGATAAAACTGAGAATCCAGATCCAAATTCTTCAGTTTATTGCTAAACCTTTGTCCTTTAGCTGCCTGCCAGTTGCTTGATTCAGTTGATAGTACTCATGCATACATTGTATATTCTGTTGCAGCTTATTAAATTTCCCATTTTTGAATCGGACTCCAAGTTGTGCTTTTGATAAAGGTTGATACAACAGGTTGCTCTTGTAAGACGGGAAATCCAGCTGGGATGCGGCAAAGGGCTGACAAACTGGAGGAGCCCAGGAACTGAGGCTCATCCTAAACTTCAGAGGGCTCGTGTGGCCTGCAGTATGACAATAAGCTGTTTGGCCATCCTCAGGATGAGTGGGCCGTTGACTCCCCAGAATGTTTGCTGAGTGGTGTCAAGGGAAATGGGGTGTTTATGGTTGTGTCTGTGGAAGACTGTGGGGGGTTCATGACGGCAGGGGACAATATACTGGACTCTGGCAAAGTGAGGGGGTGACCATCACAGTTCTCCCTCTGCAAACATCTTTTCCTGCTCTCGTTATGCCTTTTATGAAACTGGACCTTTACTGATCTCTTTAAATATTCTGAAACCCTGATCCTCTCACATGTTCAATTTACTGCTGTGAAATGACTTATATGCTTATAAAATTGCTTTTACAATAATTCAGATTGAGTTTTTTCATGACAACTGCATCATAATTAATACATATTCATATCGTGTTTGGTATTGATGATAGGACTGTGAGCAAACTGAGGTAAACTATGTCAATTGAACCAGCTCTTCTAAATTAGGTCTTGAATTTCAGTTGCAACTGGACATGAACCAGTCAAAGATAGGAGAAATGAAGGGTGCACTATTTAAGCCAGTTAATCCTGAATGTACAGGGGAGGTTTGCACACAGTGCATTGGTTTCAAGAAAACGAGGGAGTCAGTCCTACGGGGTTTCCCTAGACTTGAGTTACTCGATTCCATAAAATTACCGCACCAGGGCAGTTTTAAATACTGCATTCCCTTGCTCTCAGCCATGATCCTAGGGGCATATCAATGTTTAGGTACTTTGCGGCCATAGACCTGTCGGAGCTGCCTAAAGTAACACCCTCACAGCCATGAACTTCACTGTGTAGGTCCAGAAGTGGAGGGACATGGACAGCCTACTCTCTGCCCATTGGATCCTGTGGTGCAAAAATGGATGCAACCGGTCTTGCAAAATACACGACGGAGGCTAGAGAACTATTCATAGCCAAGTGCTCCAAACCTCCACTAAAGAATAGGATTCAGCTGGCAGAAACCTCCGCAATTCAGGTGGCAAAGTCAACCCCTACAGTCCACTTCACCTGGACCACTCTAAGCCCTGTGGATCACTTCTCCCCTCATTGAACTTGGGGAACCCTCAGTGACTGTGTGGGAAGGAAGGGTAGACCAACAGGATTTTCCTGGAATCTCCCCTGAGGACACACCACTGTCTTCAGTCTGCCTTCTGTTTTTCCAAATCCTACAAGAAAATGCAGGCTGCTACTCTACGAGAGGGGGATACAACCCTGGGACTGGCTGTAAAGTCCCATCCAGAGAGGTGGCAGACCCTCCTCCCATAGATCTGAGGAGGCAAGGCCTAGCTTCCTGATTCTACTCTCTGGCGGAGCCCCTACCTCTACATCTTTGTGCTGACCTACAAGTACAGTCCTATGCATGACTACTGTCACAGGACCTGAAGAATGCTGGCATGGTGGACCTGACTGGTGTAGAGGGGGCTGGCTCCCGGATGGCTGTGGAGAAGGTGACCGAGGGCTAAACGGAAACCCAACAAGCACAGTCGGAAGGCGGCGTAAAGAAACTGAATGCAATATGCGCCACATTATTCCACCACGTTTCCCCTTTCCTCTCCTCGCAGTGGGTGGCACCCATTAATCTTGACTACCCCACCTATGAAAGATTTGGATGTTTTTGCATTCCAATTTGTGTTCATCGTGCCTGCCCGTAACAACTGGCAACCACTTTTGAAAGAAAATGCCTAGTTTTTGTTTGGTGATGGAGTAGGTAAAACATGGAGAAAGATTATTGCTTCTCCACTGACTTGTAGATTAAATCCAGTAATAAAAACAAATGCATCACACTTTTGATGTGGGACATTTGATATATCAGCTGTTGTCTTGCACATAGCAGCTACTGTCACATCAACACAGATTAAGATGCGTTCTGAGCATACTGTTCAAAGCCTCTATAATCCAAGCTGACAAAATCTCAACGTACACATGGAGGTCTACATTCAAAGGAAAACAAAAATACATGCAAAGTTCGGAGCATAGAAAGTTGATTTTCCATCCATCTCCTCAATGAAACACTAATTTGTAAAATAATTCAGTCCGTCCAATTTGTTGAGAGGTACGATCATGCCCTCTCTCATTCCACTCGCACAAATGCACATTCCACAACATGAATCAAGGGATTCATATTCACATTTGATCTATCAAATTATAAACTGCACTTTTGGAAACATCACGATCCTATACGCAAAGTATTTGCTCTTATTCACAGCTGATGGACCAGGAGTATAGATTGTACTTTTAGATATTAATTGCAAATTTGAACATCTATTCACATTTGTCCTTTCAGTGACACTGAACCTCAAATTGCACTGCATCATGCCAGTGAGTGTTTGAAAGCAGTTAAAATGTTGAAATATACCATTGTTGCTTTTGACCTTGGCCTTCACCACTGCATTAACAATTTTGACGTTCATCTTTATTTGACCTTACAATGACCCAAAAAACCTTTAACACAGGTAATAAGGTTCACACCATTTTAAAGGCTTAGCTCCAAATTTGCTACAATAATACTCCCTTGAGCAACACACAAGCGCAATAGCCAACTGGTTAACCTCTTCAGTATATAATGCTGGCTACAATGTGGGGTCTGGGGCTTGATATTTCTGTGGAGTTGCACCATCAAAAGAGCCCTGTGCTACAAAAACAAAACACAAGAGACATCAAACCACGATGCTGGATTTTGCATTAAATTTGTTTTTTCCTTCACAAGTTAGAAAAGGTGTCTTAAATTTCCCAATGTTAGACCCAAACATTAAAAAAAAAAAAACCTATTACACTTGTGAACTCATAGAACACTAAACCCTGAAAAATCAAGTGAGTTACAGTGCCCATGGCACTATTTTTTTCTTTTATTTTTTAAATTGGGGATCCTGATTGCTTAAGAGTCAGCTAGAGCGGTTTTCACTTGAGTCTTTTAGGAGCCTTCATCATTGCTTAATGACCTTCTCCTTTGTTTGCGGAGTTTGTGTTTTTTTTTTTTTTTTAAAGATCCTTAGAGTTGTTTAATAATATTATGTACCACAGATGATGAAATCCCCAAATTCATTACAATTCTACAATAAGGAATGTTATTTTTAAATTGTTGAACTATTTGCACTGGCAGTCTTTCACAGAGAAGTAAAGCCTCTGCAATCTTTGCTTCTAAAAGACTCAGCCTCTCTGGGATGCTGTTTTTATACCCAGTCATGTTACCAGCCTGTTACCAATCAAATTAATTAGCTGCAAGGTGTTCCACCAGGTGTGTCTTTTTGCAACATGCAACTTTACCAGTCTTTTGTTGCTCCCTTCCCAAATTTTTAAAAACTTAATGCTGGCATCAAATTCAAAATGAGCTGATATTTTTCAAAAAACATTAATATTTCTGAGTTTTAACATTTGATATGTTATCTTTGTAAAATTTCCCATGAAATGTAGTGTTTTAATGATCAGCAAATCATTGCATACTGTGTTGATATACTTTATACCCAATCATGTCACTGACCTGTTGCCAATCAAGCTAATGAGATGTTCCACCAGGTGTATCTTTTTAGCATAAAATTACTTTTCCAGTCTTTTGTTGCCCCCTTCCCAACATTTTTTAAAACTTGTTGCTGGGATCAAATTCAAAATGAGCTGATACTTTTCAAAAAAAAAACAATAATGGTGTACAGTTTCAACATTTTATAAGCGGTCTTTATTCTATTTTCAATTAAATAGGCCTATAAATTTTTTAATGATCAGCAAATCAGTGCAGTCAGTTTGTATTTACTTTATACCCAATTATGTTACTGACATGTAGCCAATCAGCATAATTAGCTGTGAGATGTTTCACCACGTTTATCTTTAGCATCATACCACTTTTACAAAACTTGTTGCTGCAAATTCAAAATGAGCTGATAGTTTTCAAAAAAAAAAAACAATAATGTTTCTCAAGTTTCAACACTTGATATGTTAGTCTTTGTACCATTTTCAATTAAATAAAGGTTTTAAATGATCAGTAAATCATTGCACTTCATTTTTATTTACATTTTACTCAGCGTCCCAACTTTTTGGGATACGGTGTTGCAAGCTCTGATTTGAAGTACCTTTGCCACGGAGTTCTGCGCTCTTATGAGCACGTTTTCTAACTTTGAGTGGTGTTAGATATACGTTGTCAAATAATTTCTGGTATTGCTGTAGTATGAATAATTTTTGTGTGGTAATGAACAAAAAAGGGTTATTAAATGTCATGGAGTGATGAGGTTTGTATTCCCATTTGTAGATTTATCTGTTAAATTCTTGCCACTTATGGAAGTATATTAGTATTGCTTTCTGGATGCACAGGATGCCTCGCCAGCACCAGTTACGAAACACTTCGACCACCTGGTTGTCCCCCTTGTTCATCTTCCGAGTTTCACCGCTATATAGCAAGACGGGTAATGCTAAAGTCAGACTTCGCTTAGTTTCTTCTCAATGTTACTGGAGCTCCAGGGGTGCGTTTCCCGAAATCCCAGATGCTAACTTACATAGTTGGACCCATTGACTGTGAATGGACGAACAATGTAAGTTGTTAACTTAGCAACAATGCTTTTGGGAAACGCAACCCAGGTTAGTCTGATGAATGCACTCCTCGCTTTCGATAGCCTGTTCCTAAGACCCTTCATGCCTCCTACCTCTTTGCAAACCTTGCCTCACAAATATGTGAAGTCGTCGACATTCTCTACATCTTGTCCGTTGACCGTAATATTTTCCTGGTTCCTTGCATTTATCCTCATCGCTTTTGTCCTCTCCAGATTGATTTTGAGACCAACCCATCTGACTTCTTCATCCAGTTTCGTCGTGTTGTCCTGAATCTGTTGTTCAGTTGAGGAGAGCAGGGCTATGTCACCAGCAAAATCCAAGTTGTCGAGTTTTTAAGTGAACTTGCACGTTACATCGTTCTCACCTTGACCAGCTGTTCTTCCCATCCCCTAATCCATCACAATCAGGAACAAAAATCCGGATGTTGCAGCCTTGTTTGGTGCCGGTCTTAATGTCTAACCACTCAGGTTTACTCCCGGGTCTTCTGCAGCAAACTGAAAGTCTTCATCGAATAACTTCATGATTTGCAGGATCTTCTATATACAAACCCCAAGTCCAATGAAGTTGGGACGTGGTGTAAAACGTGAATAAAAACAGAATACAATGATTTGCAAATCCTTTTTTTTTTAAATTAAATTTGGCATCTCCAATTCCACCCTAATCTGGAATGCGCAATCTGAGAACTATCCGAGTTCCCAAAATCATAGATGCTAACTTACATAGTTGGACCCATTGACTGTGAATGGACGAACCATGTAAGTTGCTAACTTAGTTAGCAACTACGCTTTGGGGAAACGCACCCCAGGATGGTCCTTTTCCTCTTTAGCCTGGAGGCCACGACGTCCATGATTTCCAAAAACAATTTGAAATGTGGACTCGTCACACCACAGCACACTTTTCCAATTTGCTTCAGTCCGTCTCAGATGAGTTCGGGACCAGAGAAGCCGGCGGCGTTTCTGGGTGTTGTTGATATATGACTTTCGCTTTGCATGGTTGAATTTTACCTTGCACTTGTACATCTAACGACAAACTGCATTAACTGACAATAGTTTTCCGAAGTGTTCCTGAGTCCACATGGTAAGAATGATGTCGGTTTTTAATGCAGTGCCGCCAGAGGGACCGACGGTCATGGGCATTCAATGTTGGTTTTCGGCCTTGCCGCTTATGTATAGAGATTTCTCCGCATTTTCTAAATATTTTGATGATATTATGAACTTTTTGATGATGATGAAATCCCTAAATTTCTCGCAATTGCACGTTGCGAAACGTTGTTCTTAAACTGTTGGACTGTTTGCTCATGCAGTTGTTCACAAAGTAGTGAACTTCGCCCCATCCTTGCTTGTGAACGACTGAGCCTTTTGGGGGTGCTCCTTTTATACCTGATTATGACACTCACCTGTTTCCAATTAACCTGTTTACCTGTGGAATGTTCCAAACTTGTGTTTTTTGAGCACTCCTCAACTTTCCCAATCTTTTGTTGCCCCTGTCCCAGCTTTTTTGTAAGGTATTGCAAGCACAAAGTTCAAAATGAGTGAATATTTCCCAAAAAACAATAAAGTTTATCAGTTTGAACATTAAATATCTTGTCTTTGTAATATACTCAATTGAATATAGGTCGAAAAGGATTAGCAAATCATTGTTTTCTGTTTTTATTCATGTTTTACACAACGTCCCAACTTCATTGGTATTGGGGTTTGTAGCTTACAATCCAGTAAATGGTTGTGAAGTTGAATTGGAACAAAAGCATAACCAACTGTAGAAATTCTATGGTTGTGTTTCCAGATTTAAGTATCATAGAAGAGTAAACTATTGGCTTTGGCGAAGGTCTGCACACACTTTGCGAGCCGCTTTAGTTTTATCTGCATTTAAAATCAGTTTTAGACCGGTTTGTTAAATAATCTAAATTTATTTTTTTGATTATCTGCATTTAAAAATGCGGCTTTTAGACAGGAATTTTGTTTTTGTGCCACTGGATGTCACCTTTTCGTCTGCTTCTTGCCAATGTCTCAGCACTTTGATAGAAATAAGTCTCAGGAATTTTTGTGCCGTCCTGTTAAATTATGTATTGAGCTGTATTTTGGTTTATGAAAAAAATTCATTCCCGTATTCAACCCAGGGGGATCCCCCATATCAGGCTGCCTGTTAAGGAACAATAGCTATCCATTACAGACACGGCTGATCACACCATATGTCATATTTACAACAATGCGTGAACTTTTGTTCAATGAAAACCACACAAAAATGAGAACTTCAATAGAGAAAAAGGCTTTGAGCGCTGAAAATGCACTTCAGATGTTTGGATAAGTCAAGTGGAACATTAAAATGCAGCCCTCAGTAGGTTGAAGTCTTTGTGCTCATAAGCCTGCTTTGTTTGTCTCCGTCTTTGCCGGATTGTCTGGTGCCTGCCTCGCACTTGTTGCTTGTTTTGTTACGCCTAGTCCTTGCCTGTGCCTCGTTCCTACCTGTCTGCCCCGGTCTGTTCTGACATTCCCACCTCCTTTGCCCTTCGTCTCCGGTTGTCCTGCTCCTTCTTTGCCCTCGGCCTTTGCTTTTTCTCCCTCTACAGACTGACATCCCAACCCTGACCATTGCGTATCTTTTTGACCTTGCTCTGCCTGCCCTGCATGTTCCTGGCTACCAAGCTGAGGACTCTTGCTTGGCCCATGATTAGACTTGTCTACTTTGCCCTGTTCCACGGTGAACCAAGCTTTTCCTGTCAACTGCCCATTAAACCCTTTGTGCACCACAAGCTATTATAGTTGCCCAATGATGTAAGATATCAAAATCAGATGCTGTTGAAAACCTATCATGTGGCAACTTGTTTAAAAGAGCTCCCAAGTTGCCACATGATAGGTTTTCAACAGCTCAGGATAATTACATTTTTCATTCCTTGAAAATTTATTCAGCGCTCAAAGGGTTAAGTGCTTGTCACTGCTACTTCTAGGTCTGCCAGTGGTTCCTGGTTTCGGCATCCTAATACCTGTCATTTACTCAAATTTTGATCAGATCATGCGAGTGGTATTATTTTCCATTTTTTATTTTCACATGGGAGTGGCGCAGTGGCTCATCCCCATGTTTCCGTGGGTTTGCTCTGGGTACTTCGAGTTTCTCCTGCAATCCAAGGATATGCATTCAAGGATCATTGGATGCTAAATTGTCGAAAAGTGTGAGTGAACCGTGTGTGAGAGTGATGACTTGACTGAGAGCCCAGTATGTATTTCTGCCTCTCTCAGATTCACCACTGTGTAACATCAGCTCTCCTTTTAATAGCACTCAGTGGTCATTTTCGAACAAAGCACGCTAATTGTTGGAGTTTCAAAAGTGGAATTTGTTCCTATTCTTGCCTAATATACTACCCCATTTCCAAAAAAAGTCAGGACTGTGTTTAATTGAAAAGAGAACAAGAAAACATATCAGATGTTGAATCTGAGAAATCTATTGTTCTTAAAAAATATATGCTCATTTTGAATTTGAGAACCCGATGCCAGAAAACATTTAAAAAAATAAATTAACACTGTGTTGCATCACTTTTTTTTTAACAATACCTGGTAAGGGTTTCAGAACTGACAAGACCAACTGCCGTCGTTTTGAGAGCAAAATGTTTTCCCATATTTGCTTGATGTAGGATTTCAGCTGCTCGAGACTTTGCGGCCACCTTTGTCATATTTGGCACATATTGAAATATTTTCAATGGGTGACAGGTCTGGATGGCAGGCAGGCCAGGTTAGCACCTGGACCCTTACTACAGAGCCTTGTAGTTGTAATACTTGCAGTGTGTGGTGTTTGGCATTGTCTTGCTGAAATAAGCAAGGTATTCCCTGAAAAAGACATCTGGATGACAGTCTATGTTGCTCCAAAACCAGTATATATCATTCATCATTAATGATGTCTTCACAGATGTGCTGGTTACCCATGTTGTATGCACTAATGCACCCCATATTATCATGGATGCTGACTTTTGAATTGTGCTCTGATAACAAGCTGGATAGTCCCTCTCCTCTTCAGCCCGAATGACGCAGTGTCCATGATTTCCTAAAAAAATTTCTGACTTTGTTTTATCAGTCCACAGGACAGTGCTCCGGATCACTTCAGTCGATCTTAAATGAGCTCAAGCCCAAAGAAGACATGGTTTTATCTTTATAAGGTAGTGCTTCAACTTGCATTTGTGGATGCAGCAACAAACTGAGTTCACTGATAATGATTTTCTGATGTGTTTCTGAGCCCACGCCATGATTTACATGACCAAATCCTGTCTGTTTTTAATCCAGTGCTGCCTGAGAGCTTGAAAATTACAGCCATTCAATACTGGTTTTCGGCCTTGTCCCTTGCATACAGAGATTTGTCCGGATTCTCTGAACCTTTGTATAATGTACCATCACTGATGAAATCCCCAAATAACTTTGCGATTTTATGTAGAGCAGAGTTATTCTTGAATTATTGAACTATTTGCCCACACAGTCTTTCTCAGAGTGGCAAAACCCTCCGCATCTTTACTTCTGGAAGACTCAACCTCTCTTGGATTCTGTTTTTACACCCTATTATGGTAATGACCCGTAATTAACCCAATAAGCTGTGAAATGTTCAACCAGCTGGATTGATTTTAGCATTCTAAAACTTTTCCAAGTGTTTTGATTACATTTTATACAGTGTTCTAACTTAAAAAAAGCACCACTATCATCTAATTTCGGCATTTTCAGGAAAAGCCAGTGTGTATATGCAATTCTTTGCCAATAAATCAAAAAGCGCGCTAAAAAAAACCACTATTTTTAAGATTTTATATGATATTTAAGACGCGAGGGAAGAAATAGAGCCCAAGATTGTGGGTTTGTACGTGCGCAGAACCGCAAGGGAGCCTATCTTGACAGGAAGGAGAAATTGACAAAACACCAACTGGGAGGGAATGACAAGCAAGCTCAGGTTTGCAGCAGACAGGGGTGTGTTTCCTAAAAGCACTGATGCTAACTTACATAGCTAGAATCATTGACTGAACAGACAAACAATGTAGGTTGGTAACGTAGTGAGCAAATGTGCTCTTGGGAAATGCACCACATGAGAAAGCTTTGTATTATTACAATGAGGACAGTTTATGCTAATAAGCCATGATTAACTTTCGTCAATGTTGCCTGGACCAAGAATTTTCTGTTTGTTCACCAAAAACTGTCCGTTGATGCATTTTAGATCTGATTGTCTGGCGCACAGTTTCTGGCTCACAGGCAGTAGAGCGAAGTGCAGATTGTACTACCGCATTCTTACTATACTGCTGGATCCCGAATAGAAACTAAGTAAAACCAAAGCCAGTGGGGCAAACAGGATGTCTCTTGTCGAGTAAGTGCAATAGCGACAGTGTTTTGTGACTAACATGGCACTGTTTCGATATGAAATCATGCAATACGCCTTTTGATTTATTGCGATCATAACAGTTTAGCCGAACATTTGTTGCCCTGACCGGTTGTTTACAGCACAGCTGGCGTCACTTCCCTTTGAGGAATCATGTGACTTGGTAAGAATGGCGGCGCTCATCATAAATGCAGATCCATGCCAATAAAAATCGATTTAAAATGGTAAACGACCTCAGAAATCAACAAAAATTTCAGGAGTGGAAGAGATTATGATAATCTATTGTACAATTGTGCCTTTTCAAATATGATAAATGAGTGAAGTATCCCTTTAAGTTCATGATCCAGTTATGTCTTTAATTGGTACCAAGTCTGAGCTGCAGGCAGGCCAGACAAGTACTCAGACTTTGTGACTACGGAGTCACACTGTTGTAGCACATGCCAACTGTGGCCTGGCATCATCCTGCTGGAAAAAACGGGAATGTTCCTGAAAAAGCGAACACCTGGAAGGCAGCAAATGTTGCTCCAAGATGTGCATGTAGCCTTCTGCATCGGTCTACCTTCACATATGCCCAAGTTGCTCATGCCAAGAGCACTTCATGCAGCCCCAGACTATAACAGTTGCAGGCTTTTCAACATGTCGCTGATAATCACTGGGACGGTCCTTCTTCTCTTTGGTCCTGAAAAGACAATGTCCATTATTTACAAAAATAGACTCAGCACTCGAGTCCTCTTCGCGTCAGTCCATTTCAAATGAGCTTGTGCCCAGAGAAGTCGGCTAAGCTTCTGGATTGTGTTTATGTATGCCTTCCTTTTTGTGAAGTAGTGACGTTTGATAATGCCACAATGAATTGTGTTCAATGACATAGGTCTTTTGAAGTATTTACCAGCCCATGCAGTTATGTGAATTGCAGAAGCATATCAGTTCTTAATATTGTCTTTTACGCATGGAGATTGCTCTTGTTTCTTCAGATTAAAAAAAAAAAAAAAAAAAAAATCACTATATGCTAGACTGAATTCCTTGCAATCACATATTTAAGCAAAATTCTTTAACCATTTGACTATTTGTTCATGCAGCTTTGGGCTTGCCTGGAATCCATACATATCAAGTGCTGGTCGCTCCCTACGGTCACTGACTGATATCAGTCTGGCCTCAGTCATATAGCCAGCGTTTAGCCTTTACGTCACTAATGAAGTGAATATAAGAATATTCATATTTTCTGCTCTTGGCTGATTGGGTGACCTTTTGGCAAGAACCACCAATCGAATATGAGTTAGCTGGCCAGCAACGGCAGTCGTGAATGTTATTTGACATGAGCTTAAAAATTAGATTGTGGCTTGCTTGCATTTACTCTTGGAGTGGTTGTTAGGTTTTGAACAGGATAATGTTTGGCCATATCTGCATTTTGTTTATTTCAGTGGGATTCCCCAGTTTAATAAAGGCTAAATTAAATAACACCCAAAGTACATAACGTATTTCACTGTAATTGGCATTAGCTATAGCTCGAAGGGCATGATTGCATCAGCTAGATTAAAGTGATACTCCACCCAAAAACTATAATTTGTATATCAATTACTCACCATTAGATGTCTCGAACGGACGAAGTTGTTCTTCACCTGGCGCGACTTTATGGCCACTGGAGAGTTTTGAAAAATTATCCAAATTCCTTTTTTCGCTCGAAGCAAATGGGGTCACCCAGTAGCAATGGGAAAACTCCACAAAATGTCCGTTGACAAACTTTCAAACCATCGCCCAACGCATCGTCCAGTATAATCCAAGTCTGTTTTGTCCACTCATATCCTCAAAACTCTAGAAACGCGGTTATTTTTCGCTAAAAATAATAAAATACCACAGTTATGCTTCAAGTAAGCTCATGCATTCAACGGAAGTCCCGCCTCCCAGCTCGTTCATTGCCCATAGACTCTGCTGCCACTCAGATGAAAACTCGTATAAACACGAGCCGGGAGGCGGGACTTCCATTGAATGCAGAACTGTGGTATTTCATTTATTTTTAAGTCTGTCTAAAGGGGCGGGGCACCCTTGCGACTGTGAGCCAATCACAGATCTCGCATGGATTTTGTGCGAATATTTGAAAGTCAAACGCTGGTCTACCGACTGAGGCCAGACATATAAGCAAGTGACCGTTGGGAGCGACCAAAGCTTGATATGGATGGATTCCAGGCTAGCTTTGGGCAAAGTGTGTGATCACAAATCATCTTGCTGGTAAACACTTGTGCTTTTCGTGACTGTACATTTTATAACCAATTGTAATTGCATAATCTGTTACTTATTAATATGATTATCATTCAACTCACAGGACCAGTGGCTCTGCTTGCTGGCCAATCAGAACAGAGCGCACTTCATAAAGCGGACGCCCAATCAAAACAGCCTGTTTTTCTGAGAGTTAAGAATGACTGGAATCACATTGCCAGAAATCATGGGTTTTTTATTTATTTTTTGTTAAAAATGTATAAACCTCCCTTTTGGAACCCAAGAATATTATAACTTGGAAGAATAGCAGCATAATAGGTCTCCATTAAAACAAGTGTAATATAATACATATATGTAATATAATATGTTTATAATTTGAAAATTTGAGTCATCAGGCCCTAATTTGACGGTCAAATGCAGTTGGTAAACACAAGTGCGAACGGCATCGCAGATCAACTCTGGGCATGTCTAACTTCATTCCGATAATTTTTGATAGGAGGCAATAGTCAAATGTGGAACCGTTGTCAAAAGGGTTGATCGAAGACTAATTAATTACCTTTGGGAATGCAAGGGATTTGGCTCTATTAAGGCCAGTCAGATTAGTGGCTGTCATTCACTTTGAAACCAGCGCATTGATGCCATTGCAAACTGTAGTACTGACAGGCGAAGAACTAACATTCAGCTTGTATTACCACTGCCTCCTTCGGTCCACTGAGAACCGCGCTTTAATGTCGTAAGTCATGCCAGCGCAGGCTATAACTGTTTCGGGGAATAGAGGTTGATTCATCTGGTAACAATTTTTATATGAAATATATGGGCCATTGAAATCATTTACAAAATGACACTCAAGGGAGATTGAAACAAGGGAGAGGCTGAAGTTAAATATTTCCCCACACAAAGAAAATATTTACATGCGTAAAAATATCCCCCCACTCTCCCCTTCCCATTAGACCCTACCACATTTATGCAGGCATTATTTAAACCTAATCAGTTCAGCTACCCTCTCTGGGGAGACGGGGTGTCTAATTTGGTGACAGTCTCTCCACTCCCTCAGTAGATATAGTGCTGACAAGATCTTTGTGATGGCCAGTTTGAGGAATGCACGCATGGATGGACAACCGGAAAATGGTTTTTCTCCCGCCCGCTGCGTGTTTTTATAATGACCTGATAAACTGGAACCTCTCTAGGATGCCATACCATATAGGACAAGCATACTATTTTGCAGAAATCAATGCAGAACTATGCAAAAGTGAAAAATCCTCGGAACATTCTAAGATACTATGTTAGACAATCATAGATTATATCCCAGAACGTGCCCTGTTTAGCGCGGTCAGTGTATTTATGCGTTTCGGCATCCATCATTCATCTCTTATTTCAATCTGACAAATCTCTAACGGCAAACAAAAATGACATCCATTCTGTATCCTCACAAAATGTGCAATGATTTGTGATATGGGATCAGGCCCCATGAAGAGATCAGTTAAAATACATCTGCGGGAGTTGTTAACAAGAACAGGTTTCGGCAAGTATCCCGCTGCGCGTACATTTCCCCTGCCCCCCCCCGAATAAACTGAATATAGATCTGTGTTGCATGCACTGTGTGTGCAGTGACCTGGCGTGTCCTGCTTCTCCGCTGATAATAAATCTTTCTCACAAGTTGTCTCTGACACTGCTGAGCGTAACCCCTTGTGACAGGCCAGTTGTTGTCCTGTTATGATTTTTTTCTTTCTTTTTTCGTCATATTGTGGTGTGATGCACCTGAACTCGGGCTCACGTTACAACTGCCGCTGTCACCATCTCCCGACCCCCAGTCTCTAGGGTTTTTATGTATTTCCAAGCTTTTTGTAAAGTGATTTGCTCCCTTTCTCTATTCTCTTCCTGTTGCTAAATCATTCTTTCCAATCGTGTGTCCAGAGTGTTGTCACTGTAATAATAATGATAATAAAAAAGAGGGAAAACATATGGACAAAACAGCCGATGGGCAGGAAAATGTAGAAATATTTTTTGAGGATTGGACAGGCAGTTTCTTCATGATGGCAAATTCAGCATTTTGCCATGAAATGTTTAAATCTGTTGAGTCATGAGGAAAAATACTGAACATCAAAGTATTAATTGGAATGTTGAATTTAGGAAAAGCCACGAAAGACAGAAAATTAATTTGATCAGCCCCAAGACTAACTTGAGCCCGCTGTGCATTGGTGGGTATTCCAGGACATAACTATATGTCATGTGATGAGTTATGACTAGAAAATTAGATCAAAATTCTGAGGCGATCATGGCAACATATTCGTGATAACTCAACTCAATAACTCTTACTGAAGATCTTTCGCTAGTCTTGCTCATTTAAAAATTTCACTTTGTACTGACGCAGTTAGTGGTCAAGTAGTGGAGAAAGAATTATTTATCCAGTTCTTAATATCCAAAATGATCAATATACTCTACAAAGCACTATCCAAAGAATATGCGATAGCTTCTAGTGTGAGGCACAGCAGATGAATAGGGCTGTTGCAGTTGTCTGATCTATACATTAACCCTAAGCATGGTACCCCATGGTATCCCCTCATTATTTTGCGATCATATGCCATATCCACAAGGAACATCGCAACCTCATCCACAATCCATCAAATGGAATGATCTTTTGTGTATATTGAAGCATAAGCACGTTATACAATAGCCACAAGTAGCCTTCATATGATGCTGGCTTAACTCAGCACTGAGTCAGGGCTTTGGTTTGCGTACAAGAGGAAGGTTCACATTTTATCTTTTAAAGTGGTAATCCATAAGATTTGAATTGGTTTGTTTATACTGACATTTTTGGCAGTAAACTGTAATTGCAGGTGCGCTTCTGGACCTCATTTCCCATAATTCTTGTCGAGACCCAACAGTGTCGCCTGTATGACGTCGGTAAATTGACGGCTCTTACCTGTTCCACGCCTCCTCAACTCTCGTGCAGATGGGAAAGATGCTCTTGCACACGGTAACTGAACTTTATAAAAGTAAGAATTATGTAACGTTAGTCATCCATTAGCGTCATTTCATTCCAGTAACATGTTAGGCTATTATGATAAATCGATTAACTTTTTAGTGTAGATAATGAAAATGGTAGTTGGTTAAGAGGTAACATTATAACTTTTTTTAATTAAAAATAACTTGTCTAGGCGGTTAACATAGCTTTTTTTTCCCATTTGCCTCCTGAAATTACGTTATAATGTTAGTTGCAGAAGTAGCCTCAACAGAGACTCAGCTAACGTTAGTTTCCGCTGTGCACAGTATAGCTGCACAGTATGGTATTTGCCGTTACCCACATAACGTAATAACGTAAGCTGATATAAACAAAATACTGTAATTTCAAGGAATTCTCATTTGCAGAGTTCTGAGTCAGACTATCATGTCGACACGGAGGATCCTGATTGGGAGGACCCCAGCTGTGACCCCAATTGTGATTCTTGTTTTGGCTCGCTCACAGTCGCTTTGTTTTTTGGCCAGTTGTCCTTCTTCTAATTGATTAGTTTTCCTTTTCTTTGGCTCATTTGCGCGTTGTTCCGCCATTGCTTCTCCCGGGGTTCCTTCAAGCTAGCTTGCGGCTCCTCCTACCCTCTGGACAGACCAAACACTGCTTACTGATGTAAAAAGCGTCACTAGATGTGCGCCTGTATTTGAATTTAGTGCGAGAAAGTCGCCACAGACCCACTGATCGCTTTACCTGGCAAAGAATGAAATACAAGTGCTTCCATCAGTGGGTCATAGGCCCAATCACCGTGGTTTTACCTCACTCTCTGATAGACACTGACCTAACAGACAGTAACAAGACAGCAATCTTACGGATTAGCACTTAAGGCACTCACCTTTATTATGTGGACATTAATAAAGCAGTTATTTTTATAAATTATTTAATAAAAGAAACTTCCTTGATGCTTTTCTGCCATTATATCAAATACACATTATATCAAAGTATCCAATACGTGCCGGATGTTCATACTGCGCTAGCGTATAATGAATAGCGCATGCTACTCTACATGGCAGTATACAGTGTATAAGCCAGCATATGACAGTGATCATGTCTTGTACTATGCAGCCACAAGAAAACCAAGTTATCACGATCAACTGGGTCTCCGTGAGACGCAACCATTCACTGCGTTAGTTTGTGTAAAGCGGAACACTGACAACCTCTGGCTGTGAAGTGTGAAATTTGGCCATTGTAGTATGTCATTCGTGTATCTGTCAGTGTATACAATCTGTGTTTATTGTTTTTCATGAAATTAATAAAAAACAGGCAATAATTAAAAAAAAAAAAAAATAATACAATACAATAACGATTACATTCAAAATGCTTTTCTACCTTTGCATTAGTAGTTATTAGCTCATCTATTCCATCTCTCATTATTCCCAACCATCAGCCTCCCTTACTATATCCCATCTTTTGGCATAATTTACAAGTTCTGTCTCATGGGCCATCACACACTCAATTCTACTGTAATACTTGACAAAAATTTTTGAATTTCTCAATTCCTCAACAGATGTCAATCCGAAAATAAATATTGTTGCCAAATATATAATTATATTACAGATTAGGTGTGTTCCTTTTGTTACATCACCCAATAATACTTTAAATAAATCAAATTGTATTCTATTATACTGAGATATCCAGTCTTGCACCTTGATCCAAAATAAGGCTATTATAGGACAGTACCAAAATAAATGGTCCACTGACTCTACTTCTTCCTGGCAGAATCAACAAAGGGGTGATGACTATGTTCCCCATATATTTAGCATCTTTTTAGTTGCTAAAATCTTTTATATTAACTTATATTGAAAATATCTTATCTTTGGATCAAGTGATGTATTGTAAAGGATTTTAAAAACTTCGTTCCAAGGGACTGGTGTATCTAACATATTTTCCCAACTGTCAAGCATTCTGTATGGTATAGTGACTAAATTCTTTATTCTTAAATAAAATGTGTATATATGTTTGTTGATCTTTTATTCTCTTTAACCAATTTACCAATTTCATATGAGGCCTACAGACTAAATGTCCTCCTGTTGCTTTTATAATTTTTGATTTCCAAGCACTTGGTAAAACTCCAATAAGTTGATTATAATGTTGCAGTGTACTGACTGTTCCATAAAAACTAGTTAATTGTTTGTGAGACATGAGTTTATTATCCTCATTCATGATAGTTTCCTTGTTTATAACCACACCCCTCGCCATGCTTTCTGTCCCCTGAGAGCCTGAATTCAACTCCTGTTTCCCTTTTTCTTCCATTGGTAAAACCCACTCGGAACTTCTCGGCAGATTCTGCTACTCTTCATCAAGCCTCGGATGTGTGACAGAAAGTTGATATGCTGCTCCGCCAAACATTTCTTTGCCGGAAGACCGATTTACGCAGTTGTCTAAATCCGTGCACTACATTGCCACCTAAAAATGGAGGCAAAACTGACCTTCGCAAAATCTATGTGTGGCGACACTTCTTCGTGTCTTGACACAAGAGGCAACACGATGTTTTCACCAATTTGACATCAAACCCAGCGCTGCTGCCACTGGACGCCGCCATGTTTATCCAGGAAAAAAAGTTCCGACTAATAGCTTCCGCAGTCACACATCTGAAGTTTGATGAGGAACGAATCGGCCGAGGTTTGCCAAGTGTAGTAGAACCATTCGTTTGTTTGCCATTTTCACAGTGAGCAATACAAGCCTCTCTGGGGTGTGTTTCCCAAAAGCACAGAAGCCAAGTTACATAGTTGGAACCACTAATTGTGAATGGACGAACTATATAAGTAGCTAACTTACGTAGCAATTACGCTGTAAGCCGCGGTGGAAAGCAGAACTCTGGTGAACAGACCCTTATTGTCTTAAGGGCCCCAGCACCTGGCAGAGACCTCTGCGGTCATTGGAGCAGATGCAATTAGGGTCTGTATGGCGTCACTTGGTCTGCTCAACTTAGGTCACGTCAGCTGGAGCGGCCCTCTGCCTTGGGGTTAATGGACAGTTTCTGGGGTAAAGGTCAGCGTTGAACGTCTTGCAAGCCACCCAAAAATGACTGAGACAACTTGGGCAGATAGAATGCCGCAGTGCCATAAACTGGACTTTTCAAGAGATTTCACCAGCAATATGATTCACATTACATCCCAATGTTGCAAATCCAATCCCTATTTTTGTTATACGACCTAAGCTGATTGTTAACATTAATACCAGTTATCTTTGTAATTCTGGACTGTAACTGATGTTTCATGGCAAACTGTAGTGTAGTTCCGAAATCGCATGGTGCATATTTCGAAGGGATCAAAATTGTACTGAACCCTCATTCAATAAGTATGAAAAGAAATCTACTTCTGCTTCTCATGGTAATGCCCCCTCCCAAACCCCCTCTGAGGAGGGGTTGCCTTCCTGATTACCCAAATTGATTTATGACCCTGCTGTAGGAAGTGCTTCTGGAGTTTGGGCTTAAAAGGGAGAGAAACAAAGGATTCAGGGAAGACCGCACCCGGTCTCCCATGCGTGCATCTCCATGCCGTGGTGTAGCCAATAGTAGTTATGGGGGATCGCCTTCCCACACGTGCATCTGTATGCGTGTAGCCGGTATCACAATGGAACATTACATTCAACTTATACCTAATATACCTCTAACAAGTACTCAATTGAAAAGGTTAAAAGAGGCAGCGGTCCGGAATCAAGATTTTTGCTGACAAAAAACGCTTGATGAAACATGAGTCATGATCCAAAAGGGTGTATTTCTTCCCTTGCTTCTCAGCAGACGACATAAGCATCCAATCCTCAAGGTGACGACGTTGATCTCACGTTTCTGAGCATGCTAGAACATATGATTCAAAGTAATTTTGACATTCAGTCGGACGATACTTTTGAGATTGTGGTAGTGATGACACCCTTCTGCAGTCACACCTGCCTGAAGGTCAAAAATTTGTGAAGTGTGCAAAGAACAGAATCAATTCTACATTGAATAGTCAAATTTTGTCATCAGATCCATTGAGTGTAGCAAAAAACATACTTGTGGATGCTCCAAAAATGGCTTTATCATTGTAGGTGCCACTCTTATCTGCATCTTACAAATTTACACCATTAACATTCCATTTCTCACTAACCCCGATGAGTTAAATTCAAAATGTAAAACCAATGACGTCATTTTCAAGTGTTATCTGGTTTTGTTTGTTACTTTGACTGTTTGTGTTTAGACAACCAATGCCCAGTTGTTACACCTTGAATGAACTGACAAATGAACTGTTTCATCCGTGGACTCCACCTTTGAGCTCTCAGGTTGTGGGGTGACACCCGATGTGTCATCCTAAGGGGGGTATGTTGGGGTCACACAGAGGAAAGCTTTCATATGTGTGGAAATTCAAAATGGAGCCCAGGATTACCCATGACCACTTGCTGCCTGTAAGCCCCTCCCGCCAGCAGGCCAGGCAGATAAAAGCAGTGGTCAACCAGTTTATCACTCTCTTGTCTCTTCTCTCTTGCCTCTTGGCTCTGGACTCTTTTGGCTCTGCTTTCCCCCCTTGGTGAAGCTCCTGGACCCCTGGGGACTCCTGACTGGGGTACTCCCCACCTCTTGGCCTCCCTCTCCTGGGTGGCCCAGCACAACATCATCACCACAAAAGGCGCCACCATTCGAGGCATTACCCCAACATTGGTGCCCAGTGTGAGGCATTACCCCAACCTGGGTGCCCAGTGTGAGGACTTCTAGCACCAGCTTTATTGCAATATTCATGTGCAAAATCCAGAAATACCTATCTGAATTATTGAATTGAAAGGTAGTTTTACAGAAACTTTGTTTCAATTTCAAAGATTCATTTTTGTGCCATTTGCCAAGCATACATTCTACTGTTGGTTGCTTCGGTGTGTACAAGCGGTTATTAAGGTTTATTGTCATTGTTTCATAACTTGGCACGTTGCTTAGATTTGTGATTCTCAACACAATAACACTGCTCACCAGAGGTGCCGTAAATCACCTCATTAACCTGCAAACAGGGCAGGTTAAAAGGGAATAGATTAGCTGTTTGTGTATCTGGTAATCTTAATTCTTTATACACTGCCGTTTGTGTATCCAGCAATCTTTTCCCCTGTACGCTGCCATTTGTGCATCAGGCAGTCGTAATTTAAAAGATTAGCCGTTTGTGTATCCGGCAATCTAAATTCCCTGTATGCTGCTGTTTGTGTATCCGGCAATCTTAATTCCCGGTAAGCTGCTGTTTGTGTATCTGGCAGTCATGATTTAAAAGATTGGCTGTTGTGTCGTGTAAGTCGCGCTGGGAAGGCAGGGAGGACTGTGTGCAGCTTGTCACAGACACATGACGTTGGTGAACTTATCTTAATGGCCCACGCATGCGGACAGAAACACTTCTGATTAATAACAATACGGATTATCTTTGTAATTCTGTATTGTGCCGGACGTTTCATGGCAAACTGTAGTGCAAGTATATCGTGTTTGGTATCATTTTACTCCACTATGATTCCGAAATCGCATGGGGCATTTTTCAAAGGGATTAAAATTGTGCTAAGCCCTCATTCAATAAGTATGAAAAGAAATATACTTCTACTTCTCCTCGTGGTAATGTCCCCTCCCAAATTCCCTCTGAGGAGGGGTTGCCTTCCTGATTACCCAAATGATTTATGATCCTGCTGTAGCAAGCGCTTCTTGAGTTTGGGCATAAAAGTAGGAAAACAAGCTATTCGAGGAGGATCGCAACTGACTTCCCACACGTGCATCTCCATGCCGTGTGTAGCAAACTGTAGTTATGGAAGATCGTAGACTTCCCCCCCCACACATGGATCTGTATGTGTATAGCCATTATCACAATGGAAGATTGCATTCAACTTCCCCCACGTGCATCTCCATGCCATGGTTAGTTTAATCTAGTCATGGAATTTTTAGGCTTTCCCACACGTGCTCTTGCAGCCATGTGCAGGCGTGATATAGCTTTGGAAGCTTGTATTCATTCTTCCCCGCATTGTACACTTTGTGTATATGTGTAGTTTTGCTGCCCAGGTATGATTTGACTTCTTTACATTTTCTGTAAGGATGTGATTGGTTCTTGTGATTTAAGCTTGTGCCTGCCTGGTGAAATAAATTGATAATTGCATTCTGTTGTGTGTTTCTGACTCTAACTTATTTCCTTCTAGCCCAGAGTCCTGTCTTCTAATTGGGTAACGTAGGACTGTAATTGCGATGCCTGATCAACATGCTTGGTCTGTGTTATAAGGTGGATTTTTCACGCTGTGATTGGTGTTATGATGAGGCTTTGAGGAGATTCCGGTAAACAGATCTCAGTCCCTGTCCAGACGTTTTATACAAAAACGAAGTCCCTGAAGTGATAATGTCACACTTTGGAGTTACTCGCTTTGGGCCCCGGTAATCCCTAGTCATAGCTATTTTCTATGTCAAATTACTGCGCATAATAATACCGCCAGCCTCTGAGTTAATCCACCAAGGTGGGTTGTACAGATGCTTCTGGTCCGGAGGAGTAAGGTGTAGACCAGTTCTGGGTCCGATGCACAACATAGTTCTCAATTCATAAATTGGAGCCAAGTAAATGTTTATGCAAACACATGGTAACCGCGATTGGGTATAACCAAATTTTATATCCTAAATTTCATATGGAGTCAGATGAATTGCAACCGCTATGACATGAGGACTGCAGCATCCGCAAGGCACGTTTCAGGCCATTCAAAAGCAGAACGTGAAAGACATCATCACGTTTGGCCTGAGGCAGTGGTCTAGTGCTGAAGCTGTAGCCAGACCCCATTATTACAATGAAGACCGTTAAGACTTTCTTTTCCCTGGCTGTTAAGGCAAACACGCTGAGACCTTCCGCCTCAGCTAGGACCCTCCTTGGCCTAGTTGCACGGTGTTTACAACGCTTTTGGGTAACGCACCCCTGATTCTACTGAGCTTCGCCAATTTAGATTCTGTTTGGTTCTGCGATTTTTCTAGATTGTCTGTCCCTCTGTGTATAAGTTCAGAAATGAAACTTTCTGACTGAATATACTGTGACTGTAACTGGGACTCTGCCTCCAGGTGATGATGTAATCTATATTCTTTTCAAGCAATGAAAATACAGGCTATGATACACATTCTGTATACCAAAAATTACCTTTTCAAATTGAAGACGTAGAATCAAATAGAATCCTGTAAACATAACTTTTTAGTCCTCTTTCGCTGTGACTGAAATGTTTTGTGTATTTGTCAAACTCTGCGCTCAGGGTGAAGCTAGCTATGAGAAATGGCACACAGAAGCCTTTTATGCCGGCAGGGAACTGGTTTGGTCCCTGTTTGCGCACCTAATTTTGAACCATTTGGCAAGTTTATACCAGGAATAAGTATTTTCCGAACCCCAAAATTTGGTTTGGAACTGGAAATAAAACAATTGTAGGTTTTTCTTGCGAATTGTGACTACATCAGTAGCATGGTAATTGAGCAATAGTTTGTTATCGTCACTGATTACATCTCGCACGGAAGTGGCGGTGGCAAAAATAGACTGGCAAGAAACTGAGTGTTTAAAGGCATAATCAAGTTGTTACCAACATAAACGTATCATGCTGCAGAGTGGGATGTCTGAATTGCAAAGGCAGAGACCCAAAATTAAGTTTTCTTCTATGAATTTCATCCAATAAAAATAATTTCAGATGTGCTCGATTTCTCTGTTCTGGTCACTCTCAAGCCCTTTTCAACTGTAACGTTAAATATTAGCAAGCTTGTTAGAGCCAGTGCCTGACTGCAGCATTAACCTCGGCTTTAAATGGCGAGGATATACTTTGTTACATTAAGAGGAAACAACAACTATGTACTGAAGTTTTGCAAAAGTGCGTTCAGCTCAGAGATAGCCATTGCCTACCTTGCCTCATTAGACAGCTAGGCTACCACAAACTAGCTAGCTTATTGGCTAGCTATTGCACTGGTCTAAACAAATTTTTATCTATTACAGTGACGAGTTGAACATAACCAAGCAGGAAACATTTGCTGTCAATATGTACTTTTTTTTCTCAATTGTGGTGACCCACAATTGCGCCATTAAAGTTAACGTTGGAGAACTTCGCAAAGCACAGAAATCACCGGTTATTGAGGTACATAACATCTTGAACATGACAGCAAATGACCTACCTGATTGTATGTTTGGCGTAATTAATAAGCCCGTGTTTTATATAAATTATATGCTGGATGTGTCAATATGTAAGCATACGTGTGGCCACTGAAGTTGCGTTACACACCCACTGAAAAGATAGGGGATCTATTTATTAAGTCCTATCATTATGCATAAGTTTGCCTTCATACACTTTTTTGAAATGACACAGCGCAGAAATAATATAACCGCATTGAATTTGTTTAGCAAGCTTGCTAGTTTATTATCAGGTAGGACTGCCAGAGACTCTCAACTGTCACAACAAACAAAACACCATGCACTTCAAGTGACACTTGAACGGTTTTCTGCCACCACTGGGCAAGCAAAATATTTTTGTAAACTTTAATAGTGGCCTATTGTTGATGGGATAGAGACTGACTGTCCATGTTTGTTCTTTGGATAATAACATAAACAGTATCTGCAATAACAAAGCAAAAGCTAAGATGTAACCGATGCTATCTATCATCTTGTTTACAGTTTACCTCCATTTGACCTGCATTATGCAAGGCCCTCCATTGATGAAGCATTGGTTCCGCTCAAAATAGGTGGGAACGCAGGTTGGTACAGCAAACCTAGGTTTAAAGGATTTTGAACAGAGTGGATTTAAGAATCAGAACTGTTTTGGTGGGAAAACAGTAACAGGCTCCACAGTTAAAGGAAAACTACAGGCTAAACTATTGGATATCACTAACTCCGAAAAGCCCAATGTCTCCCTGGCGGTAACGCTAGCTTTACAGGATTTTCAAATGACGTACTGTGAGTTTCTGAGCCTTAAACTCATAATTGCTTTCAAGCTGAACCTGTTTAAGATCGCATGATCAATAATCACACAATTTATTTACCGAATAATCAAGACCAATATACAACCTGTGATTACTGAGAAATATTGAGGCTAGTCACATTTTTCTATTCATGCTTTATGTTTCATGAAAACATAAGTCTTTTTTTGTTTTTGGTGAAATTTGTCCATATTCAGACCACTGGTTATTGATTTCCCATGAGCCAAAGCCCCCTCATTTTTTTCTTTCAACTAGCATTGCATGATGCTATAGGATGTTGGGGCTTTGGATGCGGAGGAGAATGAACCCTTACATGAGGCAGAGGACACTCCAAACACTACTGGTGACACATACAGTGTATGCAGTGTAGGGAGTGCTTCCTTATACTGTTGTACATACTGCACACCTTTGAGACTTCCACATTAGTGGTTAATTTCTAGAGGTACTTGGACTTGGCAACCAGAATTTCATGTTTCATGCAATCTGATGTAGTACCAGCAAACAACTGCAGAGGGCTCAACAGTGCCAAATCAAGGAAAGAGCTCCACTGAGGCATAAGAAAGTTCACTGCCTACATCAGGTTAAGGATTTGTCTGTTTCAGCGATGACTGTGTCCAGAATGTTGAGAAATCATCTTGGGAGACTGTTTTGGAGTTCTGGATGAATCCATCTTAATGTGACCAGCTGAGAACTAGATTATCTGTGAGCTATGTGCTCATTGTCTGCTGTCTCTTTGTACCAAGAGGTGAATCTTTCCAGCAATCCGACATACTGAGCATACTTTCAATGCCAGCAAAGAGGCACTTATAAACTCCCTAGCACTGCTGCAATCTACTGTTTGAGTCTGTTGCAAAAAGCAAGTTGCAAGGCAGCACAAGCTTGATAGGGAACTCTCCTATTTCAAAGTGATGGTGTTCCTCAGCTGCATCAACAGCTGATGCCTCCGTGGATGAAACCTTTCCTGCTGTACTACCCTTTGAGACCTCTGAGAGAGTATTTAAAAAACAAAACAGTTTCTCAAAAATGAAAATTCTCTCATTATCTACTCACCCCCATGGCAGTTGAAACACAGATGAAGTTTGTTAATCCATAAAACAAATTTTGAGCATACGAGCAAAACTCCGTAGCAGCCTTCTCGAAAACAACTGAAATCAATAGAGACACGGTCATTTGGGTTCTTCAGAGTCCAAAAAAGCAAAAAATGACCTTGAAATTACTTTTTACAGCTCACGCAACATAATCCAAGTCTCCTGAAGCCAGATGATTGCTATGTGACTAGAAAAGATCTGCATTACACCATTATTTGGTATTAATTTTCACCACAGCCATTATATTTAAGAAAAGTTCACGATTGTGTGCACCCACCCTGCCTATGCGTCGCTGGGTAAATAAGGAAGTGCTGGGGAGTTCACGTCAATCAGAGCATGAATAAATGAAGGCAGGGTGGGTGCTCACAATCTTAAACTTTTCTTTAAATATAACAGCTGTGGTAAAAATGTGCGCTAAATAATGGTGTAATATAGGTCTTTTCCAGTCACGATGGATTCGTTCGGCTTCAACAGATGTAGATTTGGAGAAGGCTGCTATGAATTTTTGCACATGGTCAAAATTTGTGTTACAGATTGACAGTCTCCACCCTGTGTTTCAACCACAGATATTTATAGAACACTAGATTACTGATGATGTTGTGTTTACATTACCCACAGTGAAGCAACTGGTGGCCATATTGATACATCTAACCTCGTTGTTAAAACGAATGGCTTCCTATGAGGCCAACTTCAAAAAATTCAACAAACTGGCATGTTACAGGCTCTTTTTCTCTCTCTGCTGTATCATAACCCACTCCATTTTCTTGATGGCGTATCATTTTTCAATTTGCCACTTCAATTTGCCACAAATACAGTACATACCTCACTGGTGCGTTTTAAATGGCGCCAAGTGTACTTTACAGGACTAACATGCAGAGTATGGAGTTTTAGCACAATAATCTCAATTAGAAACTTCTTTAAAACTTCAGACTTGCTCAAAATTCGCTCAGCGTGATACACGGATGATTGTCCAATAACGCTGTCTTCCCAGAATCTAACTCTGACTCCATGGTTGGTATTTTAATAATAAAAAGAAAATGACAAAGACAACAGAATGACTATCATTATGTTTTATTTAAAGAAGTTTATCAGGACTGCATATTTATTTATAAAAACTGATCTAACGTTATGATGACTCCTGTTCCTGCCTGCTCCCTCTGACATTTTTTTTTCTGTCACGTCCTGAGCACTCGATGAATCGTAAAATTGACTCCCATCCCATGGGAATCCGAAAGGAATCCTGTGGGTCACAAAAAAATATCAGCCTCCAATAACAACTACTGCAATCAAGTTTAATTTCAGGGTGGTTGAACACAGTATTGCGATTTCAACTGCATTCTCTAAGGAGATTGCAATCAAGTTTAAAAAGCCACATTTGAACTCACATTGTAACCTCTGGTGAACCCTGAGCTCCATAATCCAAAGGATGGGCATGATGATGGAAGCATCTTCTGGGAGCCTGTCTATGTCTTAGCACTCCTCAAAGGAAATTCCTTTTCTAAGGATAAAAACGGTCGTGCGAGAGGCCTCAATTTGTTGCCGTTTTAACTGCGATTTGCGAGCACTGCACATTTGTGAAACACGTTTTGACTAGATACGGTAATAAAGAGAAAATCTCACTAACTGCCTTTGTGAAACAACCTCTAAATGAGTGGGATAGGCTTGGGGGAACTTGCCATTCTCGTCTTGTTCACACGATATATGATGTGTTGCTCATAAAGGCTTTATACAGCATGTATAATGCCTTCGTAAATGAGACATAATGTCTTCATAAATCATACATAAGCAAATGTCATGCTTTGTAAAGGGTGAAATAACACATCCTTATTCAGCATGTGATGCCAGATGTGACAATGACAATGTCTCTTAGCTGACAATGTCACCCTTTATAGCATTTAGCCACTAGCTAAGAGATATTGTCAGTTATATCACATCTGGCATCACATGCTGAATAAGGATGTGTTATTTCACCCTTTACAAAGCATGACATTTGCTTATGAATGATTTATGAAGACATTATGTTTCATATATGAAGGCATTATGCATGCTGTATAAAGCCTTCATGAGCAACACTTCATCTAAAGTTTGACCTTGGTCTTGATCAAACAAAGTAGATCTGCCACACCGTTGTCTGTAGCCAGTCAGTCAGATTAGCACTCATCCTTTTCTCTATAACTCGGTTCAGTAGAGAATGATTTTATTTGGGTTTTTAGTTAAGGTGATAAATCACTTCAATTCAGGAGACAGGAGAAAAAAGAAGGAAATTTGCTGGTTGGAGGTTACCCATTCTGGGCTTGGATTCAAGTTCACTGGATGATCAACCGTGTGACATTACTCATTGGAAAGCATGCCAGAAATGAGACATTCCCTCTTTTTGGGCTAAAAAATGGGTCTTGCCTTTCCAACTGTGCCTTCAGCATTACCCAATCCCTTTGTGACATCCATTTGCTGCCATCGGCACTGTGTTGCGTAGAGTTTTTGCAGTGATTTATCAGCTGTTTTAATGGCGGCCAGGGCCACCCTGGTGCCACATGTTTCATGCAGATGATGTATGGTCTCGTTTTGGCATGGCACTATCATCCATCTTGTAAATCTTTGCAGGACTCTTGATGCAAAATGGCCAGCATCCAGGATCTATAGACTCTTCCGTCTTCGCAAAGCATAAATCTAGCAGTACTGTTCACCAAAACTCCCAGCCCCAAGCGATCAGGTCTTTATATACCCTTCCAATCCAGAAGAAAGATGTGCAGGGAGCGAACTGCCGACCAGTGGATTCAGTATTACTCAGCCGTGACGAAAATAAAATAGAAAGGAACGGAGGCTTTTATTGTCAGTTGAAAACAGTTAGCACAGAGAGCATGACATAGATTAAGGAAATGCACACATGCTAATATAACTAAAAGCCGGGGGGTATTCATTTAATACCGTGTCTGTGTTCAGTAGCATTCGATCTTCTGCCTTTGTTCTAAGTGTCAGAGGTTGCTGGCAATCGCTGTTTAGTTCAGCATACGTGGTGGCGATAATGAAGGTCATACCCCCGACACAAAAGCACCCGTGGGGCCTCCTTTAGAAAGCATTAGAAGAAAAAAGTGTCTGGTGGAGACTAATCAATGCACGCTCGCTGATTCTCCCCCTTTCATATCTCTAATGGATCTACCATTCATTTGACCTCTGGATACAGCGTTAAAAAAAAAAGCCCTGAAAGATGTTCACGAGCCATATCCATCACCGTTTGTATTCAACAAACTGAATTAAAAAAATCTGCCTCCAACATGTGAAGCAATGCAGGCAATCTGGGACTCCGTGATGGCACTGCCCTTGGGAAACCGAGGGAATCAGACAAGTACTGCCTTCCGACCCCATGTTTAACAGCTCCAAACAAACACTGTAGCAGCCACAACGAAGACTAAGATTGTACATTTATGCCCTGGTGCTTGTCATGCCCTTCCTGCCCTGAGTAGGAAGGGGGAACTGTGGGTGACATTTATGGCCAACAATTGTAAGATTGCATAGAGCCCTAATAATAATAAGGCCACTTTTTGATGTCTCCCTCAAATGATCTGGAGTAATTCAGCTGAAACCATCATAGTGTGTGTGTGTGTGTGTGTGTGTGTGCAGTAGTGTGATAGTGTGCAGTGATTATATGTGCTGTAGTGTGCAGTGATGATTATACATTTAAAAACTCAAGTATTTATTTCATGTGATATTGGATCATACAGATGACAATAAGTAAACAGATCCCAATATACAGTAAAAACAAAAATAATAATGACTTTTTAAGAGGAAACAGTCAGGATCTATTGTGGCCACCTTTTGCTTTCATTATTTGATTATGGAATTTTATCTTTCAGGCATAGTTTTCACATAGTTTTTCTATTTCCTGACTTGCTAAACCATTCCTTATGGTTTGAAATTCATTCCAAGGAGATTCTTTTGATGTAACAACAGATTTTTTTTTATTTTTGTATTGAGCAAATCCCAGATATGCTCAATCAGATTAAGGTCAGGATATTCAGCAGGCTAAATCATAATTTATGTCACCAGATGTTTCTTTCCAACAAAGATAATTCTTGCACAACTTAGAAGTGTGTTTTGGGTAATTACCTTGTTGAAAATAAAATCCCCAACCAATCAGTCTCTCTCCAGATGGCAGTGTGTGCCTACAAAGGATTCTGTGATACTTCTTCGGATTTATGATTCCTTTGATTTTTATGAGATCATAGGCTCCTTTCGAGCAGACTGAAACCCAAGGCATAATATTACCACCTCCATGTTTTACTGAAGGGGTTAAATAGTCATTTTTGAAACATTCTTCAACTCTGCGATGCACAGAAGTTCTGCGTTTGGGTGAGAAAATGTTCAAATTTTGATTCACTGGTCCAAAGGACTTGTTCCCAGTCCGTTAATGTCCAATCCTTGAATTTCTTGGCAAACTCAAGTCTTTATTTGACGTTGCCAGCTCTTGGCAGCAACTTGACCTATCAGACAGTTTTCGCGCAGGCGTCTGGAAATAGTTGATCTTGATGCTTTCATCTCTTCACTTCAGGCGCTATTAATATCATCATGGATTTGTAGTTCTGTCAACCACCATTTTTTTAAACTTGTCATACAGGGATAACAAACATCAGAAGCACTAAACTTCCTTTCCCACCTCTATTGCCACTTGTTCTCAGGGAACCGGTCCCCTTGAAATGCTTGATGGTGTTTCTTACAGTGCCATGGCAGCATTTAACGTCTTCGGAAATTTTTCTACATGACCAACCAGTATCATGTAAGGCCACGATGTGGCTACAAACAACCTCAGAGAGCTCCTTCTGTTGTGCTGTCATGTTTAACACTGCAACACTGCTCCAAGTTCATATATACTGGAACAACTGACCATCGGAGGTAATTTTACAAAATAATGTTGCCTCAAACCAGTTTAAACAAATTTTTTTAGCAACAATAATCATGGAATGAACCTTCAAGAATGCAATCATGCTATGCAAGAATAAAAAAAAATAAAATTTGCAACACCTTTAATTGTTATAAAAAATTGATGTTTTCATGCCAGGGCCAGGAAAGTATACTTTGTTTGAGCATGGTATGGAGCGGTCACACTAGTCAAACACACTGGACTTTGGGAGTACGTGCTTGGGCATGGCACTGATTGCCTAGTGTGAGTGCGCCCTCAGATCTCTGATCTAAAGTAATATTGTTATGTAAAATTGGGATGTATTTAACCAAGTCTAGAACCCTAGAAATGAACAACCTCCCCTAGGGAATGATGTGCACAGCATAAAGTAAATGACCGTAGACGAATAACCTTGTGGTTAGCGATGACAAGAAGCTCGGTAGACAATTTATTGCTTGGTACATATTAACCTCTTAAACCTGGGATTTCCAGTGACTTGCCATCGGAGGTACAAAAGCCTTTCAGAAACTAAAATGGTTCCAGTTAACTTCTACTTTTCCTTAAGATCGATCAAACATTAATTTTCTTACTTGCGAAGATAAATTGTTAGAATGACCAGTCAATTTGTTTTTACCTGGCATTATTGTACATTGCATCATATTGGTTAGCTATCAGGCATTTTTATATTTACATTAATAATGACATAAAATGGAAATATGTCTTTTGAAGATTTGGAATTCCTGTAGCTTATAAGCAGCACATATTTTTTAGCTAGGCTTATAAGTGACGCCATCTTGTGCCAGATTTTGATATAATTTAACTAGCCAAAGAGGATTTTTCCCATTCTGAATTCAAGATTTTTACAAGATTGCAGAAAGAAAGAATGAATACCAGTGTTGGAGAGTTGCTGACCACGGTAAGAATACAAATGCATTCACACACTCATAGCCACGATGCGATAAACATTAATTTATTAAACTATTAAATTGAGATACCTAGAATGCCTAATGAAATTACCTTTCTCCACTTCCTTTCTAATGAGCACACTGACTACCTCACGTGCTGTAATAGCAGATGTTAAATTTTTGCACATACACGTGCTACTGGGTAGAAAACACATTTGATAATGATAAAAGCCCCTTGAATACTGGGCACATCAATCGAAGTGAAAGGATGCTTATTCAATGTTTTTCAGATTTCAATGGGCAAGGTCAATGGGAACACTCCACCCGTGGGTGGCTGTAGGAAAAAATGCTGCAGACATGCAAAAATTTTCAGTTAGGTTATGTACACACTCCTTAATTGAAATTGCGTCATGGGGGTTGACAACCCTGGGTAAATATTGCACCTATTTTTAACAGACTGTCATTCATTGGTACTGAAGGTTCCTTCAGCCTTTTGCTCGAGATACTAGAAGACTTGAACCACTGTTCTTGGACTGAGATTCACAAACTGAGAAAAAGCCCAACAAATTGACCAAGCTAGGGTGCTATGCCCTTTAAAGTGTCTACTGATGAGTCCCAGATTGATGACTGATCTGCCCAGTTTTAAATTAAATTGTTGGATGTACAACATAGTGGCTTCGGCTGAGAATGATTTATGATACTCATAAAACAAAGCCCCCCATATGACAGAGCCAAATGAGAAATAATAGCCAAGTAAGTGTCCAGTTCTTGTTGGGTTTCTGGATAAACTTTGCACATTGTGTCCCTTTAGACACCAAAAGTGACATTAAACTTAGCCAGGCAGGTTTTTGACATTCGTGAGTCATTGTCCTTCAAAACTACTGGAGCATCTCCACAGTCATCATGGCATTTATCTAATATGGCAAAAGTGTTCAACAAAATCATCACAAGATTGATGTCTTTACCTGCTGTTATTTGCCAATAAAGGTTATTGAAAAGGCAAAGGCTATTCCCCCAACTGTTGAGCGACATCTGTCGGTGAAACTTCTTGGCACTCTTTGAATGGTGTCTTAGATTTACCACGGGAATAAGAGCAACCTTCCCCCCTGTTCCACCAACGGTTGGGGGAATAAGAGCAACTTTCCTTTCCAATACCACCAACGGTTGGGGGAATAGCTACTTCGTATTGGAAATAGTTGCAATCAGGGGACAAAGGGGACTCCTATAAAAACTTGTGGGACTGTCGTTCCCAAAGTCCTGTTTGGAATGACGCATATCAACGGAGCAGCTTGTAGCGACCAAACCAGGAGTGATGGCAGAAATGGACGGGGAAGCAGATGTGGCCGTGGCTTTGTCCTCTAGATGCAGTTATCCATGTTCTTCAAGGATGATTTAATGTCAGTAAGGGCATTGAGGACTGGGTCATTTTGAACTCTTGAAGCAGGATCAAAATTGTAGGGCGCTGGAGCTTTGCTTTGCCTCGCTGATGTAGACATTGCATATTTCATTTTACAAAAGATTGTTCCATTTCTAAACCCGTAAAAATTCGTCTGTGCCTTTGGGTTAGGTTCTGAGCGCACCTCTGTAAGATCTGCAAACGCTGATGCGTGGGGAGCCCAGCGACTGTATGGACAAATGGCTGATAAGCTTAGTCCAGAGCCATGCCAGATAGCAATAAAGCTTTTTCTTGCTAAGGTGTTAACAGTCTTACTGTTCCTCTGTATGGGGGGTTGTTAGAGGGCTCTGGCTGACACAATGCCCCTGTCTGGGATATTACTGGCCTAAGTCTTAAGTTAAGGTCCAGTTATATTAATTTGTTTCAAATAATCTAAACCACTGGGAAGTGCATAATGTGCTTATATGTTAAATCATGTTCTTATATATCCAAATAGCACTTATATACTTATAACCCAATTAAACTATATATTAATTCATCTTAAGACTTTTTTTTTCATGACAACTGCATCATATTAGTACATATTCATATCATGTTTGGTCTCGTTATTCTCGGAGAATCCAAGGAGTTGAGTGGAGTATGTTTCATTCCCATTGAAATTATGGTTCATTCCTTTTGGAAACTCCTGAGAATTTGGTCAGAATACTCTCTGGTAATCACCCTATTCTCCCCTCTCTGCTGAAGTGTTTTATTACCTCCTCCCCATAGGGGTAGCCCAAAACCGGATTCGACCCTTTTCCAGGGTTTATGGCCATGCCGCCTGGATCAAAGACGTGGTTTGGCTTAAAGCAAAGAGAAAACAATCTATTCTGGGAAGATCGATCTGATTGTCCCCCTGCATGCGTGAGTAGCCATTCCGTTATGCCGTATGTAGCCAATCTATATAGTCAGGGAAGATCGTTATCCGATCTCTGACGTTAGTGCGTGAGTAGCTTCTTCAATGATGTAACATCGTATTTCGAACTTCCCGCGACGTTCAATAGTGTATCCTTTTCCTCCAGGTATGACTTTATTCTCCTCTTCTAAATTATGCGTAACTTGTAATTGGCTAACGTTGATTTGTTTGATTTAAGCTTTTGCCTACCTGGTGAATAAATTATTGTCATTCCTTTAAGCTTTCTGGGGTCTCCGTGACTCCTAATCCTTTTGTTCTTTCTAGCCAATGCTATTTAATCGGTACTTAGGGGGGCTAATCCTTGCATTCCAGACTAGCTAGCTGATGTTTTAAAGGTAGTGATGGGTTTTAAGTTGGATTGCAGATTACGGTCTACTTATATAAAGGGTTTATGTAGTATCGGTCCTGGGGATTTGGCCTTAAGGGCACCCTTGGGCTTATAAGCCGTGCCTGGTCGATCTCCTTAAGGGCCCTGTGGTGCACATAAATCTGGGTTCATGGTATGTTTATGCCAAAGTTGCTGCTATCATGGTAATTTCTTCCATCCTCTAGAACTCTCACCGAACTAAGATCCGCAACCGCGCTTATTACCCCCGTCGGTTGAGTAACTGGTTTTCACGGAAGAGTCTGGCGGCTTAGTTGCTCCAAGATTCACGATGTGTCCCTAAACTATAAATTCTAATTCTAATTTGGAGTCAGATATTTAACGAGGGTATAACTAAATTTGGTATTCTAAATTTATTATGGAGTCAGATTAATTGTAACCGTTGTGCTTTAAATCCCCCGTTGTTCGAACGGAGAAAATGTATCCATTTTATTGTGATTCGCACCAGCCAGGACGACACGCGTGTTAATACCAGCCAACAGAACACGTTGAACCTTTGCCCTACAATTTCCGCCGTTGGTTATTGTTTTGTGGGTTTTACACTGACGAGGAGGTAGGGGACCTTGTTTGCCGCTTCTTGGACTCAACAGGAGGGCACTTGTTTTGACAGGAAGTTCTCTGGAGCGCTTATGGATGCTTGGAGGAGAAACTAAAGAAGCTCCTCATGTTCGATGCAAGCAGGAACTGCAGTTTTGTTCAGAATCTTGTGGACTGATCATTGACTCATTTATGTTTTTTTCCAAGCCATGAGCTGCAAAGGAGCAACTATGTCCCCAGGACCATCTTCCAACACAATTTATTTGTGGTGGGAAATGGAGACTCTGGTTAGGCTGTTCTCGTGAAATTTGCAGACATTTTTTGTTTCAGAGAAACTGCTTGATATCTTGAATCAAAAGAATAAACACCAAGAGAAGCTTTACATTGCGCATAAAGTCAGAGCAAATCAAAGTTAGCGAGTGTGACCGGCTTTTAAATGGACGGCCATATCACATCGTGTGTTGTAGATTGGTGTGTGCTCACATGCTAACGCGGCTGGTATCATACTGGGATGCTGTCTGCTCACGTTGGCTTTGACTTGAGTTTCCAGGTTATTCAGCTTCCCATCCCGATTGCTGACCTCAGATCAGCCCCTTCAAACACGGCTAGCCAACGCCTCCTGTTACCCAGTCTGTCCCAGCCTAACTCTGGACTGGTACTGAACAAGCTATTAAAAGTCCCTTTTATTTTCTAAGAAAACTGAAGATCAAGTTGCCAGTTTGACTTTCTAAGTGATTGGTATCTGGCTCTTGTTCTGATAATTCATTACACTAAATATTCTGACTGCATAGGCAGTTTCCCCGAAGTAAATGTTAGCTATTCGAAAACCTGCAATCCCTCTCTGTGAAAACTTTTCAAATATAGCTTTTTTACTTTCAGTTAATTTTGATGTCTTAATATGGTGCTGACTGTAAAGATTTATATTTAATATAGAGCTTTAATCTTTAGTTATTAACTAAAAGATGGTAGTAATTTTATGTATTTTTTTTACAATTTGGGTTGTTGTATGAAAAAGATATCATCAGATATATCCCATCTCGTGGTGTGTTTTTGAAACTTACAACAAAAATTTATCAAAACCAGATGCATGAGCAAGTCCTCTGTGTTCAATGGCGCTTTGAGAGGTTTCAGAAGTGTCATATGATCCAGCTTATGCAATGTCAATCAAGTTCTTGGATGGCACAGGAACACTGAGGAGGCCGTTGACTTGGGTGGACTGAGGTGAGAATTTCTCAGATTGCTGATGGAAGCCTTTGGAAGCGTTGTTTACATCTCTGATGTTTAAAGGGAAAGAGGGCACGATGAAGCCGGACCTTGATCCCATAGGTACTTAATTTATTGTCCTTGTAAAATCATATGAATGCTCTGTCAAATGTCATACTAATTAACATGCAAGTTGAGTGAACTATAGTTTGTAAAATTCTTTGATGTGTTGACTGAAGCCATAATGCTCTTTTTCAACAGCATTACAAGAGGACAGGTGCTATATTGCAGGCCGAGACACTGCGGTCAGTGAATGGTGGCCTTGCTCCAGAGTTCCTCTCCCATACTCTGTTTTCATGTCTGGTTGATGGCCCCGAATCAGCTGAACCAGGCTGTGACAACGTTGCTGATGTGGATCTTCAAGACAAAATAAATAGGTGATTAGTATCTTTGGCACAGTCAATGTACAGGCTGTTAACTTTTTTCTTGGCTTCAAGGCTAAATTGTTTTGCGCTATGCACAGTTCTGAATTGTACATCGTTTGATGACCTAAAAGCTGCCATTGAGTTCCTCCTCAACTATCTGGAAAATGCAGGCTACCTTTTGCCTCTGGAGGGCCTTTAAGATAGGAAATTGCTTGTGAAAGACACTGTGATGTTCCAGGCATTTCATAGAGTGTATAAGGTCCTTTTTCAGGTGACTTTATTATTGATATTGCTTTCTTAATGTGACAGTTGAAGGGTCCTGTCACTAGACATGTCTCCTAATAAGTACGCGCCCTGGCTACCTTGCCAACGAGCCTGGCTCTTTGGCGATGTGGTCAGCGCGTTTGACTATTACCCGGGAGTCTGGAGGTTTAAGTCCCCGCCCGGCCCTCCTTCGGCCTGCTACATTCACTTAAGTTTTTTTTATTTTAATGGCATATTGACACTAATGGAAGACAGTGGGTTTTTTTTTTTTAAGTCCGTCATTGCTTTCTTCTGCAACTTAAATCAGAAAAAGTTGGGATGTCATGTAAATGGACAAGAGGTGTCATGGCTTTTGTCAACTGTATACTGGTCGACTTGCAGATAAAGCATTAGGCTTGTTGCTTAAGACTTGTGATAAAAGTGCTGTTACACTTGTGTTGAATTACGTCCCGTATTTTGTGCTCCACCTTAAAGGCATTGGATTGTTTTTGGGAAGCTCACTCCTTTATGTTCACTAAAGTGAATAAAATTGATTATCTCATTACAGTGGCACCTGGCAGAGGTTGGGATGTATTAGACAGCAAGTGAACATTTTGTTGACAGAGTTGACGCGTTGGAAGCAGGGAAATATAGGCGAGTGTAAGGATCTGAGCGACTTTGACCGGGGCCAAATTGTGATGGCTTAACAACAGGGTCAGAGCATCTCCAAAACTGCAGCTCTTGGGGTGTGTTCCCAGGCTGCAGTGGTCAGTACCAACCAAAACTGGTCCAAGGAAGGAAAACCAGTGAACCGGTCGTTCTTGGGCGGCCAAGGCTCATTAATGCGCATGGGGAGGGAAGGCTGCTGTGGGTGCAGCAGCTGACTGCCTCACTAGCCTCAGACCTCAAAGTTTTTGCACGCAACACACTGACATCGGAAAGCAAAAGTCTTGAAACTAAATTCTTCTTTTAGTATCTTTATTACAAAACTGAAATCATACAAAATAGAAAAATAATAGACTTTCGACTTTTCTTAGTAAACTGACCAAAATTAGTGCGCTGGTCAAAAGACCGTGTTGCATCAAGGTCCAGTGGCTTCTGCCGTTTTGCGGGCTCACAGTGTATTTATACTATACACACAGCAGCCAATGAGAAAACACCATTCTATCGTGTCATTAGTCACTGGCCAAACCTTCATTCCACATTACAACACGGAACAGAAAATACTTCAAACCCAAACATCTCAAACAGAATATTGATTCAAATTATCTTAAATTATATGTGTAGAAAATGGCTACAACAGCTGTCCCGTGTGCTCCGATCCAACAGAAGAGCTACTGTAACTCAAATTGCTGAAAAAGTACATGGTGCTTCAGATAGATTGGTGACAGAACACACAGATCATCACAGTTTGTTGTCTATGGGGCTGCTTAGCCGCAGACTGGCCACCGCCGAAAGCACCTACAATGGGCATGAGAGCATCAGAACAGGACCGCAGAGCAATGGAAGAATGTGGCTCGGACTGGTGATTCACATTTTCTTTTACCTCATGTGGATGACCGGGTGCATGTGCGTTGCTTACCTGGGGAAGACATTGCACCAGGATGCACAGTGTGAAGAACGCAAGCCAGCGGATGCAGTGTGACGTATGGGGAATGTTCTGCTCGGAAACCTGCTCGGCCCTGCCATTCATGTGTATGTTACTTTGACATGTACCACCTACCTGAACATTGTTGCAGACCGAGCACATCCCTTCATGGAGACAGTATTCCCTTATTGCAGTGACCTCTTTCAGCAGGATAATGCACTCTGCCACACTGCAGAAATGATTCAGGAATGGTTTGAGGAACAACTATGAGTTCAAGGTGTTGACTTAGCCTCAAAGTCCCCAGATCTCATTGCAGTTGAGGCTCTGTAGGATGAGCTGGATAAACAAACATGTTCGATCCATTGAGGCCTCATCTTGCAACTTACAGGACTTCAAGGATCTGGTGCAAATGTCTTAGTGCCAGACACTACAGCATATCTTCAGTGGTCTAGTGGAGTCCATGCCTTGATGGGTCAGGGCTGTTTTGATGACAAAAGCAGGTCCTACACAATATTAAGCATAAAGACCATAATGTTTTGGTTGATTGGTTGTATATTATTATTAAATATTGTTAATACATATATTTTATATTCAAAACATATACAGTTGCAATCAAAATTATTCAACCCCCATTGCAAATTGGGTTTAATATCGAAATTTACAAACTTTCAGCTGTTTGTGATAAACAGGTTAAACAAGAACATTTTAAATAGCTCAACACAACTAATATTACAAGTGGTTTCTCCAAATTTAACGCAAAATTCAATTTTTAATGACTACTGCAGTCTCAAAATTACTCAACCCCTGAATAGAATCCCTCATAAGAGCATATTTGCAAATCAGGTGTTGTCTAAAGCACACCTAATGCAGCTAATCAAGAGCTTAATTAGTTGCATCATGTTTGCTTGAGATAGAACACATCAAATACTTTCACTTGCTCGGGATTTGTTGACAGTGACATTTGATTGCATATTAGAAATATGGCTGTCAAAAGAGTTTTCCAAAAAGCTAATGGAGGAGATCATTGCCTGGCACAAACAAGGAAAAGGTTACAAAAAGGTAACACAGGCACTGAATTTTCATAGAGATGCAGTTGGAAGCATAGTTGCCAGTTCAGAGTTAAAGGAAGAGTGGCTACAGTACCAGGATGTGGCAGAAAGAGAAAGCTATCAATGGCTGTCACCAGATTCCTGAGGAGATGGGTGGGCAAAAACCCTCGAGTGACTGCAGGAGACCCGCAGCAAGACTGGGAGGCAGGAGGCATTGAGGTTTCAGTTTGCACAGAACTCCCCCAATCTGGTAAAACCTAGTAACTCACTTTTTGGTGGAAATTGAGTAAGACCCATTTTTGCAGCTTCTAGGTTACTAAGCACCAAATAAAGTACCTACAGTCATCATTGAGAATACCCATTCTCTTTTCTTTTTTTTACAGCGAGTTTATCCTGAAGGACTTAAGTTGTTTTCAGTTTTCTCAGTTTCATGAAAAAGTGAGTTACTAGGTTTTGCCAGATTAGGGGAGAGTAGGGTGCACACTAAACGTTGAAGGTCTCTAAGACATACACCATAACTGATCCAAAAGCACAAGCTCCAATATACTCAAAACCATATAAATAAGCCGCAGAAGTTTGGGGATATTGTCCTGTGGAGTGATGAAACAAAACTGGAATATTACGGGCTTATGAATCAGTGGTATGTCTGCAGGAGGAATAAAGAAGCATATGCTGAAAAGTACATTCTGCCTTCAATGAAGAATTGTGGGGGCTTTTTGTTGCTCTGCAGCTGTCTGGGTTCCTCTGGTACTGGAAATCTGCAAAGTGTGGAGGGCGAGATGGTTTCAGTTAAGTACCAGGATATCCAAGGAGAAAATGTCATGCCGTCTGTAGGGAAGCTGACGCTTCAGCATCATTGGACCTTCCAACAGGACAATGATCCTAAGCATACCTCAACATCCACCAAGGCTTGGTTTCAGAAGAAGTCTGGGAAGATTCTAGAGTGCCCATCACAGTCGCCTCACTTGAACCCCATGAAAAATCTCTGGTAGGATTTGAAGAAGGCAGTTGCAGCATGCAAACCCTAGAATATTAGTGAACTGGAGCCCATTGTCCATGAGGACTGGGCTAAGATTCCTTGGGAATGCTGCCAAAAGCTGTTGTCTGCCTTTGCATCACATCTCCAGCAGGTCAAAGCAGCAAAAGGGTGCTCTACTAAGTATTAAAGATGCTTGTCATGAAGGGGTTGAATAATTTTGAGCCTGCAGTAGTCATTAAAAGTGGCATTTTGTGTTGAATTTGGAGAAGCCACTGGCAATATTTGTTGTGTTGAGCCATTTAAATTGTTCCTGTTTGATTTGTTCATTACAAACAGCGGAAAGTTTGTAAATTTTGCCAGTAAACCTAATTTGCAACGGGGGTTGAATAATTTTGATTGCAACTGTATATTTGAGAAATTCACCATACACACAGTGGTGCAGTTGAGTACCACTGCAGCTTAACAGCAAGAAGGTTGTAGATTTGAATCCAGCTCGGGGCCTCTCTGTGTAGAGTTTGCATGTTCTCCCCGGTGGTCACCTGCGTTTCCTCCCATGGTCCACAGACATGAATTTCAGGCTAATTGGAGACTCTAAATCGCCCATAGGAATGAGTGAATGGTTTATATGCCGTGCAGTGAGTAGGCGAGCTGTCCAGGGTGTGTCCCTGCCTTTCGCCTGGGATAAGCTCCTGCTCCCATGTGAACCTATTGAGGACAAAGCGGTAGAGATGATGGATGGATTTCATAGTTTGAAAATACGATTTTAGAAATGATTAATTATCATTTTAATACAAATAAGAACAGAATTTATTTGCATTTTCAAACTGTTCTAATTTCAATTTCCTTACCTGTCATTGACCCGACTGCAGATAGAAATTTGTGGGGTAGGCCTACTCAGCAAAATTTAAAAAAAAAAATGTTAAAAAAAAAATTTTCCCCTAACATTATGATACTCTCTGTATATGTAATAAAAGCAGTGTTTACTGGCTTGAGCAAAGAAAATTAATTGTGAAAAGTAAAATCTTTTATGGCCCTCAACGATCAAACAAATTGGTATTTCAGCTGTCTGTGGCCTGCAAACAGGACACACTGATTAGAATAGCGTTTTTCCCCTAAAGGAGAGCCTTTTGTATCAGATGCCTTAACAGTGGAAAGCACTTATCGCACCAAGGCAGAAATACCTATTTTGTGGAGCTCTCACTTCCTTCTGTGGGTAGGATTAGTTAAACAGATCCCATCTGACTTAGAACGATTTTCAAAGTCTGAACAATCACATTATGCAAGGAACTCGGTAGCCACTTTTGAGCTAATAAATTCCCAATGCAACAGGAGAGAGCAAGGGCCTGAAAATTCTGCGACAGCTGCAATGACAGCTATGCCACCATGTACCGCTAATTCTTAACTGCAGTTATGCCACTGAGTTGACATTATTCCTAATCATTCATACTTAGGTCCTTCAAGGAATTTAGCTTGTCCCTGAAGATGTACTCCAAATCGTTGTATAATTATAAATATTATTTCCAGTATGGCCAGCTGTTGTTTTTACTATTTTTGTCAAGTTTTATTGATGTTTAAAAATGCCATGATGTAGTCGGTACAATGTGAAAAATTGAGACTTAAAAATAAGAGTAGATTTGGTGATTAGTTGCATTGTACACTTAACAAAAATATAAACGCCCCATTTAATTATTTATGTAACATGAAATGTGTTACCCTAAACGAGCTGATAATGTCTTAATTGTGCAAAATGGTTATTTGTCTTGATTTGTATACAACATTTGTGTTCATCTCTGCCAGTGAGCACTTGCTCAGTGATGCATTGATTCCACCCACAACACAGGTGTGGCATGTGCAGACGCTGCTCAAACAGTGTGAACAAAACTCAGACACTCCCTAAAACTGGGGACAATAAAAGGCCATCCCAAAATGTCAAATTTCATCAAAAGTCACCATGCCACAAAGGTCGCAAATCATGCGAGAACGCGCCGTAGGAAAGCTGGATGAAGGAATGTCCACCAGAGTGGTTGCTGCATAGCTGAATGTTCACTATCGGACAATGGGCGTTTAAGAGTTTGTTTTAGACAGACTGGCAGTACAGCAAGTCGACCTCACCCTCGTCGTCCATGTGTGACCATACGAGCACAAGATCGTCACATTCGGCTTCTCCACTTGCGTGATCGCCTCAGACCAGCAACACGCACAGCAGATGAAACTGTTGGTCTGCACAACAGACATATCACACCTCAAACTGTCCGGAACCGCCTGTGAGAAGCCAACCTACACGCTCGTCGTCCTCATCGTGATCCCAACCGTGTCTACGAGTATCCCTAATTGCCATACGCCACTATCTTGCTTTAATGAAGAGTAATCTGTTGCATATTGAACAATAAAATGAATTGTGTCTGACTTAATATATTGTAAAACCCTTAATGCTAATTAAAGTTTAAAAGTGTCAAATGGGGCGTTTATATTTTTGTTAAGTGTATATGTCTTGCACTCTGAGGTGAATTATATTAAGTTCTCATCATCTAAACTTCACTTATTGGTTGTTTATTCCCTTATAGAATTCATTTTATTAATTGAACTGGTCGTTGACCAGCGTGGTTATTAAGATGGTGTAGATTCCATGGTTTGTTGTTGTGAATTTGACTCATCACTTCTAGCAGTCACAAATATTGATCAAATTTGACAAAATTTGTTTTACAACCTCTTATGTAGACAAACTACGATGGGATTGCATTTCAGCCTCTCGGGCCCAAAAGAGGCAGGGTGGGCATTGAAAAATGGAAGTTGTCGATTTTAGACCTCTCTAACGTGGCTGAAGGGCAACAACTTGATATCAGAGTAGTACTTAACACGTCTCAATGTATAAATGATCAGTTTTGACAGTTTCTGAAAAAAACGATTGTTTTTTTGACCTTTGACATTACTTCACCCATAGAAATCTATTTGAACAACTTGTAGCCTTTTTTGGTCACAAATCCTGTTTTCTGTAGTACTGTGTGATGATTTTTGTATTTATATGTGCAATGCACAGTCCTGGGGCAATATCTGTAATGCAGCATGAATTTTATGTGTGCCTGTGGATTGTGTGCTCAGGTATCTATACAACTTGCTTGTGACAATAAACTTACTTACGAACGATCAAAACTGATGAAACTTTGCATAAAGCATCTTTAGGACTGAAGATAGTTTGGTAAATCATTTCAGCTTTGTACTCCAAAATGGGAATGCCAGGGTGGCAGACCAGTCGAGTCCCGGGCATGCTTGAACCTCAGGTTTTGAGATGGATATTATACAAATACTTTGGGCACAGCAATCGATTTCGAAAAGTGATATGTTACCAATCTGTCTAAATGGAACTAGGTGAAGCAATACAATACAAAAATACCTCAGGCTATGATTACCAGCATCATGGCTCTTACAGTTATTCAGGCTGCGAGATTAATTCATATTCAGGCTATATGTTGAGTGACATATTTCACCAGGAGCTTTCAACTCACTAGACAAACAAAAATGATTGTAAAGCACACCACATGGAAAAATTACTCCCCACCCTGCCTTAGTATGCTTTACAGGCAAGTCGTATAAGAGTCAACTCTTCAGATCTGTTGTTGAGAAAATAGCATAATCAAGTAATAAAAACCTGCCTTGGAGGTAAGCTAAGATTTATTTTATTTAACATATTGATTTGTGATGCTGACAATCTGCATGGTCCCTACACTCATTTCAATTTCCAATCTCTATGCAGTTTATGCCTGAGCATTAGGGATTAGTTTTGGCTATTGCCTTCTGATTATAATCCTCTAAAGTGAGTGTGCTTGCAGGGGATACTCTATTTACTCTAAGTGTTTTTATTTATTTATTTGGTGAAGTGGAAGACATATTTTACCTTTTCCATTAAAGCTTTGCAGGGCGGCACATTATTCAAGTGATAAAATTTTATCACCATTGCCTCGCTTTATTTTAACTTTATTACACACCGACTGATGTTTTCTGACATTAGTGTTTTTCCCCGATTCCCAAAGACTATAAAATGCAATCTTCCTCTTAACACAAATGTTATCTCTTATGTTTTTGTGCCTTTTCTTCCTTTTTGGAATTTCTTGTTGTCTGTCTAGTCATTTTTCTCCGCTGTGGCATCGCCCGGAAAAAGTTTTGAGCCACCAAGAGACAAGCTACGAGAAATCAGTCTGAGATTAGACTAATCTCCGCATTCAGATGATCAGAGGAGTCACTCCTGAACACAGAAATGGGGAGAACCTAGCAGAATTAACCTCCACGGGCACATTATGGTCAGTTTTATATCACCCCTATGGCCATTGTTATCACTGACACAGTCAGGAGTCAATTCCACAACGTAAGGCTTTAAAGTACAAAGATATTACCTGAACACATCTGGCAGGAGTCCAGTTTAATCCTCTTTGGTTTACTGCAGAGGTATTGGATGAAGTGGATGTTACACAGGAAAAGCACAGTGCATGTGGTAACTTGAGGCAGTAGCAGAAAATACTGTGAAATGACCGATAACAATGTTTTACAGCCATAATTGAGTTCTGGAGAGAGTCCCGTAAACAAACTCACAAAATTGCACAAGCTCTGAAATCTAATCTTTCCCAGTGATGTTTCTCTCCATATGGATCCTCCGTGTTTACCAGTACTGAACGTTCACCCCGCCGACAGGAAATGCACAACATTTTACTGGAAATGGCGTCTCAGACATCGGTTTCTGCTGAGCGATCCTCTGAGGGAGAGATTTCTCTTTTGGCCACTGACCACAGGAAATGTGCTTTGAAGTTAGTGTTTATGGAAAGAGCTGCACCCCACAGGATTTATGGCTATGACACGCTAGCTTGCGTTTCGTTCCAGCAGAAATGTTAGCGCTAATGACCCTATTCGCTCATTAATATTATCAGTATGCACAGTTAATTTGCTTTATTACACTCTGGATGTTGGCAGCTACATTCCAGGACGGCGTCTCTGATGCAGTTTCACTCTTCATGATGCATTTATTCTGGATTTTGCACCACAGATTTGTGGCAGCACGTTGTGGTATGCAGTATTTGGGATTCATTTGAGTGTATTTTTCTTTGACAGCCCTTTATATCACCCATGAGGTGAAAAATGTTTAAATGGGGAATTTCTGGTACGTGTCAAGAACGGAGAAAACAAAAGGTAGAATTGGTTGTATGGAAGGGCATAACTTACAGAGAGACAGGGGACTGAAAAAGAAAAATAACTGCTCACTTACATGTGATAATTGCTATTAAATGATAATAAGAATAGCCCTTTCATGTGAGCCCGATATAGATGTGGATTCCATTATGTGATTGGGGTATATTGATGAGTAAGGCAGCATATGGGTTGTAGAATCACAAACCCAGTTCCAAAAAAGTTTGCTCATCATCGGAAATGCAGATAAAATAAATAGGACCGATTTTAGAAATCTATTCACCTTATACTGTATTGAATGCAGTGGAATACATTTTTTTAATGGTCTGATATGAGTTTAATTCGAGTGATCGCCAATACAAAAAAAAAAAAAAAACCTGGATGTTGCAATGAAGCCCATTTCCAATGCTTTATGGGATAGTTTTGTGGCCAAGTTGCTTCCAATCTCGCGTAGCTGCAAGGGAAAAGTTGCGTTAGCATGAATGGTTACGGATACTTGGCCATACAGTACCGAGCATAGAAACCGTATTGATTCTTCATGCATCCAGTACTTTTTCTTGGCTTGATTTTAGCATTTATATCATTTGCAGTTTTTCTAGTATAGCTGAATTGTTGTTGTCATGCAGCTATGCAAGCCACGTTCTGGAAGTTTGGCAGTCCCAGTAGTGTAAGAAATTTCAGCGAAAAAGCCACATCCGGGTATTTTTAAAGTTGTATTGGTGATCACTCAAAATGCTTAGTGAAAATACACCTTATATGTTGTCACTCTTTTCATGCTGTTAAGTCTTTTGTTTTAATTTTTGGTAGTATTATGTATTTTGAAGGTTTACTAATTCTGTTTAGTTCATTTAGTACTCCTTTCCTTGTTTTCTCTCAATCATTTTTAATTCCAGGCGATGTGAAGATTATGCTGGGACAGCCAGGGCTTGCTGAAGACTACCAGAGCTCTAGGGGAGCAAAGAAGCAACAATGAGAGTTCCTTATGATGGTTCTTCGAGATGAGTAGCTTAACTGGAGTAGTGATGTGTGTAATGCTGGCTAGAGAAGATCCAGTGATGTCATGGGCCTGGCTTGGTTTCTAGAAAAATTGACGAGGGAGCTGTACTTTGTTGGCTAGCTGCCCTTTGATAAAGTTCCCATCTGCTCCAGAGTTGATCAGGGCGCTGAAGGCTAGATGCACATTATTGTAGATCTGGCCAGGTAATAGTGGATGTGGGTTGGGGGAATAGCATTGCTGAATTCCGTTCACCAGTATTCCCTATCTTCTGATGAGCGGTGGCTCTTATTGGGCATCACTGATCTAGTTGTTTTAGTTGGTCTTGGTCTTGGTCTCGAGCCCTGAAATCTCAGTCTTGGTCTTGGTCTCCAAAGTCAAATTCTTAGGTTGCGACTGTCGAGACCACGGCTAATTGTTTTTTTTTTTTTTTTTTAATTTGGCATCTCTAATCCCACCCAAACCTGGAATGCCCAGTTAGTGTACTATCTACACAAGCAAGCTTGTACGCAACTCATGTTGCCATCTCGGGAGAGGTCCTGCAAAGCACGCACCTGTCAGCCGCTGCGCCTTTAACACTCATAGCTCGAAACTTTGCAAATTTGGAATATGGGCGGAGGAAACCTAAACATGTGCAAGCTTAGAATTTTCCTGAAGAGTGCCCGGCTGGCCAACAGGAGCTGCTTGAGCAACAAATAATGCCATACCAAGACCAGCAGCATCCCTCCTGTTTTTCCCCACCGCGCGCAGCCAATTGTGTGCTGCACTGAAAAGGCTACAAGCCACTGCTGAATCTCAGATGTGAACCCTGGCCATGGTGGTCTCTACTGCCCAGCAAAGAGGCACCTTTACCAGGTGGCTAACCTGGTAGCTGAGACCAAAGATAATTAAAGAAATGTTACCTCTCATAGCATCTTTATTTTGTCTCTCCACAGTTAATTGATCCTGATTAACAGTCATGATACGCAAGGCCAGCTTTGTTGATTGCATTCAAACGACCAGCAGTTTAGTGGATAGAGGAAATTATGCCCAGGCGTGGAGGTGCAGGTCTGGGCTGATGAGACTCTGCCTTGAGATCAGGCTGCTGGCTAAGCAAATATTCTGGCAGCAGTGTCCACTGTGGCCACTTGATGAATAGCTGTTTGGGGTATGAAACAATCGGCCCCTATTTATTTATTACCCGTTACACACGGTGACAGACATGGTCAGTGGGGTGGGCGTGTATTCGCCGCATATGTCAAAGGCCTTTCCTGGAAAGAGTCATTTCCTCTCAACAAAGGCCTCTGGCTGAGAGCATATTTCTGCGGTCTTTAACTGATGACAGTTTGATTATTGGTAGACGTCAAGTTAAATTTAATTTCCTTAGACTTAGGTTTTGCAATCGGTCATTTTTTCTGGTCTTCTTTTTTTCGGTTTTGATCTCAATGTATTTCCTTTAAATCCATCTAATGTTGAGGAAAGACATAACATTTTCAGTTCTCATTTAACAATCAGAAAATTTTGTTGTGAAAATAATGAACATAAGTTTTATACGAAAAGCTGCGTAATTATTAATTTATACTCTAGACCCCTACTTTGGCATTGGCTTGTTCAGAGGATAACTTACCCTCGGCAGCACCCTGATCACAAGAATGCCAGCGATCTCTCCACAGCCCCATACAACACTAATGAAATAGTGCCTACAAAGTGATGATATTCGTTTTCAATCTTTGACAGTTAAGGGCAGATTAATGCTAGCCATAAGTTAGTAGCTACTCAGGCCATTTCATGTAATTCGGAAGGGTTGGTGTTGGTCTCAGTAACTAAGTCTTGGTCTCGGTCTTGGACTGAAAGGTCTCGCCTACATCACTGCTGGGCATATGGCAATGTAGTTGCCAGGTTTGTCGCAGTATAGGCAGGAGCAGTGAGATATCCCTTGCGGCGTTCGGCTGGTTGCAGGCAAATGCGGTTGACTTGCATCGGCTCACTTGGTTTAGGAACCATGTCAGGATTCACACGAGGACTGGCAGGAGGTGCGGAAGGGTGAATAATGTGACAAAAAGAGGGACGTGGCCAGGAGAGGAAGGGCGCCCTGTCAAGGTATGACTCAATTCCTTGCATCGGCAGGCCAAGATATGGTCAGCACGTATTGCCAATATATTGCGGTACGTTATTTTGGGCTACTTTGTCATGTCCTCCTCCCAGTCGCTCACGGAAGGATGTAACACATTTAAACCATCTGACCGCCACAGCTTCAAAAAAGTCTGCTCGGGGCGCCCCGGTGGCTCATCGGTCTGGGCGCGCGTACCATGGAGGCTGTGTCCTTCCCAAGGCACCTTTAATTTGCTGCATGTCTTCCCCATTCTTCTCCCCATTCCTGTCTCTCTACGCTGCGTGGCTGTCAGGTAGAGGAGAAAATTCCCAAAAAAAAATCTTTAAAAAAAAGAAAAAAGTCTGCTCACATGTTTTGGTCACGTTAATCATGTCAGCTGAGTTACCGCAAACTAACCGCTGTCAGGTGTAAACAAAGTTTACTCACCTACTAGGGGTGACCTGGAATAGTTGACTATTCGACGATTTGATTCGGAGGAGTCTGATTTGACGATCAACCTCGTAGTCGAATCGTCGAAAATGTTGTTATGTGACTAAGATTGTACCATTCTGACTACATGGGAGTGCCCAGGCTGCTGAGCATAAATCTTTACATAGAATGTCTTTGTTTTTGTTATATATAGCCTGTATTTGATACAAAATCAACCTAATTTCTGTTACTAAAAAATTGAAAATGAAGTGTGCGTTTAAACAGTAGACCTTACTTACTACGCATTAATAAATCACCCACTGCAGTCAGTGCCATCGCAGGGGGGGTGCGAGGCCCTGTGCTGACTTGATGCGCGAGGCCCTGCTCACATGCACGCGCATTAATCATGTCAGGCTGCAAGCACATAGCTGTTCTAGTTATACCCGGTGAAATAACATGCATTTTTTAACTAAAACAGCATTATTGTGGCAATAATTTCAACTGTGATTTTTTTGGATATCATAATCTTTCAAAGGAAAAAAATAAACTGCACAACGATTGGTTTTATCATCAAATCAGCTCAGCTGTCACTTTATATTGGCATGTTGAAGTATGACAGTGCGTTACAAATTTAAATTCAACAAACACTTTTACCTAATGGCACACACTCACTGGTGACAATCGCTTATTTTGACTCATTTCTATGGAAAAATCTTAGATCAACAAAGGTGTAGTATCCGCTGACACCCGCGACAGTTTAACATTTGATTACAATGCAGTATATTTTCTAATACTAGTCAGTCACAAACGCTCTGCTGCAGTATAACTTTAAAACATTAGATTCCCGCTCACCATTCATTGATTAGGTGATGGCCACTTTTCTTGCCTTTTGGGCCGCAAACTCAGTAATTAAATCCTTATAATCCAGCCTGGATGCAACGTCTTTTTCGATAGACAGAAGGGCGAGCCTGCATAGTCTCTCTTGCGACATTAAGGTCTGAAAATAGTTTTAAATTAGTTTTAGCTTTGGAAAGCTTCGCTACCCCGATGCAAATTATTGATATCGTCAATAAGATTCTGAGAGCAATCTCACAGTTAGGAAAGGCGAGTAAGCAGCGAGACAGAGCATGTTACATATGACGACATAAAATTTAAAAAAAAAAAAAAAAAAGATCTGGGTAGGCTTTTATCGAGATGAAATGGTAAATAATGAAACTAACACAGAATTGCCATTTTAGGAGCATGATGAGTCAAATGCAGTGATGCAAAATATGTATTCATTTATTTAAAAAAAAAAAAAAAAAACATGATTCGACGATGGGCAAAATCTGACGAATCAGATTCGACTATGAAAATCCTTAGTTGAAGACAACTCTATCACCTACACTGCAAATTTGCTTTGTTGATTATAGCCGTTTACACTTTTTATATCCGCTGGCGTTAGTAAAGGAAGTCATAACACATTCACGTTCGAATGGATTCGGGTCAAGTGGCCAGGGATAGTTAAGGTGAACTGCCTTAGGTAACTACCCGTTGATTTTGTTATTTTATTTTGACCTTTATTTAACTAAGAATACACCATTGAGAAACCTCCAATTCTCTTTCTGAAGGAGCTGAAAACAGATTTATTTGAAAACGCAAGTACTCACCATTGTCGCTGCGATGTTTTATTTTCATCATTTTATTTATTTTCCACTGCTATTCTTGAGAGCTACTTTAAAAATGAGATAAAAAGTAGCTTTTCTTTCCATTTTTTAAACAACTTGTGACTGCTTCACTATTTCAGCCAATATATTCCATTACAAACACCCAAAAATGATATAAAAACGTTTGTAGTATTCTTTCCATTCATTAATTTAATTTGTGACTGTCTTCACTATTATGCCCTGTTTATTCCATTACAAACACCCTGCCCCAAATACACTGATTTATTCAAAAACCTTTGTAGTATCTCTCCTCAAAATTCATTATAATTTAATTTCATTTTTTATTCTGGGGGTCCAAGGGGGCACAACAGTTTGATGAGGGGGCAATTTAACCCAGTTGCCCCAAATACACAGGGGCTCACTAAAAATCCTTATTGTTGACACTTAGGGTCACTTCATTAGGTAGTACCAGGTTAGACCCCCTTTTGCCATCAGAATTGCTTTAATTCTTCATGGCATAAATTCAGCCAGGTGCTGGAAACATTCCTCTGAGATTTTGGTCCATATTAAAATAATAGCATCTTGCAGTTGCTGCTGATTTGTTGGCTGCACATCCTTGATGCGAAACTCCCGTTCCACCACATCTCAGAGGTGCTCTATTGGATTGAGATCTCTGGATTGTGAAGGCCATTTGAGTACAGTGAACTCATTGTCATGGTCATGAAACCAGTTTGAGATGATTTGAGCTTTGTGAAATGACGCGTTATCCTGCTGGGAGTAGCCAGAATGAGATGGGTACACTGTGGTCATAAACAGATGGACACGGTCAGCAACAATGCTCAGGTGGGCTGTTGTGTTTATACAATGCTCAGTTTGTACTAAGGGACCCAAACTGCCCCAAGAAAATATCCCCCACACCATTACACCACCACCCCCAGCCTGAACCTATGATGCAAAGCAGGATGGATCCATGCTTTCATGTTGTTTGCGCCAAAGTCTGACCGTACCGTCCGAATGTCACAGCAGAAATCAAGACTCATGAGACCAGGCAACGTTTTTCCAATCTTCTATTGTCCAATGTTGGTGAGCCTGTGCCACTTGTAGCCTCAGTTTACTGTTCTTAGCTGACAGGAATGGCACTCGGTGTTGTGCCTTCAAACATGCATTCAGGCTATGCAAGATGTCAAAAAAAATAAAAAATAAAATTGCAACACCTTTCAATTGTTATAAAAAATTGATGTTTTCAGTGTTGTTTATTACCCATATTTTTACCTCAATATACTCGTGAGAATGATTTTTTTTTTTTTTGTTCTCATTGCCTACAATTGTATTTTTCAATACATTTTTGCCAAAAAATTATAGAGAAGTAATATATTAAGACCCCTTTTAGACAAAAGTGGTGGTGTATAATCTTCTCTGCACACTACTGTATATCTGTTGTTTTCTCCTGTCAGAAAAATGTATCACCCCTGCAGAGGGATATTTTCTGTGATGAATCTCCGCCATTTCAAGGGTCGTCCTGGTCCTTGTCCTTGTCCCATAGTGACTCATCCAAAACCTGCTGGAGGTCTGGAGGGGCCCGTCCTGCACCTCAGGCACAGTGTTCTGAGATTGTGCTTTGGTGCCCTGCACTGTTGGCTGATGAGGGTCTTTAAAAGCAGGGGAAAGGAACAGTATAGCTGTCATTTTCCCAATGGGAGCCAGAGACAAGAGGGGGAATAAAACAGCCCACATCCCTGTCCTCAAGCCACGGGGGATGAAATCTCAAAAATGACAAGCCCAGCATGCGCAGACGAAGAGCGATAATCTGCTTATTTGGAGCCATTATGGTATACTTACAGCCTTCAATGTAACACACATGTCACAGTACAAAGCTTCTTCCCTCTCACAGAAAAGCCAAATGAAGGGTGAATTTGCAGTTTGCTTTTTTTTTTTCCTCGAGAGAAGTTATGATTTAATCCAGTCCTCATTGCACTACACGTCCCTGTAAATCTTCAAATCAGAAGTCAAGCAAGCAATCAAAATTGCATACTATTACTATGTACACACACAAAATGCACTGCAATTTGAAGTAAGCTCCCCGCCTTTTTGAGCCTGCTGACACATTCTGGTTTTATAGAAAATAATTTCCCCCAACATGAAGCATATGGGACCCAACAATTTGCTCCATAATTGCCACCTGGCCTGCATGTTGTTGCTCAAAAATGGGACACTGAAGATAAGAGGGGTTCGGTGGGGAAAATCTAAAGAACACAAGCAAAACAATTATCCTCCCCTCTAATTAATTTTACAAGCAGTTGCCTGGGATGTGTCCCCAACTAAACATTCGCTGAAATGAATAAATTATGGAGTTCTTAAGTGCTTTGTTTATGCTCTTTTAAACGGGCTGTATCAGTTACAGCATCCTCCTTAATGTATTAAGATTAGATGATGTATATGAAGCTATAGAGGTAATACATATAGAGGGCCCTAATTTGACGACTAAACACAATTAACAAGCGCAAATGCTAACTGTATTGCACATCAAAACTGGCTGTGTCTAACTACATTCAGGTCATTTTTTGACGGGAGGTAATAATGCAAGTCTGGAGCTGTTGTCAAAAGGGTCGGTCTAAGAAGAATTAATTACCAGTGCCTTCGGTCTGAGAACTGCACTCCAATGTAATAAGCGGTTTGTTGATTTGAGGTAAAGTAGAAAAGGAAAACTAGCATCAAGCAGGCAAGAGACCAGATCAAATGACAGAGAGACATCCAACAGTGAGCTCTTCACGCCAGCAGAAGCAGAATAGCTGCCTTTACTGGTCACTCTCTCCGACAACATGGCCAAAAAGTTGATATCACTAATTGGACAATCTCACTCACCAAAAAAAAGCCCTCTATCAGATAATAATCCTTAATTCCTACTCCACATCCATTAATACATCCACCCTCACTATCTTAGGAGGCCATTTCCCATAAATCCCTACTACAGCTGTATATTCACTTCTCTCCTAACAATCTCTCTTCTGACCTTGGCAATTACGTCATTCTTATAATTTCCATTCTTGCTACTATTGCTAGTGACAGCTAAGTGAGGCTTTCTGAAGCACCAAGGCTTTCCAGCCAGTCGTATTTTTCAAAAATGAATTTCTTCTGGCCTCATTGAACACCATGTGCACTAGTGACACCAGCTGGTAAAAACAATTTACAGCATCTAAGTCATTATGAATTACATGCCACCCGCAGGTGCACAATTGAAGACCTGGGTGCAAGAAGTACTTAAGTCACATTTTCCAAAAAATGAGCTGACACTACTACCATAAAGTAGAGTGTCATGTGCATCATTTAAAGCCAAAAAATTCCAAATATAAGCACTCAAGTCCTCAATATTGATATACGGCCTTCCCTGAATCTACTGAATTTTTGTGCAAGAAATACTCAAGTCCTTGACGTCATCAGGAACAAGTGCTTAAGTCCATGACTGTCCAATCAGCTGCTAGTATGCGTCATGTGACAAGCGTAGCAAAAATGACTGTTTGGCAATCAGAAAATGATTGAAACGGCATTTGTGTGATAAAAGTACCGAAGTCCATGCATTTTATGGCAATAAGTACCGAAGTCCAGGCATTTTATGGTAAGAAGTACCAAAGTCCGAAACTGATTTTCTTGTTCTTTTCGTAATAAAGCATTATTTTTCCACAAAAACGTGTCTGTCTACTTTGTATAACCCCTGGGACAAGCAACAGGCGCCACGGAATGTTATCTTTTAAAAAAAGTATCAGCAGCATGTTTTCAAAACTTTGACCCTTAATATCTCAAAAGTGTCATTTTGTGACTAAAGTACTTCTTGCACCCAGGTCTTCAATTTAAAAATAATATTCACAACTGAAGTTTGAAGACTATCTATAACAATTTCTCAGCACTATGCAAAAGCTAACGAACGACAACCTGCGAGTGTTGGAGCCAGATTATGTTAGTCTTATTTATGGTGATATTATAAAGATACAAAACATTCAGTTGATGTTTTGCATTTATGTTAATTTAACAGAATCTTTGATTATTGAATTTGAATTGCTATTGCTTCCTCTGAGCAACATGGAATTGTGTGTGGACCCTCCCACTTCAGACAGGTGACTGCAGCACCTGATCTGATAGGCCCAATTTAGCTTTGGACACATTCTCTAGTGCAGGTTAAGCTTGTATGCAAGGTATGCAGCCATGCGGTTTTTGACAATTGTACAAGCGATTTAAAGTCCAGCCTAGGTTGATGCGCTCAAGCGCTTCTCTTGAATCAAACAACAAAGTTGAGTTTGTAGTTTGTTTGATGGAAGGAATATTTATTGAATCTCAAAAATGAGGATTGATTGGCCACACTTCTATGTGAGATTGAAACTATAATTAACGAAAGGAACAGCCTGCCCTTGCACATTAGAACTGCTCAGACCCTTGATGTCTTTAAGTCTCTGGTGAAAACCCATCCTTTCTCGTTGGCCTTCGTGTCATGTTGAGCTTTGCACTCGATGATATGGTTTGTTTTTTTTTTTTGATGTTTGTTGTCTATCTTGTTGTTCTTATATTATTTGTGCCTATACTGTACAGCACTTTGATCAACCATGGTTGTTTTTAAATGTGCTCTATAAATAAAGCTTGACTTGACTTGAAAGGCCCATCTCTAAAGCTTCTAATGACCCTCTCGATCTTGGAACCTCTCACGCCAAATTACCTCCTGCTCCTCAAAGGAAAGCCTTCATTGCCACCAGGAGTATTCAGTCTAGAGGACTCTTACGTCAGAAGAAGATGGCGCCAAGTGTAGTACACGGCAGACCTCTTTTGGAAAAGATGGACAAGGGAATACTTGCCTGAGCTGCAGGAAAGGCAAAATTGGACAATGAAGAGGAGAAACTTTGTTGCGGGTGATATTGTCCTAATAACATTCAGGTCATTTTTTGACGGGAGGTAATAATGCAAGTCTGGAGCTGTTGTCAAAAAGGTCGGTCTAAGAAGAATTAATTACCAGTGCCTTCGGTCTGAGAACTGCACTCCAATGTAATAAGCGGTTTGTTGATTTGAGGTAAAGTAGAAAAGGAAAACTAGCGTCAAGCAGGCAAGAGACCAGATCAAATGACAGAGAGACATCCAACAGTGAGCTCTTCACGCCAGCAGAAGCAGAATAGCTGCCTTTACTGGTCACTCTCTCCGACAACATGGCCAAAAAGTTGATATCACTAATTGGACAATCTCACTCACCAAAAAAAGCCCTCTATCAGATAATAATCCTTAATTCCTACTCCACATCCATTAATACATCCACCCTCACTATCTTAGGAGGCCATTTCCCATAAATCCCTACTACAGCTGTATATTCACTTCTCTCCTAACAATCTCTCTTCTGACCTTGGCAATTACGTCATTCTTATAATTTCCATTCTTGCTACTATTGCTAGTGACAGCTAAGTGAGGCTTTCTGAAGCACCAAGGCTTTCCAGCCAGTCGTATTTTTCAAAAATGAATTTCTTCTGGCCTCATTGAACACCATGTGCACTAGTGACACCAGCTGGTAAAAACAATTTACAGCATCTAAGTCATTATGAATTACATGCCACCAAGAGGTGCACAATTGAAGACCTGGGTGCAAGAAGTACTTAAGTCACATTTTCCAAAAAATGAGCTGACACTACTACCATAAAGTAGAGTGTCATGTGCATCATTTAAAGCCAAAAAATTCCAAATATAAGCACTCAAGTCCTCAATATTGATATACGGCCTTCCCTGAATCTACTGAATTTTTGTGCAAGAAATACTCAAGTCCTTGACGTCATCAGGAACAAGTGCTTAAGTCCATGACTGTCCAATCAGCTGCTAGTATGCGTCATGTGACAAGCGTAGCAAAAATGACTGTTTGGCAATCAGAAAATGATTGAAACGGCATTTGTGTGATAAAAGTACCGAAGTCCATGCATTTTATGGCAATAAGTACCGAAGTCCAGGCATTTTATGGTAAGAAGTACCAAAGTCCGAAACTGATTTTCTTGTTCTTTTCGTAATAAAGCATTATTTTTCCACAAAAACGTGTCTGTCTACTTTGTATAACCCCTGGGACAAGCAACAGGCGCCACGGAATGTTATCTTTTAAAAAAGTATCAGCAGCATGTTTTCAAAACTTTGACCCTTAATATCTCAAAAGTGTCATTTTGTGACTAAAGTACTTCTTGCACCCAGGTCTTCAATTTAAAAATAATATTCACAACTGAAGTTTGAAGACTATCTATAACAATTTCTCAGCACTATGCAAAAGCTAACGAACGACAACCTGCGAGTGTTGGAGCCAGATTATGTTAGTCTTATTTATGGTGATATTATAAAGATACAAAACATTCAGTTGATGTTTTGCATTTATGTTAATTTAACAGAATCTTTGATTATTGAATTTGAATTGCTATTGCTTCCTCTGAGCAACATGGAATTGTGTGTGGACCCTCCCACTTCAGACAGGTGACTGCAGCACCTGATCTGATAGGCCCAATTTAGCTTTGGACACATTCTCTAGTGCAGGTTAAGCTTGTATGCAAGGTATGCAGCCATCTTGTTTTTGACAATTGTACAAGCGATTTAAAGTCCAGCCTAGGTTGATGCGCTCAAGCGCTTCTCTTGAATCAAACAACAAAGTTGAGTTTGTAGTTTGTTTGATGGAAGGAATATTTATTGAATCTCAAAAATGAGGATTGATTGGCCACACTTCTATGTGAGATTGAAACTATAATTAACGAAAAGGAACAGCCTGCCCTTGCACATTAGAACTGCTCAGACCCTTGATGTCTTTAAGTCTCTGGTGAAAACCCATCCTTTCTCGTTGGCCTTCGTGTCATGTTGAGCTTTGCACTTCGATGATATGGTTTGTTTTTTTTTTTTTGATGTTTGTTGTCTATCTTGTTGTTCTTATATTATTTGTGCCTATACTGTACAGCACTTTGATCAACCATGGTTGTTTTTAAATGTGCTCTATAAATAAAGCTTGACTTGACTTGAAAGGCCCATCTCTAAAGCTTCTAATGACCCTCTCGATCTTGGAACCTCTCACGCCAAATTACCTCCTGCTCCTCAAAGGAAAGCCTTCATTGCCACCAGGAGTATTCAGTCTAGAGGACTCTTACGTCAGAAGAAGATGGCGCCAAGTGTAGTACACGGCAGACCTCTTTTGGAAAAGATGGACAAGGGAATACTTGCCTGAGCTGCAGGAAAGGCAAAATTGGACAATGAAGAGGAGAAACTTTGTCGCGGGTGATATTGTCCTAATAATAGATGAGCTCCTAGAAACTCGTGGGTCACGGGCTGAATCACACAAACCCTGCCAGACAAAAGAGGATTTGTGAGACAAGTAGAGGTGCAGACCAAGACCAGCACCTTGACCAGGCCCATCACAAAGCTTGCCTTGCTCCTTGAAACCACAAAATGAGGAGACCTGTCTCTTTCTCTCTTTTATTCCCCCCCTTTCATATATACTGATTTACATTTGTACACATTTCACTCATCATGGACTGCGTAAACTCTTTTGTTTATTTTTGAAAAAAGAATTATTTCTTCTCCTTTTTATGAAGGACTTTAGGGACTGACATATGAATGAACTCTGGTGGTTCAAACCAAACAAAAAAGGGGGACTAAAGAATAGTTGACTTAAATAATGTATATATGTGATATTGAATGAAGTTATGAGTTAATTGTGATCTTGGCTGGTTCCTATGATTTTTTTTTTAGTAATTGTACAGTTTGCCCACAGAACAATTAGGGGCCAGAATGTTGGAGTCAGATTGTGTTAGTCTTATTTATTTGCCATATCATAAAGATACAAAACATTTAGTTTGTATGTGGAGCTTCAGCAGAAACTACCCCTGGACGCTCTGGAGCCTTGGTGTTAAACATAACATGAACATGAAACATAACATGAACATGAATGGCGAGAACAGGCCGTTCAGCCCAACTAGGCTCGCCAGTTTCTTTGTACTATCGTGAATATATCACTTCAGATACTCAATGATTCAATGGTATCTAGCTTTAAGTCAAGTCTGCTCTTGAAAACTCCCAAGGTCTCTGCCTCAACAATATGGTCAGGCAAGCTGTTCCACACCGAAATTACTCTTTGGGTGAAGAAATATTTCCGAATATCAGTGCTAAATTTACCTTTAGTCAGCTTCCATTTGTGACCCCGAGTTCTGCTAACAACACTTGGTCGAAGGAATCCTACATAATTCACTTTGTTAATCCCTTTAACATATTTAAAGACCTCAATCAAATCACCCCTAGTCTCCTTTTCCTAAGACTAAAGAGATTAAGGATCTTCAGCCTTTTTTCTCATTGCTTTCATCTTTAATACCCGGAATTAGCTTCGTGGCTCTTCTCTGAACTTTCTCTAAAGCCTCTATGTCTTTCTTAAAGTATGGTCCCCAGAACTGTACACAATACTCTAGATGTGGTCTGACAAATGTGTTGTACAAAAGAAGCATCACCTCCTTGGATTTGAACTCAATACTTTTGGCAATGTATCCCAGCATCCGATTGGCTTTTTTAACAGCTACGGCAGAATGGCTAGAGCCTGTGAGGGTTTGGTCAACAATCACTCCCAGATCTTTCTCTTGTGGAGCACATTCCAGTTTAAAACCTCCCATGAAGTAATCCCGTCTAATGTTTTTATTACCTACATGTACTACTTTACATTTCGCTACATTAAATTTCATTTGCCACATTTCTGCCCAATTCTGAATTCTATCCAAATCATCCTGAATCACTTTAGTGGACTCTAAACTATTTGCCAAGCCCCCCCAATTTAGTATCATCTGCAAATTTCACTAATCTGCTCTCAATATTCCTATCAAGGTCATTAATGTAGATGAGGAACAGCAGGGGTCCCAACACCGATCCCTGGGGGACGCCACTCCCCCCCCTACCTAGCTCAGATGATATACCACTGACCACCACTCTTTGTGTTCTGTCCTGCAACCAGTTATGAATCCACTTCAGAATACCACCTGTAACTCCAATGGAGCTCATTTTAAAAATTAGTCTCTTATGCGGTACTGTGTCAAATGCTTTCTGAAAATCCAAATATATGATGTCATAAGCCCTGCTCTGGTCATAAGTCTTGGTGACCTCTTCAAAAAATTCCAGAAGGTTTGTCAGGCATGACCTTCCTTTACGAAAAACCATGTTGGCTATCCCTCAAGATATTGTTACGTTCAAAAAAATAAGTCCAGCTCATCTTTTATGATAGATTCCAATATTTTGCACGCAATGCAAGTTAAACTGACTGGCCTGTAATTACCTGGCTCAGTACGGTCCCCTTTTTATATATTGGTATTATATTGCCCTGTTTCCAATCATTTGTATTTCTCCAGTTTCTAAAGACCGTCTAAAGATGGCAGATAGCGGCTTAAAGATGATCTCACTAACTTCCCTGAGCACTCTAGGATATAAGCCATCAGGACCTGCCGCCTTATCTGCCTTTAGTTGATGCAACTTGTCTAATACGACGTTATCCCTAACCTCAATTTCCGCTAAATAATCTTGAGCATTGGACAAGCCCTCTGGCCGAATAAAGACCCGCTCTAAGGTAAAATTCTCAACAAAGTAACCGTTTAAGGTGTCCGCAATATCCTTATTATCATATAGCAACGATCCATTTTTATTCTTTATGCACTTAACCTGCTCTTTGACTTTCCTTTTTTTACTACAGTACTGAAAGAAGCGCTTAGGGTTAGTTTTGCCCCCTCTGCAATTTGTCTTTCATACAGTCTTCTAGCATTCCTCAGCTCTTTTTTGACCACAGCCCGCATTTTACAGAATTAGGCCTTAGTAATCTCATTGTTATCCTCTATGTACATCTTATAAAGATTCCTCTTTTCCCTCAAACTCCTACGAATAGCTGTTGTCATCCACTGAGGATTCTGCTTTTTTCAGCTTACTTTTGGACACCTTTGGAATGAATTTACATTGTGAATCAAGTAAAACCCCTTAAATCTTTCCCACATCTCATTTACAGACTCACAGTCCAGGAGTGTCTCCCATTTTGTTTCACTTAGATATGACCGCATCCTGTCAAAGTTTGCTCGCCTAAAATTAAAAATTTTTTTTTTTTTTTTGGAGACACCTTTTTAACTTCCCATGAAACCTCAAAATTAATAGTAGAGTGATCACTTGTCCCAAGTGGCTCCAGTACCTCAACATTGCTAATTCTATCTGGGTCATTACAGAGCAGCAAATCTAAAATTGCCTTCTCTCTTGTAGGTTTATTAACATACTGCACCAAAAAATTATCATTTATGACATCTAGAAATTCTTCCTCCCCCCTACCCTGTCCTTTCACCATTTCCCAATCAATACCAGGATAATTTAAGTCTCCCATAATAATAGTCCCTCCTCCTCTACAAGCTTGCGTAATCCTCTTAAGGAGCATTTCATTGACTGTACTGTCCAAAGCTGGTGGTCGATAGCATACACCTATGTTTAAACCAGTCTCGTGTTTGCCAGTGAGCCTGACCCAGATATCTTCACAAGGCACGGAATATTCAATTTCAGGAATTTCCTGCACATTTATGTTTTCGTTCACATAGAGTGCTACACCCTCCTCGCCTATTACATCTATCCTTCCTAAAGAGCTTATAACCTTCTACATTATATTCATCTCCATCCTCTTCACTAAGCCATGTCTCTGTAATCCCAACTATGTCATAGCCTTCACTAATCATAACGGCCTCCAGCTCTTGAAATTTATTTTTTTAATGCTTCTTGCATTTAGATAAAAACATTTCAGGTTATCATGAATGCTCTTCCCCTTCGATTTCCCATGCGCCTGCTGCTCAAAGCCCCTCACCATGCTTTTTTTGCTTTAAAAATATATCATCAATAGTGCATGTAACACTGTCAGCCTCCATCAGGGCAGTCTGCATTTCCCTCTGTGTAACACTCTCTAACCTCCCTGCCCCCCAAGTCCCTAGTTTAAATAACTCTCTGCTACCCTCAACATACGCTGACCCAGTGCAAAGGTACCCCTCCGGTTCAGGTGTAGCCCATCCGGCTTGAACAGGTCACCCCTGTCCCAGAAGTAGTTCCAGTGCCCCATAAACCTATACCCCTCTTTCCTACACCAGGTTCGTAGCCACGTGTTAAACCTCCAGATAAAATTCTGCTTCCCTCTGCTTGCACGTGGTACCGGTAGAATCCCGGAGAACACTACCGTGGAGGATCTGCTCCTAAGCTTTTCAGCTAATTCAACAAATTTGCTTTGCAGAACCTCAAACCTACCCTTACCTATGTCATTAGTCCCAACATGGACCATGACAACTGGATCCCTCCCCGCTCTGGCCAGGAGCTTGTCCAAGACGCTCAGGAGGTCTCCTACCTGGGCACCAGGCAGGCAACACACCGCACGAGACTCCTTTGTCGCGAACAGACTAAACTGTCTATTCCTCTAAGTATTGAGTCCCCCACTATCAATAACTCTCTTTTTCTGAGGGGTAGAGGCCAACAGGGTGCCCTGCTGCTCATCAGTCCCCTCACTCTCAGGGTCAGGGGCCAATTTGTTCCTGCAAGGGCCGGAATCGGTTGGACACCTCAACCACTGGAGGAGCTGTTGCTGTACGGTGTGCACGCCCTTTCCTGCGCTGACGTCCTACCGTCACCCAACTTTCTCTCCTGCCTGCTCTGGGGTCCCCACACCACCCTGCTTTGGCGTACAGACCATTTCTCTAAACGACATACTACTTAGTTCCTCTAGGAACTCTACTGATTCATGAACTATGTCGTGCCCAACTGGCCCTGAAGAACAAGGATCTTGCTCTCCAGATGCTCAATTAGCTGGCACCGTGACAGACAAACCCACCCTGGAAATCTCTTTCCAAAAAAGCGATAATCCTGCAACCGTCACATAGTTTTGGCCACATTTTGAACCCCTATCTAATGACCTCGCTCACCCTAGATAACAAAGAAAAATTACTAATGCCAAGACAGAAGCTCAGGAACCACAATTTATTAATTAATTAACCTGAGAAGCCCTAAGCAGCAGTCACAATAGAAACTGTGGGGGAAACTATGTGAATGGATAATAAGCCTCTTTTAACAGGGGCTTAGTTTTAGTGAACAGAAATGAAATACCAAATTGAGAAACTCTATCGATAATAAGCACTCTAATAAGCTAACTTGAATTTATCTAGACCGGTACTATTAATATACTAACCCAAAAGTTTCACAGGGCTTAGCTGAGAACCCAGATAAAAGACTGGCTATACTACGCCCAGGAGAAACTGGAGGAGGAGGAGGCGGAGCACTCGGTAAAGCTTTCGTTTAAATTCAAGGGTAACGAACGGACGACTAAAGTGACTGCTGTCCTATTGACTAAATACTAAATCTCAGATCCCCAGCCAAAAGCAAACAGTAACTATCTAGCTAGCCAGCCACAAATACAACCAAGAGTAACCGAGATAAGAGTTAAGCCTCGGTTCCTTTTAATTAAAACGGACCGAATAAACAAGTCGTTTACTTCATGGAGCGAACTATACACGTACCTCCCCAACAAGCTGTCGCTGAGCACTCAAACAAGCAGTTAAACTTTAATCAGCTGATCAAGGCACCGCAACCGGAGGAAAATACAAAGATAACGTAATTTGCAATGTGTTTAATCAGAAGAGCCCTTCGATGATAATAAAATGCGAAAAAAGACAAAAACCCTGGTTCGCGTTAATATTCAAGCTTGGAAATGCGTTTATCTTATATGCGGTCAGGATAGAGAACGAAGGGGACTAAAAAAAACCCGATGAACGTCAATATTTATTGGCTAGAAGACTGTATGAAAGGCAAGCTACCAAGTATGAAACCAAGTCAGATAGTTAGATATCCCGTAAATTTGATATATTCTTGGCGTTGAGAGCTTACTATAGTTTGTTAGCTAAATCAGCTACAGAAAAAGCAGGCGACAGTGTACCTCAGTCCTTGAAAACAACTCTGTTTTACTTTGTATAGCACACAATTCACTTAGTTAGACAATTATTTAGCGTTTAATTTATTCTTTAAATTTAGCGTTTAAATTTATTTTACTTTACCTTACTTTGCTCCCGGGAGACTGAAACCCCCCCAAAAAACCCCAAAAAACCCCCGTCGCCTTTGTTTGACCAGATTAGCGACTTAATTTGGCTGTTTGCTCACCGAGTTGTTAAAGGGGAAAAAAGGGGAAAAAAAGATGGAGGAAGATTCTCCCTGCCCTAATGCGACAAAGGTTATACCTCGAGCAAATTGTCTAATCTCTAATACTGTTTGAGCCTGAACACACAAATTAGTTTCAGATAACTCCGTTTAAACAAGAGTAAAACTTCAGATTCGATCCCGCACGTCTTCCTCTGTCTCAACTCAAGCAGAATGCACACCAACGAACAGCGCTACAGCTCAGCCAACGTAACATCATTAACTATTGCTGTGGTCCTAACCATGCTTCCCCTAAAAAATCCACTCTTTGCTTTCGGCATTGGGGGAATCGTCTCACTTTGCTAGTTTCTCAGTTTTCAAATCATTTCAATAAAATAGTGGCAAAGCCACTGCGCCCGCTTGGCCAAAATGGAGCGCCCCCTATTGGCCAAAGTATCGGTCCGATTTTGCTCAAAATCAAACTTGGTCTAGACCTTATGACCAGTATATGAAATATGAAAAGGATCGGTGAAAAACTGAAGGTGCTAGAGCGCAGACAAGCCAAAGGTTTATGCATGCAGGCACGCACGCATGGACGCACGCACGCACGACAGACCACCCCTAAAGACCCCGAGCATAGCATAAGCCCCTTGGGCCTTTTGGCCAAGTGGGCTAAAAATCTGGCATATCTCACAATTATTACTCAGGACATTCCCTCCATGTTCGTGCTGCCACCTCGACCTTGACACGAGGAGTACCAGACAATGCAATATAAGTCCTCTGTTACTGATCATCATAAGAATACCTGCACTACACTCATAATAACATCGATGACATCCATAAAGCGCACGCTCGCCTTGACTCACTCACCTTTTGGGGTCTCCAAGAAGGGATCCCACACCCACCCTGAGTCCCGTCGCCTGGGGCTCCCCTCTATTCTGCAGCGGTCTCCATAGACTTGACTCCATTCTATCCTATATCAGCACAAATTCCCATGCCTATTTAATTCAATAAACATAGTAAACTATTTTAGGTGTGGTCTGGAATTCATCAATTCTAAAATTAAAAAGAAGCAAGTGCAGAGAGGTTAAAGTAAGTGTATGATGAGACCATCTGTTGGAATGTTTTAAGAACTGACCAGCGGCATTTTGAGAAATTTGGAATGGGTGAAAAGAACATTTGATAAAGCACATAAAAAAGAATTACAAACATCCAGGTGTGATGAAATAAAAGCACATATTAACATCTAACTTTAATTTCTTGATACAGCAAACCTAAGTTTGGCTATATTTTTTTGATTAAAGAAGCATGATTGTGTAAGGGTCCTAATGAAGGCATCAAAACTCATAGATTGAGGGCATACCAATATTCTCGCATTCATAACATTAAAGTCACTTTGAGAAAGGACAGATGATGTGGTGGAGGTGAGGGGATCTGACTGCTTGGTTTGTTTGGAGGAAATATTTGCCGCATGTCTGAGCAAAGCTGTCTGAGAACTGGTCTTTCCCCTCAGACAGAGCGTTCCCTGACTTATGGCCACTCGCATTAAACTCACGGGTATCAGTGGGACTTCCTGATTCCTCCCTGAACTAGCTTGGAAACATCGCTACATTTTGTGCAGTCTAACTTTCCGAAGATAAAAGCGCTGAGTCATCTCCTACAGCGTATAATAAGGATGGAGAACACATGGCAAGGAATCTTAGACTATTTCTCAATGCTCTCAATTTCTCTATAGATCCTTCCAATAACCATATCCACATTTATGAACCTCTTCATTTTGTCCCACAGGCAGATTTTTGATTAGATTTAGGTCAGAGGACTAAGGTGGCGGACAGGGGCAAACGCACTACAATAGCCAAAAACACCTCCAATTCGTGGACTGAGAATTGACTGGACCTGTCTCCACTTTTTACGAAATGAAGAAAATGGGATGTGAAATTTTGCTGCATCATAATTTCTCACTCCAAGTATACTTTTCAGATATTTATATTCAGGTGAGTTATTGGGACTGAAAGGTATAATATCATGCAGTTATACCTTTAGTAGAATGATTTTAGATAGGGGATCTAGGAAAATGTAAATAGAGATAGACCTTTGGAATTTTCAAAATGTCATAAATTTTGCAGGGATATGGTTCTATCTCCTAGATAGCTCCTTGTATTTCCGGAATTGTTTAGTCACAAAGTTCTGTCTTGCCTTGTGTTTTTTAAAAAAAGAACACAACAATGTGACTCCACCCAAATCTGCAAATTACATGTTCACGGTAAAAGGTAATACAGAATTTGAAAGAAAAACAGAGTATCTGACAATAATAATCACAGAAAATGGGCAGCCGCATCCCATCTGAATATAAATAGGAAACAAACGTTGTAACACTGAAATGAGCTGTGGAGTCTCGAGGGTGTTCAATGTCAACTGCTCCTATCTCTACAGCCTGTGCAAGTTCATCTGAGTACATTTAATGCATTCATGATGCACACGATATAGTAAACAGAAGAAGAAGGAAGATATCCGTCAAAACATGTTAAGGTAGGATAAAACCTTTTCTGTCTGAAAATAAGAACGTTTAATCTAATTCGGTGCTGCAGGCAGTATGAACCTTTTTGGACTGATATAGTAAACAAACTCTGGCCTTAGGCTTGGTTTCAACTAGTACTATGTCTATCATATTTTACTTGTTCATGTGCATACTCATGCATCTTGCAATGCATAAAATATAAGATTGAAAATCAAGTAGTACTATCTTAAATGGCCCCCTGGAATAAGACAAATGAAGGGTTTTAAGACATGGACGCTTCATTTAAGTGCTGTAGTACCTACCTATCTAAAATATCCCAGATTTCATCATTTTACAACCTTCGATTTGGTATATTAGAGGGATTTTCCTTCAAAGTGGTAGAGTGGATAGAACCTTTAATCAGCGATCTTGTCATCCTGATCAGGTGACCCTATATCCAGCTCCCTGATTGGACAATGTGGACATAGAACTTTTTAAACAGAAGTGGACTGAAAATTCATACAAAGAACTATGCACTTTCTGGATGTTTCTCCCAGCTGCCATCTATCATTGGAAAAATTACATCAGGATATAGTACCTGTTAATACTGAGATTATTTCTATGGTAGAACATAATTTTTGATGAAAAGTGCAGATTGGCCCAGTTAATCCTCAGCCCATGGATTGGAGAAACGTGCTGTAAAAACAGAGAAGATGCAAACTCAGAAACACGCAAACCACAAAAGCAAATGCAAGAGAAAAACGTTGCACTTAGACATCAACACAATTTACTCAAGTCGTTTCATCACTTTCATATGACACGCCCACTCCAGTAAGATCCTGTCTATCTGCAACAGAGGATTTCAAGATGGTTGCTGCAGTGGCCATGTTATTTGACCAATCGCAGTCAAAAATCAATGAGGTCCATCCCTGGTGTAATAACAACCCACTCACAAAATTTCAGAGATAACCGTGTTATGTCTGGTACAAGGAACCAATTGCAAGAAGTACCGTTCATTGCTTTTTGAGTTGTACACAAACAGACTGACAGACAGACCACTGCCGGCAAAAACATAACCTTTTGGCAGAGGTAATGAGCTGATATTCCAAATTCTACACGTCTTGTTTCATTCATGTTATTTGTCCACTCTCTGTGATGCTCCTATCTTGAATTATAAAGCTTTAAATAGGGAAACTCATAAATTGCCTGATATGGCATCTGCACAAAGGGGATAAAAAGTAAAATATGAATGGAAAGATACTTCAATTATATGCTTCCTATAAGGTTTTCTATGGGTTCCAACAATTGTAGCTCACATTTTTGAGACAAAATATACATTTTATGATGAGACTTTTTTCTTTAATCATGTTCCCTACATTTAAAGATAGATTTTTAAAAATATTTTGAAAGAATGGGAGGATTTAACTGCAAACATATTTTATCATAGCCTGTTCAGGTAATATTTTCCAGTGGTGCCAGTATTAGCTGAGGGCGCAGTTTATGGGCACACAATGCTGAGACTGGGGACCTGGGAACATGCTACACATTTACTGCAACGCTTTAAAAGGCTGAAGACATGTAGAGCCAGTAACTCACGGTGTGTGCCCAATGGAAAACATGGTAAGGTCCATGAAAAGAGGCTGACTGTGGAGACGTTGAAATACATAATGTCTTTTGGGTATTTTTTTTTTCTCCTGTGGGCTGCTACTGCTTCAGCATTGTTGGTATCGGGAGATGTAATGAGGTGCTGGGTCCCACAATTATGCTATTGTTATGTCATGAGCACATAAAAATATAAAGCATTGATATTTACCGAAATATTGCAACTGCAATAATGAAGTGCATAAAAGAAGCCATTGTACCAGCAATGCTCATTATGATTATAGTAACAGCATCTATCTGCAATATGACATGTTTCCAGTCAGGTAATTGGGCTTTTTTCAGTAAATGGGCAGCCTTTTTTCCACTATCTCAAGTTAATTAAGTGATCACTCTACCGACATGCCATTAACAATGTGACAGTAGCATCAATACCCTAATTCTAAGCCTGAGGGCATAAAGCAATTGATTCAGTCAACTTCAATGGTTTCAAATTCTTCGGGAATAAGAGAGAGATTTCTATTAAACCCGACCCCCGTGATGCGGGGGTAAAATGGTTCTCTTATACGTATATTTAATTCAAAAGGGCTGCTTAAAATTCTTTTGAAAACATGTTCATAATTCAAAAGTGAGAGCAATCAGATTTGGATCACAGAGCCTGGCTTCATTTAGATTTTTCTATTCTCCTCACCAAAGGCCAAACTGTTGTATTGAAGTGAGGATGATGTAAATTTGGGCTGCAGCAATTCGTTTTTTATTCACACTGTGAAATGTTATGCTTGACATTTAATTCTGTGTTCGCCGGAATGAAATTGATAATAGCAGTCACGTTTAACAAAACAGTTTTGCAATAAATAAACTCTGTCAAAAAAGACACATTATCATCCACCAGCCTAATTACAATGAAGTCCATAAAACTGAAAGACTGACACTTACATTTTTATCATGTAACTGGAGAAAGACTTCTGGTACGACCATATTAGCAAAAGGTAAGCTGACTCAACACAGAATAGAGATATGAGATATTTCCATTTCCTTGCAAAGATCCATATTTATTCATGGTGTGCTTAGTAAAGCAAATTCCATTAGAAATTGATGGCCATCCACAAAAGCTGCCAGATACTAATTTTCACAATGCAAATTCCAGGCTTCATTCCAACAAGGAATTTCATACTGGTAATCTGTCATGATTTGCATATCCTGTACATTAATGTATTGCAGTATTGCAAATGTGGAACTCACCAAAAAGAAGCATATGCCAGCATTTGTGGTAATATTTTATTCACTCCAAAAAAAAAGGCAATAAATGCATTTTTTGAAGGATACAGATGGAAATAGCCTGCAACCCCTGAAAGAAAATTCTCACTCAAAATGTTAATTTCTAGCATTTATATATATTGAGAATGCATAGCAATAATTCACATCATGTGAGCATTGAATTGAAGAGGAAAGGTCTGAACCCTATTCGACCAGCAGACGTTTGACGTGTGAGGGAGCCATGATATTACACAAGGGTGTTGATTGTGCAAATTGTAATGAATGTGCTGTAAACCTAGATTGGTCTGTGGTCAACTGAGACCCAATAAGCTGACATTTTACCGGGCAAAACACCCTAGCCTGTTCCATCTGGGGCTCCGCCACCCACATAATCGCCCTCTGTCCGAGATCAGCTGTGCAATAATTGTCCATTTCAAAATTTCAGCCCCAGCCAAAAAAAAAAAAAAAGTGTTAAACCAAAGAAGCTAACCTCAAAAGCGTCAGGTACCTTTTCCCTAAGGATTTAAATCTCCTCTTTGAATCAATTTCAATGAGAATGTTTGGACATTTCGTAATTGTAAATTTATCTACGTTTAGTCGGTGCGGGGACTATTTTTGACAGATAAAGTGTCTGAATACAAAATTATTCCAACTTTATGGGCAACAGCATCGGTCTTGATTATTCAGTAAATAAACAGTGTGATTATTAATAAAATGATCTTTTCTAGAGTAACACAACGCAATTGCTGTTTATTATGATTGTCAATAATATTGCCTGTTACTGTGTTTGGTTCTATGCAAAAACCAATAAAGAAAATTTGAATTAACTAAAATGATCTTAAAGCTTTAAAGCAATTGTGCATTTAAGGGTCAGAGGCTCACAGCAAATCCCCAAACGCCGATGTTACCGCCAGGGGGACATTGAGCTTTAGGAACTTAAGGGGTTAATAAATGCCATTCAGAGAGGGCTGACCTCTTTTTTTCCTGGGGTTAATGGAAGGAGGAGTGGGCAGGCTTATGGGGCCAGAGCAGTCATAATGTAAATTTGATGCTGACAAGTGACCTCAGCCAACCAGTATTTTAATCATTTCAATCCTGCGCACCAGCACCTATGTATCTCCCGATATGTAGTCTATTTAAATGCACATATCCCAGTGCAGCCGCGGATGAATAGAGAGGTAGTTGTACCTCCTTATTCCATGATTCCGCATGGGCAGAGGAATGGGGTCAACCAAAAATACTGCTATGGGCACGTCTGCAACAAACACAATTTGAATATGGCAAAGCTTAATTTCCTTGTGCAAGAAAATACTCTGTGCAATGTCATTGGCAGACTACGAAAAAAAACTTGCGGTCATTTCGAAACAGCCTTGTTAATGATGTAGTCTGAATAAGAGTTTGTGACCTGTCCAGACACAGGACACCATAAGGGGCATCGGCCTTCAAAATGACCTTCATGTCTCCTGCCCACATGCCACACTCACACACATACGCAGGCAAACATACACACACTCTCTCTCACTCATGCACGTACAGTCGCGCACCCACACACAAAAATGTACACTTTCAGCTCTGAGATAAGCCAGGCCCCTGAGCTAAAAGGAGGGGGGAGAGTTTCTGCTGTCAGATTGTATTTGGTGACGTTTTAAATCCGGCATTTGAGAAAGATATGGAGGGAGCTCAAAACTGCATTAAGCATTTCCTTCCTATCTAAGGCAGCCAGAGCCTTCTCAATGTCATCCCTCTCATTCGTATAGCCAGGTGTGTACTGATGTTGTACCTTTTCACATGTAATATTGCTTCAATTGCACTTTATTTTCTCTACTAAGATGAGCCAAGGGATGCCTCTACAGCCAGGCACCACTGAGCAGCGAAAGTGAAATGGAAACCTATTTTAGAAGCACATGAGGCCAGGCCAGTTCTCTGCTGTGACACAGTACCCCTATATCTCCCTGCTGTGTCAGATCAGCCAGCAGGTTCACCGTGGTATGTACTTTCTGTTGAGGGAAATACATCTTTGCAGGGTCACTGCGAGGAAGCCATTGCGGTTTTCAGATTGGCGCCGCATGCCACTACTAATCTTCCCTCTCTCATTTGTCTCTGGAAGAAACACATAAGAAAAGACTAATGCACAACAAATAAACACAACTGCATTGTTTTCCCACTGCCTTGTCAATCGAGGGGAAGGTGAAAAGTTCACTTTAACAACTATGTTTGTCGGTTTCCACCACAGTTTCTTTGTGAGCATGTATTCAATAATAATAACTGAAATTTTTCAATCAATAATAAAACAATTTTAAGAAAAAAATATACGTATAATTTTGCCGTGTAAATTCAGTCAAATATGCTGAATGAAATCCTTAACTGAAACTACAGTTAAACTGAATGGCTTACAGTATTTTGAAAAGTACGCAAGTCTGATTTTTTTCAATTTAAAGATTTCAAAAAACACTGGGAATCAAAATATCTGTTTATTGCTCATGGAGACTTGTTGACATACCTAGTGAAATAAACTAAACCATAAGAATCAGTCTTTTTAGCCCATACGTATATGTCCTTTTTCATGTCAATAATTACAATTTTGGCCTTTGGACTTGTGCTTTTCTAAAAGAGACTGACCGCCGAACAAAGCTTGTTTTCAAGTAATAAGCTTCGTACAAAAGGCAATTAAAGAGAAACACTCGTGAGAGAGTAGTGAGAGTCACCTTTTCACTCCACCTACTCTGACTTGAAAAAAAATTACATTTATTGACCTCAATGTGGAGCTGTAATAATGAACTTTTTGTTTTGCCTTATAGGTTTTGAACCGTGGGTCAAAGCATCATAGTTCATTTTGTGCTGGAATTTGTGGGTCAAGACAAATCTATGCATATAGGTCACTCCCATTTGCAAGGTTGCAAATTTTTCGCCATTTTGAATTTTGTTCAAAACAGTTTTTTCCCTACTCCTTCTCCAATCATCACAAAATTTTACAAAGAATATTTTTGGGCCAAGCTGAACAATAGGTTTCTTTTTTGGAATTTTGGAATTATATTCTCTCTTACTATAATTGGCTATCAAAAGTTTACCCAATTTGTGTGGGTGGGTTTTTCTCCTAAAAAAAAGTGTTATTTCTCATGATTGCTTCAAGCTATTGCAACCAAATTTGGTAGACATGGCCTGATACGATGTCTGAGTGGCATGTGAAAATTTTGTTGCAGTTGGCCGATAGGTGGCGCTGTTAGAAGCAAAAATGTAAAATTGCCTATATCTCTTTAACCAGTTGGCTGAAATGGTTCTAATTTTGCATTCTGCATTTCTCAGTAACCGTCTGATAACAATAAAACGTTGAATACTAAACAAATGTAGTATAATATTGTATTTGGCTATAAGCCTTTATGCTTATTTTATACTTGTGGCATTCTTTTCTTTTAACAAGTTATCATCTTTTGTTTGTGTTGCAGGAAGAGTAGACCATAATAATGATCATCCATAACAGCTTTGTTACAGTTGTACTCGTCTTACATTGGCAAACGTAGGGTAAACAAAGCTTGTGTTTAAATATGCGGGATTAATGCTAGCCTATTTTTTGATATGCCAATGCTAACTTTGTTTGTCGGCCAACTTTTAAGTTGTTGCATTATTAGACGTGTATTAGGATATTGTTTGCAGTCAGTTCATGGAATAGCTGTAATGAACATAATAACGCTGTCCTCTGTGGTCATTTAAACAAGAATGATGGTTGGTTACATGTTAGCCTTTTTTAACCTCTGCCTCACCCGCCGCCTGTGGCAACCATCAATTTTTGACGGTAGATAGAGTGGGTCCGCAATATAAAGATGCATTCTGGATTGGCAACCAGGAGGATAAGATATGACAATGACTTACAAAAATGTCTAGTGACAGCAAGATAGCCCAGACATTACTCAATTTAGAAATACATTTGGCTGGATTGTTGCATAGCATTGTCTTAGCGTTTCGTGTCAACTGTTTTTGAAAGATGATTGCCAAACACTGAAGCCGTGTATACACGGACGAATTTCCTTTGCCAGTTTGCTCGTGTACGCGCCATCAAATTTTCTTTGCTGACGGTTGTGACACCTATTGCCAACAGAAGGAAAGAACTACAAAATTTTCTCAGGTAGGCTGTACTGAATTGCAAACACATTAATATTTGCACATACTATCATTGTGCACTATATATTCAAGAAGATGAGAAATTATGTCATCAAAACTCACTGAAAAGTAAATAAATTGTATGCTGTTAAGGGACATTCACAATGCCTATTTATACCTGCAAAGTGAGGAGAAACGAAAGTGTTGATGTGGGGGCTTGTTTTTATCCCTGTTTTCGGGGATGGATATGTTCCACAGGCATTCTCATGTATGGTGTTAATCTAATAATGTGCTAACCGCTTTATCTGACCAGTATGAAGCTATGATGAACTGAAAATTGATGGATACAGCAACATTTCACACGATCAACACAGGAGATGATGTCATGGATCGGATTCGCGCGCAACAATTTGTCACATTTTATTTGCTGGCGCGTACACATGGGCAATTTGCTGAAATGCTGGGCGCCTAGCTTTCGTGATATCTTCTTTGTTACAGAAAAATTTGACAAATTTCCTCTTACACACGGGCAAAGAAAATGTGGGAAAGAAAATTTGCCCGTGTGAACAGAGCTTAAAGCACAGTTTCTTCAGGGTAATTCCTTTCAATTTCCTGCAGTTTCCCCAAGTGGCCCCGTCTTCAGCCCAGTCCTCAGTCCTGCTGGAGGGAGTGCTGCACCTGCATGCTTTGCTCCTGTTGGTTCACCTCCCCAGCACTGACCCCAGTCCAGTCCCTTTGAAATCTTCTGTAATTCTGCTGCTATTGCTTGAAAGCAGATTTCAGCTTGCAAAAGCTTTTTTTGTGAAAGTTCTGTTTTATTAATAAAGGTCAATAATGGGGAGCCTGTGATTTCACATGTGGCTCCTTTCCTGCCGATTTGTAAGAGAGGCCAAATACCAATATTGGATGTGCATGACCTGCGAGCCCACAGAAGGCACTGCATTAAAAACCAACATACTTCAGTAATGGCCATAACCACAAATACTCAATCATTATCTGAAATTGACTGACACAAAGTGGACAAGAGTCCATTTTTTAAATTGTTTTACGAAATGATGGAAGGTTTATTCTCAGGGCTGCAGAGGAGATGGACCATCCCTTCAAGTTATTAACAATATGTTCAAAAGTCAGCATTTGTCATGGTGTGGAGCCGCACTGGTGCTCTTGGCTTGGGGCAACTTGGCATGGGTATGTCTGTGAAGGCAAAATGAATGCAGAAAGGTACGTGAGCATTTTGGAACAACATTCATTGCCTGTCAGCTGGTCTTATACAGGGATGCCCTTACTTGTTCCAGCACTTGAACCCCAAGCCACGGTCTGCTAGAATTACAACAGTGTGGCTTCAAAGTCACAGAGTGCAGGTACTACAGTACAGTCACCGTTAAAACCGAAGAGACGGCGTTAGTTAACGCCCGGTTACCTCAGACATTTCGCCCTTCTAACCACGATCTAACGCGCAATAATGCGGTACTTCACACTGCTGACCAATGAGCCGTATCACAGGACAATTTACTGCCAGGAATAACCACATGTGGCTCCACGGAACTGAATGTAGTACCGCGTGTAAGTTATAGAACAGAGGGCATTTTGACTGTTAGAATTACGTTTGTGTTTGCTGTTATGTATTTTAACATCTTTTTATTTTCTCTTGCAGTGAAAGTGGAAGTGAGAGCTTATGCTCCCTCTGGAAAGCGTGTGGCTGATCATTTCCTCAGTTTAAAAAGCCTAGCATGAACAAGAAAAAAAAAATTATGATAAATTCGACAGTGTAATATAAGCAATTGTATTCTTGAAGGAATTTTTTTTGGTATTTTAAATATATGTCTTTTTATTGCAGAAACTGTGATTCTGAGAGTTTGTGGGTAGACCTGCAGCGAAGTGTGCCGCAATTGATTTATTGGTTTTGAAAAGCCAACCGCAATGTAAATAAACAAATTGTGATTATAGATGACATGTTTAAATATAACTCTAATATAGCTTAGACAGTGTGAACTGTAATTAAACCAAACCAACTGCTAACTTGAAGAAAATAATATCCTGCAATCTCTGCCTGGATAGGTATATGTATATACGGGTTTTAAATTCTTTCATATATTTTTAACAAATAACTGACTTACCGATTTCGGAGCATTTTACTTTATACTGTATAAATACATTTTTATACATGTGCCGAATTATAAAAAGTACAGCCTGTAGCATGTATGACTTCTCACTCCAGGGCGCAGCTGAAGACACCAAAAGTCCGGTAGGAGTGAATAATCTGGGATTACGGATCAGCGGGTTTCGTTATTAACTGAGTTAAAAGGATTTACAGGACTCCATATGTAAGTCATGCATCTTAATTGCAAAACAGTAGGCTATCCAACATCCAGCAATTAACACCTGTACACTGTAAAAAGTGATTTTGGAGAGTGGTAAATATAATCTATGCAAACCATATAAAATTTACTCAATTATTGTAGTCAGCCAAGGAATTATAAAGTAATGGGTAAAATTTACACATACTACCTATTCGTTAACAGTAACAACTGTTACATGGAAAAATAGGGTAAAATATACCCCAAAGCCGTGAGTCCTGTGCTCCAAATTGCACATGAGTCAGACCGTGAGCGAGCGGGACAGGGAACTCTTGGACTGCCATCTTCCTCTCGCTCTGGCTGCCGTCGAACCGCAGAAGTGAAGGTAAACTATTTCCATAGGGCTATTGCTGTGTATAGTGCGAATGCAAATGGTAATTTATGAAATGATGAGATATTCCACTTCACTTGTATTCGGCGTGAGTCTGTGTTACGTGCCATTACTTGAAACGAAAGTTTGAATCTGTCCCTGTCCCCCTCTGTGTGGAGGTGTTGTATTGCACTTTACTCTGTGTGTTTTTTTTTTTTTTGATGATTTTATGGATCGAAAACATATACTGGGACTGCTGGATAGCTCACTCGGTTAAGGCACTGAAGTGACTATCATGTTGCGGGTTTGAGCCCCGGTCGTACCAACCAGCAGAGGTCGGCAGTTCCTTTCAGAAGTAGTGCGAAATTGGCCAATGTGGTACAGGGATGCAAACTGGAAAGGGCCTGCTGGGAAGGGTTAGTAGATTAGAGGTTCCCCTAGGCGCCTCCTGTTGACCAGATGGGCGGTTATAAAAGGAGATTCTGAAAAATTACTTAGCTGTGTAACCTCTGCCCTTCCTCTGAGCTTTAAAAGTTTCCATTATTGAATGTGCAAAAAATAGCGGTCAACGAGCGCATGCTTCGGAGGAGAAATGCGAGCTGTGTACACTTCTCCGATGCCCGCAAGGGGCCGCATCTGCGAGAAAAGCTGAAGCACTTGTACGTATAGTGCCTAATTGGCTATTCCACATTTGGGGGGGATTGGAAATGCCAAATTTAAAAAAAAAGAAAAACTTGGAGATGATAACCATCTGAAAGTCTTTTTTTGGGGGGGTAAATCTTACCTTATCTGAATAAGTAATGGTTACTAACTGATATAAATTAACTTTTATTAGTAATTATCAGGTATTACCTACTAGCAATTAAGAGATAATTTTACCCAATTTTGTTGAGTAAGTAGCTGTAGAATATATGCATAAATGTGAGGTAAATTTAACCTAATTTATTTAAGTATTTCATAGCTTTTTATTTCAGTTATTTTATACTCAATACATGGAATTAAATCTACCCAAAAAAAGTTAATGCAAATTGTTGCCTCAGATTTATTGGGTAAATTCTATAGGTTACTTATTACAGTGTACTGGTCGTGACCTTGTGTTTTTTTAGTGCATTCAAGAGTCGTCATGGTCGAACTAAATTCATATTGTACACAATTCTTTTCTAATTGCAAGCTTTGCAAACATTATATTTGAACATCATTAAAACAAATACAGACGATGCAAAACGTTTTGTCATGAAAAAATGGTAAAAAATTGCCTATCAGCATTTTAAAACGAAACAGTAGTATATAAATCAAAAAACATTCAAGTTCTTTCCGTAAATGAATTTTACTGAGACGGGGTGCGAGTAATCTTCGATATAGGAATGGATATAAGCTACTAAATTACAGGTTTGTAACGGGAAAAATAATATATTTCGGCACTTGAGTGTAAAATAATAGTACATAAAAGCATAAATTATCTCCGAACATAAAATATTGCAGAAATGATACCTGACAACAAAATCCTCACCAAAAATAGCATGATATTTAATAATCCAATTGCGTATTATACCGCACCAAAGTTTAAAATAGTAGCACAGGTTGAGCAAACTGTATCGTCTAATATAAAAAGGTTTGCAAAAATGATTACCGGCAACATCACCCCCGCCAAAGCAAATCAATATTTTATGTAGGCTAACGTTACTCCTGCATTCATATATGGAAATAAATCGCCGAAAAGCTGTGCCATTATCTACACGTACGGACTACTGTCAACACCACCGCCCTAACCGCCCTCGTGGCTCAGTTATGATAAAACAAACACCCGGCTAACGGGCAATCGCCCAGCTTCTGCGTGCGCGGTAGGCGGTGGGAGGTCTTTTTTTGTCTTCGTGCGCGTCAAGACACCTGTCCTACTGCACAGCTAATGACGAGATTTCCCGGTCCTACCGACAGCCTAACGCCCCCCTACTGCCAGATTAACAACCTTTTCTTTGGTTTTAACGGCGACTGTACTGTAGACTGGCCTATATGCAGCACAGACCTGTCTCCCGCTGAAAACTTGTGACGGATTATGAAGTGCAAAATATGACGACTGAGACCCCAGACTGTTGAGCAAATGAAGTCCTATACAGTATAAGGAAAGAATGGGAGCAATTTCTGTCTTCAAAACTCCAACAATTAAGTGCCCTCAGCTTTGAAAGGACTACTGAGTGTTATTAGAAGGAGAGGTAATTTTACACAGTGGTGTCCTAGCACCTGTCCCAACCTCATTATTAGAACGTGTTGCAGTTATCACATTTGGAATGAGTTAAAACATTGCCTATGTTGCTATTGAACTTTTATAAAATTGAATACGGGATAAAAGGGATTTTCAAATTACTGCTTGCTGTTTTTATTTACAGCTTATACATTGTCCCATTTCTCCTAGAACTGAGGTTGCATTTTGCACTGTTATAAGAGGTTCCAGAAACAATTTCTGATTGCATCGCTGGAATTTTCAAATTTTTTTTTATTGTAAAATGTGTCTTATTCTTTGGTAATAAAAGTGAAGAGCACAGGGAGGAATATCATGGTAAGCTGACCCATTCCTATCTCCCAGAAGAGCAGCTTTATCACTAGATCATAAGTCTGCAGTCGTCAGGGCTTTTCCATTATTGAATTCCTGAAAAACAGCCCAGCTCATCATATCCCTAAACACCAAAGTGAGCGAGGACAGCACTAAACTAGCTGAGTGTTGGCCACTCACTTCTCCTCATGATTCATAATGGAGTCATAAACTTTGGGCCATCATACATCAAATAACATCAGTCAATGCCGCACTGCCCTCCTTTCGGACTTGTTTTGATTTTTACAAGAGATCATTTAGCTATTACCGGTGCCTATCTTCTTGACCTCAGGATTAAGTTTGAAGATGTCAGTGATATTATCTACTGCTGGAAGAAAGAAGTGTAAATCATATCAGTAAAATAGCTGCAGAGCCGCACATCAGACAAGGTGGAAGTTTGGCTGGATATCGAAGACATGCTTGCACATAATTGTCAGAAAATCATGCTTTTATCATTTCATATTAACACCAATTGCACACTTTCATTTGTGAACCATATGTTTTTTGTTCTGAACTCAATTTTATTATTCAGGTTTGTCAACGGATTTCATAAATGAGGAAAATCAATTTATTAGTATTTACTTCGAGAAGAATTCCTTGTTCTGTATGTGCACTGTTGTTTCTACTGTCAAGTTTTGGTCTGTATTGGGCCGTATTTCTAAATGATTAGAAGGGGAAAAGAGCACTTCACCCAGGTCCAGCTCGTGGGCTCAGTAAGAGGGAGGGCCAGAGGGATTCTGAGGAGGGAAATTTTATGTATACACTGAGAGGCCACTTTATTAGGTACCGGTACATATTTCTAGGACTGGATTGGACCCCTTTTCTAACAAAACAGCTTGAACTCTTAATTGCATAGATTCAACACCATGCTGGAAACATTGCACAAAGATGGTTTCATGTTGTTATCTGACTTACTGTCACTTTCCTGTCAGCTTGAAGTTGACCAGCCATTCTCCTCAGACCTCTCTCATTGAAAAAGCATTTTCACCCACACAACTCGAGAGATTGTTGTGCATGGAAATCACGACAGATCAGCAGTTTCTGAGACACTCAAACCACTCAGTCCAGCGAGAACAATCATTCCACGGTCGGAGTCACGTAGATCACGTCCTCCCCATTCTAATGTTTCATCTGGACAGCAACTGAACCTCTTGACAATTTGTGCATGCTTTTATGCATTGTGTTGCAGCCACCTGATTGGCTGCGTGGATGTTTCTTTCAAAAACAAGGTGTAAATATAGTGCCCACTGACTATGTAACATGTAACAAAACCCACTCTTTCCCCAGTTATGTATTGTTTTTCCGTTACGAAGGATCAAATAATTTTGTCAGATCATAATTTGATTTTTGCAGTTAGGAAACTGACAAAAAAAGCATTTTATTTAAATCATTCTAAGTTTAAAGTGATTGTTCATCCAAAAATAAGATTAGGAGCACAGAATCTTTAATATAAATACATCCTTTGTGCACTGGTCTTTTTAAATTGTAATCAGCTGTTACAAATTTATTTGCATTATTTGGAATTCATATTCCAGCTGTCATTTAATCACATTTAGCACTTAATGGTCGATGCTGTTGCCAAGGAAGCGACAACTGCAACATGAATTCCGACTGTTAGTGACAGTATTGAGCACGATGTTGCAAAACACGCTCCACTACGGGACAGAAGAAGAAAATGGCATCTGTCTTTGATTTTACATGGGTTGTATTGAGTTGAATGTGAATAACTGTTACACCGATAGCAATAAGTTGCATTTTTTGCCACTTTAAATGCTCCTTACAACAGTATAAAGTCCCCTGAAATGTTTTGGACAAGTTAATCTTGCATCCGTTGCATTCACTTTTTCAAAATTCTCCTGTTATGTAATTTTATTTGCCGTTAAAGCCGAAAATGCTCACTTCTCAAGCTTAGTGATCCAGGACCATGATACGCAGTATGATGGTCATGGGCAGGGCTACAAATGACTCAAAACGAAACTAAATCCATCTTCCACCATGAGACCTTAAGTAAAATCGAATTGAATGAATAATTCGCTAGCTACCATGATAGCGCTTTTTGCCATTAAATTAATAAATTCAAGTTTCTACGGCAACTGTTACACGCGTAACTTAATACTTTAATAGCGAAAAGCTGAAGCATGCTAGCCAACCAAGGGTGCGTTTCCCAAAAGCAAAGTTGCTAAGTTACTGCCTCATTAGACCAGTATGGGCCGTGCTGTTTGTCGAGTGTGCACTGTGGAATCAGAGTTTATTGACTCTGAAGGTCTCATGTTGTCATCATGTATGTGGGTTACCTATTTTCGGACACCTGTCCTCGTCATGGCCTAATAAAACTCTCAGTTAAAAGTTTCGGTGCACCATGCCAACAGGCTGATTGTCACATTATTCCTTTTCCCCCTCTGATGTGAAAAATATTTGTTTTCATCAATTTATGGAAATAATATTCTTTGACAACATCTTGTATTCCGATTGTTTTTAGGTTGACTTTTGCGTTTGGAACACCTCCCGTTGTGCCACATCCGCCAACTGGCAAATTGGGGTCGATCTTCATTTATTTTTGGAAATCTCTACTCAGGCCTGAATAAAAGGCTCATTTTTGAGAGAAAGCAGAAAATTTGGGCATTTTATAAGCAGGATAGTGTTCATGAACTGTTTGGTTCATTAAATTCAACACTGAAGCTGTTTTACCCAGAGATACTGAGAAACAAAAACTAACTTGGAGGTGCTTGGACTGTCATGAAGACAGAAGAGAAGCATTTTGCTGAAGCATGCGCAAAGCACTTTATGCAAGCAGCAGAGGAGTGGAAAACTGGATATAAAGTCAGCACACTCAGCACTGATGGTGCTCGGAACATGATAGCAGCGGCTGGGCAGCTCCCGTTCGAGTATTGCCTTGTGCTGTGCGTAGCCTCCAGTGCTTCATCACAGTGTCCCAAAAGCGCAGTTCATGGGGTAAAATGCATAAAGGTAGCGGGGCATTTCAAACATAGTCCAGCAAACGCTGCGGAACTCAAACGACGGTAAATTGTATATGGTCAAAATACAGATGATCACATAGCTGTAGTAATTTTCATTCTTCCCAGCTGATTACATAATTTTGATTTTTCCCAAGGTAATAACACTTTTGCTGAAGTTGCTGAGAGCTTGGAAAAACAAAACGCTCCATTTTATGTCACGGTAACCTACGTGCACTTTTTTTTATCCTAAGATTTGTAAGCAATATGGCGAACATATGCATCAGCAGTGTAGTGGAGACTGGTGTGCGAGGTAGCGCAACAGTTCAGAATATTTTTGAGGAAGGCGTTGCAGAAAACCACACACTTCAAACTGATGGGAGTGAGTGTTTTGTCCACTTGCCCCTTGATCACCTACAACTACAACAAACCATTCTGCCTTCCATCTCCGGTACGTTAATCCCGCAGATGACAGCTTTGGTCGCTTAGGAGACAACTCCCGCCGGGAGCCCCAGGACTGACGACGCGTGTGCCGAGCCCATTAAGTGATTCAGTTATATGATAAAATCTTAAACTCTTGGTTGTTTCATATGAAAGTTATGAAACCCATTGAGTAAATTCGCAACAAACCCAGAATTGACTCAACTTGTTTCATAGCTTTCATATGAGATGACCACTAGTGTAAGATCCTCTATTTCACTCACATAGGACGTGGCAACGAGATGGAACTCCACCCTAGGGTGCGTTTCCCTAAAGCGTAGTTGCTAACTAAGTTAGCAACTTAAAAAGTCCGTCCATTCACAGTTAATGGGTCCAAATATGTAAGTTAGCATCTGTGATTTCAGGAAATGCTTCCTTGGAGATGATAAAGCGCATTCAGAGAAACCAACAGAGACCAAACTGGCCCTACATATCACCATGACAACTGCTGTTGAGCTGGAGAAACTGCAGAAGTTGGAGAGTGGTCTGGAGCACTGCAGGTAATTATTGATACTTTCATTGATAGCGTGTGTGTCTCATAATACAAGTGGGTCTTTCTCAGAGGTGTGTGTGTGTGTGTGTGTGTGTGTGCACATGCCAGACAGAGAATAAAACTGAAATAAAAGAGCCCAGAGAGCGATGTGAATCAATTTATTTTTATGGGAAATTTGTGCTCTGAAATTATTTTCTAGTATTGCAGGCTCATAACTTAAAGGGGCATTTCATATGAAACTCGGGATTTCAAAGTATTTCGCCATTTCCATGGAGTGAACCTTCATAAGAATGGATTGGTGATATAAGGAAGACTAATCACTTCCATTTCCCCTGAAGACGGAGGCTTAAATTGTTAGATGACCTGTCAGTTCACTGTTAAGCAGTGGCATAAATGGAAAAAGTCACAGCGGATTCATAACTCTATTAACTGCATATGTACTGCAAAGATGACTACCAGCCGTATAAGGTTTGGTTCCTCATTTATGGGTCCTTTACACTGTTAAACAGAAAACAAGCAAATTAATTTTTCAAATTTTTTTTTCACAAATTTTTTTTTGGCTTCTTGGAGAGAAGTTTGTTTCGTGGTCAGTGGTGCTGCCTGCATTGTCATCTAACGTGAGCGGTGGAGATCTGAGGGGAGGACCCAGCCGTCATGGCAGAACTCATGCAGACCTGACAACAGACATGGAGAAAGGCGAGGAAAAAACAAACATCAAATGGCTGAGGATTGCGACAGCATTCGATTCCAGTTTTACGGACCTCAAGTGTCTGCACAGAATTGAGAAGGCTGAGGTGTGGGGTTTGATCGATGGCTAGCTCAGGAAGGTGAGTCCTGCCCAGTCAGGGGTGTGTTTAACGAAAGCATAGTTGATAACTAAGTTAGCAGCTTACATTGCCGGCAGCCATACCACTGCTTCACCTGCACCAGCTGCGTGGCTGAAGCCAAGCAGGTGTGGGCTTGGTTAGTAGTTGGATGGCAGACAGAGGGAAACCAAGTTGCTGCTGGAAGAGGTGTTGGTGGCCAGTAGGTTGCGATCGTCCCTCTGGAGGAATAATCCCCAATGTCCCAGTGCAGTGATGGGGACACTGTCTTGAAGGAGACACCATCTTTCAGATGAGATGTTAAACCGAGATCCTGACTCACTGAGGTCATTAAACCTCCTATGACACTCTTCGATAAGAGTAGGGGGTTCCCCGAGTGTCATGGCTAAATTCCCAACCTGGGAATTTTCGACCTGCCCCCTAATCAGCCCCAGATCTAATTGGCTGTGCAATTTGTCCTGCCCCCAGGGCTCCCTTGAAAAAAAAGATTTCAATCTCAACAGGACTTCCCTGGTTCAAAAATAAAATAAAAAGCTTGTCTATTGACAGTCAGTAGTTCCAACTATGAAAGTTAACATCTTTGCTTTCGGGAAACGCACCCCAGAGCAAACTGCAAAGTCTGAGCCACCTAAGAAAGGATCAGGGGCCGGTTGCACCAAACATATCGTAAGTGCTTGTCGTAAGACACCAAACTTAGGACGGCGCTGGGACATGTCGTAACTGCCGTTTCACCAAAAACTCTTATGTGTGTCGTAAAATCCGTATCTTAAGATAAGTCTTAGGACATGTCCTAAATGACATACACAAACATCCCTGGCTGTGAAGTCCTGACAGGTGTCTCCAACTTTAGGAAGGTCAAATCTGAGTGGCAAATAGTCAATTTTGGATGGTTTAATGTATGTATGTATGTATGTATGTATGCATGCATGAGCAGTTTGTATGATATATACAATAATATATAAATAAAAATTAGTATCATAGAATGAACGGAACTAAGACAGCTACAAATAGCACACACAAAAGCAAAGAGGTGGTTTTCCTCTGAAGTATAGCAAAATTAAAAAAAAAAAACAGCATCCTGGTGCAGTCTTGAATGAACGACCCAGATAGTGCCAAACATCAGAGGGCGTGTGAAATTCTTCTGGAAAAAAATTGACTGACATCAGTATTTTTCGGCAACGTCCTGAATGGAGCTAAGCAAAGGGCTACAAAATCGTCTCTGTTTAACCAATTAGGCTACTCTAAGCCAGTCCCCATTTACTTTGCTCAATCAGTAATCAAACAGTAGATTTGCTTATTTAATAAGTTGAATGAGTAGATACTCCAATTTATCAAGATAGCAAGTTTGATTATCGCATTTTGAAAATTAAATGGCCATAGAACGGCACAGTTTTGCAAGAATGTGATTGCACGATTTTTTGTGGGCTTACATTTGGCCACTTCACGCGATTGTGATAATTTATATCTCAATGTCAGGTTTCTTTTGTTATACAGAATGTTTTCCACCTTGTGTATTTTTTATATGCCTAAAATCCACGGCGATCTTAAAATGAATCGCTTTGTTTAATTAATCTGTAATAATCTCCTAAAAATGCTACAACGAGAGATGAAATTCAGAGTTGGGATGTGACAATGTTAAACCACGATTTTTTAAAAGCGTGACCACTTGCCGCCGTGGGGTATGTAGACAGTTGCGTGCAATTTCTTGAAATGTACATGCTTGAAGTGGTCTCACTTAGCAATTTTAGGAGATTATTACATATAAATTAAAAAGAAAGAGATTTATTTTAAGATCGCAGCACACTTAAGTCACCTCCCACCACACGTAGGTTTCTGTAAATAATTCCGTGTCCTAACTTGTGTTGGTGCAACGGCTCTTTTCGCCGTTGATAGCCGTTGCACCAATTTGTCTTACGACACAGCACTTAAGACAAGGCTTGTCGTAAGTCATCGTTGGTGCAACCCATTTTTGTGCGTAACTTTAGGACAGCACTTAGGACCGTTGGTGCAACCGGCCCCAGATCTCAGAGGCTGACTCTGATAAAATGGAGGGCTCTCTTAGGAAATGTGTGGAGTGCTACTTGGCAGAGCCCACTATTGGAATGGCCTGTTCCCAGCAGTGGTATTCCAATCATGAAGGGGTCACACAGCAAGCTGACCTGCCTCACACACAAGTAACTAGCCACATCTACCACATCAATGCTATGTGAGAGGTTATTTTACCTGCACGGGAACATTGTGCAGAGGAAGCAAGTTGCCAATGTCGTTCACAATGTAAACAGGCCGATCTTTTAAAGCAGCTGGCTTGGTGCAAAGAAATAAAATTGTAGCGTAACTGCTGTATCCAAGAGCCCAAGTTCTGTAAATTAATTTTCTTTCTTATTGTCCCTAAGCACTGTTTCCTGCTCACTTTATTGTTTGTTTTATTGTGTATTATTATCCTGTTTTGATCCCACATAGCAGAGGGGGTGTTTTATGAGCCTTTCTTTTCCCTATGCAGTGATTTTTCATACTGAAGTAAATGTTGACCATGTGACTGTTGTTGAGACACAATGCAGTCGTTGTGGTTATGGTTTAAAGAACTGGGGACGTTCTAATGAACTATTGCAAAAATAAGTTTGGACACGTCACCTTGAGTCAGATGCGTACTTAGTCATAATACTAAACCTTAAGCAGGTTCATGTGCCCATCTGGTATTGGCTGTTGGTGATGTTTGCCTTGTTATAATTTTAACATATTTTATTACGCTAAATGCAGTACCTGTGAGGGTTTCTTCTGGACAATATTTGTCATTGTTTTGTGTTGGTAATTGATTTCCAACAATAAACTCATTTGTGTAACATAAGCACATTGGACTTCTCCCAAGAGGAGGCTGATAAACACAAATATTTTCACTATATATTAGGAGGCTGTGCCACAATTAAAAATGAATAAAGAATATATATATGTAATTGAATTTGTTTGTTCATTTATAAACATTTCCCTTTTTATTAATTTTTTTTAAAATTTATTTAAATATTTATTTCCATATGCGGAGCTCCTTCATTTTTCCGCCCCATTGTATTGCTACCCCTCCTTCCCGCCAAGCAAATAGCCAGACCAAACACACACAATGCATTATCCCTATGGCTACTGCCATCCCTTCTTACCGCCATCCTCAAGCCAATATTTGGGTCTCAAACCAACATATCTTCTGCATTTCACCCAGCCAGCGACTGTGTTTGTGATAGTTGCCTGGCAACACCTCCAACTGTCACCTATTCCCAAGCTTAAGAGTACTGTGGGCTCCATTCCCAGTCAAGAGAGTCAGCACAGAGTTTCTGACATTGCAATGTATACCCATCATGTTCATGATATTTTATTGTCTCAAACAGATTCGACTTCAAATCGCACTTTTGTGGATATATAGCCTTTTGCCAGATAATTCTGACGAAGTTCACTTTTTCCACAAAATTCATCATTTTTAGATTTAATGGGATCAGCAAGACATATTAACAAATAAGAAAGCTCCTCTATGCTAATTTTTCCAATGACCAAAATTAGCATTTTTCTAAAAATGCTTCGAATGGATGTATTGCGTTTCGCTATGGATTTCTTCGTTTTTCAAATGTAATTTTGTCTCATTCCTTTGCTGAACACGTCTTTAGGAGCGCAGTGGAACAGGATCTTTAATTTCGCAGACCAGTCCGGCATCCCCACCGTCTTCTTACGCAGCCACACCTTCATTATGCATGCAGAATGTGGTTTTGCATTGTCTTGTTAAAAATGAACTGGCTTCCCTGGAATATGGGTTGTCTTGGAGGCAGCATAAATTGCTCCAAAATAACAGTCTAGTGTTCAGCATTAATGGTGCTTTCACAGGAGGGCAAGGTCACCTTTCCAGGACACTGACCAAACCCCGAACAATGACGGCGCATTGCTTTTAGACTTCTTGCTCGTTACATCCTGGATGGTCCTTTTCTTTCATGGTCCAGAACACACGGCATTGATTTCTTCCAAAGAAATACTGGTTCGTCTGACCACAATATTCTTTTCTGCTGTGTGATGGTCCATTGCAGAGGCCTTCAACCCCAGACATGTTTATAACCCCTCTAGTCATTGTTAACACAAGGCTTCGTCCTCACACAGTAATGTTTTAACTGGCATTAGTGGATGTTACTACATACTGCAGTACCTGACAAAGGTTTGCCAAAGTAATCCAGAGCCCAAGTGGTTGTACGACATGTAGAAAAATGCCGATTCTTGATGCAGTGCAGTCTGAGCGATCAGAGGTCAAGAGTATTCAGGTTAGACATGCACCCTTGCCCTTAGTGCACAGAAATTCTTCAAGATTCCTGAACCTTTTAATTATGCCATGCACCATAGCGGGTGAAATATCCAAATTTTTTCCGATCTTGCTCTAAGTGGCTTTATTTTTTAAACCTCTCAATGATTTTTCTCATGCTTCTGCGGTCAAACCAGTGACCCTCAGCTCATCTTTGCTCGTGAAGGACTAGGCCTTTCCTAGATGCTGCTTTTGAACTAAATTATGATTACAATCACCTGTTGACAAAGCTGATTTAAATCATATTATAACCATGGCGGGATCTAGGGGGGTGCAGGGGTGGGCTATGCCCCCCCCAGATTTTTACCGCGCCCCCCAGCGCCTCCTGACTTACTAATGTATATTTTAGCGCAATTAAAAGGAGTGCGTAATGCGAATTCAATGAGAATGAAACGCGATCCCCCCCCAGTCAACAAAATGAAACGCGATCTCCCCCCCGTCAACAAAACGTCTCTACCCCCCAGCAATTTTCATTGCACCACCAGTCGAGGCAGGCTGCAGCCGGCCCTGATCATAACTTAATTTTTTTTACTTCATCACTCGTCCTGAATTACTCCCATCCTTATATTTTTGGAATGCATAGCAGGCCTGAATGGCAGGAATAGATGTATATCTCCAAATAAAATGGAGTGGATCAGGCATAACATACCTTGTCTTCATACTGCCCAAAAAAATTCAAGTAAAAGTCCATTTAGAAATCACTGCTTTCTGTTTTTATGTGCATTTTTTTTATACCTTCCCTACTTTTTCTTCATTGGGATTGTACTATCTCCATTTCAGAGGTAGCCCATACCTCAGAGTTGATGAGTTTTTTGTTTAAATTTCAGAAAACATTGTTTGCTTTATAAGCAATGATTCCAAAGTCCCACTCAGTCAATAGGCTGGAATTTGAAAGAATAAAATTTAAAACGCTGACATCATGAATTGGTTCTATAATAAAATGCAATGTTTGGCCTTTGACAGTCGCTCTGAAAGGTATTAAAATTACTGACAGCTCTATGCGTAATCTCTGACATAGCTTTTGTACCATCAGGTACATTTTTTGTCTTTCGCAAAAGTGATATAGATACTCCGCAAATAATTCACTGCAATGGACTGAAATTCCTAATGGAAGAATAACCTGTCATGTTTTTGATTAGATTTTTACTGGGAGTTTAATAATAATCATTTCACTCACCTACACATTAAACTGTTGGTTACATAAGAGGGAAATGGCTCACCTCATCATCATTTCTCTCATACTTCGACTGCCCAAATGGCTTCGTTTGTAATGCAAACTCATTCAGCTGAATTACTTGTTTCCTCTGAAAACACAGTTTTAATTTTATGGACACTCAATAAATGAAACAATGGTTTACATTGCACAAAATAAAGCATCTCATTGCAATGCTTTAGATAGTGAATTTATGAAAGAATAGTGAAAGCTATAGACAATATTACTTCCATTTCCACTGTCTATCACTCTTCTCACCCATTCTAAAGGCGGAATAGTTTCTTATTTGGCAAACACAAATGGACATCATTGCACATGCCAGCTAATTAGGCTACATTGCAAATGGCAGAAAGTTCTCATAAACTCAATTAAATTGAGGCACTGAATATTATTCAGCTGCTAAAACATACTACCTGACAGCTGACTTCTATCTGATGACAAGATCAAAATAATATTTTATTGTGGCTTTGTGCCCAATGAACAATATGCATACATTTTAATTCATTATGGGGCTAGCTACATTATTCAATGGGGAATAATTTTACTTGAACCTCTTTGACCCAGCATGTCTACTGCATTCCCTGAATAATATGAACATTAATATTGACATTTTATAGCTTTTTTTTTTTTGTAAAAGAAATAAGTGGTCAACTGTTTTGCCGCATATCCTCTGTATATAATGACTGCTTCAGCTCTATGACCTATAGACATCAGTAGGTCCTATCTTCTCAGAAGAGCAGCAAACATCATCCTCCTGCATTTTTTAAGGGCTAGTTCTCTTCAGCATATAACAAGCATAATCATTTTACATTCAGTTTAGTAAATGATGAGGGCTTTTTCATTTTTTAGCTTTCCTTTTTGAACATTCATACGTTGCTGTATAAGATTTTCAGATCATTGTATTGCTGCACAGTGAAGCACCATCAATGAATCTGGAAGGAATTGATTAAACCTGTGCAGATAAGAGGCACCTCCTGCTGCCATCGGAAATATCAAGGGTAATTCAAAAGTACGAACACTTCATTTACAGTTGCCAGACAGGGGCAGAGAGATTTACTGTGGTGTGTACAAGGTACAAACAGTGAGCTACCCAACGTGCCGGCCATTTCTCCAGACTTTAAACCAAAGAAGTGAAAAACATTTTCAAAAGCAAAATAACAAGCATATTTCTTCATCATCAAGTAGTTCTAAAGAAAAGGACACAAAGAATTTTTTACATAGAGAAATAAAAAATCTCTTTTTCTCCCACTTGCCCCATTTTTTTCTGTTCCCAAAAATTGAGTTGAAAGAAAAGAGGTTAAACGACATTGCAACCATCCAATATGTGAAAAAATTAAAAAAACTCGGGGTGAAATTTACTGGGGAAATTGTCACAGTGCAAAAACATTTGCTATTGTTTGGACCATAAATATTTGAACAAAGACAAAGTTATTAATTAAGCTGCCTTCCAGAGCATATTGGAGTTATAATGAATAACCTGCAGACTTAAATCAACTTGAACTGGTTCCCTGGTATTTATTGATGTGATTCCTGTCAAAAGCCACAGGCTGAATTCTGAATTTTATAGGGCTATATTACCCACTCAGCAACCCAAGGCCTACTGAGAAGTGGCCTAAGACTTTTATAAGGTAAAGAAGTGGAATATTCTACAATGGCTATGACAGTAACATGGTTTTAATCCGATTGAAGAAGCATTTAACTTTCTGAGGAAAAATGCTCTAAGAATAAGCAGAAACTAAAGACAGCTGCATTGAAAGCCTGCAGGGAAGCTGCATTTTTTGTTTTCTGGCATTGTCTTTGTCTCACATGCTGTTATGCATGCGTGTTTTTCCATTTCCTATTGTGTGTTGGATAGATATACTCCTTACTTTGAGACGGCAAGTTGCTGGATTGTCACCTGCAATATCCCCCATAGCAGGGGTGTCCAATCTTACTCATTAAGGGCCAGTGTTGGTGCAGGTTTTAGTTGCAGGCCGGTGCCACAACACCTGATTCCACTAATTTACCGATGGGGGGTCCAGTCAAGACCTTGATGACTAGAATCAGGTGTCTTAGTGTTGGGCTGTAAAAAAAAAAAAAAAAACAGCACCCAGACTGGCCCTTTGTGGATTAGATTGGACACCCCTGACCTATAGCAACCAGTCAGTATTTTCCAAGTAAAAGTTTATTGTCTTCAAAAATTATTTGTTATCTTTAAGCGCAGTCAAATAAGGAGGTTCTCCTCCTAGTTTTATCAGTAGGAACATGCTCCCAAGTCTCACTCTCGGTCTGTAGGATCGGACTGCAATCCTATTCATCACCCTTCAGTCTGTTCTTCTGCTCAGTTCATGAGAACACAAGCCTTCGGTGGTCATCTGGATCGGATCTGTGTTCCTGCAAAACTTCTCGGTCTTGCTATCTGACAATTCAGCTCTGGCAAAGTGAGCTCTCCATCTGGCAGCTGTCCGGAGAGCCACTGGCCAGGCAGGGACACACCCCTTACATCCAAGCCTGTACAATTTGAACTGCACCCTTCTGTTCTGGGCTCCGTCCATCACACCGTATCACTATCAAAAAACGTTGTTATTGGATTGTACTCTGACTCCAGAGTTGGTTCCTGGTCTGGATCATAACACTTTGCATAAAAATCTTTTGCATCACAAATCGTATTCTGAAAACATATTATGTAACTTCCAAGAAAAAACCCCATCTTATTTTCAATGTTTATTTTGCCAACAACACGCTTTCTGCCACTACTGGAGGTCTGCAGCAATCAGCCATGGCAAAGGGAGCAGTTTCCATTGGCTGCGTGGTCTAGTTCTTTTGTACATCTACGACATAACCAATGTCTTTTCTGACTTTTTTTTTCCTGCCACACTCATTCACCTTAATGGCCCGTACTTTTTTGAAATGGCCCATAACTTTTCAAAGTAAGGGGCCACAGGCCAATTTTCCTGCTTTGCCTTTTCAATTCAAAACATCCCCGCCATCATGATTGACAGTTTGTTATGGCCCCAATTTGTTATGGCGTAGTGGACAACAAGGGATGACAGACAAAATTTTAAAACTTTAACAGATTTAATTAAACAAACACTTTGAACTAATCTACAATCTACTCTACTGACCAAGATTGAAATAAAAAAAAAAAATGAGATATTTACAGTCCCTTGGTAATTGAGATGGGGCTGCTATGTTGCGATGTCCTGGGACAGGAAAATGCTCCAACACAGGCAAAAAATCCACAAAAAAGCTTCACAGGTCTTGAAAAGAGTGACAGGTCTGGTCAAATGTATCCTTCCACAATTTCTCCTTGCAATTTCTCCTACTACCTTTCACTCTCTCAATTTTTCTCCATATATACTCTTTTCCAGCCCCCTCCCACCTTCCAGACTTTTCTCCAATTCTCTGGGACATTCCCCTCTGAGGCATGCCCAGGACATGCCCCAAAACCTAGCTCCAGACTTGGCTTAACAAAAAAAAATCAATACTGCCATCTAGTGGCTTTTTTTTTTTCCACATTACACCTCCATTCGAAAAGGGAAACATTTTGACTCATAAAGGCAAAATTTTTCTTTTCAATACAAAAATGGTTAAGTAGACACTTGTATATATATACATATAATACAATATGCTAATAAACACACGTGATATATATACACATACTCAAACACGGGATAAGCAATCAGCAATTACATTGTCAGTACCCTTTACATGCTTAATTTCCCAGTCAAACTCCTGTAAAATCAAACTCCAATTCAACAATCTCCGATTCTTGTTTTTCACCTTACTCAAAAACATTAACGAATTGTGGTCAGTATATACAATCATTGGCTTTTGCCCTGTACAGACATAAACCTCAAAGTGTTGTAAGGAACTGGAAAGTCCATGATGGCTTGGACTTTTGCATTTATGGGTGCCACCTTACCCTGGCCTATGACGTAGCCAAGATATGTGACAGCAGCACAACCAAAGTCACTCTTGTTCAGGTTAACAGTCAGGTTAGCCTGGGTCAAGTGCTGGAACAACGTCTCTACATCTTTCAGATGTTCTTCCCAGGAGTCACTCCATGTGATCAGGTCGTCGATGTACGCACCCGTGTGTGGCAATCCGGCGATTGTAGACTGTATCATCCTTTGGAACGTGGCTGGGGCATTTTTCATGCCAAAGGGTAGGACTTCATACTGGTACAACCCAGATGGTGTGGCAAAAGCAGAGATGCTCTTGGCCCTCTCAGTTAAAGGCACACACCAATAACCCTTCAATAAATCAATCTTGGTCAGAAACTTTGCTTGCCCTACTCTATCGATACAATCATCAATCCTAGGTATTGGAAACACATCAGTTCTATTTACAGCATTGACTTTGCGATAATCTGTACAGAATCTAGTACTTCCATCAGGTTTTGGAACTAGAACACAGGGTGAACTCCAGTCTGAGTTAGAGGGTCTGATAATATCATGCTCTAACATGTACTCAACCTCTTTCTCAGCAATCTTTCTCTTTTCAGGATTCATCCAGTACGGATGCTGTTTTATTGGTTCGGCATCACCAACATCTACATCATGAGAGGCTATAGAAACTCTCTTTGGAACATCAGGAAATAGATCTTTATATTTCTTGATCAACCTCTCAAACTGATCTTTCTGTGAGGGTTCTAAGTGCTGGAGTTTTACATAAAGATTTTGCAACACTTCAGAATTTGACAATTTACACGAAAGAACTTCAGCTTAAATTCTAGGTTCATCATCTTGAAACTCCCCCTCACCTTCACAAGTCTCGGCCATAGGAGGATCTGAAGTGACAGCTGCAACCCTAGCATTCCTATCATGATAAGGCTTCAGCATGTTAATGTGACACAACTGTTTTGGCTTTCTCCAATCCGGAGTCTTCACAATGTAATTGAGATCATTGAGTTTTGTCAGAATTTCATAAGGACCATGAAATCTAGCCTGCAATGGATTGGACTGCAAGGGAAACAACACAAGGACCTTCTCTCCTGGTTTAAACTCACAGCTTCTAGCCTTACGATCATGCCAAGTTTTCATTTTTCCCTGACTTGATTTCAAGTTCACTTTGGCTAGGTAACAAGCTGCACGCAGTCTTTCCTTGAACTTGCTAACATAGTCTAACAGACTGATATGCGGCTCTTTCTCTTGCCATTGTTCACTCAACAATAGTAAAGGTCCTCTCACTTCATGGCCAAACACTAGCTCAAACGGACTGAATCCAGTAGACTCCTGCACTGCTTCTCTAGCTGCAAACAACAGCAAATGAACACCTTCATCCCAGTCTTTCTCATGGTTATAACAATAAGTCCTCATCATTGTCTTGAGAGTGGAATGAAACTGCTCTAAGGCACCCTGACTCTCTGGATGATCGGCACTGGAAAGAATCTGCTTCGCACCTAGTTCATACGCAACCTGCTGAAACAATCCGGAAGTGAAATTGCTACCTTGATCTGACTGAATTTCCCTGGGAAGGCCAAACAACGTAAAGAACTTTATCAAAGCCTTCGAGATTGCAGTTGCCTTGATGTTGCGTAGAGGGATGGCTTCAGGGAATCTGGTAGATGCACACATGATTGTCAACAAGTACTGATTTCCAGATCTAGTCTTGGGTAATGGACTAATACAATCAACGATGACCTTGGAGAAGGGCTCCCCAAATGCTGGGATAGGCTGCAATGGAGCTACAGGTGGGTCTAACTGGTGTTTTCCAACTACCTGACAAGTGTGACAGGTTTTGCAAAAGTTGGAAACATCTTTCCGAAGTCCAGGCCAGAAGAAGGGTTTCATGATCTTGTCAACAGTCTTGTTAACACCAAGATGACCTCCTAAAGGCAAACTATGAGCCATTGTTAAGATCTCATTCCTGTAGACCTTCGGAACAACAATTTGCTTGACCACTGCCCAATCTGCATTGGCAGGGATATCAGGAGGGCGCCACTTCCGCATCAACACTCCATCCTTGAGATAATATCCAGCTGGAACTGCGTCTATTTCTTCATCAGGAAGGGCTCTCTTCTTTAGCACACAAATTTCAGGATCATTGGTTTGCTCCTGAATCAACCGCTTTCTGGACAGAGACAAGTCTCCAGACACATCAGAATGACCAGACCCATCTGGCTGGCTGAACAGAGAACTGATAAAAGTGTCTGATAAGTCCTCAAATGGAGAAACCATAGTAGGCTGAACAGAGTCATGAGGCGAACCACCTGAGTCATGACTATTCAATGTGCTGGACGGCACCACATCATCTTCTTCTTGAGCCTTCTTGGCCATAGCACGGGTCACTGCACAGGAAGGATACAGAGATGGGTCTTCATCGCCATCTTCAGTGCTCGGCTGTGAAGTAAGATGAACAGGGGGAACTACATTGCCCCCAGCCAGGTCATTGCCTAGCAACAGAGAAACACCCTTGATAGGTAGACTTGACATTAAGTCCCACCTTTACCTGTCCTGTAACTAAATCTGACTTCAAGAATACAGAGCGCAGGGGTACAGATACAGTCCTCCCTTCAATACCTTGTACAAGTATGAAATCCCCAGAAGCAGTCTCATCACGTAACTCCAAGGAGTCCATCAACAAAAGTGACTGAGAAGCTCCGGTATCCCTTAGGATATATATGGGTACAGGAAGAGAATGCTCATTCAGAGCCACAAATCCCTCTGACACAAATGGAAGAAATTCCGCCCTCACAAAGTCAGCAGTATCAGGCTTCTTAGCCTCACAAGGAGCAGGCAATTTAGCAGATCAGTCATCTACTACGGGGTTTCTAACCTTGTCTTCACAAAGGCATTGGGTTTGGTATCCTTTTCTTTTTTCTTTCTTAGCTTTAAGGAACCAACAGTTAGTTGTAACATGACCAGATTTCTTGCAATAATTGCAAACTAGACCACTTTTGTCACTGTCAGCTTTCACACTTTGATCAGACCTTTGACTGGATTTCTGAGCACCATCACCAGATTTGTCTTTGTCTTTGGGTGAGAAAATCTTGGGTATCACCGTTACCTTTCTTCTGAAATTGGGACCATCTATTGTTACTGCTGGACTGAAATTTGGACTTATGTGTGAGAACATATTCGTCTGCAAACTTGGCAGCTGATTGCAAATTCAGTGCTTGCTTCTCATTAAGGTAGGCCTTAATATCATCCTTGACACAGTTCTTGAATTCTTCAACTAACACCATCTCTTTTAGTGAGTTGAAATCATCCTTGACCTCCATAGAAGTACACCAGCGCTCAAAACAAACCTTCTTCTCGTTAGCAAATTCCACATAAGTCTGATTGTCGAATTTCTTCAGACCTCTGAATTTCTGTCGGTAAGCCTCTGGGACCAACTCATAAGCTGTCAAAATAACCTTTTTGACAACCTCATAATCAGAGGAATCATCTGCAGACAAAGCCGAATAGGCTTGTTGAGCTTTACCCTTGAGGACAGTTTGCAACATCAGAGACCAGTGTTCCTTTGGCCACTGACAACTCTTAGCTACCTTCTCGAAGCACTGGAAATACTGATCAACCTCCTTTTCCAAGAATGGAGGCACAAGGGTCAATCCACCTCAATTCAACACGTGGGTTCTGCTCGACCATCTCAGATTTGCTTCAAATTTTTACCAGATGAAGAACAACCATAATAACTAACTCATGCAAAATATTAGACTTATATATCAAATATATACCGAGAAAAAAATTTGTGAACATGGTACCCCCCTCACCGTTTTCGGTGCATTTTGCGATCATCTTAAATCTACAGCAAAGTTCATACTGCATTATCTCAAAAAAGTTTTCTAGGTAGAGTCATGAAATTTTCAGGGCAGAAAGCCTGCTATCTATAGATGTCATTTGTCTTATTTGAAGGGAATAGCCTTGGTTTTGACTATGGTGTGACATTGTGAAATTTGGAAAAAAAATTTAGCACTTTCACGAACTCCTATATTCACTGGCCCATCAAACACAAACTAAACATGGCAAGTGTCAAATAACTAGAGGTTCTTTTACATAAGTCTATATTGTTTTGATATTAACATAACTGGTTGTGTAGCATGCATATTTCTTGCATTTTTTAAAAAAATAAATTGCAAAATATTATTTTTCATTAAATTTCATCTTCCATTTGCTCAGGTATGACAGGCTGTACCAATCAACAAAACATATTTCCTGGAAGGGCATCTTATATGCATACTGCATGTGAAATTTCAAGATGGTTCTAGGACTCCAACCAGGCAAAATATTTTTTTGAAAAATAGACATATCGTCGCAATTTACGTCATCGCCAGTATAGGTTTGAACACTGTCACACATTTACCATAACTCAAAGAATTTTATTTATTTGAAAAACACAATCTAATGAATTAATCAACATTGTTTCCAACTATAAACAGACACGATGAAACCTTATTTAATGTTTTTCAGTTGTTCTGTGCAATGTTTTTGTGTTTCCTGTGGAACTGTGTATCGTCTCCCAGTTGTTGTAACAGGTGAATCGATGATTTCAAGGACATGGCTCAGCGGAACCCAGCAAACATCATCTTTTCTGGGCCAGAAGAAGCTTTTGTTTGGACCATGTGGATGCATGAACGAAACTTGAACATCATTTTCCTCATGGTCAACGCTTTTGATATTGCCTATCCCCCACTCTCGGTCATACATGCAACTGATGTATTTTCCAGGTATCATGTCCTGTAACTTTAGAGTTGGTGTTGGATCAGAGAACACTTCCTGTGATTGCTTCATTCTTTCACCCGTTCCAAGACAGATCTGAATGATATCTCAGGAGTGGGTCTTATTTATATCTGATGATGATCTGATGATGTCAGCGAAATCTGACCTGGTCATGGTGGAGGCTGATCTAATATGCCAGCCAAGCATTTTCCAAGAAGTGTTGGGATTTCAGTGGGCTTATTCCCTGACATCACCAGCCAGCTGCCACATGTTTCTTGGACAGGACACTATCATGAGATCATGAAATTGAGATATGTCATGACATGTACATGTATGATGAAACAATAGCTGGGATAAAAATGGAAGTAGTGAAAATGCACAAATACATGTACTTTTCCTTGTTGGAGTCCTGGAACTATCTTGAGAGAGAACAAACTGAAAAACATTAAATAGGGATTTTTCATATCTGTTCACTGTTGGAAGCAATTTTGATTCATCCATTAGATTGTGTTTTTCAAATAAATAAAATTCTTTGAGTTATGGTAAATGTGTGACAGTGTTTAAACCTATGCTGGCGATGACGTAAATTGCGACGATATGTCTATTTTTCAAAAAAATATTTTGCCTGGTTGGAGTCCTAGAACCATCTTGAAATTTCACATGCAGTATGCATATAAGATGCCCTTCCAGGAAATATGTTTTGTTGATTGGTACAGCCTGTCATACCTGAGCAATTGGAAGATGAAATTTAATGAAAAATAATATTTTGCGATTTATTTTTAAAAAAAATGCAAGAAATATGCATGCTACACAACCAGTTATGTTAATATCAAAACAATATAGACTTATGTAAAAGAACCTCTAGTTATTTGAAACTTGACATGTTTAGTTTGTGTTTAATGGGCCAGTGAATATAGGAGTTCGTGAAAGTGCTAAATTTTTTTTCCAAATTTCACAATGTCACACCATGGTCAAAAGCAAGGCTATTCCCTTCAAATAAGACAAATGACATCTATAGATAGCAAGCTTTCTGCCCTGAAAATTTCATGACTCTACCTAGAAAACTTTTTGAGATAATGCAGTATGAACTTTGCTGTAGATTTAAGACGATCGCAAAATGCACCGAAAACGGTGAGGGAAGTACCATGTTCACAAATTTTTTTCTCGGTATGTATTTGATATATAAGTCTAATATTTTGCATGAGTTAGTTATTATGGTTGTTCTTCATCTGGTAAAAATCTGAAGCAAATCTGAGATGGTCGAGCAGAAGATGTTCTGTAAATCTGTTGAATTGAGGTGGAATGACCCACCAGCTTTACCTCCTGGCTAGCATGAAATTTGTTTTCAGCTTCCATTTTGATTTTTAGTTGCTCCATTTGGAGCCTTTCTTCTCTGTCTAACTTTTGTTACTCGAAATCTCTCTGTCTCTGTCTCTCTCTTTCTGCTCTTTCCTCTTTCTCTCAAATTCTCTTTGTTTTTCTTTTTCCTCCCTTTCTTTTCTCTCTTTTTCTCTCTCAAACTCTCGTTGTTTTTCTTTTTCCTCCCTTTCTTTTTTCTCTTCTCTTGCTAATTTTTCTAACTCAAACTGCCTTTCTCTCTTTCTGCTCTCTCGAATGCTCTTTCCTCTCTTTCAATCTCTAGCATTTTTAATTTAAGTTCCATTTCTACATTTGGATTTTCCACTGGAAACTGTTCCAGATCTCCTGGTGCAAGCACATTTTCATCAATGTAATATTCAACAATCTCTCTAGCCAGTCTTGCTTTTCGCATGGCTGGTTTTACATCTGTAAGCTCTAACTGTCTGCATATTTCTAGCAGTTCTGTCTTTTTAAAAAACTTCAAAACCTCTACGGTTGGTGATGCCAAGAAATCATCCATTGCTGTTGATCTTTCAATATATATCTAGGAAAATTCAAAAAACAATTTCACAATTTGAAATTTTAGATTTTCAATAAATGACTCACACAATGGTCTATCCCGGACGAGCCCCCAATTTGTAATGGCCCCAATTTGTTATGGCGTCAATTTGTTATGGCCCCAATTTGTTATGGCGTAGCGGACAGCAAGGGATGACAGACAAAATTTTAAAACTTTAACAGATTTAATTAAACAAACACTTTGAACTAATCTACAATCTACTCTACTGACCAAGATTGAAATAAAAAAAAAATGAGATATTTACAGTCCCTTGGTAATTGAGATGGGGCTGCTATGTTTAAATGTCCTGGGACAGGAAAATGCTCCAACACAGGCAAAAATCCACAAAAAGCTTCACAGGTCTTGAAAAGAGTGACAGGTCTGGTCAAATGTATCCTTCCACAATTTCTCCTTGCAATTACTCGCAATTACTCCTACTACCTTTTACTCTCTCAATTTTTCTCCTTATATACTCTTTTCCAGCCCCCTCCCACCTTCCAGACTTTTCTCCAATTCTCTGGGACATTCCCCTCTGAGGCATGCCCAGGACATGCCCCAAAACCTAGCTCCAGACTGGGCTTAACAAAAAAAAGTCAATACTGCCATCTAGTGGCTTTTTTCCCCCACATTACAAGTTGGTGTAATGTTCTTTTTTGGAATGCTGTTTTCTTTCATCCAGATGTCACATATCCTCATTTACAAAAAGTTCAGCTTTCAACTCCTCAGTCCACCGAACACTATCACTTGGGGGTCATCAGGCATCCTGCCAATGAAAGACCTTTATGTTCCTCAGGGGTCACTTTTGCTTTCAGCTTGGATGCCACTCGTTTCCAAGGATAGAATCCTAAACGCCGACATAATTTGAACCAAACAAGGCTTGAAGTTCTGTATGTTTATTCTGGCTCTTTTATGACTTCCCAAATGAGGCTTGGATGCAGTATTGGCAGAATTTGGTTGGCCGTCCACTCCTGGGAAGATTCTCCACTGTTCCAAGTCTTCCCCATTCGAAGATAATGGTTCTCACAGCGGTTCACTAAAGTCCCATAGTCTTAAAATCAGCTTTCTTGCACTTTCCAGTCTGATATATTTGAATAACTTCTTTTCTCCTCTGTTCTTGAATTCCCTTTGATCCCAGCACAGTTTGTTGCCTGTTTAAACCTTTTAGCCCCCTTCCATGCGGAAAGGATCTATTTGAGTGATATTTCGTTTTAGCAGGGCTGGCAGTAATCAAGCTTTGGTGAATCAAGTCTAGTTTTGTTCAGCCATTGATAAAATTTTGTTAATTGCCCGATTGAGCAGCTGAGGGGACCATTCATTTTTTACACCATGCCGGGTGTTACTGGATGAAGGTTTTTCATTAAAACCTGCACTTGGCATTTACTCAAATCGCCTTTGTCCTATATTGCATTTTGTTCGGAAGTCTGAAATTAAGTGCAATAAATGTGCAAAAATAGGAGAAATCAGGAAAGGGGAATAATTTTTCACTGCACTATTATATGTCAATTTGTGCTGAGTGAGTGAAAGTACTAGAACCTCAGGCAGTACAGTCAAAAATGGCAATTGTGAATTTCCTTGCAGCTGTACTTTGAAAAGATCTGGATGAGATGAAATGGAAAGCTGAAATTAGAATCACCACAGCTGGCAGCCGGAATGTAAACTTGGAGTGCATAGCTCTAGGAAGTATACTTGTGGTTAGCCAGTAGAATGCTAAAAGCAATGTAACTGCGCTCTGGAATGTCAATGTAAACAAGTTAATAAAACAATGAAGAGCACTTAGCTTCTGCGATGTGTGTGGCCCACCAACTGCTACTGTTTACATTCTGGCATTTTTACACCCTAAGTGCTAGGTTCCCTATTTGGGATTAAGACAACAAAATTCAATATTAACTTTCAATTATCAAGGGTATTCAAGTGAGAATAGAATGCACCCTACAGTGACTAATGTAAAAAAAAAAACAATGAATTTGAATATGCTGTGTTTGCCTTTAAAAAAAACTTGCAATTATATTTGCAGTCTCATATCCATCCCCACTGGAAAAGGTCAAAGACAATAAGCTCTCTGCTCTGACAATAAGATGCGGCATGCTGATGAGGTGCAAATTATTTTTTTCTCTCTCCCTCTTTCCTGCTCACTGTATTTGTTATTACTTTGTCATACTGATGGAGTTTCATAAGAAATGTAAATCTGGTAAGGTCTAACACGGAGCTCTTCCTTATATCTTTACATGTTCATTTCCATCCCTTGCACTCACAGTTCCTTTTCCGTAAGGCTGAAAACAGCGGGAGCTCTTTGTTTCTGAACAGCTTTAAATACGTGAGATGCGCTTTGAGGTCGAAGTCCCAGTTGAAAACCCACACAACCCCAAGCAGGTGTGCTCCTACGCAAAATCTCCGAAGTTTAAGGGTTTATAGATTGAAGGGTCTGTAAACATTAAATGATAATATTAAAAATCATCTTGGATATTTTCAGTTCCCTTTTACACAAGGTCTCTGGGGATCTTTTCAGTGCTGGTTGTTAAAATTAAGCAGAGGAACAAGTAGTTAAAATTTCTCTCTTGTCGCCTGTCTGCTGTGATATGATGCAAAGTACTTTGAGTGTAACAGTGAGCGTTAGCCAGTTTAATCAATATCGGTGGGCAGTCTCTTTGGAGAACATGCGGGGTGAAACAGACTGCACATTTTTCTGGGTTTACACGCTCAGACACCTCTGCAAGGACGAGACAAACTAATTCAACTTAAAGTTGGTGAACCCTAATGCACTGTCATCTGCACTGTCTTCTGTTAACACGCCTGAAATTAATGAATGTCCAGGTACTGCATCTGAAAAGATGTCTCATAAATCTGCCGAACAGAATACGTTCGTGTTGCAACTTCCTCACAGCTGTAGATAGCATGTGGGAGGACTCGTCAGAATTCAAGTATTGTAGGATTTCTGTTTGGATTCCTTTTAATCTGGAATCCATACATTTTATATAATTGCTACAAAATGAATTCCATGGTCAACCATTACAAAAGCAATTCTGTCCAGTGGAATTTGTGAGTATAGCATAGCTTGTGTCAGCGGCACATTATTAACCCCCAGCTTGAATATCTGCACCCTGCTGGACATCAGATATGGCCATTACTGGGTCAGCGTTAATGTTAAATTCCAGTGCTGTTTTCAGTGCAAATTCATTACTGTTGGGGAGATTATCTGGTAAGTCATGCATGCGGACACCATCTGGCTCATTCCAGGAACAGCCACTGCATCTGCTCAAAGCTGGGGGGCTTACTTCACACCAGCTCAATCCCTGAACAAATAATATACAGTGTTGTTTCGAGTGCTGTTCACATCACTCCAGAATTAACTTCTGATTGACAGCTCCCACCCACACACACACACACACACACACAAAATCATGGGTAAAAACTGGGTGGTTCAATGTCATACACAAACCCCAATTCCAATGAAGTTGGGATGTTGTGTAAAATGTGAATAAAAACAGAATACAATGATTTGCAAATAATTTTCCACCTATTTTCAGTTGAGTAGCTTTTTTGGAAGGTGTTGCAGGCATCAAATTCAAAATGAGTGAATATTTCCAAAAAAAAAAACAATAAAGTTTATCAATTTGAACATTAAACATCTTGTCTTTGTAGTGAATTCAATTGATTATAGGTCGAAAAGGATTTGCAAATCATTGTATTTTGTTTTTATTCAGGTTTTACACATCATCCCAACTTCATTGGAATTGGGGTTTGTACTATCCAGACAAAGGATGGAAAGATTGTGTACAGTCAGGTCCACAAATGTTTGGACATTGGCAAAGTTAGACTTATGAGCCACAACAGTGAAACCACTATTGTGGAGGTCCCCCTTGTGTTGCCAAAACAGCTTCGTCAAAGTGACATCCTCTTATATTCCTGGACCCGGGTTTTCCTAGCTGAGGATTTCCCAGAGACCACATTCCCACCATTAGGATGGCACAAGGATGGTAGTTTTTACCTCACAACCTCTTTGAAACTAAAAGCAAATAAGTGCATGTATTTAAATAAAGCACACAAACCTGAAACTAAACAACCCTCCTGAAATTTACATTATTAAGTTTGTTTATTCAAACATTTTTTTTAAAAGCCTTGAGTGGTTGGTGTTTGAATCCCAGCCACACCATTAGTCTGTGTGGACGAGGCAACATTTGGTCCAGCCTTGCTGGGGATAATAGGGGCTAAGCCGGCAGAAATGTGTTAGTTCATCACTCTTTAGAGGACACTTTTGGTCGGCCATGCTCATTGACGTAGCTACACAAGCTAAATTGTATGCTGGCTACGTGATCCTCTGATGGTATAGGCAGTATGTAACTGCCGGTACGACAGCATTGTGAAAAAAAAGCCAGAGCTAGTTGTCACATGAGTTGGAGGAGCCACGTGCCATAGCATCTACCTCCTGAATCAATGGGAGAAGGTGCACTCGCAGTTGGCTAAACCTTGAAAACACAACGCTCCCCAAAAGTGCATGAGAGGTGGGGAGCGGAGGGAGAGAGGAAGGGTGGGAGAGCTAGGGTTTAACCTTGAGTGACCTGAAAGCCATTAATTAGTCATTACAATATGAAATGCGTGCATTTTGACATTAACCACCCCCATTACCCTCTCTAATATTATCTCTAATAATAAACATCGTCATCCTTCCCCACAGCAAAAAACAAAACAAAAAAAAACATAGCAGAGCTGTGAAACAATCAACTCTATGCATAAATATTTAAAAACTAATTGGAAAAGAAAGGCTGGTGAATTTTATAACTTGTTGCAAGGATTAGCCTTTTCTCCCAGGACACAGGTCTAGCGAGCTGAAATACATGACATAAGCCCTGATAAAGTTAAGTGAGCATTGAATGCAGAGAAAATAAATGCTGAATAACCAACTAACTCCAATATTCTAATTGAAACTGACCTCTGGCCCTCTCATGGGCCGAGGAATCAATGACCTTCTGAGGCTTAAAAAGCTCATATAAACAAATCAATAGCTATCTAATTTATTCAGGTGATTAGAGTCAGAGCTGATTTTATAACCCCCTTTCCTGCCAAAAACACTCCTTGAATCCGATGCATTTTTCCCTCGATAAATTCTAATTCCGCAGCCTTTATTTTCATTTTTAGCACTTTGTTTTATCTCTCCTCTCACTGGTTCTAAATATAAAGTCAGCCGAAATGCGGTCACTGATTTGTGACATGCTCACATTATTTTATTAGTTTGTTTACAGGCCACACCATAGACCTTTTTTTCAAAGTGGAACAGAAAGCTCAGCTTTCTCCGGTCTACATATTTATTAGCGCATTTTATTTGAATATGAATCTGAGAATTAAATGGCGTGAGTCCTTATTTGAATATGCGTATGCAGATTAGCATAAATGAGGTTGCTTGATGATAATTTTCTGGCACTCTCCTAAATTCCAAGATTAAGCATGTCAGCTGACCAGACCCTAATTTTAGTTTGGAAAGCTGGAGCTTTATCCATTTATTTCACTTTAATAAAAGATGGAAAGCATTATGCATCACTGGGAATTCTCTCCAAGCCTTAGTCAGCAAAAACTGTCAAAAAAAAAAAAAAACATTGGCACTTACCAGCCTACTGTTTTAATTTTGAACAAAAAAAAAGACAACAGTTAAACTGAACCCAACCTTTTTAACGCAAGCTCTGCATTTACCAAATGACTCTTGAAACCTTTTAAAATATTAGCATTGATGCACTAGACTCAATGTGCCACTGAAAACCTCAGTTGTGTGGCTTGGCAGCACTGAGCAGTGTGCTCAGAAGTGTGGACTCAACAGAATCCATCGCCACCACAAAGTATAAGGCCTCTATATCTCCTTGGCTCAGTTAGTGACTCAAATATTCAGCGTGGATGAGAGGGGTTGGGCAAATGACATGAGCTCTCTCTTCCTGACTGTTTGGGATGATCTGACAAACTGGACCTACTGCATTACACATTGAATAGCTGAGCCTTTAATAGTTATTCTCAACTATGGCTGTCAGTTGTACGACAATGGTACAACAGCAATGTATGTTACATTTTTCCAAATTTGCGTAACAAAAATGGAATTGTACCGCACTATAATGGATTTTGAACCATTCCTCTGATCAAGATCCGCCACATTTCGGGCTGACGCTGACTTTGGCACTTATCAACTACCCTCTGCTGTTCAGTCTACAGGTAATTGATCGGATTGAGGTCAGGTGAAAGCAGTGGCCATTATAAACCATTGATTTTCCCGTCCCAGAACCAACTCTACTGGGATTTTGAGGCATGCTTTTGGTCACTGTCTTGCTGGAAAGCCCAACTACAGCTGAGTCTCAGCCCTCTGACAGAGGTGGCTAGATTGTCTGCCATAATGGACTGATACTTGATGGAGGACATTTATCAGGGACATTGCCTCCCCTAGACCAGTCCTTCGGGGTCAGAAATATTATCTCAAGAGCAAGCTGTGAATTTTTACGGCTATGGAAAAAACAAATAAGCCACTGATTCACTCCTTTGAATAACCTACTTTCACTCATTAATGAACACACTTTGAAAAAAATACAGAAATTACATTTACCCTGACCTTTTGCCTCTTTTTTCAGTGCTGTACCGTTTATTGTGTTCTTGGCTATGTAATGCCAGTGCTATGCATGGACAAACTCTGACAGAATTTGCTCAGTTTTTATGAAGGTAAGCCTTTTGACCTTTCTGTTTTTTCACAAAATGAAACGGTAGTTAAAGGGCAGCATTCAATGAAATGCTGAAAGTATTCTGTGAGGTTCATTTTGTCTCTTGACTGGACTTGATGTCACAAGCTGCACATGGCCGGTAGCCAATGACAGCTGCCATTTAAAGGATATCTTTGATAAAAGGGACATTCATCCGACCACAAGGGTCTCGTATAGGAATATACAGTGCCCTTCACTGACATCGGCACCTGGAACAACGTGCATGCTGGGAAGGACACAAGTGTGAGTACTCGGGGATTTATTAAACAATAAAAGTCAAAATTTTGGGCAATATAAAAATACAAATGAAACAGGAGTAAAAGCAAAACTGAACCTAGCATAAACAGAATGCTGTTGAACTGCGCCAACGGGAATGGGGAACCCACGTAAACAAGAAGCAGGATGAGCGAGCCTCTAAGGTGCCACCTCGCTAGGGCAACAGGACCACGACGAGGGTGGTGTCTCTACCGCCGACTCACTTAGGGCAACAGGATCAGGAAGACGACGGCCCCTTTGCCACCATATATAGGACTAGTTTTCCCGCTATGGTTTCTTGCATTGTCTGGACCAAAATGACCGTTATGTCAGTTTTTTTTTTATTCCTAGTTACTGTATCTATATGATTCCCATTTGCGCCAATGAGGAGCAGAATTAAATGTTGACATGTTTCTTCACAATATAAATATGAATATTTTGTTGGTGAAAATTAAATTTGCTGTTTGTCAACCACATGGAATGATACTCACTTTTACTCTTGGTAGTGTAATGGTTGCTTTGTGATAGCTGAACGGACTGGTTTATTTCCTGAAAAAAAGAAAAAAGAAATTATTGCCTCAAAAATACTTTGGATTTTGATTACAAACCACATAAAAATATACGGTTCAAATTTTTTTTCTTTGGCAAGTGACCTTGGCATAAGTGGGACAATACCCATCATAGTTTCCATAATCAGAAAATTGTGTTATTGTTTTTTTAAGGATCCCCATTAGCTGGCGCCGTAGCAACCTACTAGTCTTCCAGGGGTCCACCGGAAAAAAAAAAAGACACAACAGAAGTAACACATAATACATAAAATACTGACTACTATACTGTATTACATACATATACTACATAAACAAGAGATCACGGTTACATAACTCAATGATACATGGTATTATATAACCTAATATAAAATATTATAAATAATAAATCAATCAAAATGTGAATCTAAAATAGATCAGAAAAGGAAGAAAATCATCCTTATAGAAGAGGGAAACACATTCATAATAAGAGTATGACAAAAACACAGAACACAACAACACAAAAACTAAAATTCCTGCACACAGTCTAGACAACATTTACAGCTGTAGATAAGATTTAAGTGTCCTTTTAAATACCAGTTTACTTTCTACATCGCAGAGGTGATGAGGCAGATTATTTCATAAAAATAGTGATCGATAAATAAAAGATCGTTTTAAAACATTTGTCCGAGGACGGGGCAGTACCAGCTTACCGTTGCTACACCCTCTGGTCCTATGATCGTGCACAGCATTTTGATAAACAATTTGTTTCAATAAGAAAACAGGAATTCTACTGTCCATAACTGACTTAAACATAACACCAGTGTTTACTGTTAATCTGTTTTCTGCCATTGGCCAGGAAAGGGCAGCATGCATATGACTGATATTAGAGCGTATTGAGCAACCCAGTGCCAACCAAGCAGCCCTATTTTGGGCAGTCTGTAGTTTTTTAAGCTCTTTTTTAGCAGCAGATGCCCAAACCACAGAACAATAATCAAGATGACATAATACTAAACTCTGCACAATCTGACATAAGGGGACTAGCAACAAAAGAAGCTCAATTTCTTGCAATACCCACTGCTTGGCCCATTTTTATGATTATTTGATTAATATGATGATTAAAACATAGTACAGAATCTTATGTTACTCCTAGAAGTTTGACGGTCTCAACTTGTTCAAACATCAAATTGCTTAAAATCAAGCTTTGGGCAACAAGATTATTTGTGCCTCAAACCCAATAAAATTCACTTAGTTTTGGAGATATTAAGAACAAGTTTGTTGGATGAAATCTAATCATGAACGACGAGCAGTTCTTTACTTAGAACATCATTCAGTTCCTGGCACGACGGCGCAGCATAATATAACGTAGAATCATCAGCATAAAAGACCATATTTATTTATTATTTATTTGTTTTTATTTCGGCATGATTGTATAGTCGTTTCATGACAATTTCAGTACAACATGTATCATGACCGAAAGGGTCGCGGGAGAAGCGAGATCGCTTGTCAAAGTCCCGCCCCCAACTTCCAGAAAAACAGTTTGATTATGGTTAAGATATCATAAAGATTCATAAATCACAACAGAGCTAAGTGTCCATTTACACTACGATTTAAGCGTCACAACATAAGATCATGAAGATTTATGAACATCATGAAGAATTTTAATCACAATATAGCTGAGTGTCTATGTAAGTTTAGATTTGAGTGTCACTCTTGATTTAATCCATTTGACTTGGTCCAGAAAAACCTGAACTCCTTTCTTCATCATTTGGTTTGTTCCTAGTGATTCGGGAATGTCCCATCCGGGCATGTTGGTTCTCCAGAACCTGTCCGCCTCGTGGAAATAATTTTGTCAATTGCATTTAACGACCAGTTTATAAGGTCCATGTTGGTTACAGCTGTCTGTAGTAATGTGCTGTGACGGTTTTCTTTAGACAGGTGGCCTGGTGTGTTCAGCAGATGCAATGGTACAGATTTAACAATATCAGTCCACTCTTTTAATTGTCCAAGCCAGATCATTAATAAACACAATGAACAGTAGCGGTCCTAAACAGCTGCCCTGAGGCACCAAACACACTACATTCCTACTGTTTGATATTTCATCATTTAAATGCACCTGTTGCGATCGTGAAGACAGGTAGTTCTGGATCCACATTAAAGCCGTTGGAGCAAAACCATAAGATTCTAGTTTGCTCACCAAAATAGAATGGTCAAGCTAATCAAAGGCAGCAGTGAAATCTAATATTACAGCCCCCACTATCAGAGAATTATCAATGGCTTTCAACCAGTCATCGGTCATTTTTATCAAAGCACTAGACGTGGAATGGCCAGTTCAATATGCATGTTGAGATGTTGTTATTAAATTATTCTTAAAGAAATAGTCATAAATTTGCATATATACAAACTTTTTCCATAATTTTACTTAGGATGGGAATAATGCTGATCGGTCTTGAGTTACATTCATTTAAGACAGCTTTTTTATCTTTGGGTACTGGAATAATCTTTGCCATCTTCCACAGCATGGGACATTTGCCTGCACATAGACAACTTTTAATAATATCACATACAGGAGATGAAATGTAATAGGCAGTAATCCTTAATAATTTACTATCTAAATAATCTGTGCCTGCAAGTTTGTTGTCAGGAAGGGAGCACAGAAGCCTTTCTACCTCCCTGACTTCAACTCGGCAAAATTCGAAGGTGCACGTTTTGTCATTCATTATAACATTTGTGAAAATATTTGTGAAAATATTATCAGAAAATAGTGGACTGCGCTGCACGTCGGACGGTTCTCTGGCCTCCATGTCGTCAATAATTTATTTCTGATAATAGACATCTCGCTGGGCATTATCACTTGTACATAATGGACACCTTGTTGCACATTTTCCTTTGCATAAATTACACTGCTGAAAATTTACAATGGGAGATGGAATTAAGTGCAAGTTTTAGATCATTAATTATTTGGATTATTGTCATCCTTGTATTACTGTATCCTTGTATAATATCACTTGCATGCCTATTATATGTACGTGGTCATAGTAGACTTATGGTGATCTCTTTGTCATCTCTTAATAAATAATTTCTTAATAGGCTCATGTGTCTGTCTTAATTATTCGGTAAATAGATTGTCTGATTAATAATCTGGCGACCTTAAGCTCTTAAGCCCCGAGCCTCAGCCTCGAAATGACATGCCCGAAATAAAGAATATCAGTATTTCTCTGCAACTACTTGGTCCATTTGAATAATCTTGGTATCATAATAAAGGTAACACCCAGGGGATTTTTTTCATGGTGTAAAAATGAGTAAATATTTCACTGAGTCAGCGTGAATGAAGATGGAACACAGCATAAATGAAACATCTCATTTCTGCCTAACAAAATTTTACTTTTATCCCTTTTGAAATTATTAAGTTGCAGTCTGAAACCTCTAAAAAAATGACAGCACAGAATCTCACCATTATCTGTGCCAAAGTTTATTATAATCAAGTAAATGAGGGCAAAATTAGAGAGGTTTTCATTCAGGAATGTCCAGGTGGCATCTCCATATTGGCCATCTGGGCACACTTTGGGCATTTCTCAGCCACCAAATTGTAAAACTAATTTAATTTCACTCATATGTCACTACAGTAATACATTCCATCTAATTACTATTTATTTATTTATTTATTTATTTTTTGTCGTAACCATTCCTGTATACATTTTCCCATTCAAAGAAAATACAAAGGAAATAAAGTTTGACTCCACTGGATAGGATTTATTTTCAATAAAATGAGCAAATAAACAAAACTATAAATACAAAGATAAGGTACAAAATGGTAAAAAAGTAAAAACAACAGTATACAAGATATTTATACAAGAATTATGCTTCTGAGGCTCAAAAAAAAAAAGATCTTCAGTAGGGATGTGAACCCAGTGCCTTAGCCTCTAAGCTACTTGGTTAGACAAGCAGCCTGCATTTACATTCTAAACAGCGAGTCAGCATAACACTTCATGTACCTCGGTTTCGCGCTTGTATCGCAGTGCTCTTGAAAACAGTGTAAGACCACAGACTGTATGAAAAGATGGACGCAGCACTCGAGTCTGAAAAGTGAGGCTGATGCGGAAATCTCTAAAAATTGCATTCTATTTAATGGCCAGCAGATGGCGACGTGACATCGGTAGTTGCAGGAAGAAGTTCAATGCTATAGAAGTCTATGAGAAAATGACCCTAATTTCCCACCTGATTTATTATTTAAATAATGATTTTCCACATCATTTTATGGTATCTATTGCAAGTTTCAAGTTTCCTTCGATATATTATGATGTTCATTTTTGTAAATTATGGTCCAAAATAGACTAGAATAAAGGATAAAGCCAGAATATGCTTTAGGGGCATGGCTGTCCTCTGGTCCTCGTCAGATACGGTCAGATCCACCCGTAGATCCACACCTCGCTCCTTCCTGGATCTTCAATTCACACTCTCCTCTAATAGGAATCACATCCGGTTTCAAAATGACAAAATGGCGCTGTTCAAATTGCCAAAATTGAGGCTTCCTAAATGGTATGCTGAAACCAGTGGGTGACGTCACAGTTGCTTCGTCCATCTTTTTATACAGTCTGTGCGTAAGACAAAATATTTAAAGTTTTACCTTATGCACTTCATTTCTTTTTTGAAAGACTGCAGGCGCCAAGGAAACCATATATTTCTGCCACTGATTTGAAGAGGTTTTGACTCATTCCTGGATTTGGCCCTGGGGTAGGATAATCATTCTCACACATGAATTGGCCACCACTTTGTCCTGACTTTTATCAAGTGAAAGTCTTTGGGGTGTGCTGGAGTGGGCTTTTTGGGAATGCTGGGACTCTCCCATCGTGAATAAAGATCTTAGCCAAAAAATTGATGCAACTCGGAAATAAATGTTGTAACATTGCATACAATTTTGTGAAACAATGCCAGGACAAATGTATGCCATGGTCAAAGCTAAAGGTAGTCAGAGAAAATATTCAAATTTGCAACTTTGCAGTGTATGCTGTCTTTTAAGTAACATTTTAGGGATACCCATGCTTTTTTCTACAAGACAACATCAGCTCACATTATACAAGTTATAACACTGTTGTGTCCGAGGCTGCATGACTGGTCCAGCGGCAGTCCAGACCTGTCTCACATTGAAAATGTGCAATACTTTCATGAAGTGCAATATACAACAATGAAGTCCCCATATGTCTGAGCAGCTGAAAATGGATATCCGGAACGAATGGGGAAAAAATCCTTTGAAACCGGAACAATCGACATCCTCAGTTCCCCAAACGATAACAATGAGGGCTGTTGAAAGCAAAGGTGTTGTAACAAAGAGATAACCGCACCGCTATCCCAACTTTTCTGGAATGTTTTGTGTTTTGCAGGCATAGAATTCCAAATCAGTGTTTATTTTTGCAAAGGAAAAAAACTGAAAAAAGATATTAAATATTTTATCTTGCTCTGTTTCTAATTTAATACATGAGAAGGATGATTTACAAATCAATGTTTTTTTTTTTTTTTTGGTATCTTCCATATTGTCCCAACTTGTTCGACATGGGATAGTAAATGAAGACTCGCTCTTTTTTGCATCCACTGTCTGGATTTGATCATAGGAGATGCGATCCCACAATTTCATATGTGTGTGAGCTTATGTTTATTTTTTTCATTTTATATTTTTAAAAGACTCATCAGTCTGAGGCATATTGGGATGTTAGGCCTAATATCAAATGAAATGCGTTGTGATCTGTTTTTAAAAGGATAATTGAAGAGTAGCTGGGTGCTATAAGAGCAATTTTCTGGTCTTTTAATTTAATTATGTTACCCTTTTATTGGTTCCTCTTCTGTGATTCTGCTGAGGGTCACATGACTGAGCACACTGGAGTGGCTGTGGCAGACCATCCAATCAAAGAGAAAGAGTTGGCGTCCCCTTAAAATGAGCCGTTCAAGAAAAAACAACAGATCTGTTCCAGAGCTCGTGAGACTGGAACCGCTCATTGCTCCGAGTGGTATCATAACGCGGTTGAAAAGGGAAATTTGAGACTCAGTAGATGTTTATGCTACAGCAGAGGCCAGCATGAGAATTTGATTGGAAAGGTGTTCCCTTCCCTTCCTGCTGCCATGACGGCATTTTATTACCACCTCAATGCTATAGTTTCATCCTCTGGCTGACTGCTTTGTAGCAAATTGTTTGGTTATTCGTGCACACATTGGATCTCTGAAATATATATTTAATCAATGTGATTCTCAAGGCTATTTTAAATGAAACTTGATAATTGTTGAAATGTATTACTGGCGTGGTTTCAATTGAAGTTACTGGTTTATTAGTTATTATTTGGCAGTTGCAGTTGGACCGTATCCCTGTTACTAATTGGTGTGTGGGTATAGACCACCGTGTATTATGGAGCTTGAGGTGGAGTTATAACTGAGTTACTGTGTGATTGTTACACACCAAACTAGTGTGATTAACTGGTATCTTTTCGGGGTATAGCACATAGCTGAGTTTAGATAGCTGGGTGGCCCTATGTTGTAGTTTTTATTACTGTGTCTATAAAAAACTTTCAAATTTTTTTTTTTTTTTGTCTCATGAGCTACTTTTCACTGAGGTGCTCCACCCAAAGTTATTTTTAAATCAATTTATTGGCATGTTTGCGCGTATATACAGGGAAGCTTCCGTGCCTGTATTCCCAGGTGTTACAGATGTGTGATGCATTTTCCCCTCTGATGAGTCAGAAGCCATATGTGCCCAGCGACTTTGACCCGAGGGCTTCCACCCTTTCAGCTATGAGTGAGTCTATTGTCAACAGCCAACAAGGAATTCATCAGATGTTCAGTCAGTGTATTGGGCCCACATCTGCAGAGAACCTTGCACAATGTTGCTATGCGATAATTCAATCAAGACAACATGGTCATCTCTACCCCCCCCTGCCACAATCAAGGGCCATAACTCTGTAAAAAAATATGCTTTGACATCCATTTTCAAACTCAATGAAGATCAAGACTAGCTTATTAAGCACACAACATTTCATGCGTCTTTGTGTAATAGTCTCAGAGAAATCGTGTCCCCATTGTGGCCCAGACGGCCGCAAGCACACACGGACAGACAGACAGAGCCAATCCATTATCTCACGTCCCAATCCATTATCTCACAGCTGGACATCAACGCGAGTTCATAAAATGCGATGTTTTGCGTTTTTCTGATTTTAAATCCAGCATTAAGACTACGTACAGGAACTTGGCAGACACGGCTGCCCCAACACATTAATTTTCACTTCTTGTCACAATGCTGCAATGAATGACTGATGTTTCATGCTGCCGTGCTGTCTTCTTCTCTGGAAACAGAAGAGGTCAGTGGGGTCATGGAGAGCAGCTTGTGTTCACCCTACAAGCGTCAAACAGTGGCCCGTGAACCGAGCAGGTCAAGACTGGCAGAGAGTCAAACCTCTTCACCGCCTCCACTGTAAGAGATCTGGATCAATACAAGCCTATGTTTTTTAATGTGAGCAGGGGTGGTTTTTTTTATCAGTTGTGTTTTCCATTAACTGGCATACCATGGGCTTTGCCTTCGATGGATGACAGACAGCGTATGAGGTCCTGTTAGATCATAATGAGCCTTTTAAAGGAGACAAATGAATCGGCCCAGTAATCAAACTTAGAGCTCATGCTCTAGCCATGTCCCTTGTGTTTGTAAGCATGCATGTGCGCATGCTTTTGTGTGTGCTTGTGTGCACCGATGCACATGATACTATGTCGGCAGGCAGTGACGGTGTGCTCACGTGGGAGTCATGCGATGCGAATGCAAATTACACAAGCGAAGGTCAACAACAGATGTACTGCATGTAAATGTCAACTTAGCGCAATGTTGTTGACATACATGTTTGTATGTGTTGGAGTGTGTGTGCTCATGCATGCGTGTGTGTGTTTGTGACTGTCAGGGATGTGTGACGAAGGAGGAAAATCCAGTGTTAATGGCTCCCCAGGACTATTTCAGTGAATGTAATTGCGCTTTGATATCTCTGAGACAATTTCACACTCCAGAGGTGACATAAATAACTGGCAGAAGAAAAGCTGTTTGCATACGATACAATTTAACTTTTACTTCACTGCTTGTTTTCCAGCTCTGAAACGTCCTTGACGGGTGGGCCAAACTACTGTCATTTTCTAGATTTTCTAATTTCATTATGCATTCATTTTCAGAGTGATTTAGTATTGACAATACGATTTTATGAGGGTTTAGAGGGTGTCGCTGCGGAACTGCGCTCAGAAGGAGGAGACAGTTCCTCAGCTTCTTTCTAAACAATACATCAGCATTAAATCAACCGCATTAACCAGGAATAGGGGAGTCATTTTTCATCATTAATGGAGCAATGAGGCCGTATTCACATGAATACATGAGAATTGATGAGTGTCTGAAGTCACATGCCTGTCCTGCAATGGTTCTGCCATCAGCAGTTTGCCCACACTGGAGCTGTGATTGGAGGCGGCTTCCCTGCTTTAGCAGCATACAGGCCATTACAAAGGAATGGACCATGAAATAAAATTACTGACAAGGTGATAGAATTTCATGAATTCTGCGTTTAGGGGAAATATGCATTTCATATTCACAGGATTGAGAATTCCAAGGAAACAAATTTTGAACTAATTTGATTGGCATGGAAGATCCTGTTTATAAACCTTTATGCAACAATAGTTACCCTGGTATTTGCAATTAAGGCAGGATAATTCAATTCAATACTCAATCAAATGTATTTTGCCAAGTGTATTTGCACAGTAGAAGTGTGAAGTTGGTGCAAGAAAAGATAAAAACAATTTCACAACAATGACCATGATTACAATAAAGAAAAGACAGCGGTAAAACTGGTAAAAAAAAAAAAAAAACAATATAACTGCACAAAGAGCGACTAAGCGTTTATAGTTAAAACAATACATAAAATTCTCGGCTACATAATCTTCAGTGCGTCTGTGAGAGTGAGGGGGTGCATATCGCGAATCTGTGAGTGTGTGTGTGTGTGTGTGTGTGTGTGTGTGTGTGTGGTGGGGCACTGGAGGAAGACAGAGGGTGATATGTGTGAAGGCCGGGGGCACTGTTGGTCAGCCTCTCTGCCATGAGGTGAAAGCTATTTTTAAGGCATGATATTTTGACCTTGATAGACCTCAGCCTCTTGCCGGAGGGAAGAAGTTCAAACAGGTGATGTCCAGGGTGGGAAGGATGAGCCGTAATTTTCCCAGCATGCCCCCTGGTCCTCGAGGGGTGCAGGTCCTGGAGGGCTGGCGGACTGCAGTGGAGGTTCCTCTCTGCAGACTGGATGTGCTGCAGCTCACTCTTATCCTCGACAGTGGAACCAGCAAACAGATGGGGATGAGGGGGCTGAGGATGGACTCTGTGATGACTCTGTAGAATTCGAGCGATTGCCAATACAAAAAAAAAAAAAAAATACCCGGATGTTGCAATCAGGCCCCATTTCCGATGCTTTCTGGGATAGTTTGGTGGGCAAGTCGCTTCCGGTCTTGCGCAGCTGTGGGGGAAAAGTTGCGTTAGCATGCATGGTTGCGGATACTTTGCCGTACGACACTGAGTGTAGAAACGGTATTGATTCTTCATGTATCCAGTACTTTTTCTTGGCTTGATTTTAGCATTTATATCGTTTGCATTTTCTCTAGTATAGCTGAATTGTTGTTGTCATGCCGCTACGCAAGCTGAACACCGGAAGTGTGGCAGTCCCAGAGGTGTAAGAAATTTCGGCGAGAAAGCCACCTCTGGATATTTTTTTTTTTGTATTGGCGATCCCTCGAATTGTACCGTCGTAGACTGTGGCGGGTTGGATCTCCGGAGTTGCCGCGAGAACATCAACTATCTCTGCCTTTTTTTGTGATGAGTTTGATTTTGGGCTCTGATCCTAAGTGAAGGTCAATTGTGGTGCGGAGAATGAGCAGGGGGGAGAGCGCACAGCCTTACGGAGCATCACTGCGGCTGTAGTGCGTGTCAGAGTCTGTACTCCCCACAAACAGGATCTTGGCATGGGTGCCAGGGGAGTGCAGGTGCTGGGGGAAAAAATGAAGGGCCAAATTGATTTTGTTGACTACAGACCTGTCGGTGAGCTATAATGGGTCTCAGAGGGAGTTTGTAATGTCTTTGAGCTGGTTCAGCAGGTGGTGGCTTCGTGACCACAGATGTCAACATGACTGGTCTGTAGTCTTTCAGTCCCATGATCCTCTGCTTTTTTTTTTTGGGAATGGGATTTATGGCAGATGATTTAAAACCAGGGGGGACTCTGCATGTTTCCAGCGACCAGTCAAAAATGTAAACACCAGTGACAGCTCGACTGCAGGATTCAGCATTAGGGTGCTTTTTAACTCAATATCTGTGGATAGCTAGATTATCAACGGCTCAGCTCTTTCACCATCATGATGTGGTGCTTTGTACCATCACATGGTCATAATCGATGTTTGTTTATTGGCAAAATGATCACTCAATTAAATGATCACTGAAAAAATTCAGAAAACCCAGAAACACAGCAGTGACAGCAGCTGTGTTTCTGAGTCGCTGCAATTGGCATGTTTGGCAAAGACAATGTAGAAGAAATGGAACTGTAATAAAATAAATAAATAATAAAATGTTTGTGATTCTATGCACATCCAATTAAGAGTAACTGTGACGCACAAGTGACATATAAGTGATGAGGCGAAGTCTGTGATTAGTTCCTGAGGTGGGCTGTATCACATCTGCTGATAGTGAAACTAAAATGCCATTCAGAGCTGGCTTGCTGGAATTAAAAGTGCTCATGACTTGCAAATCAACACAGCAGCATGCACTACTGTCAAAATCAGGGCAAGTGAATTATTTGAATCTAATGCAGTTCCCCTTCCTTCCCTGATCACTACTTGCTTCATTTACCCAAATTACTAGGTTTGACTACCAGGATTCAGGTAAGGTTCTTGCTGAAGTTGATGAGGCATTACCTGTACCACAAGGTCTCTCATTGTTTCCAACAGAACAGGAAAAACAAGCATTGAAAGGCATTAAATTGTGATCTGGTGCTCACTCAACCTGTGCTGGGGCCTTTCCTTAAAAAACCACTTCTATCAGTCAAGGATGCAAGCTTTAGTTGTAAATAAACAACGGGCGCAGCTGTGACAGAATGAGCTCTTTCTGAATCAGTTCAAATAAAAACCAGATCCTCACAGCAGGCAAATTAGCTTGAACCCTATAGCAATCCTCCTACAGTTTTTTATTTTTCATTATTATTTTTTTCTGTCATAGCTGTGTTAGTGCATCTATGCTTGCGGTTGGGTGTTTGCGAGGCGTCTGTAGGTGTGCATGCGTGGGTGTGCGTGAATGTGCGCATCTGTGTGTGGGTTTCTGCAAAGCTTTACTGCCTTGGCAACAGTGTTGTGTAGCAACTGATATATACCAAGAAAACATTTTACTTTAAATAAATATGTTTACTATGGTAGCAACTCTCTTTGGCTGAAGAACATCAGTATCTGCTGTCACCAGTGATCATGCTGTCCGAGGATGTGGGTGCAGTGCACCAGGATCTGAATAACTGCTGGATTGTTCATTCAGACTCCAGAAGAGACCTGTAAAAAAAAAAAAAAAAAAAAAAAAACCTCCACTTCACTTGTTACGGTATAAATGCATTAAACAAGCTGCGTAATTTGAATCTGTCTTCTGCCAAGTGAATATTATTAAAAAGAATGATGTGCCGGCAAGCCAAGTTTTGAGTGATTGATTTGCTGAACGGAAATAAAATGCAGCTTACGTGTATGACAGACTCCCGTAGAGTGAGGAAAAGGTTTCAGTGCCTGACAAGCTCAAACAATATTTTGCTGAAATTTGTAAATATTACAGTTTTAGTCACTCAGAAAATATGACACTTCTATTTGTTCTGTCAAAGTTGTACACACACATTGGTGACATCACTGGATACAATTTAGTCCTGAACATAATAATGGGGCATGATGAGATTTCTGGTCCTCCCTAAAAATTGGAAACCATTAAACTTGCCCTCCGTAATAACTACACTGAAAACAAACTTCTATTTTGAATTATACTGCATTGACGGTAGAGCTGTTGACCATACTGTCATTGATATGGTCCGTGCCTTCTTGATTGGTTGCTATTTGAAGAAAATATGATTACGCACACATTAAAAATTCCAATTTATTTTCTGAGCAAGATAATTAAAGCAAATTAATTAAATTGCTCACCTTAGTTTGCTGGCATCTTAGGGTGTGTGTGTGCTCCCTGCACCATCTCCGAGCACCGGAAGACCGCCCACCCTTACGAGTGTAACCGACCTTTGCCGACTCCTGCCGCTGGCTCGCTGAATATGTTGTGGTTTCTAGACTAGATGTTTACATATTTTTGAGGTCGCCTTGTTCGTGAATAATTGGAGGGAGACAAAATCTTCAGAAGCCATCTTTATTCCCACGGTGAGCAGTCCCTGGCCAGGCAGTGCTAACTCGGCATTCTTTACAGAGCAATATTTATGGGAAAAACTCAACCAACTTTGCTCTAATCAAAATACATGGGTTGTAACCATCTTATCTCTAACAAACTTTGCTCCAATCACAATTCATGGGTTGTAACCATCTTATCTTTAACTTTTTTTTTACTCTCCAACTTTGTTTTGTTAAACCATGGTGGAATATAGAAGTATAGGATTTTTAAAAAAATAAAAGGAATATATACTAAAATAGACTGGAAAATTACAGTCAAGAGAGGAAAAATACAGCCAAAGGAATAGGATACAAGTAGATACATAAATGATTCAATTGATTATGTTTTTTTTCAGTAACAACTAATGATTTTACTGAACAAATATTGATTAAAGCTACAGAAATCAAATGCATCACCTGATTATGTTTTTGAATCATCTAAACAGAAGCCTGCTTACTAATCAAAGCTACAGAAGCCGCTGCTTATGTGTGTGTGAGCTGCTCATGCATGTGTGAATTGAATTGCTTGTATGTGTGTGTGTGTGTGTGTGTGTGTGAACTGCTTGTATGTGTGTGTGTTGTGTTATGTTATGTGTGTGTGTGTGTGTGTGTGTTACTGCTGCTTACATAATATGGTTATTGATTATGATTATTGATTATGGTTATTCAACATGGCAACTGATCTACTGATGAATATGATGAGAAATATTGAAATATAATCCACAACATTAACTTTGTTCATTGGATTTTCATGGTAACCATAATTCTTATGAAAAAATTGTACTTGCAAGTTGTTTAGTAGCAGTACAAAACAACACATCAAAAAACAACAGTACATCAAAATGCTGCAAGACAGAAATATGACAAAAAAACAAATATAGCAATATACTGTATATGTACACACACTCAAACACACACACACACACACACACACACACACACACACACAAATGTATGCATACATTCTTACACACATAGAGATTCAATTGTCTTCAGGTGAAGCAGTTCAGACAGTGCAGTCCACGGTGTATGCAGAAACCAGCCTTTCCTCTCTCATCGCCCAAATGTAACATGTCCTCACCTCCATCCATATATATATATAACTGTGCTGCGAAAAAATTTTTAGGCTTTTTTACAATAATTCTGAGAGGTAAAGGTGTTTCCGAAAATCATGAAATGAGAGGTTTCTAAATATTGAAAAATGCACTGAGAAGTGCTGTGAACTGTTAAAAATTACTCAAATCAATATTTAGAGTGACTACCCCTTGCCTAAAAATCTGGGACACTGTCCTGCAGTTTTGTAGTTGTATAACATTATTGACTGTTTGGTTGTTCTAAGCGTACTGGAGAATACACCACAGTTCCTCTGCAGGATCAGTCTCACTCACGTCTCTCTCCCCAGGTATTCTCACTCAGCCTCAATGATGTTTACATCAGGTCTCTGTCACGGCACATTATTCGTATCAACTGTACTTTGTGAAATAGACAGTTCTTTTGTAAGACTTGTTTTTAAATTAACATTTGATGCTTCAAATGTTCTTTTTATCTACAGCAACCAAGCAACCACTGATACGGAAAGCGCAAATAAACATCCAGCATCAAATTTAAATAAAAAAAAATCTTGGGTGCCAAAGTACCCACCTGGCATGAGAAAAGAAGAGGAACGAGACCCACTCTACATGAAAATTATATTTATAGAGCCTTCAATGAATGTTTAATTTTTACAACTTTTAGAAAAAAAGCATATGGAACAGTTTTAATCCAAAGGACTTGGGAAGTAGGTGCAGAGGATTTCCATATTCGCAAAATGAATCGTCTCACCAACAAAGTGACAAAGGCAGTGGCATCGTTAGTAGTTTTGGTCAGTGGTAATATGGGAAAGGGAACCCTAAATAATGCAGTAAGGGGGTCTGGTTTGATCTGTGTGGTGCTTATTTCTCAGTGTGTTAAACATTTCTTTCCAAAAACCAACAAGAGATGGGCGACGTCAAGAAAGGTTTTTTTTTTTTTAATTTGGCATCTCCAATCCCACCCGAATCTGGGATGTCCAATTGGCGAACTATTTACAAGGCTTTCGCATATGCGACCCCCTGTTGCCAATTCAGGAGAGTGAAGACAGTTCGCGGCTCTCCTCCGAAGCATGCGCCTGTCAGCCACTGCTTCTTATACACTATCAATACAGGTTTTGATGTCGCCCACCTCTTGTTGGTTTCTGATTTGCAGGAGTCTGGTTACATGTTATATTATTAGGGCTCACATCCTCATATTGTAGATGATCTTGCTTTGTCCAATGAGCCCTATAAGGCATAAGACTGCACTGATAGACAAATAGAAGAGGTGTGTACCCTTTAAAGTGTCCCTTCCCATGGCTCATAAAATGTATACTCACCTTATTCCTTATCACCTCAGTCCTCCTCCAATAAGAATTTGGGTGGTTTGTAAAGAGCAAATTTGTCTACAGAATAAAGGAGCTGTGTCACGATTACTGCACATGCTCAGAACTTACATCCCAAGAAAAAGGGTCTGCTTGACTACAAGTCATTAATCTGATTGCATCCTTGCCAATCCATCTTTGTTTTGCATTGTATTTATACAAACGTATATTTTAGTTACTCCAGCATTATGCTTTTTGTATTAAGGAGCTTTCTATGGAAATTCAAGGATTAAAAGCGCTATTTTAGTGCTTTAGCCAAGGGATATGAAGAATATAAGCTGGTTGTCATCGCCAATAATCATAGAAGAAGGAAAAATACCCTCTAGATGTTGACTTGCATTTGGACGGATTTACTTCGTTTAAAGTTGTTAGCATGCGCTGTAATCGTGACACAGTTCCTTTAATGTCAAAATTACTTTCAAATCAGGAAGTGGGGTGAGAAAGGTATCAAACTATTTCGTCAGGAAGAGCAGGGAATTGGGAAATCTATGCTGCAGACATAACTCCGGATCTGTAAAAACCTAAAAAAAATTGTCAGGGGAGACCAAATTTCACTGATAATTGCTCAAATATAGTAAATGTATTGTTCATGTAAAGGTCTCTAAACCTTTTAATGCACAGACCAAACCATGTGAGATAACACTGTCAGCCACACATGGGGGGGGCTGAGGCTGAGGCTGCGGAAAAGAAAGGGGGTGTCTGAATCCCAACATGGTTGATTGATTCCAAATCTTCAGGGTTGTTTTGACACACATATTTTTGGTGAAGAGGGGGTAACGGCCTGTACCTGAGGAGTGAATGAGGGAGGACAATAATGCTGATATGGCTGAGGTGGCTCCGCCCCTCTTTCGCCAGATTGGGGGTGAGAATGTCGCTCTGTCCTGCAACCAGTGCTGACTGACCCAAAGATTAGCGGCCCAGTAATAGGAGCTGAAATCTGGTTGCTCTAGACTGTCATCTAGTTTACGCCTTTGCAAAAGCCATTTTTGAATCCTGGGAGTCTGTTGATGCCTTATGAAAGGAAGAATGAATCCGTCAGCTTTTTTGAAAAATATATTGGGAAGAAAAATTGGCAGGCACTGTTAGAGATAAAAGAATTCAGCAAGATTATTAACTTTAATAGAATTAATTCTTGCTGCCAAAGGGAGATGTAACAAAGACTTATGTTCCAAATTGTCCTTAATATGGGTCAACCCCCTAAACTCTAACTTTTCACTTAAGTTTTCCCTTATGTAGGTTAAAAGTCATAAAGCTTTTTTCATATTTTAGGTCACTGTCACATACATTTTATGTTCCCGCTGGTTGCAGGGCTTCACTTAGGATACATCACACTTATATCACATATTATATTGAAATAGTCACACCTAGAATGCCATGTTTTTATGGCCACAGCATTACATTAAATGGAAAATATCTAGATCTTGTGCATAAATTTATGCAAATTTCCCTGTAATTCAGCTGGATATGTTTGGGATTGTTGGAAACCTTGAGATCTCCACTAGAATATAAAAAGTTCCACAGGTTTGAATACAGCTGCTGTGCAGGTTTTATGGGTCAAAAGAGAAGCTAGTTGGCCTAAAAAGGTTTTCGAATCTGTTTGTGACGTGAACACCAAGATAAATATAACTACTATGAGTCACTTTAAATGGAAGGTCATGTACAGGGAGTCTTTTTACAGCAACATGAACTGGCATCATTGGGCTTATACTGTAAGATTCAATTCAATGACCCTGATAAATGACATGCAATATTGAGGTATGAAATCCACACAAACTTATATAAGTAAGGCCCGTGGTCTTGTTTTTGAGTTGTTTTGGCAGACTTTATCTGGATTAAGGAATTCTGTAAATAAGGAAAACAAAGACCGCTACAACCACTGAAACAAATAGCCCACAAACACATTAGCTTCACTGAAACAAGTACAGTATATGATGCAACTTCTCACTTATACATAGAAGGAGGCAGAGAAAGCCACAAGCCCTATTCTGGTTGTGGGTGGGGGTACAAAGAACATTCATGCCGTTGAATTTAGCGACCCTGTCTTCGTTCATCATATTACTTTGCAGTTTATGTATATTCAAAAACAGTGTATCCTGACGCACATGACCTAGAGGTGGCACTAGTCCTTCATGTTAGTTAAACCTATGACCACTGGGTGACAAGCAGCCTAACCTATTTTCAGACCTGCTCTATGGTGTAAGAAGCAACTCTGTATGGACAAAATGATGCGTGACATTTTGAGCAAAGCAGGCTTGCATAGCAACTTTATTCTCTCAAGTAATTATGTTTTTAATTACCCTTGATTAGTTGTGCTGCATGAAACTAATTTTAACAGAGTTCACCTTTCTAATTTTGGCTGCATATTTATAAATTTTCAATTATTGTTTAGTCGACAAATGCAAATGTTTTAACAGCTTCACCCGAGTTGAAGTTATTTGATTTCTACAGAAGCCTAATGTGGCCATTACGTGCTAAGATATAAAAGCTAAATTAAGGGAATACATGACAACAGACTTAAGACACAGAATGGATATTCATGCCATATAAAATAGCAAGTACCTTAATCCTCCATCGATTTGTAACAAAATGCTGAGAATCGCAAACATAAATCAGGTGAAACTTTAAATTGTTTGGATCATAAACTCTAATGGGAATAAAATCTTACGGTCGTATGCGTACGAGCTCAATTCCTGCAGAACTATGATAATGTGTTAAAAAAAAAAAAAAAAAAAAAAGCAAACTGTCAGGACTGTTCCCTGTGTTGTTTTCCCGGTTCCCATGTGGTTGCGGTTCTTGCTTTTTTCAGTCCCATGTAAATGTTTTCCTTTCCCTCCGTGTGTCTCGTTCCCCGTGTCTGTTCATTTTATACCGTTAGTCTTTCCTCGTGTCGTCCCATCGCTCGGTCCACCTTCTCTGTTTCACGTTTCTTCCCACCTGTGTTATGTTAGTTCATTCTGTACACATGCATAAGTGCTCCATGTGTCCTTCAGTCTGTGTTTGTCGCTCTGACTCTTGTGCCTTTTAAGTCTGTTGTGTTGCAGATCTACTATTTATTTTCTCTGTTCCTAATCCAGCCTGAGACCCAGTCTGTACCTGAGCCAGTCTGAAACCCAGTCTGTTCCTGAGCCAGTCTGAGACCCAGTCTGTACTTAAGCCAGTCTGAAACCCAGTCTGTTCCTGAGCCAGTCTGAAACCCAGTCTGTTCCTGAGCAAGTCTGAAACCAAGTCTGTTCCTGAGCCAGTCTGAAACCCAGTCTGTTCCTGAGCCAGTCTGAAACCCAGTCTGTTCCAGAGCCAGTCTGAAACCCAGTCTGTTCCTGAGCCAGTCAGACCCAGTCTGTTCCTAAACCAGCCTGAGACCCAGTCTGTACCTGAGCCAGTCTGAAACCCAGTCTGTTCCTGAGCCAGTCAGACCCAGTCTGTTCCTGAGCCAGTCTGAAACCCAGTCCGTACCTGAGCCAGTCTGAAACCCAGTCTGTTCCTGAGCCAGTCTGAAACCCAGTCTGTTCCTGAGCAAGTCTGAAACCCAGTCTGTTCCTAAGCCGGTCTGAAGCCCAGTCTGTTCCTGAGCCAGTCAGACCCAGTCTGTTTCTGAGCCAGTCTAAAACCCAGTCTTTTCCTGAATCCACCTCTGAGAAAGATTACAGATTCTGACTCTACTGCATTTCGCTCGCCTGGCTTTGAATCCTGCATGTCTGATCATCCCTGCTGACTACTGATTCAAGTACAGTACAGGCTGGAGAGCGGGCTTTCGGGAGCTACTCCCATGCGGTTGTGGGCGACCAGACCATCTAGTTTTGTCTTTGCACTTTTGTCAGTTGAATAAAGGTTAAAAGGGATTTTCAAATTACTGTTAGCATCAGGACTCAGGCAACTCAGACATAGACAGAAGTACAGATCACAAACAGTAGCTTGTCTGTGTTTCAGCACAAATTTGCGCATTATTCGGCCAATACTGTTGCCATGGCAACCAAAATTGATCATTTTCATAAGTGAAGTATAACACATGTCCATACTAAATATGAAAGTAATCTGTCAAAAATTACAGCCTGTACAGCGTCACAAGGAAGTGTCTAAGGATGCGGACGCGGCGGCGGAGATGACGAGCATGAATCCATCGTAGCTGCCCAACTTCGTCCGGGGGCTACAATAACTAATGGTTAAACTAATCAACTTTATTGTTTTTTGAAAATAATTTCCATTTCGAAATGTGACGCCTGCAACAGGTTCCAATGAAGTTGGGATGGGTGCAGATTCACCTCTCTGTAACATTACCTCTCATTTTAATTGCACAGAGTAGTCACTTGAAACAGAGGACATTTATTGGTAGAGTTTTGAAAGCAGACTTTGTTCACATACTTTCCAGTGAAAGGAATTCCAGGTGGTTAACATTCTGGGGTGTTCATTGTCCTATTTTGTGCTTCATAATCCGCCCCACGTTTTCAATGGGAGACTGTACTGAGCTGCAGGCAGTACCTGTGCTCTGACTGCTAGGCCTCTTCGTTGTAATGCATGCTGTGTGTCGTTTAGCGTCATCCTGGCAGATCAAGCAGGTGGCCCTTTGAAAAAGACAGCATCTGGAAGGCACGTACTTATGCCATTACAAAATCAGCGTGTACCCTTCTGCATCAATTTTTTGTTCATAAATGTAAAAACTGCCCATGCTGAGTGCACTATTGCAGCACCAGACCATGATATGTCGGTGATAAAAGTTGGGATGGTCCTCCTCTTCAACATGAAAACATAACATCCATGATTTCAAGAAAGTATTGTAAAGGTACAGTCAACAGACCACAGCAGTCCTTTCCACTTACCTGTCAATCCATTCTAGATGAGCTGGAGCCCAGTAAAGTTGGCAGTGGTTCTGGATGATTTGGACCAAACAACTTTGGCACGTGGAAAAATTTGGTTAAATCTTCCTTCTTCTCTCTACAATTCATGAAAAGAAGTCCGCAGGTTTCTCCATGACTACTTCACTCAGAGCAGCTGTCAATCACAGCCGACAATCAAGACTTTGCACCCAATTTTTGTTGTAACAAATAACAAATTGAAATCACACTGATCAGAAAAAATGAACACTTAAACATACATCAGCATGGTTAGAACTACCAAAAATGACAAAAAGACACATACTTTGATTTTTTTAGCTTGGCTCATGTCCTATCTGCTAACATGGAGGATACTGCAGCCGGCCACAAGGTGACGATTAAGATGTTTTGGCTTCAGTTTTGGGAGCTGTGAGGTCGTACATCTTTATTTACAGTCTGTGCTTTTTTCATAAAATGACTATAGATGTAGCCTTCACACTGCAAAAAGTGAAAGATAAAAATACTAGGTGATTTGAATTTACTTATTTTAACACTTTATACACTTATTTCTATCACGATTTTTCTGAGTAAGACAAAAAATTTGTCCTGATTTGAGGTAATTTTGACTATAGCTTGCCAATGGAATAAGAAAATTTCACTTGTCAAGCAAATAGTAACTTATTTTAAGTTACTATTTGCTTGACAAGTGAAAATTTTAAGTTACTCTTTGCTTGACAAGTGAAAATTTTAAGTTACTATTTGCTTGACAAGTGAAAATTTCTTATTCCATTGGCAAACTAGTCAAAATTACCTCAAATCACGACAAATGTAATGTCTTACAAAGAAAAATTGTCATAGAAATAAGTGTTTTAAGTCTTAAAATAAGTAAATTCATCTCACCTAGTATTTTTATCTTTCACTTTTTGCAGTGCAGTTTTCACTTCAAAGTGCCCCAGATTGATGCAAGTAGTTATTAAAACTGTCAAAATGTTCCTCTGGAGGAGCTTGGCCCCAGACCTCTGGTCCACCCACTACATAAAATTCTGTGGCAAGCACTAACAGTACATACAAAAAGCAAGAGCTGTGTCTTTTATTCAGCCAGCCTTGGTAGAATGACTAGCACTATCCCTTCCCACTCTCCTGTCAGAAAATGTCATTTTTTCTTCAGTTTGTCTTGGCATTGCCGCCATGGCCCTCTTGAGGCTGGATACACCCGTACAGTACCCACCCACACCCCTCAGGTTTTAATCACAAGAGTGCTATACCACATAGGCAGTCAATTTAATAGGGACGGCCCCCAAAGCCCATTAGACAGCTGTTGCCTCAGGGCACAGAGCGACAGAGTGAAGCTGAGCTGCCCTCTTGGTGGTCTTGCTTCTGTTAAATTTTAGTGAATTACTTCTCCCTTTAATTTCTTCCCAGACCGTACTCCTGAAACTTGGGTTGGGAATGGCCAATTCATTGCATTTTAATAGGTGAAGCTCACCAGACGGCAGCAGGGGTCGGGCTGGTAGGGGTTGATGGCGGGGGCACGGACATTGGCTGGGGACAGGTGAGGCCCATTGTGTGACTATGAGAAGTTTTTAATGACCTCCCGAAGGAGTGTTTCCTGCTCGGGACATTGAGGGAGTCTGAAAATACAAAGGAATTAGTGATGTGCAGGTCAGCTCTGACATCACCCGAATCCGCACACACTCATCAATCTCCCTTCAGCCAAGCAACCAACGTAATGATTCCACCAGATCTGCCCCCACCAACAGCCATTATTTTCAGAGGGTTATTAGAGTACATAATACCTTACATGGTGTATTTCCTCCTGACATCATACCAATAAATATTTCCCGCAAATTAAAGTTTAGTGGGCTAATTTTGTGAAAGAATTTTGCAATCTTTATCCACTGCCATTTTTTAAAGTTTAATCTAATCTGATAACTGTAAGGCAAAGCAGATGAAGAGAAAAAAAATCTGGACTGCAAACTAGCGAGCCAATCATAGGACAGAGTCAGTGAGGCTGTATAGTGTACAAAGTTCATGATTCTGCAGTAACTAGTTAGTTCGTTAAAAACCCAATGGTACCATCATTGTCTTTGGATTTTATTATTATTTACTTCTCTTATTTTTATTGTTTCCTTCATCTGCTGGCAGCTAATGCATTTAGTTCAGTAAATGTACTGACTGAAAATTCTCATCGAAAGTTATTTGGATTTGTCAAGGAAGTATTGTTTAATTGAACTATGTGTAATTTCCAAATCCAGAGGTTCAAACCGTTTGACACCCTCCCTTAACAACCAAGTGCTCTGAATACCAAAAAAAAGTGCATCAACTGTTAAAACTGCTCACTTATCCAACATATTAAAATGAATTTTTTAAATTTAATTTATTAATTATTTTCAAATATATCAATTAACAAATGCATTGTTAAATTTGTTGATAGACAGAGCAACCTGTTGGATCAACCTTAATCAAAAAGCAGAACTCAGAATCCAGTTTAAAATGAGGAAATGTAATAAGAGTTGCTACGGATCATACAGTACAAGGTCTGTGTCTGCTGTCAAGAGTCTGCAACCTTACACAGAATTAAAACGAGCGTGAACAATTACAGAGGCAAAGAAAGACAGAAGACACCAAACTAATGCTTGCTTATCCTGAAATCTAAAGACAGTCAGATCTTCAGATGGCAACAGCAGATATCAGTCCCTAAAGTCTACTCCATAGATGTTGCAACTCCATTTTTTGTGGGTCAAAAAGGCACACACTGAGTACAGGCTCACACTTTTAGGTTTTGAACAAAAGGTGGAAATGTATCTCCCCCCATCTTCAAGATCAGAGGGTCCCTTGCTGATTGGTAAACCTTTGGATGGGTGAAGGTGTGAGAAATGTCAAAAACTTAATTGTTTTCCTTGAAACTGGTTATGTACAGCGCCTGACCAAAAAAGAAAAAGGTGCGCACTCTTGAGAATTTTTTTGGCCCACCTTTAGTATTGATCATGACTCACATTTGTTGTGGCATTGTTTCAACAGTCCTGTGTTACAACATTTATTTCCAACCAGAGTTGCACTAATTTTTGGCCAAGATCTCATGTTGACAGCGATAAATTTGGAACAGAATTTTGAGAGCCATGTCCCACTTACTTCAGTATGACTGCCACTATAAAAAAAATAAATAAATAAAACAAAAACTTTGTCATCAATACCCCCGCCACCTTGGAGTAGTCTTTTCAAACTCAATCAAGGTCATGACTTGTAATTCACACATAAAACTATTAGATGACAGAAATTTTGTAAGAAAAACCCTGTCCTTTCTTTTGCGAATGGACATCCGGACGAAAAGCCGGATGGACAGACGGACAGACAAACTCCATTGCAATACACCCTCTTCCACTTCAGGGTAGGGGATTGAGTAGCCCGATGACATTGCTGCCATGGCTCTTTTTCTATTATAGACGCCCTTTGCGCTGATAGACATCACATAGCTTTTCAGCACAAAAACACTGCCCACACTGATCGTTTGCAATGAAAACGGTTATCTATAATGTACAACAAACAGCAAAGCCTGCCTTTTTCTGGCGAGAGTCGAGACCCTGGTTCCAGGGAGAGATGAAATTAAAAATGTGTCTGAGTATGGGCTCGCTCCGTGACAGAATTACAGTACACGTGTTGCATATTGTCAAAACTCATTTATGTGTGGTGTGGTGAATATGAAAGTAGGCAAATGCAAATTCAAAAATGCATGGCGCTAAAATGCAGTCAGAAGCCAAAGGACAAAAGCAAGTGAATCAATGAATAGTTGTGCCTGTGGAAACACACAAACATGTGTGATGTCAGGGAGTACAACCCACGATGGATGTGCTTTGCAAAAGTCATGGTGTTACAAAGTCAAGCTATGTTTAGATGACAAGATGAGTCAGATCATTCATGTAAACATCAGCAGAACTCATCTTCATTTTTGTTTCTTCGCTGGAGAAGTATGTTGTACGCAAGAAATCTGACGAGGTCATCGTGATCACTCGCGCTACGGAAGATTTTGCTTTATGATTTTTTTTTTTCACGTGGACTATTGGCCCTATAATTAATAAAAGTGTGGGAGGAGGAAGAAAAAAATAACAAAAACAACAACAACAACCTTAACCCTTTAAGCGCCGAATACATTTTCAAGGAATTAAAAATGTCGTTATCCTGAGCCGTTGAAAACCTCCCGCAGGGGAGCTCTTTTAAACAAGTTGCCACATGATAGGTTTCCAACAGCATCTGACTTTGATATCTTACATCATTGGGCAACTATTGTTGCCTACGGCGCTGAAAGGGTTAAACCCCCCAAACCCTTTTGAAAGCGCCCATATGATACACCTGTTCCTGAGAAACGAAAACAACAATAACAGGTACAGTAATAACAACAACTGTCATAACAAAAAAATCTTGCTATTGGAATAATAAGCATGTAAATACAGAGCATATGTCTCAATGTCTGCAGCTACTGAATGCATGACTATGCCATCCTCCATTTACACATGAATAGTGTAGTGAAGAAAAATTAGGACTATAGAAATATTCTGGGATCGCAATAGTGGTTGAAACAAAAAGTAGCACACACAAGCGGTCCCCAACACAACTTTTGTGAACTGCTGCCCTGTGATAAATAAAAAGATTCCAGGACAGAACACATACCCAAATGGTAAAAATACCTCAAAGGTAACATTCTAAAATTAGCCAAGTGATTTTAATAGCCATTGCAGTATACCAGGGATTGGCAATGTTTATACAAGTTTTTGTCTCCACCAGTTTTTCAGTCTAAATCAAACAAAATTTTTGACAAGCAAACATGGTTTTAGTCATAGATTAGAGTAATGTAAAACCTTTCATTTACAGAGATGAGAACTGCCTTCGGTGGTCATTCATGAGGCCTAAAAATACAGCTAAAATGTAAGATTTCATAATGGTTTTTCTTATTACAGTAATGATGTAATTGAGGGTCAGAGGTTGGCATGAAGCCATGCCATGTACAATGCCATGCTGTGGTGACACATACTGACTGTGGCTTGGTGTTGTCTTGTGCAAATTAGCAAGGACATCTTTGAAAAAGTCATTTTATAAATTGCTCCAAAATGCGAATGTATTATTCGGCATTAATGATGCCTTCAAACATGTGCAAGGTACCCAAGCGTTATGCCCTAACACACCCCCATGCCTTGACAGATGCTGGTTAATGAAATGTGCTTTGGCAACAGTCAGGATGGTTCTTTTCCTCTTTGGCCCCGAGAGCACCACATATACTATTCCCAAAAACAATTTGAAATGTGGAATAAGCACAGCACTCTTTTCACTCAGTTGATCTCAGGTGCACTCTAACCCACAAAACTCGGCAGCATCTCTGGTTGTCGATATAGAGTTTCAGTTATGTGCAGTAGAGTCTTAATTTGCATTTGCAGTGGAGAAGTGTGTTTGCTGACTACAGTTTTCTCGAGTGCTCTCAAGCTGATGTGGTCATATTCATGATGTGAGCGTGTCAGTTTTTAAGGTAGTGCCACGTGAGGGCTTGAAGATCAAGAGCATTTAATATTGATTTTCGGCCTCACCCTTGACACACATTGATTTTTCAGCGTTAACGTGATATGTTTCATATGCGTGCCAATTAGCTATTGACGGTGCTTCGTGTAGAATGTTGCTTAAAGGAAAACTCACAAATGAAGACACTTGAAAGTTCACGGAGGATTGCTGACCATCAAGGACGTCAGCAGTTCTCTGGTACTGAAGTTCCTTTAGCTGGTGTCTCTAAACACATGCAGTATCTTTGGGCAGGTTCATATAATAGCATACCTTCACAAGGAGAAGTTTTTAATCCATGAAATAATTTGGGAAGATATGAAAACTCAAAAGTCGCTTCAGTAATCTCCGAGACTGTAGGCTGTACATTGTTGAGTCAATATTGAATAACCTTATCACTTCCATTTTAATATTGCCTCAAGAGTATTCAGAAAAACATAGCCTGAAGCACACATTCACCCTACAGTGACATCAGATACTGTAGCTAAATAACCTTTTCTTTCACCATCGGAAATTTAGTCTTGTGATATTTAAAAAGGATTTGGTTGCGTATAGCCCTATTTCTCTGGTTTGTCTCTCTTTCGCACATCCAGGCAAGGCTCGCTTACATTTAATTTTATTTAATTGTTTTTGTTTTTTAATTGTTTTTAATTGAAGTTTAATTGTTTTTGAAAAAATATCTGCTCCTTTTGAAATTAGTGCCAGTAAAACTTTTAAAAAAGTTGGGATGGGAGCAACAAAAGACTGGAAAAGTTGTATGCTGCTAAAAAATAGACCTGGTGGAACATTTCACAGCCAGTTGGGTTCATTGGCAAACTATTAATAGAAGGATTGAGAACAAAAAGTCTTTCAGGAGTAAAGATGGCAAGGGCTTCACCACTCTCTGAAAGACTGCATGGGCAAATAGTTCAATAATGTTCCTCAATGCGAAATTGCAAAGAATTTGTGGATTTCATCGTCTACTGTGCATAATATCATAAAAAATTCAGAGAATCTCGAGAAATCTCTGTTTTTAAGGGACAAGGTTGAAAACCGATATTGAATGGCCATGATCCTCAGGTGCTCAGGTGGCCATGAATTGAAAACAGACAGACTTCTGTAGTGGAAATTACTGCATGGGCTCAAGAACACTTCTGTGAACCATTGTCAGTGAACACAGTTTGTCACCACATCCACAAATGCAAGATAAAGCAATACAGTGTGAAGATTAAACCATATACTATAAACAAGATCCAGAAACACTGCTGCTATCTTTGGGCCTGAGCACATTTAAGATGGTGCTGCAGCAAAGTGGAAAACTGTCCAGTGGTCTGATCAATCGAAATGTGAAATTCTTTCCTCCGACAGTGACTTGAAGAATCACAAACCACGAAAGGTGACAGGGTATTTGACAGCCAAACAAAGGTTATCCCTTCTGGTGCGAACCAACAGACAGGCAACAGTGACACAAATCCTTGAAAATTTTAATGATGGTTATAGGAGCAATGTGTTACAACACACAGTGCATCGCATCCTGCTGCATGTGGGGTAGCGTAACTGAAGTCCGGTCCGAATGTCAATTCAATCTGCCATCCACCTCAGAAAGTGCCAACAATGACCATTAGAACTGGACCTTGAATGATGGAGGAAAGCTGCCTGGTCAAATGAGTCCCATTTGCTTTTACACCCTCCACTCCGGAATAATTGGGAAAATGAAGTGAACAAAACAAGCGAGCAGTGATTTATGAATCCATTTTTTACCTGTATTCAATTGAAAAAGTGCAAAGAAAAATAAGTCATGGAAAAGGAGAAAAAACTGGAGCACTCGGATACCAAAAAGCCTTTAATAGTACGAATCGGAGAAAAAACTGACGCGTTTCGACGTTATCACGTCTTCATCAGAGTCAGACAATTCACAATGAATGTCTCATTTAAAAATTTCCAACAGATGTACCTCATAATTAGTCAATTAACAATTACCAAACAAAACATTAATATGAAACAACCAATTATGACGTCACACACAAGTTAGCCGTTCACAAGAACACTTAACAAAATTATACTCTGAAAACATAATTTACAAAAAACATGAAAAATTAAGTTCCTCATTGAGACCGAACGGTTCAACCGTATGAAGCGTATAAATCCAAAATGCCTCTCTGCGGAGCAAACGATTGACAATGTCACCTCCCCTCGAAGATGGGTAGATTTTCTCAATTCCCCAAAACCGCATAGAAGCAACAGAACCGTGATTAGCTTGCACATAATGACGGCAATAGCGTGTCGAGGTTTTTAGTTCAATCGCTGTTTTATGTTCCAAAATACGAATTTTCAACGAAGTTTAGTTTGACCCACATAGACAAAACCACACGGACACTTAAGTATATAAACCACATGGGTTGAATCACAATTGATAAAAGATTTTATTTTGTATTTTTTGCCCGAACGTGGATGCGTAAACTCTTTTAGTTTAGAAGAATTTGAGCATTGAACACAATGACCACATGGATAAAAACCATGAGGTTGACTAGGTAACCATGAGGAACTTAAAGGTCTTTGAATCTCAGAGTGAACAAGGCGATCTCTTAGATTTGGCGAACGCCTAAATGAAATAAGGGGGAGATTAGAACTCATTTGCTGTAAAGCAGGGTCACTTTTAAGTATACTCCAATGTTTTAAAATAATGTTCTAATAATAAGTCATATTTATATCGTCCAATATATGTATTCAGCCTCGTCTTCTGCACAGAGACGGGTCCAGTTTCTCTGGATTCGTGGAATCTGTCCACTAAATTATGGACAGTCAATAGCAAGATCCCCAGATTCCATTTCTTTACATGCAGAGAAACATTCCTTTTAAACAGTTTGACTTTTTGCTCACGCAGCTTTGGGCTAAGTGGTGAACCTCAAACCATCTTGCTGTTAAATGAGCATGCCTTATGTGACTGCTCAAATCAAATCTGGTATTAGCAAATATTTGCAAAAATAAACACAGGTGATAGGTTAAACTTAAAATTGTTTTTTCTTCGTGCTGTTTTCAACAAAATGTAGGTAGAGGGGAATTTATAAATCGCTGAATTCTGTTTTTCTGTGCATTTTACATATTTTTCCAATTCTTGTGGAACTGAGGTTTTTTATCATGTGTATCGGCTGGGTATGAATGGTCTGTTTATCTGGGGCAGAGGTGGCACCTGAGTGCACTGTGGGAAGGAGAGAAGCTGGTGAAGGGAGTGTAATGCTTTGTGAAATGTTCTTCGTGGAAGACCGGGGTCCGGGAAATCAAGTGAACATCAATTTGACGCAGGAACTACAGCATATTAGGCAGGTGATTATAATCATTTGGCTCATCTGTGTAGTTTATTCACCACTGTTTTTTTACAGTTCAATAAATTAATATAAAACGACATGCTTGGATATCAGGAAAAAAAAAAACTAGTGCCACGTAGAAAAATAGATCAGACCTTCAAAATCAGCAAGAATGGCATTCGGGAGTCAGTTTTCCTCTGTACTCCCGTTTTGTCTCAGTTACGTTTGTGTATGAACTCAACCCTCTGTGTTTATTTAGAAACTGCAGACAAGCAGGCGCTATCCTGCAGAACATGTTATGTCAGCCACAGTTTCCTGTCACACTGCAGCCAACAAATTCAGCTGACACAGATGCTGAGCCAGAGGACACTGCATGCATGCCCTTTGCTGGTTGACTGTGAGCACTAATTGGTGTAAGGAGGGCACTGGTCCATGATGTGGCAGGGTGTCCTGTCCATTGAAATGCCCCGCCTGGGCAATGCTCTGCCACTCTTGAACCCCCCTGTGGAGCCTCCGTCTATAGTCAACACTGCTGGGACTGGATTTAGGAATCAGCTTAGCTTGAGTTCCGTTCACACTCTTAGCTCATCTTGATAAGGCATTGTTATCTAGCAGCCCCATCATATTCCCCCGTAATTGCTTTTAGGTGACACTCCAAGAGCAAGGTGTATTATAATGAATTATTATAATTATTATTGGCCTATAATATCTTCAAGGTTCAAATAGCTCATCCAGTACGATGAAAGGTATTACAAGGTATTGTTGAATTTGAATGCTGATAATTTTTTTTTTTTTTTTTTACTGATAAGACAAATTACTTGACTATATAGGTAAGATAAATTTACTTGTAACAGCATTGAAAATGAGAACAGCTACGAATCAATATCAATTTTTTTAAATGAGCTAACCTCTGATAAAAGCATCATATTTTCTGCAAAGTGTTTTCGGAATGAACTCAAATACTAAAAAGTTCAAAGGGTGCAAAAATATCCAAGGAAAGCATCGTATGTCCTGTCATATGCTATGTTCTCAAGGACCATCGCAACCTTATCAGTGATCCATCGATGGAAGTGGTTTTTCCGAGTGTATGTAAACATATGCTCACGTTACGTTACAGCCACAAGCAGGTGTGATATGAGGAGTGACGATCTATCAAAAGGCCCACTCGGATCAATACCAGTACTGACAACTTGTGCCGGGGTTCTGGCGAATGCTCAACAAGAAGGTGCACACGCAAGCTAATTGACTTTGCTTAATTTCATTAAGGCGCTTGCCCTTAGTTTGTGGATATTGGTAAAGCATTTTAATAAGTGCATTATCCATTACACTAAAGGGCATCTAAAGTCGATTCCCATTGTTTTTGTTTATCGGCCAATCAGCGAGCCGCACCTGCGCAAACGAACCGAAATAGAAGGATTATCTGCGCATGTACACAAAACATTGGTTTATATGAATGAAATTGGTCATGTGACAATGCAAGATGTCAACAAAAGCAAGTGATTTGTTTGAAAACATTGGATGTTCAACGTCCTGTCTGAGAATTGACTTTAGATGCCCTTTAAGAAACGTTTTTGGTGTATTTTTGTCATTTAGGGCCCTATTTCAACGATCTAAGCGCACAGTCTGAAACACGCTTTAGAAGTGCATTTAGGGCATGTCCAAATTAATTTCTTCTAGTTTAACAGCGGGTTATAATGGCGTGAAGTAAAGCGCAAGGTTCAAAGGGCTCGTACTTATATGTTAATATGCTAATAAATCATAGGCGTGTTTTGGGTGTAACATGAAATAAACCAATCAGAGTGCCATCTCCCATGCCCTGAAAATGCCAGATGCCCTTGCACCTAGGCGAATTGCTATTGTAAGGGTAGATTTTCCAAATAGTAGGAAAACCACTTCCCTGCAGAGTCGGGTCAACTCGTGCGCAAAATGAAGGTGTTCGAGCAAATGACGGATGAAACCTGATCTTTGTAATGTCCAAAACTGTTAGCTAATAAGAGATGAAAAAAGTTTCCATACACTGTAAATCTTGGGGTCACAGCATGTGCATAAAACAAGGAAACTAAAAAAAAAAACTTTTTAAATTCAGGGTCACGGGTAAAACATAATTATGTGCGGATGGGGCAACGACCGAGAGAACATTCAATTCAATTTTATCCACACAGTGCTTTTCACAGAAGGACAGTCACAAAGATGCTTTACAGAGCAAAAAGGGCAGTGCACGACCTAACCCCCAAAATAGCAAATGAGGCAGGAAGCTCCCACTGGGGAGAAAAAACTCCCCAGTGGGATGAAATCGCAGGAGCACCTCAGTTATGGTGGGGGAGCTCATCATCTACTGGCTAGCTAATTAATAAAGTTGGATTAAAACATCCAAACATGCTGAAACCCAACCTTAAAAGAATTCAGCAGTGAGTCTGGTCTGTGAGTGAACTGATATTCTCACAGATACTGCTCTGAAGACTCTCCCAACACAGCACTGACACTGAACTCGTTATACAATGGAAAGCCTTTCTCATGTTTCGGACGTTCGTGGAGTGAATTGTACTTTAATTCCAACGTGGACGGAGAAGTCAGCATTAGAGCAACCTTGCCTTCCCAAACAAATGGAAAGCGGGTGCTGTATCCCTGTGACTTATTTGTTGAGAAGGTGAATCAAATTGACAAATGGATAAATATCCTCCCCAACTTATGTTTCCAAGAGAGGTTCCGAATACTTGGCGCCTTGATGCCGTCTGATGGAGGAACAGATGGGATCCTTTATTTTTAGATCCCATTATCACAGTCCATCAGACACCCATTTAGGCGGCATGTAACATAATAATGCAACATTGCCACATGCAGCCGTACCTCTCTCCCCCCAGCTTTCACTAGGGGCCTCTAGGCCCAACGGGGAGCCAAAATATTGACTGAAAAAATAAAACATTTTAGGGTTGTTCGCTCCGCAGACAAAGATGAAATAAGATCGTTGCATGTGGCTGCAGAACTGCTTCTACTGCAGTTGTTTTATTTTATAACATCCCCCCCCCCCCTTTCCCCTGGAGAAAACACAGAGGCTGTGAAATGGTTTGCTGACATTTACCCATGAATCGCACACGAGCACATGCGCTCTGCTGTTGTTAAATGAGGTTAAAACCCATTGACATTTCTGCGGTCCGCGGATGTGCCGCCGTGGCCGAGCTCTGCCTGGGTTAAAAGCACGATAATATTTGCCCGACAAGCGAAGAGCTGAATGTGCCCCCAACACAGCTTCCCACCTTCTTTCTTACACAAACATCCGAGACAGGAAGTGCTGGCCCATTACCCCTCCACACAGACTTACACAAGCAAACATCCTCACGCGATTCTGATATTTCAAGTGTATTTTGGTTCTATCTATAGTTTTCATGAGTGCAATGAACCTTTAAACATGTTTGACTATGCTAAAATTGCCGCTCATTTAAAGGTACATTAAGCCAAGTTACTTCTGGTAGGATTACAGTTTCTGATTTAATTTTGCGCAATCTGATATCACCAAGTAAGCCTGTTCCAGGATCAACAAAATAATGCTACTTCGGGAGTAATACAGTCCTCCAATGAATAGCATTTCTGATATCTCTAAGCTGCGCTTCCAAATGTCATACATCTAGGTCCTTGCTTGCAGTGTGCAGTGCATGGCTGCAAAACCTTTGTGGTTTTATGATGTCATCATTGCTTCTACCCATTGGTGGACTATAATGTTACTCCTGGACAAGCATTATTTTGTTGATCCTGGAACAGCCCTTACACAGCAATGTCAGATTTTACCTTTATTGCAGCCTCTTTGTGCCATTGTGATTTCCGTGGTATGAAGTGTGTTTTAGGTATTTGCGGCAGAATTCAGGATATGGGCTTTAAAAAACAAACATAATTCATATAACTCAAAAGCAAATTGTGCAATGTGATGCAATATAACTGCAAAAAAAACATCTGATATTGTTTTTGTTTGGAGCAAATTCCTTAACAGTGTTTGTGGATGGGGGAAGGAATTCAGCTCAGCATTACATTAAATATGTGTTGGCTTTGAATACACATTGATTCAAGTTATACCCATAGATAGACCCTGTGTGCCTTCGCTAGTTTTGTCATTTGCAATCGGGTACTTATATTGACTAGTGTTGGCAATGTGGCTTCTCACTGACTCCTTTAAGACAGTTTGTAAGATCTCGTCTTGTGCTGTCGAAACGCCATGGGTCCTCCCGAAATCAGGCAAAAACCCTTGTTAGGACTGTATCTTGCCACACGTCTCCTTATATTGTCCAAACTTTGATGGTAAATCCATAAAGTACATGATTCTTCACTATGAGTTGACCAGAAATTGAACTGCCTCGTAAAATTGCGAAGACTGACGTCACATGAATGACGTGAATGGCATGAGAGCAGATCTGGGCATCTCTATTGCCTTACATGCCCCCATTTAAGCAACACTTTCACTGGTGTCATCTACTTTACATGGAAAATGCCCTCAATATACTTCTCTTCACCTAGTTGTGTGTAGCCCTGAAAAATAGTTAGACCTTGCAGCTGGAGAAAAATGGGAGTTGGACGTAGCAATCAGTCTGTGCGTGTATCATCAGATGTTATGCATGCAGAAAAATCGGGCCTTTGGTATCACATGTGGCAGCTCATTTTCTTTTGCACCACTTTCTTTCAGCAACATGACCCGGACCGCCTTTAACCATCGCTGTTCCGTCCCAACTCAGTCCTTTTCTCTCCTCCCACTGCACTGAAGTTCTCATTCACTTCTTTCATCATGCCATGTTTAGACTGCCGTAACAGTATTCTCATATTATGATAAATATATATTGGATCTTACACGAGTCAGCATATTGTTAAAGGAGGACTATACTGACCTACACGTTTTGACTTAATCTTATAGTAATTAACTCCAACATAATATCCACGGTCGATTTTTTTGTCCATACATACCCCCTGTTCTTTTAAATGACCATTAATTAGCCGGAATTGCTGTTTCCAGGAGGCCGCCATTAACGCCACAAGTGGCATGAGAAGTTGCGAGATCATAACGTCACTGCGGCTGCCACATGCATTCATGTGCATCATGCATGCGATATCAAAATGTCTGAATACATGGATATCTAAATAAATTACCCTACCAACCAATTTAAAATTGTTCATTGCGCGAATCAACTATTTGATTGCAAATTGAGCCAAGTAAATGGGAAGAGGGTGAAAGCAATTGTCGTGTAGAGGAGGATGATTTTGAAGACCTTAACTTTGCCTTAGTTCAGCACGAGGTTTACCTGAATGTGTTTGCTTGATTATTACACTTGGCCGTTGTGTGCGAATCTTGTTCAACTATTAAATAATAAATGTTTAAAATTTGTGGCACAGATTTGCCTGAATGTGCTTGCCCAGTCTTCGGTGCATTTGTCCATTGCTTGCAATGCGAAAATAATTTCTCTCTCGCATTCACGTTTGATGCGCTTCACACAATGTTTTCTACTTTGCATATATTTTTAGACGCTTAAAAACCAGGGCCATCTTAACATGATTTTATTTTTAAGAAATCTTTTTAAAAATATGTGAAAGTTTTCCGACGAGAGATGGGATTCAGAGGTCTGCTATTTATTCAGATTACTGACATTATTTCAATCTAGCACGGTAGCCTGGTCAGTTTGTCTGCTTCTCATTATCTCTACTAAATCATTATTGGTTTGATTTTGGTTTTGATTGGTCAGTTGGCTGAATAAATGGCTTGATTACAAGTTAGGCAAAGTACACGGGAATTGATTTAAGGTGAGCTAATTATGCCAAGGTGACGGCAGCTGTCCAGCCTCGCTGGTAATTAGCAGACTTCAAATCGCACTCTTCTTTCCGGAAGCATTTCTAAATGGCCTCTGATGTTAGTTCACCTCTAAATTAAAGTTGTGTCGGATAGAAAAAGGTAATAATCAAGCTCGTCTGTCTGCCCCATAGAGGAAGCGGGAATATCTCGGTCATTCAACAATCTCAATGCAGGACCGCAGGACAATGGAAATTCATGGCGCTGACAGCCTCACTGACATCACGATTAGGGGCGCCCCAAGTGGGTCTAGGGTGAATTTTCGTCTGCTGTGGTGAAAATGGCGCGGTCCACAAGTTTTGTAAAATCGCTCATAAAAATTAAATAAATCGCAAAATAAAGAAAACAAAGTCGTAGGAGCTTTTTTCGTGATATATTGAAATAATAACACCCAACTTTCTCAGCCATGATAGTCCTCTTTTAAAGCTCGCAACAAACGCAAAATTTACTCAATGACTTTCATAACTGTTTTACATTCGAACAAGAGTATAAGATTCTCTGTATTGCGTGATTTCATAGAAAACAAATGTCATTTCTGTACCCATTATATGTTAGCATTGAGCTAACTCCATCACTTCGCTAACTTAGTCACTGAGTCACAGACATTCGCGTTTGAACTAGCAATGGTTTGTAAGTTAAATCAACTAAGTAACTAGCTAATGTTAGCTCGCCAGCAAACAAACTGATTTTACATAATGATCATGAAAATGTCAAGCTTGCCACAGTGGTGAGACATACCGATTTAAACGACATTTACGCTTGGTATTCAGTTTGGCTAAATATTAACAGCGTGACGTAAATTCAAGCAATTTTTTTCCTATGCTCTCTGCCAATGAAATTTTCGCAAAAGTGATATGTACCTAGGGTAATATCAAAAATATGTCACGAGCTGGGTTATGGGAAAAGTATTAGAGTTATGAATAAAGGTTAAACTTCTATGTCAGACAAGAGCAGAAAAACGTAGTTGTGTTTTCATACCTTGAGATGTTTCGACGGGAACCCCCATCTTCTTCAGAAGCGCCACCTGATGGTGGTGTGACGTGTCTTATCAGCTGTTGTTACACGTCGAAACATGTCAAGGTATGAAAACATAACTACATTTTTCTTTTCTTGTCTGATATAGAAGAAGTTAAACCTTTATTCTAAAATTAGAGACATAGTGAATCTCATTCAACTATTAGATTTATGTGATGAATATTCTTGTATTGTGTGGCAATTATACAATGGACAGTATTTTTATCTAGATAGGGGCTTCTGCTGCAATGATGGTAAAACCCTGCAGCCAAAACCACATCCTACAGCAGCCTATACACCCCCATACCCCCATTACCCCTCTGAGCTCTGACCCTTGGACAAATAAACACAGTTGGGAATGACACCCATGGTCTGGTACTGCGGACCTCTCTGCTGCACTGGATCAATACTGCACCCAGGGCGACCAGCCCTCATCTTCTCACCTCGCCAATGGAATGTCAGCTCATCTCAACCTTCTTAATCTGTGCAGTGAACCACAAGGGATTTCGCCAGTAAGCACTGAAAAGGAATACTGAGTAGGATTTTTGGTAGCGGTTTGTTAATACAGCATTCAAAGTTGGCCCCTCCTCCCCGGCTCAAGGACACCAGAAGCGCTGCCATGTCCCGCCCTCACACCCTGCATGCTGTTATTGGCTGGGGGCTCCACACTGACTGCCCAAAAGCTGACGCTCATGAATGTCCCATTCAAAGAAAAATGAGAAAATATGGGCAGACAGCATGGACACTGCAACACACTTTTAAAGGGTCATAAGTGGTGATTGACAGGGTTTAGTTCAGTGTAAGTATTTACATTGTCCTGCTCAGTATACCTTTAAGGGTCATAAGGCTGTGGGTGACAATGAGAGAGACAGGCGAAGTAAAATGGGGTGAAGATACATCGCAACAAATACTGCTCTTTGTCCACGAAACATTTTAGATTAGAACTGCTGGTTCAGGAATAGTGTTGCCTAGCTTATGATGCATAAGCATAGCTAATGCAGCAAAAAAACTTGGTCACCACTAATACTCTAAGGTCTGAATGTAGCACATTGCACCCGTGCATTCACAGTGACAACAAATAAACCAGGTGTGCTTATTTGTGCTTGGGGTGTTCCGAGCCTTAGAGCTAAAACGGTAAGCCTACATCACCGTTTGTGTTGAGCTCTGGGTTGCAGTCTGAGAGCGAGGACCTTTACAGGAGGAGGAACCCAAACTGCATGAAAAATCATTCTGAAGTCTTTAAATCAGCTGGCTATTAATTTTCAAGACTTCATCACAATATCCACTGTATACCCACTTGGATATTGGTAAACAAAAAACTGTATTAAAAGCATTGGAGGGAGGTTAAGTCAGTGCCTTAACTTCAGTTTTCAGGCGGTAGGTGTTGCTGGTCTTTTAGACAATTGTCTCCAAGCCAGCATAACATGTTACTGGCTCAGTGGGTTAAACACATTCCCGAATGAAAAGGAGTGCACTTTTCTAATAATGAAATACATGCCCAACTTGGCCATGTTTAAGTTGAGCCTCATAGTTTTTTCACAAATGAAATACTGCTTTGTTTTGAGAGTCAATGTACGTTGTACATGTCCACTTTTTTATTCGCTATTTGTATTTATAATTATTTTATAGGTTTAGGCGTAAGTTAGTGGCTACCATTGGAGTAGATTTTTTTCTGTTTGTTTTCGAATAAAGTTGCGCAGGATTTATACTGAGATGGGAAATGTGGGGAGCTAGGGTCCATGACCCCCTGATCGCCATTTTCACTCCCCACTCACTCCCACAAAGGACACAAATGTATTTCCTCGGCCATTGCAAGAGTCTGCAGTGGGTCATACCATTTCTTAACTGTTGAGATGATTTAATCTGCAAACTCAGCTCCTCGTAAGAAAATGATGTGTTTTCCCAACCACTTAACCCTTTAACCGCCCGCCAGAATTTTTGGTTGAGTACATTTTCACTCACAACATCTAATTGAAAGATGCGTTGAACTTAACCTGACATCTTTAAGACTTGGTTGAGGAATGTTATATGCTGAAGAAATACAATCAGTTAAGGTCAACTCATTTTTCATTCAGATAAAATGACTCAGAATGTACTCTACTAATAGGCTGAGCCGGCAGTTAAAGGGTTAAAAAAGTGTAATTCTAACCTTGCACAGGCAAGATAAAAGAATGAAGTAACTGCAATAAATTTCTATAATTGGCCCGATCGATTTTAAATGTTGAAGTGGGCAAAAATGGGGGGAAAACACAGAACTGCTGATAATCATACAGGGGAAAAAAGTTTCTGAAAGAACATTTCAATGTGGAGGACATTAGATATTCCTGCAAAAGGCAGTGTTCAGCAATTTTAATATACCAAATAAGATTTAGCTGAGCTAAAGATAAAAAATCAACGTTTCAAGAATGCAGAATTAGAGTACCATAAAATCATGGAATGATTTAACATAGACATATAGATTTAAAAAAATTGTAATATGACATATGCTAATGTTTGACTCATTGATCACTATTTGGCCCAAAGTAAATGCTATAGCTAATGGCAATCTCACATTCATAGGTCATCATCATCTGGCGCTTTTTTATGCCATATAATGCAATTATGGTGCTCTTAGGGATAATTGCTAAGCTTTTTATTTGCATTTTTAGTGTTTCATCTTAACCCTGCATTTGGCTGTAATGGCCATTTACTGTAATTATGGCTGATGTGTTCTAATGGTAATATTCATGCCGTTCTTGTTTCTGTTTTGAATTTTGTAATGTATCATTTTATGATAGCCTTATAATGATAATCCTTGCTGGCAGAACATTTTGTTGGGAAATTAGTGTTTCCATAGTTATAAAATGGTACCACAGAATTTATAAAGACTTGCACTGTTGAAAAATATGAAGCAGGTCTTGAGTTTTCACTTATCATCATATCTTTTTTAGCGTTGGCAACAAGAAAAAAAAAGAGATGTACACTCCAATTTGTTTTTCAGATTTGATTCTCTTAATGTTCAAAGATCCAGATAAGAAATATTTCCACCTAAAAGGCACTGTCTGTTGGCATGTCAAACGTCCCCTGGGAAGCACTGTTGTGCTGTCACTGCCATTCAGTGTGACTTCAGAGAAAGATGGAGGATTTAGACACCTGTCAGTTTTCAAGATCTTGTCTCTATGTAAATCACAATAGGCTTTTAATGCACCATTCTGTGATAATTTCTTATTTGCCTGCTTACCACTGACAATATTAAGTTCACTGATTTGGGACTGAAGTCTCATTATACATTTGTTTCTAATGCAAACCACAGGATATATAATTTGGATTTTATTGAGCAGATGTCGCACTGTAACTAATTTCTATGGCATGCATATATCAGCAGTCATGTGACCAAGGCACTCGATTGCGGACTTTCTCTAATGCACTTTTTGTGTCATGACGGTTTTTTTTTTTTTTTTTGCTGAACTGAGCAGAGCACTTTTTACTGAGTAAGGAGGAAGGATTTCTCGTGCACAGCCAGTTTCCCCTGGTGAGTTCTCAGTGCTGAATCTTTAGGCTGGCCATCAGCATCCACCACTTGGCTTCACCTCCTCATTCATTCTCATTTACCGCAGTTCAGGCTGAGTTGGGTCAAGGGACTGTGGAGCTAGGGCCTGCCTAGCACTGGGCTTTGGAGGGAGGTGAGGGGGAAAGAGAGAAGGAAAGAAGCCTGACTCTTGCCGAGTTCTAACAGATTAGCTGTGTGAGAGGAAGCCATCCAACTGAATGCAGGCCATCCACGTTCCTAGATCCACTTTCTCAGAGCGAGAGGGCTTTACAGCTAAGACGTTCGTCTGGGAGCCAAGTGGTCAGGTGTTTGAATCCCAGCCACTCCATTCCTGGCCACGGCTGGTAATCTGCATGGGCAACACAGCAACTGGCTCAGCCTCGCCGAGGATAACAGGAGTGAAGCCAGTCAAAATTTGTTAATCTCATCACTCTTTTGCAGCCACTTCTGGTCGACCAGGCACATGTAGCTGTTTGAGCAAACTTTACGCTGACAGCGTTGTCCTTTGACGGCATAGGGAGTGTGTGATTAGCGACTGCATAGTGTAAAAGAAGCGAAGGCTAATCATGGCTTGAGTCGAAGGTTTCGCGTGAAACAACATCTTCCTCCTGGGTCCATGGCAACAGGTCGCTGCAGTGAGACAAACAGTTCAGCCGTGTTCAGGGTAGAGAAAAGGTGGAGAAAACCTAAAGGAAAAGGATTGGAAAAATCACTTGGTGTATATGGGCAGCTTTAGCTATGCTTATAATAACCAGAACACGCTCTGCAGTGCATGTTACACTGCTGCGATGCTTAATACACGTGCTCGCAAATGCTGACCTCCACCAAGACAACGGGAATACCTTCATTACTTGACTAAGCAAAGGAATGCTGCAGGTCTGAAAGAGGGTATTCAAGCAATTTAATTTGACCCGGGACAATGTCTATCCACTGCGAAGCATAACCCCAACTTGGAGAAGTTGGAACAGTACATAAAAAACAGGATGCATTGATTTTGAAATATAGTTTGACTTATAGTGTTAAACTTATAGTGTTTCATGGCACCAAAAAAACTGTATTCTGCAGGCATTACAAAGGCACGGCTGCACTAGAAAAGGCCGCAGGTTCTGGCGCTGGAGTGGTCCGCCTGCAGTCTCGACTCGTCCCCAAAAGAAAAACTGCAGCACATTTTGAAGCAAAAAATGTGACAATGAAGACCCCGTACTTAAGACTTGTTTGCAGAAAGAATCACACAAAATTACATCAGAAACACTTTATTTCTTGCTACCTTCAGTCCCTAACGATTTATTGAACGTTTTTGAAAAGAAATGGCAACATTACAAAGTGGTAAATAACTGTCCCAAATTTTTTTGAAATATATCATGAGAATCAATATTGAAATAAGTGCTCATTTTGAAAAACCTTCACAATTCATCTGGTGAAGCATTAAATAATGTAATGGTCAAAAGAAATGTACAAACCAGTTAACTGGGCCTCAATGCAGAGATCACTGGTCCAAAACATTGAAAAATAAAACAAAATAAATATGTATTGTGGTGCAACCTAATGGAGCAGGTGTAGAATGACCCACCTCCATTACTTCTGTCCCTTTTTTCTGAGAGTGCTTGGAGTAAGACAGCAAAGGCATCCTAAAAGAAATATTTAAGAATGCTTCAGTATGTGCAATACCTTTTTCCCCAAGTATGTAAGAGACACTGCGATGAATTGCAGTCACTGTCTTTTAAGGCGCGCTTTCGCGCACGCACAGTATAGCGCACTTAAAAAAATTGAGGTGAGGAAAAAAGCGCGCACCTCACAAAAACAAAGCTTGAAAAAAACGCGCACCTCGTGGAAACTAGGCTGGTTCCGTCTCCATCGTTACATTCCGCTGGTAAACATTCTGCATGGTACAGAACGATAGCGCCAACAGTATTTTGAGGCAGCAAAGATGGGAACAAGTCTTTGTGGAGACTGCGAAACCAAAAGCGAGAAAGACCCTTTCAAAATGCGTGGTGAATCACGGCTTGTGTACTGCAGATATGTGCATAAATTAACGATTCTCGTTCCCAGAAATTCATTAGCTGTGGACATGCGTAGCGTTACTTGGCTGAAATGTCAGTGGCACAGTGGGTTTGTTTTGGTTTCCAAATTTGGTCTGGTTATGCTACGGAGTCCACGTGCATGGTTTGTGAATGTAGCCAACGAGCAACAACCATTCCTGATCGTGATTCATTGATTCTTTTGAGCCATGTTATGTTAAGCAGCTATTGAGGTAAGCCCCTGTAAAACAACAGACAATTTCATAATGCTGACAATTTAGTTTTAATTTAATTCCGTTAATTTTAGATAAAATCATTTTCATAAAAAATGTGATTTTTTTTGTAAATCTGCATTTCGTTTCTGTATTCTCAGGATAGACTCCTATTTGGCCCGTGCAGCTGCATTAAGAGGTTTAAGCTTATATTGGAGAATATGTTCCAAGTGCTTCTCAAAATCTCAGCATGTTTAGTGTAAGAGGTAAACTAAGTTTTAACTTGTTATGCATCAGCATGGGCCCTGTACCTCAGACTGAATCTATCCTGGAGTAACATGCCCATCACAGCAAAGAAGGTCCTTGTGAAAAATGCAGTGGACATCCAATCTTTGCATTTTTCTGGTTGCCCCAGCCTTTGAACGAGCCGCGAGGGCTGCAAAAAAACTCGCCTTGCATTCATAGGCGAGCTTTTAGCCACTTGCCTGGAAATTTTAAAAGACAGTGACTGGAATTGGCAGCCTGTCCTGGCTGTATTCCTGTCTCTCTCCCAATGCATACTGGTACAGACTTCAGCACTCCCAGCAATCCTGTCTAAAAATGAGCAGGTTACATAATGAATGGATTTGTACACAAGAACACATCCAGGGATTTTTTGTACTTTAATTTTGAATTGTAGTTCAGTCACAGACTGTACTTCCGTGGATCAAGAAAGTGTGCATTTCTAAGGTGGCCTCTCAAAACCTGTCAATGCGCTTGTCTCCAGATAAAGGACACAGAGAATGAGAGCTGTGTTTGTTTTAACGGCAGCTGTAAGTGGTAAACATGCTGTAGAATATGTTCTCCATAAACCCTGAACGGTAAGATGAACATTTTATTCCTTTCAGGACAGAAGAGAGCACTTAGAAAGAAAAAAACACATGGATGATTTGCCTCTATAAGCTTCTGAAGAGCTGGCAGCTAAGGACAGCCCTTGCAGTAACATTTCTGGGCAGCGCATCAGAGAGTGAGAGATTCCAAAAGAAATAAAACAGGAGTTTTTCTGACGTCTCCCTTGTCATTAATCAGTTGATATCCCCAGAGACTTAGGAATATCTGGCCCATTTAAAAGGTAATAATGCATGTAAAGATTGTATCAGTGAACACCTTTGTTTTCATTGACAGATGGATTGAAAAAAAAAAATGTTGGGATTTCAAAGCCAAATTCACAAATTTTAAAGGAGACAGCAATGTAAATTCAACCCACACAACATTTGGCCGCATTATGGACTTACAGCCCCGATGTATATACAGAGACTTCCTCTAATACTGCTGCCACTTGTAAATATTAGCTAAAAGGGCTATGGAAAAATGTGGTTGCTGTCAATCCTCCCAATGTTTTATTCAAAATACTAACAGAAATTTAGCCTTGAATTTGAAATGAAATGCTTGAAGGAAAGAATATTCCTCAGACGAATATTTTCCCTTCAAACGTGCACTACAAATCTTGGCACATTGAGAAAATCTAATAAAACATGTAAAAATGCATTTGAAGGGTATGCATATCTAAATTTTACTATTTAAGGTTCAACATAGTGATTAATAAAACTTAAATGGTCACCAATAAATTCCTGATGCTCTGTGGTCTACAGTGGGTGGTGACAGTGACACACAGCAGAATTTCCCCAGGTTACCCATCACAAAGGTTAAGGCAAAATTCTACAGCAATGATGTGCAACAGAAGGTTGTTCAGCATGGCAAATGTGGAAATGGCTATATGCAAATAGCTAAAAAAAAAAAAAAAGCTGAAAACACCCATTTTGACTATGGGGGCAATAAATAAGAAATTTAAGGCCTGTGGCAGTGTTAAAAATCTACCTGGAAGAGGATGTGTGGCTATTTTGAACGCACACTCTGTGAGGGGGGTGTATCCTGTGGTGAGGAGAGCTGCAGGGATCTTACTTGGACAGTTACAGACATTAACAATGTCTTTGGGGTCAGAAAGTCTCTAAAACTGGGATCAGATGCAACTACACAAAGTTTGGAAGGGTTGTGACAGTTTGACTTTAGAGCACTCGTAGTTTTATTTTATTTATTATTATGCACTAACGCCGCGATACAGGCTGTCACAGGGTTACTAATAAAAGCTTTTGTTGTCATGAAAATGTGGCTTCATTTTGTGGGTTGAGGATTAATTGGGCTTACCTCCACTTTCCACAACATTGAAAAAATTTAGATGTGAAATTTTGTCTCATCATAACTTGCTTCTCCAAATATATATATTTTTTTTCCCCAGAAATTTACTCTTGGGTAAGTTATCAGCAGTAAAAAGGCTAGGTTGCCATGCAGGAAGGTTGGATGACTTGGGTAGAGGATCTAGGAAAATGAAATTAAAGATAGCTTTTTGTAGTTTTCAAAATTTTGCAAATTTCACAGGCTTATACTATAGGCATATAGACCTCCTAGATAGGTCTGTGCATTTATAGAAATACTGATCCACAAAATTTTATGTCCACCCTTATGATTTTAAAAAATTACAAAAATGTGCATCTACCAAAATTTTGTTTGTTATGGTAGAAAACAATACAGATTAGTAATGAGAACTGTACATCTAACAGTAATAATCACTTAAAGGAGGGCGGCTGCCTTTGAATAGAAGTCCCAAGTATCTCATGGTTTAGTATCTGAATGCTTCTTGTTTCTGCAGTGGAAGAAGGTATTTGCTCCAGAACATAGCATCACAAGTAATTACAAATAGTTTTACTGGCTCTAAACTAATCATCTTTGCTGCCAATGAACACCAATTTGGGCCCTCGGCTTTATATGAAAACCTCTATCAACACAGAAGTTGATACCAATCAACACAAATTAAAGGCAGAAGATAAAACATGGTTGTCCAATAAAACTGTCTCCAGTGTAGGCATATTTCCAATGACAGTTACACAGCAGTAAGTAAAGACTCAATACAACCTTACTGTGCCACCAGGGACAAATAAGTTTTGTCTCCAGCTGGCATGAAACTCAGTATTGCTTTTATGTCATTCTTTTTTGCAGTCGAAAACTCATCCACAGGTTTGGCTGTTTTGAGTCCACGAAAGGTTTTGTTCAGAATAAAGGGCTGTATCTTTGTTTTAGAGACTCTGGTGACCAATGTTGGAAGAACGGTTTCCACCTTAAACTGCTCAGTAAAGCTAGTCTTACACTTCGGCCCTTAAGGATCTGTTTGCTCATAACGCAAAGACAACCTTGGAATAAAGGATTCGATCATACCTGCCTCTAGCAGCAATATCTTGGAAATCCTTGAAATGATCTGGCTTAAACTGAATCATGCAAAGCTTATTCACAGTTTTCAGAGCATGCAACTGTCCCACTGGATTGTAGATTTCAGCTGGCCTGCAGGCTTATCACATGACCTGAATCCACCTCTCCGAGTGGACAAACTGGGCACAGAACCTCTTGAGGAGGTGAAACGGACAGAAAATTTCAACAAAATACCATGTATTTTCTGGATGTTTCTCTTAGCTACTCTCTGTTACTGAAAATTCACATCAGGACAAAGAACCTGTTAAAACTGAAATGATTTTTATTGTGAAACTTTTTTTTTTTATTTTTTTACCAGAGGTATAGATTGGCCCAGTTAATCCTCAGACCAGGTGTGGGTTAGATAATGAGACCAAAATAGCAGCCTTTGGCAATAATCATTGTAAGTGGATTTGGTGCAAAAACAAAGATGGCCCATTGTGTAGCAAGACGATTGATCTCCGTTGTTGTGTTGCTCATTTTCTTCTCAAGGCCAATAATAACTTGATAAAATTCATTGGGTTACATTTTAACAATCTAAGGGCACAGTCAGAAGTGTGGGGCGTGACTGCCATTGAGGTGTTTCCAAATCCATTTTTGGTGGTTCAATGGCAGATAATCTGAGCCCAAAGTAAGGTGCATCAGGCCAGGTGGTGTCAATTAGTCTCTTAATTAATCATGGGTGTGTTTTGGTCATAACATTAAATAAATACATTGGAATGTAATCTCACGTGCCCTTTAACACTCTACCTGCCAGAGTATATCCAGTGGGCTCCAAAATTATTGGCACCCCTGACTGCCAATGGACAAACAATACTTGAAGAATTCTTAAAAAAATATATATATATATATAGAGAAACTCTAAATAACAACAAGTGAGAAATACCGTACAAAATCAATGTTCCAATAACCCCTCCCTTTGTGCATTGACTTTGCAATCTACCAGCACCTCATTGTGAACTGCAGTCTCTGTGTATTTTGGTTCCTGTCTTTTGTCTTTCACTTCAGCTGATTGTTGACTGGCCTTTGTGTTCAACTCATTCTCTCACAGTGTTTCTTGTCTATTCCTTCCTAGTTTCCTGTGCTTTCTGCGGCCCTTTGTTTATGTTGGCTGTATCCCTTGTCGTTGTCTCCCTCTTCCTCTATCTAGTGTCTCCCACTTCTCCCAAACAGACCTGTGGAATCAACCTTGGACTGGAACTATGACTCTGACCAGCCTCTCCGCCTGTAAACTGTTCACCGCTGCCTGTCCTCTGCCTGCCCACCGAGTGCGTCTTGCCTGCCATTTATTGCTCAGTTTGCCATTGCTTAACCTTGCACTGTTGTTGGCTTTACTAAAGCTCCTTCCTCAATATCCTTCTCTTGGCTATCTTGGTTCATTTAGAATGATAGATGACACTATACTGTATAACCGTAAAATAATATGCTTAAAGTGTCATTAAAGAATTAATAAATTATATGCCTCCACAATGAATTCGAAATAAATCATTCAATATGTGCTTGATGTATAGAATTTTTGCTGTAATTTATGGCTTTTGTCAAAGATATTGTAAAAACAACAGAGGAATTATGGCTGTTTTTACATTTAACTCTCACTTTAGGGGCACAGATGTAATTGGACAAACCATCATAAATTAAATTGTTTCTTTATGTTTTATTGACTGTATTTCCTTGCATGGATAGTTGTGCAAAATTTGTGCTTCCTTTGTTCACGCTTTGTGCGTGTCAAAGTTGGACACTGTCATACATCCCAGCTTTATGAAGCTTGCAGCATACAGTGTTGGGCAAATTAATTGGATAAAGCAAGCTGGAGTGGTAAAAACCAAACAACAAAGGTTTTCAGGCTTTTTATTACTTTAATAGCATCTACATTCAGCACTCAATATGAGATGTGTCCTCCATGGTTCTTGATAAGCTGTTCCACCCGTTTTGGCATGCAGCTGACCAGGTTTTCGCAGGTTGCCTTGATTTCTTCATCGTGATGCCACACCTGGACAACTGCATCGATGACTTTGACTTTTGTGGTGCAGCCCTTTTGCTGCAGCCTTGACTTGATGATGGACCAGAGATTCTCAAGGGGATTGAGGTCAGGTGAATTACCAGGCCAGTCCAACACAGTTACAGTACTGTGTTAACCCTTTGATTCATATGCCTCACATACGTGAGGTTTTTTACTACCCCCTCCAAGCTTTCACAAGGCATCCACCCCTGGATGGATGAACACCCCCTACTGACCAAGGGGAAAGGTCTCATGCATCAAAGGGTTAATGATGCAATCACATTAGTTGCATCATACAAATCAAAGAGATTAATGAAACATGGCTAAAAGGTACTATGCAGTGATCTTTGAGCTGGTTATGTAAAACGTCCATCACTTAGCACAGCTATTTGCACTCCATTCACCTCATTCAATTGACAAGCACCTTTATCCAATTAATTTGCACAAGACTGTACATTTTGGTTTAGACTGGTGCAGATATTAATTGAATCCATGCTACCAACTGTTTAGCCCCTTTGGACCTCAGTATTCCCATCTTGTTTTGGAGACTCTGCTGCTGCTTACAATTCTAATAAACAGTCACATGCTGTAAATTTGACCGCCCCTTGGATACCCTTTGTACCATCAGTGCCATTTTACAGAGGGCCCAAAGAAGTGACGTAAGTGGATAGATTCACAGTATTTAGCTGCTATTTAATGTTTCATTTGTCCTTGAATATCAGAAACAGACTGTGCTGTCTGGACCTAGGCCTGCAAAAACACCGCATTTATTCTCTGGAAAGCATTTGTGCTACATTCTCATTTGCTCAAATAAAATCCACAGCTGATCCATTAATTCTTTTGAATATAAATTCTTTTTCTAGGCGTTTTCATTGCACAAGTCCATTTTTTAGTGTTTGACTTTGTTTAACTAAAACAGTTATCAATATTGGTCCTAAGGGCTCACAGTGTATGCAAGTTTTTGTTGTACCATGATTGCTATCATTGGATTTTAACAAGCTGTTAATTTGTCTTAGGTGCATTTCATGCTTAGAGCAGTGACTTATGTTCTTGTGCCACATTTGACAGAAAAATCCATGCATGGAGAATGATTGTACTTTTCTGTATATTGCAAGTAATCTAAAGTAGTAACACTTTCAGTCAGATCAAATTAGACACTGAGGAATTAGGTTGCTGAACACAAGTGGGTTATTCAGTGTCAACTCAACCAGAGCCCCCCACATCAAAATTTTGATTTTGATAAAACTTTGCACATTTCAAGAGATAAGCATTGGCAGTACTGAGGTCAAATATTTCAGCTCAATTATTGCTAGTTCCTGAAATTTAGCCTATTTTAGGGAAGGGGGGGTCAATTTTAACAAAAGTTCCTTAATTTTGGAGGGAGTTTGAGGGCCTCAGAAATGGATTTTTAGAGCTGACAGACCCACAAGTTTCATTTTTTCATCAGAAAGTTGCTGAACTCTTGGCTTAAGCTACTTTTCTTTACTCAGTGAGTTTAGTTTATCTGTACTGTGGCCTGGAAAAAGCAAAAAATGCATTTATTGTTCTGTAACTAATGAAGATAGAGCCCTGAGACTTGGTATGCAAACTGTCAGTCAACTTTCTGAAGACCACAAAAAATATCAAAGTCACGATGGTTGTATTAAATGTTTTAATTACCTTGGAAGTTGTCTTCAGAATGAAAAGTGCGTATTTTGGGTCATTGTAGTGGGTATATATCTCAAAAGGGACACAAGTGATCAATGTCATATTTTTATTGCTTGAAGGCATGAGTCTTGGGTCTAACATATGAAAAAACTGGAGATGTAAAACTCATCCTTTAGACTGTACAGCATGCCAATCATATTAGGTGTCTAACTTAATTTTCGAGGCACCTTAGCCATGGTGTAAGTGAAAAGATGAATGTGACACATACACTTGTTCACCTCTGCCAAGGAGGTGTATGCTTTCGCCAGCTTTTGTCTGTCTGTCTGTCTGTCCGTCTGTCCATCAGTCTGTTAGCAAGATATCTCAAAAACGGCCGCATAGATTTTAACCAAACTTTGCCAGATGTTAGAATAGCACAAGAGGAACACGTGCTTAAATTTGGGCATATCTAGGCCAAAGTACAGCTGAGATATAGGCCAAAGTTCAAATCCAGCTATGCTGGCAGAGATTTCAAGTCTTTCCAAGGGCCATGCTTTTGGGTTTTGCTGCCACCTGGTGGTTGAATGCAACAATACCCTACATCAGCCAATGATAATCACCTAATATGATTGTACATGCTGTACAGGAAGAGTTTTATATCTCCAGTTTTTTAATATGTTAGACCCAAGACCCATTCCTTCAAGCACTAAGAATATGACATTGATCACTTGTGTTCCTTTTGAGATATATACCCATTACAATGACCCAAAATACTTTTGTACGAGCTTTTCATTCTGAAGCAATATTCCAAGGTTATTAAAACATTTAATACAACCATTGTTACTTTGATATTTTTTGTGGTCTTCAGAAAGTTGACCGACAGTTTGCATACCAAGTCTCAGGGCTCTATCTTAATTAGTTACAGAATAATAAATGCATTAAATTTGGAAAAAATTTGTATGATTGGTTTTTTTTTTTTTTGCTTTTTCCAGGTCACAGTACAGGTAAACTAAACACACTGAGTAAAGAACAGTAACTTAAGCCAAGAGTTCAGCAACTATTCTGATGACAAAATGAAACTCATGGGTCTGTTTGCTCTGCAAATGCATATCTCAGGCCCTCAAACTTACTCCAAAATTAAGGCGATTTTCTTAAAACTGACTCCCCCTCCCTAAAAGAAGCTAAATCTCAGGAACTGGCAATAATTGAGCTTAATTATTTTACCATTTCACACCAGATATATAAATCTTCCACTGTGGGGAATATAATAAAAATTAAATTTTTTTGGTGGGGAAGTTCCTAAAATTTGATTGATTTGACATGGAATGACCCAAGTTTTATTTCAAAATACTTTGCTTGAACTTACTAATAAGAATATGATACAAAACAAGTTTGACTGCCATTTACTTGCATAATAAATGACATGGTTTTAGTGACTGTGTGTCAATTAGTTTCCTCCAATTAGCAACCAACTAATTATTTAATTTGATGTTTTTCCTCCTCCTTTTTTTTTTTTTTTTAAATTTGGCATCTCCAATCCCACCCGAATCTGGAATACCCAATTGGTGAACTATGTACAAGGCTTGCTCGTATGCGACCCCTTGCTGCCAATTCAGGAGAGTGTAGACAGTTCGCGGCTCTCCTCCGACGCACTCGCCTGTCAACCACCGCTTCTTATACACTCATTGGTTGAATCTTCGCAAGTTCAGAACGAGGGCGGAGGATACCCGGACATGAACAGGCTTAGAATCTTCCTGATGAGCGCCCGTCTGGCCAACAGGAGGCGCTTGAGCAACGAACAAGGCAACTATTGTAAACCCTTCCGGCAGTCCCTTCCCAATTTGCAACCCTGTAGCGCTATAGCCAATTGTGCGCTACTCTGAAAAAGCTGCCGACCACTGCCGGCTGGTACGAAGCGGGGCTCGAACCCGCGACGTGATAGTCACTTCTGCTTCGCAACGCGACGCTTTTACCGAGTGAGCTATCCGGCAGCCCCTTTCCTCCTCTTTTTATGCAGTTGTTTCCGATATATCACAATGGGGATATGGATTTTTTATTCTTCATGGCTTCTGTTTATATTTCTGTCAACATTAGGCTAACCCGGGATTTACACCAGATCCGTGTTCAGTCCGCCTCCGCTGTGCTCCGTGCCTGCTATGTGCATTGCCGTCTGTCAATTTACACTGACTGATTCTTTGATGCGTAACAGTGCGGGACAGCTACAGTAGCGAGACCAATGAGCGAGCCTGACGAGATCACGGGGAAATTACAAAATCACGCGCGATCACCTGAGATAAATGATACATGTTGTACTGAGTGTAACTACAAACCGGCAACAGCCTTTGTTCTTTACCGGGGTTGAGGAACGATTGACTCGCTTCGATTTGTTTATTTTTTGAGATTTTGTGCTTCTACTATGGATAGGTAACCTATTTATTACCCCGCCCCACCCGAAGGGTGAGGGAAGGGGTATTGTTTTCGGTTCGGTTTGTTTCTGTGTTTGTGTGTATGTTTGTTTACACTCTAGCAGCAAAACTAATGGGCACATTCACCCCAAATTCAGTATAGGGATTGCCACTGACCCAGAATAGATCCCTATTGAATTTCGTACAAGTACATGAAAGTATGTGCGAGGGGCGGGGTTTGTTGTGCCTGGCACCACTTGTTAATAAATGTTCTTAATTTCCTGTTTTTGTTGGGTTTTTCATTTGGTTGGAAAGTGTTCTGTCGATAAAGTTTAGCCTACGTATATTTTCTTACTTCGGTTGCTGTCCTAGCCCACAACTGAACTGGCACCAACACGGATTTTGAAAATTAATTGCATGTTTTAAATGTAATGTCTGTGCACCGATCGATCTGCTGTGCTGAAGTGCTGCATTTCTGCTGCGGCATCCGGCAAAAATAGAAGTCTTGCATATCTGCTGCGCATGGCTGCGTTTTGCTGGAGCTGAGATGGACGTGAAATGCAATGCAGCAGATCTGGTGTAAACACACTCATTGACTAAAGTGAATCCTATCAGCTGTGCTGCCGTGGCGGAGCACAGATGGACCAAACACGCATCTGGTGTAAACTGGGGGTTCCGGGGGTAGATAACTGCTGTAAACATGCAATGCGACTAAGACAAAGCAACTGCCTCTTAAGATCATGTGATTGCAGTTGTGGTTCGAACAAAACCAGCATACCCAGTGGGCATCCAGGACTGATGTTGAGAAGCACTGAGCTAAGGCTTTGTCCACACTAGTACAGATATTTTTCAAAATGCACATATTTAAATGCACATATTTGCCCTCTGTTAGAAAAAAAAATCTGTCCATATGACCTTTTACTAAAACGCTCTGTACACGTGAGAATGCAGAAATGACTACAAATGCTCATAATGTCTATAGCAACGATATGTCAAATAAGAGAGAACATTACACAAAGCAATAATGGGCATGTGTGAATTTAGATGTGTTTTTCAAAGGCTATGCTTTACATGCCCGCACAGATAAACAAAAACTGTACTTTTTAAAAATCTCCACTTTAGCATGTGTTTTTTTTTAAAATGTCTCCTAATAGAAAAGTGGCCAAAAACACAGAGTAAAACTACATTTTTAAAAATGCCCATGCATTTGTGGACAAAGTTTAAAGTGACACTAGCACAGTTACTGGCATGTTTTTCCTCTGGCTGTTAGAGGAGTACTTGTTGCCATGCATTGTTTCAAAATTCTCTGACAGATTGTCTAAAGCTTTTCAGTCATGGCCTTCCAAGCATAACTGTTAATTTTACATTTAGTTTGCCCTGAAGTGAAAGTAATTCTGGGAATTAAATAACTGAAAGAGCCTAACAAAGCACTTGGCCTGTAGGACAGTTTTGTTGGAGTTATGGCAAGCTTTTTTTGATAAATGTTTTTGAATGGGGCACAAACATCAGCAAGAACGGAATTCACCATAAGCCTGAACTAGCTCATTTGTCCCTGTTTATCGCGGGAGAGCATAAAAATTCTACGCATGTAGCTAGTATAATAAGTAATTGATAGTATAGCAAAGACGACCTTCTAGGAATCCTTGTGATTGATGTTAAACAATTCACCACTCATTAAAAAATAATTGAATCCTGATGTCAATTTGTGCACATGCCTGCTGTCAATGAGAGAAAGTTCATGCCGGAGAGATCCTTTAACAGGTGCATTTAAAACACAGATACTGAAATAATGAGGATGGATAGAGACAATACCAATATAATTGTCAGAGATACATTTTTATATCCTCTCAAGAAGTACCCAGGAGCAGTAATTGTTCACATCAATCGGTCTAATGAAATGAATCAGTTGCATAAATTACATGTTAAATTATGACTATAATTTCAATATTTAAATATTGGATCAGTAACTAATAATTTAAAAATGCATATGTTCTTGCGGTCACTGGGTCAAACCTAAACTAAATAGTAATCAGATTGCACAATGGGTCTTAATTAAAAAAAAGAAAAAAAAAAAACATTTATTGGACAAACAGGTGTCATTGGATCAAAAGGATGTAGGCGATGCATGATTCATTTTTAGGTGTTTTAGTTACTTAGTTGTCGAAACTGCAAGGCATGCAATGGTAAGTAAACAGCCCCAGTGTAGTATGCAGTCTGCCTCGTTAAGAAGGTGCTTACTTTGGGTTGGAAACCTTAGTCTCTCCATATTCTGTTAGCAGCAGGCCCTGGCTCTACGGGCCTCGTCTTTTGGCTGCGGTGAAACGCATCCACTCGGTTGGCTGGCTAGTAGAGAAAGATGAACTCATGACCAGGCAAAGACCATTATTGCTTTAGTTTCATGACCAGTTTCCAGTAAAAAGGTAGTCCTAATCCAGATCTTGATCACACGACTTTCCGACTGGTCCGAGAATCAGTTACTATAAAGGTTACGCTTAATAGGTCAGTCCATCGTATATCACCCAAATTATCCCAAAATAAACAGAAACATACAAAAATTAAAAGGGCAAAAACCTGCATATTTTAGTCATCAGTGTATAAAAACAGGAAAACTACTATTTTGTGTCATTTTATGTACTTCCTTTTCGTTAGCCTCATAGCATAATTTGTAATCTTAAAATGTTCCTAATAAGCGTATGGCACAATAAAATGTAAAAGAAATCCACCAGGCGTTGAAACTCATCAATATTCAATTCTCATATATTTCTCATAAAAGTCTGACCAATAATTTTATTCGGTCCGAATAAAATGATTTGCCGAGCTTCCTGGCTGTCATCCGTCGCAGCGTCCCTTCCAGTTGCCTACCGCTGTCACCGCTTGCGAGTCATGCGCCTCCCTGGCAGACAGACATTATGACAGCAGTTTTGCACGAAAATATGTATGAATTCTGCCGAAAAACGACGCATTTGACTGTAAACAAACGGGCGCTGAAATGCTATAATTACGATCATAACGTTAATGGTAGTTCGTCAGACTATAAAGGTAACTTAACATTACGAGGTCATTTTATTTTATACCACATATAGAATTGAATATTATGTAATTACTGTTGGTGAGGGGAGCATCAGGGGTCAGGCAGGGGGACGAGGGTGGGACTGTGGAGGGAGGCGGAGTTGTTCATGTTCAAATTTTTACTAAGTGCTGTGCGACATCCCAGAAAGGTAGGAATTGCTTTAATTCTTGCTGAATGTTTGCCAAATTGAGATGTTGGCAGCCTGTTCTTTCGTTTTGGTGAAAAAATTGCTTTTCTTCCATTTTTCTCAAAACCTTCTGAGAAAAAAATCTATTTTCTTTAATAATTTTAAAAAATTAATAAAAAATAAAATAAAAAAAAGCTTAAAAATCTGATAGGCGATTATGCTATGAGGCTAATGTTGTGTTGCTGCGATTTACATTCTTCCAGTGCAGTAACAGTTTTAGGGCTGATATGTGGCGACGGGGATTGGGGGAATGAATGAGAGTCGTGCTCCTCATGTAATTTCCTGTTCCTGTCTTCACCTGCCGTGCTTTATTTAGTGGTCAGAGGGGGCATCTGCACCTTAACAGACTGATGAGAGACGGCGCTGCCGTGGGCTGTTAATCACGCACTTGCAAACGGAGCAGGGGCTCATATTCCGGGCTGCAAATTGCCCACGCTCTGCATTAACTTCCAAATGGCCACTTTGATGGGATTGAAAAATGCCCTCGTGTCTCCGTGGCGATTTATATGGTGCTGATGGCTTCGGTGCACTGAGGAGCAGCCAGTATGCAGAAGCTGGAGGCGGCTCAGATCCATCTTGTGATTGGCCCGGCATTTTTGACATGCAGTGGTGGAAATGGGGAATAAATTACCGCCGCAATTCTGGGTGAGGAATGCCCAGCCCTTTGCAGGAACATGAACTGGGGGGTGTGCATGAATTAACGCTGAATTATGTATTTGCTCAATAATATCCTGGGCCAACACCAGGTCATTAGAGACCAGTCTTTCATAAGGTTGAATGAATGTTCCATTGAATGGTAAAGGCACAAATTTAGGTGGGCTATTAATGTACAAACTACAGAGCATTAATACAGTATTTACAGGCAGGTGTAAATGTTGGAGAAATATGTTTTAATATCAGTGGCAACATTGGTCAGAGAAAGGATGAAATTGATATTTATGTGGCGAAATTATGGACATTAATGCTTGATTAAGTTTTATAATTTCTAAACAGATACATTGATGATTTTAGGGGAACATAATTCAATATTACAACCCCGTTTCCAGGGAAGTTGGCACACTAAAATGTAAATAAAAATAGAATGCAATTATTTGCGAATCATTTAAACACTATATTTAATTGAAAATAGTGCACGGACATATCAAATGTTGAAAGTGAGAAATGTTATTGTTTTTTTTAGAAACATTTGCTCATTTTGAACCTTATGATAGCAACCTGTCTCAAGAAAGTTGGGACATGAGCAATGTTTCCCACTGTGTTGCATCACCTTTTGTTTTAACAATACTCTGAAAACATTTGGGAACTGAGGTGACCAACTGCTATAGTTTTGGAAGCAAAATGTTTTCCTATTCTTGCTTGATGTATTCTTTCAGCTGATCAACACTTTGCGGACTCCTTTGCCATATTTTTTTTCATAACGCGCCAAATATTTTCAGTGGGTGACAGGCCAGTTTAGCACTCAGTCTCTTTTCCTATGGAGCCATGTTGTTGTAATATATGCAGAATGTAGTGTTTTGCATTGTTTTGCTGAAACAAGCAAGGCCTTTCCTGTCAAAGATACATGGCAGAGTTTTAACTTGCATCTGTGGATGTAGCGACAAATGGTGTTCACTAACAATGATTTACAGAGGTGTTACTGAGCCAATGCAATGATTTCCACTTCAGAATCCCGTCTTTTTTAAGTCAGTGCTGCCTGAGGGCCTTAGGATCATGGCCATTCAATGCTGGTTTTTGGTCTTGTGTCTTGTGTACAGAGATTTTTCTGGATGCTCTGAATCTTTTGATAATATTATGTACTGTAAAGGGTGAAACCCCAAATTCTTTGCAATTTTACATTTAGAGACGGTATTTTAAATTGTTGAACTATTTGCCAATGCAGTCTTTCCCTGCACGGGGAAGCCATTGCCATCTTTATGTCTGAAAGACTTTTTAAACCCAATCATGTTACTGACCTGTTGCCAATTAACAATTTTTGCAGTGAGATGTTCCACTAGGTGTATTTTTTTGGTATCGTTAAGCTTTTCCAGTCTTTTGTGACACTTGTCCCAACTTTTTAAAATGTGTTGCTGGCATCAAATTCAAAATGAGCTGGTGTTTTTCAAAAAACAATTAAATTTCTCAGTTTCAACATTCGATATGTTGTCTTTGCACCATTTTCAATTAAATATAGGGTTGAAATGATTCGCAAATAATTGTATTCTGTTTTTATTTACATTTTACACACGGTCCCAACTTTTCTGGAAATGGGGTTGTAGTTTCAGTATTTACTGCTTATTAACTTTGTGCAGATATCTTTTAGTATGACCTCCTAAAGCTCAGACCAAAAGTCAGAATAGCATGCATTAGTCCTGAAGTTAATATCAGTTTGAATCAGCACAATCATTTTAAACGTTACTGAACAATGGTTGTGCTTGGATACAAATACCACATTCATGGCAAAAGGAAAATATTCATTCATTCCCATCAGAATCATCACATAGTGATGTAAACCTAAGGTAACGCGCAGTTTTGAACTTAACTCACACCATTTCATTGGAAGAATATAATGGGATGTTGCTAAACCAATGAGTGGAGATGTTTGTAAAACTCATTACTCCTTTTTGAGTCTACTTTATATTATACTTTCGAGAAATCTCAATTGGGACCCATGCTTCATGACAGGGATAAATAATTTATGCACCTTACCATAAGTGACCTTCAATTTATTTTCTCTTTTCCTTAAGGCGACTAACAGGCAGGCTGCAGGCTAGGGGGTGTTTTTCAGCTCTGGTCATTAGCCACTGACAGCCCAGGGCAAAAGGCAGCCAGCCCTGAATCTGCATGAGTCTGGGCAGAGATGTTTTGAAATAATTCTGAGATCAATGCAATTAATTTGATTAAAACATGACTGTTCAGATGAGGGTGGAATTAAGACAAAATCCACAGAATTAAATGATACACCATCTTGATCGTCCAAGGTCTTAAATTTGTCTTTCAAGGAATGGTTAAAATAATGCCCTCTTATGAGAAGAAGAATGTGCTTCATCAATGTTGTATGATGCAAAAGGAGCAAATTAGCTTGTAACTCAAGAGTTAGTGTTATTCTTTAGGATTGTTCCCTTGGGCAAGGTGATATACCCGAATGATTCAGAAAAAAAAAAAAAAAATGGAACAATACGTGCGGAGCATATGCCAAAATACAATTCCAAAATGCATGTATGGCATATAGATCATGAAGAATGCCTAAACATATTTTGCATATGGATTTATAGTATCACGTGTAAATAATTAAACTTAGAACTTCACTGAATTAAATTCTAAGTCCTGGAAGGGAAATGTTTACCGTTTCAGCAGAGGGAAATAGAGGACATGAGTTACAGTCGTATTTCTCTTTGGATTTCAGTCTTTCTTTTCGTCTTTTTAATTATACCTCGCTTGCAGACTAGTTTGCTGGCCAGATTTACCTTGCTTTACTAATAGATCTGAAATGTGGTTGGGTGTGATATAATTGAAGCCATTTTGCACTTTTGACAACTAGGAAATTGTAACATTAAGTCTGGAATAAGACTTTGGCCTACCGTAAAGCATAACAAAGGGGGTAATAAAATATGAAAATATGGCGTCACTAAATGATGGTGTCTGGATGCAAGTACAGAGAAAAGGTAATGAGCTATTCTTAATGCTTAATAATAACACAAACAATAGCACTAAAATCTTTAGAAGAACTGCAAAACCCTTACTAATATACTGCGATTTACTTGCGATGGCTCATTTGTTCATCGTATTCATTTCAATGTGTTTACTAGCACATTAAAAGCAGAACCATAGTCAGTTTTTATTACCCCTCCGCCAAATTTTGGCCAGAGGGGTATTTTCGTCACCTGCATGTCTGTCTGTCTGTCGTCTGTCTGTCTGTCTGTCCATGACTTTGTCCGGATCAGTACTCAGCAACTAATGATCGCAGCTTCACCAAATTTGGTATAGTAACTCACTATGACCCATAGATGTGCAGCGTCAGGTTTTTTGCTGGATTTGACCTTTGACCTTAGCGCTGTGACCTTCATCGTGGAAATCTTGTCCGGCCCAGTACTCAGTAGCTATTGATGGCAGCTTCGTCATTTTTGATATGGTAACTCTCTCTGACCCATAGATGTGCACAGGCCGATGGGTATTCAGCAACGCGTTATGTTTTGGTTTGCAAAGTACTGAGCACAAGGACCAATTTACCCCTGGTGTAAATACACTAAAGTAACAACAATCAGTTGTCTGTTTTGGTTATTTTCCATTTAAACTTAGCTTTCCTAGATGTACTCAAACAGTTAAATTATCTCCCTGAAATGGAGTGTTCGGGGATAATACAGATTTGCCTTGGCTGCCACAGATCCTTTGTGTTAGCGCGACAACTCAAACTGTTTTTTTTATGGGAATTGCATTGAACTTATTTTGTTCATACCTAGTGCATAAAGAACAAAGCCGACAGTTTTGCGTGACCGTACAATCTTTCCTGTTGCCCAACCACCAGGTAAGACTTTACATTTCCAAATATAAGAACTCAAAATTTTTTGCTGGAAATCATGTCAACTCTTCTTTTTATTGTTTCTGGTGCATAGAGGGGAGATGCTATTGATGTTGGTTGTCTTATGATCCAATTGGCTGAACCGACCAAGAGTTTTGTGGTTGTCATGGATATAGAAAGTTGACGAAGTAGAGTATGCACATAGATTGTTTGGTCACGGTCAGTCTTATTCTGCTAATTCTATAAACAAAAGAATTTGTGATTGTCAACAAACAAACAAGCTGGAGTGTTGATTTAAAGCTGTATTTACTAAGAAATCTGCTATTTCTGAGTTCCTTGATATAGATGAGGAGAAAAACTGGATGGCCGACGATGTAGAATAGCAAACACAGTCTTGACTGAATAAAAGATTTTCTGACTGAATGTCATAATGTGTCCAAGAACTGCTAAATCTAAGATTCCCCACCTCACAAGTCCACAAGTCTTTATATCCTCAAAAGAACTTTCCAGAAGTTTCCATAGTCTTCCGGTTTGAGAACTCTCCAGAAGTTTCCACAGTCTACTTGATATCTATGGCTTGCCCCCTCTGCTGGAGAAGCCGGGGACTATTCCTCGAAACATACACCAGACCACTCCACATACATGTGACATCGTGAATTCCAGTTACAAATCAAACTTTCCGGAACTTTCCAGAATGGTTGAGAAACACCCAGAATTTTCTAGATAGTTCCATGAAACATACAATAGACTGTTCTACACACATACATATACAGTGCCTGACAAAAGTCTTGTCACTTATCCAAGTTGTAGGAACAACAAATAATAACCTGACTTGTAGTTGATCAATTGGAATCAAAAATGGCTTATATGAAAGGCAAAGCCCTCTAGATTATGCGAAATATAACAAAATAGAGTTTTGTGTCATTCATTGAGTTTTATTATTTAATTAGTACAGAAAGGTCAGATTTTGCTTGGACAAAAGTCTTGTCGCATTGAATAAAAATGTGGAAATTATACATACACTTTATTTTGAATACACAAATATGCCACTATGATATCAGAACATAAAGCCATGGTGCCTTGGAAAAAAGAATTAATATTGCGTATGACTCCCATGAGCTTAGAGGACTGCATCCATATGTCTTGGCAATGACTGAAATAACTTGATGATGAAATCATCTGGAATGGCATAGAAAGCAGTCTTGCAGGACTCCCAGAGTTCATCAAGATTCTATGGTTTCATCTTCCAAGCCTCCTCCTTCATCTTACCCCTGAAATGCTCAATAATGTTCATGTCAGGTGACTGGGTTCAGCCAATCCTGGAGTACCTTCACCTTCTTTGCTTTCAGGAACTGTGACATGGAGGCAGAAGAATGAGAAGGAGCAGCAGTATAAGTAGGGCAGCAAGAACTTCTTGATATTTCAGGCTGTTGATGTTGCCATCCACTCTGCAGATCTTTCTCACACCCCCATGCTGGATGTAACAACAAACCATGATTTTTCCTCCACCAAACATGATTGTTTTCTGGGAGAATCTTGGGTCCATGAGGGTTCCAACAGGTCTTGTATGGCAACTGGGATGCAGTTCAATGGATGATTCATCAGAAAAATAAACTTTCAGCCACTTCTCCAGTATCAATCCTTTCTGCAAGCTGTGGGCCTTGGCAAATGAAATGCAGGTTTTTTGTTTTCTGTTTAATGCAGGCTTCTGTGTACTAATTCGGCTATGAAAACCACTTTGAGAGAGAATTTGACAAACTCTTCTTGTAGATACCGGGATTTTTGGTGACATTTCCTCATGTAGCTTCGCTGTAGTTGAAGAAGGGCTAGCCTTGTACAGTTGAAGCAACAAACGGTCCTTTCAAACAGTTGTCAGACCGGGGTCTGTCTGACCTGCGCTTGCCATGAACGTCACCAGTTTCTTCAACTCTTTTTCTTATCCCCTCCACTTGACATTTGGATACATTAAAGATGTCTGCCACCTCAGCAGCAGACTCAGTCTTCAGGCTCTTGATGATCAGCACTTTGGTCTGTGGTTGAATCTTTGGTATGTTGTCAGAGGTCTAGTCGCACCTCATATGAAAGTCTGGTGTGCTGGGGTTATTTCTATACACATCTGGGAATGTGTTAATTACAGTATTCGTCATAGGTTAAACTCTAATCTGTGATTTGTTGCATCATCCGAAGAGACGACAAGACTTTTGTCCTAGCAAAAACAGATGTTATGGGCTTAGCCAAGCTGTGAACATCAGAACACTTTTTGACGGTTACATTTTGCACCAAATTATTAATGTGAAAGCCCTTGACATTAAAATGGACCATTTATTGTAACAGTTGATTGGTTAGAAATAAAGTTATATGCTATTTTTAGTTACTATGTCCTTATGCGACAAGACTTTTGTCAGGCACTGTATATAAAATTAGAAAGAAATAACTACAATTACCATGGAGATAAAAGTTTAGGCTGCAGATATAATCCAAAACTGTGTTTAAGTATAAAAGAATCTGTATCGTTCAACACTTTTCTTTCAACATCTGTCAACATACAGTAAGGCTGCTTTGACACCGGACGCGAAACAAATTTTTCGCACGACAGATTACATTCAAAGTCAACGCAAGGACGCAAATATATTTGCGTCCTTGCGTTGACTTTGAATGTAATCTGTCGTGCGAAAAATTTGTTTCGCGTCCAGCCTGAAAGCGGCTTAAGTCTAACAAAACAATTCAGCACAGAAGGAACGTAGACCAGAAACTTAAAAATACACCACAACAATTAAAATAATTGAATAATAGAAATTAATGAGAAGAAACAGAAGGAAAAACCTGACCAGGATGGCTGGATTGTGGAAAAAACAACAGAGAAAACTTAGAACATAACTGTTTGTTGGTTAGGGGCACTGGCATTGCAATAATGCCCTTGTTGCTGCTTATTCTGACCATTGAATTGATCTTTAGGTACTGCAATGACGTCAGCGGTTGTTGTCGCATTGAGTTATCAAAACATTTTCGGAGTGGCAGAGCCTGAGATTTGTGCTTTTCTGTATTTCTGCGCATTAGTTTGTGTGATTTGTTACTGACTGGAGATCAGTAAGATGTAAATTTATTTTTCATATTCGCATGAGGCCTGTTTTTTTGCTGTGCTTTGTTGTTGCTTATTCAGATTTCACTGGAAAGTTAAGTCATGATGATAATTACATGTCTACAAGGCTCTAAGTTAAATCAGCCAGTCAGTACACTACTGTGATTGAAGCTTTTTCTTTTTTCAATTCAAAAGTTAAATGAAGACATGTCATTCACATCTAAGCATGCATCAATTATCTCATTTCATCATAACGTATGTGACTGGTCTGCACACAGTAAAATCCTGAGTGCTGACCGGTTTTTATTGCTCGTGTTCAATGAATAATACAGAAGATAAGGAACATTGAAAATAAATTGCATACTAAATTACATTCACAATATTGGTCAGAAAAATCAATCGCAATTAGATTATTTTCCCCAAATCTTTCTACGCTAGTACAGTCCAAGGACTACCTTGGCCCAGTTCCATGCGCCCATGCCTGGTCACACCCTGGATCTGCAGATGGACCACCACGGCCTCCCAGACCACCAACACCATCTTCATCATCTTCACCCAACTCTTATCTTTGCACTACTTGAGTAATACTCACCTTTCCAATCACACTCATTTGAAGAATAAGCTTCTAATGGACTTTAACTGACTCCTCCCATAAACATAAACTTATCAACCCAGCGGAGGATGGGCTTCCCCACTATAGCCGGGTTCCTCCTGAGATTTCTTCCCACTGGGGAGTTTTTTCTCACCACTGTTTGAGGATTTTTCTCCCTGCCGGGAGTTTTTTGCCTCGTGAGCTGTTTTCAGGATTTAGGCCAGGCATCTGCCCTGCTGTTAAGCCTCCTTGTGACAGTTCTTCTGTTGAAAGCTCTAAACAAATAAACCTGAACTGAACTGAATGTATCTGGCAGAGAACTTCAACGGGGGCTGAGTCATCAAGGGCGCCTTCCCTGCCGGAGATTTTCAAAGCTCTCATCTCGACGGCCTCCTCCCTCCCTCCTTGCCGATTTGGAGCTCTGTGGCAAATCTTGTTCCCTAAGTGGTCCCCTAGAAATTATGGCACCAGCCGCCCCATGGTGCCCAGAATGCCTGAACCCTCAGCCTCATCTGTTATTTCTTATTTTGTGCCAGCAGTATCCTCTCAATAGCTATCATGGGTCAGATGGCAGAGCGTTGTTTAAGTCCATCTATTTTTAATGCTGCATATCAGCACTGCAGAAGGGGAGTTTTGTGGACCTCTGGGGATGTAGTCATGAATTCACTGTTGTCGCTATTCTTCTTTTTTTATCTATGTACCTTAGACATTGAGAGGTATGGGATATCAAGAAGGTGCAGAAAAAAAATCAGTATCCGTTAGTTGTTAAGCTAAAACAGTGCTGATATACCCATTCTGTTCCTTTCTGATAGGTTTTCAAGGCAGTCAGGAATATCTAAGCTTCCCCAGAACAATTCATGGAAATCAATTCACTCTGTTGTCATAAAATCAAGGCCGTTTTCAGCTCGTTGGAAATTTACATTTTAAAAGGATCTCAACAAGAAACAGCGATATAACTACATTTACAGTCGAGGAACAGAGGGATGGCTCCTCCAATCTACAGTGTGCAGGAGATGTCATCCGATCAAAACAAGGTTAATCTGGCGCCCAAACACCGTTACGCAGTTCTATTTCTGTGAAGTGTCCTCGTTTTCTTTTTTCAGATCTGAGATGTGTAGTAGTGTGCAGTCTGGAGTGATTGATTCACCGGGCATATTACAATTCTATTTACACTAACGTTAGAGCAGCTTCCCCCAGATTTGTTGCGCTGACAAATGTAGATTCTGTGTTTAGCAGGAGAGAGGCAAAACCCGGGTAAACATGGCTGAAAGTAGCTTGGTGGTTGTTTGTTTGCAGAGAATACTGTTTAAAAGCTATTTGAGTCACACTTCCGTCGCTGCACTGATGGAAGTGTTCATCAGCCACGTAGACTAAATAAGCATTAATTCTCCAAAGTGCTTTGCCAATAGCTTCTGTTATCCTGACTAACAACAGTTGAGAGAAAAAAAAAACATATTTCATGTCTGAGCAGGAATGTTTTTGGTATCTTATGAAACAGTGTTGTATCGCTTTAATGCTGCTCCGGGGGGGGGGGGAATGCAGCAGAATGGTGCACCCAATGAAACCTATATCTGCTGTTTGTTGCGCACAAATGCCAATTTGGCTTCATTACCTCCAGCTCTGCAGAGTGCAATATGGTAGCACATGCACATAAAATATGTACTTTTCCCTCCTTTTCCTGTTGGGCTATAAATTGATCGCGGAGCAGCAGAGAGCGAGCACATGACCCCCCACTAGCATGAGATCATTAAAGGGAAGCGTTTGTGGAAGGATCCCGTCTGTCCGTTCTGCTCTGCCTTGTGTCCATCACCAGGGAGCTGCAACATGCTACTATCTAGTCTCCTGCACGCCACATACTGTCTGTTGCAGGAATTTTCGGTCTGACCCTCATTGAAAGGTACAGGAGTACCTCTGGAAATTTCGGCACATTTTCCTGCCCCCACTGAATGAGGGCAAACCTGGCTTGTGCAGTGAACTGCTAACATACCCCTTTTCAGCTCAAAAAAATGGCGAAGGTGCACCCACCATGCTACTATCTGGTGAGTTCTGGCTCAAATACAGCTGAACAGCATTCTGGGGGCCCGGGAAAGACATGTATCGATTAGTCTCTGTGCCAGAGTCTCTCGCTATCACGTATCATTTGCATCTCTGACGATGGTGTACAGTCTCGTTTCTTCCTCTCCCCAGTTGTTTTCTTTGAGATTTTCTCCATTGATTTTTCTTTCGTCTTGCCTTCACTGTTCATTTGGCACTTTCAGCTGCTCAGGAGTGTGCCCAGCAGAGCTAGCTACATTACTGCACTCACACACACACACACACACACACACACAAAAAGATCGACCCTTCCAAAGAGAAAACCCTGCCCTCCCTGTTAACGTCAAGTGCATTGGCCAGCCTGCCACAAAGGAAGGTCATTTTAGCGCTGCTGCTTTATAAATTCATGATACCCCTGTGGTTTCTGCTTTTTCACCCCAGTGCTGGTCGATCAGCTGTCACTACATTCAGATCATAAAAGGCGGGAATGACTGGAAACATCTGGCATTTCTAGCTGCCAGTGTTCATAGTTTCCCCCACAGTCACCATCACATCACCACTGACCTCCAAACGACTCACAGAGTCTCTTTTTTTTAAAAAAAAGCCCCTGATCTCAAATGCCTTTCACAAGAGTTAGTCAAAGGAAATCAGAAGAGGGTTGGAAACAACAGTTTTGACACATACAGGTTGATTGCCTGTTTGTCTACCAACTGCCTTATTAACGTTGTGCGTAGACTGATTTGATATCTTTTCATTTTAAAGGAGAGTTTATTCACTGTTGTATGTGCAGTCTGACCGCTACTGTTAAGATACTAAGAGACAAAATTACAGGGAAGCTTCCAAGTGTTTTAGCATTATCTTGGCTCTCAGCAGCGTGACTAATACCTTCCTATCATTGGAATATGAATGCAGTTTGTTGCTAAGATTCTTTCCTTGATAAACCATGTGAGTGTAATGCAAATTGACATAATGGCAGGGATTTATTTCATACGTTACATGCTGGGTTGTATATAGACATTTGAAACACCTGGGGCTGAGTTACAACGAGAGGACGTGATCTGTGGATTATGCGCGCATTTTTTTTTTTTTTTTTGGGAATTAATTAATCAGCCATTAAATCCCTGTCCTGAATGAAATCAAACCCAGTGTATAGGTCTAAAGCATGGCATTTTACAAGAAAGTGATTGTTTCAAAAACATGTATTGTATTGGATACAGTACCACTCAAACATTAAAGGAGAATTTGTTCATCTCCTGCTAGTTAAACTGCATTCATATAGCTCAGTTGGCTAATTGACGAAAAAATCGAATTTAATTGAGCCCATTGGGCAGCGCCATTGTTTTCCGTCGCACTTGTCGCATCTGATTCTGGGGTGCGAGATCATGACGTCAGCGCGGAGGTCTGGCGCTTCCAGGCATCATGGCCATGCATTCGATTTAAAGGGGACCTATTTTGCTATTTTTCCAAGTTTATATTTTGGTCTTTGACTCCCCTAGAGTACTCCTGATCGCGCAAAAAAAAAAAAAGGGTATTTATTTTGCTCATACTGCCATCCTCAAAAACTGCATTTGTAGTACATTGTAGTCTCTGCCTGAAACGCCTCACTGGGGTGGCTCTTCCGCTATGGCCCCCACTCCCGTGTGCCCACTTTCTTCTGACTGGCCAGCTCTGTGGAGGGCGGAGTTGGGCGGACGAGGCTGCAGAACGCAGTTTTCCGTGTCCGCTCCCCAGAGTGAAACCTGAGACACGCCTGCAATCTTATAAGGAAGCGGCGGGCAAATTCCGCGATCTAACGTTATACTTGAATATAGATCTAATGACATGATCAAGTTCTAACAAACGCAGCAGTGAAAGTGGAGGACGAAAAGAATATCTGTCAGCGCAAGCTCAAATTTGCTATCGGCTACAGTTTGCTACGGCAACAGTAAGTACCGCATGTTTTTCTACTCCTAGCTAGGATGCAGGGGAAGCTAGAATCCACCCCATATAGACACATTTGTAGAACGGGTCGACATGCCCAAGTGTAGACCGGAGACCGTAGAAATCCGGTGGGTCTGAGTTTAGAGGGAAACATGGACAGTGAGGAGCAGCTAAAAGTGGACCAACAGCTTATGGACTGCTTCGGTGTGTATTAGGACCTGCTGGATCGTGTGCATAGCTGTGGTGGGTTGTTAGCGTGGAGAAACGAACAGCTTCTGCGCTGGTATATGACAGAGGGGCGAAAGCTCCAGGCTAAACGGCCTTTTCGGAAATTGCCCGTGGTAATGGTTTACTTACTGCGTCGGAATGACAAGCGTTTCCTCGCGGAGAATGGGCGCGTTATGGATTGTACGCGAGAGCAAGCTAGAGCTCCGGTATTGTTATGAGCATAATACAGGTTTTACAGACCGTAAGTTCCGTCTGCGTGAACCGTTGCTTATGTGTAGCTAGCGAATCGATCACTTTTACAGGAAAGAAGTTAATATTCAGTCGCCGATTTAATATTCAATCGACAGCAATGCAGAGAAATCTTTTGTGATTCCATACACGTTATAGCCTGTGCTTTTCCCTATTGCTTTCACCGGTAGCATCAGAGAGCTTGCTCAGACATTGGGGATGTATCAGGCTGACCCCGGTCATGGATAAGTAAAGCGATCGTTTCACAAGCACCCAAAAACTCACCCCAAGCTCTGCAAAACCTACGTCTGGTCTAACTGCAGCCCAACTCGGCAGGCACATACAGCACCTCTTCGGTTAGCTTCAACTGTAGTGGCTACAATCAGGCAATGTTATGATGAAACTGTCACATTGATGCTTACCGAAGTAACACAAGCATACCGATCAGAATCGCTGCATATAAGTGAACCAGGAGCGTTTTTAATTAGCAGAGCAGGGGAACTAACATGCAGTAGCTGATAAGTGGTCATGACTTTGAATGTAATCTGTCGCACGAAAAATTCGTTTCGCGTCCAGTGTGAAAGCGGCTTGACATGCCCGTATTCGCATCTTTGCATTGACTTTGAATGTAATCTGTCGCGCGAAAAAAATTCGCTTTCGTGTCCGATGTGAAAGCAGCTTTATGGATAGTACGCGACAGCTAGAGAGAGCTCGGTTATGTTATGAACATGATACAGGTTTTGCAAACCGTACGTTCCGTTAGCGCGGACAAGTTGCTTATGTGGAGCTAGCGAATCGATCACTTCTACAGGAAAGAATTACCTATTTAATCTCCGCCTTTTTCGGCTTTTTATTAGCCACAACAATTTTTAAAGGGGGATGAAATTATGTCAAGGTAGTGCAGAGAAATCATTTGTAAACCGGTAGAGCTTCTGCGTGTCGCATTGCTTTCTCAGTAGCACCAGAGAGCTTGCTCAGACATTTGTGAAGTATCCTGTTGATCCCGGTCATGGATAAGTGAAGCGATCACTAACTGTAGAGGCTACAATCAGGCAACGTTATGATGAAACTGCCACATTGATGCTTACCGAAGTAACACAAGCATACCGATCAGAATTACTGCATATAAGTTAACCAGGAGCATTTTTAATTAGCACGACACGCAAACTAACATGCAGTAGCGGGTAACCGAGCGGTCATAACCACAGAGACAAACCCTTGCAATACAGGTTTTACAGACAGCAAGTTCTGTTACTGTGAACAGTTGTACCAAGCATCCAAATTACAAACAAGTATTAAAAGTTAGCTTCAAATGAGGTTTATGTTCACACACCTTCTGTAGAATTTCCCCTGATATCACTCCTGCATATTTAGGACACAAACGTTAACAACAGTACCTTGGCTATGTTAACCGCTGTGCTACAGCCACAATCAACTGGCTATCATCTCAGGTTGGCTTATGCAGTAAAAGCAACTTACAGCTTCTGTGTCTGTGAGTCATGGACAGTCGCGACCGATACAGGCTTTATCTTCAGATATTTTACCAAGCCTGCCTTTGAGGCCAGTTGTTAGTGCTAACTATTGCTAGCGGCCCTGCTAGCCACCCGTAACACGTTAGCTTCACTTACGTTATTTGCTGTTATATCGTTACTTACAGCGTGTGGCTCCGAGCGCTTGATCGATGCAACTGCTTCAGGTTTGAGAAGCAGCTGAAACGCATATCCTGTGTCGAATTATCCTTTATTGATAAAGCTGTCTTTGGTGAAATACTGAGCACAATCAGCTTACGTTCCCTTTGGCCGTGGCTGTTTGCTGCCAGCAAACAAAAAAAGCTACCCACTGATTTCTGGTGGCATCGTCTTTTGGAAGAAAAAATCATTGTTTTTCTTCGCGTCCAAAAAGTAAACGGACAAGTAGCTTTGGGAGAGATACTGACAAAATTGCACCTCAAATGATCTGCGGTTCTTCTTCCGTATTTCCAAAAGTGAAGATGCTACTAAGGCATAGTATGATCTGCCGTTGTTAGTGCCTGCTAGAATAGTTTCCGGTGTGGGCAGGTCCAGCGCCATGATTGGCTCTGGCTTGGTCTGTACTAATTGGATGGCACAACCTGACGTCAGGTTTTACCCAGATCTCGTGAAGATCTCGGGAGGAGCTGTTCAGAGAGGAAATCACGCTCACGAAATCACGTTCTTGGATTACGGCAAAACCCCTGTATCTTATGTTTAGAAACTTTTCAGAGGTTGAGCATGGACAACCAACATTATAACATTACTAATATGTATTAAAAGAAGGATCAGCATAATAGGTCCCCTTTAATGAGATTTTCTCATCAGTGAACAGATCCGAAATCGCATTGAAAATGCTGCATTGTCAGGCATACGATTGTGTGAACGACACTAAACAGAAGATGGCCAGTGTGACAATGCACACGTTCCCAAACAACAGGGATTTAATTCGCCGTTGGGTTATAAACTCGCACAATGGAACAATGCATATCACTGTTCAGGGATGCTTTGTTTACACTCTCAGCCGCCGCATTCACGTCACGATTCCGTGCTTTCACGGGTTGAAACTCTGTCTCGCGTAGCTTGAGTTCAAAACAATGGCGGCCTCCGTTTTGGATTTTATCATGGAAATTACGGGCAATCATCGCCAATTACGTGGAAAGGACTAATTATCTTGCGGAAATACTTGAAGCGGGTGCTGTTGAACTTCAGTGCAGTTAATACAGGTCGAAACAGGTAAGCATGATAATCCTCCTTGAAATGACGTTCTCTTTTTTGACCATGTTTACAGCCCCCGGCTCTGCTTGCAAGGGATGCTTATTTGCAGGTGCCTGGTGGGCGGAGCCAGGGGTGATTGGCACAATGGAGAGCACCCATGTATCATTCACTGAGCTGATAAAATGTGCCCATTTCCCATTGAGGCAAGTTTTTTCTCCCTTTTGAGTTTTTCTGTGGGTTGGTATTTTTTGTTTAGCTTACATATGCTGCTGTTTCACTATTTTTTTTTTGCACACATCCATTCATGTTCTTGATGATCCTGATTTTCACACCTCATATTTTGTCTTTTTGTTCAATTTGGTTTTCTGCAATAAATTGTATTTTGCTTTTTAAATGCATCAGTGTGTATCTCCCCTCTGGTTATGGCTTTTGAGCCATAACACAGTGTTATAGTGTCTGCATTAAAGCACTTAGAATCACTGAAATCAAGGAAATATTCATTTACGTTACAGTTCTTTTTGAGAAAAATAACATGCACACAACATGAGTTATTCTGAATAATTATCTAGCTGCGGTGGGCATGACAGAGTGTTTGATCAGGCCAGTTTACGTGGGATCCAGAGTCCCTGGAATCACCGACCGAAACAGTTGGTTTTATTGCACATTAACAAGTGTTAGCCAAATAAAATAAATTACTCCATTATTATCAAGGTGCCAAAGTCCAATATCGTCGGGTCAGACGTCACACTGTAAATAATATATGCAGAACTAAAGTCCTTCAGTATATCATTTGGAATTAAAACCTATTTCTGTTCAATTTTGTAATTTTGGGACAAAGAAAGTGCCAAAATACAAAGAATTTTTATGGAAATTCAACACTAAAGTTGTTTAGCAAAGAAGTACAGAGAAACAGAAAATGGCTTGGAGGTAAAACAATACATTTCTGAAATCATCAACCAGAGGTGTGCTATATCTGAGGTGGTACTGAGTGCTACTGATTATCTGTGAAGCTAAATATAAGCTGCCCTTCTATACCCCCAAGCAGCTAAAAATTGAGAGACTTTTTTTTTTTTTTTTTTTTTAAAGATTATTTTTTGGGAATTTTTCCTTTGACACTTATAGTGTAGAGAGACAGGAAGGTTAGGGAGAAGAATGGGGGAAGACATGCAGCAAATGACCTGAGCCGGAATCGAACCCAGGTCGCTGCGGGAAGGACACAGCCTTTATGGTACGCGCGCTTAGACCGATGAGCCACTGGGGCGCGAGAGATTTTTTTTACTTTGGTGTGAATTATAAATAATACAGTTTTTTACTACCAAGCAACTGATTTGACACATAATACAAACTTATGCATCAAATGCAAGTGGACATTGTTATTTTTTCATCTTTCTAATAGTTAAAATGAGGGTAGTACCAAAGCATTCAGTCCCCAAACTAAACTGAAAAATTACAGAAAGTTATTTGGTGATAGAAACTTCATATTATCCTCTCATCATATAATATAGGCCCCAAAATGAAAAATAATATAACTCATCCTCACAGACTCACTTTCACCAAATCATGCCAATATTATTATTGTTTGTTGTATATTGAACCACTCAGTAATGCTATCTCCAGCACACCCTGAAGACTTTCAAATGGTAAAGGTCAACACTCTGTGGTGGCAAATTCATGAGTGAAAGTGACTCCCTTTGCACACTGAGAGACTCTTTCCAAATTTGAGCCAGATTAATCTTGGCCTCGTCATCCTGGAATATGCCTGTTCCGTCAGGGATGAAAAAATCCATTGATGGCATAATCTGGTCATTCAGTACATTTACATAGTCCGCTGATTTCATGATATTACTGCATAATATTGCCTAGACCTGAGCAACTGAGGCAACCTCAGATAATGACACTGTCTCTAGAGGCTTGTAAAGTGGGCATAACGCAAGATGGGTGCTTCGCTTCGTGGGTTTCCTTTCTTAATGCACCCGTCGCTCTGGAACAGGGTAAATCTGGACTCATCATTTTTGCATTGCTCCACAGTGCAATCTTTGGCCATGCGTACACTTGTCTTTTTATACTTGCCTGTGCTCTGCGACTTTTGTGATCGAATGCGTTAGATCAAAACTCAGCAGTGTTCGCATGTGTGTGTCCAGACTTTACACTTCAACGTGACCAGCCTGAACAGATAATGATTGAATATATTCCAACGAAACAAGTTAATCCAATATGGCTCATAGTCCAAGAAAAAGCCTTCTTAATATTTTGTTTATTTTGTTATGGTGGCAGGGCCAGGCTGAGACGCAGTTTGTCGAGGGGACAGAACTGATTAACTCCACTATTGTTTTCTCAGAGCTGGAAGGTCAGCGATTTTCGCAAATATTGCTTCTTTCTGTTACTGCTGTCAGGTCTAGCTTGCATAATGGTGTCGAACCACAATGCAATGAGCCAGCAAGTCTCAACTGTGCACCAGCCCCTGTTTTTCTCCATCTTTCAATCTCTTCCCTTCATTTTACACACTCGGGAGAGAATTCCAGTGTTATGGAAAGATGACGCGAGATCTATGTTTGGTAAATTTTCTTGTTTGTGCCCACATACTATCCGCACCTCACTGAGATCTGAACTCAATGTGAGCCAGGCCACCTCGGCACGTGCTCTAGTTGATTGGATCCCAATGTGAGCAAAAGCCGATCTTGGAGCAGACAGACTTCACTGTAAATGCAAACTGGCATGATCAGATGACAAAAGCCACACTGAAAAGACAAGCAAATTAAGCCATTTTTCCCCCCAATTACCCTCAGTAACATGACTTTCTTGTGACCACATAGCTGTTTGGTCCCAATCTAGCAAAGTCTTGTTGCATTGTGCACGTGGATATACTCTTACTTTCACAATTAAACATCTGAATCTTATCATCAAGAATAGCATAAATATGAAAGCAAAGGCAGTCATAGTCTCTCTTGACACAGATAAGGCTTCTGACAGAGTCGAGAGGCTATGTTTACTTAGTTTTATTTCCAAATTTGATCTGAAGATGACTTTAATGAGTGGATCTCTCTCTAGTATCCCTGGGAAACGTATAGAAATTACTCTCAGTCCATAAGGCTTAACTTGGAGGCCGCTCCGCTAGATCCAATTCCTGTTTGAAATATTCTATGTTTTTCCCAAAAAAATGGGTTTCAGACAAAGCTAAGGGCAATTTTTTTTCTCAATAACAGCTTAAGGGTAAGGGGGAATTATGAGGATGAATAACTCTCCTCTCTCCCATTCAATCCGGATTTTCCCCTGATCTCGAGGACCGTACGCTTCTTTTGTGGTCTGGGAAGAGTATCTATACTATAGAGGACTTAGCGGCTAATGGTACTGTTAAAACTTCTAACCAGTTCAAGGAGCAGTATGGCCTTCCCACAAGACACTTTTTAGGTATCCGCTGATTCGTAGTTTTGTCTTATCTAAAGCAAGTTTACACCTGGGTGGATTCTCTTGCAAGATCCTGAGCCCATAAAATTGACTACGAGGTTTTTCTGTGCTGTGTTCCCCCCAGCAGAGGGCATGGGTCATTTTAAATTTCTTTGCGAGGCTGATTTAGGCACACACCTCTCAGATAACGAGTGCGGAGATGTTTGGTTTGGCTCATCTGGTTGTTTGTCAACCAACAATGTCAAGGAGCTGCAATTCATAATTATTCATAAGTTGCAGATTACACCAGTGCTACAAAATAAGTTAAACTCCATACTTCCCAAATATTGTAATAAATCTAAGGTTCCGAGGGCTCATATTCCATTGTATTTTTGATAGTCCTTTTACCTAAAATTCCTGGGGAAAAGTTTGTGAAAAAAAATTCTGAAATGTTTTGTAAAAATGTAGATCTTAACTCTATAAAGCCGACGGTCCCCCAATGCTCCAAACACAATTCCGACACCAACGAAATGAATTACCAAACACCAAAATTTCTACAGCGCCACCTAGTTAACCCACTCGCCACAATTTTGATGTTATCGCTCTGCTGCTTTATGCCACATGCACAGCCAATAGCTCAAATGAAACCAGAGACTGCACAGATTCCAATGATATGCCCCTCTTTACGCTATTCCAAAGCATCTGCAAGAAATCAGCAAAAGAAGAGCAACAACAGAAATGGGTTCATGGAAAAAAAGAGTATTTACACATCTGAACAAATCTCACAAGTGTCCCCTTCATTTTTAGACCAAAATTATTCAAATAGACATTATGGTTGCAGAGATATGCCCTTTTCAATTTGGGTATGCAATTTTTTAAGCAGAGGTCTAAAAAAACAGGCTAGGGTTTAAAGGGTTAAACCTCTGTCTTGTTATTTTTGCCCTGGATTAAACATTTTTTTCGCTCGCCAGAAGGTCCTGTACCCCATGTGTTGAAACTACACATCGAAAGAGCCAGGCTCTTTGGCAAGGTTCTTAGAAGGCATTCTCGTGACAGGACCCTTCAACTGTCCAGAGGGTGCATCAATGCCTCCCATGCTGCCATCCATTCGATCCCCCAGATCCTGAACCTCCAGACCCGGCCTTGAACCTCCAGACTCCCGGGTAACAGGCAAACGCGCTGACCACATCGCCAAAGAGCCAGGCTCTTTGGCAAGGTAGCCAGGGCGCACACTTATTAGAAGGCATTCTCGTGACAGGACCCTTCAACTGTCACACAAGTACCTCACAGTCGATATCTGATAAACCTCCCAAGTCCTCACAGAGGTTACAAGGTATAATAGAACTCATCCCTCAGGAAGCCATGACATAGTGGCTCAAGCATAAACGCTCAATGAAATTTTGGATCCTTACTTAAATAACAACTATTGAATCACCCACTAAATTGTTAACATGTTTTTCTGTCGCACATATCTATTTATTTTCTGTCTTCATTTTCTTCTGTGTATATTGTATTTATTTAGTTTTACCATCGGGCATGAGTACTCGTTCAGTGTGTCTTGTGTGGAAAAAGGTGCTCTCTTGTTGCCTTATGAAACGTTTGTACTCTTTAAAACTAAAACCAATACATCTATAAATAAAAATGTATTTCATGACTGAGAAAACAGTGAGATGCACTTTCAATAATGAACGAGGAATTGTCTTTATTTATGAAGAGTGTGATCTGTTGAATAGGAATTACATTATCTGTAATGAGCCGCAGGCCTCTGGTTAGTTAATCAACTTCAAAGTCTGTCAATTCAATTTTATTCAGAAAGGTTACCAGAGGGGACCATTTTACATGGGAAAGCATTCCCCCAGACACCCAAGATGTTCCTGGTCCACAGTGATTTGCTTAATAAACTCAGCAAAAAAAGAAACAAAAGCTATTACAAGACCGACCGGCAGCTAAGTGCATGCGTAATTATTAGAAAATCTTTAATGTGATTAGCACAAGCAAATTGTGATTAGTGAATTTGCTTCCTCTCTTAACATGCCACGGCTAACGCAAGAACATCGTGAATGGGTTTTTGGGATTATCGCTGCCGGGATGGCAAGTGGTGACAGATTTCAATCTCCTATTATAAATGAAAGAAATGTTCATGTCATATACATGGCCGTGGCAACTATAGGTGCAACTACCCTCCTTACAAATGAGGGAATAACAGACGCTTGGCTACGGAACAGCTCTGGAGACAATTGTTCAGTTACTTTGGTTCTTTTAGAGAGAGAGCAGAGGAATGGCAATAAGTGCTCAATTTCCTAAATTGTCACCCGATTTGGATGTAATTATGCTCAAATTAAAGCTGAAAGTCAGCAGGTTGCCGAGTGGCTCTCAACCTAAAATGTTTGTCGCGGAGCCCTGTGATCAGATGTTCGGATTTCCGCCACATCATTACCGCTATGCCCCGAGGTTGGCATGCAGCAATTGGTCCAGCCGCACTGAGGATAATGGGCGTAACGCTGGGCAGTTCGTACCCGAAAACCCTCCAATGTGGCTGAATTAAAACAATTCTGAGCAGAATGGTGGGCCCAAATTCCTCCACAGTCATGTACAAAACTGATTGCCAGTCATTGCAAATGCTTCATTGCTGTTGTTGCCGCCAAGTTACCCAGTTAGTAGGTTGAGGGGGTCAATTATTTTTTCACTTGGATGATATACTGTAGGTATTGAATAACTCTTAACCTTCAATAAACAAAATGATTATTTAAAAGCTGCATTTTGAGTAAACACTCATTGTCTTTGTCTTACATTAAAATTAGTTGGATGATGCAAAACATTTAAACATGAAAAATTAGCAGAAACAGAAGAAATCAAGAAGGAGGCGAATCCTTTCTTACTGCAATCTCTTACACCAGTGCCTCTTATTTCCAGTATACAGAGTCTCTCCGCTGCAGGCTGATCTGCTCTTTGCATTGGGAGGAAAAATGATATCTTCAGCAAAAGCGTCCATGTTGGCTCTCCGCAGCTGCACAGAGGGGTAGGACAATATATATGCTAATGTAGTTTGTATCTGTGGATGAAAATGATTATATCTGGATGAGCAGGGGAGGAGTAGTCTGAGGAATGACTTCTAAAGCCTGACACAGCTGTTTCCCTGTTGGAATCCAGCATTAAGAGCCTTTTCTCATGTTCCCTGATTGCCTGTATTTACCCTCATTCTGCCGGTAATTGCCTCAGCCTTCCTCAGGCAGTACTACACCTCCAGTCTTATCTTTCTTTTTTTAAGAAAACAGATTTGTATTTCTCGGCTCTGTTTAATACTGTGTTAGGGTTATTTTGCCGTTTCCTGCAGAATCAAATACAGGACGACGTAGAACAGGCAGACGACTCCTCTAAAGAGTTATGGTTTATTGTACAATAGCCAAGGGAGAAAAATCAAAGGCAACATATGGACATTGTTGCAAATGGTCCTCTGAAATCTGGTTGCTGGAAGTATCCTAAAATAGTCTGTAGACATGTTTAGGAAAAGCTTGTGGTAAAGTTTGGTCAGGGAGAGAGAGAGAGAGAGAGAGAAAGAGAGAGAGAGAGAAATGTCTGTCACTTTTGTGGGGAACCTGGCTAACCCATTGGCGTGCTTTTGTCAGATCACCTGGGTGCTGAATTAATGCAAATGATTGAAGACTAATCATGGGAACAGAACCTAATACATAAATGTGAACCCAATTCATCTATATTTTTGGGAGATTGATCAAATTGTGATAGTCAAACCTGAAAAGCTAGCAATATACAAGTATTGCTAAAAACGCTAGTGTAAGTAAAAGCATGTAAAAGGGATACGCTAATCCCTAAAACATTTTTAGATAGCTTATGACCTTGTTTAAAGATTTTAATAAAACATAAAGTTTAATCAGTCTCCATTTTCCAACAAATGGGCAAAGTTTCTTATCACTCAGTTCCAAGTGAGCTCTTTGGGTTTATGTTATATTTTTCAGCAAACATTTAACAGCGGTATATTGCAGTCCAGCGGGTGGATGTTCTAAAACTCATCACGCAATAAGTCTTCACCTGTGGATTGAAGATCCTCATATCGCAAGACTACAAAGTCTAGACTTTACAATGCTCTGTTCCCTAAAAAGTGTTTAGGCCCACAATTCCTCATTGCCAGATCAATGAGTTAAAAAATGAAAGCACAATAAATTGACTGCTTTGTTGTGTTTTTGCAACAATACAGTCCATTTTCAAATCGCAGATGCGCGATTTAGCAGTTGGCAATTTCCACATTCACGCCAAAAATTATGAAGTCATTGTAGATTTTTACATACCCTAATGCTATGATCGCAAAGCCTTTTTAAAAATTACTGACTTAACTTCAAAGCAGAACTCAAGCACAGCGGTAGATTAGGGTCAAACCCCTTGTCACTCCGATGGCCCGTCCGCGGGCTGTCAGGGAAGTTAAAAACAAACTACGTCATTTACACAGCTTGTATGTAACGTGAGATACTCATGCCACATATCTTCGGAAAGCTAAGATTCTTGTGACTCAATTGATGGACCATTTCAAAATATAATCATCACAGCAGCTTTAATCAACGCCTGTGTCACAGCTTCATGCTGTGGTCCCATTGTGTTTTTTCAGCTAATACGTCCCAGTGACACTCATCTGCAGGCATCTGTTTGCAAAAAAAAAAAAAAATTCAGGCGAGAATAAAAACCTTCTACTTCAGTGTGTTCCAACTTAGATTACCCAATGACAGGAGCACTTACAGTGATTCTTTCAGTTGGGGGGGAAAACTTCAGAGTGTTTCCTTTCAAAAGAGACCAAAACCACCCATCTTCTTCAAACGGTTCAAGAACAGCTTTCATTTACTTTGGGTATGCCTTGGATAGGCATTTTAGGCAAATTTTACCGGAGTGTTAAAGGGTTAAGGAGCTTTCTTGAGGTCATATAATCTTGTCCAGAGCCACACAGGAAGAATGCAGTACAAGATCATAAAGCCAAATCGTTTTCAGTGCACAATCCACAAGTCAGAAGCCACACAGCACAGGAAAACTGCCGAAACACAGGGAAATCCAAATCATATCCAGCAAGACAACCTGAATTTGTTACCAGTAAGTCACAAAACACGGAGTGGGCAGGCAATATCGAAAACCAGAAAATAAAAACCAGGAAAGCTCTCAGAAATCAGGAACAGGCTCACAGTGCTAGGCATAGAAACAGCAAAACAAACTAACAAATCGGGGTTTATAAAGGGAAGCTAAAAGGAATCAGGAAGTGAATTTAGGAGTGCTGGGAACGTGGCTAAGGGCGTGGTTATAAACAAGGAAATTAACTTGACATAAAACAGAGCAGGGAGGGCGAATATGGAAGTGAGTGGAGATACACAGAAGCATGAAAAACCGAATGGGTTTGAGAATACAAATAGGAAAACTATGAACTACAGAGATACAATAGACACATGAAATAAATAATATGAAAAACATTAAACACAGATATCAGGTACTGACATGTAATCTCCCAGGAGATTCTCAAGGAAATTGGGTTGCACACTAATCAAGAAATAACAGTAAAAAGCATTGTGCCCCCCTCACAAAGAAACTTCATTGCTACTATTACCTTATTTAATCGCAAATGAGATTTAATTGTGGAATTAAAATGAACAGACTTAAGACATGCTGCTGATTGATCTCTTACCAGTCAGTATTTTGTAATCTCTGTAGTTGTTTGTGTTTGGACTCATTTGTTGAGTCTGTATCTGATCTGATCAACATTTGATCTATCGTACGGCTGAAACAAGTAGGGCTGCGCTCCTTCACAATCTGAGCAAGTGCCATCGTGGACCATTTCATTAATACTGCGGTTAAAGGAAGAAATAGAGACAAACTACTCCATAACTGGTGAAGGCCAACACACAAGTCCCTCTATCCATGTCATCATTTAAGTGCCTCACAAAAAGGCAGTTTTAATTTCAGCCCAGAAATGGGGATAATTTCACTCCTCTCAGGAGATTTTAGGACTTTTGAAATGTTTGTTTTCTCTTTCTTTTTATTTGTCATTTTATCATCATAACTGTGCAAATACAAGCTTTTGAGCAAAAGTTCCCCCAAGGACTAGGGGATCCCTCTAAATATTTTTGTTTACTGGTATTTGAAATGGTAGTTTAATCACATCTATCATCAGTTCTAAGAGAAAGCTCAAGATTAATTTCTTATTTTAATACCAGCTGAATTTGTGTGGACTAAACAAATGGCATTGTGTCTGAATATTTTTTAATTTGTTAAATTAACTGGAGTCCCTTGGCCCCTAACCTTTGGATTTCAGTCTGAGAACACCCTTGCCACATGAGCACAAGCAGCTGACTCATGCCTGTTGGGTACCCACAGTGTGCCTGCACATCCTGCACAGGAACGCTCATCCCAGTCAGTGCCGCCGTCAGGTTAGCTGTAGAGTCGCATGATAAAGAAGCGAATCTCAACATAATGTGTTTCAATGGAGGGCGCGCACTTTTACCCTGTCTCCTGAATTGACGATGCAGTGATGACCACCAACATGCAAAGACATTCAGGCATGCAAGCAGGGGGAAGAACAGGAGAAGATTAAAAAAAAAAACTTCTTTGAGAGGGATAACACCTTTTCCTCGTTGTCAGCGCCATTTTAGTCTGGCTCTGTCTTTGTCTTAAAGCACTGGACTGTATCCGAGCATGAATTGTGAACGTCAATATTAATCGGGAGATCGCTGAGAAAAAAAACAAGTCACAACTAGTACCAACTATGATTGGATTATTCTGCAGGATAAAGTAGAATGGGCCATAACAAAACTACAACCCGTTTGACCCCCAGAGCTTGTATTCACGCAATCAACATTCCAGGCCCTTCTGCATGTTAGCCTCTCAGCAGCGGAGATTGTCATTCTTAGCAAGAATATTCTATGATTGCTACAGGCCACGAGGGAATGCTTTGTGTTGCATGTTGGAGTATTTTTAGAATCCACCTTAATCTGTACCATTGAAGCAGCACTGATGAACCACTTCAATGAAACAAAGGCGTTACAGGGTCAGAAAAATAACACAAAGTGAACAACAGCTTACAGATCCAAGGAAATCTTTTTTTGAAAGGAGTTGCACAGAGAGTGTAACCTGATCAATAATTTTTGAAAGGGTAAAGTGATTACAGTTCTTTTACTGAATTGTTGAAGTGAATATAACACAGTAGTCCATTTATGTGTTGGCCATAAAATTAGTTTAAGAATTACAACTTTCCAATAAGTGGGAACTTACCAAATGGACCTGTCCATTTAGATAATTGGTTAATCTGGGTGTATTTCCATTTGCCAAATGTATAATATATACTGGATAAAAAAAGCTAAATGCTGGTTTATTGATTGATGTAAGCTATCTAGACAGACAACAGTGCAGTGACTTATTCAGTTCGATAAAGGAAATCAGTAAGGAAGCACAAATGGAGAGGGAAACTGGAACACAAAATCCAAAAAGATGCTGAATGTAGAACTTAATGAATATGTTTATCTCAGACATTTATTTTCACTCACAAGTTTCTTTCCTTTGCCCACTGTAATGGGAAAAAAAGCCTATTTTTAAATACGCCCTGTATATGCTGTATCATATAGTACAATGGCGTACTCAGTACATATCAAACTCAAGACACCATGTTCTGTAATGCTGACATCACAAATCTAGTACTTGCTTTCAAATCTGATCCTAATGTTCTTTTCTCTCTGGACAGTATATTGAACATCAGTGCTGCTAATTCACTGCTCTCCTGTAATACCTGAATCCTAGGTACAGGCGGCCGAAAACCAGCAAATTATGGTCCTGGAAGACTTGTTATTTTAAGAACAAGGTGATTTCATGAGTACATCTGGAATGAAGAGGGTGAATCATTGAGTTCAGGCGGCTGTGATGACTGTAAATGAGTTGATGCTGAAAAAGAGGGCATCACCCCAAAACAATAACTTATTTGAGGTTTTGATTTTCTATGCACTAATTGTACAAATAATGTTGTTTGCTGCTTAAAATACATTTTAAACAGATGAATGTATGCACCTCAGATGAAAAAAGAAGTGATGGAGCAATTCAGCGATGAGGTAAAAAAAAAAAATAATGATATGATGTCAGGGTCTGTGCTATAACCATGTTTCCAGAAAAGTTAGTACCCTGTGTAAAATGTAAATAAAAACAAAAGGCAATGTTTTACGAACCCCAATTCCAATGAAATTGGGACGTTGTGTAAGATGTGAATAAAAACCGAGTACAATGATTTGCAAATCCAATTCGACCAATATTCACTTGAATACACTACAAAGACAAAATATTTAATGTTCACATTGATAGACTTCATTGTTTTTTTGGAAATATTCACTCATTTTGAATTTGGTGCCTGCAACACGTTCCAAAAAGCTGGGACAGGGGCAAAAAAAAGATTGGGAAAGTTGAGGAGTCCTCAGAAAACACAAGTTTGGAACATTCCACAGGTGAACAGGTTCATTGGAAACAGGTGAGTGTCATGATTAGGTATAAAAGGAGCATTCCCGAAAGACTCAGTCGTTCACAAGAAAGGATGGGGCGAAGTTCACTACTTTGTGAACAACTGTGCGAGCAAATAGTTCAACAGTTTAAGAATAATGTTTCTCAACATTCAATTGCAAGGAATTTTGGGATTTCATCATCTACAGTCCATAATATCATCAAAAGATTCTGAGAATCTGGAGAAATCTCTGCACGTAAGCGGCAAGGCCGAAAACCAACATTGAATGCCCGTGACCGTCGGTCCCTCAGGCAGCACTGCATTAAAAACCGACATAATTCTGTAAAGGATATTACCATGTGGGCACAGGAACACTTCGGAAAACCATTGTTAGTTAATACAGTTCATCGCTACATCTACAAGTGCAAGTTAAAACTCTATCATGCAAAGTGAAAGCCATATATCAACAACACCAAGAAACGCTGCCGGCTTCCCTGGGCCTGAGCTCATCTGAGATGGACTGAAGCAAAGTGGAAAAGTGTGCTGTGGTCTGACGAGTCCACATTTCAAATTGTTTTTGGAAATCATGGATGTTGTGTCCTCCAGGCCAAAGAGGAAAAGGACCATCCAGATTGTTATCAGCGCAAAGTTCAAAAGCCAGCATCTGTGATGGTATGGGGATGTGTTAGTGCCCATGGCATGGGTAACTTGCACATCTGTGAAGGCACCATTAATGCTGAAAGGTACATACACATTTTGGAGCTGCTATCCAAGCGATGTCTTTTTCAGGGACGTCCCTGTTTATTTCAGCAAGAAGATGCTAAGCCACATTCTGTATGTGTTACAACAGCATGGCTTTGTAGTAAAAGAGTGCGGGTAATAGACTGGCCTGCCTGCAGTCCAGATCTGTCTCCCATTGAAAATGTGTGGTGCATTATGAAGCGAAAAATACGACAACAGAGGCCCCGGACTGTTGAGCAACTGAGGTCATACATCAAGCAAGACTGGGAAAGAATTGCACCTACAAAGCTTCTACAATTAGTGTCCTCAGTTCCAAACGCTTATTGAGTGTTGTTAAAAGGAAAGATGATTTAACACACTGGTAAATATGCTCCTGTCCCAGCTTTTTTGGAACGTCCCAACGTCCCAAACCCGATTGGCATTGGGGTTCGTACAAATCACTTAAACCCTGTATTTAATTGATGATGAGCAAAAGTTTGTTACGCAAAGTTTGTCGTGTGCAAACGATCAGAGACAAGGGATTTTTCAGAAAATGAGGTCTTCTTACATGCCTGATGATATGAAAGAAGAGCTTAAATTAATTATTTTAAATATTATTGGGTTGATTAAAGTATCAAGCTGCTAGATATCATATAATATAGATACAACATCTTACCTAAAAAGAACTGAATAGGAGACAGCTCATTTAGGAAAAAAAACATGAATATTTAACTGGATATTCATTCGTTGCACAGCTTAACTGAATGAAAGTGACATTATGGAAGCTCAGATTAATTGATATTCAGGTTTAAAATATTCCCCAAATGTTCCAAAACGCCTCTCCCCGGCATCTTAATTTCAAAATATTCTGGGGAATTTCTAACTCTACTGTCATAATGCTCTCACTTATTATTTTACCATTACGGCATCGGCTATAAGAGGTCAGACCTCCAGCAAACCGCTATCCTCTGCAAAATATCCAAATAAATGTCACAGGAGGAAACACAACTAATTTACCACCTGATGTAAAAACACTCGTGCTAGTCCTCGAAAACTTGTAAATCACTTGATGGGGCGAGTTTAGCAGCTGTAACTAGTGATGCAAGGCCCAAAAGCAAGCAAATGATGCAATCACAAAAAAAAAAAAAAAAAACACTGTTCAGCATTTTTTTTTCATATTATCTTGATGAATATTGTCTCTACAAATTACCCAGAAATATTGTGATTTTGTTTTCAGGCTATTTCGCATACCCCTAGTTGTGTATGTTATGAATGTGAATCCATTTTAATGTCGGGGTTGTGGGTAAAGGATCCGTACTATAGAGACCTTAATAAGTGCATTCTTTACTCTGTGCTGTTTCTTATTGACTGTGTCAGGATACGATCTGGTACGAACACTGGGTTGAAAAAGCAAGCTGTTTCACAGAAATGTGCTGATGAAGCCAGATTGCTGAACATTAAATAAATATTATGAATTATAATTTGCCTTTTATTGTGTGTTTATTTATCTAGTTATTCATCAAACATTCCTCTTTTAGGAATCCTAAAGGCATACAGAAAAACTATAATATGACTCTAATAGAAATCCGGTGGGAATCATTTAAAAGGATTTATATTTTACAATTCATGAATCCCATTAAACCGTTCAATTGGATTCTTTCAAGATTCCTTCAGGGATCCCTGTAAAATATTCAACTGGATTCATATAGGATTTATATAGGATTTTGGTTCCAAAGCCTGATAGGATTCCTGTAGGATTTTTTCTATTGAAATCCTATTGGATTTTTTGGCTAGGGTGCACAGATTCAATCACAATGCATGCCAGTTAAATTTATTTATTTATTTATTTAATTATTTAATCCCCCCTTTTTTTCCCCACCCTGAACACAGCCGAAATATTTAGCCCATCGCATAGCGACCTGCTTCCATTGACTCAGAGGAAGATGCTGTGGCATGTGATTCCTCCGACTCACGTGACTAATAGCCCTCACTTCTTTACACTATGCAGTTTTGCCTCCAATTACACATTGCCTATGCCATCGGGGGATCACGTAGTCAATGTACAATTTCGTTTGTACAAATACATGCGCCTGGCCCGCCAAAAGTGTTCGCAACAGGGCGATGAACTAACAAATTTTAACAAATAGGGATTACCACCTATTATCCCCGGTGAGGGTATGCCAGTTGATTTATTTTTTTAATGTTACATTGTTCATATCCATCAAAATTAAACCCCATTAACATTAAAATAATTTTAAAACAACGAAGAGAAAACTAAGTGCCCGGAAATTCAGTGATGACAAATTAAAAAAAAAATTATGTGCACACAGATGTAAATTGAACATATGTAAAAAGTTTTGTGGCAGAAATATTTTGTGTTTGTTTAATTAAACTTTATACGGGAATATTTTCAACACAGGTTTTACAAAGTCTCAGGTAACGATGTATGACACTGAAGTTACACACACAAATCACAAATTAAAAACACAAATTATGACCCAAATGTAGTCGTGTTTCCATCCACCCATTTTAATGCGCATTTTGAAATTTTGCGCTTCAAAAAACCTGAATGGAAATGGCCAAAATGCGCATCAATTCGGAATAGCACATCAATTTTTCATGCGCAAGAAAGGGCTGGAAAATTTGTCGTATTGATAAAGATAGATGCGCTTTAGAGCAGTGGCAACTGGTAAGCGTACAAGTTTTGCGAATAAATGATGACATTTACTAACTGCGTCATTTTTGCTTGCCTACGTTCCCAAGATTAGCATGTGGGGAGGGCAATGAGGCACCAGTGTCATGTAAAATCTGGTCCCCAACGGCTGCATGCATCTACACTGGTGTGTTAGCTGTAACATTAAAAAGTTCGTTATAATTTTAGCCAGCTAGTGGTTAATACAGTAGAAGCGAACTGTAACCTTGTTAACAAGCTAGCTAGCTAGCTCGCTACACTGGTGTGCTAGCTGTAACATTAAAGACTTCGTAACAGCTAGCTAGCTAACTAGCTAAAGTGATTACTTTCATTAGTTTTTGCCACCAGCTTTTCCGTTTGTTTTCCTTTTCGTTCGTCACTCTTATTGACGTCATCACGTGCGCCATCTCCTTCACGCAGAGACAATGGCAACTGACTCGAGAATTAGCGTCACCAACTGGCACCTATGGCTTAATTTGTGACACATAAGCACAAAACTGTCGTGGATGGAAACGCGCACAAATGCGCATTTTCTTCTGTCGCATTTACGAAAATGCGCTTAAGATTTGCGATACAGTTGGATGAAAAAACAGCTTGTGACTAGCATGTCGGCATGTTGCGTACTGACTAGCCAATCAACATGTTGGCCACTGAATCTAATCAGAGGAAGTCAAACTCTTCAGTCAGGGTGCAAATGATTTTAGTGAGAGCTGAAGAGGAAAACAAGCCTTGACGGTACCCTCTTGTCTTTTTTGCCTGCTAGCTAAAATAAAAATGCCCAAATTTTGTTGGTTGTCGGGATACACAACGATGAAGTCAAAGAATCCAAAACTCATTCACACTAATAAGAATCCCAACTGTAAAACCATGCAGTGGATCAAGGATAGCTGGAGTTGCCTGTCAAGCCTCGTTTAGCTGTTGGTGATTGTAGCCCACTTTCTCTTTCTTTACCAAGCTCCACTCAAGCCTGTCAATTTTAAATAAAGACAGCTCAGGAAAACTTGAGACTGCATTAAATGTTTCTGCTGCGTGATGGTCAATCACAGATACCTCCGTGCCTAGAGAAGTCAAAAGCACTTCTGGACACTTAACATTAGGCTTCCTTTTTGATTGATACACACAATAAGATCTGTCTCTGTGAGTCATTTTTCTGCTTGGTTTTAGTGTAATTATCACTTTCAAACTGTTTTAAACACAAGTAGATCTGGTCTTTCAAACAGGAAGTCCATTGACCTCAGTCATAGCTTCATTGCGCCACTGGACGTTCACCCTTTGGTCCGACCTGCTCCTCGGGGCAGTTCTGTTTTGGAGTAAACAAACTCTACAGTTCCAGGGTGAGATTATGTAGCTACTGTCAGCACAATTTATTATAGCACAGCAAAATAAACAAAAGACCAATCAAAGGAAACACATTTTAGTAATAATTTAACAGGCCATATTGAGGGGGAAAAAAAAATCACATAACCAACACCTTGCATTGGACTGGTTCTTCGAAGTATGGAAATTATACAAATCTGTATTATGCAATATTCCTAGATGCAATGCAAGTGAATAGGGAGGTAAATTTTAGACACCTCCTCTTTGTCACAGAAGAATGGAATCTTGGTCAGCCAATTGCAAAACGTATTGTACACAACTGCATACTAAGCCTTGCATTGAAAGTTGTGATAATATTGCTCTCAGCATTGTAAGGTGAGGTTACGGAAGGCCTTTGATACCGCCAACAGACCACAACTGTTCCCAGGTACTTTATGTGAATGTCTCTGATGCTAATCTTTATAGCCTCTTCAGATGTAATGTTCTTTTATAGTAGTCTTTGAAATACATTGTTTTAATCCACTTAACACGGTGGATAGGCCCAAAATGCCTGCCCTGTCATCACAGAGGAGAAAATGGAATTGTCGTAACCAAGGGCCGAAGGAGGTATTATAGTCACAAAAATCCTTAAAGGGATTTTATCAAGATCTTTTACAATTATAACTAAGATCTTAGAGGACTTTATCAAGATTTTCAAGCATCCTAGTATGCTTAAATTTAAGAATCTTAGTAACATGCTCATTTTAAAAAAATTACCAAATTGTCAGAGTTTCCATACCTACGAGAGTGCACTGATATGCAAATGTGTTACAGAAAGCCTCTCTCTCAGACTGGTTCTCTGTACATTTTATTTCTGTTTAAGTTGTTTCTGTTTCTGTTAAAACATTACGGTCTGTGCTGCTTTAAACGTATAAGTTTAGTGAACATGAAAGGACAAATTTGCTGAAATTAGAGCAGAAAACGTTCCTTTCAAGTTAAATGTAACCCCACAGCACCATGAAATTTTTTTTTTGATCAAATAATGCTGCACTGGAGATTAACTGTGTCAAAAATAGGATTTGTTATGATCATATTGATAATGATATACATTTGATTTATCCAGCCAGACCCATTTATCTCATGATTTTAGGGTTGAAATCTACAACGTTGTACACCGAAGTAACAAATTAAATACATATGAATAAAAGGAAATGAATAGGTAGCACTTATCTGGGAGAAATACAGTAGACATTCTGCTGCAGAACATCAACATGTAATTGTTCACTTTCCCTGTAATGAAGACCACGCACCACTAATTTATTCTGTGCATTTAATGAGCATCTTTGGAGAACTTAGATGTTGATTAGGCCCCTGACTGTGAACAACAATGCATAGCGTAGAACCATTACACATTTTTTGCACATTTTTACTGCACGCTGGTTTCAGTTTTTAGTCTGTCGTAGGAACATACCAAATATATTGATTACCTTACACTGCTTCTTGGACTATGGAAGGGTGCTGCTCACTGTACACTGAGAAATATCTAATGAAAGAAACAGCTGCACTGATGAGTATCTGCAGCAACATGACTGAATAAGACTTGCTTTAATTGCACACAATTACGTCTGCATCTGCTCTGTGTGGGTAGAAGAAGTCACTTCTACTGGCCCATGTACCTACGCTGGGATTTTATAAGGAGGAGTGAGTTTTACTTATTTCAGCCATATTCCCAGTACAATCTTAGTTAGAGAGTGTAGCATGAGGACAGACTCGGTACAACATTTATTTATTTAGACAGTGTACCCCTTCTGCGTCCTCCACACTTCAACCTGGATTCTATGATTTCTTTTACAGGTACCAACATTTTCACTGATAGCTGATGTATTTAAGGCTGACTTTTTCCACACGCACAACTGTAGCCATGACAACTCCAGTCCACAGTAGCTCATCACCAGGAAGTTACTGCACAGGCTCTGGCAAATACTAGGTTGAAACCTGGGGCGCGATAATATGTAAATGTAGAGTCATGTTTTTATTGTTTGGGAAACCATTATTATTCATTTAAAGTATTATTTTATTTTTGCCAATCAAGAATCCCTACCTGCAACTGAACAGACCTTTGTACATTGAAGTAAATAACATTCAAAGAGGAGATTTGTCTGTGGGACTACTGGATGCCCAGGATACCTCCATCTCGACTGTGATGGAAGCAATGTTCTCATGTCACCAGTTTGGTGTATTCTTATGTGGTAGTCCTTCATGTGATGGTGCATGTTCTATTTTGACCTCGAACTCCAAATTAACCCTCTCCAGCCCAATTTATTATTTTGAGATATGAAAAATCTTTCATTCATGGAGATTAGTTCTCTTACACTAGTGGCTGCAGGTGGAACTAACGTTGTATTTTTGCAATACTGAGCTGGAAGGGTAACTTTATCAAACCATTTCCCATGTGGTCTTTATATTTTATAGTCAGTCATCAATTGATTTATTGTTGCAAATTTGCTACATGAGCCTGGAGAGGGTTAAATTCCCTTGTTTATTACTGTTGGTGGGTTTCAGCTGAGACTATTTGCTATCTCCATGATTTATTCTCAGGTATTTTGCCGACCATTTTCTTGATACTGTACCTATAAATGTCCTTCAAACTGGCTAAAATGCCTCTCTGGTTTATGTCTACACAGAGAGAAGCACTAAAGCAGTGCACACATGCTGGAGTACGGGTCAGTTTCAGTCATACGATCGGTGTGCTTATTACGCACTACCACGAATGTGGAGGCTGAAGGAATCAATCGCCGGACCGAGGGAAAGCGAAAACCAGATCTATATTCAGGTCGACAGTCAGAGCTACCGCGTCCAGCAAACAGAGTAATGCGTGCAGGCAGGCAGGTCGTGGTCCAGGGACAAGCAGAGGTCGGTCGGTGGCAGTCAGGATCTGGAGGGTGTGCAGCGCGGTCTGTGATATGAGCAGGGGTCAAAGCCTCGGGGGTAAATCCAGGAGGAAGAGGGGGTAGCAAGGGCAAGAACGGGGGCACAGGAGAGAGGACGATGGGAACCCTGGGCCAGGGCAAAACTGGTGAGATGATGACAGACACACATGGATGAAGCAGGAACAAGGCGCTCGGGAAACAACGCCAGGCAGCAAGCAAACCAGCGAGAGAAAAGCCAAGACAATCTGGCCCTGGACACAGAAAGTTAGGAAACCTAATAACACAGAGACAATGTGTTAGACAGGAAACAAGTGTGGGAAAAGGGCGTGAGGACTGCACCGAGATAACAGAATGATTAATCAATGAGATAAACTCATTACCAGATCAGACACAGAGCACACAAGAAACGCCAGACAACACCGTGAAACAGATCGACGGCAACAAGAAATGACAACCTACTCTCGAACTACCTGTCTTTTATTACGAAGGTGGATGCCTCTCTGTTTACTCTGGACCAGTGTACATATAATATAATGAGTATTTTATTTTTACACTATTAGAAAGAACTAAAATTATACCCCTAACAAATAAACAGGTAATTCAAGCATTTAGCATTTGAATGACCCCCCATACACTGCATTGAGACATGTCCGTTTGATCTGATTGAATTTATCCATAAATATATATTAATAGTAAATATTTTAACCCCTTCAGGATGGCTATTTTTGGTATGTTTTTCATATTTACAACAACTGTATATGCCGTGACCTCAGAATAAATCAGAAAAGCGACAGTGTGACTGATAATCAAATTACTTTTGTAAGAAACAACACTTTTGAAATTTGAAGTGTCAGTGGAGATTCCCTCCAAAATATGACAGTAATCCTTCCTTTCTGTGGATATGTACACAGTCTTCCTTGGAGTTTTCCATTTCCCTCCTAATAATACGGGTTCATTCATCTGGGTGTTGTTACTGAGTGGGTACTCTTGTTTTCAGAGTTTTTGAACCGTGCTCTAAATAAATCACGATAGAATGGGCATAATTTCAGTGTCTGATGCGGAAGGACGTAGCGGTAACATGTGGGTGAGGGTGTTAAGTTTATTTTACAGCCATCTGTAAAGACATATCGCCCCAATGCTAAGTTGCCAATACAGATGTAAGAGGAGAGAATATTTCTCTCCTGACTTCTTCCTACTGACCCTCCCCTGCAATTGATTTGGAAATTGTGTTGCTTGGTTACGAGGCATTATTGCTTTCTTTACATCCTGGGGGGCTAGCTCTCTGCTGTTTTCCCGGACCCAGCGAGTGCGTCGAGGGCATTTCTCTAACACTTACTCAGAAACGCCTCGCACCACTGCGTTGTTCGCTTTCCACACTCCTTTCTGAGCATTGTGGCAGACTGGCTCTTTACTGATGGGCGCAGTTCTTGAACACAGACCAGCGATTATTCAAAGTTGCTTCTCTGTGAAGACTTTCACGCCAAAGTATTCATGCTCAGCTGCTGAAACGGGCTTATGGACACGCATTAAACTTAATAATTTAGTTTAGCAGCCTTTTAAATCACTGCGTGCGCACAAATGTGAACGCAAACGTCAACTCACTCATACACTGGCGCACACGCCCACACCGTCGCGCAGTGCAGTTCGAGCGATTTCCAGCACAGAACCCCCCTGCAACATGTCAGCGCGTTAAAGACGAATGAGAGGGAGCAGGCAGTGTCTCCAGAGATCGAGCCCGCGATCTCAAACGCACCGCAAACTGTTTTACTGTACCTGCTGCTGATGTGAATCAGAGAGCAGTTCTGCCATAGAGTCTTCAAGAGAGGCAAAGGGAGGGGAGGAGAGAGCAAGAGAATAAACAGAGAGAGAGAGAGGGAGAGAGAGAGAGAGACGGAGAGCGGAGCTGCTGCCTCCTGGTTGGCTGAGGAGCAGTGGCTGACTCAGTGGATCTGGAGAAGGCGGCGTGTGACAGATGCTCTTCTCTCGCCTGCCCTCGCCATCAGATCAGCCACTCGCTGTTATTGGCTCCGCGCAGTGGACCGGCAAACGCAGAGAGCGCTATAACAGCATGTCCTCCTTAGCGAGCGCCCCCTCGTTCCCTTCTTTCGCTGACGACAGCCTCCGAGGGAGCTGGAGAACCGCTGCTCAAAGCAGAGCGGAGTGAGCAGCAGCGAGAAGTGAACGCGACGCGAGGGACCGCGCCGAGCACATCGGAGGGAGGAGCGACGAAGCGACACGAAGCCCCCGAGCCCAACGCCGCTCAGGCTTTCCCCCCCTGTGATGAGCCACATGCTCAGAAGCTGCAGCCCACCCCCCTACCCCTCCCTCGTTTGAAATGAGAGGGACTCCTCGCTGATTGAGTTAGAGGACTGACCCATGGCTTTAGCCACAGGAGAGGGAGTTCAGTCCCGTTGATATGCAGAGTTGAGGACCTTCCCTCTGCCTTTAAGCTCGGAACAAAGTTTGCTGTATCCCGTCCTGACTGCGCGCACTCCGCGCCCGGAAGCAGCCGATCTCCCATGGCTTGTTACTACATCGTCATCAGCTCCACGCACCTCAGCAATGGTCACTTTCGGAACATCAAGGGAGTTTTCCGAGGCCCGCTCAGCAAGAATGGAAGCAAGAACTTGGTAACGACTGCTGACTTATCTGTAACATGTATTGTGTGCTGTCTCTATGCCTCAACCTCCTGTCTACAGTGGGAAAAGTATGTGGATTTGCGAGGGATGAAACAGTTTTAGCATGCCGATTCTCAGAAGTTCTACTTGAGTCATGAAGTAGAGCTAAGTTTCCATGAGTGTATGGTGTTGTGAATGTGTCAGTGTGCACGCTCGCGGATGAGTGTGTGTGACTGGCCTGTGTTGCCTGGTGAATACATGTCTGTAGCAGCGTATGCATGTGAGTGCTAAAATACAAGTGCGATAATATGTGATAATATTAAGATGGTGTCTGCAGATTTCATGCGTTAGTTTGTTTTAATATTCATTGTGACAATTGGGTCAAGAGCTTCACAGATGGGAAGGATAAGAAATGTTCTGACCAATGACCGTGTCATAGAGCCTGACAGATGGATGGGGGATGAATTTAATCCCGACAATAACATCCATAAGCGTCGTCCAGGGTTACCGCTCTGATAGTTCCAGAGGAGGTTCAGCCCCACAGTTGGGTTCAACATCATGGTCATCTCTCAAAGCCAGAATCAACCGAAACATATAGTGCATCAACAACTTTACATGTACAGCAAAACAATTTTCGCATTTGAGCATATATATATATATATATATATATATATATATATATATATAGTATACACAAATTGTTTAGTTTAGTGAAAATAAATAAAAAACAAGGTTACTTTTTTTCAAATTGTCTAACAACAGGGAGCCGGGCGAGATAAAAGCGGTTCATTCCTCAACTCCATGCTTTGCTCCTGGAGCATTGCTCGTGCGTCTTTAAAGAGCGATTAAAATTCATGCCTTCACTAATTGCTTTTCTTTGCCCCGCGCCGTATATCACCGCAAGCAGGGCGCTACGCCGATGGCGGAGTCAGGCATTAAATGAGAAATGATTCTCATTGCTAAATGATTCCACATTCAGACGAAGAGGCGGTGTCAGGGAACGATGAGCCACCGGTTTTTCTCCCGATAAAAGAGCGAAACACCGGGAGTGCTGGATGGCACAGTGCTGTAGCAGCAACAGATTGTTCCCAGCCAACAGGACGGCACTGGGCTTCCAATTCCCCCCCACTCCGCCCCACTCCCCCCCCAAGGCTTTTGAGCTCGGTGTAATTATCCAACTCAATCTAGCTTTCTCCCTCAATGGCTTCAGTGCATTTCACGACTGCCGGGGACCTCTTGTCATTTAATCTAGAATTATGGGGCTGAGAGCATCGGTGGGGGGGGGTGTTTCCACCTGCCATTCCGTGCGGCAGCGGTAAATATACATCCCCACTGCCACCGTCGTATATTGCAGCTGTAAATCTGGCTGAGCTCCGAGCTCAGCAAATCGGAGCGCGCGCTGCTCTGCAAGAGTTATGCTCCTCTCTCTCTCGCTCTCTCTCTTTCCCTTTTTTATGCACTGCCATTTGGCTCCGAGAGCAGGGAGCCTTGCAAAGGAAGAAAATCATTACGCAGCGTAAGGTTTGTTGTTTTTCGAGAGTGTTGTCTGGGCCCAGGCTTCTGGTGAGGGCGTGAGGCAGGCGGACGCTGGAAGTGTGCTCCGGCGGTCAGCCCGAGGAATGGCCCACTCATTTTCGCAGTGATAGAGATACTCGGAGAAACATCTCCCGTGTAATTAGAGGCTCGGTCTCCCCACCTCACAGACTCACTGTGATTCAGCACACTTGACTAAGCACTGACTGGCGAAACCTACTGATAGGAAAAAAGGTACGTCGTTAGCCGAACAGTAAAGACCAGCCTTGTTCCTGGAGATGTAGCACCCTGCAGGTTATCTCACCAGGGCTAAGAAGCACCTCAACCAGATCACGCAGAGCTGATCTTTAGTAGCCTCAGAAGATCGAAAATAGGATTTAAATGAAATCCAAGTTGATGGTAGATCCCCAGAACAGGGCCGCTTTCCAAAATTGCAGAGCATCAAGTGGCGAAGGCTTTTGGGAGTGGGGGTGGGGGGGTTTGGGTAGTCTTTCGACATGCCGGCAGTGACCGACAAATGGTGGCCATCAGAAGGCAGCCTCTCGTGGCCCGTCTGCTCTCGGAGCGCAGGATCAGGGCAGGACTGTGCTGTTTAATCTAAACAAAAGGATGTAGCCTGAGGCCTTGATGGTGCCAGCAGATAAAGAGAAACAGGGAAACTTTGCCGGCACTGAGCCGCAGTAAAGGTCTTAAACTGTAATCATTAGCACAAGATTTAATTTCATGTCACACAGCTGCTGAGCGCGCTGGACCGAAATTACACCTCCGTAACAGACGCAGAGCTGATGTTACGGCCACAGGAAGTGAGGAGATTCACTCAAACACACTCGTACGGAGTAATGCTTCCCCTGGCTCCGTGCAGAAACCCCCTCAAGCCTACTTCATTCAACAGCCCAGAGTTCAACCAGTTTTGAGGCTGTAGAAATCATTTTAACCCTTTGAGGGCCGCATACATTCTTAAGGAATTAAAAATGTAATTATCCTGAGCTGTTGAAAACCTATCATGTGGCAACTTGTTTAAAAGAACAAGTTGCCACATGATAGGTTTTCAACAGCATCTGACTTTGATATCTTACATCTGAAAGGGTTAAATCACAGACCCCAGCGCTAAAAGTGCTTAAATCACAAAATGTCCCTGTTTTGAAAATAGAGGCAGTGGACTTTGGTAAATCTGCAAGACATTTTCCCATCCTTACTTCAAGATGTGTGAAAATATGACTTCAGTACTTTTAGCATTAGGCTCTTCAATCGCACACTAACAAAACGTAGTCCACCCATTCCCTTGCGTATCATTTGTAGCTAAATGATTGTTAAAATGGTTGTTATAGTTTGCCTTCTTTCTGCAAGTGGTACAGTTCAAAATCAATATATAAACAGAGACAACAAGTTAAATCCACTGTGGAATACAGGGACTCTGACAGGAAAGCGTGTTGGCAGTACTGTCTCTGTGACTGATCTTAAAGCTTCAGTCACAGGAAAAAATGAAAAAAAGAAAAGCGTAATACTTGTTCGGGGGGGCTGCAAAATTGTACAGCATTGCAATAGTCCCCAGCCCCTGTCAGACTGATTGAGTGATGGAGCTTGAGGGGTATTTTTCTCCTGGGCTCCTGTGAATATGCATATCGCAAGGGTTATCGCCGCAGTCTTCATCGATTTCTCTTCTGAGTCATGCCCTGGGTGCGCAATTCCTGCCAACTCCAACTTCATTCCCTTTGGTTGCGACATTAGCGTCAATTTGCCTGACACGCTGGATGTACCAAGTCTTGTAGTTCAAAACATCTCAAATAAAACGGTGAGATAAAGTTTTGCAAGAAAGAAGTAAGTGGCTCTTTCAGGCAGAAATGTCTCATTCTGTCATTGAACGCGGAAGCAAGCACGCGTGCCATTAAATGGAAGTGGGGTCACTGCGGTTTTTTCACTCCGAGGACATTTAGCAGCCTCTCCGATGTGTGGCAAGGCAGTAATGAGAGGGGTCAGGAAATGCTGGTTGGGTGGGAAAGGTTCATCTTTACTTCAGCTGACCCGCTATTCGAGCCCGGTGATGTCTAAAATTAAGGTGTGTGGGGAAAAAAAAAATTTGCCCACCTTTTCATCTAATCTAATATTCTGACATGCCAGGTCAGAAAAATCTACCACACTAATCTGGAAATGTGGCAGTTTGCTTTCAAAAGTAGAAAAAGAATTAGGTTTTCTGGCAGTTTCTTATTTATACTCCAGAAGGCTGAAGCTAAGTCCACGGTCATTGCAATGACCACCACCCACATCGATATTGATAAAAAATGTGATTTATATTTGCAAGTACTGCAAGCTGTCAGGGAGAATTAGTTTTTACTTTCAACTGCCATGAAAGAAAATACTCAGTACTGTTCCATGACACATTTGACTAATGGTTCCAAACAATTCAAAGGAATTCCCTTTCTTGTTAGCTAAATAGTGTTTCATTTTATTGCTGTTGCAACTGAACTTATGCATGAGAGCTTGTTTGTTTTATTTTGTATGAATGTGGTAGAGGACACACAAGACGGGTGTTCTTGCAAAAAGGGTTCAATGATGACCGCCAGTTCTGCTACCCAACTCCCTCAGCTTTGTTGCTAGCACTTCAAAATTTGGCCCCAAAGGTGTTAAATGCAGGTGCTGCTGTTAGAGGAATGCTGAGTTTGTGGAGTGAACCTGAGGCTCCAATGCCATGGAAGTCAGATAAAACTCGCCTTCTGCTATTCCCTGGCGGCGGGACAGACAGAGCCTTCGTGATCTGTGATCGAGATTACTGCACAGATGTGCTCCGCTTTAAAAAAAAATTAAAAAAACAATCCTCTTGTGGTGCAGTTGAATCACAGTGAGTTTAGGACGCCTGTGATAAATTTGGTCCCAATTAATGACAAAATTAACAATGTCTACACTTCTTAAATTTGCCTCTGGTCATTTCCTGTGCTCTGTAATTAACGGAGAAGCAGTCTGTGTGCATATCACATGGGAACAAATCAAAATGAACCGCCAGCATTTTAAATACACTACTATTAATTAACCAATGAAATTTCAAAGCTTCGCCTATTTGCTGTGCTTTATTTATTGAAATCACGATGTTGCAGACATTCTTTAGAGTCTTTCGTCATTCAGTCTTTCTGAGTCATAGAATTAATGGTAAAAGATCCTCATATGAGGGTATCTCAATGCCCATTGGTAGTTGATAAACCAACGACATAAGAATTGACCATTAGTTGAGCGGAATACAAATAATGTTAAATATCAAAATGAAATAAAGTGAAACGTACTAAAAACACTGACCAACACAAGGAATTTGTCATTCCTCATATACAAGGAATAAAAAATTAGTCTTCCTTGAGTATTTAAAGCATGAGTCATTTTTTCAATCAGGAAGGTTCCAATCACAGTACAGATGCGGCATTGCTTACTGTCTTATGGTAATGTGCCGTGAAAGGTATGACAGACCAGCTGTAGCTTCACATTTCAATGCATGATAACCTTTCACATGTTCCCAATTAAATTTGCCTGATTAACAATTTAGCAATTTATTTACTGAATAATCAAAACCACAATGTATCCAATAATTATTAAGAAACTACAATGAGATTAAGCAACACTTACACATAATACCTGATATTGTAAGGATGGCAAAATTCTGAATAATTCATCAGGAAGAAAATACAAAACTGAATTCCCTCTCCCGTGTAATTATTTTTATTGTGCCACTTAAATTTAGTCAAAATGTTCAAACATTTAAAAGTGTACATCTAAAGTGGAAAACAACTAAGGTGCGTGAAACCACACCAAACGCTGGTGCAAATGGCCTTACTCACGATAAGCCTGGAGAGCTACTTTTCTGAATTTTTATATATAAAAATATATTGATATTTAATGTTATCATTCATGTGAACAGGAAAATGTGTTACAACTTTGTATTGCAATAAATAATACTTCTAATTATACGACCAATTGTTCTTAGCAATGGAGTGAGTCAGTGATTGCTGGGTGATCAGGCAAAGTAAACTGTATTGTTTCGTGTGATCATGCTAAACAGTGAGTTACCTGCTGGCATTTATATCGCAAAACCCACACCACTTTTGCATTATTAACGTCTGTGTGTCTCCAGCATTTGGTATAAATAGTCCTGAGAGCAATTACACTCATCTAAGCAATCTGTTATGAAATTGTCAAAAAATGGTCTTACGAAAATATTTCAGACAGTGAAGCTGAATTTTCTCTCCCAAATAATTGTGTCACTCTCGTAGCTGTGGGTAAATGGCTATTTCATTATCATAGCCACGCAGTGTAGTGTCTTTTGCAAGACAGAATGTTGCATGTCCATGAATTTGTTTAGACAAAAAAGTGAATGTGTACTCATGCTATACACCAAGCAAGGCTTTTTGAAGACTTTAGTCATGAGCGGTTTAAGCTTATTTCAATATCCTTGAATGAAACAAGGTGAAACGTGTAGTGATTACTCAGAAATGATCTTATAATTTGAAGGATGGTTACCTAAATTTTAGAAGCAATAGAAAGCTATATTTAAAGAATGAAGAGTATTATTGTACCATAAAGAGGTAAACTAATTGCTATCATTTCCAATTTAGGAAATAAAATAAGGATAGTTTGGAACAGCATAATAAAGAGTAAAGTGTGGGGACTTCAACAGTAGTGATGTACCCTTCAAAGCCATACTTTGTTTGAAAAAAATCACCAAATCAGCTTAGAAGTTATAAGGGCAAAGCTTGGCTATTTTTCTAAAATTTAGAATTTTTAAATGTGTTTATATTTCTTTTTTCTACCTTTTACTGCTTGAAAATTGTAAGTGCGCAATATTTTTTGACTGGTCGTGTATGTATGTGTTCATTCAAATTCAGCTGAAAGAGATCCAAGCAACCTCTGCATTCGGATCCTCAGGAAAAAAAAAAGGAAAAAGAGTCTGTATAAAGACAGAGGTGTGTATGAAGTCGCCTGCAAATCTTTATCAAGCTCAGCAATATACTGGAAAACATCTCACTTTCCAGCTGATTGAGTAATGGCCAATAAGGCAAGATTTTGCACTTTTTACGTATTATTTAATTGACAGAAATTTATTGACAGACTATTGCAAAATTACGACGTCAGGAAAGCAAGGTCTCTGGAAAGAAATCGTCCAGAGAAGTCGAATCAAACAAATCATAAATGTCCTCATGAGGTCCATGGCATTAAAATACTGGGTATTTAAAACTGAAAACTGTGCATCAAATTAATGTGAAAAACTACCCTAATAAAAATGGTACATGTTTCCAAAGGTGGTGAATTTGATTTAAAGGCTAAAGAAATTCAGAGATCCAGTTCAGATTTCCATTCCTGACTATTAAAACAAGATTCTTCGGTAAAAATTCCCCAAACCAAAGCTACTGTCTATCTGATAAATGTGCCAATGTTCTGTACTTTGCGTGAGGTGAAGGCACACTGCGCCCCCCCCTCCACCCACCCCATGAAGACAGCATTTATGGACACAGAAGCGCGCCAGGGCTCTACTGCAGGTCTATCAATGTATCCTAATACCAAAATTACACTGTATCATGGGATTATGGACATTCAGCATCTCACGCACATATAGCACTTAGCTGAAATTGCAAAATAAAAATCTTGCACACGCTGTACCTTACACGTGAGACTTGGCTGTACTGAATGGGTTATTGTTCAATTGAAAAAAATAATACTGAAATCATTCAAAATGATGGTGGATTCTCTCTGGTTAGGTGTGATTTTTTTTTTTTTTCCCCTCACTGGTTTCATTTAAGAAAATACAATTGTTTTCAGGGTTTACCATAAAATTCCATAGAATTAAACACTTGCATCTTTATTACTATGACATTTGGTGAACACAAAATAATAAAAGTAGTGTAGTTCCTTTTTTAATAACAGCAGACCACCCACATGCACACATACAGAATAATAACAACAAATACTACCACTAATTATTGTTATTTTATTATTATACAATGCCAGCAATTAACAAAACTCAAAACATACAAGAATAGGTAAATATGACGTATCAAAATCACAAAGAAGCAGGAAAAAAATCACAAAAAAAACCCAAAACTTTAAGCGAAACGGTTGCATTTGCCAAAAACCGAAAAATAAGGGAATTTTATGAAATCAGCCCCATCTGAACACAATCCAGTTGTGCATCAGTGTGTAGGATGTAATTTGTCACAATATTACCCAGAAATAGGTGTTTAAAATTAGATTCATGTCCTTTTGGCACCATGCCAATATACTCTCAACACTCAATACACACCATAATACAGGATCTATCAATTATTAATTCCAGTTTAGTAACTCTAAGTGGGCCTACTGTGGTCAAGTGCTGCCGGAAAATTGAGAATAAATAAATAAATAAATAAATAAAAGGATCTGTGGCTTTATAAAAATGCAAAATCTGCGAGTACAATGCGTCTGGACTGAATATCTTAAACTGGCAATTTATTTTATAATTTACTCTACAAGTATAAATTTGGCTTTAAATTGATTGAACTAACTTGATTTTCTGTCTCTCTTAGCTTTTGGTACATACATGCATTTCAGATGAAACATGCTTCTTTGTGAATAATTTCCTGAGTTTATAAACCAGGAGTTTTCATAAAAATGCAGTGGGCTATTATAACTAATGTAATCATCAAATCAACATCTAGCAATTTAAAGCCACATAAAGTTCCCAAGTCAACTAGTAAAATTTAATCATTAATGCTAACTTGTTACTATTACTGAGCAATTTGGTGGACATTATCCATTTAGCAAGCCGGAATGTCTCACATTAAGTTAGCTACTCATAGTAGGTAGTAGGCTCTTAATGATTCTCACAATGTTAAAAATGAATTAAGCTTTTTGGTTTTAGGCAATGTTACCTAAATAGTCACGGAACAGAGGCAGAGCAGTAAAACATCATTGAAATGCACAAACAAATTGTAAAAAAGGAATGCATTTACTTCATTGAAGTCAATAGTAAGACAGTCAAAACAAACAGTAGCAATATTGCACATAAGAGTTAGGTAGCCTAACTAAACAGTCACTATAGTCACCTCAGCAGCTGCAATAATTTTACTAACATATAACAAAGACAATGACGCTTTACTTTGCACAACTGTTACCGCTTACAAAAGTGGCTGGACTACGACAAGGTTTTCAAGTTGCGTCACTGTACCTAACAACAGAATCCAACACAGACGGAATCGCTGTGCGACTGAGAATCGCTTGCTGTCCAGCTGCACTTGACATAACGTTCTCCAGCTGTTCTCATTGCTCCTTTGAAACCTGAAAGGAGTCACACTTAGAGATGCTGGTCTGATTTCTTAAGTTACCCATCTCCTTGCCATGGTAAGTCTTTGGGAAATTCTTTCATTTGTTCATCGAAATTTAAATTCAATAATGTGTACAGCTTTGGAAGTGCAAAAGCACAGCAGACGTGCGTCCAAATAACTGCTAAAAGGAGAGGTCTTGTTTTGGGAGACATTGAATGTAAACTGAGATATTTCAAAATAAAAAGAATTTTTCGCTCATTTATAGAGGGGTGCACAGAACATTGCAATGCCGGGACCGAGCTACACCATAAACAATTTCGCCAAGGTGATTTTAATCCAATGGAAAGGCATTGAGATTGTTATAGACACAGTAGAAAATATCTGTACACTTAGATTTTAGAGCAAAATATGCTGACTTCATGAAGACATCTTTTCCAGGGATGCCCATGCATATTTCTATCAGACAATGCAAATCCACATTCTACTCGCATTATAAAGGCCTGGTCCTGGGTGCTGTACTGGCCTGCCTGCAGTCTGTAGCACATTTGAAGACTTTTTTGCAGGAAGAATGGGACCACATTAGACCTGAATTACTTAATCACTTTGTGTCTTCAGCCCCAAAACGTAAGCATTTTGAAAAAGAATGGCAACATTACAAAGTGGAAATTACTTTACGGTTCCTAACTTTTTTTTTTGAAATACTGTAAAAGTCAATATTTGAGTACAACACTTTATTTTTTTTCTCAAATATTGGTGACACCCATCTCTCAAAATTTGGAGTAATATTAGCCATGGATATTCTACTGTCCTACTAGCATGTTTTTTAAAACAACCAAGGCAATTCAACTAAAAGTTTAATATATAGTGGAAAATAAAGCAATCAAAATTATAGAAATGTAACCATTGTCGCAGAAAAGAATCTTACAAATAAAATTTTTGATGGTTACAGCTTTTAGAAATGAGCACTAAGTGTGGAGGTTATTGTGTTTAATGACTTCAGCACATCTGCACCCGCAGGATATTACTAACTTCTCACACTGGCTGTTTGATCTTGTCAAACTCTGGAAGTTACCACAAGAGTGTAACAACTGAATTTGGTTTCTTAGCCAAAACTTTATCCACAATGATCTTCCAAAGACTCACAATCAGGCTCCGATCAGGACTCTGACCTGGCCATTCCATTATTTTCATTACGTTCTCAACTTCGAGGATGTGCTTTAAAGGTCCCCTTGTATGTCACCAGGTGCACAGCTAATTAATTATTACAAGCCGTTTCAAAATCTTTCCCCTCTTGACATCACACGGGGAAGTAACCAACCACAGGCAAGAAGAACCAACACCTTCAGCCAAGCAGTCAATCAGATTACATTATTCTGGGTGGTCACTCCCCCTTGTGATGTCAGGTAGGGGAGACTTTGAACTGACACATAATGGCTAATTAGCTGTGCACTTGGTGGCATAATAGGGGACCTTTAAGCATTTTGTATAGTGACATGAAGCATTGTCTTACATAAAAATTGCATGTTGATTGGGAGATGTTTGCTGAGAAGAAGGAAGTTTTGATGAACTGAAGGAAGTTTAGGAACATTAGCATTCACTTTGGCAAGTGGCTGAATAAGATGCCTGACTCCTACTGCACAAGACATCCCACAACCATTGGCTTCCGCCTTCAAAGTTGACAGGCTTCACTCACTTCGGGTGTAGTTCTTCCCCAGTTAACGCCAAACATAATGTTTCCCATCCTTACACCTCTAAATCACACTTGCTCTAATCACTAAAGTGAACATTGGACCTTGTCTCCATCCATACAACATGCTCCACAACAAAGGTTAGTCCAGCCCTGTAATTCTTTCTGTTGATGAGAGGCTTAGTTACTTTGAAGTGGGCGTTTAGTCCAAATTCTCTGTAGACGATGAGACAGATTGCCAAGACAGAATCTTGCCTTGTTCAGTGCTGAATCGAGGTGTAAGTCCAGTGGTAGAGTAGAATTGATTTGCCATTGGGAGTCTCCATATCATCCTATTCCCCACTGCACTTGTCTTGTGTGGACAGCCAGCATTTACTGAGACTTTAATGAATTAGTGTAATTGTAAAGCTTCAACAAGCATGTCCTAGAAATCACGCTCTTGGAAAGACCAGCTGCACTAACAGTGGCTGAAAGGGTCATTCCTTTGACCTTCTTCTGAACAACTTGCTGTTGCAGAGTCTAAATCACCTTGGAGTGGCTGGCCATCTTGCAAAATGATTACGAGTGTTGCCAGATAAATAGGGTTGGCCAGATAATTAGGGAAATTAGCACCAGGTGTTTTATTAACACCAATGACTGTAAAGTATCCCCAAGTGTTCCCCAGTTTTAACCACAGTTCTTTTTCAAATTTTTCATTTAGGGTTATTACATTGTGATATAGAATATTTTCAAATTATGATGTATGCTTCAACTACATCTCGTCTATTCATTAATATGATTCTTATTTTTTGCTCACCGGTCGATAGGCCGTGAGCCATTGTGATCAGGCAGTGTCCAGCATTGTAGTCGTGATCGTCATCCGTTAGCAAGATCTTTAAAAATTTTCCTCTCTGAAACTGCTGGCCCAGTTTACTTCAAATTTAGTCCCTGGGACAATGTCTACCAAGATTGTTTGCAGTTTTATGAAAAATATTATTTTTCATTTTTTATGAATTTTTTAGTGGGTTTTTTTTTTCGTCTCACAACTTTCAAAATTGTCCAAAACTACTGGTCAGATTTACTCCAAATTTGGTATCAAGCTTTCTTAGGACAATGACTACCTTCTCAAAAATGCTGAGCGATGGGTTCAATTATTGGGCCGGTGAGCTACAGGGCCGTTAGTCCTATTTTTTATGCCAATAGCTCATGTCAACATCTGTGAACACGTGTGTCTTTTCTCGGGACCGACTTTATCGATATGCGCGCACGCATGTGCGTAATCTGGCTGAGGATTGCTCTTAAATCTGCGTGTAAACTGCTCATATCCTTTAAGGTCAACCTGCCCACAGGTGCTAACCTCTCCATCAGCTCCTGCATGAAATGTCCTCTGACCGCCAAAGGCTTAACCCTTTCAGCGCCATAGGCAACTATAGTTGCCCAATGATGTAAAATATCAAAGTCAGATGCTGTTGAAAACCTATCATGTGGCGACTTGTTTAAAAGAGCTCCCGCATGGGGAGCTCTTTTAAACAAGTCGCCACATGATAAGTTTTCAACAGCTCAGGACAGCTACATTTTTAATTCCTTGAAAATGTATTCGGCGCTCAAAGAGTTAAACCTCTATCAAGTTGAATAGTACAGGCAGGCAATTGTGGGGAGATGAGTACATTTTTGAGCGATGTGAATCTTGTGAACATTCAGGTTGGATCCCGTGGTTGTTTCTTCAAGTTAACAAGTTAATTAATTTACTTAACTTGTCATCTATTGTTCTTGAAGCTGTCTACAACAGGTTTTTAGAGGCTTGCTAATTCTTTAATTTCCAGAAAGTAACATGTTTTTGTACAGATCAGAGTGGCTTTGACATTTTTATACTGCATTTTGCCTCTCGCAACCTGATCTGATAAGCCTTTTTTGCACAGAAGTTTAGAAGGAACGGGTAAACTGCAATCAGAAAATATTTCTTTACTCTGCGCTATACTGTATGCACTATTGAATAACTTTTATGAGCTTTTCTCACTCAGGCCATCTCTTTATCATCTCAGATAAAGTAAGCATAGCATACTTAACCGTGCATTAAAGCTGTATTAATGATTCATTGAGCACTATAATATAAAGTGCTGCCAAATATTGCAGCCATAAATAGTACTTTCGACATACTAGCTCATCTTGAACCCTGTTTGAATTTGTTGTGTACAAGCAGGTTTGCTGGGTAAAAATCAGAGCACAACAGAGTTGTTCAACACAATTACACCACAAATAAAGAACAGTTCCTTTGAAATATGGAATCTGTTATTTAGCGGTGGCTCCTGGGTTGAACGTAGAAAGGGTAATTGACTGGGCCTGTTCTCAGTCATTTTTTAAAATTAACATAATGTGAAACAAAACACATTATCAGGTGTGGCCAATTCTCCTCTCTAAAGTCAGATGAGAAGTAAAACTCATAACTTTGGAGCGAAATTGCATTTAAATCAACATTATTCAATTGTGGATACTTAATACTTTTTTTTTTTTCTTACTTTAAACAATCATGACACGCAGGTTAGGGAGCCTGCATTACAGGATGCGCAAAAAGCAAATGTGACATATATCAGAGTTTATTTAGTTTATTTTCTTTATTAAATTGAATAAAAATGTTTCTGAATTGAATTTATAATTTTATCGCCGCAACATTGCATTAAGAAGGAAACTGTGTGTTTAATTTCTGATGGATTTTTCAAATTATTGGAAAAATTGTTAGTCACGTGAAATGACTGAATACCAGACACTACAGCTTGTGCTTTCAAAGGGATTTTTTTTGTGCCTCCACTAGTTTCAGATGACCTGGTATTATTACATCCGAGCAGACAGTTCTGATCATGATTTTTTAACAATTGTGCGATCACTGCAATAGGAAAACACAGAGGGTGATTCACAATGTCACACTGAAAATCTCTGGCTTAGCCGTCATCTGTTAGGCATTTGGAAATGAAGGAGGAATAATACTGTATAAGGATTTGGCCTGTTTTTGATATGCCGGTCTGTGGATGCAGTGGAATGTGACGGCTGATCACAGTAGGAGCCATTTATTGTTCTTTCAATGGAAAATGACCAATTTCCTTCCTTGAAAGAAATCAATTCTCTTTCAGGTTTAGTGACACAATGTCAATTCTTTATACAGTATATGCATGTATCGTGCATGTGTACAAATTGCCTTTAAAGCTAGAGGTAAATCAAAATTTCGATTGTTTCAGAAATTATTCTGGGTATGTTGGAACAGCAAATTTGCAAAGCTTTTTTTTTTCAACTTGCAATCATGGGTGTCTCTGTGGTGCTGCCTGTGGAGGACCATCGTGCTCATTTTATGTCTCGACATCAGGGGTTTGAATGTGGCAGCTGATCTCTCTCTTGTTGCTCTGACTCCCTGTGCGGTCACTCAAAAAAAAAAAAAAAAAAAGCTTTAAAAACCAAAGTAAAAAAAAAAAGGATATTATTATCAGTGCCACACAGCTAATGCAGATTACAGGCAAAGGAATAAATAATCGTCTTACTGAGCATTCACATAGTAACAAAGCAACTGATAGATAAGATGTTGCATTTTATTGGTATTTTGGTCACCATCATTACATTTTCCCATGAAATCATTTCATTATCACAGATGAAACATTTTTTGTGCTAAACAAATGTAAATATTAAAGAATTTTTCCAACTCAGTCATCATTATTTTCCATGGACGCTCCGGGTCCTCAGACTAACATTGCTCTGCAGTGCTATGGCTTTCTTCCTCTGGATTCTGTTTTCTGGAAGTTTCCTGACATCCACTCAGAAATACTTGCCTGTTTTGTGCGAGATATGCTTTTGTCTGGCGTTACCACGGTAAAAACCTTTAAGAGGTGAAAGACGAATGACATACCCTTGAGAAGGAGCACAGATGATGCGCATCACGTTGCTTGTTGAGGAGAGCTTTGGATGCTGCGAGCGGCTCCTTGGTAACATGCTCAGAGGAGCGCCATACTGATACGTGTTGAGAGCGTGGGTGTTCGCATGCCTCCCACTTCATACCAACCAGAGGAATTTTAAAAAGGACAGTGACAGCTTTTTGACTGCTGTATGAATCAATTAATTTCAATAGAGCTCATTCCTGCATGCACAGGGCTCAGGCTGCCTGACGCCTGCTCTAATTACGTGACGTTGCCTCGCGTTTCACTCTGCTCGAGGGTCACGTTAGGCTCACCTTTCTTTTCATAGCTGAACTGGTGAATGCAAGCAGGCCCTCCTCTCTCTCTCTCACTGAAGGAAGCTTTTGAAGTCTTCATTGAAGTTTGTTAATATTTAAAGTGCCCTATGATGCGATTTCTTTCTTCTGCATTGATCTGGACATCTGCCATCCAAACAGGTTAAGGGCCTGTAACAGGCAATTTTTTTTCTGTTGACCAAATTAAATATCCACTATAACAAACTGGCATATTCATCACAGTTAATGCCGTACATATTTTATGAAGTCATGAGTTATCAGTATTTCTGGCATGGCGCTGTATAATTTAATAGCCGTCAGAGAGCTTCTGTTTGATTTGACGATCACCATTAGGCGTGTATTTGTGCGTGCAGTAGATGTATATCTATGCATGTCAGCATCAGTGGTAGCTCGTCCATGTAAGCCAAATAAAGTAAGCATGAACGAGAAATATAACAGAATACACTGAATCATAATTTTAAGTCATTTTCAAAGTGATGTCTTGGAGACAAGGATTCACTGCTTAAATATTAATAATAATAATAATAGTTCTGTTTGTACAATTGTCTGTGCAAACGGTGGTATATGCTAGGGACCACTTTTATTTTTTATACTCATGAAAGCATTCAGTGACCCCTTGTGCCCTGCGGCGTTCGGGCCATTGTCAGCCTGGAAGAGACCCCTCCCATCATGGAGGGAAAGCTTCATCACAGGATATAAAGGTGATCACACAGAGTAACTCTGCAGTGATGCGTAAAGACCCTTCTGACCCAAACCACGCGAGGAAAATGAACAAAAGCACCAGCATTTGTCACGCATTTATGTAGGTTTTTTGTTTAGCTTGTCATGCGACGCTGTCTGTGTGTGTGCGTACGTGTATATATATATATATATATATATATATATAAAAAAATATATTTTAGACTTCAGGTAGTCATTGATGGCAAAGGGTTTGCCACCTTGTATTAAGAATGGCAGTTTAAATGGTGATTGTTAGTTTGTCCAAGTAATTTTGAAGCGTCTAAAATTGGGGGGGCTGGGCATAAAATGTGTGTACTTTCTATATGGTGCATACAGTGATTTTCACAAAACACTTGAACTGAATTTTAAAAAGTCAGCACTTCAAGCACACATTGATTGCTTCTTTTCCAATCCATTGTGGTGGCTTACAGAGCTAAGTAATCAATTAAAATTGTGCCACAGTCCAAATGTTTATGATGTGCGCGGTGTGTCTGTGTATGTGTATGTGTATGTGTATGTATGCCCGACACGAAACGGGCTGCTGTTGACCGCTTAAGGGTGCAATTATTTTTGTACAGCATGGAGTTGTTTATTGCACTGATACCACTGTTAACACAGAAATATTCTTAGCTAAAGACTCAATTTTCCTCTTTTCATCCAAAAATTACATTTATACATGCAGGAGGGCAGTCTTTCATTCTGTTTCGTAGCTATGAAAAAGCTGTGGTTACTAGTTTGACACCATCGTAGCTCCACTCCCAAGGTTTTCTCCTTTTGTTTCTCCCATTTGTCATAATCACCCTACTCTGCAAATTCCAGATTTATAGCTGAACTCAAAACTCAAAAAATGTTGTCATTGTCTGTTTTAGCCTTCACTTCCAGTGTTTGCAGCCTCATGACTCAAAGTGTCAGTTAAATTTAGCTTAGATTGAAACCCTGGCAACTTATTACAAAGTGTCAGAAGACTGATATGTTTGGAACTACTTCATAGGTGTGGAGTTATCAGAGAATAATGCACACCTTAAGAACGTCCTTTAACCAATCACAATTGAGTATTGAACAGACCCATATCTATGGGTCTGTATATGGGCGATTTTCAGCCAAGTGTGCAAGTCACATGAAAGAAACTTTTGAAAAATCAAACCCATTTTTTCCCTGTAATTTGGCGTGATTTTGTTTTCTCAGTGAATTTCTAAGGATTCTACAAAGCTGCAATGCAAGAACTATCTTTAATTATTAGAAAATGCATTTTTAAATTTTTTATGTTGTCTGTCTTGTTACCGCAGTAACAAGAAAGACGTCTTTCTTGTTACCATGTTTTTTTGTCAAAATATCATGAATATTTAGGTTTTTGAGGTAAAATGGTTACTGATGCACTTTAATTTGTTTCTAAAGTGTTTTACAAAAACATTTAAGGGAAAAGGCTTAATATCTGCAGAGTGACGAACAAGACCTATAACATAAACACTGTATTTTACAGAAGCAAGGGAATCAGTTCCATACGACAGAGTTATGTCATTTCAAATGTGATTACTTTGACTGGCCAGAAATCCAAGAATTTAATCACATAGAAGCTATTGAAAAAGAACAGTTTCACTCTTTGCGGACTAACTACGCAATAAGTCCAGGTTCTTCTGAAGTATTTTATGCCTTTTTTGGTCATTATGAGGAATGATCTTATAATAATCTTGGGTCAAGCATCACATCATTGATCAAACAAAAAGTCAAATATGTTCCTAAAGCCATTTTGGGTTTGGCTGCTAGAAACTGGACGAAACTGGTGGTCTACTTAGACTAGCTAGTATACAGTGGGGTGCAAAAATTTGGGCACCCCTGGTTTAAATGTCTGTTACAATTAATCTCCAAGTGATTGAAAGCAAATCTGAACACTAAATGCTACAAAGTTAAACATGACACCATTCTGCAAATTTAAAAGCAAGGTTTCTTTTTATTTGAATTTTTTTGAACTTTTAAATGATAAGAAAGGAAAAAGGGCCCTGTGCAAAAGTTTGGGAACCTTTTTGGATTATTCTTTGTTACCTTTTAAGAAGAGGATTACCAAGGCCCAGACCCAGGTGATTTACTCGTTAGGGCTTCAGTGAGTCAGGTGAATATAATTCCAGGGTTGAACTATATATTCTGAAGTAACCCCATGCCTTCTAAAGTATCCGACTGTGGTCGGTGGCTGTTGTGTCTGGTGTTAAAAACCATGTGTTCCTCTGAACAGTTGTCCAAGGATGTCAAAATCAATATAATTCACTTCCACCAACAAGGAGAGGGCTACAAAAAACTCTCGCAATGTTTCAAACTACCCATTTCTACTGTCAGAAACATTGTATGAAAATGGAAAATAAATGGAACAATTGAAGTCAAGGCAAGATCTGGAAGACCAAGAAAAATTTTAGATAAAATGGCCCGAGATCTGATGAGAAATGCTCAGAAGAACCCACACATCACTACAAAAGAGCTGCAAAAAAGAGTAGCAGACACAGGTCTAGTTGTTCACAGGACAACTATACAGCGTACCTTAAATAACAAAGACTTACATGGCAGAGTTGCACGACAGAAGCCTTTCCTACGACCTCAACACAAAATTAAGCGTCTGAAGTACGCAAAAGAGGACCTTGAGAAACCTCAAGCCTACTGGAACAATGTGCTTTGTACTGACGAAACCAAAATTGAACTTTTTGGCCACAACCAAAGAGGGTTTGTTTGGAGAAAAAAGGGTGAAGCGTTTGTAGAGAAGAACACGTTGCCAACTGTTAAGCATGGAGGTGGATCCATTATGCTTTGGGGTTGTGTAGCAGCTGGGGGCGCAAGCAATACTGTGCGGGTGGAAGGAAGAATGGATTCCGCCAAATATCAAGACATTCTAAAGGCTAATATTCAAAGCACAGTCCAGAAATTAAAGTTGAAAAGATGTTGGGTATTCCAGCAAGACAATGACCCGAAGCATACCTCAAAATCCACCATGAAGTACCTCCCAGAAAGACAGATGAAGGTTTTGGAATGGCCATCACAGTCCCCAGACTTTAATATTATTGAAAATCTGTGGAGAGACCTCAAAATGCCGTGCATACAAGAGGGTCAAAGAATATTTCTGAGCTAGAGGTGTTCTGTCAGAAAGAATGGGGAAAAATTCCAAAGACAAGAATTAAAAGACTCTCAGTTGGCAACAGGAAGCGTTTGCAAGCTGTTATAGCTGCCCGAGGAGGAGTTACAAAGTACTAGCTGACAGGGTTCCCAAACTTTTGCACAAGGCCCTTTTCCTTGTTTTATTATTTTGAAAGTGTAATATGTTCAAAATAAAAATTGTTCTTGCTTTAAAATGTGATGAAATGTGTCATGTTTAACTTTGTAGCATTTAGTGTTCAGGTTTGCTTTCAGTCACTTGGAGATTAATTGTAACAGACATTCAAACCAGGGGTGCCCAAATTTTTGCACCCCACTGTAGTAGGCCTAGGCCTTGGCCTTGTTTCGTCAAGATTTCATCAAAATTTTATGTCTGTGAACTGGATTTTTTTTTTTTTTTTTTAAATTGTGGCATCATACCTGTCTTTTGCGTTACCATTTTATCTTTTTTGTTACTCAGTGATGGTAACAATAAAGACAAACTACGGTAACAAGAAAGACACATCCAAACGTTTTACAGGGTACTGTGGGCACTTGTCCACACACGAACATGCCTTAATTATGGCAAACTGAAGTAGTTACACTATTACAGGTCACTCTTTCCGTTTCTACGTAGAATCATGCATTATTTTGTGGTAACAAGAAAGACGTATAATTTGTGAGACACGCAATTTGGAAAAACTTACCGAGCCGTCTCTTCCTCCCACAGCTTATTCAAATTCTAAAATGCAGCCAAAATAGATTCCTTACACCCTGGTATTTAAAAAAAAAAACCATGATACTGACACCTATTGCAGACAACATTAATTATTGTCCTCAGATGTGATGGTGGTAACAAGAAAGACAGTGACTGAACCAAGTTTGCGACATAGCTTTATTGACTAATATCTCTAGAGGAAAACTAGGAAATGAGGAGATGAATCTGTTTTAGAGACCTAAAATACAAAGAAACCTGTGAATTTTTGTAAGTGATAAGACTTCTCAAGGGAAAAGAGAAAAAAATCAACGAGTAAAAGTGACCCCACTTGAGACAGGTAACAAAATGGACATTTTGTCTATAAAAATCCTGCTATTTTTTGTTTTTCCCCCTCAAACATGACCAAACAATTTTTTTAAACTAGAAAAAAGTGTTCCGCAACACTTCCTGGGTGTTTATTTTGAATTAAATCGGTTAAATGCGATAAGACATTTTTTACCCCTAAATTGCACACTTGGCTAAAAATCGCCCATATCTTATGGCATCGCTCTCCCACTCCCAAATGTTCCCTGCAAATCAACATGCAAATCAACGAGCTTTCGGACACGTACTGGTTTTCAAAATACATGGTGCATGGTTTATCTGTTAATTGGTCACCACCTGAAGTTCATCCATATTTTTTGAAAACATAGAAAACAAACTTTAAGCATAGGTTGGAAATCAGTGGAATTTATCAAGCACTTTTCTTAATACAGTTTGCAAGGTTGTAGCTTGCACATATTATTTGAATATCCATCTCTAATTTTTGGGCATTTAAATTTTTTCACTGCCCTGTTTTTATGGTTAACTTGCTTTTTTTTGTACTAGATAAAGCTAAATATTTTCATTTATCTGGCTTCAATAGGTTAGTTTGTGAGACTGTTGCATATGTTGCAGCCCTCGTCTGTTTGCTGACCCTCAGCACTTGACTGATCAGGAGGTTTGAATGAAAAAAACGACATTCAGTGCAGCTCTATGGTCTTTTACTTACCATTCGGTTGAAGTAATAATAAACAACTTTCTAAAGGGACCAAAACCAATGTAAATATTTGAATCAGTTTGTAATACCAGTGTATACTGGTCCTCATCTATTAACCCAATGTTAAAATGGCAGCATACTTGGGGCACATATTGAGGTATGTGGACAAACCTGCGGTACGAGGGCACATTCTAGGCATTATCAGTAAAATTTTACGAGCTCAATGGATGCTCCTCGGAACCATTAAACAAAACAGAATTTGCTGCTTCTGCACATTCATTTTGACGTAGCTGGGGAAATTAAGGCGTGAACCTGTGTAGTCAACAACTAACAACAACTAATGCGCAATTTTATGTAAAAAATAGGGTTGTTCGATGTTTGACTTTGCGGTGGACGGCCGCCATTTGACCTGCGCCACGCAGGAGAAAGGTCAGAGGAGATGAGCTGAGAAACACTTCAAAATGAAGAACAAGATGTTCTGCACTTAAATAAAAGGACATATCAGAGCAGGTATTTCCTCTAGCTCAATTGCAGTGCCTCCTCCCCAGCCTCATGTAGTGTAGAAAAGAAAGATATGAATTTCAAAAATAATCCTAATGACCTACTTCTGTTCTCCCTGTGGTAAATTCCAGCAGAGTCAAGAAAAACAATGGGAGAAATTTATGGTGCATCATTGTTGTTGCCAAAGGTAAATAAATAATAAATAAATAAATTTCTGGTGTTGTTCTCCTTGATAACACAGGCTTTTTTTGCTGTGAATTGGAAAGTCCATACCAATTTAAAACTACAAAGCACTACAATTAGGCTTTTAAAAACCCACCACTAAGTAACACAGGTATTATACTATTGCTCTGAATGAAATGCAGTTGCCATACTGATCTGAAATATTCTTTTGATAGAAGTCGAGTTTGTTCCCCAGAGATTTTCCACTTACTGTTCACACATAATCAATCAAGAAACATTTTCAGGATGCATACAGTTCATGGCCTGTTTTTCAATCGTTTTAATGTACTCACACTTATACACACTTATGTTTCAGAACTCAAAGGCTGGAGGGGGTGTGATGGTTCTCTATTACTTTATCAGCATCTGTTGGGAAGTTGATCAACACTGATGGTTTAAATACAAAACAATAGGCAAAGGCAGACTTTAGAAACTTATGCAGGATATCCGGAAGTCTTGCAGCTTGCCAATAAAAATAATCTTATTTGCATTCCCTCTTTAGTCCCAACTGACAATGAATGTGAGGACGTTCAAAATTTTTTAAGTACTTCACCCAACAAAGCAGTCTTGCGTCAGTACTCTTGGTTGTGCGTCTTTTTTTCCCCACAAAAGCCGCTTTTGTTGAAGGGCAGGAGCAATTAAACAAGTGTTAGCTTTTAGAACTTTGCTGTATAATGCAAATTGCAGGAGATTGTGTGAATTTTCCCAGTAATTAAAGTGGTTTTGTAGGCTGATTAGAGGCCACTGCCAACTGCAGTACTTACTGGGGAAAAAAAAAATCTGCCAACCTCCTCAGCTGTCTCTTACAACCAAACCTCCTCTCTTCTTCACAGGAAATGGCTGTCTGCATGGACGTATTCGCAGGGCCTAATAGTATTAAAGTAATTCTTACCTTTCTGGCATTTTTACACTTTTCTTTTGTAATCTTAAAATGCTCCTAATAAGCGTATGGCACACTAAAATGTAAAAGAAATCCACCAGGTGGTGGATTTGCATGGCTATGCTTGTGAGAACATTGTATTGACTTACATTGATTCCACGCAGCCTTTGCTGAACCATAACCATTGCCAAACTATGCCTAACCCTAACCAAAGCCTAACTGTAACAGAAACCCAAATTTTCAACAATGAGCTGTATGTGACAAAGTCCCTTGTTTCTTGGTGGGTTCTCTCAGTAAAAACAGACCCATGAAGAGCAGTTGCCTCCGTTTGGAGCTCAATGCTCCGTTTATTAAATCTCTGTGACACACACAAGGTAAGGCAACACTATCAGGCGCTTCAGGGTTTGTTCTTTCTTTCCTGAGCCCGCGCTCTGGAAGCTTCCAGGCTTGTAGGTGGTGTGTGGCACACAGACTCCAGCACGCTACTGCAGATATAAAGGGGAGAGTATTTAGTCAACCCACTACACCTGTGACAGTTACCTCTCCTGACACTGTTCCCTGAGCCACACCCCCATCTCTCCCACCTGAGAGCCTGGCCAAGCCCCGCCCCCACACCGTAATCCTCCTGAAGCGTCTGTGAGGACCACTCAAAATGTTTGCACAACCCCTAATGTCCTCACATCTGTGGTTCCAAACTTGGTTCTCACAAATTTTGCCATACAAGCACAACACAACACACACACACACACACACACACACACACACACACACACAGTATATATACAGATAATCCATGAATTTTTGAATAGAGAGTATTTTCATTGCTTTAGCTTTGTATGCCATCACAGTGGATTTGAAAAGAAAAAAATAAACATGTTCTTTAAGTGCAGACCTTCAGTTTCAATTTAAAGGTTTTGTCAAGAATATTTCATGAACCCTTGAAATTTTCTGTGCAGCCTCTGCAGTTTTTGGGGCTCGAACATGATTGGACACACTGACAGAATTATCAATTAAATCTTTATTTTCCCTCAGGCCGGGTGAGCTTTAGCTATGGCGCCGCATCCGTTGCTCATTCATCCGGCCATCAACTTTTTCTTTACACAACCTTTTCATTCAGGCAGATTTGAAGCAGAGCTGGAACAAGTGCTCCTCTCATGGCCCTGACCAACTGTTGTTATTTTTCAGCTCAATTCAAAATCAAGCATGGCTGCCCTCGTCTCTGATTGGCTGACGCATTTTTTGACTTCTTCTCCTGTTCCACCAATCAGATCTGGATTAGACTTGGTCCACATTTCTGTCTCATGTCCCTGAGCAAGTGCCCCTCTATGGTAATGCGTATTTTGGTGGTTTTTACAGAAAAGACCTGCTTACGCATTGCAGTCGATTAGGGTAGATATGGAGCAATCTAAGTGAATGGGGCCTTTTTTCCCCAAGTAAAAGAATAGCTATCGAAGAATTGCAGTGAAAAAGTAGTGACGAGGGATAAACAGCTCTGCAGTTTCGCACATTCAAAATGTACTCCCTCCAACCAACTCAGTATCAGCTGTGGTTTTGTTTTTTCTTCTTTTCAGATTGTGTGAATTGAATGTCGGAAGAAAGACAGCGGAATCCTTGTGAACGGGGTTCGTTTGTACAAATAAAAAAGTGAATTAAGACTGCGGATTAGGAAACTAGCGAGGGATTTAAGTCCTCACTGTAAACTAACTACCCAAGTGTGCATTTGTCCAACTGACACCATACACGTGCTCTCATTCAAACTGAATAAATTATGCTGTGAACCAGGAACGAATCAGTGAATGGACTAGTAAGATTGGGTGTTACTGGGTGTATACACGTGGTGAACTCTGAATACATATACAGTATATATATAAGCTGATAAGTACCCCAGGTGAGCCACTAAACAATTAAACAATTACCTTGTGTCGGATTTGTTTGTTTTTCATGTTTGAGGTCAAAAGAATATCTAGATTTTTTTTGTTGTTTTTTTGCTCACTTGGTCATACAAACTAGTCAGCTGTTAAATGACCAATCTGTTTAGGCACCATATACCATATAGCTCATTCAAATACAATTTCCCAATATTCAGTGTTTTATCAATATTTTGCTCATCCAAGATGGCTGCAGACTTCCTCATTATGACTTCACAACCGTGAAAAAAACTTTCCAGCGAGAATTTGCGCCGTTTCAGCGTCAACTTAACCAAAATCCATGGATTTCTTCTCTGCCTTGTTGATTCTTCCCATTCCTGTTCTTGATTATTAATAATCTTTGTTATAGAGCTGATGCTTACTTCATGTTTACCTTTTTTGCTCCCACAGTTGACCATAATATGGAGAACTAACTTTACGTTTTGTACTTGACGACTGATTATTTACACTATAGGGGCACCATCATGATGGGTAGCAACCATTTACAAGGTCTGTGTCACATGATTAAAAACCAGCAAATGTTGTTGACTCTACTCAATCCACTTTTCTGAAAGTCACTAACGGTGTACCACAGGGCTCGATTTTAGGACCTTTTTGGACCTACTTTTTTTTACTTTGTATATTAATAACTTGGTCTCTTTTGAAAATGGGTGTAAGATACATTTCTATGCTGATGATACAGTGCTTCATACCTCTGCTTCTTCATTGGATGAACCTATCTGTCTCACAGACAGCCTTTGATTCCTTTCAGTCTGCGCTTATCAACCTAAAACTTGTTTTAAATATAGCAAAAACAAAATATATACAGTTCTCTGGATCCCATTCACTGAGGGAAAGTAAATTAAAATCTTCTCTTTAGATGGCTCTGAGACTGAGCGAGTACCATCCTATAAGAATCTTGGGACAGTAGCAGAAATAACAAGAGTGTTGTTGAACCAGGGCCTGCGGGTGATGGAGGCCTGTTGTAGATGATGGAGATGTCACTGTTGCTGCCCAAAGTTGATGCAGTCTTCCCACTTGCAGAGTCATTTTTAAAATCAAAGCGAGATTGTTTTACATTAAACAACGCCTGGCAGAATATCTTGTATTATAAACAGCACCCAAACCAAACAAATCTGCTTCGTAGGGACAAGCATTAAGTTCTTAATCAGTCTGTGTTTAATATCTATATGAATATTTTGAGGCCTACATTAGACCTAAATAATGAAATTTTTTATTGAAATGGACGGTGGTTGGGCTGCATATTTTTTTGTTAATACTTTGGACAATAGTCTTCTTCTTGCCTTCCTTTTGTGGAGATTTATTGGAAATATGATGACCAATCAATTATCTCAGTAGGTTATTTTGATAAGCCAGCCTTTCTCTGTGATTTCACTTTAAATGCAGGCATCAAACAATGAACACAATAAAAGAGAAAAAAAAGAAAGTAGAGAAGAGGTGGCTAGGGTTAAACTGCCCATATTAGACTCTTATTTTTTTCTTCTTATGTGATCTGCAGCAGTAAAACAGTTGAAGAATAACAGACAGCGAGCGGTTGTTGGTACGTTGACATTTACCGACCATTAATGTTACCTGGGCGTGCCACAGTGCTATCAAGTTGGCTAGCCAATTAACTGGCCACTGAGATTGACTCATACTGTCACCCCAGCTTTGGACTTGGGTTTTTAGAGGCCGCTAATTTATTATTCCTAGCGCAATTATTTAGCCTCCACAAGACAGCTGCCACCTGCATGAAGGAAGCGAGGGACCAAACGTTATCTAGCACCCAGTTTTTGTTGAAAGTTCAAGTACGCACTGAATTGGAGGAGTAAGATTTACAAAAATGCCTTAAATGATGAAAAAGTATCTGAAATTTACTATTAAGTTGGGATGGGTCTGAAAACGCCAAATCTGGGTTCTTCTTTGAAAAATTCAAACTGTAAAAACAGTTGTCTGTATGGGAACTATGTGGGATGTTAGGCCGCACAGAAACCAAGCTAGTTAGTCGTAGGGATTTCCATGTCTGTGATTTGTGGAGCCGTTATTGTGTTCCTTCTGACAGCTCATCAGACCCTAGGCTAGCTAGCTAATAAATAAAAAGTAATATGAGCTACAATACAACATACTATTGTGTATTTAAATTACTAATAAATCGTGAAAAGTTTAATAAATTCTTTGACATTTTTACGGCTCATAATAAATGTTAATAAGATTAGCAACAGTTGTTTACTTGTATTTTTATTAGGTGGTTGGCCTGTTCATCTGCAGTGTAAGATTTAGGTAAGCTATTTTACGTTGGGCTATTTATTTTGCTTAAGACGGAGACACAATCAAATAATTTGTGCACATTGTGCTTTTCCAAATACATAAACCTTTGGGATACCTTTATATTTTGGCAGTATATTGCTGCCAGTGGGTGCATTAGTATTTACAAACTAACAGGATTTGATCCCATGAGTATTTTGTAAATGAGAGGGCTGGGGGCCAAAAATAATTTTTGCTCCCCAGCTCGTGATCAACCATTGATGCACTAACTAAAAAGTTATGAGGGAAAACTGGAGTTTTTTTTAATGGAAACAGATCATGTTCCTCACGTGATCATTTGAAGCTTTTAGTTCAGTCAATTTTTATGTCAGTACTTGATAATGGTGCTATATGCTCGCCGCGCCTACCACCTTGAAACAGATTGACACTGTCTATCACGGACCACTGCTTTATTACCAGGCATCATTTTCAAATGCATCATTGTACTCTGTAATGGGTTGGCTGTCCCTAGACAATAGGGGAATGCAGCACTGGCTGACATTTGTTTATACGCCAATCTTACAGAAGTTACCCAATTACCTGACATCCTTCATCACATGACGCTCTTGTCATTACCAGGCAAGGTCTCAAGATTGGTTAGTTCCTGAGGGCCCTCGAGTCAACACCGAGCTCTAAAAACTGTGTTTATTTCCTGAGTTTCTGGGGCATGGAATAGTTTTCAAGAGACTTTAAAAACTGGATGCCTCAATCTCTTTGGAGAAATTCCAAAGTGTGATAAAAGATTTGGAATTTGAGGTCTGTGTGTTTTAAATAATGTTGCAATAAAATTATGAGTTGAATGTATTAAATGTATTGACGCATGACGATTTTATTGTATATATTACTGTACATTGTTTATGTTTTTTTGATGATGTGATTATGTCTGTCACCAGGGCATAATCGCAAACGAGACCTGGGTCTTAATCGGTTTCCCAGTTTAAATGGAGGTAAAATGAATGAAAATAAATAAATAAAGTGCTGCTGGGTGGACATCTTTCATGCAGACACACACTGCTCATTAGCATTAAAATTAACACAAATCACCAGCATAAATTCTTTTGTAATTGTGCTTCGGATACTGAGCTAAAAAAAGGTGATAATTTTTCCACGCCTGTATATATCTGCATATTTTCTTAGTGTTCGTGTTGTTTCTCATGTTTGAGATTGAAGAGACCTTTTCGCAACTGACTCATATTTTGAAAGAGCAGTCAATTGAAAACTGTCATTATTCCATTGGGAGATTCACTCATAACGCCATTGGAAATTTTCTGAAAAAATGTTGCACTTCGGTCAAAGATGGATATATTTTGGTGTGTACACACATTTCAGGCAGAGTCACTGTGTAGCCTGTTAAGAGGGGTGGGGCATTACGGGAGCTGGCTGGTTAAGGCTGCAGTTACTGCTGCCACTTCAGTGGTTTGTAATGCACTGACATAGTAAGCTGAAAATGGCAAACAAAAATGAGCGGATGCAAGAGAATGTGGTCCCCGTGGGTTAGACCGGAAAAGAAGCGCACTGACCTTCCTGACATTTTGGACAGATATATGTAAACCCCTTCTTCCTAGCTGAGTCGACTCCGCCTGCCTTTATATTCTAAAGGTGATATTAGCTTTGGGTCAGAATCAGAGACTACACTCACCCCAGTTTTATCATTTAGTGGGTTCCATGATCCTTTGTTCGGGGACCAGCAGTATTGAGTTCCTGTTGATTGATTTTCTCTATTTGTTGAGAATAATATTGAGCGAGGCAAGCTTGATACTTTGAGGTTGTTTGTCCTTGGGTTTGAACTGTTCAGAAGAAAAAACTGGGGGGAAATTCTTCATCTCAAGATACCAGAGAGCAGAATTTTTGTGAGACAGTTGACCAAACAGAGAAAGCTAATGTAAAACGGAGCAGAAGAGTCCACTAGCCAAGCCAGCAACTAGTTTGATGGCTGATAGCTGCACTCGCACGACCCACGTATGCTTCTGTGATCCTGCAGATATTTGATTAAGCTATGCAACATTGGGAATGGTCGTGTAAGAGATATAAAGCGCTGAAGTGTCTCCTGACCCTAAAATTTGTGATAATACTTCTAACATTTATACAAGCATAAAACCCCTGTGGTGTTTACCTCCCCACATCACTTGGAGTGGCTCTAATTGGCCAATTTCATGCTGTGGTGGTTCAGCGCCTCTGAACCAGAGTCTCTCATAATCTTGGGTAGAAAACCTAGGCTTACTGTACATGAGAGAAAAAAACCAGAGAAAAAATATTTACTCAGTTGAATCTAGCTGGAATATCAGAGTGTTTATCAGATGCAGCAATGTGAGTGTTTGCATTGTTTAGCCTGTGTACTACACTGGGTACTGGAGGAAACAGAACAGGAGTCTGTGTGCTTAAGTTTGAGTGTGAGTGCACTCTTCGACAGTGTGCTGGATCCTCTGTTGGTGGGTGCAGCAAATACCGCTCCGAAAAGTCACACACACCTGCTTTGTCTACTTACGAGATGCTGTCTGCAGTATAACAATGTGGGTCCAGTGGCTTTTTTGGCTTGCTGAGTTTGGGTATTTGGGAGATTTTCTGATTATCTGAAAGCATATTTCCCCATATCTCTCTCTCTCTCACTGCCAGTCCAAGCTGCACCCTGCTCGCGTCCCTTTCAGTAACCCTGTAATCTTGTTCCCATGATCCGATTATCACGGTTGATGTTCCTATTTTATTTTATTTTATTTATTTTGTTCATTCTTTAAGCCTCTCAGTGGTCATGGGCGGGGGGTGGGGGGCAGGTAAATAAATTAAATTGGCAACTCATTAATCTGTAAATCGGCAAGCCCAGTAGATCACTGTTCGACCGCCTATTTATTTATGAGGAAATGTAAATAACATTTTATACCCATTTTACGCATCCACAATTTATACCCAAAGGCAGGCACATTTTCAGAATTTTTCGCAGGTTTTTATTGTTGCAGAGAAGCAAACAGATTCTATAATTCAGTCCACATTTGACTTAATTAAGAACCAGAGCTTCTTTCTACATCCTTGGGTTAGTTCTTCATTTATTTTCTCACAAAGGGCCCTGGGTAACATGAGCATCAAAGGAGCTAAACCTGCTGGTGATTTGTAAGGCTAGGCCTGCAGTGCCTTCATTATAAGGCTCGCATTGATAAAACATTGATTTTTCTGGCCCTCAGCCTAGTAGATCCCAGGAATTTATCTTTCTCTCGCCTCTCATTTAGTCGCTATTTGAAACCGCAGCAGTAATAGCTGTGGAAGAATCTTCAGAAATATGCATGGTCAGCTGATTAGGCATGTGGTGCTTATGTAAATAGAAGAACTCATTTACCGGTACTGAGAAAAAAGATTCTTATTGCAGGTCTAAAATCTTGTGTGTGTGTGTGTGTGTGTGTGTGTGTGTGTTTAAGAGAGGGAGTGATCATGAGTTTCTTACTTCCTTACTTTTGTTTGTGTGGTGATGTCCTCTTGTATCAGTACAGTGTGTGCATTGAAGAGCGTTATCATCTATGCCTTAATTGGTTCATGTCTAACACAGACAACACTGATGATAATTTATTTTTATTATTTTTCATTTTTTACTGATTGCACTTTATATGGACAACCAGGCTGGATTGGCACAGGAATGTCCTAGATTTGTGTTTCATTGCGAGCAGCTCCACACACACAGTGTTGGAAGGCATGACGCTGAGAGAGAGAGAAAGAGAGAGAGAGAGACACTCCTGTTGAACAGTATTCACAGTACAGTTATTACTTCCTGCCACTCCCGATTCTGCCTCCTCCCTCCCTCTCCCGACCATTTCCTTTTTGCACCTCCCTCTCATCTGCAGTGTCATCAAGATGCTCAACTAATCAAATTCATTAGCTTCTTTTCCCTAAGTACTGTCAAGCTTATTAATTTGTTGAACTGTATGTCATATTAAGCATGCCAAGGGATTTTTCCGGAAGGGGCATTTTGTGTTTTTTGTCCCTCAGATCGACCAGCATTATCACAATGACTTTCCACTTCTGACAAGATTAAAATCTGCTTGAACTTTTCATATAACTGTCCTCAGCTTGAAGCCTAAATTATTTTAAGAATTGTGGTCAGTCTTGGGGGAAAAAACAAAAAAAAAAAAACTTTCATACCATAATTAGACGGCTGGCTTTGTAGTGCTGAGACGATTAGTTTTTGATTAAACCAATTTATTCATAGGATTTTCCGTGATTCTCTAGGGTGGAGTACGTAGGCCTGTGATAGCATCTCTGCTTTTCTGTAGAGGTTTCTCCTTATCTGCAGTGCCCAGTAATGAGTTAGTGCTCTTTCCCCTTAATAATTCATGTGCGATTAGTGTGTTCCTGTAGCATTGACGGAAGAGCATAAAAGGCGGTTTGATCTGCTGCTCAGGATCACCTCAATGGGTGCTGGAAATGACTAATCTCCACTCTGACATACGGAAATTTATTTTCTTTGTTCAGCATCTGGCATATAGCCAGACAAACCTTGGTATGATATGGGAATTTATGTGGGCCAGTATACTTGTTAAGCTGCAATAATTCTGTACATCTTTGAGGGATGGTTACAATGAAAATCAACTCCAAGACTATCAAACCTGCCACTGACATACAGTAAACCTGCTTGTAAAGAAAGCGCCTGGACATTACAAGAAACAATATCAAAATAACCTGGTCGGTTTTAATGTACCACAGGTCTGAATCTGAGATGGCAACTGTTTTTTTTTTTTTTACAAAACTAGAATAGAAACTTTTGTATGGTTCCTGATTAGTATGGAAATGACAGGTGACAGATAGACAGACAGACAGACTGACATACAGATAGATAGATAGATGCTAGGGTGTTTTAGGGGTAGCTAGGCTGCTTCTAGGTGATTTCTTAGGTGTACAGGTTGGTTACTAGGCTGTTTTTGGTGGTTTCTAGGGTGTACACAGTGGTTGCAAGGGCATAGAGGATGGTTGGTGAGGTGTTTCTAGGCAGTAGCTAGGGTTTACATAGTGATTTCTAAGGTGCTTTCAGGTAGCTGCTAGTTGCTTAGGGTGTTACTTCGCAATTGAGGGTATCGCCAATACGAAAAAAATGCCCGGATGTTGCACTCGTGCCCCGTTTCAGATGCATTATGGGATAGTTTGGTGACCCAGTCGCTTCCGGTCTCTGCAGAGCCCAACAGTAAGTGTACTGTAGTCATTAAGGCCATGGATCGTTACTGTGAAGCTGCCATGTGTTTGTCAAACAAAAATGAGCAGAAAAAACTTCAGAAATACCCCTGGATGAGAGACTTATACGCACAATGACCGTATATATGTATGCTCTATGTGGTTGCAAGGCTTTACAGGGTGGTTGTTAGGCTGTTTATAGGCAGTTGCTTAGGTGTACAGGGTGGTTGCTAGGCTGCTTCTAGGTGGTTGCTAGGGTGTACAAGGTAATTGCTAGGCTGCTTCTAGCTAGTTGTTAGCATTTACACGGTGGTTGCTAGGCTTTTTCATGGTGGTTGCTAGTGTGTACAATGTGGTTGCTGGGCTGCTTGCAGGTGGTTGCTAAGGTACACAGGGTGGTTGATTGGGTGTTCCGAGGTGGTTGTTAGGCTCTAAAAGTTGGTTCCTATGCTGCTTCTAGGTGGTCTCTCAAGTGTACAGGTTGGTTGCTGGGGTGTTTCTATGTGGTTAATATGATGTACACAGTGGTTGCTAGGGTGTACCAGCTGGTTGCACGGTTGTCTCTGGGTGGTTGCTATGATGTATATGGTGGTTCTTATGGTGTTTCTTGGTGGTTGCTATGGTTTAAACATTGATTTCTAGATTGTTTTTAGGTGGTTACTTGGGATGATTCAAGGTAGTTGCTGGGGTGTACAGGATGGTTCTAAGGGTGTTTCTTAGTGGTTGCTAGGGTATACAAGGTGGTTGCAAGGCTTTTTCGAGGTGGTTGATAGGATGTACTGGGTGGAGTAAATACCGACTAATCAGGAAAGGGGGTAGGCTTTACCATCTAACATGTGATCTTGTCCTAAGTCCAATGACCCAATCCCAAACTCTGTGACAAACGAATAAAATCAAGTAATAAAAGACCAAGGATTGTCCATTTAGGCAAAATGTGGGATGGAGTGATGAAAAAAGGACAAGAATGCTCTGAGCATCTGCATGTATGAGTATGGTGGGGAACAGAGACATCAACATCCACCCTTTGGGAAAGTCTTAAGTGTGAAGCTAATTTGAAGGGTCTAGTTGGAAAGTTGCAAGACTTGTTAAATCAATGAAGTTAAATGGAGGATGGAGAGATGAAAAAAATAAAAGAGAGAAAAGCAGGGCTACAAGAAACATCAACATCAATCCAATGGTTAAGTCAGAAGCTGTATAGTCAGTTTGGAGGCTCTAGCCATAGAAGTGCAGGAATATGAGGACTTTTGAGTGTGAATGGAGGTCTTTTGAGCTGAAAAAGACTAGATGGAAACAGAGGGATGGAAGAGGAAGATCATCAAGCAAACTTTATGATGACAAATCTTACCCAACATGAAGCTACACAGCAAGTTTTATGCTTCTCATTTAAACACTGTTTGAGTATGCACAATTTTAACCCTTTGAGCGCCAAATACATTTTCAAGGAATTAGAAATGTAATTGTCCTGAGCTGTTGAAAACCTATCATGTGGCAACTAGTTTAAAAGAGCTCCCCTGCAGGAGGTCTTTTAAACAAGTTACCACATGATAGGTTTTCAACATCGTCTGACTTTGATATCTTACATCATTGGGAAACTATAGTTGCCCACGGCGCTGAAGGGGTTAATAAATGGCCCATTATACGTCTATGGCAAAAAAGGGACGAAAAAATGTCCAAAGGAAGAAGTCAGCCATCCGTTCAAAAAGCACAACCAACACAAATGGGTTTCTGGCAAAGCTGTGCAGTGCCGTCTAATTTCTGCATTTGCTACATCAAAGCTGTAGGAGGAGACCACATAGAATATTGGCAATAATAATAATAATAATAATAATAATAATAATAATAATAATGCGTTCCATCTGTTACTTGATCCGAACTAATAGACCTAGGAAAGATGATTTGATCTATTTATTCCAGAGAGGAAGCTCACTGACAAGTTGCAATTTGACACATGCATTTGTGTATGCAAGGCTTGTACAAGCTGGTTTCAAAAAGAGAGGTGCCCTTTCAGCTCAAACCAGAATTTAGCTGATTTGACCACTCGTCCTGTTTGCGGCTGCCTTTGTTGCATTTTCCTTTCCAGCTGCACTGATATAACAACCTGCAATTCGCCATAAAGAAATATGCAGCATCCTGGGTGTGTAATTTAAAGCCCTGTGAAAATATTTCACACAGGCCTCCAATCAGCCCAGGGCATCCATTATTATAATATTTTTTAAATCTTATAACTTGCCCCCAGTACTGCACCCCCGTGTTCAGATGTCTTGTATTCAAACAGCCTTGCTAAGCTTTACTGATACATACCGCGTATTAGAATCAGAACACTCTGCCTCCCTTTGTCCTGCACAATTCAGAGGGAAGGCTATATTTGCAAATATAACGAATGACTGCGTTAGGGATCTCCAGATGTTGCAGTCCCAGCTCCCATTTTCGAGTGACGGACCTTGTGAAACACATTCGGCCAAGATTTTGCAACATGCAAGTGAAAATCCTCGCCACTCCCTTTTGTGAAACAAGCCCCTGGACATTAAACCTTGGCAGGAATCAGATTAACGAGGAGCAGAAACCACTGAGCACCAAACTGCTCACATAATTATGTTCTCTTTGCTGTTGAAGGCTTATCAAAGGCTCTCTGCTTCCCCAAAATTGTTTGGTCCAGTCCTGTCTCCTGCCATGCCCTGTTATCTGAACTGGGGACTGAAACTCTTTAGTTAATATTTCGCTTATTTAATAAATACAGGATGGTCCTGTAACGGAAGGCACAATGTGTTATTGATCCAAGTATTACTGTTGATTTTGACATTCACAGCCATGACTTTTCTCTCTCTCTCTACTCTCTGCTATTCGTGACATTTGGTGTCTAGGTTTTCGAAGGAAACACTTAGCTCATTGCTGATTAAAGGTCTGTATACTCCAAGCAGGTCTGGCCAAACAGTTCTCTGAAAAATTAATAGCACAGTAAAGCTATTTGCCCAGCACAAACTGAAAATTACCAGGTCGAGTTTGCTAATGCAACAGTACATGTCATACCATGGAAGCAGTCAATTGTCAGGTCAGCAAAGACAAAAATTAGGCAATCTGTTGAGCTCAATGTGGAATTCCTAAGATATTCATTGTGCACTTCTTGAAGTGTTAGCTGAAAGCGTGCTATCAGCAAAAGGAAATGGGCTTTGCGTGAAATAGCCTCGAGCCAAAAACCTATCAATTCAGACGCCTGGACCTGTTTGCAGTGCTATATCTAAGCAATGTGCATTATGTCGTTTCCCTTTATGTGTGAAGGGAACGCAATCCTCTTCCAGTTGATAGATTTTCAGAGGACAATACTATCGCTCGGCTTCTTTCCACTGGGATAGAAAAAAGCCATAATTTACTGTTTAAATATAACCCGCAGTGGTAACAAAAGCACTAAGACATCCTTGGGATTTAGGGAGTCAGCCTCTCATCGCTTTTGACCTACTGAAAGTGACAGCATTCTGTTTAAAAGACAAATGACTGTGGAAGAGGAAGGAGGGTACAATGAGTATTGATTTCATTTTTTTGTGATGGGAATTCGTTTTGCCAGACTGGTAACAGGGCGAGTATTGTCTCCACCGACTGGCCTTTCCATTAAGAATCACCTTGTCTGCCCTTACGCTCATTTATCATACTTTTAGCGCCTCCCGGTGGACCAGTTGTGATGGGCATTATTTGCCAACCATCTTAACAAATTCGGAATGGCACCGCCCTGTGAGGGAATGTCTTTCTGGTAAAATCTATGTGGTAAATCTATCCACACCTTTCCACTGTTTCACAGCCTCATATCATCAAAATGAAAGAATATAAGAAGATAACTAGTCTTCTTTTTGTTGAAAGTGTTTTTTTCTTTCATCAAGTAATTCAATGGGAAGCAAGCAGGAAAAGGCAAGAGTGTTAAAGCAGATCAGAAGAAGCAGAGAGTTTGATAAGAGGCAAGTTTATCCATTATCACACAGTCCAGCGTTATCAAGAATCAGAAGGAGCTTAACTGTTCCCACTCTGTACCCTCATCTTGTCATAGTAAGATGACAAGAAGACATTTTATTGGGACTCAGCACATTTATGAGCGTGTTCTCCGATTTGTTATTAAATTGGGCCCGGTGGATGTGTCACTCCATCAAGCTGGCTTTCTCTTCGTGAGCATCATTTATATTTGAAATCGTGTCATTGAGCAGATTATGTACCTCCAGTTGGGACTGTATTTGATTACTCTACAAATTACTCTAGAATCTGCAGAATCAATGTAATGACTTTAGTAGCCAAGAGATGTGTGTATGTATGTATGTGTGTGTGTGTGTGTGTGTGTATATATTGTGAATATATATACATATACATATATTCACACACATATACATACAGTACACAGTATATATATGGTCAGATTCCATTCAGTGACAAATGTCAACTAATATGTTCGTAAACGTTACCTTACCAATTCTGCTGGTAACTGTTCACTATCGCTGGCGTTAACTTCTAGTTGGCAGTTTATTCAATGGGATGAATAATTTGTTAGTTAGTACGCTAACTCTTTTGGTCAGTAAAGTCATAAGTTACGCACGTAACTGTTGTCTTAGATGCTTGAATTTATTAATTTCATAGCGAAAAGCGTTGGCATGCTAGCTAGCGAATTATTCATCCCTTTGACTTGAATAGACTGCAAACTGGAAGCTAACGTTTACTCTATTGCTCCATTTTCCAAATAATATAATGCTGACATTTGTGGGATGCATAGCATCTCGAATTTGCGAGCCCGAGCTATCAAATCTATGAAAGTTGAATAGTAATTTTTATTTATTCCAAGCCTTTTTTACATAAATTACATAAATACATAAATACATAAATTACATTTGCCTTGCATTAATTTGATATCTCGGGCTCATCCATTGGAGATCCTATGTCAAGAACAGCTGATAATAATCAAACTACTTGTTTGGGTGCATGGAAATGACGCGTTTTGTGACTTTTTTGCAAGAGCTTGTCTGCCCTGCTGTTGAACCACATTGATTCAGGTGGTTGTCTATTCTGATCACTATAACCTGCCTGACAGAGTGAGCTAGCTAATGTTAATCACATTTCAACAAGTGGTAGTCTATTCTGATATACAGTATACACTGTGACTATTTCATGAATTTTTTACAGTACTGTATTTGGTATGAGAAGCTCAGAGTGTCAGACTAGTCCGATAGGATGAGCTACTGGTAAGTCATCCTGAGCTGGGGGCACAAACTGTCCGAACGCCGACGGTTGTTTTGCATCAGGGACGGAGTCGTTACAGAGTTGCATTTTGCCTGTAGTTGGGTTCGTTTCACACAGCAACTTTTCGAAGTGGACCAAAATGACTATAGAATGCCACACATGAGTAGACCATCGCCTCATTGGTCAGAATGTTTGTGCCCAATCTATGTTCTGGGCCAGCCAAGTAGGCACTAACGGGAGCAGGAAAACATATAGAACATGTATGGGGCTGGTCAAGGGGAAGTAACGGACGGACACTGTTACTTCACAATGTACTTCATTTATGGTGTGCAGCATGATGAATCTTTTTGTTTCAATTCAGTAAGTTGGACATGCTTAATAATTTCCCTAATCTGCTATAGTGCACAATATACATAATGTCCAAAATAAACTTGGTAACGGACGGACAAATGTTCACTTCTCCTTGACCAGGCCCGTATCAGATTTATTCCAGCAGTTTTGTTGCAATGTGTCGAGTTGCTGCCCTCATCTAGCGAGCTACCAATGTGTGTCGTGCCTGACTAGCCGAAGAGTAGCCTAAAATATATACTGTTGCATCTGCGACACATTTGCGTGACTAGTAAAGGCAATAACGGGAAAACGAGAGACTTGGTATGAACATCGGAGTCAACTTAAGAGGCTTGGGTTTCAATGGTATGAACATTAGAATAGGTGGATTCCATTACATCGCTATGGCATCAACATATATCCACACGTTTGACGACAAGTTAAGTCTCAAGAATTTTTTTTAGTCGTCAAACTTATGGCATGTTTCATTCCCCAAGCTTATGCTATTGCGATGTTAATTGCAAGCTTTGATGTACTGACACTGTTCTGCGATGAAAGTCTTTCTCTTTGAGCAGTTCACTGAATAGTTTATTAATCTCTGTGTTTTTAAGCGTGTCAGCAACTGGTGTCATCATATCTATGAGACATTGTATGTAATCAGTGCTCTGCATTTACCTACAATTTGTGCAGCTTCTTAGACAGCCAAGCCACAGTATGAGCCATAACTTATTTCATACAATTCCCATTATGGATTTGATTGGGCTCTTTGGTCTGGTAGGTCAGATTGCTTTCTCAGAATAAGTAGACCACTCAAGTTAATTTGGATAAGTACTGAGACCACCCCTTCGAGGTAGACCCAGCAGTCTTGTTTAGGTCCATATCCAAGTTTGATGTCTGCATTCACACCAGCTTGAACAAATGTAGCTTTCATGGGAAATGCTCCAGTTCATTTTAAACAAACCTAAGGACTCAAGTATGAGAACGCCTGAAAGTACATGCATCTCACAATCAGGGCTTTAAGGAAGAGATCAGTCTCTATTATAGACTTGGAGTCTTGCGAAGACTCACTATTCGCACTTCTATTATGCAAAGATAAATATTCCCCTCTGCTATATGGAATAATGCTTTATGACCAGACCTGTATGCTAAACTTCAGGCAGTGAATTTTGACTTGTAGGCCAGCCATGACAATGGCACACATTGCAGTGAATGCTGCATGAAAGCATATTTTTCTTGGGAACCCAGCTTTGCTCTGCAAACTCATTACTCCAATCTCTTTGCAAGCATTTAAAACTAAATGTCAACAAGGGGAAATGAGGACAACGAAAGAGGAGTAAATTAAAAATGCTGATCAGAAACAAACAGTAACTAAAGCCACAAGACCGTCAAAATACCCTGATTATCAAGGAATAAAAACAGTGATCACAGCAAACTAAAATACAGCCTGTCCACAATTTGGCATCATCTCCTAGCTTGCGGAAAAAACGGAGTGTTCTTAAACAAGAAAGACAGTGCATACTTGGCTGAAGGCAGTGGCTCTTCTCAAGCACTATTCGTTAATGTTTTTAAAATGCCTAAATGGGTTTGCAGCTAGTAGCTACAGATCCATAGAAACTGTAAACCGTTGGCCTGTGCCAATGAGAGGATTATCAATCTATTAATCAATCATGCTTTATTTATACAGCACAATTCGTGCAAAAGAAGCGGCTGAATGTGCTTAACTGCCGATTTTTTAAGATTCAGGTGGATTTTTATCGGAGAGAGATATAAGAACCCAATGCAAGGCGATAACCGCTGCTGAACAAAAAGAACATAAAGGCTTGTCTTTCATTTTCCGGAAAGCATCTTGATGACACCCAAGACTTTTGCGGTAATATGCTTTTGACTGATGAGTAAAAACTTGAACTTTTTGGAAGACATGGGTGCTGTTACATCTGGTACAAAACTAACACTGTGTTCCACGAAAAGGACAATGAATTCTGCTCTGTTCCCAAATATCCTGAAAGAGGATGTCCGGCCATCAGTTAGTGATCTAAAGCTCAGCGCAGCTGGGCTATGCAGCAGGTGAATAATGCAAAGAACACAAGGAAGTCCGGTTCTAAGTAGCTCAAAATAAACAAAATGAAGGTTTTGGAGTGTCTCAGTCAAAATCCTGACTTAAATCCTATCTCTCCAGTGCGGCTCAGTTAAAACAATCATGAAAATAGTGGGCCAAAATTCCCTCCCAGCAATGTAAATGACTCCCTGCCAGTCATCGGGAATGTTTCATTGCAGTGGCTGCTGCCAAGGGTGGCACAACCAGTTTTCAGGTTTAGAGGGACTATTCTTTTTCTCCTGGGTGATATAGGTTTTGAATAACTCCTTACCTTCAGTAAATGAAATCATTTAAAAGCTGCATTTTGTTTTTATTTATATTGCCTTTGTTTTATTTTAAAATTAGTTGGATGATCTGAAACACTTAAATACCAAAAATAAGCAAAAATAGAAGAAATCAGAAAGGAGGCCAATACTTTTGCACCACACTCTATATTCTTGCGCCTTCATTTACCAACAATAATTTCAAATGAAGCTGGGCAGTCATTGGGGCACTTAGATATTTTGACCTCAATAAGCAATTTTTTAGAAGTCCAATTTTGGCCCTCAAGAAAATGAACCTTCTAGAGGCCCAAGAAAAAAAAGCTGTTAGGTTTAAAGACCAATAAATTTAGAATTTTTCTGTCAGCACATAGGCATTCCACCAAAAAAAAATTCAGATAAATCTGGGATGGTTATGTATTTCACCCACTGCTTGAATCTTTAAAAAAAAAAGCCTCTCAACATATAATCATATGAAATTCAGGACTTCAAATGCATGTTAAAATATAAAAACAAGAGACCAATGAGGACGGACTCACTAAGAGAATAATTATTACGTGAGGATCATTACGATTGAGTAAAATGAACTGTGAGCTTGAGTAAAATGGTGGAATTTTAAAATGCTCTAAAATATATTCATACTCTCGGCAGATTTCAGAGCCTAAAGCAGGCTGAACCATAGTCTGGGTCCATGATAGGAGAAAGCAACCTTTCCATAAGTCTGCGTCCTGACCCAGGGGACCGCCAGGAGACAGCTGCTGGAGGACCTGGGGGATTAAGTAGGCTCATATCTCAAGAGCATGTCAGCTTTGTCTTTTGGAGCAAAGCCATTTAACCCCCTGCTGCAGAAGAGCAGTAACCTCAGATGCAGGGGGTTCTAAATGATGCCGTAATTGTAATTGTTCCCGGAGCACTTTACTGCATATTGAATATTCATGAGGAGGTGGTACCCTAGAACTATTCCAAAGATGGGAGTTCTGAAATGATGGCATAGAAACTGCATGAATTGTATCTCCAATAAAACATGATCTGCTACCAGCCAGGCATATCAGGTAAAGAAGCAACCAGGATATTTTTCATTATATATTGATATAAAAAAATTGTCTAACCTCATAGCAACAACATAAAGCCAGACAAACTCAAATGAATGTGAATACAGAAGTGCCGCGCTGCTTTTGGAATAACAAAATATACTCAATAACTTCCCATGCTGTCAGGCGACTATCAAAATCTTGTCTTTAATATTAATATAAAAACAATGTTATCATTGCTATTGCGTAGAGATCTCCATTTCCAAATTTAAGAATTAATTTTTTCCATCACTTGTGAGCCCTCCAGAAAAAAGACACAAAATAGACAGTGACAAAACCAAAGATTTTCACTCTTAGCACTTCTTGTCCCTTCAAATCTTTCTCACTGAAACAGTCATGGTTATTTTATGCAATTGGGGACAATGTCTGCTTTAAAGTAGTGTATTGCTTCAATTAGAATCTCGGTCTTGAGGGGTTGTAATCTAATGTGTAAAGAAACCATGCCTTGTATGTTTTGATCCAACCCATTATTGCATGCAGATAACAGAATTCAGGATAGATACCTTCGGCAAAATATTCTTATCTCTTCATCATTTTGCCATTTAGGTAATGATTCTATACATCAATTTCTTTGATTCTGCACATCAATCACAAAGGCCGTATATGATGCATGCAGGCTAAGTGGACCATTATTTTAATTGTGCCGTATTTTCCATAATTAGCGGCTTGCTATTGTAAAGGAAAACTCAAAGCTTTTGCTTGAATAGCAAATTTTCACTGGTGTCCAATACAACCGACGTCACACCAATCGTACCAGGTCAATAGTTCAAACGCATGTTATGTCCAAAATGAATGTTAATTTGCTTGTGGGTTGATCAGAAATAGTGACATCTGTAAAATGTCATTCCATCCAACAGAGAGTGATTTCATTGGCATGTATTGCTAACACTGAAACTGTGAGGATGAGTTTGCATTATTTTTTATTTTGGGGGTGCAGGGCTGAAATTCAATTACAAAATAGCTCATGAGCTAAAGATGTTGCATACTAAGTTTTTTTTCAAAACCAATCAATATTTGTGACCGCCAGAGGTCACGGGTTGAATTGTTTTTGGACGACAGACAACAGACAACAAATGGCAGATGACGGCAGATGATGGAGTTTTTTCACTGGTCAATGACACAGATACAATTAAGGCTTTTATTCATAAAATATTATATCACACTCAAAAAGTACCCTGGCCCCCCTGCTTCTGTGGTCCATGGTGTGTACAGTGCAGACAAAACCCCTCTTGCAAAGATCTCAGATATAATGGGAAGGGTTAATGCAAAAAGGCTGAACTTTGAGACAAACGGTGTTGGAGATGGACTGAGCGCAATGCGGCAGGAGACAGTTGTCATCTCCAGGGAGTATTTACACATCAAGCTGAGTATCCCAAGGCACTGTTGGTAGAAAAGATCAGATAACAGCCCTCCATGCTTAACAGAAATGAGCAGCATCCATTTGCATAACACAAGCAAATTAAAGTCTATGCCATCAGACTGGGGGTCCTGAATATCAAGGGGATAAGTGAGATATGGAGTTCAACAGTTAACAGGAGTCTTTCCCAATCCATGTCATCAAATCTTCACATTATTTGCCACCATGACTCAACACTTTGCACACACAAGGTCTGTCGACTTGCGATATGACACGCAAAAGACTGATTTTTGTCCAATGGATTTTGAACATTTCTTCACTCTGTATTTTCTTTGAAAACATTGACTGCGCTAGATTATATTGCCATATTGTTCAAGGTAGCAGCTTGAAAGATAATTAGATAAGCCATTCAGTAGCAAAGGACAATGGAGGAAGTAGAAGTAATGCCATAAAAAGCTTTTATTTGTTCAAGATTTAAATGACTTGGAGCATAAAATAAAAGCTCATTGTCAACATATGGACTAAGATCAATGTTTTTAGGTGTGAAACTATGCTTAATGATGTGAATAAATATTTGTATATGCCTAATAACAAAACAGTATGCAGTTCATAAAGGCAAAAAGGAATTGTCATTCTTCTGGCGGCTGCAAATACGCAGCATTCATATAACTAGTGAAAATGGCCATCCCCGGGTACTTTGAGCTAATGCAGCCATCATAAAAACTCAATAATATGAGAACAGTACAGAGCGTTATTATTCATTCTGGCACAACGTACAAAAAATAAAAATGGGCATTGCATTTGGACAGATTTTCTATGAATAGTACGGCAGCCTTGGCCCCGCTGACCTCTTAAAAAATTGGCAGCGTCAGCTGATAATCCCGGTGTCACTATATTTCTCTAACTCCTATCCTCAGCCAGAGAGCACATGTTAAATTAGGCAGAAAATCAGGCTGCTTTAGGTTGCTCTCTGTGCCCGTGTGGCACCTTAAACCAGACTGTCCTTTAAGATGTCTGCTTCATTAATATTTTACCACTGAACAAGGGACATCTCCAGGGTCACGACATCCAAGTTTCTCTCGCATCAGTCTTCTGTGCCGTTGTAAAACTATCTAAATGTAAGTGGAAAGCAGATTTTTGTGTGTGACTGAGTAGTTTCTCAGGGGATGATATTTATCCTGTTTGATACCTTCTTTGATAAAGTCTCAACCAGTCAGCTCAAAACTCATTGGATTTCATATCGAGACTCGACGTCTCCACTTCGCTTCATATTCCGTACATATAGAAAATTATCCCCCGGTCATGTGACATGAATACTCTCAAAAGACACACTAGCCAGGCTCTCCTGGTCCCAGGTTGCACCAAGGTTGGTGCAGTAACATTGATTGTATGCTCATTAGTTTCCGTATGAAATTCTGATGTTAAAGAGGGCGGGAAACTGGTTTCCAATAGGATGGTTTGTATCAGCTTTCCAGCACTGCTGCACACCCAGTAATTTTTAGCTTACCGGCCCATATTGTCGTGGTGTGGCGTCCGTCGTCCGGAACATTTTTTATCTTTTTTTTGTCTGCTAAATTTTCGTATAAATTTGCCATAACATACTACTAGACCATATCTCCAGACGTTTTTTTGCAGATTTTTGATTGAATCATTTTTGTCTGTTTTATGGGCCCTTGAAATTTTGGCCCCAGTGTTAAAGATAAGACTGAGAAATTTGAAAAAATGATTTCTCAAAAACTGCGAGATAAATTTTTTTCTAAATCAGGCAATCAACTTACCTTGGTACCGTCAATGTACAGTGCGAGCACCATTTTGATTGAATCGACGGAAGTGGGTCTAGTGGAGGCGCTGTACTTTATGAATATGCAAGATGGCCTGTGGAGGCCAAATGGTTGCAGATGGAGATTAAATATGTATTATCGACATATAGGAAGTCATATATGACCTACATTTTGGCTATGTTAATGTTGACCTCAGATGACTTTGAAAGGTCAAACTCGAGGTCAGGGAAAATATTAACAATGTTAAAAGATAGGACTTGAAATTTAAAAAAATGATTTCTCAAAAACTGCGATAACTTTTTTTTCTAAATCTGGCAATCAACTCACCTTGATACACTTTATGTACAGTGCGAGTGCCATTTTGATTGAATCGACAGAAGTGGGTCAAGTGGGGGCGCTGTACTTTAACATTGGATCTTACGGATAATGGGCAAAATCGCCTGTGGAAAGTAAATGGTTGCAGATAGAGATTAAGTTTGTATTGTCAACATATAGGAAGTCATATATGACCTATATTTTGGATGTGTTACAGTTGGCCTCAGATGACCTTGAAAGGTCAAACTTGAGGTCAAGCAAAATGTTACAATTTTCAAAGGCTTCTAGGCTTGAAAATATTGAAGATTGGGAACATATGTGTATTGAACAGGAAGTCATATACGAACTTTCATGTGGTGGCCTTGTACTTGACCTTCGGTGACCTTCGAAGGTCAAACTTAACAGTGAAATTTCAATGATTTATATCAGCAAAGTTGTTACATATAGGGCGTAGGTTTGTATTGGAGACGTATAGGAAGTCATATATGAATTTTCATTTGGTGACCTTCATATCGACTTTCAAAGGTCAAACTTGACCTAGTGAAAATTCATTGACTTCAATCCCTAAAAAAGTCACAGATGGAGCCTAAGTTTGTATCACAGACTTAAAGGAAGTCACACTGAACAATCAACTTGACTGCTGGTGACCTTTGAAGGTCAAACTTGACAGAATACAATTACAATGGCTTGTATTCCCAAAATGGTCACAGATGGAGCCTAGGTTTGTATAAGAGACATACAGGAAGTCATATATGAACTTTCATTTGGTGACCTTTGTATTGACCTTCGAAGGTCAAATGTGATCTAGTGAAAATTCAATGACTTGTATCACTAAAAGGGTCACAGATGGAGCCTATAGTTTTGTGTTACAGACATCTAGGAAGTCACATATGAACTTTCATTTGGTGGCATTCAACTTGACTGTCAGTGACCTTTGAGGGTCAAACTCGGCAGTGAAATTACCCCGACTTTTATCACCAAAACAGTCACAGATGGAGCCAAGGTTTGATTACAGACATTTAGAAAGTCATATATGAAGTCTGTTTGCTGACCTCAGCTTGACCCTCTGTGACCTTTAAAGTTCACAATTGACATATTGAATTTTCAATGACTTGTATCACCAAAACTGCTTCAGAGCTTCGGATTGGGTACAGGGGGTCATATAAAAATATGTGAACTTTTATTTAGTGACCTTGATATTGACCTTCAATAATTCGAAAGTCAAAGTTCACATGAAATTTTCATAACTTGTATCATCACAATAAGATTGCTTGCTGGTAAGTCTTTAAAATCTAGACAAGATTACTAATGGTATTTATTTGTTACCCCGCCCCCACTGAGGGTTTAGGGAAAAGGTATTGTAATCACCTTGGTTTGTGCAATTATTTATTTGTTTCTTTCGTTTATTCTTTGTTTTTTAGCAAGATAAGAAAACCACTGCCTTATAGCAAATTTGGCCAAAACTTTGACCATGACCCGGAATAGATGTCATTTAATTTTGGAACAAATTGGGTCAAGGTCAAGGTCAAAAGTCACTGAAAAGGTAAAAATCATTTTTTGCCTGTAACTCTGTAAAAATGGTCCGTTTTTTTCAAACTAAAGCCAGAAGTTTCCCTTTTCAACATGTAAAGTAGTCGTATCATAGCTATTGTGAAAAGTGCATAGTTTCAAAGACCGGTAGGGGTCAAAGGTCAGGGGGGTCAAGGTCTTTGATCTGAATCGCCTAATTCACACTGTATCTCAAAAACTACACATAGGAAATCATACATGGAAATTAAAATGACACCATGGCCTTTGACCTTAAGTGACCACGAAAGGTGAAACCAAAGGTCACAAGATTTCAGAGGGCTACATCTCATAAACCTCTGTAGATTGCCACTTGGTTACTATTGATCACATATGGGAACTCATGATATGGCGACAAAAATGACATTATGACCTTTTGACTTTTAGTGACCTTGAAAGTTCAAACCCAAGCTCACATGCACTCAAAAACTGGATCAATTCACTGAGCAGCTAAAATATGCGCGAAGGGCGGGGTTTGCCATCCCTGGCACTGAATCATGTTTACGAATGTGTTTTATTTAAAATCAAGCCATATCTTGCCACACTGCTTGCATGGCAAGTTGGTTTCTGTTCTTCTGGTTAGTACAGAGCTGGGTACAACTGCATTTTATTGTACTGTTCCGAATACCTGGAACTGGCTGCAAATTTCGCCTTTATGATGCAAGTTTTGTTTATTGTATTATTATTTGTACTTCTTTCTTAACAAGTCTCAGCCAGGCCCCCTGCTCAAATAAATCTCAAATAAAATAAAATAACAGTCAGCTGTGGCAGCGCTGAACTGATGTTTATTTATTTACAAAGCCTCCCTGCCAGTCGCGAGGTCTTAAGAGAAAAAGCCTCCCTAAATGTCTGCATATTGGCACAGGTGACACAGAACCTGCCTCAGCACACTCTACACAGATGGAGCCTTTCTTTGTCTTGGGGTCTCCTCTGAGATTTTGCGGGATCTCACTCTTCTGTCTGTCTGGCGCTTGAGTGCAGGTTTGGAACTCCTACAACAGCAGAGTTTAAGGATTTGAATTATCTATCCGATATTTCGGCAATTTGCTTAACTCCAGCTGTATCCTGATTTTGGCGCATTTCAGCTCTGGAAGGATCTTACCTATCCGTCGTCCCACTTTGCTTCTCTGAGTAACGAACCCATTTTTCATGGTTGGTGATTGCGGCTGGTAACTTGGCTCTGACATTTCAGAACGAGCCAGAGGCTTCAACGAAAGCAGTTGCCTTAAAGTGTGGCAGGCCGGTGCTTTTAACAGATCGTCCCTTGACCCCTTGACGTATCCATCTTACAAAAAACTCCCGCCCACTGGCATGCACACAAAAACACATAGGACACATGCATGGGTGTATCATTATGCCAGAACTCAACATGCAAGTGGAGGTAATCAATCAGCAATGTGCCGCAAACAGTCGGGGCGTAGGATAAAGGGGTTCAGCTGGATCATCACGCTGGAGGATAGGGGAATGCTGATTTGCAAATATTCAGCATTCCTGTGCTGCACCGCGGCTTGGCTGACTGACGCGCTCTCTCTCTCTCTCTCTCTCTCCTCCGTGCTGGGGCTGGCGAAAGAGCCACAGCCGGGGACGAGAGCACATGTGCCATATGTGAGCGCAGACGAGCTAATATCCCCAGATAGATCCTTCCCCAGATGTGCGCCCATCACGGGGCCTGCTAGCCCGCGAAGAGCGGCCATGCTGCTGCTAATCGCTCCTGACAGGACCCCAAACGGCATCCTGCGTTCCATGTGGGTTCCACACAGAGGCGTTTATGGGTTCTGACACGTGACTCCCGCTGTCCTCAGGACTTATCTTCTGAGCCTCGTTTGAGCTGCTGTCGCCCGTCTCTCGCTGAGAATGTAATACTGGCAAAATATTTCCTTTGATCTCGCCATATAAAAGCGTGTCGCCTAAATTGAATTTCCCTTAGTGGTATTTAATCTGGATGATAGGAGCACTCTCGACAAACAGGCTTACGGTAGGCAAACAAGACAGTTGTAAATTCTAATGAACGTCATTTTGATTGTAATGGATTTCGTGGAGTGGTTGGAGACTCTCCCGGCTTCACTTTAAAACAGTCTGCCAGAAGGCAAGTTGTTCCCTCGGATTAGATTTGCGTATAATTATAAAATGGATATTATTTTTTAACCGCAATAAAATGCAGGTGCTTGCGTTGGGTTGCCAAGCTGACTTGAGCAGATGTCTCCGTGTTTTCATGCCTGCCACTTAAGGGCCTCTCTCATGGCCACGGATTAACATGAGCGGCCTTGGCTTGGAGTCCAATCAAAATTTGTTTAATGTTAGTTTGCAGATGACAAACCACTGACTATAGTCTTTCATTACTGCAGACGGCCACTGAGGGACCTCTATCCGCCCACTCAATTATTTATTACACTGTGACGCTTAAGACATTAGCGTATAAAGAATTGGAGAGGTTTATGGTGACAGTTGAGGTTTTCTGAAATATTTTTAAATCTCAGAGCGGCAATTGCAGTGCGTCTAATAAGTGACAGTCCATAGAGCAGCTTTAATTTCCGGGAAAAATTAACCAATCTCCTCCAATTTACATCATACAGCTAAATTCTAAGGGGCAGCCAATTGTTTAATAGCACTGGGTCCTTCAGCAAAGCAGCCATCATTGAAAAAAAGAGACATGCAACCAAGGGAACTGACCAAGACTGCATCGTCCCTGATAGGGATTAGCATAATGTCAGAGATGTTTGTGTAGTGATCTTCATTCCTGGTGATTAAAAACATTTACTCCAGGTATTGCCATCAAGAAACAAGCTACTTATATTTACTTGCGAGTACCTTCCTGAGTTGTCAGGACTGTGTGATCAACAGACATTATTTAAAAAAATCTTTGGAGTCCAAACTACTTCATGACCATTTCCTAGACTAGGCATCAACACTTCAATGCCATGGTAGAATATTTCCCCTGTTCAGGCTGCTGATATCATACCATATTTGCCACAATTAAAGAGCACTATTGTGGAAAGTACTTTTTCCCCAGTTCAGACCATCTGTACAGTGGTCTCCACTGTTTAACAGCTCCAAGAACGTTGACTTTAAAGATGCTCCAACTTAGCCATTAGAAACCCTTTTTCCATGTCAGCATTTGAAACACATGATTAGAAATTCCTCCAGTTCTCTACGAAAGAAACAGACTACCTATGCACTGCCTTGCTCCCTCCTACAGCCTTGCTTAACCTTCCAAACTTTGGCTGTGTCCGAATAGTCTTTTTTGCCTGGGAAAGTTCCTGCTTTGTTTGGTGGCCAATCACAGTAGAGCATATTATCAGTAAAGGGACACCCACTGAAAGCAGAATTTTTCAAAGGGGATAAAATGAAAGCCAGTGAATGGGCGGGAAAACTTTGCAATTTTTTTTTTTTTTTAGGGGGGGTACGCTCCACAGCGATGCGAAAGACTGATCTCCAATTAGCAGAAGTATCTGATCACTGATCCGTTATTCTCAGCTATGGAGCAATGGAATACTAGCCTGACAGGCCTGACTATAACATCAAAATGTATAGTCTGGCCACGACTGATAGACCGAGCTCAATCCTAGGGGCGGAATCAGCGGTTGTCTTTCAAACTGCCTCTGCACGCAATAGGATAGCACTACGACCAATCAGAGCAACGAACAAGGTGACGTATTCAGATCGACGGAAACGAGTCAACGGGGGAGTATACTTAGAAGGGATGCGGCTAGTTTTGGAGAAGATTTTGATGAAGACAGCGGACATTTTAATGTTAAAAGATAACCACTGTGACGACATTAATGACTACGTAAATATGGCAATACATTCAACATCACAAAGCAATTAAGTCTGACGAAACTATCCATCTACACTAGCGTCCATCCCCGTGGTCCTAAAATGTAAGCTACTTAACAAAGTTTAACACCGACAGCAGAGGAGGATAAAAGAGGAGCATTCCCACTTTCAGTCTGCTGTAATTATAATATCACAATGGGGCCGTGTGTAAGACCTCGAATATACTTGCTGCTCACGACGCGTGCGCTTACGCATCATGGCTGCCACGCGTATTCTACGTTCGTGAGCGTAGAGGTCGCTCATCTCGACGCGAGGTAACGTGCGGCGTGCGCGAGATGCAGTATTGACATGACCGCTAGAGGCGCTCGTGCGAACGAATACATTGTGACAGTGTATGCGATATCCGGGCAATACCGCCCGCCGTTTTCGCGATTTCAGGGTCCGATATGCTGCTGTCTGCCTCTAGTGGAGACCTCCAATACTATGCGTTTTGGACGCGTTGTGCTGCAGCAAGTGTGTGCACTCACGAAGCGCTCTGTGTACGCGTCCGTTCGGTCACGCAGCAAGTATATTTCTAGCTTAACACAACTGGCTGTACATTCAGTTCACTTTACTTGTAAATATAATTGAATATAAACTTTATCGCTATTATGCAGTTTACTTGATGCCTCTTACTATTTGTAAATGAGGTGTACCTCATCCACCGCGATTCCTAGGAGGTTATCTCAGATGACCTTGGTAGCCAACGTGTCGTGCCACTTTCTCTGCATGAGCCAGGCTTCAGGACCACCGAAGACCAACTGACAATGGCCATTTCGAATTTCCTTCGATTTATGTACACCAAATTGCATGGCCGTGAGTCCAAATTTGGTCGCCTCTGTGACCTGGTTCTCCATAATGCTTTGTTTCCTCTACGACCACGAATTGTCATGAATGGATAAATTTTCCGATTCATCAGGATTCCTGGAATGTCGCAAATTTTATGGTCCAATTTGTGACACTGTACGGAGCATTTACGATGCACGATAGAGTTACGGATATTCGTGGGTTTCGGCTCGAATTGCACTAATATTGTCAAGAATTGAGCGAGAATTACAAGAATCCATAACGCATACTGCACGAACATGCTTCGGCGTGTATTCGTGGTCAAGTCAAGAACTCACGAATTGCCGAATGAGTTAAGAATACGCACGAATCCGTAAGAACCGAGTACGCATCAGTTACGGAGACTAAGAATAGACTACGAGTTTGTAACGAATCAACCACGAATTTTCCATTCGTGAACCTCTCCAGGAATTTTTTGAACTGTTCAAAACTTTTGCCACGAATTCCCCACCGCTCACGAATTGCAAGAATTAATAAGAATAAAATACGATTCAGTTAAGAACTTCCCGAATTGATTACGATTCAACCACGAATAGTTTAAATTTCCCATTTGTGAGGATTCATAGCCTCTGTGGAAACGGGGTATAAGGGCGATCAACGGCGAGACTACAACCACCAGTGGGTTTTCACTGACTCCAATTCGTTTTGCTACCAGCGGAGCCAGCTGGTAAATTAAACTTTTGCCGAGTCCTGTCGGCAAAACAGCAAATACATCAGTCTTTGAAACGAATGACTTGAGTGCCTTTGTCTGCTCATCTTTCAAAGAAAAGCCCAAGTCTAACTCTTCCAAAGTCAATGGCAAAGCCGATTCAAACGAGTCGACAGGTGTTCTGTCAATTTTTGCCACCTATCAAAATATGCTGCCTCGCGGTTCTGCGCGTGCGCAAACCTAAAATCTTGGGCTTATTTCTTCGTTCACATCTCAAGTATCTTCAAATGTCATAAATATACGTCTTTTTTCGGTGCGCCTTTTGACCTTTTAGCGTATATATATTTGCATGTACACGCTGGGTTTTCCTGAAAACGCAGAGATTGGATGATAATGGCATACGGCATCTTTAAACAAACTTATCCAAGTCATTATAACATCTGCTTTTGTTATAATAAGATAACAAATGACAAAGTTACTACTGTACACTGATTCATATTACAATATGAATAAACACTTTATTGCAATAAAACAAAGACTTTACGATCGCTTTGCATTACGGTAGCATTTTTTGACAAGGCAGCACAAATTGTCAGAACACCAGTGTTCCTTTGCCACAGCCATTTCAGTTGTTTTGCACTGTCGCAGCGTTGTTGTCATCGTGCTAAGCCCGCCCAACAACTCTCTAGAAACATAGAGCGTTGTTTTTGTAGTACTGGGGCCCTATGGCTCGTGGCTAGACGTACCGGCTGAGCAAAACTATTTGCTACCGCTAGGGTTTGTCTAGATTTCTAGGCTAATGGAATGCAAATTTATTTCTACAACTATTGCTCCAACAGCCATTTGACAGTTGGTGATGAAAGCAGGCATTGAACTCTTTTTCAGTCCATCCCTATCTATGGACGAGGCAGGGCTCTCTCTGTAGTGATTTTGGGTGCATGCATGTATGCGTACTGCAACAGCCTTCTCATTCATGTGTATTTTAACAAGGTTAGCCAGTCAGTAATGAACAATGGCCAACATAGGCAGGCCCTCAGGTTCTGGAAAAAGAAAAAATTGATCCACATGTCCGGTACCATTGTTCTCTTGAGTGGTGACTACGAGGCAAAGGTCAATAGCAACTCGGGGAGCTGAAGTTAATTTTTCTTTTTTATTGCTATTAAACCATAAAATTGAGCTTTTAAGCATGCATTTCAGCTCACTTGAGACAGATGATAAAATGAAATTATGCACCAGCTGCAGAAATGCTGTAAAGAAAATTGAAATTCAGAGAGGCCTTACAAGCAGTATCCACAGTTTTTCACACCTCATTATGTCAATGAACAGACAAGTGACTAAGTCATCTTTCATTATAATTTTCACTTTGACTTTTGAGCAGTTTTTTTTTTTTTTTTTTTAACATGGTTTGTCAGAGTTTACATCCGATTTCAGTTGTAATAGCCGCCAAGCTGGTAGCATTATTGTGAAGTACCATTTTGCTCATCATTTTGAGTACTGTGTAACCCATGACTGTTTTGACTCATCTCTCAAAATCTGATGCATTTGGTGGCAGAATACTAACAGGGAGGTTTTTTGAAACCAGGCTGAAGCAATTATTTAGCTACAGATGAAGCAAAATTCTCCGATTACCTGACTTGTAAAATTAAATTAATTTCCAGAAATAAATCACTTCCAGGTTTGACGTAATGACTGACAGAATAAAGGGAAGTGACATTGGACGTCACACTTAATGAGATTACATTGTGAAATATGGTCTTTTAAGTGGCGGTAAAGGGATTTTGACCCATTAAGGAGAGGAATATTAGTTGTATATTGGCAAAATCCTTCCCCCTACCCCCAAAGAATAACCGAAGTACGTATTGCCTCGCTGACATTATCTACGATAGACCACACGATCATGTACGGGCTCATTTAGATGTCTGAAAGAAAAAAAAAATGGACCTTTTTATAATAATCTTTGTCGATCTCTTAAATATGTTATTACAGATAGCTTTGTGTGCCCTTGTAGTGCAGCACACTGCAGTATTTAAAATGTTATTTCAGTTAATAGGATTTGAATTTCACACGTACAGCAAAGAAAGGAGGGGCTGAGGCAGAAAAGCGGTAATAATTAAATCCAACTTCCTCCAAGGGGAGAGAGATTTCCGTTTGAAATTACCCGCATGCTAATTGTGAACAGGATCATCTATTATGAAAATAAAGTGTCCTGTAAATAGCTTAACCGTACCCCTATTTTCTTGATATCATCAGTGCTGAGAACTGGAAAAGCAAATTTATTGTGAAGCGAAATGCAGTTAATGACATTTAAATTACAAATTCAAACATCCGCAATTAAGTTACTCATTAATATTTTTCTGTAACACACCAAGGTTGGAGAGCCTTGAGAAACCGTCTATGCCAGTGGCACAGAGAGGTCTTCCACAAATTATCAATACCCTTCCCCTCCCGTTAATTATTTGTACATCTTGGACTTCATGCTTACTTTCAAAAGCTTAAGGCTGCAACTTCTACCCACGGAAACCAATTGACCAAATTGTGTTTAACCTCAAGTCTTTCCCATTTTTTGTGCATGGTTTCTTCTGTATGCTACCGTGTGAGAATCCTTCCTTTGTTCATCCAGATGTGGGTGTATTTGAAGATTTGAAGTAAATTTATTTTCAGAGGAGCCTTGTCGAGTTTTTTTTTTTTTTTTTTTTTTTGTGCACTGGGAAGAGCAATTTGAGCTCGGTCTCATCAGACTGAAGGATGTCTCCATAATTACTGCCTGCTTCTGCTGATTTTCTGAGCTCCTGTGTCATGTATTTAAAGAAAAAAAAATTAGCGCTGTTCCCATCATAACCTCAGTTGATTGCTGATCATAATTACCGCTTCACCACTTCCCTCACGACGGGAGGGCAACCTTTTGAAAAAAAAAAAAAAAAAAAAACACTGTCAGATAAATCCACTTCACTGACAGGGCTACCAGCTACCAGGCACAATCTGCCTATCTCTGGTCCATCTTTCTTTATTTCTTTCATTCTCTCTGATGGCAGCAATTGGCCTCGCATTACTGGGCTTGTGAGAGATACAAGTTTTGTGATTTTAGATTTCGTGAGCACCGTCGTTATGATTGCTTCATTTCTCTCGGCTTTGCGCTGAATCCATCGGCGCAGTGAGCGTATGGCATGACAAGGCAGCTATTAGCTGAGCCCCCTGTCTGTTTTCACCTCTGTCCCGCTTTTAATTCTGCCTTGTCCACTTCATGTTCTCTTCAGAAAGCGGGCCTCGGGTGACGGAACTCGAAACGAGGTAGCGAAACGTGAGAGTGAATTACACTCCTGGTTTTGAACACAGCCATGCAGAACACGAGCATTGGCTCCCAGATGAATAGACCTCAGGACCACCTCCACATTTCCCTCCAGTAGTTCATCTGCGGCGGCAACAGCCGTCAAGCCTTCTCATTTATCCTCTGCTCTGTGACAAGAGTAACAGCGCTGAGCCAATTGCTCTGTTCCCTGCAGTCAAATGATCTGCAAGACTACCAATTAGGCCCTTGTGTGAAGCTCTACTTACAGCACGTCGACAGTTTCTTTTTTATTTGGTAATCACAAAACTTCTGGCAAAACAGCCCGATAGTCCCTTTGGATGTTGTGCCGCTTTAAACGAGGTGATCACACTGAATGTAGCCAAACAGACAATTCTTTGAGCAGTCAGCTCTGCAGAATTCAAACTGACATGGCGGAGGACATTGTTCATAGTGGTTTTTTTTTTTTACATTAATAAAAAGGTATTAAAATGTATACAAGTTTAATGTTTAAATGTATAAACATTTCTGAAAATATATGATTGCATATTTTTCTATCTCATAAAGCAGAACATACTCTGGAGTTTTAAAGTAAACAATGCCCCAAAAATTAACCCTTTAAGCACTAGTCGCAACTATAGCCGCGATAACAATAATCATAACGGCTGCTGATCGGGGCTATTGCCGCGAGGAGGTTTCCAGCCACTACTGTTAGTCACAGCAAAAGACGTTTTGAGGGTTTGGTGTGTGTTACAGTGCCAATCAGATTTCAGTATCTGCGCAGCCACGTTGGGGATTGGTTGCTAGGGGCCCTGGTGTGTGCACTGTGACAATATCTTTTCTGCATAGTCATCCTATGAATGAATCATTACAGTATTCTTGTTTTATGGATTTTGACCATGCGTGTTTCAAAATGCCGGCGTTCGAGAACTTAAAAAGAAAAAAGACGCCGCACACTTGAAACTCCACCAAATTTCTTTATAGGACTCCAAAAAATTCCATAGGACAACGTTTCGGCAGACAGCCTTTGTCAAGTCTTAAAGTACATGAGACAAAGGAGGAATTTAAGTCTTCAAAAGGTGATAAGCACACCTGGTGTGCATCCAACAAATTTCAGAGACAATTACATTAATTAACTCGTTTAAGCATCACATACAAAATTAGAACTGCAAATATATGCATGGTTTGAAGTATTTAAACCAAGGAGACCCAACAATTTCAATAAACCTAAAAAGTGCACAAGTAAGATTATATAGATATCTAAATAGTGCACAAATCAGCAAACAATTATCAACGGCGAGGCAGCGTGGATCAATCAGTACCCAGCAACCAGGTTGCACCTGATGGTTATACCGGATTTAATGCAACAATGGAGCGCAAAATCATGAAAAGCACCTTAAATCAAAATCAATATCAAGGCCGTTTGGTGCCAAAGTATTCAGAAAATGTATATAATAATGTTCCCTTCTAGATAGGAGATTTTCTAAATTGCCACCTCTTCTAGGGAGGGAGGCGTTCAAGAACTTGTCAAGTGATGGCAGTGAGTTTAACGATGAAAATGCTGAATATCTAGATATGTTGTTTGCTGAAAGTGATGGCGAAAATGAAGCTGACTTTTTTAGCTTTGAGGAGCGATAAATTCTGATCTGATCGATTCAGCGCTGAAGCGCCCCATGTGTGTTGGTATTTCATAAAAAATAAGTTAGCACTTAAAAAGTTAAAACAGTGAAAATGGAATTTAAAAGGGTCATATCCTTCTTCAGGTTTTCTCCTTTTTTGCGTGATATATAGTTTTTTTGAGTGTTAAACATCTGCAAACATCTCAGACAGAAAGCACAGCTCCTGAACTGCCAGAGAGGCTGCATTTGTAGTTCAGCCTTATTTTCTGTTACATGTCTACACCAATGATGTAAAATATTTGCATTATGCCTGAATTGCAGCTAGTTTGGCATGCCTTCGAATAAAACGAGGTAGAACGGAGGCCAAGCAGAGTTTGGTAAGTGCGCATCGCCATGCTGGGAAGATGCTGTTTTCTGTAAATTCCCTTTGTATGGACTTCAAAGGGAAGATGAAGTGAAGATGCCGTTAAAACTTGGCTTTAGTTCATCCTACTGGGACAAAGCCGCATTGTGGGAGAGGTTCAAATATTGAATAACTCTGCCAAAATTTCCGGACAGAGCACAGCAGAACATTTTTTGGCCATGGATGCTTTACAATTTCCTCTACCTGTTGGCAAACAGTTAGTCAGCATGGTACGGCAGGTAAAGGCCGACATAAAGGAAATAGCACAAGTCCTGTCTTAGGCACAGCACTGCTCCTACTACTGCTGAGTGAAGATGCACATCTGAGTCCTTACAAGTGAAATATCCAGTGCTTGGACCGACAGTCATACTCTCTCAGCTACAGAAACGGAGTCATCTTCAATCGGGACTGTAAACAAATTTCACCTTTGTCTGCCTGGGGTGACAGAAAAGAGGAAAAACTGGACTATTTAATACGGACACCATTCAAAACTCGCTGTTTTCTTAATGGTTGCAACTCAGAGCCACCTTTCAACAGGAGACACACAAGGTAGTACCAGGTCGTGCTGAACTTAAACGAAAGGAAAGGAATGTATTTTCCAACTGTAAACAGTGCAAAGGTAATCTGGGACATATCTGAACTGAAAGGAATTCTCGGAGCTCATTTCAATATTCTGATTTTTCAATGAGCAAAGGGATTGTCCTAATCTATATCAGAGACAGAAAGTGCTCTGGAATTAAAATGGCTAAATTTGATTTAGAATGTCTGATCTTAAATATTGCTGTAACACCTAAGATGAATTATACCATTTTAGTCTTGTACAACCGTCCTTCTTAAAACCTGAAACTGTTAAACGGTCACAGTGAAACTATATTACTTGGAGATGGAAATGATTGGCTAGAAAAAGGCAGTAAGCAGAAACTCAAAATGGCCACATCAAATGACAAAAGGCCCAGCAAGACAGACAAGAAAAAAAAAACATATTGACCTAATGTTTACAAGTCAACCAGAGCAAGTGACAAGAACTTACAGACAGGTTTGTCCATCACAATTTGTTGATTGCTGGGAAACTGACAAAGAAACGTTAGCAGATTTTTTTTTCCTCTGGACAAAACATCAATAATCAACAGCATGAAGTTTGAAGAATGAATTCCCCCAGTTTGAGAGTGAAGCACAAAATATAAATTGGAATTCAGTCCTACAAACACATGATCAAAATAAATGTTGCAATATTCTGATGGATTCACTACCAAGTACAATTCAAGAAAATTATAAAGGAAAGGTGTGCTTGTGTGTTTTTGAGGATTCTGAGGTGTTTTTTCCCCCAAGTGGAATTAATTCAAATTAATTTTTCATTTCATAATGTGCCTAATGTTTTCAATGGGTGACTGAAAAGGTCTGGACAGCGGGCAGGGAACAAAAACAATATTCAGAAAAAGTTTTTTAACTCACAGATTTCCTGCATCACTCGCCCAATAACAACTCCCCTGACCCAGAAACTTTGGAACGAGAGGAAGCACTTTTGAGAGTACATTAAAACTCAAATAGTAGAAATATCAAGGATTGATTGACATATCTATCAAATGGCATTTTACTACAACAAAGGTGCTCATGATGGTGCATATATTTTTTCTTTGCCCTTAATGAGGTATATCCAAACAGGATTGAAAAAACAAGGGACATTGCATCAACCTTTGATTTGGATTTTGAAGTGAATGGAAAAAAGTTAATGGGTTATGATTAGTATATATCCCCACACTAGACCCTGACTGAACACATCAAATACATCAAAATGTTAGAGGGCTGAGAAAAAAAAAAAAAAGCCAGTGCTTCTTTCTTTTACAACAATGTAAAGCATGTGGTACATTTTAAACTTCTTAGAGAAGTCGCCAGCTGGTCTTTCAACCCAATTTTCGTCCCTCTTTATCATCACCGCTCCAACCCTGACATCACTGACATCAACTAGCAATTGTAAAGGCAGATCTAGCCCAGCAGCTGCAAGCAGTGGAGCTGAAGACCACAGGCTCTTCACTTGGTCAAATGCCTGTTGACAACTTGGACACCAAACACATTTAACGTCAGCTTTCAACGACTCAGTCAGCAGAGTCGCTACGGACGCAAAATTGGCAGTAGCTGGCTCACAGGAAGGACAAAAGGTGGAGACTATGCATAACTTTTTGAAGTAAAATATGTTTGTACAACGTATTTATTAAACAGAAATAAATTAAGTATGCTGTCAGTTTGAAAAAGCACGGGAAAAATAAACCAAAAAACAAATCAACCAAAATCCAAATCAACCAAGTAACCAAGAGTGGAGAGCCAGATGATGCGCCGGCATCTTGATACAGAAGAGCAGACACGCCAACCCAGGTGTCAGCCATCACTCCTAATGAGCCGCTCTCCTGATCCCAACAGCCAATTAAGCAGATAATTAGTCTTGAGGCCTAGAGGCTGTAACAGTATCCATAGCAACATTGTCCACCGTGCAGCATGCAAAATTTAAAGTTGATCAACTTGGTTAGGCGTTATGACCATTTGTTTGCCACAGCACCACCTATGGATGGATTTGCAATTTCAAAGTTCTTGAGTCTGGTAGCCTGTAGCTGTAGGATCTCAAGTTTGGCGATAATTGGACGTTGCATTTAAGAGTTACAGCTCATTTTATCAAGAAAGGCCACACCCCAAATATCATTGCCTTACTGCGGCCACATCTTTTAATGTGGCATCTTTCTTTACTCAGGGATTTTAGATCTTTGTCAGCAGACACAGTTAATTAATTTTCATGCATATTGATTGCAGTAGATTGCAGTTTTGGTGGAGAAAGAATTTTGAAGTTGAGGACAATCGAGCGGTAAAGGGTGAGGTCACTGAAGCCCCTAGGAACGTGACCGCACGCCGCTGCTCAGGACTGAGTTTGAGAACTGCTTGTAAACACCAGATTTAACTCTTTTCCCCATAATGACAACATATGATGCCTATATGTACTGTTTTTCATTGAACCTTTTCCCTCGCTTCCCCATTTGTGGTCATTTGTAGTCATTATGGGGACAGGGAGGGAGGAGTCTATGGGGAAAAGAAACGCGCACCCAGCAGTTTTTCTTTTTGAAAACTTAAAATTGATCGATATAATTGAGCCACTGTGATAAATTATTTTTACACTTCCCGGTCAGGCTATTTTCACATTGTTGGACTTTTTATGAATGCGGTCCAAAAATGTGTTGAATCAGCTAATCTGAATTATGGTTTCTTATGTATCCACACTTCAATTTTTTGGGCACAACTGTCCGAGGTAAGAAATTTTCTCAGTAAAAAGAAATTTATGACGACGTAACTCTTGTTTTCGGCAATGATGTGTCACCCTCCAACAAAATGCAGTCGTAGTTTGCCATACCGTATATCACTGCTCTGAGTTTAAAGCTGCAGTAGATAACTTTTATACAAATAACCTTTGTGAAATTGTCACTCCATTCCACGGGTGTCAAACTGGTCTGTAAAAGGACCAGGGGGCTGCAGGGTTTCAATCCAACCGAGCAGAAGCACACCTGATACAACCAATTTAATCAACTGATCTCAGCCTGCATAGTTGACTATTTGTATCAGGTGTGCTTATGCTTGGTTGGATTGAAAACCTGCTGCCCCTTGACCCTTTTACGGACCAGTTTGACACCTTGTTCTATATTGGCAGAAACTTAAGAGACAGGTAGTCTATACAAAAGAAAAAAAACGCAGGTACATTTGGCTCCTCCCAGTGCTTCTAATGGCATTGGCAATAATCCACCGCGCTCGAGAAGAATGAACCAATCAGAGCCAGAAGGAGTTTCCTAAATTAGAAAAATATGGACATCCAACAAAAACATTAGTCCATGGAGCGGTGACATTTCCAATACTGTGGTGTAAATCTCCAGCCTGACTCCGCCAGCCTACGTACTTCCGCTCAATTTCATTTCGCTTCGCCACTTCGTCTGATCACAAAGAGCTCTGCCTCGCTCGGCTCGGCAGCGAAGACCCCTTCTGCCCTTGACCAAACAACGAACAGAAGGTGTGGCCGAGAGCCATGACGTAGCCGCTGCGCCGAGTTTGAAATTGTAGTCTCCGAAATCAACAACGGCGACGGACATAGATACAGGGGAGGCCATTCGCTCTGTCGTGGAGAAAATCCCCAGTATCAGCGACTTAAAGCCACAACAAGATGAATGTTTGGTTAGTTTTTTGAATGGAAATGACGTTGTAGCCCTACTCCCTACAGGTTTTGAGAAAAGTTTGATTTATCAGCTTTTGCCATTAGTGGCCGAGAAACTGGGGAGGGCAAACGGCAAGCCGCAGCATTCCTGATATGAAGGACTGTGTTTACAGCGAAAGTACTAGGCGGCTGAGCCGGCACATAACATACGTCATCGCCAAACGTTAGTGATTGGTTTATGGGTACACCAATGATTTTAAACTTCAGACAAGCGCCCGCCCACCAGGAAGTCAAGACTTGTCAATCACGACTGGCCAGACTCTGTGTACAAAGTAAAGCGAAGTAGCAGAGTCTGGTATTACCAGGCTAGTAAATCTCATGACCTAAAATAAATTAGGCTGTGGATATATTTTCAAATTTACTGCTTGTCTGTTTGAGAGAAACATTCAAATTATGGTACAAATCTGGTATGGTACAAATCACTGAGGTGTCATAATGAAGTGAATACGCTAAATTAAGTTTCTCTGCGAGCTTAGTTTAACCTGAATTTTCTTTGCATTTTTATTTAATAAAAAATTGAAAGGATCATGGGCTGAAATTAAATGTTAGCATCCTGTGTTTTCTTCGAGTTTGTTTCTTTGACAGAATTGTGTGTAAGTGCTCACTGAGATGTCGTGAAATGCAGTGATTCGTTTTAGTGCCCAAGTTGCAGTGATGGTTAGTATACTCCCTGATGGCCCTGTAACAGTGATTTGGTAACACCAGTGAATATCTTTGAGTCTTGAACTGGGTCCTGCATGATTTTCAACCCCCCCCGCTGCAGTGAAGAGGAGGGAGAACAGATGGCAACACTAGAAGAAAATAACTCCCTCAGTGACAGTGGTATTGCTTCAGTATTGTTTGCTGGGATTAAAGTTTTTCTCAGCATCTGTTTGGGCTTTGCCATTGCGGTTCTGGTGTTAAGTTTCATGTCGCGCATACTGACATATCTGATCCATTGTATTTTTCTTCTGTTCTCTGAATCTCTCATAATTTTCTTCTGTTTCCTGAAACAAAGATTGTTTGCACATTTTCAATGAAAAAGGAAATATGTTTTTTGGGATGGTTTTATGATTTACTGTTTTCTCGTAGCTTTATTTCAGCTCAAAAAGTGACCACAGTAGGTTTGGGGTTTGGAGGTTGCTTTCTAATTGTATTCACTCTGGTAATCCATCTTGGGAAACCATATATACTGTAAAATGGTGCTAAATAACAGAGATTTAGGAGCAGAACAACTCCCCTTTTGCTCATCCCCTATAAAAGCCTGTATTACCTCTTCCATTACAATCTCGTTTAGGTGTTCACGTAGCTTCTTCTTAATTCCGTGCCGTGCCATAATGTAACTTTTTTTTTCAGCTCAGCATGTTTAGCTGTACATTCAAATAGTTCTGTCATTTTGGCGGATTTTTCGTCTCACTCATCTCGACAAAGGAACACCTTACGGTGCATACAACCCGCGCAAGATTGTCAGAGGATGCTTAGCTTTCTATGGAAAGTTGAGGATTCAAAGCGCTATTTTAGTGCTTTAGCCGAAGGATACAAAGAATGTAAGCTGGTTTGCCGACCACCAATAATCACAGAAGAACTTCATCTATCATTATTGGCGCTTGGGAAACCAGTTTACATCATTTGGCAAGGAGTAAAAGAAAAATTACCGCTCAAGTTACCTAAATTTTATATCTCAGGCTCACTAATTTGGAAAATGGAAAAATAGCGTTAACATTAGCTTCCGGTTGCCAGTCTTTTGAAGTCAATGGGATGAATAATTCGCTAGCTAGCATGCTAATGCTTTTTGCCATTAAATTAATAAATTTGAGCATCCACAACAACCGTTACATGTGTAACTTATTACTTTACTGGCCAAAAGCATAAGCATACTTGCTAACAAATTATTCATCCCATTGACTTGAATAAACTGTCAACAAAAAGCTAACAGCAGCGATGGTGAACGGCTGCCCATGGCTACCAGCAGAATCGGTAAAGTTACCTTTGCGAACGTATTAGTTAACATTTGTCAACAAACAGAATCTGACCAATCGCGACACGAGAAAGCTGTATCACGTGTGTGATACCAAACCTGTATCTCAAGGGTTGTATCCCAATATATACTGTATATGTGTGTGTGTACACGTATGTGTGTGTGTGTGTATATATATATAATTTCATACACACTGCTGTGGCAGTAATGAGAGGTGTGGGGATCTGGGGGGTAGGCTATACCTTTTCACAGCACTATAAAATGACTGCCTGACATGATCCCTCTATCAGGTTTACACAATAATAGACAATAGGCTGTTGGATTGGCTGATAAATTGGGGAGAGGTCTAGAGATCCTATTTAGAAGCCACAAGCAACCATTAGCCTGTGGGCACTGCGCTCTCAGCTGTGCTATTACACTTAGGACTCTCTTTACAAAAAGACTTTGGACAAAGAAATGCAGGAATTTGGAGTAATCTCCCGTGCATTGATAAATGTTGAGATGCAATGTATAACCGAACAATACATGAAGATGTCAATAGTTAATGCATTATGATTGCATTATCAATGGGTGAAATATTGTCTGGAAGGTACTGTACTCAATAGCTAAAAATCAATATTGAAGATTTTGATGTTTTCAATTGCATATTCTGTTTTTTTTTTCTGGTAATATTTCATTCTAGTTTGTTCTTGAAGGCTCATTTTCTCATTTAATAACAAAAGCAATCTGCTGCTGGGAAGACCATTAAAACTTTTTCAAAGGACCCTTGGAAAAAAGACACTAGAAATGAAGTTAAGCGCTGCATAAATCAATACCACACAGAAGAAAATGTCTTGTGTCAGGTTACAACTTAATCGTTTTAACCCTGATGCAACTGTGCCAGTGCTAGCTGGAATAGATGTTGTCTTCAGGGGATTGTGTTGCTTTAAAATCTGAGTGTACTTTTCAGCATTAATGCTGTCTTCACAGAAGTGCTACTTGCCCTTGCCAAGGGCATTAACACAACCTCATACCATGACAGAGCATGACTTTTGGACTTGTTTTTCAGAACAGTCCACTTTTCTTCTTTGGTCTGGAGCACATAAAATCTATTTCATCCAAAAAAAAAAAAAAAAAAACCAAAAATATTGATGTGTTTCACCACAATATGTTTCCAATGTGTGATGGCCCATCTCAGATGCCTCTGAGCCCAGAGAAGTCGATGGCGCTTCTGTACAAGGCACCCTTTTAGCACAGTAAGGTTTCAACTGGCAATCGTGGATTTAGCCATGTGTTACAGAACTTAAGAAAGGATGTTCAAAGTAATCCTGAGCCCAAGTGGTTGTATCACTTGTAGATAACTAACGGTTCTTGATGCCGTGCTATCTGAGTGAACAGAGATAATGGGTATTCAGCTTATGATTGCACCATTGGCCTACACGGTCAGAAATTCATCCAGATTCCGCATATTTTCATTATGTTATGGACCTTAGAGGGTGAATTTATCCAAACTCCTTCATAGCCTTCTTTTATGAGCATATTTTTTAACCCTTAGAGTGCTAAATGCAGCTATTGTCACTCAATGATGTAAGATGTCAAAATCAAAGCTGTTGAAAACCTACCTTGTGGCAACTTGTTTAAAAGAGCTCCCGCAGGGCAGCACAAGATGATTAAATTTATATTTTTAAAATTTATTTCAGTGCTATAAGGGTTAATTTCAAGGGTTTTCTCATGCGTTTGCTAGCAAATTGGTGATTTATTGTCCCATCTTTGTTCCTGAAGGACAAAGCTTTTCTTGGATGCAGCTTTTGTACGCAAATCATGATTACAAGCATTTGCTGACATCAGCTTTTTCAAAGTCACAACATCATTCAAAAATTTTTTGCTCATCACTTGCTCTAAATTTCCCCTGTCTCAACTTTTTATTGGAATGCATTGCAGGCCTGAAAGGCAGGACTGGATGTTTAATTACAAAGAAAAATGAAGTTGACCAGACAACACATTGTAAATCCTGCCTTCGTAATGGCTGCAATGAAATTCAATTTAAATTGAATTTAGAAATCACTGCTTCCTGTTTTTATGAGCATTTTCTAAACTGTGTCAACTTTCTCTGATTTGGGGTTGTCGGTCCTCGCCACTACTGACTAGGAGCCCCCCGCAATCCTTTCCATTTCACAGCTGCAATTTGGCCCTTGTCAAAGTTGTTCAGGTTCCATTTCTCCCACATCCAACACGTCGACTTTGAGAGCTGACCATTCGCCTACTATTTAAGGTTATTCACGGGCATTAACATGCACCGTTGCAACGAGATAATCAGTGGTATTTGCTTCATCTGTGGGTGGTCATAATATTTTGGCTCATCAGTGTATTTCCCTCCCTAATATTTTATTGAAATACCTCAACCACAGATGGTAAAAATGGAAATCTTGGTAAATAATTATGACAGGGAACGGTGTCCTAAACAGAAATGAGAAGAACCAAGACAATGTTGTGAAACAATGCCTATACATTCCTGTCTGCAGTCCAGAGCATATGTCCTTCAAGCTAGCTATGTGCTGTAGCGCACACCCACTGTTCTCAGCTGCCACCTGCTGCACGACAGATTGCGTGGCAGCGACAGCACACCAAGGCAATTATAATGTGCTCTACCGTGGAAAGAGTTTGAAGCCGATCTGAACAATGTGCCCTCTGTCAGTAACTTTCAGTCAGTGGCTTGGGAACCTCTATGAGTCAACTTAGATTCAAGAAGGGAAACCCCACTGCATGTCTCAGAGACATGGCCGACATTTCCCTCTGCCAGCTGCGACAGTTTCTTTCTGCTGAGAAATCACTTCCTGCAGCTTCCTGCCAACTCAACTGGCAGTTTTTTTTTTTTTTTTTTTGCTCTTTGCTTGATTGCCTTCTTTAACTTTGGAGCCGTTGCTTTCTATAACACATTAGTAATTGATGCAGGCCTCCAATTAAGCTATTTTTAGGGAAAGGCCACTTGGCCTTTTAAAATTGGGGCATCACGGCCAAAATGTAGGGCACCAAAGGCCAAAACCAAATTAATCAATTTTGCAAGAGAAATAAGTGATAATGACATTGTATGTTGATAAAACAGTATAAATCAATAATTAGGAGCGCATTGAAAAAATTTTATTAATTTTTGAAATTTTTTTTTTATTCAACTTGCAGCAATTTATCGATAGAACAATCAAGACCAATACATGACCAATAATTAGAAATGATAAAGAAAACGTGAATGCCTATTGCCAACATTTATGTAATTGGCATTGTAAGAATGATAACATAAATGCAAAAATCCAAAACTTTTGTTGACTTCGGGGCATTTATTTTTGCCATCCTTACAGTTGTCACTCAGCTGGGCATCATGCCAGACAAAGGCCTTTAGCCATGACTACATTCAGAATATAGAACGGATTCTCAGGGCTTATTGCTTAATGAGCCTCGGAAACTAACTTAAGCAAATCTGTGCCGTTTCATGAGGTGCATGAGCGCAGAAATTATAAAGACATATTGATATATTACGTCGTCATTTGCGTGCGGAAGAAAACGCTTCAATTTTATGGTGCAATGTATATCATTGAACATCTATCGAAAATAAATTAGAATGCCGTCATTCTAAAATTAGTCTGAGCAACTGTTGCTACCCGGAAAAGTAAAATGCGAGAGGTTTTGGTTATCAAGCACTGAAAGATGAGGTTTTCGATGGCCTTTGTTACTGCTGACGGACCGCCACTGCTGAGCAGTCTGGCACGGCACTGGACTCTCTGCACAGGCTAACGTTGTTAGTGAATGCTCTCTCCAGCTTGCTCCCAAAGTTAAGTTTCTGTCGAGGAAAGTCATACAACCACTGTTTTCACCTAGCCCAAAAACACATCTATACTTGACACCAACAGTATTTAATTGCTTGAGCTTGAAACATAATGTGAGCTGATTTTTCTCAAGCCGGAAGGATGTATGGTTGTAGGAAACCAACCTCACACAACGTTGCCGTATTCGTGAGTGAGTGGGCGTGTCGATGGTCTCACCAAGTGCTCAGAAGTCCAGCACAGCGTGATGACGGGAGCCTCATAGCTCAGTCGCTGTGCTGAAAATCGCCACTTTGGGTAATTTTTGGGCACCACAGCCACTTGAAAAAAGGGCAAGCCAAACTGGCCGTTTGAGTAGTCGGGCATTACGGCCACACAGGGGGGCAACCACGGCAATTGCCGCTAGGCTGTGGTATAATTCATGCCCTGTTGATGTATACTGTATATTCTTTGTTTTATAATTGAATTATATACATTAATACATTTATTGGTGTATTTTGCTTTGTGTCTACCTCCAGCCCAACACACTGTATACCTTCAGTGCATACAGTGGCATCAGCCGGTATTTCCCCTCTACTCCTGTGCTTTCGCATATTTTAACACTCAGTGGTTTCAGATCTTCATAAAAAATGTAATAAAAGGAGCATATGGGAAAACTCAAAAAAGCAATTTAAAATGATCATGGCATTCAATGAGGGGAAAAAGGCTATCCAACACCTACAGTTAGGGCCATAAGTATTTGGACAGTGTCAGATTTCATTATTTTGACTCTGCAAATTTTGGATCTGCTGGAAGTGTAGAACTGTTGCTTAAGCTTACGCTGCCCTTCTCTGGAGGGAGGAGGAGGAGGAGGGGGGGGGGGGGGTAAAGGGTAAAAATGACTCCAGCCAAAGGCCGGGGGGATCCCAAGCAAAACCTGACGCCTAAATGACATCGAGTACGACAATCTACCAACTGACTTATTTCAGGGACAGTACAATTCATATGATTTCAATGATTAGTAGACGTATCGTTAGTAGTAAAATACAATGTTATGAAGTTTACTTGTCATTTAACACTAACTCCACCCCACTACAGAGAAAATTATCCTGCCAATCAGACATGCTTAACGCATGCACCGCTTATGTAAAGCGAAATTGCAGGCTGTCCAGCTAAATTAGCAAAAATGCCTCATGAGGAAAAGGGCACTGAGAAATGAAGCCAGAGAACAGGGAGAGAATTGAAGGAGCAGAGATGCCAAATTTCTGGCCAAAAGATTATTGAGAAGCACCAGGTGTGATTGTGGAAGCTGAACATGGCAACAGCAAGGAGCTGGCATGTCTAGAAAATAAATACTGTAGTTAGCCAAACCTAGAAGCACTAATGTGCCATCAGATTTATGAAATGCCTTCAGTAACCTCACCTTATGAAGCTCGAATACTCTAAACCTGTAACAGTTTGCTTTGCCTGATTACCAACCAAAAATTGACTCCCTCACTGGCCAAGACTAATTAGTAGAATGAATGGTCAATTTATTTTTAATAGCATTTATTGTTTATTGGATCACGGAGTGATGAGGCTTTTTCCTATCCTCATTAGTGATCGCATAAAACACCAATGTGTGTTTCGAAGAGTGAGAACTCATGTAGCTCATAAAACATCAGAGACACAGAACTTGAATGAATGGAACTGTCCTTTCACTGATTTCCCTGGAAATTTGGCTAATACACCGACAACTCGAGTGGGCAGTGAGGCTGTAAAGGTCTTCAAAATTGCTTGATTTGTTTCAGAATAAAATGAGTACAAGTGTTTGCCAGGCAAAACAAACCTTGCCTGCCAGCACTTATTTTAGTGCTTTTCATACCGACTCAATATAACAAGTGTGACCTTAACTGTTCTCAACTTGTTGTCCTTTGAGAATCCGTGACCTTCAGTTTGGCCTTTCAAGGTCACTCAAGGTCAAAGGTCATGGTGTCAAATAAAAACCCACACAGGAGTTCCTATGTGGTGATAATAGTAAACATCCATCTATCTGCAACCTTTCTTGAGTTACAATGGGAAATAAATTATTTTCACCAATAACCTTGACCCCGCTGAAATTTAACCCCCAACCGCTATGGACACTATCAAAGCTACCCCATCATGTAGCAAATAGTTGGGAGCAGAATTCAAAGATGCACATTTAGGTTTTGGAAGTCAGTTGATGAATTTGAAGAAAGTCATCGCAAAAAAACCATTTTGACATTTCTGATGACCTTGACCTTGACCCAAATTCACCCCAAAATTTAATAGGACATCTATGGACCATTGCCAACTATGGAGCTAAAACACTGCCATGATGCAAAACTGAAAGAAAAAAACTTTGAAAGTTTGAAACCCCGTGTTTGAAAGCGCACAAAAGATTTGAAACTTTGGAACTAAGTTCTGAAGGTGTATATAGTGTTTTGATAGGTTGAAAACATGTCAAATCTCTGAAAACATTATTTTATATTTGAAAATTCATTCCAAATCTCTACAACTTTTCTTTGTCTTTTTTTTTTTCTTCTTCACAACTACAGCACTGTTTTTACAGTGTTTCAACAACACATTTTCAGAGTTTCAAATTTGGCACTGTTCTCCCACAGTAAAATTTTGTTATCCAGTTCTGAAACCTTGTAAATGGAGATCTGAAAACTGGTGTGAATATATTTAGAAAAAAGTGTTGAAATGTTGAAACGTGAGTTTCGAAAGGGTGAATCTCTGTTTTGAAAAATTTGAAGGTGTATATAGTGTTTGGCAGCCTGGAAAAAATGTCAAATCTCTGAAAACATTATTTTGTATTTGAATTTTCATTCCAAATCTCTACAACTTTTCTTTGTTTTTTTCTTCTTCACAACTACAGCACTGTTTTTACAGTGTTTCAACAACACATTTTCAGAGTTTCAAATTTGGCACTGTTCTCCCACAGAGATTCAAAACGTAGTTTCAGAGCTTCAGAGACTCAGAGACTCAAAACTCTTTTACAGAGATTCAAAACTTAGTTTCAGAGCTTCATGGTTTTTTTTTTTTTTTCCCCAGACTTTCAGAGGGTTTTTTTCAGTTTCAAAACTTCTGTCAAAGTTTCAAATCTTTTTTTTCAGAGGGTTTTTTTTTTCCAGATCACCATTTACAAGGTACAAAATAATACTGTGGGAGAACAGTGCCAAATTTGAAACTCTGAAAATGTGTTGTTGAAACACTGTAAAAACAGTGCTGTAGTTGTGAAGAAGAAAAAGAAAAAAAACAAAGAGAAGTTGTAGATTTGGAATGAAAATTCAAATACAAAATAATGTTTTCAGAGATTTGACATTTTTTTTCAGCCTATCAAAACACTATATACACCTTCAAAACTTAGTTCCAAAGTTTCAAATCTTTTGTACGTTTTCAAACACAGGGTTTCAAACTTTCAAAGTTTTTCTTTCAGTTTCGTGTCATGGCAGTGTTTTAGCTCCATAGCCCACCTATTGTGAATGTTTGAGGTCAATCAGTGCAACCGTGTAGACACTAGATCGTTAACACACATACAAAAATGAACAAACAGACAAAAAACAAACCAACATACAAACTGATTACAATAGCTTGTCATGCTGACTCATGACACACTGGCAAGGTAATACATGGCTGAATTTAGAGATTGATTTGGGAAACGAAATTTAAAAAGACACTTAAAATTTGCCTTACATTTGTTTATTTGTTTATTCATTTTCATATGTTCTTTTCACGATTCGTTTTGGATCTTGCTCAACCATAGACAACACTTTCATTTTAAGCACAAGCGCCAAGAGTGCCGCACTAATAGTAGTAGATGCCGAGCTGTTATTGAGGCATTTTAATATAACTGATTTGAAAGGAATGGCTTGAGACTCCAAATGCAGTTCAGCAATGGCAGGGCGTTTATTAGTTGAGCTCATGGTCATACAGAACAGAAATCAAAAGCCAGGCAACAGGAATGGTTTAGGCAAGGCAGAATCGTGAAATCAAGGGACAAGCAGAAAGATCTATAAACCAGGATGTCAGTCCGCACAAAGACAGTAACACAGGGAAATACTAAAGGGATTGGATGGGGAAGGAAAAGGGGAGTTGGAGAGGATAAGGGTAGCACAAAGGAAATTCTAACAAAGTTGGTAAATGGGAATAAAGGGTAAACGTGGTACTCACAATCACTCTCAATCACAATTGAAACAAGACTCACGGGAGAAATCACGAAATACAAACTTGCAGAAATCGAGAGAAAAGATGCAAAAGCAGACTTGACCAAAGAGCTTAGGGCGGAAGAAACGAGTCGACAAGAAGCAGCAGGAAAGTGGGTCTTTTATACACAAACAAATTAGGTGGAGGCCCAGCTAAACTCAGAACAGGTGAGAGGAGAGGCGGATCTAGAAAAGCAAGGACGGTGATAGGAGAGAGAGAGGAAGTAGGTGGGATCCTAACTTTGAACTAACTAATCACCCGTGCCTAACTGAACTGCTCTAAGTGTGGATAGTCCAATCAGAACAGCAAGAGAGAAAGGAAGAGGAATTACTGGAAAAGAAAGAGTGAGAATCTTTTAAAGACACCACACAAAGAAACAAGAGGAAAGTAAGACATGAGACTGCAAGCATTCATTCTCTAAACATGAAACATGTAACTCAGAATAAACATATAAATACAATAAATACACTAGAAATATGCTAGAATGGACTAAAACCAACTAAAACCAAGCATACAAACATCACTTCTTAACATGATTAACGTAAAAGTGAATTACATTAAACAATTAATTAAGCTACTAATTGAAAAGCAAGACTTCCGTAGAGTTGAATGCGAGCCAGCTGCCAGGAATGGATTTGAACGAACTTTCACGTCCTCTCAGTGGAAATTGTGTAGCCTGGTAAAACCAGACTTTGCTACTTCACTTTGCTTCGTACACAGAGTCTGGACAGTCGTCATTGACAAGTGTTTACTTCCTGGTGGGCGGGCGCTTGTCTGAAGTTTAAAATCATTGGTGTACCCGTAAACTAATCACTAACATTTGGCGATGACGTATGTTATGTGCCAACTCAGCCGCCTAGTACTTCCGCAGCAAACGCAGTCCTTCATATCAGGCATGCAGCAAAAACAAACTGATCAGTACATTAAAGTTAATACTGTGCCTATACATATGCCCATCTACCAAATTTTAGCCTTCACTCATTCACTTAAAAGAACCAAAGGTGCTCTTTCTGTTCTCCTTACAAGAAACAAACTGTTGAGCTATCATTTCTCCTGCCGATACTGCTGCCATTAAAAAAGAAAACGTAAGAGACCCGAAACTAATGGCAGAATCGGCAAGAATAATGCATTATTTACATCAGGACGAAATCTGCGTTGACACGAAAACTGAACCGTTAACCATACTTGCGCTAACATCATACCGAGCTCGCTATCTAACTTTATAGTAACATAGTTTGGCTCTAAGCATTTGGCTGTCTCAGACAGCCATTTCATTCATGGATAATGACAACATAACACTGAGACAGCGAATAGGTCTTGTGACATGAACAAAAACACGGCTTTTAAAAAGTTCACTGCTAACTTAAATAGTGTGAAATTCGCGTGCAATGTAACACTAAAAGCTACAAGCTAGCTGAGGTGGTTTGGCTGTCTCTCACAGAGATGAACAGGGTGCCTATTTCATATGTTTCATGGTAGATATTAAGTAGATATGACAACTTTCCTCAAAACCTGTAGGGAGTAGCGCTACAACCTCATTTCCATTCAAAAAACTAACCAAACATTCATCCTATTGTGGCTATAAATCGCTGATACCCGGGATTTTCTCCACGACAGAGCGAATGGCCTCCCATGTATCTGTGTCCATGGCCATTGTTGATTTTGGACACTACAATTTCAAACTTGGCGCAGCTGCTACATCATGGCTCTCGGCCACGCCTTCTGTTTGTTGGTTGGTCCGGCATCTTTTCTGCCGAGGTAAACAAGGCAGAGCTCTGAGTGACCAGACTGAGTAATGAAGCGAAATGAAATTAAGCGGAAGTACGAAGGCTGGTGGAGTCAGGCTAGGAATTGTGAACATTTGGAGACAACAGGGAGATTAAGATGCTGTGGTATGATTTTAAACAGGCAGTTCATGCTTGAAAACCCCCCAATGCTGCTGCATGAGAACTAGTACCGCAAAGAAGTAAGAAATTAAAATTCCTCCGCCGCGATTTAAGACTCATTGTTGGTTATCACAAACGTTTGATTTCAGTTGTTGCTGCCAAGGGTGGCACAACCAGTTATTAATTTTAGGCAGTCAATTATTTTTTGCACGTGGGTGATAAAGGTTTTGAATAACCCTTTGCCTTCTATAAATTAAGTGATCGTTTGATGGCTGCATTTTGTGTTTACTCCCTTTGCCTTTGTCATATTAAACTTAGTAAGATGATCTGAATCATTTTAATATAACTAATATGCAAAAATAGTAGAAATCAGGAAGGGGCAAATCCTTTTTCACAGTGCTGTGAGTGATCAACATGGTCAGCGGTAATCAAGCCTAGGTGTCTCTAGAGCAATTTTATGCTTTAATCAAAACATTTTTAGCTTATTGAGCGTATTGAGTTACTAAGAGGGAGGTTACTTTTTCACACTGTGTCAGCTGATGTTGCATATTTTTTTTCTTCAGAAAATAAAATGATAATTTTAAGGTGCAAGATACATGATTCAGCAAGATTCGGAATGTTTTACTCCCATCTAGTGTGTCTGAGGAGAATCACAGTCGAGAACCGCTTGAAGCACATGCCCCCTCAACAGAATAATTTGCTGAGTGGTGAAATGGCAATGAGATAAGGGTAGTTTTTCTAAACTAATGACTCTGCATCTCCTCTGAATTATATTATTTGTGCATAGCTATGCATTGGTAAACAACTCACAAGACAAGGTCTCATTACAGGTGAGATTGTGACCCCCCAAGGATGAGACTCTAATTGAAGCGTCACCCATTGGATTAAGCAGTTATCAGTCTGACCAGGGCTGTGAGAAAAATTTGAAGAGACAAGACATGCCAATAGAGAAAATTTTCAGACTTGGCTCTACTTTCTATTTTAACATTTTTTAAATTATTATTATTTTCTGGAGGGTTCACAAATGATGGAAGAAATTAGTGCTGAATTATGAAAAGGAACTCTCTTTGCATTAGCAATGGCAACACTGTGTATTTTATATGAACATGAAGTAGGAGATATGGGAGTTGACGCAAGAAAGTTGAGATATGAAAGTAGACACAAGAAACTATCATGTATGTTTTGTTATTCCTTGGGCAGTGTTTCACTACCGTATTCATGTTCATTTGAGTATGAATGTCTGTATATTGTTGCTAAGAGGTTATACAAATTTTTCATGATCAATATATAATCTGAAATATGGTAACTTTTGTAACCAAATATGCCAGGCTGGTTGCAGATCAGATTTTGGGGCTAGTTATAATTCTTGTAATGTCTAAAGCTCCATTTCAATCTTTATAACTCCCATTTTTTTAATAATTCTATGACATAAACCTCTTTATGAATATCCAATGGACAGTTACGCATTCCAGATACAATTGCAATTAAGGCATCATTAAGATGCCTATGTCTAAGTTTACTACACATCTACAATGAGGACTTCGGAAATTTGCTTTTATAAGTAAACAAAAATACTGATGATTCAGTTTGTCACTTATCAAAGTCACTCATTCATTCTTGCTCTCATAGAAATGAGGTTTGAAAGGTTGATTATTGAGTTAATTATAAAATTTATTTTACAAACATGGAGAAATTCCAAAGCTCTCCATAAATGTTGTTAATACTATCATAACATAAAAGATATTCATGAAACACAATCATATTGTAACAGTTGCTCAGCAGGGGTGCCAGGGAAGCATATAATTCTTTGTGCCAATCGCCCAGATTTATTTGGCATCGCCATTTCCACGGCTGTTAAGAGAGTCTGGAAATGTTCAAAACTGGGTCCTCCTGGGCCAGGGGTTCCAAAAGTCCGGCCTACAGATCCAAATCTAGCCCTGTTTCCCTCTTTTACCTGGCAATTACCCAATGAACATAACAAACAGTGCTTCTGATCAGCCTGTCTTTACACCTGACTATTAGGAAAGGGTAATGCTGAAAATCAGCAGTTCCTGGCCCTTAAGAACCAAGTTGATGATCTCTGTCCTAATAGGTCCCTTGGTGCTTACACTGTAAAACTGTGGGACATGTGACATGTTTATAATCTAAACACCAGCAGGTAAGAGCTAAATGCCTGGTGATTATTTTTGTAAATAGGTGCTCTCACAAAACACTGATGTTTATTGGATGTTGCGATCGTGGTTTTTCAGATTTGTTGAATACACTTTAAAACTGAATCTAAACACTGTGACATGTTTAAAAAGTGTTACAGAAAAGTGTTTAGCATATGTTTAGAACTTAAACATTTGGTTTTACAGTGTATCATTTGTTGCATTTGGTTTCAGAGAACTCCATCAATAAGTAAGCACTATATATTTATTAGACATGATTTCAAAAACCCATTCAGTTTATCATTGGAAAAGCTGAATGTAAAAAAAAAAAAAAAACAAGTATTATAAAAATGCTTTATGTTTGATGTATATTTTGATCTCAGAAAAGCAGGTTTTCAATAAACAGTAATTAATTTACTGCATCGACCGACCCCTGCCAATTGTGCTGAGCAATTCCTGAGTAACTCTTTCAAATTTTCCAAACACAAATGCCAAACTTGCCATCAACACTAGAAATTTTATCTGCTTACTTGTTAATTAAATAGAGGGAATGATACATAGGACTTGGGCCAGCTGGGCAACCAATTGTAGGATTACTTTTGATCCGTAAAAGGGGGGAATGGGCATAAAAGTGGGGTTGACCTGATTTAGATGTAAGTACCTGCAAATTTAAACCAAGGGCTCTAAATTCGTTGACCAGGTGCAGGCGCAGCGCAGGCGCGGCGAATGGGGCGTATATATCCAGGCGTATTTTGCAATTTCGTGCCCGGCGCAGCCCGGTGCAAGTATTCCTCTGTCCCGCCTCTGTCCCTCCTGCCGGCGATAATGGCAAAGAGGGAGGAGAGAAGCCTTGAGTGGGTATAACACAGCCGAGTCAAATCTTCACCAATCAAATGAGCTCCTCTCCTCACCTTTAAAATTGGAATAAAGAAGCCTCTGTCCTACATCTGCATGATGCGTTAATGTTGCATTTTACTTTGCTGCTTCAGGCATGTTTTCTGCACTGCTTACATCTATATTAAGCATTGCGAATATCAGTTAGCTGGCTAGCTAGGGCATTCGCGAATTATTACCATTAGCAAACTTGAATGGAATTTCAAAACAAAACTACATCAGATCATTCAAACTTATGAAGTTGGAATGAAATACGACGGTTGGTCATTTATTTCTTCTGCCTACATCATTGGGAAGAGAAACGATGGATAGCGTGTTCCTATTATTACACCCTGTTGCTGCTTAAAATTTTGGGATTAACATGCATGGACAACAATGCAAGATACGTTACACATTTATTTTCAATATGTGATCTTAACTCTGCACGAGATCATAGCAATCAGGCTGTATTCCTTTCCCCCACTAAAAACGATAAAACCTAAGTGACAATAATAGTATTAAGCCACTTGCACACTGGACCTTGAAACAAATTTTTTTCATACGACAGATTGCATTCAAAGTCAATGCAAAGACGCAAATACACATGTGTATTCGAGTCTTTGCATTAACTTTGAATGCAATCTGTCGTCTTGCTTCGCTTCCGTGTGAAAGCAGCTGAAGGGCACATACCCACATAGCCTACACACGCACTTCGCGCCCACATGTACACTCTCTCTCTCTCTCTCTCTCTCTGTTTTATCTGACAACAGAAAAATAGATATAGATACTGTAATTTATGTGCTGATTCAAATAGTTACATTAAATAGTGGTTGCTGTAATTATTTATTGCATTGAAATGTGCCTGACATTCTGAAACCTGCCAGTGAGGTTTCGGACGGCGGCACGCACTGTGCGCGGTCAGCCAAATTACCACTGCACAGAAAGTAAACCAGGTTGGAGCTGGCAAGCTCTCTGCACACTTTCGGCGGAGCCTTTTGCCACGAAAGTGTCACTGCGTCATGATGAATATGTGACACCTCCCCCTACTACGCCGCCACACCCATCTCGGCGCACGTCCGTCTACCAAATTGCCAAAGTGGCTGCGCACGGTGTTGCATTGCGCGAAATTACCACTGCGCGGGCTGCACCAGACGAAAGTACCACTGCGTGGGATGCGCCACGCTGCGCCACCCTGCGCTGCGCCAAGAAATTAGAGCCTCAAAACTCAATGTCTGCACTTTTGGCGCAGATTCATTATTTAATTTAATCTCTAGTATGCTGTGGCAGACAGCTAAACTAACTATAACTGTGTCAATGTCCAAATATGTATGAATCTGATTGTATGTATGCCTGTCCTGCAATTGGGTAGTATGCTGTATTATTATCAGTGGAAAATGAGATTGTATACCTGCAAGTAATCACTCTAAATTTACATTGATGATGATAAATAAATAATGTCATTGCATATCAATGTATTTATTTATTTATTTATTTAGCATTTTTAATCAATTTAAGGAATTAACTCATTACAGTGGGCATAGTTGCTGTCCATTTTCTGTACTTATTGGTGTATTCATAAAATATAGTAGGTTGGGCTATTTATATGTAACTTTAATTAATCATATATGAATCCCATCATTTCAAAGGAAAATATCCAGGCTCACATTTTGCTGCCTCATTTAAATAATACTGCCACTTGTGGCATCTAATTTAAATGGAAACCCCCCTGAATGGGGACTGTGGAAAATAACATGAGAGGCAGCAATTAGTCTTTGTGCATATCGCTAGACTTAAAACTGTTGGCCTGACATGAAACACTTGCGTACTCTGATCATAAATTCAATTTTAATGGTCATGTGCTCTTGTGAGTCACGAGTGGTACATTATATAATTAATTTAAAAAGTTTTTAAAGACTCATCTGAAGGAAAACTTTTGTGTTGATACCTTTGCTCGGCTTTGTTGCTGCATGTACATGTGTAGCATCATGATGGGCTTAAACAGTTGCAGGTTAAATTATTTCAGGTTGCATAAAAATTAAGTATAATAAGTTGAGAACTTAATTGAATCAATGGCTTACATAATGAATTGACAGTTATTGATTAAAAGACAGTGGTTGAAAGGGATCTCCTCAGGTTTGAAAGAGGTCTAGTCGGTATCAGGATGGTTTGCTTCAGTCACTCAGTAGCCCGATCCCAATCGCCACACTCGAGATTCACAGATTCTGGACTTGCGTTCCCACAAAGTCCATGAGGGATTACAGCTGTTCCACTGTCAAATCGTCAAGTGCTAGAAGGCTCTCTAACAGACATTTTGAGCCCTTTAGGAACAATTTCCATGTGTCTGCATTTCTGTGGAGTCTGCCTGCGGGAATTACCCACAATTACCATTATGTGCTGTTAAAATACAAGGCCACCAGGGGAAGCCCAGAAGCAAAAAAATAAAAAAAGAAAATGTAATGAAATGAACAAACATGGAACATGGAAGGAGTGACTTCCAAAACACATAAAATTAGAGGAATGCAAACAGATTACAAATCAAGTTCATTCAACAAGCATTTCTTTCCATTGTTGCATAATCATTACTGTAAGTTAGTAAATTGATTATTTGACCATTATTCTCATCCACTCTGTATGGCAAGAGCCAAAAGGATGCTCAAATCATGTAGTCGTTGCCGTTTGTGCTTCCTTGGCTGTGAAGAAAGTAAAAAAAAAAAAAAACTTGAAAAAATCCCAAACCCACAATTGTACATTACAAGTTTTGGAGTTGTCAAGGCAACGTGATATGTTGCAAAATGCTGCGCCCCATTCCCATTTATACATTTTGTGTCCTTGCCTTCTTTGGCGCCCTGCAGGCAGACATTACTTACCTGCTGACATCAGCAAAAACCCTGAGGGTTTAAGGCTTAAAGCTGTAGGTTGAAGACTGGGATTGGGCCAATGTCGCACCAGTCATCATTCAGTTCACTCAATCTGTTGTGACATTACACATTACGAAGATTTTTATTTTCAACAAGCATGAAACAGTGCAGACCCACGATGCATAATGCGCATGCATGCATCCCACTAAGATCCCCACTAAGCCTCTATGTGTGAGCGAGTGAGCGAGGGACTGACCTCAGTTTGATACGTGAAGACCATGGTGACTGTTTGCATGCCGTGGGAATAAAGGAAAACAAAAGATAACTGTAAACGGATCTAAATGAGTGTGGCCATTTTCCTTTAGCCCTTTAATGTATTTGAAAGGTAGTCTTTTCAAGCGATTGGATCAGCATGTCTTTATGTTTATGCTGAATCTGGAATATCTCAAGTTTTAAAAAAACTATTTGAAATGTGATCTGCCTCTGGTAAAAATATTCTCATACCCAGTTTGGTGTAAATCAATAGTTGATAATAAAAATTGGAGCACAATTGAGGCAGCTGGGTTCAGTTGGAGGGGGTGGGGTTTGGAGGTTGGTTTCAAAGTAAACACCATAATGAAGATTCAGTGTTCAGAGGCACGGTATAAATACACTGGAAATCAAAATATCATGAATAATATATGTGTACAGATAAATCTCTTGGGACAAAAATTCACAAGCCCTGGATTTCTTTATGAATGTCTTACAGTGAAATACTGCAGAGCTCCTTCCCACACACTGACAGCAAACAAACCTGTGCAGAGAGAGCCAGAGGACATAAGCACTACATTTCACATGAGAATCAGTGGGAGAGACTGATCATCCAATATTTGCTCAGCAAAAATCAGGGGTCTGGTGATTCAGGTGTGTGTTCACACCTCGCTCAACATGACAGTTGCTATCTGTCAGTCTGGGGCCCATGCTTCAAATCCCTCAAACTACTGCTGGTGGGCTCCACTTCATGCTTCATTCGCAATCCTAGTTGGGATGCAGAGTGAAACGTAAATAAAAACAGAATGCAATGATTTGCAAATTATTTAAACCCTATATTTAATTGAAAATAGTGCAAAAACAGCATACAGTGAAAGTGAGAAATGCTATTGTTTTTTGAAAAATATCTGCTTAGTTTGAATTTGATGTTAACTACGTGTTTCAAGAAAGTTAGGACAGGCAACAAAGTCTGGAAAAGTTGCATGGTGCAAAAAAAAAAAAAAAAACCACACCTGGTGGACCATCTCACAGGTATTTAGGTTAATTTGGAATAGGTCAGTAACGTGATTGGGTATACCGAGTACCCCAGAGAGGCTAACCGGGGATTTACACCAGATACTCCACCGTGCTGCGTGCATTGCCGTCTGTCAATTTACACTGACTGCGTCTTTGATGTGTAATGGTGCCGGACGGCTACAGTAGCGAGACCAATGAGCGTGCCTGACGAGATCACGTGATAATTACAAAATTAAGCGCGATCGCCCGAAATAAATGATACATATTGTACTGAGTGCAACTACAAACAGGCAACAGCCTTTGTTCTTGGCTTGAGGAACGATTAACTCGCTTCGATTTGTTTATTTTTCAAGATTTTGTGCTTCTATCATGGATAAGTAGCCTATCTATTAATAAATGTTCTTAATTTCCTGTTTGTTTTGGGTTTGTCATTTATTTGGAAAGTGTTCTGTCGATAACGTTTAGCCTACATATATTTTGTCATGGACTTACAGTGCAGTGCAAGTAGTTGCAAGGGCATGACAAAGAGTCCATCACAAATTTCCCCTAGGGGACAATAAAGTATATTCTATTCTATTCTATTCTATCTATTTTCTTACTTCGGTTGCTGTCCCAGCCCACAGTACGAACTGGCACCAACACAGGTTTTGAAAATTAACCGTATGTTTTAAATGTTACGTCTGTGTACCGATCGATCTGTTGTGCTCAAGTGCACGGCTCCGGTTTGCCGGAGCTGGGACGGATGAGAAATGCAAAGCAGCGGATCTGGTGTAAACACACTCATTGACTAAAATGAAATCTAAAATCAGCTGCGCTGCCGTGGCGGAGCGCAGACGGACCAAACACACACCTGGTGTAAATTGGGGGTCAGTCTGATAGCAAGGGCTTCACTACTCTACGGTTTCCGGGTCCCTCTTGTGCAGTTTGTCACAACCGGTCAGCAAAGCTAGTTTAAAAGTTGATTTTTGTTGGATATTCAAAATCTCTTGGGATTATACACATTTTTACGGGGTTCTGACAGCTTAAGCCTGTGTAAATTGGGAGAGAGGTGCACTGTTTTGTTTTATTTTGTTTGTTAGAAAATCCCCGATAAGTGAACCTCTGTGATGAAACTCCTTTGACCGTCATTTACTTTGCAAGCACTCATGGCTCAAGAGGTTGAGGGGGTGGTCTAGAAATCAAAGCGACACCAAACCCCACACTGCTCCTGATGTGCATGTTGGTGCTTTGCATGGCAGCCTCTGCTATCAGGGTGAATGTGAGGCATAATTGTAAAGCGCTTTGTGTCAGATGACTAGAAAAGTTCTATATAAATGGAGTCCGTTTACCATTTAACTGGCACCACAGACAAACACATATTGACCTTTCAGCCTTGAAATTCAAACCTTGTCCTCTCAGCCTGCAGCGCAAGAGAGAATGTAATGTTTTGTTTCATGAACTCTATGTGTTGCAGTGTACATCTTATACTTGGGATCCAATTAATTTTAATATTTTTATTCACTGTTTAAATTTCATTCCAGTTTGATTGTCTTCTTTGACTTATATTGATGCCGGAATTATTGTTTCTTTATCTTTAAGGCTCTGGTTTAAAATTTTGCTCAAAATGGAAGTCCAAGTTACACCGATGCATTTAGTTTAATCTTTAGAGTGCTGGAATACACTTTCAAAAAATTATTAATTAAATTATCTTGGCTGTTGAAAACCTGTCTGGAGCTGCTGAAAACCTGCGGGAGCTCTTTTAAACAAGTCGGCACATGATAGGTTTTCAACAGCTTTGAATTTGATATTTTACATCATTGAGCGACAATAGCTGCATTTAACGCTCTAAAGGTTAATGTTTGAATGATGCTGATGGTAGTGTGAAAGTTGTATAGCAGTGACTATTGTACAAATATAGCATGCGTTATGTTGTGGGCTATGCATTTCTTCTTTAGGGGAGTTGAATATTTGTTTTACAGTTTAAACATTTCTTTATTTAGCTTGCTATATTAATCAAAGCACATCCATACCAATGACTTATTAGTGTAATAGTTGTTAGAAGAGTTGGGCGTTGTATAGGATTGGTATCAGAATCTCAAGGTTCTGATATTGGAATTAAAAAATTTTGTGGCATACCAAGTAGAAATTCCTATTGTCGGGTCACTTAGCACAGGGTGAAAATACAAGGATCTAAAGGCAGCATGGACCAGTATTTCAGATGTGATGAGCTGCACAATTGGAGGGTCTCTCTCATTAACCAAAAGTTCTGTGTTGTACATGAACTAAGTGCAGTGTTTTTAAAAGGTCAAACTTTAATTTTCCTCACTGATTTCAAAACTTTTCTGCAATTCAGGATTACGCAGGGAAGGAAAAGACGATGACCAAAGCCCTTGAGGACCTGAAGGCCAACTTTTACTGCGAACTGTGTGACAAACAGTACTACAAACACCAAGAGTTTGACAACCATATCAACTCGTATGATCACGCCCACACTCAGGTAATGTTCAGGCTTTTCTTTGTAAGGTGAGTGAAAACATGGGACTGGCATGACATGTGCACCAAGCCTGAAGACAAAGACCATGAAGAATTAGTGCAGAACAATGCAAGATGAATGAGTGTGTTGCCACATCCTGAGGATTGTAGAGGTTGTTGTGGTAGTGGTCTCTCGGGCCATGTGCCATGGGAGACCGCCAAATTGGGAATATCTTGTGGACGGAGGTAAAGTCATTTTCTTGCACTGTTCTTTGATTCATACTCCATGGTACTGGTACATCTATTATTTTGTAGTTTGACCACTCTTTATTGGAATAAGGATAAAACTTTTCGGCTATTATCCATCTTGTATATCACAAGGGGATTAGTTTGGGTCTATGCAAACCAACCAATATGTTGTACACTGTGGAAGTGCTGTTGTGAATATGTAATATTTTGCGAATGCTAAAAAAGTATTTATACTATACTCTCAGGATGACTGAATAAATGATATTTGTAAAATAATACGAAACATTAGTTATCATTTAATTTAGGAGTTATTTCCTAATTAAATGATGGCGCCAATTTGGAATCACTGGATGTTTAGACATTGTTTAGGTGTTTTTGGTACTCTTTATATTTAATTTGATGAGGTAATCTACCAGTTATCTGTAGAGTTCACTAAGTTTTCAGACCAATCATTAAAGGGGCAGTTGTTCACATACAAGCTGTGGAAGACAAAAACTCGGGGAGCTAACGCAATGGTTGTGCCTTAGGCCCGTAGCTAGTCATTTGGCTTAGCAGAATTAGCTAACAAACGTTAGCCACTTCAATTAACATTACTTTAAAACATACCAATTGACTAACCATGGCCACTGGTCTGTAAGGTTAAGTTAAATCTTGAATCAGGTAAAGACAGTCAAGTTCATAAGCTATTAAACACTAAATGTTGCCAGCTAACATTTTCTGTGAATAAATTTGCCATTAACTTTGAAGAAAACTGTGAGGATTTGACTAAGGAGCAATAAAAAAAAGGTCATGTGGTCAAATGAGTCCATATTTACCCTATGCCAGAGTGATGGGCACATCAGGGTAAGAAAGGAAGCCCATGAAGTGATGCATTCGTCATTCATAGTGCCCACTGAACAAGCCTCTGGCGGCAGTGTTACGATCTAGGGTTGCTTCAGTTGGGCAGGTCTAGGTTCATCACTGTTCTGCAGCAATAAAATGAATTCATCAGACTACCTGAATATACTGAATGGCATGTAACCCATCAATGGACTTTTTAATCCCTGATGGCAAAATTATATTTCAGGACGACAATGCCAAGATTCATCAGGCTCAAATTGTGATAGAGCGGTTCATCGAGCATGATGAATCGCTTTCATACATTAATTGGCCACCTTAGAGCCCAACAACAACAACAACCTAAGAACAACTAATTAAGATTTAGGTGAGACTGGAGAAATCTCTTCCATAAAAGGTTAAGATTAAATTTCAGCACCAAGGGCCCCTGATCTTCAATCCATCAAATGATACTGCATTGAAAAACTTACAAGCTTTTGTGTTGAATATAACTACATTGGCCTGGACTCATTTTGAAACCCTTGGTAAATAAACACCACTCATCATTACGTTCATAAATCTCTAAGTGAATATGCACCGACCATCAAGGACGCCATGTTTCAAAAAGGACCAGAAATGCTGCGGTCTTCTCAGGGCTTGTGCTCACCTGAAATGGACTGATACTCACTGTAAATGCTGATTTTGTTGGACCAGTCAACATTCCAAATCGGTGATTGGGAATACTGGATGCTGTGTTTACATGCTCAAGAAACACAAGGACCCTCCTGGGTATTACTGGCTCAAATTTCAAAAGCCAGCATCTTTCATGGTATGGGGGTCCATTAGTGGCTATAGCATGGTGAACCTGAACATCTGTGTTGGCACCTCTGCTGCTGAGGGACACATTCATTTTGAAGCTACTGTCTTCTTGGTGACATCTTTCTAGGTACGGCCATGCATATTTTGACAAGGTACTGGCAAGCCACATTCTGTGCATGTGATAACAGCATGGTGTCCTGGGGGGGCAAAAGAGGCCAACCTGCAGTCCAGACCTGTCTCCTGTTGAAAATATACAATGCTGTAAGAAGCATAAAGTACAACAATGAAATTCACTGAGGTCTGAACAGTCTGGATATCAAAAAAGAATAGGAAAATATCCTTCAAAACTGGAACAAGCGACATGCTTTGTCCCCCAAATGTTTACATATGCTGTATTCACACCAAATCAGGCATAGTAGTGATTACCGTAAGATCTGCAGCGAGGAGGAGGTGTCACTACAACCATGCTGATTATAGCGCAAGTAGCAATATTTGATTTTTCCATCTGTGGGCGTCTTCTGGTCTGATCTCCAGCTTACCTGTTTAGCCACCGCAGTGTGACTGTGTCGCTGTGGCGAGGCGGCTGTGTTTTTTTTTTTTTTTTTTATCCCCTGCTGTTCCCGCTCCCGCAACCTGGGAATGGGAGGACCAGCATTTTGCTGCCGCACCTGATTTGGCGTGAAAGCAGCTTTTGAAGGTTGTTGAAAGGAAAGGTGATGCAACACAGGGGCAAACACACCCCCGTCCCAACTTTTCTGGAATGTGTTGCGAGTGCAATATTCAAATTGAATGTTTATTTCCAAAAAAAAAGTATATAAGACAAAAACTTTATCCATCTTTGTTTTTTAAATTACATTTTCCGCATCATCCCAACTGTTTCAGAAATGAGGTTGTATTTTCGTCAGAAAAATAAATTGGCCACTGAAGAAAATGAGTGTGCTCGGTGTCCAGTGTGATTGTTGTTGGGAACGTTGTTTCAGCTGAGTTAAGCTGAGACAGGGTCGTTCACAGGGTAGTTCAACTGCAAGGTCCACAGATCTTGACAGGGTCCATTGTTACAAGAATGAATCCACTTTATTTATTCATATGGCTCATCTGTGTATAACCTTTGATTTCATTACATGCATTCTCATGTTTCAATGTTTCTCATAAAGTCGTCTTATTTAATGTAAACCGTTGATGTCAAATTATTATCACCCCTGGTTAAGTACATTGTGCGAACTACACCGGTAAAGATGAAAGCCGCGTTTTGTTTTCTGTACTTTGTGATAAGGACAGTAAAAACGTTCCTGGGGCTTATTGATCGTTCCTCTTTTTCTCAATCATTGATATCCTCGGATTGGCCTCATGGATGCTCTCTCCACTTCTGACCACAGATTTTTAGTTGGATTTAACTCCAGAGACTGAGATGGCCATTGCCAAGCTGTAACCTCTTCACTATATCTGAACGGCTTTTGACATATATTTCCGGTCATTGTACTGTTGAAAAAATCCTTCGATTACTATAATTATCATGTTTCAGCTTGCTACCAGAGAGAAGAAAATTTTCAGAATTTCCCTAAAGTTCATGGATTTCATGTTTTCGGTGATGTTTATTTGTGCTCTAGGACCACTGTCAGTGAAACAGTCAGTATTTTGTCCTTCAGCAAATGGATAAATGTGTTTTGAATTCAATTATGAAAAAGAGGAGGTTGAATATGTTATAAATCATGTCAATTCTGTATCCATCTTCACAACTTGTTATGATTGCCAGCCAACCTAACTGTAGTACGGCTGTTTTGGTAACATTTAAATGTAGGATTTGCACATCCCTGGCCTGTATGTTTGTTTTTCCGGCAATCTGCCTGTCTGCATCAGTTTCAGCAGTGTTCCCGTTATTGATTTTCATTATTCAATAATTGTCTTGTTATCTCACCCGTCGTGCAGTGCATGCCTCTCTCCCTTCACTCTAACCTGCTCCTCGTTGCCACTCGTCCTGTCTATTTAACCCTTTGAGCGCCGAGTACGTTTTCAAGGAATTAAAAATGTAATGGTCCTGAGCTGTTGAAAACCTATCATGTGGCAACTTGTTTAAAAGAGCTCCCCTGCGGGAGCTCTTTTAAACAAGTTGCCACATGATAGGTTTTCAACAGCATCTGAGTTTGATATCTTACATCATTTACGGCGCTGAAAGGGTTAAGTTCCTGCTTTCGTCAGCTCCAGCGCCAGATTGTTAGATGTGCTCCTGTGCTCCTCTCTTTTCTCGTACCCCTGTTTTCCTTTAGCCGCCAGTCACTTCTTCTGTCCTGGGCTTGTGTTATTATTTGCCTTGTTGTTGCCTTCCTTGTTAGCGTTTATATTCCTTTCTCACGTGTCTGTAATTTCCCTCTGATTGACCTCTGGGCGACTCTGGACCAGATTCTAGACCACGCCTTGCCCATCCACCCATGCAATTAGCCACCGACTCACCTCTGCCTGCCCGTTGACCACATCTTATCTGCTCTCCATTGTCCTGTTTGCCAGTGGCTGACCTCGGACTGTATCACCTTAATAAAGGGAGTGTGTGTTCTCGCTCCTGGTGTCGCATTTAGCTCTGTCACTCAGTCCGTTCATGACACTATTATATTCTGTGTAATCCTATTTCATATTAATTGTTTTCCTTTTACAAAGCTACAGTTGTAAGCGTTGTGCAGGATTCAGACATGAAGACAGTTTTTATGTATTTATTTTTCCTTTTTTTCTGCAGCTTAATCAGCATATTTTCTAAAGTTTTATCCAATTAGTTTGACCATAAATCTTTAGTCAGTGTGGTGATGGAGGGATGTGTGATGTTTCGATTTGAGATTCTGAAATATACATACAGTATATAAATACAGTCAGACCTGGAAGTCAAATATAAATGATCATCAGCCAGACTAATTTCAGATGAATTGGACAATTTCATGCAATTGAACAACTTCATGTGGAACTATTTTTAATTTATGTGGAAATCAGGTTTGATGAAGCAGAACATTAGTATGTAAACACCTTCATTACCTCCTTCACTTCTGAAGAGATTCCTAATCATCGAATGTCAAATACCCAATCTACTCACGCTTCACAGAAAAACTCAAACTGTGTTATTTATCAAAATTATTATCATTAAGGCCCGGAAAAGCGATTAGGAAATTTTCTGATTATTTGTCATACAGACTTCAGAATTCATTGCTAATGAAGGGCAGCACGTGTATGTCAGAAGTCTTGCACTCTCCTGTTAATAATACTAGCCAAATAAGGAGCGAGGAGTGCCAAATGATAAGCAAGCCAGTGAAAGGGGAATTTTGGAAAGTGGACTGTATCATCTTGAGTGGGATTTACTTAATAGTCACTGTGGGTCGAATCGCTGGATCTAATTAGTTGGAATGGTGTCACTCTGAAAATTTCCTTTTGCAGCACTTAATTGTGAATGCAGGTTTACGTCTATTCCTTCCACCCCTTAAAATCCATATTTTACAGGGAACTTTTTTTTTTTAGTTGTGTAATGGGTGTCAATATTCTTTCCTTAGTTAATTCACCACTGGTGTCTTTTGCACTTGTGAACTTTTTTCTTCTGCAAGCTGTCTAACATCATGTAATTTTTAATATTCATCATACACCGTTTGTTTGATTTTACTAAAATAATAAAATTCTCCAGTGATGAAACCACCCTTTATACATTTCTCACTATCCATTTCAGCAGCCTTTGTCATTGGTAATTGTACACATGCCCTGTTGTTTTTAATCCTCAATGGCAAAGTTACTCATGAAGGAAAATAATTTGAAAGGAACGGGCATAGACTCCAAATGCAGTTCAGCATCAGCAGGGCGTTTATTGGGATTCACAAAGCTCATGGTCAAGACAGAAATGGATCAATAGCCAGGCAAACAGAGATATGCAGGATGGGCAGAATCGAAGTCAGGGGACAAGCAAAAAGATCCAGTAACCAGAATAATCAATCCGCACAAAGACAGTAACAAAGAGGGTTGAAACTAAGGGAATGGAAGGGGAAGGAAAAAGGGAGTTGGATGGGACAAGGGAGAACACAGGAGAAACTAAACAGATGGATACAAAATGGGAATTAGGGAGAACGAAGTACTAATCACTCAAATAGCAATCTCACAACGCAATGCAAACAATCAAATACAAAACTTACGGGAGAATCACAAGAAACGAGCTTTCAACAATCGAAACGAGCAGAATAGCGCAGAAACGAGACTGACCAAGAACGAGCTGTGGTAGAAACGAGTCGACAAGAAACTACGGGAAAGTGGGTCTTTTAAACACAAACAAATTAAGTGGAGGCCCAGCTAAACTCAGAACAGGTGAGAGGAGAGGCGGATCTAGAAAAGCAAGGACGGTGATAGGAGAGAGAGAGAGGAAGTAGGTGGGATCCTAACTTTGAACTAACTAATCACCCATGCCTAACTGAACTGCTCTAAGTGTGGATAGTCCAATCAGAACAGCAAGAGAGAAGGAAGAGGAATTACCAAACCGAAATTACAGGGAAGAGAGTGTGATGAAAAAGACAAGATGCCATGAGACAGAAACGGGAGGAAAACACTGAAGACCAGAGACAGAGCAATCATCCAGAAACACACATGCTCTAATGAATAAATATAATAAATAATAGCAATACTAAAAACTAGAAACTAAAAACAAGCATACAAATCACTGATTTCTAACATAATTTCTTTGATATTTAGGCTATTTTTTATGGTTTATTATTAATGTATAAACTAAGCTTGTGCTTTTTCCCTCTATATGTAGAACTTTATAGAGCTAAAGACAACAAAAAACTTAATATCAGCACAACTGATTAGAAATAAGCTATCCTACTTGCATAGTATTATCAAATGAATAGTCAAATAAAATGAGCCTCACACAAAATGAGAAAAAATAATCAATTATCTCATATAAAGTCTGAAAGTGCTCTCAGTATTTGACTCCAACTGTAACAGACATCAGTCTCATTCAACTCAGCATAAGTTTGATTGTAAGACTTCATTATCATGATCTAAGACTGCTCTTACCATCCAGTCTCAGTTGAAGTTAAGTGTAAAGATGAAAATCTCACAAATATTCGTGTCAGTGAAAAGATAAATATGTGGGACTCAAGCTTTGCAATTGTATACTATAGTGTGAAAAGCACTATTTTTGTGGTTTTAGGGAGACACCAAAACCAATGTCAATGTAAATGGAATGCGAAACAGAAAACCAGGTTTGTGTGTGTGTGTGTGTGTGTGTGTGTGTTTTTTTTCTCAGAGGCTTAAAGAGTTGAAGCAGAGGGAGTTTGCCCGGAATGTGGCTTCGAAATTGAGGAAGGATGAGCGGAAACAAGAGAGAGCCCTTAAACGCTTGCACGAGCTGGCAGAGCAACGCAGGGAAGTGCAATGGTGGGTGTCCTCCTGTAACTGCCGTCTAATCAACAGGGAACAGCACGAGAACTTATTAATCAAAATATTTTCATTTCAGTCATAGTAGAATCTGCCATCGATACAAATAACGTGTTGTTCTGACTGATATTGTAGGAAGTTGATTATTTTTGAAAGATGAAATATGTTGACCTTTGTTCTAATCCCTAACCCTATTGTTGAGCAGACCTTCCCATAGTGGAAAATTAGCTGAGATAAATTAGATTCGCTTAGCAATATTGATTTCTAGTTAAATAAAATTGAAATTGCATCCAGAACTGGATGCCAATTTGATGTGTATTGTTGCAAACTCATTTCCAGAAGAATTAGGACAATGTGTGAAAGATAAATATAAACATCAAGCAATAATTTGAAAGTGCCTTTTAACCTGAATTGATAAAAGTACAAAATAAGTAATGTATTAACTCATCAAATTTCTTGTTTTTGAAAATAATAGCTATTTGAAATATGATATTTGAGACACATTCTCATAATGTTTGGACATTTGCATTTTCACCTCTGTGTAACATCACCTCTCCTTCTAATTACACTATAGTCATTTTGGAACTGAAGACACTAACTGCTGGAGTTTTGGAAGCGAAATTTGTTCTCGTTCTATAGGACTTCCTTCGGTTAATAGTTCGAGTCCTCCATAGCATTTTTCGCTTCATTATCATAACCAGATTTCAATGGGAGGCGGCTCCAGGCTAGAGGCAGGCGAATCTGTATCTAAACTTAGAGAATACAAAGCCACTCTGTTTTAATACATGCAGAGTGTAGCTCAGCGTTATCCTACTGGAACAAGTTGGAGGCATCCCTGAAAAAGATGACATCTGAAGGCAGCATATGTTGTTCCAAAATGCGTGTTTACCCTTCTGCACCAATTCCTCATTCACAGATGCGCAAGTTGCCCATGCCGAGAGCAGTAAATCAGTACCAGACTCTGACAGATGCTGCCTTTTGATCATGTTGTTGACAGCAGTCGGGATGGTCATTCTCCTCTTTGGCCCCGAGAATGCGACCTCCATTATCTCTTAAAGCAATAGGAAAGATGGACACATCACACCAGGGCACTCCTCTCCGTTTTGCGTCAGTTCAGAAGTCAGAGGTGCTTCTGGATGGTGTTGATATATGACTTCCTCTTTGCATCGCGGAGTCCTAACTCTCATTGGATGATACCATGATGAACTGTGTTCATTCACACAGTTCTTCTGAAGCGCATATTGATTCTCAGTGCAGCGCCATCCGAGGGCTCAAATCCCTAAATTCCATTTTGCATTTTAAGAAATGTTTTTCTTAACACTGTTTGACTACTTCTCAGACAGCTTCTACCATATTGCTGAGCAACGACCAGTGGTGTGATGTGGGGATATTTTTTGAGGAAGCTAAGTGAGACAAGAAATCTAATCTATGTCCTTTTTTTGGGGGGGAATACAGGAAAGAGTATGTCACCATTTTCACAGCGAGTGTAATGTAGCCAGATGAGCTATTGGGGCGCCCCCACCCGGTATTGTTTTACGCTAATTTGTGTCATACTGTTGCAGGAAGCACTTCTTATGTTGCCTGTTATCTGATCAGGGGTTTGTGGCTCTAGGAAACACAGATTAAGCCTTCATGTCATTTTGCCCATCCGTACATATGTTCTCAAAACATAACAAACAGGAGAAAAGATACACCAATAGAAGTGAAAACCGATGAAAAACCAGTTTGCGCCCAAAAATAATCAAGATAACCTGTCATTAATTAGGCAGCAATGGTCTAAAAAATAAGTGTTTTCTAAGTGTGTTTCCTGTATCTTGCTGGGGCCCACACTGCTAAATCAACACTGCTAAGCAATAATGTATTTGCCTGCAGTATGCTGTGGACCCTGTGGGTATGTTGCATGTTGATATATTGAGTATTTTGTTGCATATTGTATATTTTGTGTCATGTGTTGCAGCGCCCCTGGCAGCGGACCCAAGTTTAGATCAACCACAGTGGCGGTGGAGGGCGGCTCAAGAGAGGCCTGCTGTGAAGGCAACGTAGTGGGGCCCCAGCTGGTCGCAGCACAAAACACCGGGGCCCAAAAAAATGCTTGGAATACCAACAGTAACAAGCTGGTCCAGTGGCCCTATCCTGGCAAGCTAAAGAAACAAATGCATCGGCAAAAAATAGCTTTTTCCATCTCCCTTCCGAAGAGGGCATCCATCCGACTGGAGGCATCGGCTCCAGTGTTTTGTGAGAACATGGAGGACGGTTTGGCAGCGCTGAGCTCCAAGCAGAGGCTCCGATCAGCTGCTGACAAGTTCAGTCTTCTCTCCACTCCCGCTGTAGGAAATGCACTAAATTATGGGGAGGCGATTTATGGTGGTGACACAAACATGGACTTGATCAGCCAGGAAAAGATCTGTTCAAAGACTCACATAACTTCTGAGGTGTCCACAAATCAAGCCAGCCCAGATCTGACTTCTGATTTGTGTGCTTTGCTTGTTTACTCTGCGGATATGTCAAGCCCTTGCATCGCCCCATCCACTTTTCCCTTCCACATAAAGGATGCAGGTATCGTGCTACACATGGAAGACCCACAGAGTTCACTCAGATGTGAAAACATAGAGAGGAAATGTGAAACAGTACAGGACATTGGTAGTGAGTCAAAATTGGACAAAGGTGCCGTGGAACAAAACCAGTCCATAATTACTGATTCCTCATCCTCAGATGAGACCACAGCAGCCACTGCATCCTGTGAGGAGAATGTGGTGGACTTAGGTTCTGTAGCACCACTTACTTTCGCAAAACCCAGCCAACCGTTCTGTTCGGTGTTGAGTAAGGATGGCAGCACTGTGTTGCAGTGGCCCTCTGAGATGCTGTCCTTCACCAGGGCTGTGCCATCTCTGTCCTTCAGCTGTAACCCGCTATACTTTGACTTCCGGGCATCCAGAACAAGAACTGAACAAGGGACTACCTGGGTCAAGGAAAATGATCCAAACCACATGGCTCCACTTCGAGAGGCCCATGATGGCACAGAGTCTGCCAAACCAGAAGCCTCCCTACGCACTGGTGAGTACATCAAGGAACCAGCATATAAGTTCGACAGCAGTCTTGCTCAAATAGGCTCCCATTTGCCAGGTTCGCCAGGTCATCAGGACCTCATTGCACCCATGGTAGTGAAAGATGATCACAATGGAACTAACGAGACAGGCTGTCTGAGGCCACTAAAAAGGGATGACAATCAAACAAAAAAATGTTTTAGGAGGCAAAAAGTGACGAAAGAAGAAGGTCTATCCAACAAAAAGTCTACAGGCAAATTATGGGGCAGAAACAGGCGAAACTACCGGAGCCACAAAAGGAGACAGAGGACAAGCAAGAAGAAACTGTACAGGGAACATGGCAGGAATAACAGAGAAGCTGAGAAATTTACTTCTATTTTAAGCAGACGGTCTGAGTGCTGGGATGACTCTGACGGAGAATTTTGCAGCGACAGTTTACAACAATTGCCGCCATTAGATGAGTCCAAGGAATCATCTCAAAATCAAGAAGAAACCAGTAGTGATGCCAGCAAAGTAGACACCACTGGACGGGGGAGGTGGAAAGGTGCTGGTGCAGTAAAGGGTACAGTTTGCTGCCAACCTTCATACAGTGGTGATCACTGCAGCGTCAGAGAACTACAGGACTGCGGTATTATAAACCAGCGAGATGTAGTGGAGAAGCAAGCAGATATCACAGAAAGCTGCCCACGCTGCCTCCCTATTCCTCAGCCAGAGAAACACAGAAAATTGGAGGTGCAGTCCCCACCCTGTGGCCAGAGTATACGCCAAAACTCCCTGAAGAGGAAACACAGTGTTAGTAGTGATGAGGAAGAGGAAGGGTGTCAGCCTCCAACAGATCGTCACTTGTTAGTGGGTGGATCGAGGAGGCTTGAGTTGTTCTCCAAAGTGGACAGTTTTGAGAGTGATTCTAGGATATGTTGCAGGCTGGAGAGGATTAGGAAAAGACAGAGGGCTTCCTTGGCTAATCATGGGCCAATTACTGACTGGGGGGCAGCCAGTAAGGAGAAACACATGCCGAAAGTGCCAGCAGAAAGTATCTCACTAAGTTCTGCGATTCAAAGTCCCATGCTTCAGAAGACTCAGACTAATGTCCCGGAAAAAGACATGAATGAAACACAAATTTGGCCAGACAAAGACTTACATTCTGATATGGGTCATGACACCCATTTGCTTGATTCCTTGACACAGGGTGTCCCAGTAGACAAATGTTCTGAGTCATCAGGTTGTCCATCTGGCACTCAGATCAAGGTTGCAGGTCCGAATTCAAGTCCTTATCAATCTACAGTCCCAGGAGACCTCAATCTAACAGAGAATATGAGCCCTAAGAACGACGTCAGGAGTGCTAGCCCTTTTAACAACACTGAACCTAATGTAGTCACAAGTGACAAGCAGGAACATGATGAGCCTCCTACCAAAGCCAGTGGTTGGCAGCCAGAGGTGAGGGTAGCTATGCAGCAGAGTTCAGAAAGTATGAGCCATGGAAAATCATTTCACCAGTGCCAGCCTCCCAAAAGGCCCCTTTGTTTCAAAGGTCAGGAAGAGAGAATTAGCCATGAGGTACTCATGATGGAAAATCCAGGTGGGGCCTTTTCCTCGACTCCGCAAGGTTTCCAGCATCCCTCAGACACAACGGACAAACGCTGCCTCCCTCAGGCTCAGGCCCACAGGCGAGTGCTGCGGCCACGTGCTCGATTTCGCAGCAAACTGAAACCGGTTCTATCTGGTCCGCCCATTCAGGTCCACTCCCCAATTCTGCACCACGTCCATCTTCCCCCTCCCATGTCGACCACCTCCATCACCATTCACCACACCATCCTCCAGCATCACACCACCCTCCTGCAGCCCCAGTCTCCCCTTTTCTCCCAAGTCTTCCCCATCACGCCTCCACCCATGGCAACGGAGATATGCGCCCCAGGACCCCCTGCCTTCATCCCCCCACCTGAACTCTCTGTTGTGGCCCCAGCCGGCCTGCACCCTGTGGCCATGACCTTCCATGCGCTGCCTCGCTCAGGACTAATTCCCACCATGCTGCCCCCACATCCAACCCTCTACCCTCTCCAACCTCTCTTCTGAGTTACTGACATAGCCTAAATGAATGTTATTACATTGAAACTATGCTGACAACCGCACTTTGATTTTTTAAACTTGTTTCGGAATTTTTGTGTAGATCATGTTAACCACGTACTCTGAGGAAGTTTTTCATTACCCAGCATTTTTGGCATACATGCTGTATTTTCATATACTTTTTGTGCAATTGGATAAAGAAGATCAGCTTTTTGTCTGTTTTTCGTTTGCATTGATAGGACCATCATGCATGTACCTGGGCCAGGGATACTTAGTCTTATCCAGAAAGGGCTGGTATGGGTGCAGGCTTTCATTCAAACCATGCTGTTGCACACCTGATTCTTCTAATCAAGAACTGCAGCAAAAAAAATGTAGGGCTGATTTGTGCAATCAGGTGTTCAACTGCATAGCTGCAATGAAAACCTGCACCCACGGCGTCTCAATCTGGATAAATGTCGGTACCCCTGACCTAAATCGCAGACATAAATCAATACTGGAACAGTATATGAATATGTCAGACAATGCACATACTTATGACCTGATGAATCAATGCAATGTATTATGTCCTATGAATTTTTACAGCTTATCTAGATCAAGACATACTTGAGGACAATGCAGTGTTGCTGCTGTGGGTTTTATATGCTTCAAAATTAACAAAATGCAACACATTAACGAGCTATTTAACCCTTTGAGCGCTGAATACATTTTCAAGGAATTAAAAATGTATTTATCCTGAGCTGTTGAAAACCTATCATGTGGCAACTTGTTTAAAAGAGCTCTCCCGCAGGGGAGCTCTTTTAAACAAGTTGCCGCATGATAGGTTTCAACAGCGTCTGATTTTTATATCTTATATCATTGGGCAACTATACTTGCCCACGGCGCTGAAAGGGTTCATATATATCCTTATTTTTTCCCATTTTGATTAGAGATGCATTTATTTTATACGTCTAAACATGTCAAGGTTTGCCTGGTCGACAATAAAAGTAATTGACCACTGAACCTACTGAGATCATAAAAATCTCGCTTGCAAGCCAGGCGAGTTTGCCCCAGCTGGGGAAGCAGTGCTCCATAATTGGACACTATGGGTTTCATGGCAGTGGACCTGACCAGGCATCCTTGGCTTACTTCAACATAAGCACCCCTCCGCTACTCATTTCGTTCAAAGATTATTATTTAAGGAGAATCAAGAGGCCGAGTGTCTTTTATAATGGCTTTGTAACCTGGTAACTAGTGCCAGGACTTTAATGAATCAATAACCTTGTACTTGAATGCACAATATTAATGAAGTCTTCAGCAACAAACACGACTTGCCACAATACGGGCAACTGTACATGTTGTACATTCAACATATTTATAACACACTTGTAATATTAATTGTAAAATATGCTCCTGTTTCTATTGTGGAAGTTATCCAGTATGTATTAAATATTTAGATAAAATAAAACGAATATGTTTTTTTACTCCAGTTTGCCAACAGACTAATAATAAACTTACAAAGTAATAAAGTCAATTATAAACAAACTTGCCAAATGAAGCTGCTTTGTTTTTCACTTTGTATCACTGAAATATGAGGTGCATCCAGTGGATGGTCCCTAAAGGAAGTTCAATTGGTTCGATCTGCTAAAATGTACTGAACAACACAAGCTGAGGAGACATGAAAAGAGAATGATTTGCTATTTTAAATGTTTGAGGAAAGCTGCAAAATTATTTTATTCTTTACCGAGAGGTGTTCTAAAAGATGACATGATATCACAGTGTTGTTTGATTATTATTTCTATATTTTTGTGTTGATGTCATGAACTCCACCAGATATAGGCTTTGCACTGTTATAATACAGTGCCCTCCAATAACATTAGCACTCTTGGTAGAAACTGCCTAAAAAGGCTATGAAAACATTGTGGTAGCTGTTTGTCCTCCCAACTGATTATTCAAAATATTAACAAGAACGTAACCCTGAATTTACAGAAAACGATTTAAGAAATAATATTCTTACTTTGCAATAAATATTTTTCCCAAAAGTGGTGCACCAAAATCATTGATACTGATTGAAATTTAGATGAGATAAATCTGATTGATGTATAATCCAATTATATGGAAATTTGAGGATTCAAAGCACTATTTAAGTGCTTTAGCTGAAGCGTATGAATAATGTAAACTGGTTTGCCAACTGCCAATAATCATAGAAGAAGAGGGTATTTTTCTTCTATGATTATTGGCGATTGCAAACCAGTTTAAATTCTTCGAATCCTTCAGCTAAAGCCCCAAAATACCACTTAGCATCTTTGATTTTCTATAGAAAGCTCCTTAATATAAAGAGCATAATGCCGGAGTAACTAAAATGCATAAATACAATGCAAAACGAAGATGGATTGGCAAGGAGGAAATCAGATAATGACAGTCAAGCAGACTCACTTCGTTAGGATGTAAGCTCTGAGCATGTGCAGGAATCGTGATACAGCTCCTTTAAGCTGGGCCCTGATTGGGTCTTCCCACAGGACTGCTGATCCAAATAATGCATCAAAATTAACACATAAATGCTTCACCGATGACAGAATCAAGGTTTAGCCATGGCTGCTCCAGGTCCACGATGGAAACCTAATAGAATATTCTGGGATGCGCTGAAGAGAAGAGTCTGTTAACAAGGATCCATGAATTAGAAAGATCTGGAGAGATTCTGCATGGAGGAATGGTCTCAGATGCCTTGCAATGTCTTCCACAGCCTCATTACATACTCGAAGAAACGACTCAGAGCCATTATCGTACAAAAAGTATTAAAGGTGCAAAGTTCAGATTTTGTACATTTAGTAATTGCTTTATATTGCTGATGGGTGAACGGACTGTAAATTAACTTAAGAAAAGGTAAGTTACAGTTCATTGCTTATACAGCCTGAGCACTGATTCATTTGTTGAGGTATCGGGTCTGATTTTCCGTGAGAATCTAAAGGAAGCAACAATTATGTGAGCTCTTGAAAGCCTTGCTTGCCTCCCTTCAGCTCCCCTACAGTAGCCAGAAGTTAGGTTAGAAATGGAGTCCACTAAAGGCCACAATCAATCAGATGGTGCTGAAAAACTATCATCTGGCAACAAGTTGCCAGATGATAGATTTTCAACACCATCTGATTGATTTTCAATAGCATCTGAGCTCCCCTGGGGAACTCTTTTAAACAAGTTGCCACATGACAGATTTTCATCAGCTCAGGATAATTTTTAATTCCTCGAAAATTTATTCAGCGATCTAAGGCTTAACACTGTACATGACAGTATGTCCCAGGATAATGCCAAAAACACATGGACGCATATCTGTCACACCAGATTTTGAAATTTAAAAGTCCTTGAATTTGTAGCATTGAATTTTTTTGCATTTATTTTTATTACCGGATTTCAATAAAATTCCAATCATAAATATTCATGTGGTTCAAATTCAATGGGCCAAATTCAAATCCCCAAATTTAAGGTACAAAATTTATTGTAGACACTGAAACATCATGAATCATGCTTCAGTTGAGCGTTACTTAAGCAAACAATTTGATTTTTTTCCCCTCATTTTTACAGTGTGACCAAGAAGACTCAATGCTCTTTTAACTGGCACATAGTACAATGTATGTTAAATGCAAGGGTGCCAAGTTTTGTCACAAAAAAATTTTTATTTCCTGACGGTGGATCTTTTTTCTCATTATAAATTTACCTAAATTAAATTGAGGTCCAGTTTCACTATTTTTATCAGTGTGAGACCAAGCTCATTCACCAAAAGTTGAATATAATTATGACTATTTTTACTCATTCTCACTAGGGGCGCCAATAATTGTGGAGGGGACTGTAGAACTGGGGTACAACTATTTATACCATATGCATAAAACCAAATTGTTAAAAAAAAAGGAACAATGGCCTTGGTAATTGCTCAAATCCAACAGTCTTGTGGAAATTAATTGGATAAACGTGCTTGTCAATTGAATGAGCTGAATGGAGTGTAAATAGCCGCGCCGAGTGATGGACGTTTTACATAACCACCTCAAAGATCACTGCATAGTACCTTTTAGCCACATTTCATTAATTTCCTTGACTTGTATGATGCAACTAATGTGATTGCATCACCAACACAGTGCTGTAACTGAGTTGGACTGGCCTGGTAATTCACAATCCCATTGAGAATCTCTGGTCCATCATCAAGTCAAGGCTGCAGCAGAAGGGCTGCACCACAAAAGCTAAAGTCATCGATGCAGTTGTCCAGGTGTGGCATCACGACGAAGAAATCAAGGCAACCGGCAAAAACCTGGTCTGCTCTGTGCCAAAACGGGTGGAACAGCTTATCAAGAACCGTGGAGGACACATCTCGTACTGAGTGCTGAATGTAGATGCTATTAAAGTAATAAAAAAGCCTGAAAACCATTGTTGTTTAGCTTTTCCAACTCCAGCCTGCTTTATCCAATTAATTTGCACAAGACTGTACAAGTGCCATTTAAAACCTCAAACTGAACTACAGAAGGCAAGAAACACATGCCAACTAGAGTAACAGGCTTTTTTTCTTGCACATTCATGGTAAATGAGAACTGAGGCACTGAGGCGGCATGTTCCTTAATCTCAGTGAATCAGTGGCTTTCTATGCACCAGTGCTTGACTGAATTAAGCCATTTGTTATCCATCTACTTTCAGCAGCCAAGCTCACTGCACTAGGGTTTCATTCACTCAAAGTGCACTCCATGACATTATTCACCATTTGGTGTTTTCCCAGTTTGCTTCATTACTGTGCTTTAAGGTCTTTAAAATAACTTTTCATTTTGACCAATGAGGGACTGCACTGCAGGGAAACGGAATCTCAGGAGATTTTTCCCGTACAAAACAAGCACACTTCCACAGAGGCAGTCCCACTGCGGTACTCTCTTAGAACAGTTCACGGACTTGTGAAGTAGCCCTGAGTTCCACCCTGGCTGTTTTTGTTTTTAATGTGGTCTCTGTTTACGCACTGTATAACTGTTTGTATGGCAAGCTACTTGATGTGCCCTATGGTTGGTTTGTTACAGTCACAGCATACTCCTTTTTGCTTATCTAGAGCGAGAGAAGGAACAACAGATTTGCAAATAGAATCTAATCATTTACATATTTTCATGTTATATAAGGCAAATTAATATTCAATATTTTGTGAGTTGGCACTCCTTCATATACTTTGCCTCCAGACTCTTGGACCATCGCCTTTCAAACACCCACAGAGAGCATTGTTCCTATCTGAAAGTCGAATGCCAAAATAAATTAATGATTGCAAAGGTAAACCAATAAATTAATACACATCAATGTGCTAATTATGGATTGACTATCCAAATCGTTTTTACATTAGGCAATTTTTCTCTCAAGATAAAATGAGCCGTTGGAAATTTTGGCAAGAAAGCATACCAGATTGTCAAAAAATGTTATTCTTTGCAACTCAGTGCATTCTCCTGAGTCCTGACAGACAGTGAAAATGCAAATGGAAGATGTTTCTAGAAAGAAAAAAATGTTTCCAACTTGTATAACAGCCCTGGTTCTAGACTGTTGTCATTGTTTGGGGACATTTTATTCATGTCATTGTATTCTATCTTACAGCCAACAGGTGTTTATCCTGTTAAAATGTCAGACTACTAGATGTTGAATATCACAAGCAAATTGTAAATTAATATGAACTAAATACATTTATATTGTTTTCCAATAAAATTATTAATTGGATATTTTTTTAAATGGCATAACGAAGAGAAGTGCTACTCCTGCAAACACAAAGCAACCACTTCAGTATGGGCATCTGGGGGTTGTGGATGGGGGGGTACTGCGGGGCTTCATCTCTAATCCTTATCCCTTAATTTGACAAAAGTTGTCAATCATGCATTGAAAAGGCATTGAAATGCTGGTATTGTGAGAATGGTATAGTACAGCAGTACTTTCCTTCTCCATTTTTTAACAAAGGGTGTCTTTAAAATCACGTACGTAAGCTACCTATTGCTGTTGTGGACCAGCAGTGGGCCAACAGCATCTTGCGTTCAAATCCAGCAGAAGTTACAGTGCTGTTTATAAGTATTTGTCCCTTTCCCGATTTCTTCCATTTTTGATTGTCATATTTAAACATCCAACAAATTTTAATGCGAGACAAAGACAATGTGAACAAACACAATATACAGTTTTTAAATGTTTATTTCATTTTTTGAAGGTATAGAGTTATTTAAAACCTATATCATGTATGTGAAAAACTGATTGTCCCCATAAACCAAATAACTGGTTGTGCCACCCGCGGCAGTGCAATAAAACATTTGTAATAACTGGCAATGAGTCTTTTTCCATCGCTGTGGAAGAATTTTGGCCACTCTTTGCAGAATTGTTTTAATTCAGCGATATTAGACGTTTTTTTGAGCATGAGCTGCCTGTTTAAGGTCATGCCGCAGCATCTCAATTGGATTCAGATTGAAAACCTTCATTTTGTTTCTTTTGAGCCATTCGAAGGTCGACTTGCTGATGTGCTGCGAGTCATTGTCCTGCTGCATAACCCAACTGTGCTTGAGCTTGAGGTCACAAACTGATGAGCGGACATTCTAATTCAGGATTTTCTGGTAGAGAGCAAATTATTGGTTGCTTCAATTATGGCAAGTCACCCAGGTCCTGAAGTAACAAAGCAGTATCACACTAATGCCACAGTGTTTGACAGTTGGTATGATGTTCTCATTGCAGAATTCTGTGGTTAGCTTTTTGTAAGAAGTAACACAACCCATATTTTCCAAAAAAAATCCACTTTTGACTCACCAAACCACAGAATATTGTTCCAGAAGTTTTGGAGGTTATCAGGCTGTTTTTTTTTTTTTCAAATGTAAGACAATCCTTTGTGTTCTTCTGGGTGAGCCGTAGATTTTGCCTTATGTCCCTCCCATGGACTCCATTTTTGCCGAATCTCTTTCTTATGGTGGAATTGTGAACATTGACCTGAACTGAGGCAAGCGAGACCAGCAGTTCTTTAAATCTTATTCTGGATTCTTTCCTGACCCTCTGAATGAGTCGCTGATGCACTCTTGGAGGAATTTTGGCAGGCTGACCACTCCAGGGAAGGTTCAAGATCGATCCAAGTTTGCTGTCTTTGTAGATAATGGCTCTCACCATGGTTCACTGGAGTCTCAGAGCCTTGAAAATGGCTTTGTAACCCTTTCCAGACTGATAGATGTCAACACCTTTGTTTCTCATCTCTTCTTGCATTTCTTGAGATCTCGGCATCATGTGCCGCATTTTGTCAACTTTATATTGCCAAACAGGTTCTACATAAATCTAACAGTGCTGGCAGTAATCATACCTGTGTGTATCTCGTGAAATTGAACACAATAATCAATTAAAATTGTTCAACTGGCTGATTGAGTGACTAAGGGGGAAATTACTTTTTCACACAGGGCCAGGTAGGGTTGCTTTTCTCCTTCAATAAATTGATACATTGGATTTTTGCATTTATCTGGGTTATTTTTGTTAAATTTTAAAATTATTTTGATGATCTGCCACATTTACGTGTGACAAATATGCAAAAAAAAAAAAAAAAAAGAAATTGGGCAGGGGACAAAATACTTTTTCACAGCACTTCATACAGTGGCACATAATTTTGAACACAAAGACAGAACATTTCATTTGAATGTTTGGTCACATTTCCATGATAGTGCTGAGACATACCGGGCAGTGCCAAGTCAAAGGCATTGCTGAGTCTTCGTATTCATTAACTGCATGCTAAACTAATCGTCCTGAGAAACATTAGGCCCTGTTTCAAAGCAATGCCTTATCAATGTAGCAGTGAACAGATGGCCTCAAACGTGTCGTTATCCACCCCATCCTCAAACTGCATCCACAGGGGTCAGTGAAGTAGTTCACACTTCATAATGATATTTGTTGACAGTCATTGTTGTTCTTCCACTGAGGAGCAGTGGTCAGACGATTAATCGGCAGTTTGAGTGTTAGCTCAGGTTGCAACAATTGTCAAGTGTTCAAGCAGGAAGTCTGACTGCTGAGCCTTGTCTTGGCTTTGGGAAACCCTGCCAAGATCAAATAAACACCAGCACTAGATTACGCTGGACAGTATATCGCCAAACAAAAGGACTTTAAAAAGACTAGTGATTCCCAGATGTGATACAAATAAAATTCCTGCCTTATATCCTGTGGTTTTGTTCTTCTTTTGTCCTGTTCACAAATTTTGTTTGGCAAGTACCGAGCCAGATTTGCTGCACATGCACAACAGTGACTTCCAGTTTGGCAGCGGCGTGTTTTCAAGGTCGTTTCACAAACAAAATGGAAATAAATCCATTCTACACCCGAAATCTTGGGTGTGGAAATATTTTGGTCTTGTTATGTAAGTCAACGGAAGACTCACAAGAACCTGAACTGTTCCCTTGAGGGAGGTTTTGTCATATTTTTGAAATGCACTGAAGTCAGGCTGCTACAATACAGCCCTTAGATTATCTATGTATTTATTGTGTGCTGTGAGATGCATGACATTGATAAACATCATTGAAGAGTCAGATATTCATGACGACACATAACAGGACTTTGGATGTGATGGTGTACGTCTTGACAATTATTGAACCAAAATATTGAGCTTCTACATTTATAGCCAAGGCAGCAGTCTGAACTGTATTTGATTTATTCAAGCCCCAAGCTTTGTACATCTAATACTGCTTTTATCTGAACATTTAACATTACATGACATTACATTGCTTTTATTTGGCAGACTCTTTGATCTAAAGTGATGCACAGCAGTGTATGCAGTGCATAGAATAAGGTCATTGAAACAGCTTTACAATAAATCAGACAAAGTGCAATTTATATTGAGTATCAATCAGCTTAGTCATGAACAAGTAACGGCTAGACTACTTAGTTAGCATATGTCAGTTCTATTCAAGTAGGATAAAAAGAAAGGCAAAAAAACAAACTAAAGTTTACAATTATTAAAAAAAACAGTACAAACAAGAAATGCTAAGATTCAGGGACAGCCTTTTTTTGGGGGGGGGGGGTTCTTGTTTGGACTAAGAATATGAGACCGCGACCTAGATTATCTGGACAGATGAGTCTTCAGACTGCGACAGAACATCCGCAGACAATGTGCAGTCCATAGCGACATGGCCAGGTCAGTCCACTAGGGAGCTTGGGTAAAGAATCTCTGTGGCTCAGATGAGCAACTGCCATTTAGACGGAGGGCAGGAGGATGTAATCAACTTGCTACGGCAAGAATAGCCCAGCAGGTCTGTATGGAATTATTACTTGTTGGTAGGAAGGTATAAACAACGCAATGGAAGGTTCATCAAAAAAGTCCATGATCCAAAGGATTCACCATGCATGACGTTTTATTTTATTTTGGATATGATTAAAGGCGAGCCTCACTCAAATGTCATAATTTTAAGATGTTTTAACTTAGTTCTATATGTACTTTTTATAATGCAGTAGCCACATTTCCATAAATGTTCACCTGTTACTTTATAAATGTACAAATAGGTTCATAAGGAAAAATGAAAATTAAATTAAGATAAATTTAAAAATTAGAAACAAAAACAAAAATGTTCAACTATGTGCGAGCCTGGGCATTTTCATGGACTCTTGCGGAGGGAAAGGTGTCTGTTTGATTTCTTGCTAAATCCAAGGTCAAATTTAAAATCTGCCATCAGGCGCGACGAAATTCTGATTAGATTATTGTTTGGAATGTCCTATGACAAGCTCACACATTACTGGATCTGGCCCTTTCAAACCTTCTGCCTTGCTTTGTTCTTAACATTTCCACTGTGAAACTAATTTGCATCTGACCATGTAACTGACTTGAGTGCTGCCCATTAAACTGTGCGCTCAGACTGTGAAGGATGGGTACTTAATCTTTGATTGGAAAGGACCACAACACTGACTTACTTTTTTTTTTTCTTTTGCAATAATTGCTCTATAAACTAGATATTACACACCCACGCAAACAAGCTGGTGCCGGGCCCTGACTGAAGAATGTAGATCCCACCCAAATCGGTAATATACAGATGACCTTGCCTGATAAACAAAGACGATGATCTGTTTTCTGATGTCACTGCTTGGTGATCTGTTGCAAGAATAACTGTGTCGACCTACGCAAAAAGATGGACAAATCAAGACTCAAGGTAATAGTCTCTCAGCGAGACAAATTGCAATTAGCCCCAGGCCTTAGCAACAGCTACCGTGAAAAGTAGCTCAGTGGGGTCGAGGGGGTGTTTGGAAGCGACTATTCAGGCGCAAATCCCATCAGGGTGTTTAACTGAGAATTTTTTTCCCATAGAATTCCCTCATCCTGATGAACAAAAATAAACTCCTCACAGATGATGAAACTGCAATGCTTGTGAATGTACTGAACCAGCGCTGGTAAGGTCCAAGATATCAGAAGCCCAGCTGTACTGATAATCTTGCTTGTTGTCAGCAGACCTACATCTTTTGACAGATCAGAGGCACTGGAGGCTTCCCGCTGATAGCCAATAAATCTCAGACAAAAAATAGCTGGAAAACAAGTTGTTCAGCTTATCGAACCAATGGTGGAAGCAATATTTTAAAGATTCTCAAACTGGGGTCATTGTTTCCTGCAAAATTAAATTCTATTTGTGGTGGTGAGGAGGGGTAGGAGGATGGAGAAGGCAGTTTGTGCGTTTTTACACTCTAGGAGGCACACTCACACTTTCTTAAATGAATTATTTGAGAAATAATTTAATTATTCAATATTTAATAACACCGTCTAAGGTGCTCCACAGCAAGTAGTTTACTTACTAAGAATGGTGTGACAAATAACTGAACGATCTATACAATCCATTTCATCATTTTGTGTAAAATATGTAATAAAGCAACTGAGCACAGTATATATTTTACTTTGAGCCAAATAACTGAGAAACATATACAACGAGTGCTCAATTGCTACACTTAGTCAAAAAACAGAAAAATATACAGTGCTGCTTTACTAGCACTTTGAGCCAGATAACAGAATATAATATATTCAGTGAGTGCACCCCAGCCCACTTATTGCAAAGTTGGCACCCTGTAAAAATACATGTTATTTTATGGGCCGGGCATTATGAGGAAAATAATCCAATGCCCTGTCAAACGGGAAACCCCGAGGATGGGATCCTGGGGGCCCACACATTATATGTGCCGGTGTTATTTTCAACCACAAATTGACGTGAAATTCAAGAATGAGTCGGCTTATAATTGGTGCAATTGTTGACAAGTGGTCACTACATCTAAGCATAAGATGATAATTAAGAATTTAAAGACAAAACAAATTATCATTACTCCAACCTATTTTGCTTCATTTCTATGTAAATTTTTTCAAGAGCTTGAACCCCTCAGTTTAGAAATCAAATTAGCAGCTTATTGATTCACTACTGTCTTTGAAAGTGTCTTTCTGTAATATTATTTAGAATATTGCAACACTGTCTGAATATGAGCACTGGGCTTTTATTCTCCATGGATTGCATTGCTATGTTTGTCATGAGGTGTTTTAAGAGGGCAAACAATTCCACTGAGCATAAAAATCAACTGATTAAGAAAAATTAACAGCAATTGCAAGTGTGGCTGTAACAAAAACCAGTTCGAGAACCACCGATACAGGCTATATTTAAACTACGCAGTTTGGGTTTTTGCAATTTGCGTTTCTCAATATAATTGTGCTGCCATGTTGAAGAACTACACTTGCAGGTCAGACGCTCCTCACGTGAAGAAGTTTAAGGATAGCACTGCAGAATTAGCTACTACTTTGGTTCAATCTGCTGATCTGAAGTGATAAATGGTTTTGTACAAAGGCTACCCATAATTCAAGATCTTGTAGGCACATCTGTCAAGGGAAGGGAATTTTAATGGAAAGAAGAAATTTTATGACATTTCAGCTGGCTAGCCTTGATAACCCAGCTGCATCTGTTATAATTCTGCTATGTCTGCCCTGATTCTGCCATGTTCGTTATGATTCTACCATGCTTGTTATGTTTTCTCCATGCCCTGTTATGTTTATGATTATGTCTATTAGGTTTTTGCCATGTTCTGTTTAGTTTTTGTTTCCTTGCCATGTTTTCGTTTTTGCCATTCCTGATCCACTTCTGTTATAGTCCGGTCCATGTTTTGCCCATGCCCTTCATTGCACTTTTTCTCCCCTGTCTTGTCTCTTGTTAAGATACAGCTTCTCCCCAGTCCCGCGTGTCACATGTTTAGGTGATTTCATGGTTTCTGGGTTTCAAACATTCCTTCTAATCTCGTTTGCTTCCTTCGCCTTGCTTTTCTATATTACTAACCAATACTAACAGTTTGTTGTGTTATGACCCCAATTTGTTATGGCCCCAATTTGTTATGGCGTCACGGACAGCAAGGGATGACAGACAAAATCCTTTAAGTTCAACAGATTTAATTAAACAAACACATAGAACTAATCTACACCCTACACTACTGACCAAGATTGAAATAATAATTAAAAAAAAGATAGTTACAGTCCCTTGGTAATTGAGATGGGCTGCTATGTTGCGATGTCCTGGGACAGGAAAATGCTCCAACACAGGCAAAAATCCACAAAAAGCTTCACAGGTCTTGAAAAGAGTGACAGGTCTGGTCAAATGTATCCTTCCACAATTTCTCCTTGCAATTTCTCCAACTCCCTACTCTCTCAAGTTTTCTCCTTATATACTCTTTTCCAGCCCCCTCCCATTCTCTGGGACATTCCCTGCTGAGGCATGCCCAGGACATGCCCCAACCTAGCTCCAGACTGGGCTTAACAAAAAAAAAATGTCAATACTGCCATCTAGTGGCCTTTTTTTTCCCCTCCACATTACAGTTGTTTTGTTAAGTTACTAACCCAGACTAACATTGTATATAATACTAACTTACTAACGAGCACCAGGGATTGTATAGCTGCACTTACTAATTGATTAACAAGCTCTCAGCACTCGCCCTATTCTAGTCTCCGCCTCTTGCCTTCACTTAGTCTTTGCTGCAATTCAGCGGATCCTCCGCACCTGCTCCACTCTGTCCTGCTTCTCATTATCTGCGCACGTTAGAACTCCCTAACCGGAGCTGTATGTTTTGTCATAGGCTGTCTCGTGTTCCCTGTCCGCGTTTTGGCTTTTGCCAATTCTATGTGATTAGGTTCTTCCTCATGTTTTGCTCCCACATAATTAGTTTTATCCAGTTCACCTTTTCCTAATCATAGCATGTGACTTCCCTTTTGTGTATTTAAACAGTCTTCTCACAGCAGTTCCCCATCAGAACGTTTCTCCTTTTGCCACGCTTCTCTCGCCTTGTATTCATAGTGATTACCTTTCTGACTGGACCGTCCTTGACTTTCGATTTTTGCCTATTCCTGTACTTTGCCACATCCATCGTTACGAATCCTTTTTTGTCCGACTCTGTATTTTGTGATTGGTGCCCTGGTTACGATTCTGGATTTTGCCCTTTGGATTCTGATTATTGGATTGTGGACTTTGTACCCTTGCCTGCTCTGTTGGGGGTTCTTGGCCCCCCCTCCAGAAATAAAGCCTCCTTTTTGTATTCACTGGTTCTCGCTTGTGGTTCCTGGCGTAATCCTCACAGCATCCCAATGCTAACTTACATCTATCGGTCTTAACTTAGCGGGGCTCCTAACATTCTTGCTATTAACTTATTTGAAAAGTTGAGTGCCCAAGAGTTTTGTTAAGAGCAAAGCCAGACAAACTTATTAGAGTTAACTTGGATGTATCAGTTTTTGACAAATTTGTATGGTGATGTTCATAATACTAATCACTTGAGAACTTATGATTCATTCTATTCAGAAATTCGGCCAGCCATCTTTTCTGCGGGAAAAATCCAGAAGCAATTCCTCCTCCCGCGCATAATCCATGTCTTGACTCATGGAGAGGCGGGGCGATGCACAGGTGGGGCTGTTGTCAATAAGTTTGAGAGAGAGAAAGCGAGACCATGGCAAGGCTGGACTGAGTGAATCAATGTGCTGGGTGGGCCTCTACAATAAAAAAATTTAACCCTTTTTTAATAAAATAGAATTAGAAAATAGAAACAGAAGAGAAAATAGAAAATCGATGTGGTGGACAGTGTTGGCACATATGAATGAACGTATGGGAAGTACTTGGGGTAAAACAGCTTTAGTAACAATATGAGAGGCACTCGGAGAGTGCAAACCGCCACCCAGGCAGCACAGTCGAAATTTTCTGAGTGAACATGGCTCAGAAGAAATTTTAGGATTGCTTCCGTCCCTGATGCGAGACCAATCAACCCACAAAATTTGAGCGATATCACTGGAAGTGAAGTTCAGTTATCGCATGACATAGAATTTCAAGATGGCTGCCGTGGCGGCCATATTGTTTGACCAAGCGAGGTCAAAAATCAGTAGGGTCCATCCCTGACGTAATTGCAAGCCACCCACAAAATTTCAGAGATATCCATTCATTACTTTTTGAGTTATCTTGTACACAAACAGACAGACAGACAGACAAACCAATGCTGGCAAAAACATAACCTCCTTAGCGAAGGTAATAATTACACACATCTGCCAGCATCATCTCTTATCCTCAAGTTCACTGCCATCTGCATGACAGGTACAAAATTAGCACATTTATGAGCCTTGGTTACGTCCTTTCCTATAAACACTCCAAATGGCGCAAAGGCCTCCATGGCGCAATATAGGGCTATCTGGAAGAAATCCTATTTTCAATGCCGTATATGAATGATGATACTTTATTTGTCTTTACTGATATTGTCGGCTATTTATTTTATATTGCATGCATACACAAACACACCTCCTCACAGATATTAACGCACGCATGCACCCAGACAAGCTGCTGGAAAACCAAACAGCTGCCATAATTCTAAGCAAACAGTGTTGAAGAACACAATACACTTTAACATGACACGCATGACCTGATCCTCCCACTCAAAATAGGGCTTTCTCTCACGTATGGACATACAGTCGACTACAGAGTTTCTTTACAAAAAATTCTTCTTGAAAAATGGCTGGTATGGGGGTCACCCTGGTGGTTTATCGGTTAAACTGCACTCACTGCTTAACCCTTTCGCAGGCAAATTTTGGCCCAGATGCATACCCCCACGGACGGATTAATTTTGGGTTTTTACCAAAATATGATTGTTATTCAAAATAACAATAAAATAACACCAAATCTCATAATAAGTTTCCCATAACTGATGTTTTTATGTTTTAATCCTCTCCAGAATCGCTAAAATCGTTTGGATCCAAGTCACTCCCGCTCTCTGGATATTCAAACTCATCGTCAGAGTCATTCAATAAAGCAAAAACTTCATCCACGTTGTATTTACGTTTAGAAACACGGCTAGAATGCCGGCTATTTGTACTAAATCGATGCCATGTTCACATGTCCCACAATTTGACCGGGAAGTAGTCTCGTATTTAGCGTTTTTAGGAAATCCCATGCCTCGTTCACGGCTAAAAATACAGTGCTGGGTGACCTGAGAGACAGCCAATGGTAATGAGCGTAACTAACAAGGGAATTCCCGCAATCGGGGAATTTAAAGAAGACTTTATAAAACACGTTGGTTAAAACGACAAAAATGTCGCTGTGCCTGCGAAAGGGTTAAGCTGAGTCCTTACAGCAGCGGTTTGGGTCTGAATCCGGGCCAGAGCCTTTGCAGGATGTCATCCTCTCTCTATCCCATCCTTCCTGTCTCTATCTATTGTTCTGTCAAATAATGCAAAAATGCCCAAAAAGAAAATTGGCATGTATAAATAAATCCACTACCAGATCCACCCATGTATCTCCCTCTAGGGATCAAGTTTAAGTTAGCTGAAGATTGAGCTATGTTTCGTCTTTGTTAACTCTCTGACTCATGTTTTTTTAATAAAAGGGCAAAATGCCTGTATCAGCCATGACCTGCTAGCCCGCCGAGTTTGACACCCACCCAACTAGAAAGATATTTACATTTCATTAGTTAACCCTTAGGGTGCTGAAATAAATTTTTTTAAAAATATAAATGTAATTATCTTGTGCTGATGAAAACCTATCATGTGGAAACTTTGATTTTGTTATCTTACATCATTGAGCAACAATAGCTGCATTTAGCACTCTAAAATATTCAACTCGACCTTGCCTTCCATCCTAGTTGCAGCAGGGGATATCAGCAATTGCTGAGAGGAGGAACTTGGCGCTCTGCACACAGGTTATGCAGGATTTAGAGCTTGTAAGGGCTTGAACTTTTTAATCGCAGTTGTCTAATCATCACTGTTTGAATGAGCACTTGCTGGAGTTACGAGCCAAACACCTGCACAGGTGCGGAGCTCTGGAACTTCGACAACAGTTACCATGCTGAAACGTCCTCTACCTGGCAAGAGTGATTTCTTTTTTACTAGCTGATAGATTTTTCAGTCAGTCCTTTGTGCTACTCTACCGCAATTGAATTTTTATTTATACCTCGGTATGAAAATGAACTCTGTCGGAGAAGTGAAGTTTAATTGAATTAATGTGCAATTTCTGAATCTAGCAGTCTTAACAGTGAGATGCCCTTGCTCAATGTCTGGCTCGCTGAATACTGAACACAAGTGCATCAACTCTTAAAACCCCTCACTAATCCAACACTTAAAATTATTTAATTTAATTTATCAATTTTCATCAAAGGAATCAATTAAGAATTATACTGTCGAATTTGATGACAGGCAGAGCAACCTGTAGGATCAATATTATCAAAAACATAACTCAGAATCTGATTCAAAAGTAGGAAATTGAATAAGAGTTACAACTGAATATACAATATCTGTCTACAGATGTGGGTCTTCTACCTTAAACAAAAATTTAAACAGACATGAAATATCAACGAAATCCAAAACTTGTATCTCCTTAATTTGTCCCACAGTAGGCCCTAATCAAAGTTTCAGAATCAAAAGACAGTCAGATCTTCCGATGGGAAAGGCAGATGTGAACCCTCAAATCCACTGCACAGCTGTCAAAACTCCTTTACATTTACATGACATTAAAGGTAACAACAATGAACGTAGAAGATTATTTCAATGAGGTCTATGATACTGGTTTTTTTCTTTCTTTCTTCATTTTGATAAATTTGTATTTAGAATTTATTTGCCTTTATTACTTGCTTAGGACAAGATAAGGTTATCCCCTGTCCTTCCCCATCAACTTCTGCAAGAAGCTAACAGCACTGGTGTATATACATTTGTTACGACCTGAAATCCACCTGTGTCCAGTATACAGTAATGGCCATAAAACAAAGGCACGGAAACAATAGCAAAACTTGGAAAACAAACCCATTTGAGTCACAATAAAGAGTATAAGCAGGTGTTTTTCCAAAGCACAGCAGGAAATTATGGACTTTCCACACCAAGCCTGATGCAATAAATTCACAAAATTCTAAAATATTTGCAAATTTTTTGCATCAAATCTGTTTACACCAAGTCCGACGCCAAAATTTGTCGCTCTCTCAAAAATTTTTGATAAGTACCTTAAAGCGAAGAAGGAAAGTTCAAAAGGGAGTCAACTTGCAGCACCAGTAAAGATGAGTTTTGCATGTGTTGTGCTCAACGAGCAAATAAAAAGGAAAAAACAATACTGGGTGCATACAATTTTTAAAAAAGACTAGCCTATGTAAATTTGTACAGATGTTATAAGGTATTTTGAAAATTTTCAAACTTACTATCTCAAATTTCCATATCTCAGTAATTGATTTCCATATTCATTTTGGTCCCCTTGTTATTTCTTCCCCCAAAAACAGGAAAGACATATTGTTCTTGGCTTCGGTGCTAGTGTTGGCATGGAATTTTCCTGTCCGTGGCACAACTCTGGAACTGTTCCGCACATTTCTATGACACTTGACAAGCAAATTGAGCTTGAGGTGTAGTTGTGTCTTTTCAGGGTTAGAACTGTCTGAAAGCAAAAGTTTTGTGCAACGGTATCAAAATTTTCGACTGTAAATAAAGATGGATCCCCAAAAGTGAGGCCACGACATTTTGACTGCCATCTAGTGGCTGCCGACAGTACAGGTTATAAGCTCGCCTCCATGTCAGAAGATCGGACATGGACCTCTCAAAAAATTAAATTACATGTCAAGTTTTTTTATCCCGCAAATGGTTTCTCTCATAACCCATAGTTATTTTGGAAGTCTAACGAACATTGAAAGTCGAGGGTCTTTGCTCTAAACATAGGGCCATGCATTGTTAGCAGCGGTGCTACTGCTGAAAAATAAAACTTATTGGCCAGCTAGCAAGCTAGGTAGTTTTGCTGCATTCTCTAGCAGGTTTCCATAAATAGCAACATGAATCAATCTCTTTCCTCAGAACATAGCCTAATGTGCTGTTCACTTTGAATATAGCATCACTGCTAAGACCTTTTTTGCCATCGATTTACGTTGGTAACTATTACCGAATCTTGCTAGCTAGCTAAAAACAGTTACCTAGCAAGCTAGCTAATGTTATTGAATCAAATTTCAGTAACAGGTCACCTTGCTAGAACTAATGTTCAAATGGGATTTTTTGGAAGCTAAAAGACTTGGGAAGAAACCCTAAAAACCATAAGCAGTTTTAAAATTTTGTAAATAAAATTTTGTATAGGTCACTTGCAAATCTTCAGGTTGAAAGAACTCCCAGCACGGTGATGATAAACTTGTTGGTTTCTCTGTTTAAAGTACCGCTTGTAGAATGTTGAAATTTAGCACAAATTTGTACAAACACCAGCCCTAAGATTAGTTCTATTTACTTATTTTGTACATCACGTTTTAGCCCCCAAATGAAATGTAGCATTTTTCAGAATTTTTTCACTTAGTTTGTATGGAATTGGCACAAAATTCACATGTATACATGTCATGGACTAACACTGTGCATGCTGATCACACCCCTATAGCAAAAACATCCTCTGCACCTATTTGCCTAAGGTTTCTCAACCTTTTGCTGAATATAGAGTCTAGTCTTGTTGGAAACTTTATCTTCTCCTGTTTTGATATATGCAGTAAGCTGGCGGTGTCAAGCTAAATTTATAAGCCATATTTCCAACTTATGTGAGTATCATCTGTTGGTGTGTCTGATTTCTTAGTTTGTTGTCATGGCAACTTTACTGCTTATACAATAGCCTTGACTGCAGGTTGTCTGAGTATCCACAACAAACTCTGGGACAGTTGTTCTAAGTTGCCTCATAGACATTGAAAGTTCACCATATATATTTGAGAACCATGACTCATGACTTGAGTTTGGTTGGTTTATTTTGCTGCTTTAGAGTATGTCTTCACTTCTCATTCTGTTATATAATAATTTCCAAGTAATGTATTTAACTAAAGGCAACTTTGGCAGTCATCAATGCCATAATACTTTCATCTGTCAACTGAACATCTGTTCAAATCCAAAGCAAACTAGTTTGATCTTGCTTGAACTTCTATGGTGATATTGCAAAACTGTCAGAAGCCATGTAAAAGACAAATTAACTTCTTTCCCTGATCATATCAAGCAATGATAGTTTATGCAATAGATGCAAAAGGATTCTTTGTGATGAGAGGGAGGGTCAAGGGGTGGGTTTTTAGGGTTTTTGAGGGAAGGAGGGGGAAGATATTTGTTTTTAAACATCAAAATACTTTCTAGTTTCTCAGAGAACAAAGAAATCAACAGTTGTGGCTTGAAAGGGCTTCCTTTCTTACCATGCATATCACTCTGGAAAAGGGTAGATCTGGACTCATTAGACCACATTACCTTTTTCCATTGCTCCTCAGTCCAATCTTCATGGCCCCTTGCAAACTGAGGTCATTTTTTCCCAATATGCCTCAATAACAAGTGGCTTTCTTGCAACCACGCTCCTATTTCGCCGTAATCCTCCAAGTTCTTGCTGCCATGTGTGCACGGAAATGCTTTTACTTTCATAATTAAACATTACCATGAGCTAATGTTTTCTACCTCACCTCTTTATACAGGGGAACAGATAGTAATGGTAACCATTTACAGCGAGTTTTTCCAGTCATTTTAGTGAACTTAAAAAAATGAGTGGGAACATACTTAAATTTCAAGATTTTCGAGAGGTGACTATAATTGTGGAGTGCATGTCTTTGGAAATACTTCATTTAAAATGATATTTTCAAGGTTGTTTTAAGAATAGAGTTTAGTTAATATTTTAGATTGAAGATATTAGTGGAAGCCACTGTTGTTTTTTGATTTTGTATTAGCCAATAGTCATTAAAAGTCATTGTGTAATACTTTACATATATTTTTTACATTTCATGCTTGCTGGTTCCACTTTCTGCCAGTCATCTCATGAATGGATTGTCTGATGTATAGCATGAATATCCATGTCACCTCTGGGCCGTGTAAGCTCAGAAAAAATCTCTCTTTCCTGTTCAGTCCAAAGCCAATCAGTAAAGGGCTCAACCAGGAAGTGGCTCTCTATAGTTTCAATCACCCTGTGTGTTCACAGTATGCTTCAATAAATATTTTAAATACTTCAAGATCCGAGAACTGACTGCATCTATGGTAAAAAGTTCAAAACTGCTGATTTTGCCGCAGCCAAGAACGACATGCGCTGTCAAACAGCTAAAGTTCATTTAGACTGCAGAAGAAAAGAAAGCCTTGAAGGTACAATTAGATAAAGTCGTGTTCACTATGCTGGCTTGCTTTATAACTGCCACTTGTCTCTTCGTGTGGGCTTTAGTTTGATAATGTTAGCTGACACTCCATCCAACATCAGTCAGCATATTAGCTAACTTTACCAAATGTAACATTCGGGAAAAATAGTAGGTTGTTAGTTAGCTTAGTAAGCTAGCCAATGTCATAACATGGTAATTTCTAAAACTGAACCATGCTAACCGACATCATATCCAAGTGAGTGACCAAACAAAAACTTTAGCTGACAAATTTCATGTTTCCCCCCATAGTTGAGAAATACTGTTTACAAATATTAGTGAGGGCACTATTGATAAGTTAAATCAGGTATTATGTGGACTGCAGTCAACTGCTATATTCATTTTAAAGTTGTTTTTTATTATACTTCATATTTCCCTTGGCTGTTACCCTAGAGAGGGAGACTCTAGAGTTTGAGCTCTCCGTGTTCTGAACTGTGAGTGCTGTACAAGCGTGCCTTTATGAATCTCGCTAAAACCCTAAAACCACTGAATGGACCTTTAATTTTAGGATGTGACTATTATTACCCCTGCCAAACCCACCCATGGCATGACTTTTGATCATAATGAGCAGGCCTTCTCCCTCATGCAGGGGGCAGTACTTACCAATAATAACATTTGGAAGCAACATCTCTAAAAATGCTAGAAAATCACACGTGTCATGATATTTGATCAAAATAAGCAGGCCTTCTCCTTCATTCAAGGAGCATTGCTTGTCAATAATAAAATTTGGAAGCAATATCTCTAAAATTGCAGGAAATACAAGGCCTCTGATGAAAAGTATCACTCACAGAGCCATACTGTTGAAAAAAAAAAGAACTTTTTCAAAGAGTGGAGGTTGTCATTACTGTCAATCACTTTTTTTCCTTCTCTCTGCATGCCTTCCTAGGGCTTTCTCATCACAAAGAATGCATCAAAGATCCCCCTGATGGATGGAATTGCTCTCCCATCACTGAGCCACAGATTGCCTCCATGCAGTCAGGTATCTGCGGCATTCTAGTCCCCTCAGATTCTATTGATTCAGTTGTCATTGAATTACAGACCCTGCAACTTGTCTTTCAATGGTTTCTGTCAGAGAAAAAAAAAAAGTGTTGTCAGCCGACAGTTTTCTGAAGCACACCTCTGAAACTTTCACTCTCTTTTCCTCGGTGAAAAGCCTAAAGTCAATTTACGATGTAAATCATACAAAAGTTCACGTTTTTCTCTTAACCGCCATTCAACAGTGCAACTATTTTGCTTTATTTATTTCCCCTTAGGAATATATCAACAGCATCTGTCTTGCCATATTACAGTAACAGGCTGCATTTCTCTTTCCAAAGACAGGATTACAGGCATTGTAGCTGAATGCAAGTATTATGCTTGCAAAATCTGTTGAAAAAGCATGACCAAAAAACCGCATAATTTCATAATCCGGTGATCAGTGATATACACACTCGTGCATTTGTGTTAGCTGGATCTGTTAATATGACCAGTATTCTTAAAGAGTGCGATGCCAGTGTTGCAGTTTTGAATACAGGTTGGCACTGAACTAAATTTAGGGACACATATGGCCAAGGATTTATCCTTTTATCCCCATTTGTCCTCATGCAATTGACGAATGCAGACAATCAGAGGCATGGGGCAATGCTTCCTCAAGTAGCCACTAATTTCTGTCCTGGACGACGACACCATGGAGAGCTACCCTCTCCAGTCTGTTCAGTCAGCTTGTAGCCTTCAATCTTTTGATGGCAACAATTGGCAGAAAATGAAATGTGCGCACGCTGTTAAATCAGCTCATTGTTAAATCAGCTTATTGTACAAGGGTTTCGGCCGATGTGGCCTTCGTCCCGTACCTGACGAAGGCCACATTGGCCAAAACTTTTGTACAATAAATCATTGTGAGCTGATTTAACAGTGTGCGGACATTTCATTTTCAGTTTTCACGCACATGTTTGTCCTGCACCTGTTGTAATACTAGGATGTGCCTGTAACCTCTTGGAACTGCAGCAGTTGGGATCACCCTCCAAATTTTTTGTTAGGCCCCACGTTCTGTTGTTGATAGTGCTGTAATTTTCTATTTGCGGGTTCCTATTGAGGGGGTTTTACAGTGCGCATTGAGTGTTTCAGACTGAGCATACAACCCACCCCTTGGCCAATCAGAAAAAACATACACCAGTGACCTTCCCACGGCCAATCGAAAGGCCACAATTAGAGAGCCTGTTACGCTCCACCAAAGTGCATTTCTCCTAGTGCAAGTGCAACGCTATTAAGCAGAAGCAAAAAAAAAAAAAAAAACACAATGATTTCATTATTATTCATTTTCTGAGAAATAGATCTGCTTTGGGTATTCAAGGCTCATACTCATGCACAGGGAGAGGTTGCATCTACCTGATAAACAAATGACACCAAAGCCCCTTAATCCCCTCTCGTTTTAAAGCAAAAAAGCAGTGAAAGGAGTAAAAAACAACAAGCATCCAGGTACGCATAGCAAGTATAAGTACTACGCAAGCTGTGTCCTTTTGTGTCCCTTTAGAACTGGAACAATGAGCGTCGTCTGATCCCAAATAATTACAAAGTGTTGTCAAAAAGAGAGTTGATGTTACGCGGTGGGAATTACACTGCTGTCCCAACATTTTTGAATGCGTTGCTGATATGAAGTTTTGAATGTGCATATTTCTAAAATAAATACATAGATAAACTGAGAAGGCAAAACATTGAAGTTCTCGACTTTGCACTGTTTTCAATTGACACAAGTCAAGGACTTACAAGTCATTACTTTCTGTATTTGAATTTTCCATACTGTCCCATGGGCTGAATGTGATTCATGAAATACTTTTATTGACTTATCATTGAAATTATGTAGTCCCTTCTCCCCAGTCAAATTAAAGGTCATGGAGTTTTCCTCCTAAATTATTTGCCATTGTCAATGTTGCACCGTTAACTTGAGGAAATCTTTACCCGTTCACCTTGGTAGGAAAGTGATTTGGCTGCAGTGCTACATAATTACCGACACCAAGTTCATCTTTATGGCCTGTTATACCTGGTATATCATAAAAATGCCTTCAGGGAAATGACAGGTATTGTCGAATCTAAAGGCATCAGAAAAGCAGGGAACCCATTAAAAGTCAAGTCCTTTTGCTGCTCTGGTTGTTTGAACTCTGTCTTCCGGTCAAATTGCATTTGACAGCTTTAAAGTAAGATAAAATGGTGTTGCTTGCCATTAAACCACAGCATTAGGATAAATTGGCCCTCAAAGGTCTAATAAAAGCGCACAGAAATCTCTGTGGGGAGCGATCACTGCAAGAGGATATCGCTATGCCTTCATACATTTTTTTCAATCACATCTTTGTGTCAAGTTACCACTTTTAGAGTGCTTACACCACTCCAGCAAATTCTAAAAAATTATCTCATGCAGGTGATTTATAAAACCAGTTTGGCAAATAAAGTACAATACAAAAAGAATCTTAAATTCAAGAACATTTTTTTTTTTTTTTTGCAGTATTTAAAATGTTTCAGTGCTGTCTGTCCAGTGAGAACTGCAGGCAGTTGGCTGTTTTGAGGGCTTGACATTAAGTATTCTAGCAAAAATGGTTTAGCTGTACTGAGGAGAAAATTTGCTTTTGTCCGAAGACCAGAGTGTCAATATCTCTCCGAATGGGGTGGGCTGGGAATGAATGTGGACTTTCCATGAAACACGGTCCTCTACAGTCAGCAATCCTGGGGTTTAATTGAGTTTAATTAGTAGCTAAAAAGGCCAAGCACAGCTCCGCTCAGGGCCATGGCGGGCTATGTTGGATAAGGGTTCGTCTTAAGGGCTCCTTCGATAAAACTAATTATGTGGAATTATCCAAAAATCGATGGCAGGGACATAAAAAATGTATTTTAAGGTGCCAGGTAAAGGTGCAGTGGTTCACCCATTCCATTTTACCTGCTGAGAGTTGTGCTACTAAAAGCTCATTGGCGCAAAAAAAAACTCGTTGTTTATTTCTTGGCATACAGAGAAAAATTAACTGTTCTTTTAAGGTGGATCTTTCACTTTTGCGATCAGTGAAAACTGCCTTGCCAGCCCCAGTGCCTGGAGTGTCCAGGAGTCAGTTCTTTCAGCTAGGCCTTGGTTTTATGAATGACACAGTAAAATGTAGTGTCAGATGATTCCTTAATGCAGCCGTAGAAATAAAATGGGGATGAAGGAAATGGTAGTCAGAAAACACCGCCCACCACCCTAAGCCTTAATCATCAGGGAGTTCTCAGTGTAAATCTGCCCTTATCTCTGCTCTTTTCCTCATGCCACTGCTCTGAGACGGAGTAATCTCTACATTTTGACGAGGAATCTGCGTCCTGCCAGGGGCATGAAGGAAGAGCGAGAGTCTTATTTCTTTCTGTCACCGGCCTTCCAGAACAGCAAGCCCCGTGTGACGCTCTTTGTGCGCACGATTCACGTGCTATACCAGTGTCAAAGAGAAAATTCTTTCAAAACAAAGCAGATCAGATTAGCACAAACCATCCAAAAATCTCGAGCTCTTTCAGACGCACTAACTGCATTGGGTGTCTGTGCCATCAGGATAAGTTCACAAGAGCTCCAAGTAGCTCCATTACAATTCTCATGCTATGGAGGCCAACGTCAAAAACACCACTTATAACCAGTAGAGCCCTGCTGTACTGCAGATAATAATTGGCTAATGTGTCTCCCTCTCAGAATCAGCCTTCATTACTTCTTAAAACCATTAACCCTGAGAGTGCTATAGGCAACTATAGTTGCCCAATGATGTGAGATATCAAAATCAGATGCTGTTGAAAACCTATCGTGTGGCAACTTGTTTTAAAGAGCTCCCGCAAGGAGCTCTTTAAAACAAGTTGCCACATGATAGATTTTCAACAGCTGAGGATAATACCATTGTTAATTCCCTGAAAAATTTATTCAGCGCTCAGAGCGTTAAAGCTGCTCATTAAGGCTGTTCCCTCAGATTACTTGTATGTTCCCTCCATTCATCTTCCTTTCCTTTGTACCCGCAGTGAGAAAGCTACAGCTGAAAATGAAAGCTTGAGTATTTTTTAAAAGCTACTGCCTGATTTGTACCTGCAGCACTATGTGTGAAATATTCCCTTTTTCAATACTATTACCATCATTTCTACTGAAGTTCAGATTTTGGAGGTGAACGTCAGCAGCATTGTAGACCGTAGCTTTTCCTGGGAAAAAAATGTTTGAGAAAGCAGAAGCAACCAAGCATTACCACCGAGGCAACAAACAAGCAAAATGTCAAGCTTATCTTTCTTCCCAATTGTGTGTACGCTCTTCTAAACTATACACTGCCCAGCCAAAAAAAAATAAAGTCTCACACTCTAATATTTTGTTGGACCGCCTTCATCTTTGATTACGGCACGCATTTGCCATGGCATCATTTCGACAAGCTTATGCAAATTCACAACATTTATTTCTGTCCAGAGTTGCATTAATTTTTTTAGCCAAGATCTTACATTGATGATGGAAGGGTTGGACCACTGCATAAGGTCTTCTCCAGCACATCCCAAATATTCTCAGTGGACTTAAGGACTGGACTCTGTGGTGGCCAATCCATGTGTGAAAATAATGTCTCATGCTCCCTGAACCACTCTTTCGCAACCTGTGCCCAATGAATCCCGGAAAAAAACATTGATGGAAAAACAAAATAAACAATTGGTATGTTCAGGTATTCAGCTGACCTCATTTTTGCTCAAAACCGTTGTCACTCTTGTTTTATTAAAAATGTTCCGAATAACGTAAGCGATGACAGCACTGTGCTTACATTTGATAGTCATGTAAAATAATGGTGAAATGTTTGATAGCCAATATTAATTTTCGTGAACGCTTTTTTTGAGATGGCTGTTTTCACCATTTCTAATAATTTCATATTTCACATAAAATTATGTAGTTTTGTATGGTAATTCATATTTCCAGTGGAGCCCTGGGCTGTATGAGATGTTTGCCAACTAGCTAGACATGTCACGCTTCATAAAGGCAAAGTGCACATCCCAGTTTAGTAGGGTAGATGGTGCCAAATGTTCAGGGGTTGGTACTTGGTGGGTGTGTGTGTGTGTGGATGGGTGGGGGCATGTGTTTCATTGGGATTTGCGTTACTATTGTAGATTTTTTGCTACTTCACTAGAAGAGACACATTTTTTGGCTGCACAGGACTTGGCAAAGAGGTTATAATACTGTGATAGATTTATGCATGTATTGCTGATAAACAAGGTGGTGAAATTCGTTGGTTTTAATGTGAAAGGGCCAAATGGGCTGGTTCGAAGGAAGAAGGACTTGACACACGTGACAAAACTGCAAATAGATATTGCTTTTATACAACCATAAACCTACCTTTCTACACACAAGCATAAGAAAATGACTAGAGAATTGATAGTACTCAGTGGCTCAAATATGATTTATTTCATCCTTTTTTGAGGGCATCAATGCACCCCCCTGGATACCAGTGGATTTATTTTTAAATGAAACTCCAGATGAATATCGAACAGGACATAATCCTCATTTAAAGAATTTCATAGAACTATGGCGTGAGACTCACGGACGTCTTGGACTGAAAATGGGATTGTAACCAAAAACATCTCTGAGACTAAATTAACTTATACCTATGACCCAAAATAACAAGATTCTGGAGACTTGGCGTCAAAAAGGATTCAGCATCTGGAAGACTGTTATGAAAAAGGACATCTATTGAAGAGGAAATATGAATTGTCCAGCAAGACGCTCTTCTGTTATCTTCAGTGAAGATCTTTTCTTAGAACCAACCAAGGCCCTGAAATGACTTTAAACTGAGGTGGGACCCTTTTGGAATGACTTCTGTGACACCATGACTAAGATTTTTAGAGTTTATTTCCCATTAGATTCCTAGCTTTGTTTACCCAGGGATTTTGAAAGTATCGGTAGATTTTCAGCAAAGTCCCAAACTAAATTTAGGGAAATTGCTTTATGTATGTCCAGGGAGCGTATAACAGTGGCATGGAAATCCAGTGCTTCTCACTGCATTGATAGATTGTCTTTGGATATGAAAAATTGTATTCCTCTGAAAAAGATCATGTATGGTCAGAGAAAGAGACACAACACCCATATGAAAATCTGGCAGCCTTAGGTAAAGTATGCAGCCTCATCACCGGCGCTGCAATAGGTATGTGATCACTTGTGTTTAGCCAGAGAGCCTATTTAAAAGATGTAACATAGTGAAGGTGCATTATCCTTCTGAATTTAACTTGATGCTCTGACCTTTTTTTTCTCGGTATAGAAAGGACAGGAAGGAGGTCTCTTAGGTGTTTTGTTTCCTGTTAAATTGTTCAAAATGGGTCAAAAAATGAAAATAAAATATTCCAAAAAAAGACTCAGCTTGAAACAGGATGTATGTACATTGACGCCACACATCGTAAGTTGGATGGTTCAACAGGCAAAAAAAAATATCCTAAGATCACAGCTAGAGAATTTCAGAAGTCAATTGAGGTTATTTGGGGGCCTAAAATCTCCAGAACTACCATTCGGCACTGCCTATATTGCCACAAATTATTTTGGTGGGTTGCCAGATAGAAGACAGTGTCTTCAATCACAATAAAATAAAGCACCGACAGCTTACCAACCATTACTTGGACTTTCATTGAGGCTGGGCTATTTGGTCTGATGAAACCAAGAATGTTGGGTTGGAGACAAACATCAAAGGTACGTTTGATGGCGGCAGATAACCATACGTATGAGCATTGATAACCCACTGTGAAATATGGGGGCGGGGCTTTGATGTTTAGGGGTTGGTGTCCTTGTGAAGATGCACCATATCATGGACCCCATCAAATACCAGCAGATGTTAAATGAAAACCCAACAGCCTCTGCCAGGAAACTTGGCTGGACCTCACGGCAGGACGGTGATCTGAAGCACACCTGAAATCTCATTTTTACTCAAGGGTGCCAATAAATCGAGAGGACACTATACAGTCGTTCTCTGTCGCATGTTAAAAATGCTGAGTAGGCCCGGCAGACCTCAAATTTGATCCACGTTTCTATAATGATAGAAGTGGTTCTCCTTCCACACACATGCATTATGTGGCAGTCACTTGTAGGTGAGATAGACCAGGACAGTATAGATTGGCTCATCTTCAAAACCAATACGGCCACCCACCGTCAGGCATCTGATGTATGCTTAGTTTCAGGAGGGCACAGTTGTAATCAAAATTTTCTTTTGAGGACATTAAATAAAGACAATGAAGCACTTTATTGATTTCATTATTTATAGTATGAAAATAAGCTATTTAGAACATTTACATAATTTCAAAAAAGAACAAATGTATATAAGGTATTCATCAAGTCAACAATAACTCTGAACATCGGTCTCTCCTATCCTGTGCATCATAATCTCAGTTGCCTTCCTCTGCAAGTGGCACATGCAGTTTTAGCTTCTCTCTGCTGGGTTTCAAACAGAGAAGCTTTGCTCACGTACAGCCCATTTCATTTTTTGTTGTATCCTGTAAAATATGAGTGCTCATACAGTGCTGTGAAGAAGTATTTGCCCTGTTCCCTATTTATTTTATTTTTGCTTATTAGCCATTTTCAAATGTTTCAGATCCTCAAACTAATTTTAATGAAAGAAAATCAGGTTCCACTTTGGACTCATCAGTCCACCAAAAATGATCAATGATGTCCTTGGATCATCAAGATGTTTTTTGGCAAATGTGAGATGAGCCCTTGTGTTTCTTTTGGTCAACTCTGGTTTTTGCTTTGCAGCTCTACCATGGATGCTATTTTTGACCAGTCTCTTTCATATTGTGGAATTGTGAACACTGACCTTGACTGAGGCAAGCGAGGCCTATAGTTCTTTAAATGTTAGTTTGGGGGGGTGCCCCGGTGGCCCATCGGTCTAAGTGCGCGTACCATAAAGGCTGTGTCCTTCCCACAGCGACCTGGGTTCGATTCCAGCTCAGGTCATTTGCTGCATGTCTTCCCCCATTCTTCTCCCCAACCTTCCTGTCTCTCTACACTGTATAACTGTCAAATAAAGGAAAAATTCCCAAAAAAATAAACTTTAAATGTTAGTTTGGGTTGTTTTGTGACCTCCTGCATGAGTCATCAACACACTTTTGGAGAAATTTTGGTTGCTCTGCTACTCCTGGGAAAGTTCACCACCGTACCAAATTTTCTCAGTTTGTAGGCAGTGGCTCCCACTCGCTGTTAGCTGGAGTCTCAGGCCCTTAGAAATTACTTTGTAACCCTTTCTAGACTGATAGATGTCAACAAATATGTTTCTCATTAGTTTTTGAATTTCTTTAGATCATGGCATCATGTGCTGCTTTTTGCCTACGTCATACAGGTGGACAGGTTCTAAGTAAGGTTCTATTTAAGCTGGCAGTAATCATGCCTGGTGTGTCCTGTGATACTGAACTCAATTATCAATGAAATTTGTTTTATTCATTCATTTTGTTACTTAAGGGGCAATTACTTTTTCACAAAGGGCTAGGTAGGGTTGGATTACATGTTTCCTCCAATAAATGAAATCATCATTGAAGAACTGCATTTTATATTTACTTGGGTTTTCTCTGGCTAATATTAAAATTAATTTGATGATCTGAAAAATTTAAGAGTGACAGATGCAAAATTAGAAGAAATCAGGAAATATTTTTTCACAACACTGTATATTCAATAATAATCTGAAGATCTGGACTGCAGGTAGGCCAAACCTGCAGTTGCACCCTCAGATTTGGAAGCTATGTAATTGAAAAATATGCAGAATGGAGAGTGCCATTGCCTTATTGAAATGAGCAGGGTCGTCCCTGAAGACCTATCATTTAGCAAACCGCATATGTTTCTCCAAACTTTACATACGTCCTCCAGGATCAATGGTACTAACACAGATGAACAAATTACCCTTACCCTGGGCAATTAACACATCCCAAAACAAGAAGCTGGCTTTTGAAACTTACGTTGGTAACAACTGGGATGGTCCTTTTCTTCTTTGGCCTGGAGAACACAACCTCCATTATTACCACACATCTTTTAAGAAATTAATTTCTCCAAAAACAGCACATTTTCACGGAGTATCCGTCTATTCTAGATATGTCAACACAGGAGCATTTCCGGACCTCTTTGACGCATTGCTTCCTCAGAGTAGAGTATCAGTCTTCAGTTGCATTTATGGTTACAGTGAGTAATGGTGTTTACTGGCAAAGGTTTTCCAAAATAGCTCCAACCTCTGATGGCAATGTGATGCCATCTGAGGGATCGAAGATCGGGGGAACTTAGTATTGATTTTCAACCTCATCCCATACACACAGAGATGACTCCAAATTGTCATAATTTTAATTACATTATCTCAGTAGAGGGTGTTGTTTTTATGCTGTTTTTATACTGTTGGATTGGTCAATCAGGCAGTTTTTTAAGTGGAGAGCCGCAATCACGCACGCAAAATTTATAAACGACAGATTTTGTGGGCTCTCCTTTTATACCAAGATAATGTCATCTGTTCAAAACACTCATTTCTTAGCATTCCAACACACTCTGCACCTAATTATACCCCTTTCCCAACTTTTAGAAATTTCTTTTGGAATGAATTTGTGAAAAACTCTAAGTTTGATACAAGCCGAAGACCATTTCCAGATCAGTGCTTTCATTTTAACTTACATTTTCCATACTGCTCCAACTCCGTTGGAAATGGCATTGTAGTTCACCATTTGTGCTTGGAGCTCATGAGGGTGCAGGATGAGGATGATTTATTCTAGATTTTGTTTGTTTTTGTAAAAGCACACTCTCTAATGGCATGTAAATCTCCAGCAAAAAATCTGAATTGCTGATGCTCCTGACAAGAGCAATTGTATCCCTTCTACCCAGCATTTCACTTTTCAAACCTCCCTGATACACAGATACCTCTCTTATAAGGTTTAAAATGCTAATGAAAAATAATCTTCTAGTACGGGTACATCCTCCTCCTATTCCCTTGCTCTTGCAAAGTTAAAACATTTGCAAATGCACCCCGAATGGAGCATTGATGTTCTCTGGGCGCTTATATGTAAAACCAAAAAAGCATTGCAGGAATTATTCGTCACCAGGGAGGTTACAATGTTATCAATGTAAAAGGTACCACCACAGCGATAAACATACTGCTTTAGGCACTTTGATGTACCTTTTCTCCTGAGGGTGCATGCCAGCCACGTTCAACAGCACTTTCCTGCCACTAAACTCTCTGGCTCAGACAACCTATTATTTCATCTCCCATCTTTTAACAGAATACTCCAATTCATTGTTTTTGGCATTGCCCGCATTCTGGAACGCAGATCGAGAGCATTAGAGAAGACAAACTGTCATATCACAGCTACACATCTCCTCTGGCTACAGAGGGAGACCATGTCAGTTGATAAGATACCATCTCCCCACCAATTTATTCTACATGAAATGGGACCCCAAAGGCCAAATGACTTTTCCACAGGTCCCCATTATCAGAAGATGCCAGTCACTCGCTCTGTAATCGGATCAGTCAGGATAAAGAGTTCCACGTTGCTATCTTTCCATTGTCTGATGGCAGATACCACAGACGGGTTTACTGGAACCATTCAGACTGCTTCATCAGTGAAAAATTCAGCATGAGTTCCCTTTTCAGCCTCGTTTATTTTGGAAAATGTAATTGTTCATAAATGCATTTACTCTTTGAAAGTAATATCTCGGTTATTGTTGTGATAGCAGCAGTAAATTTTTTTTATGCAACATAATATGTTTCATATATTTTCTGTGCTCTTTGATGTTCTCCTACTGCAGTATTACCAGTGACTGTGAAATTTCATATGTTCAATATATTTATTGTATTTCAGGAAAAAAATCTCATTGGAAAACAAGTTTAAAAGCCCCCCAATAACCTAACCTTTTAACCCATAATTACCCAGCAACTGCTCCAGTTTGCTTAGCAAACAAACATTGATTCACACAAAAATTAAAAAATGTAAAATTTATACATTTGCGGCTTTATGTACTGTGCAAGATTTAATTAGGTTGTATTAAAATATTTTATTAAATTTTGACTAGTTTACATCATCAATCCATCAGCAAATTCTAGCCAGTCTTTCTCACTGGTTTTGTTTATGGCAGCTCTATTACCTTATTTGGGTATCAGATGTTAAAATTCTTTATATGTTCCAAATAATAAACGCTGCTTAATGGCCATGAACATCGTTTGCCACGGTGGATTGATTTGATCAATGTTTGACCTCTTGGGCTGCTGAAGAATAGCGTGCAGACACAGTTATCTTGACAACTTGAACCATCCTAATCTGATTACGTGAACTTGAATTGGCCTTTATGGAACCGATTTAGCTCCAACTGATTTGTTAGGTTAATTCAAGTCAGGTTCCAGACTTTAATCCCCACTTTTTTTGTGCGCGCCTTATGGAACAGCCCCCTGGTGATTCAGTGCTAACTTATTAAAAATATCAAAGTATGTGACACCCAGTGGCGGAGCTACAGGGGGGGGGGAAGACACGTCCCTTTTAGTCCTGGCTAGATCTCAATCATTTTCCTTTATTGACGTCTTTTCCAATTATTGTAATTGGCAACTGAAGACACGGTTTCTTTCCACAGACGAACACCCATGACCATGAAATACTGCCTAGGCTGGAATTAGTGGTTCATTATTTACAGAATGAAATAACCAGACATTTAACGCTCTGGTCAACGCTTGTGTCAGATCTTCTAGAGATCCTCTGGTCAATGCTTCAACTGAAAACCAGACTGACCAGTCAAAAACTGGGTCTCTAGCGATCCTACTTAACTCAAACAAGCAATGTATCTCTGCAGTCAGGACAGAATTCAGTGGGTAAAGATAATGAATTAACTTAGCTAACGGCTTGCTAGCAAGCTAACTATCTGGTTTTAGCTGTACGGCCAACACAAAAAACTAAATCGACGCCCACTGACATTTCATGCAAGTTTGTCATTGTGAAATCTCGGAGTGCATCAATTTACTTTTTTAGTTTACGTTGCTATCAGTACAGCACCTGAGGAAAAGTGCATTGGATGTGCCGAGGCATGCTCTTTATTTTAACTGTACGGCTAGCAAAACTTAACACCAAGTACAATCAATCAGTATCAACAGCTTGGAGATTAACATCAATGTGGACCCTGTAGACCCCTGTGGACCACTTGCTAACTCATTAATGTCATGGGCTTTGTTGTACTGCCTCACTTTCTCCATCAGTACCGCTTGGCAAGATATCAGTATGGCCAGTGACCTCAAAATCCCCAATAGAACTTGCAAGGTTCATTGGCATGGCTAGGACAATGCTGGCATTAAATGGAAAAAGCTAGTAAGTCACATTTCAGACATTTTGAGAAAAATGGGGGGAACATATCCAACCCTGTCAATAAGGCCACACCTTTTGCAATTCCTTTGTTTGATGTTTTTTTGGAAACCTGTCTATCATTTCTGCACAGTTCTAGTATGAAATGTTGTGGAAGAAGCCAGTAAGTCCAAAGTAACATGAAAATCATTTTTCTCAAGAATGTGACTTAATAGTAAATGCTGTAATGGTTTTCTTTACCGTTCAGATTTATTGAAGTTTGGCAAACCAGCGTACTGGTGCATTACTGTCACCTACAGTGCTGGAGTGCGGATTGTCGATGCAGAAAGTTCTGCAAAAAAGTCACTCTCTTCTGTGGTCTTTACAGTACCTGCAAGAGTCTAACCTTCTCAGTGTCTGGCTCCCATCAAACCCTTCTCCAAAATACCAAAGGTTTTTGTTATGATTCTGCCAGTGCCTGTTGCCTGTTTTTGTTATTTTTCATTATTATGTATTATCATTATCAGTCTGCGTCCCAGTTTTTGTTTTGCCATTTGTTTATTTTCTGTTCTGTGCACCAGTGTCTACCCCTGTCTTGTGATCAGTGCGGTAAATTCCTTCTCCCCAGTCTGCATGCTACATGCTTCAGGTGATTTCAGTGGTTTCTGGTGTTTCACATAATTACTTCAATTCTCGTTTACTTCCTTCGCTCTGCTTTCTCTGATTACTAATAATACTAACATTTATATTTTGTCATATAGTCACTAACTTGACTAAACCGTGCACATATTACTAACTAACTAATGAACACTTGGGTTAATTTGTAAATTGCGCCGCTACTAATAATCTCAGCACTCGCCCTGTTCTAATCTCCGCCCCTTGCTTTGCTTTCCCTGTATCTCCCTGTGTTTCCACGAAATCTTTCGCACGTGCTTAATTGCTATCCTGCACTCTTTTATCTGTGCACGTAGAACTCCTTAACCAGAGTCGTTTATCTGTTATAGGTTGTCAATGTGTTTCCAGTCCGCAACTTGGCTTTTGCCAATTATTGTATTAGGACTCCCTCGAGTGCTCATCTTCTCTGCTCATTATCTGTCACTCCCACTCACCTGTTTCCCTGCAGCATGTGACTTCTTTTTGGTGCATTTAAGCCCTGCATTTCTGTTCCTTCCCCTTTCAGAACGTTGATCTTTTCTTCTGTGCTGAGAGACCCGTACGCCAGTAGATTTGTGAGATTTGAGACACCCTTTGCCTGACTACCGTTTTCTGCCTGTGCCCTTCTGATTCATCTGTTTATTGTTCTGGTTTTGACCCTGCCTGCCTGACTATGATTCCTGTCTTTTGCTGCCCTGGTTTTAGGATTTTTGGCCCACGATTTACCGACTCTGATTTTTGCCTGCTGTCTATGTACCTTTGCCATTCTGACCTACTGTTACCGAACTCTGCCTGTCCCACGACCCTGAGGTTTGGATTGTGTTTTTTTGGCACTGTACTTTTGTGATCTCTGGCTTGGACTCGGACCGAATAAAGGATTTTGACTTTCATTACTACTGCTTGCTTCTGGTTCCTGGGCTGTATCATTACATTTTTATCTCCTTGCACTTGAGTTATCCATAAAATCTCCCAAGCTGCATGTGCTACCATCCTTATCCCTTCTGTTTTTGTATCCCTTCTGTCTTTTTCACTGGCACAATTTATGACCATTCTGGATGCTAACAACCTCCCTTTGTCCACATTTATACACTCCTTGTTAGGTTTATATATATATATATATTTTTTTTTTTTTCGCCATCATTGCTGTAACCTGTTCTTTGCTCACTGATGCTTTTTCTGTCCTCACCCTCAGTAGCCTCTGCAAATGACACTTTATTCAGTGCCTGTGTCCATTCCACCTCACATTCCAGTTTCTTTCTTTCACATTGATTGGCCCGGCTCCCTGATCGCCCCCCTCCCCCACAGTAACAAACAACCTGCTCATTTGACAGCTCACCATTCAGCACCCACCTGTACCGCACCTTATACCCTGAAACACCTTCTTACATACTGTCGCCACATGCCCATATTCTTGAGACCAGTTGCTCCAGAGTGGAGCCCTTTCAAAGGCCCTCACCCTGTACCAAACAATCTGATTAAACTCTCTCTCTGGAAAAAAAAAAAAAAAATCAGGTCTCACAGAAAAAGGAACTCCTCTGATGACACCATCACAATTACCCATTCACTCAAAAACAAGTCCCATGAATATGATCAAATTCTTTGATTTTAAGAGTCTTTCCCATCAGTTACCATGTCATATGTTTTAAAATTATGCCACCTCTTCACATCCACACAGCTTTTTTGTTTCAATTTCTTTCTTTTTGAATCTCCCAACATAAGGACTATTACTAAGAATGCAGTTGATTTCCTAACTAGCTCTCCTTTGTACTCCAATAACAAATATCCCTTTGTGGCAGGCTGAAGGAGGGCCTGGGCGGGGGATTGAACCCCAGACTCCCAGGTAAGAATCACCCGCGCTGACCACATCACCAAAGAGCCAGGCTCAGTGGCAAGGTGGCCAGGGTGCGTACTTATTAGGAGGCATTTCTAGTGACAGGACCCATCAACTGTCACACCTTCATCAGTTTCATTTTCAATTCTTTTTTTGCTTTACTTTTTCTACCCGCCACATCTTCACACTTCATTTGTCTGTGGTCCAAAATCCTCTTCAAAAGCTAGAATATAAAGTTGATGGCTAAACAACCTATCCAATTTGAAACATTTTTGCCCTGTACAAGTTTATCATCATCAGCTTGATGCTTATCCATCATCAGTCTTGTCATCTTAGCCTCTCTTTACCCTCGTCTGCTGAGACATTAATCCAAATTGAGTCTGAGCTGAGCTCTGAAACAGTACATGAGTGCAACAGAAACAATTTTAAAGTGGAAGACAACCTTCATCTGAAGTGAGCTGCAAACCAAAGAATTTCCCTTTAGGTGTTATAAAATATGTTTTTAGTCATTTTTAGGACAACGCTCAACTGAATAACAACTACTAACAAATCTAGATCAAAACACTCATAGAATCCCTGCTTTCCTTTTTATTGCTACATGAAATGTCCAATAGCTTCAAAAGGTTAAAAAAAAAAAAAAAAAACCTTTCATTGAAGACCCATATTGTCCGCTTTCCTATATGTGCAGACACCGGACAACAGATCACACCGGCAATTTAATAAAGAATCGTATCCATCAATACAACAAATGCTCTGCTAAATAACCAAACAAAATGATTGCAGTGTTCAGTAGCCTATTTCACATGCATAGTAATATAAAAATGGTGCCAGCTAAGTTAACCACATAAGCTAAAACATCCATTTGTTGGCTTAACATGCTAACAGTGTGTAATGACCCCGGGACAGCTGCTCAAGACACAGCCATAGCATCGACAGCTTCAGACAGGGCAGCTGCAGCCAGGATAGCATCAGTAGGGACAGTTATTGAGCGTGTGAAGAAATCATGAAATGTGTTTGGAGTATGGACAAACATTTGACTACCAGAGTCAAGCTGTTCCACTACTTACCCATAATTACAAACACACAAAAAGAATGCAGAACAAGTTCTACAACAAATAATATGGTTAAATTATAATATACTTGTTGATAGAATGATGATTTTTTGGAAACGCATGTTTGATATAGGTATTATTTTTATAAGGGATATAGTGAATGAGGATTATAAACTCATGTCCGACAAACAATGAACTAGTTTTTATGGAACAGTCTGTACATTGCAACAATATAATCAACTTATTGGAGCTTTACCAAGTGCTTGGAAATCAAAAATTATAAAAGGAACAGGAGGACATTTAGTCTGTAGGCCACATATGAAAATGGCAAATTGGTTAAATTGAATAAAGATCAACAAACATATATACACATTTTATTTAAGAATAAAGAACTTAGTAGCTGTACCATACAGGATTCTAGACAGTTGGGAAAATATGTTAGATACACCAGTCCCATGGAACCAAGTTTTCAAAATCCTTTACAGTACATCACTTGATCCAAAGATTAGATATTTTCGATATAAGCTAATATATAAGTTTTTAGCAACTAAAAAGATGCTAAATATATGGGGAATAGAGTCATCACCCCTTTGTCGATTCTGTCAGGAAGAAGTGGAGTCAGTAGACCATTTATTTTGGTACTGTCCTAAAATAGCCTTATTTTGGATAAAGTTACAAAGCTGGATATCTCAGTATAATGGTATACAATTGGATTTATTTAAAGTGTTACTTGGTGATGTAACAAAAGGAACACACCTAATCTGTAATATAATTATATATTTAGCAAAAATATTTATTTTCGGGTTGACATCTGTGGAGGCATTAAGAATTGAGAAATTCAAAAATTTTGTCAAGTATTACAGTAGAATTGAGTGTGTGATGGCCCATGGGACAGGACCTGTAATTTATGCCAAAAGATGGGATAAAGTAAGGGAGGCTGAAGGTTGGGAAAATGAGAGATGGAATAGATGAGCTAATAACGACTAATGCAAAAGGTAGAAAAGCATTGTGAATGTAATTGTTATTGCATTGTATTTCTATTTTGATCCATTTATTTATTTAATTTTTTGTGTGTGTTTTGTTTTGTCGGGTGATGGTAGGAGGACTCGTACACAATTATGTAACTGACTAAATTAATAAAGTTGTCCTCCAAAGCGGAGGGGTGGTGGCGGGATATAAAAAAGAAAAAAAAAACCCACACAACTAGAGACAAGCTGAGAGTGCAAACATCCGCCAAGTTCAGTTATCGTGTGTCATAGGATTTCAAAATTGCTGCTGTGGCGGCCATATTGCTCGGCCGATCCCTGATATAATAGCAACCCACCCACAGAATTTCAGAGATATCCGTTCATTACTTTTTGAGTTATCTTGTACACAAACAGACCTCCTTAGCGAAGGTAATAAATGTTAAAAACATTAACTTTAAACCAGTATTAAAATTCTTCAGATCTCTCATAGATTTTAATTCTATGTGCAACAGTCTTAAACTTATCATGTCAAACATTGTGCTTTTCGCAGAAAAAAAAGAAATAAATGTTAACAGTTGTATAAACCTGTTTGCTTTTCGTTGTTTTTGAGAGTTTATATAATTTACTTTTCGTTTATTTATTTTTAATTTTTGTGGATTACCAGTCAGTCAATTCTTTCTTTGTCAAAAGTCACCGAAAGTAGCCACATTAAAACAGATTAGCCAAATTAGGCATGCTTCCCAAAGAAGTATGCCCGTTCCCCACTAAAATGGATTTATTCTGTATGGTATGCTGGGCTAAGCCCCAAATGTACTCAGACATAGATCCACCACTGAAGATGACCCTCCATCAGAATTCAGCACGACACTTAAAATGGGACAATTGTGAGCTAGCCGGACGTTCATCAAAGCTGTTCATATCTGAGGGCAACTTGCAACAATCATGCCATTCCTTGCGGCAACCTCTTCTCCCTCCGTTTGAATGGGCCGGGTTATTAGAATTTGTAATTGTATTGGGTGCATTATTTCATGTTAATGCAGTTCAATAGGTACTGTAATTGTTTGCTCCCAGGCGGTAGAGGGAAGCGAAACGCAGGAGATGGATCAGCTGAGAAGAGCATTAGAGATGCAGCGAGGAGCAATAAGCAACCTGGGCTCCCTCGGCCCTCTGGCTCGATCATTTCAGCCTGCATCAGTGCTGCGCTCTGCTAATGGGATTTGGTAATGATCATGGAAATTGTCTCGATCGTGGAAATGTCCTGTGTAATCGGCAAGCCGCTTTCCTCTCCGCCTCCTTCAGTTGAGGGCATCTTGATGCAAATTGTGGAAGCAACTGGTACACACTCAGCGATCATAAACCAGAGCTCCAGGCGGAGAAGGTTGTCATTTGCAGCACAATATTCTGAGGTCTGATTCCCTTCAGGATGCAGGACATTTTGGGCGATACAGGCTGCACAAACTCAGAATATAATGCCCTTGACACCAAATTCTCAACCCCCCCAAAATCCATCAACCCCCATCCCTGCATACTTGAGTCAAGAATATGCACAGTAGCGATTATCAGAGAATATGCAGTTTTATTGATTGTGGGTTACATGCAACAATTGAGATATCAGCATTTTAACAGGACGTCCAAGCTAACTAATGATAATAGCTTATTCTTAACCTTTATACATCCCAGTATGTGGATCTATCCTCATCCTCTGCTCAACGTGATTAAAGACACAGGCAAGATGAAGTCATCAATAATGTATTAATCATAGGGCAAAGGGATGTTATAAACTTTAACAGACTAAATACAAAACTTTCTGTGCTGCCTTGTATTATTTATTGCTTTGACGTCGACATTCAGTGCTCGAGGGCACAAACTACCATCAGTGAAATTCTTAGGTCAAAGAGTTAGACCCAAGTACCTTGGTGACATTACTAGTCCATAAGCTGGAGGAAGACATCTTCTTTCTCTGTGTGATCTCCTGCGAGCAGTACATCTTCTCTCAAATAATATTTTCATACTTTTACGGCATATCAATTTAAAGATTTCCGAACTGAACATTCATATTTTATTCTGTATTTTAGACATGCGAGAAGTCATTCAGACATAAGATCCATGAGGTGGAAAAGGGCCTTAGGCTTTTGTGTTAACAACGCAGATCACTGGACTGTTAAATGTCAGTCTGCCAGTCCATTTCCCCTTTTTTTTGGTAGCAGAAATATGTTAACTTGAAATACAGTATGTAGGCCTATTTGTCAATACCCAGCTTTAAAAAAATTTAACTACAGCAAATGAAAGTAAAGTTGCCGACAGCAAATATTTCACCCCTTTACTGGTCGATTACATTTACAATTAAACACTTCCAAAACCAAAGTCATGTGGTTTAGTAAGAAGGGCTGTGTGCCCTCAAATACCCCAAATATCTCCACCCTCAATGGGACACCTCTGGACCAGGTTAAAGAATATAAATATTTGGAAATCTGGCTAGACAACACTGTCCTTTTCTAACCACATTAACAAATTACTGTCTAAGGTTAAATCAAAAATTGGCTTCCTATATACAATAGATCACGCTCCTCTTTCACTTACTCTGCTGAACTAACTCTAGTTCAAATGACCATCCTTCCCATGTTCAATTACGGCGATGTCATTTACAGATCGGCATGCGAGGGCACGCTTCAAAAGCTCGATGTCCTCTACTGCTCTGCCATCCGATTTATAACAGATTCTCCCTTCAGAACACACCACTGCACTCTATACTCTTCTCTTAATTGGCCATCATTACACACCCGCCGCAAAATTCACTGGTTCATGTTGATATACAAAACTCTCCTTAGTCTGTCCCCCCCTTACTTGTGTAAACTATTGTGCCTTGCATTTGACGCATGCAACACTCACTCTGCAAATTTGATTCTGTTGACAGTCCCAAAAACTAACTCTGCATTAGGCTCCTGGTCCTTTCAGTCTGCAGCAGCCAGAGATTGGAATGAGTTACAAAAAGCTGGATTCTTTTATCTCTAAGGTGACCTTTAAAGCCTTGATCATGGACCTTTTTAAAGATACGTGCTCTTGTAACGCAGAATGCTAGCCGGTCTTTTTGTTGCTGCTCGATGCCTTTGTGTGTGTAGTTTAGCTGTGTCTTTGTATATGTCTTTGTTAATATATTTACCTAGTGTAGTGTTTATACTGTTTGCTTGTTTTTGTTTTTTTTTTAAATTTTTGTTGCTTATAACCCTTTCTCCCCTCTCCCTCAAGAGGCTCTGCCTTTTGCCAGGCCGCAGTTGTAAATAAGAACTTGTTCTTAATCTGTCTTGCCTGGTTAAATAAAGGTTAAATAAATAAAAATAAAAATGTTTCTTACAGTACCACTTGGTGAATTTTTTTTCAAATAAACTAGACAGTTGGTCATTCACTGGTCGACGTGCATTCCCAGCCCCCCTAAAGTAATCGCTCCCAAAATCGATAGGCTTTGTGACCTTACCATACACAAGGCCCTTACCAAATATGAAATGAATTGGTTGAAATCTGTGGCCTGTAGAGCACTCACAAGAAAATATTTGCGGACGCGGCCGAACGATCACTGATCCATGGTATCCCCGCTCATTATCTGGGGATACAACTGAAGGGTGCAAGGGAGAAACAGGGAATGTCAGTTTTTACGGATTTTTAGATATTGCTGCCTGCATATAGTACATTATCATATGCTTTCTTCTGTAATAATCATGAAACGAGAGCACAAGGAGAGTCAGTTGTAATGAGGGACTAAATTTGGCCTCTTGCCCAGTGAAAACTCAACCACTTCGAGAAGTCGTCTTCTCCAAAGACCACCCTTGTCTGATGCAGTATGGCGAGAACTGGAATGGCCCATTCGCCAGTGCTGTCATGACAAAACCTGTTAGGAAAGGGAGAACCTTGCAGGCACCACTGCAGCCCTCCAACAGGGCCCCTCTGCCCATATCAGCAGCAAAGTTCAAAGACCTGCTGGAGCTCAAACGTTTCTGTGCACAGGATGCGCAGGACTTTTATGGCCGTCTTCCACATCAAGTACAGCCAGATACTAATCCCCAAAATGACTACCCTGACATTGATGATAAAGAGGAGGATGAATCTTGAACTCTCTTACTTACTGCTTTATCACAGAATGAAGTGTGTTTTTTTTGGGGGGGGTTTATTTTTGAGGTGTTTTGTGTGTGTGTGTGTGTGTGTGTGTGTGTGTGTGTGGAACTCAGTATTCATGCAAACTTCCAATATATTATTCTTCTTGCCAAAAATAATTTCAAAATAAACTAACATTGTGTTTTGTGAAGTTATGTTGATTTTGAATTGCTGCAGGCTATACCTCTTTGAGAAGAACATATCGTGCAACGCAAAAACAGGGAATGTCGATTATAGACTCAGGTTATATAACACCTTACAAAATCAATACAATTCATGGGAAAAATATTGTATCAATATTTTTCAATCATACTTTGGATATTCTTTCTGGAAAAACCAAGATCAAACTGCAATCTGAATACCAGAAGTCTTTAAAAATTGATTTTGAGTTTTCTCAAAATGTCAAAAACTGACATTCCCTGTTTTTCCCTTGCACCCTTCGATTACAATGATGTAAGAACAATTCATCTTAATATCAAATGACACATTTTCTTGGATTAACTGTTTATTAACCACATCTGTCGTGACAATAAATACTTCAGCAAGTGTATGGATAATTTCGCTCAACTAGTAAGTCGATGGTGACAGAAATGTCTTTTGACTGGTATAAGGTTAAAAAATGCTTATTTTAAAACAATGGCAGCTGTAGAGCTGGAGAGAGAGGAGGCACAAAAATCCCTTTGTACCAATGATAGGTCTTGACCTCTTTTCAATCAGTTTCCTTTATTCACAAATTTTACAATGATTAGAATAATCTAATGACAGGTAAAGACACAACTTCTTACTGAATGGGATGCAAGGGCAATTAAAAAATAAGTGCAATTCAGAAAAGTGGCCATTTCATTCACAAAATATGCCTGGTTTTTTTTTTCTGGTTTTCTGGTGAAAATTTCATGTCAGCCCCATTAGAAATATACAGCGTATTTACGGAGAAAAATGTTGATGCGTTTAATACTTATTTTCCCCGCTATACTGTATTTTTATATTGTTTGTACATTGCCAGTCAGGGGTGCCAGTAATTTTGAAGCCCACTGTAAACATTTTTGAAGAGTAACCACTAAGTAATGATCCAAGTATTACACCATAGTTTGGGGTTATAAGATGACATTAATATATAGAGGATCTTACACCAGTGGGCATGTCATATGAAAGTTGAAGCTCATTGAGCATATTTTGAGTTTGTTGTGAGCTTTAGCCAGCAACAAATCCAAACTTTACTCGAGTTTCAGAACTTTCATATGACACGACCTAAAGTATACGATTCTGCTTTATCACATAACTGAATTTTTTTAAATTTTATAGATAACAAAAGTAAGCGCCATAATTTGAGCTAACTACATCACTCTGCTAACTCCACCAGTCAGTTACTGAGTTTGAACTAGCAAAAGTTTCTAAACTCACACCCAACTGAGCAGCTTGGTGACATTACCTCGTTAGCTAGCAAACCAGTGTAACATAATGGTTATGGAAAGGCAAATGCGCGCATGTGAGCAAGCTAGCTCAGTAACATTTACTTAGTTATGAGAGGGGCATTTTGCTAGCTCGCTACAGTGCTTAGCATTCCAACTTAACCAATACTTCACTAAGTACTTAGTCTGGCTAAATATTAACATTGTGATGCTATGCGAAGAGATTTTTTTTCCCCTCACAATCACAGCCAATGAAATTTTTGCAAAAGTGATATGAACCTGGGGTAAAATTAAAAATATTTCATGAGCTGGGCTATGGGAAACGTACTACAGTTATGTGATGAATAACAAATATTGATCAATGTGTCAGAGATCAAGTGATAAATACATGTAAGATTTTTAGTTGTGGTTCACTGGAGATTTATTGTGCAGATGAGCTGCAGTGCCCGTTATATTTTAAATCAGATTTTTCTCTGGCTCAAAGTAACTGAATGCATTTACTGATTCTTGTCCAGAGTTAGTCTTTGCATCATAATGTGGATCTCTTGATGGTAACAGTCTGATTCTCCTTACAAAACATTCACAGTAATCCACTCAATACAGTTGCGTGTGCATGTGTGTACATGCGTGTGCATGCGTGTGCCCGCTGATTGCAAGGGGGGATGGGGGAGACAGAGAACAGAGCATGCAGGTAGGTGTGGCAATAAATGGAGAAACAAGGTGCGCTATTAAGAAAACAGAAAGGGGAAGGCGAGAGCATGAGCGAATGGAAAGAAACAGAGAGATGTGCAGAGTGACAGGTGAATGAAAACAAAATGAACTAATGAAAGACATGCTAAAGTAAACGCCCCCAAACGAAGAGCAACGAAAAACACTAAAGACATGAAAATGCACAAAATATGTACAGATTCAGACCCTGACAATATGTTTTAACCCCTGAGGCCCTATTTTACCCAAAATAATATTAAAAATCTATGTTAGTGAGACAGAAGCGCAAAGACCACAATTTATTGAACCACAATTTATTTGACCACTATTTATCTTGCTAAACTCAAGATCCCAGACTCCAACTTAAAAAACACTTGTGATTTCTAGCTAGTCACAGACAGTTAATTTAACAGAGAGAAACCGTAGAGGAGTGAAAACCCTGCTACCAGTCTAGCTAGTTTCTTAAATAAATACAACCCAAAAATAGCGCTCAAGTATGATACCTATCCCGGTTGCAATACGGGTTGACCCTGACAAAATTACATCAACTAGAGGAGAACAAAAACCCTTGCAAAAGTATTATTTATTGTAGGGAATAACAGTGATTTGGGCAGGTATGTGGGCAATAGGTATAGTGTAGAAACAGCCAGTTAAATTGCCTGCAGGGGAACCATCTCCCAGCCTGCATTCTCCTCATTCTTCAGCAACTGGACAAAGACATAGCTCTGAGATAGTACACCATAAAATCTGGCCATATATTTCGCAGGTGTTAGAGTGTCCTAATTTCGTGGTGTGCCCAGTGGATTCTCCGTCTCTGTATGAGTGTACGTGTTCTTTCTGTCTCCAGAATCCAGACTCTGTCTGGAGGCCTCTGGGAAGAGACAACAGAGCCGTCCGCTCCCCCTGGCTTCTTGAATAAATAATCCTAATGGCTAAACAATTATTCTTGATTCTCTAACGATGCTGGCTAGAGGTCATTCTGAACTAATGTGCTGCGGGGTTACTCAGCCAATTTTTGTACTCCTGCAATCAAATGACCCAACCAATCAAATATATTCTTATGTACTCTACATGTAGGACAAATCAAATGCCCGCTTTTGGATTTTGTCCCAAGTTCTGTGGTTGTCATAAGGTATGAACTGCCCCACCTTTTTTGGTTCAGATGCATCCATCTTAGGATGCTTAAGTAATTTCTGCAGAAATAAGTGCAGTTTCTGTTGGATATACCTTCTCATGCCTGATTCTTTGAAGCAAGGAATATCTGTGCTCAGGAGTATTTATGTAAGTGTGGATATGTAGCTATGCATTTATTAATGATGCTCCCAAACTGATACAAAGGACTAAAAAGACCTTCTGTCGCTTTTATTAGCGACCAACCTCGGCTATTTGCACGTCGAGTTACTGGGGGAGGAACTGTGGGGAAGCTACTTTCAGCTCCAATCTGCAACAAAAGATTTTTCTTGGGAGAAAACCATCTTATCTTTCTTGTGATTTGAGTTAAAACCAGCAGAAACCCTTAAAAACAATGTAAATTCTCCTCCAAGCTCCAAATAACTCTCCACCAGCTGAAAACAGGAAGTGAGTACTGGGCACAAAGTAATTGAGCACAGAGCAGCAGATCAGAGACAGCAGCAGATCCAATGAGATTTGCTGCGACAGTGACATAGAACAGTGAATTTGGTCCAGATGGCAGATCCATCTGTCCTACTTTAAACAACTTTAATATAAAATGGATGGATAAAATAGTAAAATGCACTTTAGCCATTGATACTCTTTGGTTTGACCCTTCCTATTGTAATGGGATCGGCACTCAGCAGTTTGCATGATTTAAATATCTGTTTATGCACTTTTTGCTCAGTTAAAATGGCAGAAAAAGTGACAGTCAGTTGGCATTTGTGAAACATTAGACTAGTGCCTGAAAATGACTGCATTAAATCCCATTTGTCCTCGGCTCAGCCCAGGGAGGTCGAATATCAGTTGGAGGGATTTTTGTGGCTTCATTTTTGAAATTGCATCATGAAAATTGTACTTTTTTTTTTTTTGGTAGGAGAAAATAAGAATTGGGCTTAAAAATCTCTGATGGCAAAAAGAAAAGGACCCTGATCTCATTCGTACTGCTGAGGGATGCTGGGAGACGATGATGAGCCATGCTCTGTGTTTCCAATGGTGAGGCACAGCTGTCTGCAGGAATAACTGTGCCTTGGTGAGATGAAACAAATGGTGTCATTTCATTATGGAGAGAGGGAGAACAGATAACTGTAGCAATTGCTGTCTTTATTGTGCACATCAATATTAAAACGAGTCGACTGGGAACATTAACTTTGATATGAGGCTGATACATGCAGAGGAAATGCTAACTCATTGGTAAGAAGGAACCAGAAGGACTATTAAGCTTGTGAAAACACCATTCTACTTTGTAAAGATCTGACATCACTCTGGAGTGCAGGAACACTCAGTGCTGTCATACAGTTATCTCATGTTGAGAAATAAAATATGATTTTATTAGGGCTAACGCTCTGCTTCATAGGTATGCAGACTCGCTTATCCTCCTGGGGAGTATTATGGTATGCGGTGTTGCACACCTGGTACAGAAGATCAAACAAAGAGCCAGGTTAACATCTACAAATGAACATAAATGCAATACTTATGACACATGGGGTGCTCTGAGGCGAACAGTCGGAACTTAAATGTCAGAAACGGTTCAAAATATGTATGTGCAATGGTAACTGTTGACATGAATCTTTTTTAGCGCAGGCAATTACGCCTACCTCCAGAGGGTAATTTCAGAGAAGAGATATCAAGTGCATGGCGTCACCCTGTGATTATAGCTGTCTGACATTCAGCATTTGTTGTTAAGTGTTTGGTGCATGAAGCAGCCTGATGATTTAAAATTGCAATTTCATTATTGTGTTGGTCATTGAGAGCAGCAAGTCCTAAAGTATTGTGGTTAGTGACTGGCAGATTCTTGCCACCCATCATTAGCATCACAAAAAGATTTATAAAGCTGAGACATACACAAAATAACTGGAGTCTCATTCAAAATATTTTTCTCCCTCTGGTGTTGCAAATGAAAGACATCCCACTGCATCACAGTTAATTTCTACAATTCAGACCACAGCAGTATTATTAATGATATAATTTGCTTTGCTTTGTGCAGTGTCGTTTAAAAGCCTGTGTTGGGGACTGCCGGGAGGGTAGGGGGATAATTTGCCGAGAGAGGACGGAGGGGAGTTACAGGTGGGGAAAAGTGATTCGATAAGGTTATGCATTTGCTGTCAGATACTATTAAGAATGGAACATGTGGTCAGCAGAGATAGTGAGCATATGTTTGTGTCACTAAACATTGCTTTCCTCCGGCAGCTGATGAAGTCTCGACCGACAAGGACAAATTCTCCTTCCTCGTCGTGTTCTTCGCTCTTCACAGGCCTTCCCCCTGCATGCTTTCTCTCCCTGCACCTCCCACAGATATTGGAAAAATGTGGAAAATACTGGAAACCACTGACATCAAAGGGCCATGGCCAATAGGCTTACTTAGATTACTGAGAATACATGCTTTCAGATTAAGGCAACACAAACCCATTTTATTTTCCAGTTTTGTTTTTTCTTATCTCCAACAAAACTTGACGATGGGAGGTATTTTAGTGCTTAAGAGATTATCCAGACCGTATTTCATTTTCTTCTAAATACTGTATATATTGTTATCTACATATATCAAGGAGCACACATAAACAAACAGAAAAACAATTTCTTTTTGCAGCAGGTTGGGGTTGTGTTGATCAGTACAATTTTTCAGTGTTCAATGATGTGAGAATTGTGGGTCAAGAAATTTCAAAATTACGCACAACAAATTAATTAATAAATAACGCAGCTGTCTTGTTTCAGTAAATATTTCAAGTCATATCTTTATTGATTTGTGAATTTGGGATACCGTCATTGTCAAGTATTTTTCAATTACTGTTAGATCTTTTCTCATTCAAGTGTCTATCAAAACTACTCTGTTAGGAAATATCCCTAGGCCCTCACTTTTACATGAGGCACTTCACACTTGGCCTTAAGAGTCAAGAAATGTTTTATATTGAGTAATAGAGTAGGTCCACTATGCAGTAAGGTTACCCACGTAAGGTAACGTAGTGCCTTACGTAAACTTACGGCAGAATTTTTGTGTTCTTGCGGGAGCTTACTGCTAACCAGTTGATCAGCTTTTACGGAGTGCTGCATGTGCAGCATGATTACTTTTTTGGGCTGCATGCCACTGATTTATTGTTTCCAGCTCAACCCCTAACGCAAGACAGTTGGTAACTGGATGCTAGCACCTTGCCAGCACCCAGTTTTTGTTCGAAGATAAAGTGGACACTGACTTGGAGATTTTACATTTACAAGAAAGTGTTTAATAATGGAAAAATTCAAGTTTTGCTGTGCTATAAATTTGGGAGGGATAAGAAAACAGTTCTTAGAAAATTCTGTGTTAATTGTTATTTAACTTAATGTGGCAACTTGGCGGGATGTTGGACTTGTGAGGCATTTCCAAGTCTGATTTGCGCAGCCATTAACTGTTTGGCTGGTATCAGACCATTATGTTAACTCGCTCACTACTTAGCGAGCTATCTAGCTAGCTAATAAATTACAATGTAATGATTGTAATAGTCACTAATAATACAACATAATATCATGTAATTTAGTTACTTATAAATTATTAAAAGTTTTACCGATTGTTCAGTGTTGTTAAACTTCATAAGAAATGTTTGAAACATAAATAACAGTTCCAGTTACTCGGATTTGGTCCTCGCGGTCGTTCATTGAACAGTACTGCCCGTATCCAGTTCGGTCACATGGACTCGTTAACGGGACTGTTGCTTTAGTCCACACTGGCAGTCGCGTGAGTGCGCAGATAATCACTCTCCCTGCTGCATGTGGTTCAGGCTGCTGTTAGCTAATGCCTAAGTAACATTTTTGTAAAGATATGACACAGCTAAATTGATAAATGTGAGGAGTTTTAACAAATAGAGAGTTCACTTTATTTCCGAGTAGCTGATCCAAAGGAAAAAAATCATCTCGTGGAGGAAAACCAGTTCCTCTTGTTCACCAAAAGGAACCATTCAAAAGGAAAGAATCCCCTGATCCTGATCCCTGATATGTTATCATGTTTTTCTTGAAATGTTGGCTAAACAGTTCTGTGCTCATTTTGCTATACCTTAACAGCAAGGTTGATTTTTCATGACAGCTGTTCTTTATTGGCCTTTGTCAAACCTGACAAAAGCATTTACCACACTCTCATGCAATTGAATGAACACAATATTTGAAGTACTTTTGTTGAAGCACACAATAATGCAGTGAAAAGACAGAAAACTCATGCTGTGATGAATGTACTGTATGATCCTTTTTCCTTTAAAGATCCTAAGTTGACAGGTAGCCCACCTGTCAACTAAGTGAATGGCCCTTATTACACTTTATAGGTATTCTCAAAACCCTCTGTGCAAGTGGATGTCTTGCTGAGAGGCCGATATTGTCCAGAAAGTAGTGAACTGTGCACAGTGGGTGAATCTTAGCTGGGTCAACTGCAAAATACATAATTTTACACTGTCAAACTAGGTCAACATCAAAGCACTAGCTCTACAAGAATGAGTGAACTCAAGTGAAATGAGACACAAAGTGAGGATAAAGGTATCAAGGAGATTCCCTCGCAGAAAACCTGTTTCCAGTTCTTTAAGTACAGCCCAGAAACCATCACCTCTTAATGCTGTCATTACTCAAATGTCAGCACCAATAAGACTGGCCTGAGTGCAGAAGTCTTCCACCGTTTCAAGAACAATGTAATTCAGACCCACAAACCTAAGAGATGGAAAGCCTGGAGACATGAATGCGTTTCTTCTAATTGAGCTGATGAAGAGGCTGGTTGAGCTGATCACCGTATTGTTACCCAACAATATAATCTTCTCGGGTAAGATGTCCATTTGACAAGATTTGACCCACCAATATCATTTTCCTGGGTAAGATGTCCACCTGAGAATAATAATGGCTGAGAGGTGATCTTCTTTTTTGACTGCTCGCATTTTAAAATTTTTTCAAGGATTTTTTTTCAAGTCAAATAAATAATCTGTATTAACAGAAGAAATGCAGATGTCGCTTTTTGAGTCCTCTCTTCTTGACTGTAAATCCACTAGCAAGAATCCTTAGCAGTCCGATATGTCTGAATCGCCGTCAAATATATTTTCCGCCATTTTGGTCACTAAAAATCGTGAGCAAAAATCTCAAAATTTTTGAGTGTACCTACGCCATGTGATAATGCAAAGGTCATCTGTATGGCTTATTCTGATTGGTTAAGACATGATAGCAACCAATTGAAACATAAAACAAATTTTTTCATTGGTCTAAACATAGCAACCAAGAAAGTGCCATATGGCACTCTTTGGAATGCAAAGGAATTATGGGAGCGAACCACATAGCACTCCTAGGAGGTAATGGTTCAAAGAAGATCTTTTTTTTTTTGCAGTATTTACCATTTTCCTCCATATCGTGTTATTTTAGGGAGGCAACCCCTGCTATAGCCAATCAAAATCACTTAACGTATCTGTGACGTTTGTGGTTAAAACTGAGTGGGCTTTTGATCACTGCAGAAAATACTGTGAATGCAGTTAGTGGATTTAGAAATAGCAGGACTATGCTTTGCTGCCAAGATTTCAATGACTGTATCAACCAACCGCTGTATGTGTCGGGGCAGCAAAGCCATGCGCTACATGTACATCAGTTGCTTAATAGCTTATTTATTTGTCATTATTTGGTGGGCCATTCTACAGGGATGTAAAGAGACCTGTAAACAGATGTTTTAGTCCTTACATTGACGGCCATTGCGGAGGTAGAATGTGCAGTTCCGTCTACTTACAATGAAGACATAAAGGGCAAAAACTATCACATTTTACGCGGTGAAAAATTGCAGGTGCAGTCGTTAAATTCTGAATTTTGCCGAGGCGCGTCCGCATTTCTGAGCGCATTTGCTTGAAAGAGGCAGTTTTCAAGGGAAATTAAAAAAAAGTAGTTATTTGGGGGGCAAACATGATCCGAGACGTTGTGAAGATCAATGCGCACTATTCTTTAGAGAGCCGCAAAGGAGTCAGGTCAGAGAGGTGAAACACCATGAGGTCTTTCACCATAACACCTGCTCCGCTAGAGTCTGCTCTCATGCTCAATAACACACTGTTCTCATGAAAGCACACACTGAGACATGGATTTTCTCCTGATGTTTATTTATCATTCTATGCATTGTCATACATTCCTAAATAGCCCACAAGAATAAAGAAGGACATGAATCAACGAAGGCTCTCACCAGGGGTGAGTCTAGGATCTCACCTTTAGCGGGGCTCTGGGCCTAATGGGAATGCGACATGCATGCTGTGCCTTGCAAAGGTCTTCAACCCCCTGCTAAATCACTCTTTTCACTGGATAACAATGAACACATGAAAATATGTATACATATGTGATATTGTAAATGGGCAGCATGGTAGCATGTGGGTTCGAGTCCAGCCTGGGGCCTTTCTGTGTGGAGTTTGCATATTCTCCCCGTGTTTGCGTTGTTTCACCTTCCGGTATTTCAGTTTCCTCCCACAGTCCAAGACAAATTGACGCAGCTATCTGACATTTCTGGTAAAATTGAGTTTGCTGCACTATCAGATTCAGTTCAATCCTGATTTTGTTGTGCAAGGCACATCTAACTGCTATTACCCACACGGAAAGAACCTATATAAACATATAGGTTTTAATATAGGGCCACATATAGGTTTCGCATATATGCGACATACATAAAATTGGCCTTTTTCATATATTATAGGTACATGTATATGCAGACTGCTTGGAGATGAGGATGATGCAGACTCAGGGAGTGTTGTTGATGATTCAGACAATGATCCCTCCTATGAACCTGACAAGGATGCTGAGTTTTATTAAACAGGTCACTTCAAAAATGCTAGATATTTGGTTAAGGCCCCACATTTGCGGAGCAGTAGTGACTACCACGGCGCGGGTTCAATCCCCGGTCGTACCAACCGGCAGTGGTCTGCAGCTTTTTCAGAGCAGCGCACGATTGACTAAGGCACTGTAGGGATGCAAACTGGGAAGGGACTGCCAGGAAGGGAAATTACAAATAGTTGCCTTGTTTGTTGCTCAGGCGCCTCCTGTTGGCCAGCCGGGCGCTACTCAGTGAGATTCTGAGCTTGCTCATGTTTGAGTATCCTCCGCCCTCGCTCTGAACTTGCGATAATTTCGACCAATGAGTATAAAGATGCAGGGGCTGACAGGCGTGTGCTTCGGAGGAGAGCCGCAAACTGTCTTTCTCTCCTGAGCTGGCAACAGGGGGTGGCATACGATCAAGCCTTGTACATAGTTCTCGGATTGGGCATTCCAGATTCGGGTGGGATTGGAGATGCCAAATTAAAAAAAAAAAAAAAAAATGCAAGATATAAGCTACATGGAGTACACTACACAGTACATGAGTAGGCCTACCTCGAATGTCGCTACGACGCAGTAACTTGATTCTATGACGATAAGTCAGAGGTTGAAGCTAGATCACCTGCTTCTGCCATATGTAGTTTTCAGTCCGTCCAGGAAGTTGTGATGTTCTGATCCAACTATTGACGCAAATTCAACCAATTTTGCGCGGCCTTGCAATTTTGTTCGCGAAACATTGCAACTTTTTGAAAAAGCTGCCGCAAAATCAGGCATTAAGGCGGCAACAATCACAAAAAGGCCCGTGACGTCCTGGAGGGACTGAGTTTTCGTTGGTTATTGTTGTGATGAACTTTTACTCATTTTTTTACAAAAATCAGTTGGAAATAAACAAAAATGATAACTTCTTCCTTGATTTTCTCAAAACTTGCAAAATGCCAGGTAGCTGCCTTTTGCGCTCTGCCCCTCAATAGCCCACAGGAACGAGTGCGTGAGTGAATTATGTGCCTTTCGCCCATAGTCAGCTGGGATAGGCCCCAGCTCACCTGTGATTCTAATGAGGAAGAAGTGATATGGATAATGGATGAATGGATATTTTAATGTAAAGTAATAATAGTTTTACTTGGCAAAAACATGAGGTTTACACCACAAAGTATTTTTTTTAGGAAAATTAAATATGGAATATGCAGTTTACAAATGTATTCAACCTCTCTTCCCTTTGGCAAACCTCAGTTCAACAGGTACACAATGCTACCTTTAGAAGGAACCTAATTATTTGGGTGGTCTACTGTAGCGTATGGTTCAGAATGAACCGGTCTCAATATATTACACCACTTTTAGAGAAGACCCTCAGGCAGTTCATGACATTAGAGGCAAAAACTAAATCATACATTTTTGTCTTACTTGCATTCAGTACCAGTTTAAAAGCAGCCAGAGCATGTTGGATTGAGTTAGGAGTATATCTGTGAATCCCTTATGTGTTTCTTCACAATTCAGCAGGTTGCATGTCTATTAGGTGTATGTACAGTATGTTGTGATTGATTTACGTCTTTTGCGTCCCTCCCCGCTCGGCTGAATCTCATTTCACAGTTGTTTCTAATGAGCAAATGCCAAGTATTTAAGCCCTTTAGTTCAAGTGCAAGCAGCTGGATTGTAACGTCGCATTCATACTGAAATCCCTGTCGTATGTATAAATGGTAAATGGACTGCATTTATATAGCGCTTTCTAGTCACATGACATGACCCCAAAGCGCTTCACAACTATGCCTCACATTCACCTTGATGGCGGAATGTACCCTAATGTATATTTGTGAAACTTTTGTCTTCTTCTAATGCAACCAGTACTTTACAGACAGCCTATTCTCTCACTAACCTCTATTGTCGTTGAGTTAATTCAAACAAGCGTCTAATCCTAATTGGGGTCCAGGATTGGGACCGCGTTCCTCTCAAGCACCTATTTGGTGAAAAATGCATCTCAACATTTCATCTTAGAAAAATCATGGACTGACTTTTGCACATGCCTAAGAGACATGTACAGGGGGTCAGAGACTTGGCTGGTACTTAAATGAGAGTTAGATTACTTTGTTAACCAAAGATGAAAAGATTGCAGAATTCTGCAATCTTTCTATAATAATGTTGGTTTACTCAGGCTAGAGCTCTCTAAAATCATAAGAATCCTGGCCCAACTTAACCTACGCTTTTCTATTATATATTGTCCTTTTTCATGCTAGTTTTTCACAGACATGCAGGTCTCACCCCAAGGACGGGTGCTGGCCCTCGGCCCATAGTTTAAGAAAGGCTGCTGTAGTTTGAGAAGCCCAGAAAAGCCTGAAATGATACAGGAACCAAATGATTAACTTTTTGTGGCAACATAGAGAACAGATCAAGCTGCCCAGGCTCAGCACAACTCTCTCCTTATACCCAATCTCACAAATACTGTTTACGGGCATCGAGGTCAGGCTTGGTGTGCAACACTCACAGTCCACTGTCCACCTCCATGACTTCTCATGGCTCCTGCGCAATTATCGCACATATTTTTCCTGTCCAGCCGTGGTCACTTCTGATGGGGGCACTTGGGGTTTCACACAGGCATTCTGACACTAAGATTTGCACTTCATGAGAGTTCCTAAAATAAATATAGCTGCTTGAACCTTTTTCTCCCAATCTAGTGATGGGTAAAGGCAGCCAGGAAAGAACTCATTTAGCAGACTGGCAGGAGAAGTTTTCAGTGGCAACACTATTCACAACCATGCATTAGTGCTTTTATTTATTGAATTCGAGTCCCAACAGACACAAGTCCAGTAACTGGGTCGATAACCACAATAACAATCAATGTAACATAAAATACAATAAGTAAAACACAGTGAGTATATACATTTAAAAAATAAAAAACATACAAATATCATGCAATAAGATGTATAATATAAAGCTAATTTCAAGATAAAATATATATCAATATATCACAGAGTTGAAACAGTTATAATGAGTGAATTGATACTGGCAATATTTTTCCCACAGAGCTTGCTTAATAGCTCACCTGAATTACCCTCTACTCGAAAATACATCAATATATGAATGGCTGTTGTAGACATTGTTAAACAATAACTGAATTCTGGGAAATAAAGAATGTTTGCGAATGTTGATACGACATCAAGGTACAGAAAATAGTTCGTAGGTTCTGAGTCTTCTGATTGGGCAGTTGTATTGCATTCGTTCGACTAAATATGGGCAATCAAAGTGGGAATTTACGCATTTGTGAAGAAATGTCAGATCAAATAATTTTCTTCGGACATCTAGAGGTGACAAATTAAAGTATTTGCAGAGATCATGGTACCTTTCTCATGTGTAAGGCTGATTAGTTTTGGCACAGAGGAACTTGATGAATTTTTTTGTACATTTTCAATTTTCTCTGATAGATACCTCTGATGGGGGTTCCATATAAGAGAGCAATATTCTAAATTACTTCTTACTAGTGCACAGAAAAGAGATTTTAATCCAGTGACAGAAGTAAAACTTTTGCACGTTCTCTTTATGAACCCCAACATTTTAAAAGATTTGCTCACAGTCTTATCAATATACTGTTTAAAAGACATGTCTGATGAGAGGTAGACACCCAGATCTTTCACACAGCTAACTCTGTTGAGTTTGCTCAGATTGATGAAATAGTCTGCAACTATCTTGGATCGGTTATTAGCGAAAGAGATAACACAGCATTTCACAGCATTTAAACTTAATTTCCAAGTATCACAATAATGGGACACACTATTCAGGTCAGACTGGAGATCAGAGCAGTCTTGAGGAGACTCAATTTTCTTAAATAGTTCTGTGTCATTCGCATACACTGATAGTTTAGAAAAGGTTATACATTTAGGCAAATCAGATATGTATAAAACAAACAAAAGAGGACCAATAATGGATCCTTGGGGCACTCCAGATAGCACCGCACTCCAAGCAGATGTTTTCCCAGCAACAGCAACACGTTGGAATCGATGAGATAAAATAATGCTCATCAATAAGGTCACACTAAGAAAATTTCAATAAGTTCCAATAAGTTAGCCATCTAATGATAATGTAGAACTACTTAGTGGTTTTTCACTTGCCACATATTGAAAGACCAGATCGTTTGAAGAGAACCAAAGTGATGTCACTGGATTTTGCCCTGATGAAAAAAATCTTGATTTTATATTTTTCGGCCTGCAGTGGCATAAACGCCTGTCAAAGACCATCTTTTAGGAGGCTTAATACACTTTGATAACAATTACACATCACAAACATGCATAATTTCTATTTTGGCCATGAAATTAGGGTGGTGCATTTTTAATACTGGTCAGTATATTATCATCATGATGAGCACCTCTCCAACACGGTTGCGAATTCAAAAATGTAAATAGGAACCGGGTTGGAGTAATCACGTGTTATCAGATGAGGTTACAGAAGGGCTCTCATATCTCTGACGGAACATCACTGCAAAAACCTGCAAATCCTGGGTTGAGGGGGTTAAAACAGAAAGTCTGCAATCGAGCTCCGATATGAATCCCGAGTGGACTCACAGCGCATAATGCGAATGCATTTTACTCAATGTCCCTACGAAACATCTATGAGTGAGTGAGTGAGTGCCCACAACGAATTGCGAGGAATAGCCCATACCGGGAATTTGCAGCACCGTGGGAAGAATTTTTTCAGTGCCCAAATATTTATAGACATAACTGTATCTAAAAAAATCGATCCACATTGCATTTCACCTGAATATCCCAGCGTCATATGATAGACATTTAATTTACCCAGCCATCACCCTTACATTTCCACACGCCAAACTCTGTAATCTTAGTTTCAATGGAGATTTACATGAGCTGACACACCTTTGATTGAAAATGACATCACTATGTGAATTTGGCAGCATCATATATTCTCAGGCAATATGAATTATGGCATCACAATATAGAATGCTGCTTTTGATAACTATTTTTAGATTCTTATCAAATAAGTAATTCAGTAAAACAAAAAGGCAAACCGTTGAGGTTCGCAAGGGTTGGATACTTGTATTACCCATTTAAAATATCAATAGGGCCCACGCTCAGGATCAATTCTTCTTCCTGTCATTCTTCATATTGGCCAGTCTGCATATATTTTAGTGGTTGAATAGTGAATTTCCTTGGTAATTTGTTTCTTAAATGAGTGAGTCTATCATCAAAAGACACATTTCAGAGGCCCCAAACAGGAACTTCAAACCAAATATCTAAATTATCTAAATGCCTCCCTTTGAATAAAGGCATCCTTACCATAAACATCTCCAACCTTCTTTGCAATCATATGCATACAATATAAAAATCATGCACATATCAGTACATAAAACCTTTTTTGTACATGTAAGGCCTGCTGTCTGACCTCCACATGCTTTTGAATTCCACTTACAGAGGGCTCACTACAAATAAGCTGGGGTTTCATATGCTGTCATGGTGATCATATGGGCTCTTGGAAATTCCCACTGTTTTATGAATATGAGGAATGATGAAGGGCACTTTGCTTCAGAAGACCTCGCTGGGCTTTTACATTTGCCTTGATTTATTTTTTGGTGTTTAAGAACCAAAACCTTTCAGAATGGAACTTCTAAACTTATTACAACCCCATTTTTTCCCGGAAGGTGAAGTGATCAAACTGAACAAGTCAAATGAACTAATCTTTTAAAGGAACTGATTCAAATGACTTGAGTCACAATACTGAATGACAGTTCCCAATGCTACATTAGGAACTGGGTGCATACGATAGTCTTGATCACGGGAGAGCATGTGCAGCGGAAGGGGGCTGAATTGTGTTCGCATGAGAGGTGTTTTGACACTGTTAGAAACTCTTCCTGGCTCTGATTGGTTAATTTTTCTCAGGTGCAGTGGATTCTTGCCAATGCCATTAAAAGCACTGGGAGGAGCCAAATGTACCTGATTTTTTTTTTTTTTTTTTTGCAGATTACCTGTCTCATGTACTACGGTCAGTATAGAGCAACAATTTCCGCAATATGAAAAAAGTTATTGCTGCACCCGGACAAACTCAGGCGGCTCCTATGGATTCACGGTCGCTGTCTTCGCCGCCACAGCTGCGTCCATAAAGATTTTCTTGTGGACGGTCTATGGGCCACAAATTTCAACCGGTTTCTTTGATATTTAGTGTGGGCATAGATTTTCAGGTTTCTTATTTACATGGTTGAATGAAAAGCTTTAAACTTTTAAAAATATTTATGATATTTTCATCACTCCTTTAAAAATTTCATAAATAAAAAAAGTTATATTTAAAAATACTTCAAAAGATCTGGGCTCGTATTCACAAAGCATCTTACCGCTAGGAGTACTCCTAAGTCGCGCTAAAACAGTTTATGTAGGAGTAAAATCTTAAGTTATTCACAGAGCCGCTGGTGCAACTTTTAGTTAAGAAAACTGGTAACTCCTAGAATAGGAGAAGCTGTGAGTAAATCTCCGTTGCTATGGATGACGTCAATTCTCATGCACGAGTCTTGGGACAATGAGCACGGTGATTGGTTGTTTGGTGACAGGGCGGCTCATTGAAAAAATATCCCACATACCACCCATGGAGGAAAAAAAAAAAAAAAGGAAATAGTCCAAGCGGCTGGTTTGTCCCATAAAATAACATGTTGAGCACTCCTGAAAATGCACTATGCGCAGTCCCCACATATCACGCTCTAGGCAAATAAATATACATAGGAAAGAGATAGTTGTAGAAACGCCAATAGCATAAAACTGTGACGGTGCGTTCAGGAACCACACGCGAGAGCAGGAAATCCAAAAATCGTATGCCTTTATTGATAGCAGGGTCAGGACCAGAAGACACAAGAATTGCCAAGCCAAAAACGAAATCCAAAAAACAAGGTCGACTAGACAGGCTGGGGTCAGAACCAGTAAAGCAGAAGTGCGACGGTACATAGACAGTAGGCAAAAAATCGGAGTAGAAATCCAAAGCAGAGGGTCATACACAGGGCATCCAAACACAGTAGACGTGGTCGTACAGAAATGGGTCAAAATCCAAAAAGACAAAAACGAGAACAGAAGGGCTATGGCAAAATCAAGGTCGGATGAAACAGTCGAGGAGAAACAATAATTGTTTGGCATTCAAGAGGCTCTGCACAAAGGAATATTGATCAACGTTCTGACTAGGGCTGAACAGCAGTGAGGACTCTAAATAGACAAAAGGGAAGTCACATGCTATGCAGGGAACAGGTGAATAGGATAAGAACTAATTACAGAGGAAGGCACACATGGGGAAGTCCTAAACCAAAACAATTGGCAAAAGCCAAGACACGGACGGGATTCACGCACACAACCGATGACAGATAAACGGCTCCGGTCAAGGAGTTCTAAGTGCACAGACGATGAGTGCAGGAAAGCAATAAGCACGTGCGAGAGATCTTGCGGAAACGCAGGGAGAGGCAGAGAAAGCAAAGCAAGAGGCGGAGACTAGAACAGGGCGATTGCTGAGATTGAATTAGTAATAATTAGTAGCGGTGCAGTCCTACAAATTAACCGAAGTGCTCATTAGTAAGTTAGTAATATATACATGGATTAGTTGAGTTAGTAGACTATGATACAAAATATGGTCACACTTTAGATTAAGTGTTGCTTATAAAGGGTTTATACAGCATGTATAATGCCTTTATAAATGACACATAATGTCTTCATATATCATATATAAGCAAATGTCATGCTTTGTAAGGGGTGAAATAACATATCCTTATTCAGCATGTGATGCCAGATGTGACAATGACAATGCCACTTAGCTGACAATGTCACCCTTTATAGTATTTAGCCACTAGCTAAGTGACATTGTCAGTTATGTCACATCTGGCATCACATGCTGAATAAGTATTTGAACAGCAAATCCTCGGACGACAGACGACTGTATTATTAGTAATCTAGAAAGCAAGGCGTGGTATGGGCTGCATTGAAATCACCAGGGACTGGTCCTGAACCAACTGATTGCAATGCCTAAAATGGTAAGAACTGAAAACCGGAATATATAATAACCAAAAAGAATAAAGAAAAGACATTAAACAGGAAAGAACCATACTAAAACGCTAATAAAATGCGGTTTTTAATTTATAGCCTACAATTTAAATATGTATACAAAATATGACATAGGCTGCTGTATTGGTGCTGGAGCGAAAGCATGTTAAAGGGAAGTGATGATCCTCGGACGATTAAATGTAACCCTTATGACTCAACAGCCTAATAAAATAATTCATGCATAGCAGGAGGAGGTACAGCACCAAAGCCACTGTCCCCAAGCAGGTGGCGTCCCGCAGGCACATAATGCCTGTCAAATAATTGGCATAAGTTGCTTTCCATTAAAATGCGAGTCGTGCGTGGATCCTGGCCATTTCGCAACAATGTCCAAAATATTGTATTCGGCATCAAATACTATCTGGGTGTTGATGGAATTAACTTTTTTTCTATTTACAAACACCTCTTCATCTTGGGTCGGAGAAATAATTCGAATATGGGTCTCGTCAATAACACCAATGATACCAGGCATACCTGAGATGTGCATGAATTCAAGTTTGATTCTGTGTTGTTGGCGAATGTCCATTGGAAACCGGATAAACTGTCAGATGATATGGGGTTCACTGAGTGCAATGATTGTTTGAGAATTGAGCGACTGACAGATGACTGTGAAATCCCTAAATTGTCCACGTTGCAAAGTTGCATTTTTCAAGTAACAAAGTGTTGTCAAACATTTTATTTTGGGGCTTATTGGGTTGTTTCTCATGGTTGGAGCCGTAATTCTCTCCCTCACCAAGTCAACAACAAATAAAATCCCTTCAAGGTCGATCCGATATCTTTTCAACAACTGCGCATCATTCAGAATTTCCAAGTCATTCCGTCTTTCAACAGCAGCAGCCAGTTTCCGATTCTTTGTGAATAGGTTTTAGCGAGTTACAAGTCCTCTTGACTACTTTTAAGCTCTCCCAGACTTAGGAGCTACTTTTAGGCCTAAACTGCTTTGTGAATAACACTTAGTAAAAATAATTAGGAGTCGTAAATTTACGACTGACACGCCCATTTTTTTTAGGAGTTTCTCCTAAATCTGGCAATTAGGGCCTACTTTTAGCGCTAAGATGCTTTGTGAACACGGGCTTAGATTATTTAGGGATTTTACGGATATGTTCTGAAGCTAATGCAGGTGGGAACCCGAAGGGGTTGACATTTATCCCTGGTTAGCATGATCCCCTAACCTTGGCCTGAGCAATAGATTAGACATATCTTTTGTTAAAACATCTATAGACATACGTATCTATATCAAAAAATAAATGGTTCATGCATGGGACATGCATTGAGAATCCAGAGGAAGAGTTTCAATACTATTAGCTAGCTGTTATGAATAATCTACAGTTAACCAACTGAGAAACAACCAGCTAACTAATGCCAGCTAGTCCTCCAGCTGAAGGAGGCTAAGGCCCTGACGGCCTTCACTCAAATTTCTTTGCATATGATCACACTGCAATAAATTCTTTGTAGAAATTGCTATATAATGCAATATGACGTAACAAGCAATATGACAATGTGTCCGTCTCTTAAACTTCTGCTCGGCCACAACTTTTATCCGGATCAAGGCAGTATTCAGTTTCCATTAGTAGGAGGTGAAAATAATTTCAAAGTATCACACGATCCCTATGTCTTCTGTAAATTAACAGCATTTCTGATTTTAAGCACCACCCGAAATAGGCACTCATAACTTCATTATTGGTGATACTGCTGTTATGTATGAGTGTTTTATGTAAAGCACTGTATATCATTTGTAAATGGAGATTTCTTACATACTGTTTGTGCTGCCTTACTGGTCAGCTATTTGTTTATTTTGTTCATCATTTGGCACCCTCTGGTGGTATGTCTGTAGAAAAACATGATCTGATGCAATACCACTTTTTTGTGATGAAATAGACTATTGCTTTCTAGAAGCTTCAAGCATCTTCCTGCCTGGAGGGGGCGGGATCACCCAGGAATCTTGAAGATCTTTCCAGAAGGTTGCTAGTCTATATAAATGCTGTGATTTTGGTCAGTAGAGGCAGAGTTTTTGTTTTTGCAACAGAGTTACATAGTGTCATTAGAGTGTTATTATAGGATTGAACAGTGGATTATTTGTAGAAGTTTTTTTTTAATCAGTGAAGAATAAATTTGTTTAACTTGTCATTGCTGGTTTTCTTTGTTGTGATTTTCAAGTCATAACAAATTGGAGGTTCCACCGAGATAAACCATTCATTGGATCAACGATTGGATTCACCAAAGATTAAACCTGAACTATTATTTTAAATCTTGTGACTATTTGAAAAACCAGCAATCATGACTTTTGATGTTGAAAGTTTCCTGAAAACTCCAAGCCAGGAATCAATTGTGCTGGCAAAGAAGAAGGACTTGCTGCAAATAGCCTCAACCTTTGGATTATCTGATGTGAAATCATCAATGAAGAAACAAGAAATATTCAACATTTTGGTTCAACATTTCATTGAAGAAGATATTTTTGGGGAAGAAGCAGCAGAATTGATTAAAGATGTGGAAGTGCCTGCAACAGAGCTGCAAAGACTTGAGATGCAGCTACGCCTGAAACAACTAGAGCTGGAAGAAAGAAGGTTGGAGAAGGAGAGAGAACTAGAAGAAAGAAGACTGGAAGAAAGAAGGTTGGAGAAGGAGAGAGAACTGGAGGAAAGAAGGATGGAGAGGGAAGAAAGAAGGTTGGAGAAAGAGAAAGAACTAGAAGAAAAAGGATGCAGTACGAATTGGAAATGAAGAAAATAGAAGCAGGTACTGTTACAAAATCTTTTGGACTTTCTGATCATTTTGATGTGGTTAAACACATCAGACTTATTCCTCCCTTCCTAGACAATGATGTAGACCCATACTTTACCCATTTTGAAAAAATTGCTGAAAATTTGAAATGGCCAAAAGAGCATTAAACAATGATGTTACAAAGTGTTCTTACTGGTAAAGCTAGGAAAATCTATAACCAGTTATCTGTCCAACAGTGTTCTGATTATGATTTTGTCAAATCTGCCATTCTGAAGGGTTATGAATTGGTCCCTGAGGCTTACAGGCAAAAATTTAGGAATTCTCGCAAGGAAGCCAGTCAAACTCATGTTGAATTTGGCAGATTGAAGGAACAGTTGTTTGATCAGTGGTGTAATTCCATGAAAGTTGAGAAAGATTTTGACAGAATGAGGCAACTTATTCTGGTTGAGGAATTCAAAAGGTGTATCCAGCCTGATATCAAGACTTTCCTTGAGGAGAAACAAGCTAATACTTTGCAAGATGTTTCCACCCTGGCTGATAGTTATGAATTGACTCATAAGTCTTCTTTTGTCCAAAAATCCACTTTTTTCTAAATTTCAAGGCAAGTCTCAGTCCAAGACTTCTTCTAATAACACTTCTAATGATTCCAAGGCCACCTCTGAGAGGAAACCTTCCAGTGAGAAGCAATCCTCTGATTCTTTACCTTCTGTGTCTTGCTAATACTGCAAAAAGCAAGGTCACCTTATTTCTGAGTGTTATGCTCTCAAGAAAAAACAACAACGAGAAGAAACCAAGCTAACTGCTTTCACGAGGAAAGAATCTCTTGTATCAAAGGTCAGTTCATCTGATCTTATATCTTCTGTGTCTGATTCTGTTATAGAGGGTTTTGAGCCATTCATCACCGATGGTATTGTCTCACTTCCACATGATTTTTCCTCATCTGCTCCTGTTCGAATTCTAAGGGATACTGGGTCTTCCCAAACTCTTATTCTTGCAGATATTTTGCCTTTTTCGGACAAAACGTCTACTCAGGCTAATGTCCTCATTCAAGGAGTAGAATGTGGTTTCACAAGTGTACCTCTCCATAATGTTCATCTCAAATCAGACTTGGTCTCTGGACCTGTTACTGTTGGTGTTGAGTCTTCTCTTCCTGTCAAAGGTGTTCATTTGCTTCTTGGTAATGATCTTGCTGGGGATAAGGTTGTGCCCTACCCTGTTGTAACTGACACTCCTTTGATTGATCAAGAATCTGACTCTATAGAGGAGGAAATTCCAGACCTCTATCCTTCATGTGCAGTTACTCGTTCTATGGCCAAAAAGGCTATTCAAGATGATGCTGACCTGGACTTCAACCTGGCTTACACCTTCATTGGGCAGTCTCAGGAACCTTCCAGTCCTGAGATGTCTGGGAAATCTTCAGACTTGTCCTTGTCAGGTCATTCTAATGACATTCTGTCTCGGAAACAACTTATTCAGGAGCAACAACAAGCTCGTGATCTAGCGCATCTTCTACCACAGGCTGTAAGTGAACAAGAGGCGACTCAAGTTCCTGTCTGTTTTTACTACAAAAATGGTGTGCTTATGAGAAAGTGGCGTCCACCTGATGTTTCTGCAGATGAAGAGTGGATGATCACCCATTAAATTGTTCTTCCAAAGTCTAATCGTCAAGAAACTCTTAGTCTGGCTCATGACAATCCTATGTCAGGTCATTTGGGTATCAAGAAGACCCTTCAACGTGTCAGGAATCATTTCTTCTGGCCTTCCATGAGGCCCAATGTACAGGAGTACTGCAAATCCTGTCATACTTGTCAAGTGGTTGGGAAGCCGAACCAGAATATTCCAAAGGCTTGACTTAAGCCCATTCCCGCTTTTGAAGAACCTTTCAGTCAAATCATCATTGACTGTGTTGGACCATTGCCGAAGACTAAATCTGGTTGTGAGTACCTACTGACTATCATGTGTGCTTCCACCCGGTTTCCTAAGGCAATTCCACTTCGTAATATTAAGGCAAAGACTATCATCAAGGCTCTTACCAAGTTTTTCTGCTTTGTTGGTCTTCCTAAGTCTATTCAGTCTGATCAAGGGTCAAATTTCATGTCTGGCATATTTCAACAAGTTATGCATGAGCTTGGTATTAAACAATACAGGTCATCAGCTAACCATCCTGAGAGCCAAGGTGCTTTAGAGAGGTTCCATCAAACCCTGAAGAACATGATAAGGACCTACTGCCTTGACACAGAGAAAGACTGGGATGAAGGTGTCCATCTTCTTCTGTTTGCTGCCCGTGAAGCTGATCAGGAGTCTCTTGGGTTCAGTCCTTTTGAGCTTGTTTTTGGGCATACAGTCTGTGGACCTCTGAAGCTTCTGAAGGAAAAGTTGTGGCCGAAGATGATGTCCCAATGAACTTGCTTCAGTATGTCTCTGAATTCCGTAATCGTCTCTCTAAGGCTTGTGACTTTGCTAAGTCTAATCTCAAAGAGGCTCAGGGCAAAATGAAAGCCAGATATGACCTTCATTCCCAAGATAGAAGTTTTAAAGCTGATGACAAAGTCCTGGCGCTTTTGCCAGTTCCTGGAAACCCTCTCAGAGCCCGATATTTCGGCCCTTACACTGTCCTCAAAAAGGTCAGTGATCTAAATTACATCATTTTAACCCCTGGAAGGAGGAAACAAAAACAAATGTGTCACATCAACATGCTGAAAGAATACATTGACAGAGACACTCAGCAAAAGCCAGTCAATGTGGTAAATACAATTGAACTGGAAAATTCTGAAGAAGATTGTGACTGCCCCTTGGATAATGAACCTGGTCCAGCCAAACTTCAAAATTCAGACATTCTTCAAAATATTGACAGCAAGTTGTCCCACCTGGACCCTTTTCAACAACAACAGCTAAAGCAGCTCATATTTGAATATAGTCCCATATTCCCTGACCTTCCATCAAGGACTGATATGGTTTACCATGATGTCATCCTACAAGATGATTCCAAGCCTGTAAAACAGCATCCTTACAGAATGAATCCAGAGAAGCAGAAATACCTTAAACAAGAAGTCAAATACCTGCTTGAAAATGACTTTATTGAACCAAGTAACAGTGACTGGAGTTCTCCATGCATCCTAGTTCCAAAACCCAATGGAACATATAGAATGGTGACGGACTACAGGAAAGCTAACGCTCTACCAAAAAAGGGACTCATATCCTATTCCCAGGATTGATGACTGCATTGACAAAGTTAGTCAGTCAAAGTATGTCACCAAATTTGATCTTCTCAAGGGCCTCTGGCAGAGCCCTCTAACAGACAGAGCAAAGGAGATCTCTGCCTTCGTCACACCAGATGGATTATACCAATACAAGGTCAAGCCCTTTGGAATGAAAAATTCTCCGGCCACCTTCCAGCGTCTGGTAAACAGAGTGATCACTGGACTACCAGGATGTGAGGTCTATATTGATGACATTATCATCACCAGTGACAGCTTCCAAGAGCACCTCACCTACATCAGAAACTTCTTTCAGAGAGTGAGTGATGCCAAGCTGACTATCAACCTTGTTAAAAGTGACTTTTGTAAAGCTACAGTTGTTTACTTAGGTCATATCGTAGGACAGGGTCAAGTCAAACCAACTGATGCAAAAGTAAGTTATCACTGAATTTCCTGAGCCTACAACAAAAAGACAACTAATGAGATTTCTCAGGATGGCTGGCTACTACAGAAAATTCTGTAAAAATTTCTCCATCATTTCTGAACCTTTGATAAATGTACTGAAGAAAAATGCAAAATTTGTTTGGGATGAAAAATGTCAAAATTCATTTGACCAACTGAAAGCTATCCTCAAAAACGCGCCAGTTCTCCTATCTCCTAATTTCAAAAAGGAGTTCAAGTTGGCTGTTGATGCCAGTGATATTGGTGCAGGCGCAGTTTTACTGCAAGAGGACACTGATGGAGTAGATCATCCCGTTTGTTACTTTTCCAAAAAGTTTGATAAACATCAGAAAAACTATTCAACAATTGAAAAAGAATGTTTGGCACTTGTTTTGGCTTTACAGCATTTTGAAGTCTATTTGACTTGTTCGGCTACTTCCATCAAGGTCTTCAGTGATCACAATCCCCTCACATTCTTGCATAAGATCAAAAACAAGAATCAAAGATTACTGAGATGGAGTTTGCTTTTGCAGGAGTATGATTTGGATATTTCTCACATCAGGGGAAAAGATCTGGAATCTGGAATAACACTTTCACGCATGTAAATTTTACTTCTCTATTTGATTGTGAAAAATGTAAATTTTACTTTTCTATTTGATTGTGAAAATTGCACTGGTTGTTATTTATATGATTGTTATAATGATCAATGATACTTTATGAGTAAAGTTTCAAGATTAGACTGATTATAAAATCGTGTTAATTTTAACAAAAGAAAGCTTTTTGCAAACCTTTCTTTTCTTAAAGAGGGGAGGTGTTATGTATGAGTGTTTCATGTAAAGCACTGTATATCATTTGTAAATGGAGATTTGTTACATACTATTTGTGCTGCCTTACTGGTCAGCTATTTGTTTATTTTGTTCATCATTTGGCACCCTCTGGTGGTATGTCTGTAGAAAAACATGATCTGATGCAATACTACTTCTTTGTGATGAAATAGACTAGTGCTTTCTAGAAGTTTCTGGCTTCTTCTTGCCTGGAGGGGGCGGGATCACCCAGGAATCCTGTAGATCTGTCCAGAATGTTGCTAGTCTATATGAATGCTGTGATTTTGGTCAGTAGAGGCAGAGTTTTTGTTTTGGCAACAGAGTTACATAGTGGCATTACAGTGTTATTATAGGATTGAACAGTGGATTATTTGTAGAAGTTTGTAGAAGTTTTTTTTTTCTATCAGTGAAGAATAAATTTGTTTAAGTTGTCATTGCTGGTTTTCTTTGTTGTGATTTTCAAGTCATAACACTGCATATAATGTAGGTATTTCATACAAGGCTGGACTGGTAATCTGGTGTACCGGGCAATGCCTGGTGGGCCGACGCACATTTTGGGCCGATGCAATCATAGTTTATAAAATTGTAATAACATCGATAATTTTGAATGACCGCGCCGGCCTTTAAAACATGGAAAGTGGCCCATTAGTTCATTTTCTACACTGACAGAGGACTGGCCCAATTAAAGCTCTGAGCCCTCCCTCCTCAGGGGAAAAAAAAAAAAACAATTGTGTACAGCCCATAGGTAGCCAGTGGCCCACGTTAAGGGGAAAGTTCACCCAAAAATGAAAATTAACTCATCGTATACTCACCCCAAGGCTAATTGAAGGGTCGGTTAATTTCTTTTGTCCTCAAAATAGTTTTGGAGTTTTAAGGAAAAACAGCATTGAAGAGAAATCCAAATGAATGGAATCCTATGGTGGCCACTTTTTCAAGCTTAAAAAAGCAACATTAAAAAACATAAAATGCCTCCATACTGCTCTTGTGACATTTTCGAAGTGTCTGCAAGCCCCGACATTATGATTAGACTCGAAAAGACGTCATTTTCACTATGTTTTTCGCCTAAATGTCCAATGTAGCCACTTAGCCAGGAGCCATGTTTTTTTTTCCTCGGGAAGGGTGAAGTTCCGTTACTTGGAGGACTCAAAATATGAAGAAGAAGAGTAAGACTTATAAACAACCACCATAAAACTAGAAGAAGGAGAAGACCTAGCCTCAGCTTGTGTTTACATGCAAGCAGTGAACTATGCCGCACGCGATAGGGAGATCTGCGCGCATCATGTTTATAATTTACGAAGTGTATCTTTTGCCGTGAACCATTTTTACATTTCAACGGCTATTTCGCCGTGCCCTCCGGTACGTCTGCGCAGTTGTATTATTTTTGGATTTGCTCATAGAAATCAATGGATAATAGTGAATAATTACAACTTCGTCATTTAGGCACCTAGCTCGCATATACATACATTAAATAAAGCTAGCTAAGTTGGCATAAAGGTTCTCTTGCAAGCTAGCTAACATTATATTTCATGCATTTAAATTTAGTCCATTTAAAATGCGTATTGCCATTATTATTCGAAATAATTTGGCTGGAGTTGGACCGCGAGCATTTAGCTCGCTAGCTGGCATTAAAATGCGCCAAATAAAAAGGTTGCCAGCTGAAGCCACTTCCTCACCTGACGTGAAACACGACAGATTACATTCAAAGTCAATGCAAAGATGAGAATACATGCGTTTTGTGTGTATTAGCATTTTTGCATTGACTTTGAATGTAATCTGCCGTGCGAAAAATTCGTCTCCGGTGTGAAAGCATCTTATCATTGACTAAGAAACCAATAAACTAGCTTCGTAAACTATAAACGTGATGCGCGCAGATCTCCCTATCGCGTGTGGCATAGTTCACTGCTTGCAAGCAGGGTTTCCAACTCTGATAAGACAAATAAGCGACCGCAGCTTCAAAAACAAGCCCAATATAAATTAGACAATACTAAGACGGTGTAGACCTGGGGTGGAATCGCTTTCATTTTGTTGGGGGGGTGTATGGAGGGAGATTACCTTTCATTTAGTTACTCGAGGGGCTGGGAGGGAGGGCGCGTTCTCTCACATTACTCCTGAGGTTGTGAGCATACAGTGTCAATCAATGAATCAGGGGAAATAGCAACTGTAAATTTATAACAATTAGGTGGCTTGTTACACTTCTCTAACAAGCAACCATATTTTTAAAAACAAGCCCAAACAAGCATTCAGAGAATTCATAGTCTCGCCCAACAGCCCGAAATTTATGTCATGCCGTGAGGTCAGCCTAAGGTGTTTACATGTGAAAGATGATTGAAATCGGTCAAGTGGTTCTGGAGATATCTGCCCGGAAACACACATACACACACAGGCAGGCAGACAGACTCACAAGGTGATTACAATAGTCTCGCAAACCCCTACGGGGGCTCGATTAAAAAAACCGCGACCCGTAATTTTTTCAAGCGACTTCAAGAAAAAAGAAGGCCAAAGTTGCTTCTAACAAGCGGACTTGGCAACTCTGCTTGCATGTAAATACAAGCTCGAGGCTACGTTTTCTAGGTCCTCTTCTTCTTCTAGTTTTATATAAGGAAGGTGTTTATAAGTCTTCTTCTTTGTATTTGAGTCCTCCAAGTAACGGAACTTCACTCTTCCTGTGGAAAAAAAAACATGGCTCCTGGCTAAGTGGCTACATTGGACATTTAGGCGAAAAACATACTGAAAATGAGGTCTTTTCGAGTCTAATCATATTGTCGGGGCTTGCAGACACTTCGAAAATGTCACACGAGCAGTATGGAGGCATTTTATGTTTTTTAACGCTGCTTTTTTAAGCTTGAAAAAGTGGCCACTATAGTATTCCATTCATTTGGATTTCTCTTCAATGCTGTTTTTCCTTAAAACTCCAAAACTATTTTGAGGACAAAAGAAATTAACCGACCCTTCAATTAGCCTTGAGGTGAGTATACGACGAGTGAATTTTCATTTTTGGGTGAACTTTCCCTTTAAGGCGAGCAAACGGCAGTATGACTTCAGTTAGCTCAACGTGGAATTTCATACAGAGAATATCAATACGTAAGTACTGCAAACCTCCCTGTGTACTACTGTATATTAGTGAGCTCGCCCTGAGATTATTCATAATTAAGTATTTAGGTGATACATGCTTTATATACCACTTTTTATTCTTCTACTTCACTATTCCGGTCATCTTGCACCTTGGCCATTTTTCAGTATCTATTTATATATTTGTTTTATGATATAGGAATGACCGAAAAACTGTATTCTTGCAGATTAAAAAAAAACGATGCATAGGCTTACGCCATGTACAGTTTATTTAATGTTGTTGCTTTCGTCCTAAAAGTTTAAGAAGGCAGGCTTGCTGAGAAATTAGTTTGACCAATGGCTTTGCTTGTCCCCAGTTGCGTTAACAGTCTAAAAACGCGTTTCGACTACGAGCTCAGACAAAAATGTAAGAAAGCAGTGGAGAGGCGGAAAAAAGTAAAAAGACATTGGAGTCTCAGGCTTTCAAACGCTAAAAAAACTAAGCAGCTATTTGGCCACGATGATCCTCATGTAGCAAGCAGTTCTCATTTGGAGGGGGACACGGAAAGCGGTAAGACTGACGTTAAATTAATAGGCTATCGCAAGTATGTATTTGGTTAAAATTTGCTTGAGCTTACAAAAGGTCCCCACTGATGGACCCGCTGCTGATAACCTACTATTTGATGCATATTGATTCGTTGTTTAACGCTGGCAAATAAAATTGGTCCTGGAATACAGCAAGGAAGACTTTCAAATTTTCCTATTTAAAACCCTGTCTTGACGTTCAGAATCACCTGCCAGTAAACTTGCAACCAGCGAGTACTGCGGTTCTGAAGCTAGTGAGCTATTCTATGCCCTGTTGAGTCTGTAAGATATGTAACGTTATTTAACCCTTTAAGGCCTAATGCAAAAATCCCAGCAGAGAATCATGCTGCCATGTTTACCATAGTAACCTGTATTTGGGCTGAAGCACAGCTTCTCAGCTTTCAGGAACAGTTGGAATTTTTTTCTATCGCGCAAAACTTACAGTAATTACGGTACTTTCAAAATTACGCGCATATCTGTGTCGGCAACGACATGTTCTTAAAAAGCGCACATGCTGTCCCGGTTCAAATGGGTTAAAAAGGTTATGTAGGAATCAGTCCAAATAGTGCAATGGTCTTATTGAAAAATTATAAATGGCCCCAAAGTCACATTCCTTTTTCTCATTCATTCATGTAAATATTTTAATATTATTATTATTATTATTATTATTAATAACTTCTTCTTTGTCGTGGTGGTGCAGTGATTAGCACTGTCACCGCACAGCAAGAAGGTTGTGGGTTCGATTGCGGCCTGGGGCCTTTCTGTGTGGAGTTCCAGGGCATGTAGGCTACGACTGAGCTTAATTTAACTTTTGGTAACAGCAAAGTGTGCGCGTATGGCGGGCCGTCACGTCACGATCAGGTTGAGCCGTCATGGCCAAAAAATGCCAGGGCCGTTTTTTGTCCCAGTCCAGCCCTGATTGCATATAATTGCATATATTTAAATTTCATGAGATATAGTGAATTGCATTACTTAGCGTCCGATTATTTTTAGTTCTTTATGGCAGGTATTTTAATCTTTCAGATTACTTTAAAGAGCCACTCACTCGTGGTCAGTGACCTCTGATTCTGAGAAAAAACCATGTGGATGTGGATTTAGACCACAAAGTACTTGAACTGGCCAGTCCAGGCATTTTAATGGCGAGGCACGCAATGCAAGATATCATGCAATGTAAAATCCATGCACCTGAAGGGCAGAAATAAATTAGAAAAATAGGGTGTTCTTTGCTATTCCTCTAATGCCCTAAGAATTATTCCTAGCTCATTTCGTGGCACTTGTTGAGGTCTGTCAGGGTACAATGCAATTTCCGAGTCCATTAGCTGTAAAATTATATCAGGGCCCTTCGCAGCTGAAGTGTGAAGGGATTTTCCAGTTGAACTCCACTGTGTAGAAAAAAGAAACTTGGTCTTACCAGCACAGAGAAAATTGGAGGGACCACATGTGCAACAGTTCAATGAGACTAATATGGTCAGGTGCATGTGCGTTATTAAGCAAACTATTTTTTTTTCTGAAAAATAAGAATGTTAAAATTATTCGCCACTCCTAATAATTAGAGTAAAAAAAAAAAAATCTAATCTAGGTAAAATTGCAATTAAATTTTAATTAACTTAGTCTCCAACTGAAGGAACTTCATTCTGCCATTCCATCACTTTGTTTCACTGGGGTATATGAGATAAGAAGCACGCGATGCCCAATTATCATCCATCAATGCTGTAAAGCCAAAGGTCAATTCATTGTGACAGATGGTGATTGACCTTCACAGACATTGTAATGGATTAAAAAAGTAGAAACAGTTCAACATAACACAAAGCTGAAAGGGAAAGTATTTACAAAAACAGAATGACACATTCGCCCGGAAGAGGATTCGAGAGCTGATTTCCCCATGGATGGCACTTTAATGTACAGTCAAGATTTGATACGCAGGGAAACAGGGAGATGAAGGCAAGACAGCTCGTAGTCTGGGTACAGGCAAAGGTCAGTGCTCAGTGGCCAGGGGTACAAAGGGCAGGCAGGCAAAGTCAAATAGACAGATTAGAGTCCAAAAGCAGGATATCAGTCAGAAGGGGGGGCAGGAGAGGAGGTGGTGAGAGGCAGCAGGACTGGGGCAAACACAGAACATGGTAAGCTTGAGATGCTGGAGTGCGGACAGGAAAAAGGCAGCAGATACCTGAAAAAGAAAACCACCGGCATGTGAGGACAAGCACAAATCAGGCTCAAGACAATCTGGCACTTTTTTGCGGTACGTTCCCAAATCACCATCTATCTGCACTGTAAAGCATTTTCCTACATGTTATGATGCTAAATCTAAGGATATAATATAGCCATTTACAAATTAAAATTCATCCTCCAGCTTTTGTCAAGTCTCATCACTAATAGATACAAGGAAACCAGCTCAATTAGCAGCCATACACGCCCATACAGCTGACAGGAGAGGGGGATCCCATTACTGCACGCTGGGATTGACATATTTTCCGTTGCATTTCATGAATTGGGTTTCAGGGGGTCAAGAAATGTTCTCCAAGGGCTTACAACAGCCCACAACATCCAGAATGCACCCTGACAAACCATTAGCTTTGTGTATTTCTTGCGATAGGGGTTGTTCACACTTTGTCAGCTTTTATGCACGCCTTTTTATGATTATTTTCTGTGTTTTTGAAATGGGTCCAATTCTGCTATTGTACACCTGGCACTTAATGTGTATGTAGCCTAGCCAACTTGCAGTTTTTAAGAACATATAGTGCTGTAAACCCTATTTTTAAAGAGGCCATCGTCACTGTCATTCTTTTTTCAGCTGTATGTCATCACATGAAGAGTTGGGGTTTGGTTTTGCTTTTAAAATTAGTTGCTGCTGTTGACGCCATTTAGACCCATCCGGAGTTCATTTCAGAAAAGTCTTTTTATTTTTCAACTGTTTTCATCTTTCACTGTTCAAAAGACTGAAAGCGGTAACCATTATTTTGTATACTAATGACATGAAAAACTTTGCAGTCAGGTTTGTTTCATGAATTCCCTCAATATCTAAAGAATGTCAGCAAAGTAATTTACTGGAGTGAAGTGAAAACCGGGTTTCACCGGGTAGGTTTCATGAAATCAAAACAAGTATTTTGCCTCAAGTTTTCCGCCAAGATCCTGCTTTTGGTGTGAAGAGCCCTTAGTACTTTAATCTCTCCTCAAAAGCACACTCACTTTCTTAATCTTGTGGGAAGATGAGCCAGTTTAGTGTGGTGTCAAATGAATGTGCTCCATTGCTCTCTGCTTGAGTGAAGTCCACGCTCCAGTTAGAGAATAATCCTGTATGTTTAGACTTCCGATGTGCCCAGGGCTACATGCCACAGTGCTCACGACTGACTTAAGGATTATTCACCTCATGATAAGCCTGCAAGATATCAAGGAGAAAATGCTTTTGAAAACAGCTTACTTCAACATCCTTCTGAAATTTCACCTTCATTTTCCAATTGGACTGTTAGCTGAAATGGGGTAAGTAAATTTCTCCCCATTTGATTACATTTGTAAGTTTGAGGAATTCCTCATACAAATTTGGAATGGAAATTTATGGAAAGCGCTTTAATTTCAGATTCCAAGACATGGAGCAACTCATTTGAATTGTTCTGACCAAGTAAACACTGCAAGCAGAGTTTGGAGGGTGGACGTCATGTTGGTTAAATTAATTAATTGGAGGCATCCACTGAAAAATAAGCAAGAATCAAGGCAACCATGTGTTAAACTCTGGATTTCCACCTTTCTGCTTCTCTTCACTTCAGGTGAAATAAATGAATTCAGAAAAGTTCCAAACAAAAATATTTTGCATGTTAAAAATGAAGTTTTCATTTACAACCTCAATTCCACATGGGTTGCGACACTACATAAAATGCAAATAAAAAGAGACTTGGGTAATGTGTGAAATCTCATTCATCAACATTTAGTTGAAAACAACACAAAGAAAAAAAAAATCGTTTCAACCTTATCAACTGTATTGATTTTTGAAAATATTCGCTAATTCCAAATTTGATGATGGCATGAAGGAATGGAAAGACAGTAAAGTTGTGGAATCTTCAGTGAAACATCCACTTGGAGCATTCCACAGGTACACTCAAAAAAATGAAATGTTATGAAATGTTAGAATTACTTAATAATGTTACGTCAACTGGTTCCATGCAATTGCTTTGCGTAACCTTTATTTTACCTCTAACATTTTTGGCCAGTTTAATTAGTTGCATTGAGTGGGATGTAGTTCACTCAGTTTTGTGGAACCAGTTGACATAACATTATTAAGTAAATCTAACATTTCATAATGTTTCATTTTTTTGAGTGTAAAACAGAATCGGTAACAGGTGTTTTAATTATGATTGGGTATAAAATGAGGAGTCAGAAAAGACTATTGTTTACCAGCAAAATTTGCACTTCATGCCGAAAGCTGCATGAGCAAATATTTTAAGAATGTTTCTCAATGTGGGATTGCATAGAATTTTGGGATTTGGCTATGGATAGTCCAAAATACACTGAAAAATTCAGAGAATCTGGAAAAACCAGGTCACTCTCTTTGCATAAAATACAATGCCAGATACCAATATTGGATGCCAGTGACCTACCAGCATAGCATTATGAATCAACGTGCTTCTGCGATGGATCGGGTGTAAAATCCAGGGGTCAGAAAGTAAAAGTCCTGCCAAGTTTTTCTCCCTCCCACAGAATGAGCTGATCACTCATATTGGCTCTATCTCCTGGCCGAAGTAAATCCAGGTGGTTGGAATAAAGTTCTGGGGAGGATTTTTACTTTCTGAACCCGGACTTTACACCTCTGGCAATGGACATGACCATGTTGGCTTGTAAATCATTCAGAAGACCTGTGGTAATGAACAAAATTTGTTGTGGAATCATCAAATGTTAGGTAAGACCTTACTACGCAAAGAGGAAGCCATACATCAACACCATGCAGAAGTACTGGCAAAATCTCTGTGCTGAAACTCTTCAAATGGACTTGTGCAAATACGAAGCGGTGCTGTGGTCGGACAACTTCATCTTCCAAACTGTCTCTGAAAATGATGGACATTGTGTTCTCAAGGCCAAAGAGGAGACAGACAGTTACCAGCGACAGGTTCAAAAACCAGAACCTGTCATGATCTGGGGCTGCATCTGTGAAGGTACAATCGAGACATTAGGGTAAAACCCGCATTTTATACCCTGTCCCAATTTTTCAGGAATTGAGGTTGTAAAACCATGCATACACTGCCCCTGAAATATCTGGAATCAGTCATGATTTTTATCATGAATTAGTGGTTCACGTAATCAATCCTGGAATACCAGTGAGTGCTGTTTTTTTCCGACTACAATTGTAGTCCTAGAATTTTATTGAGTAGTTTAATGTTTCTTTATAACATTTTTCAAGTTAATCAGAATTATTTACCCTATTTAGGTTAATTAAGTCATAAATTGTTAAGCATGCCCTGCCTTGTTCATATTTTACTAAATTGTAATTGACTTTTTATTGCTTGAAAAATTGTGACTGATGAAATAAAAAAAATAAGTTGGCTTCTAACTGGTGAATTTTAGAGGACATATTCATTAAAATTAACCATTTGAAAAATAATGTAGATTCGAATGAAGCATTCAAAGACAAAGCAAATTACATTGAATAAAATCCTTTTTGTGTCAATTCAAGGAAAAGCATTTTGTTTCAACTTAACCCTTAGAGCGCTAACATAAATTTTCAAAAAATTATAAATTAAATTATCTTGTGCTATTGAAAACCTATCATGTGGCTACTTGTTTAAAAGAGCTTCTGCAGTGGCCACATGATAGGTTTTCAACAGCTTTGATTTTGATGTCTTACATCATTGATCAACAATAGCTGCATTTAGTGCCATAAGTGTTAACCCCTTTGCGCAGAATACAAATATTGCCAATTTTTTCCTGTTATGCACAAACCTATTTAGGCTTTAAAACTCAGTATTTGTGTCACAGAGACTATGGAAAATTATTCCAGTGAAGCAAGACATTTGGAAATTCAATTACAGAATTATTTAGGAATTAACTTTTGGAATTTACAGACGCCGGCATCTATATCTGCTCAAAGGGGTTTTAAAAAACCTGTGCTCAGAAAGCACGGGGTGGGTGGGGGGTGTTAAGGCTTTAGGTTTGTGGACTCAAAAGCAGAGGGAAAAAGGCTGAGAGGCAGGAGTATAGTTCAAAGGTGTCGTTTATTTTTCCTTTGATCAGGACAGGCAGGGGCAGGCAATGGATCCTGGGGGTGCAGGTCAGGGCTGCAGCCTGGGCTGGATTGCAGGTCGGAACTGCAGGCTTTGTAGGGTTGCAGGACACAGGCAGTCTGAGGAACAAGGAACATGCAATAAATAAACTCTGAATACAACGGGAACGGCAATTTTAGGAGGCTGGAAAGCGACTAACAGTGAAAACTGAGTCTACAATCTGGCGAAGACTGGTAGCAAGTGCTGGGTCTTTATAGAGAGCGCTGATGGGAATAATTAGGCACAGCTGCGGGAAGCGGCCAGCGCTCAACAACCCAATGCCATGCACACCAGCCTTCAATCCTGCAATCAGACCACAGACACACAAACACAATGGGAAAAGGGGAATGGAGAGAGAGGCTACTGGCAGGACTTAACAGGGGGAGCTAGGAGGGCTTGCGCTCTTGCCCTTGTTCCTTCATTTTTTTTAGAATAAATTTTTATTCTAGTCGATTATGTATTGAACCGACTATATTGTCCTCCTCTGTCTGTTTAGTACAGAGTACGCTCAAAATCACGAGTGACCCTAGGCTGACTGAACTTTACATTCACAATCACACAAGCTATAGCAGCACAAAAACACAGACACAAAAAATTCCACAAGTCCATTTCCAAAAAAGTTGGGACACTGTGTCGTGTAAATTAAAACGGAATGCAATGATATGCAAATCACTGAAACCCAGATTTAATTTAAAGTTGTAATAAGTTGACATATCAAATAGTTGACACTGAGAAACTTTGTTTTCAGAAAAATATTTGCTCATTTTGAAATTGATGCCAGCAACATGATTACTATTACTATTTTTATTATTATTATTATTTAGAAGAACAAATGTTACGTTTACTTCCAGCATTCACAGCAATTGAAAGCACATGAGAATGCATGGCCACACAAGACAAATGCAGGAAACACTTCCCATATGTAAATTTGACTATTTGAAATCTAGTTTTTTTTCCAGTTATTCAGTGTAATGCCCTCTGTTTAGGCACTTGACCTTTATGGAGAAAATAATGCCATTGCCTGCCAAGCTGAAACAGCAGCAGCACACAGTAGGGGGCGACTGGAAAGTGTCTTTGTGAGCCGTTTCCTGCTCCTGATCAATGTGGGAATATCCATCGATTCTTTATGTGAACCATTTGAAGAGTTTGTCTCGTTCCCCGCTGTTTACTCTCATTGATCCAACAGCTTTTACAAGTGTGCCACAGTCGCGCTCAACTCCTTTGGTCAGAAACTTGCAGTAAGTGAGTTGAGGACATACCTGAGGACAGGCACCTTGTATTACACCTGTGGCCCATGTGGAGATCAATATTTGTAGCCCTGCAATAATGATTTTATGCTTTTCACATGCCTAACCCTTTGAGCGCTGAATACATTTTCAAGGAATTAAACGTATTTATCCTGAGCTGTTGAAAACCTATCATATGGCAACAGGTTTAAAAGAGCTCCCCTGCGGGAGCTCTTTTAAACAAGTTGTCACATGATAGGTTTCAACAGTGTCTGATTTTGATATCTTACATCATTGGGCAACCATAGTTGCCCGCGGCGCTGAAAGGGTTAAGTGCCGGTTGAGTGTTTGTCATCCTCCAGTTCCACATCAGTCCTTCCCTTTGTTGTCGTGTCCTGGTGTAGACTCTGAGTGAGAGACCTGGTTAAGGTTGACATCAACAAAATTAATCCCTATATTTGTACAATAACAAATATTCGATTACAAAGTTCATCGACAGATCTTTCAAATGCTGATGTAACAATGGCAACTCAATGAAACCGGTAACTCCATGATAACCCACCAATTGAGTTACGCACCATGATCTTTCCCCTCAGTAATTATACCTATAGTCTAGCAAAGTTGATTGCTCTTCGCTCCATTGATTTGCGCTCTTGTTTACGTGATAACCACCCGACCATGAAACCACATTATCCATGTCTCAAACAGTTTATGTGTAATTCATATAATATGCACTGGGATGAATTTTAGGGAATTTGTCCTACCAGTGAGTACAAGAGTGTACAGCAAACAAACAAGAAACAAAACACTGATATAAAGGATGAATTCTAAAGAGGGCATAAGCACTGTAATATATTTATGAAGTCCAGGCATTTTATCTGTTACTCATGGCATTTTGTAACAAGATTTCCCACTGGGCGCCTCTACAGAGCTCCGTTCCAGATGAATGCCCCTCTTTGCCCTCATTGCACATTTGACAGATTCTCAGCAAAGGCCACGGTATGGGGCGGCCCAGAAATTGTGTTTGCGGTGCAGGCTGTCAGACGCATCTCAGCCACCTGCTGTGAACAGGTGCAGCAGTACTTACAGTTACTGCACACACCCAAACAGCCCATCAGGTAGACCCAATCAAGAAGAAACTGAATGGGGCCGAAAGTGCCCTAGGGAAATGAGTGAGAGTTTCTTGTCATGCAAAAACAAAGAGTGAAAGTGAACAGTTTTGTGCTCAAACCTGGACAGATAGAACCTTGAAATGACCCCGTGTACTGGCTGTAATTAAGCCACAAGTCTCAAAGGAATTTCTTTCTTTTTTATTGGGTCCTTGTTCTCTGTACATGATGGCCGTGCCAGGGCTTGTGTTCTGGGAATCTGATACCGATGGGAAGTCATGAGAAATGTCGCAAAATTCATCTGTGTTTTATCATAATCAAAGGAAGGGTACCGCTTCATACTCACAATTGGAGTTCTATACCAACTAATATACGTGAATGCATCCGGTTATCTAGTAAAAATTGACATTTCATGACACTCAGTGATGTTGAGATACAGGCTGTTGGCACTTTTTATAGGTGAATATAATAGGTAAATCATACATTGTATAACTGATGAATCACTGTAATTTTTTTTATATCAAATGCTTTATAGGCACATACAACAAACTATACCAAAATATCAAAGAAAGTCCAAGTGCAATGAAATTTTAATTTTTATTTGATGCGTTTCACTATATCATTAGTATTACTGTATTCATGACCACCGTAAAAGCCTTACCCCAAGTTTGAATTTGCTTGGCAATAAATCCTAGCCACTGCCTCGCTTGTCAGTTGACTCATTCTGCTGATGTAGTCAACTTAAGATGACTTGACTTTTTTGTTGGGTTGAAGGTAAATTACGGAGCATGAAGGAAAATGGCGATGAGCCGAACTGACCCACTGGCTGGTCACATGGCGTTCATGTGATGATCACATGTGCCTCTGACCTCTCTCGAAATTAAGTCAAAGAAACGGTCAAGCGCTATTCCACATAGACAACTGCGGTAGTGCAGCTGACGATGTGAAATCGCCCTTATTCGTTTGGCGTCGAACCCTGAAAAACTCATTAAGAAAAATAGCATCTCAGTCTTCCAAAGATGTTCAACATTTCCAGCATGTTCAAAGTTATGCACTCTAATTTTTAGATGCATGTCTCTTGCACCTTCTACAGATGCAATCTGTTTAGCTGGCTTCACTGTGGAAATAACAACAAAGGTGAATGCAGTGTGGCTTTCCTTGAGTGAATGTCAGGTGACTACTGAAGCAGCACACAGTGTGGAGATTGTCCGTCATGCTAACTGGCAGTTGGACTCCGTCCTTGATGCCCGAGTCGAGTCTTGTACAGATGTCTGTACAGCCAGTCGGTGCCCTCACGCACTCGCTCTCCCCTTTGTTTCTCTGAGCACCTCAAGTTTTCATTTGTAGCCACACCTCCCTGCATGCTCTTACTGCTCACACTCACCTGTTCCCTATCCCTATTGACCTCTTCTCTCCCTTTATATTCCCGTCTCTGTCTATGTCTAACTGCTCACTATTCTTTGTGCCTACTCCCGAGCAATCTTAGTTCCTCTCAAGATCTTTGGTGACAGTTCTTTTTTGTCTTCCAATTACAGTTCCGCCAAGTCTTTTGTGTATTTTTGATTCCTTTTGGATGATCTTTGCTTGCTTCACCAACTAGCGATTTTGCATGTCCCTCAAAACCTGGCGTACCTACTGATTGGATATTGATCCTTGGACTGTTTCTGGATTATGATTGGGATGACCCCATTTGTTCTGCAATACCACTGAGTACTACTGTACTGGACTGTGTGACCAAGATCTCTGATAAAACCCTTGAATTGAGCCTCAGTCTGTGAATGAGTTCTGATCCTGCCGTCTGTCAATGGCCACAAATTACCCACGACTACGTCAAGTCTAATAATGTCACAGAGAAAAAAAAAATCACCTCAGACTGCTTCAGTGACCATGAGTCCAGAGTATTAATAGGCCTCCACAATCATCAGATCTGAATTGCATAAAGCACCTTTAGGATGTGATGAAACTCAAACAATCATGTCAACAAGGACCAGAATCTCAAATGAATGTATCCAACATCTTGTGGAATCCATGCAAGAGGAATCAAGGGAGCCAATCAAGGGAGTGCATAGCAAGGTCCTACCCAGTATTAGAATGGTATTCCTAGAAAAGTAAGTGCTGATGCAAGGAAAGAGGCGATAGTTTGGACAATGTGAAAACTTAGTTTGAAAAGGTCACTCCCAGTCTGTGATAAGAATTTGACACCCTTGGTCTTGGGCTTCTGTCAGTCATAGATCTGGCAGTGTACTCCCTGTTTTAGAGTTCAATCCACAGTATTTATTTGGCTCTCCAAGCAGTGTGGGTGCAGAGGAGACAGAGGGAAGGTGCTTCAGGAAATAATGGTATTATGTATTGCTTACAATTATTTGCAGCACATTGGTGCCGAAGGTGAAAGGGGAAAGGGAGGATGAGCATTCTGGCAATTTGCAGGAAATTACTCTCTGGTGAAAAGAAATGTACGTTTCATTGAAGCTCATCTCCCTAAACTTCATCATCTTACTTACGGTATAATTTCTCCACTATTCCCAAGTTTATGGCTTATCTCATTAACAAAATGACTGACTTCATCAAGGCCCATAAATCAAAAAGCTACAGTATATAAACTGTCCAGATAAATGCAGGGAAAATAAGTCTTTGAGTGCGCAAATTCAGCAACAGTAAATGCGAAGCGACACTACAGTACATTAGCCAGATATTACATTTCTTGCTTCTTAAGCATTTTAGACCTCAGTTCACTGGATTTTTTTGAGTCTCCATACAAATAAAATGATTCATAGGCTATCAGCACACGCTTCCAGAAAGACTTCATGTAGCAGATCTTGCACCATGAAGGTCAGGGTGCATTAATAAATGTGTATGTACAGATGGGTGGAAAATGAGAGGGAACAAGATGACCGTGTCATCACTATCCCCTTCCAAAATCAAGGGCCATAACTCTGTCAAAAAAATATGCTTCGACATCCATTTTCGAACTGAACATAGATCATGAGTAGCTTATTAAGCATACAAAATTTCACGCATCAAGGTCTAATAGTTTCAGAGGAATCTTGCCCCCATTGTGGTCTGGACAGATGGACGGACGGACGGACGGACGGACGGACGCACAGACGGAAGGACGGACGGTCCCCAATCCAATATCCCCCGTTGCATTTCCTGCCAGGAGATAAAAACCTAAATAAATGTATGGACAAACATCAAAAATGCTGAGGCTAATTTTTTTTTTTCCTCACATGGTTTGGTTCTCCTTTAAGAGGTGATCTGGGGTTAAATGAAAAATGACACCAGGAAACAACTCAGAATTAATCTAAAGAGGTATATGTAATAACCACCAAAAAAGATACAAGTTGGCATTTTTCTGTTTATGCGGTTGCCATGGTAACCGAGCAAGCTCATTAAATATGCAGAAAACCTCTGGCACCAATTCCTTTTTAACTCTATGATAGAATTCAGTTTTTCTTTCATCATTTAAAAGCCATTGCTTATCCAAATGCAATGACGTAGCCATTCTTTGCCCAATTTATCAGTTTTGTGATTTTGGGGCATTTTACTCAAATTTTGAAATTATTTTGCGCAGAATCTGACGAATATTCAAAATATTCAAAGTATGTAACAGGCAAAATTTCCCTATGTCATTGCATTTCTAATGAAGTAAAGTACCTGCAGCCAAAATTTCATTGATTTTCAATGATAAATAAAAAAGTTATGGCTGCCACAAACATGAGAAACATGGAAAAAGTAATACCTTAGGAAATCAATGGAAAATGCATTCGACCGCATTGAAAAGTTGAGTTCAGTTTTTAATCCTTGCAGCAATTAGTGATTATTAAAGGTGGGTTATTATAGAATGTTTTTATTCAAAAAAAATTTTTTGGAAAAATAATCAAATTTTGCCCATTTAACCCCAGATCACCCCTTAAGATGGAATGGTTGCTGCAAATCAATGCAGTTATTCTGTGCGAGCACCCTTATATCCTATGATGAAGCATTGTGACCATGATGGGAGGGGTCTCTACCAGGATGACAATGGCCCGAGCCTCACAGGGCTCAAGAGGTCACTGAGTGGTTTTATGCGTCGGAAAATGATCCGAACCATGTGCCAGAGCTTTCACTGTCAATAAATCTCAAACCAACTGGATTCATATGGGAGACTTTGGAGCAGCGTGTTTGACAGCATTCTCTATCACCATCATCAAAACAACTTATAAGGGAATATCTCTTGGAACAGAGGTTCTCCATCTCTCCAGTAAAGATAATACTTGCCAAGGTGTGTTAGACTGATCTGGCAGCTTATGAAGTCCTAACATCTTTCTAAAAATATAAATGTTGTTTTTTCCATTAATTTGTTTGCATATACAGTACAACCCCAACGCAGAAAAGGATAAGACTGTACCGAAAGTGGAAATTAAAACAGAAAGCTGTGATTTCTAAATTTACTTTGAGTAATATTTTGTTTCGTACAGGATAATAAACATCCATTCCTGCCATTCTGGCCTGCATCGTATTCCAAAAAAAGTTGGGACGGGGGCAATTTAGGACTAGTAATGAGGTAAAAATTTGAATAATGATGTCATTGATGGATAGATAGATAGATAGATAGATAGATGTCTTTATTGCAGACTCATAGCCCATATAAAAAAAGATATGAATATTTCATTGAAACAGATGATGTCTGCAGCTGATTGTAATTATGATTTGGTACAAAACCTGCATCCAGGAAAAGCCTAGTCCTTCAGAAGCAAAGATGGGCAGAGGATCGTCAATTTTCCCACAAATAAATGAGAAAATCATTGAGAGGTTTAAGAACAATGTTCATCAAAGAAAGATAGGAAGGGCTTCGGATATATATATATATATATATATATATATATATATATATATATATCTCTATGGTGCATAAAAGAGTGAAGGAATTTGGAGGAATTTCTTTGCATAAAAGGCCAGGTCACAAGCCTGAGTTGAATACCCATCCCTGAGCACTTAGATGGCACTGAATTAAGAATTATCATTTTTATATAAGTGATATAACCACTTTCTCAAGTACTGCAATAAGTAGTTACATCCATAAACGTCAGATGAAACTATGCTTCACAAAATGGAAGCCTTACGTTAATAGTGTTCAGGAGCAAATCCGATTTTTCTGGGGTTGGTGGCATCTGCAATGGACCATGACAGAGTGCATATCCTCAGAACAATCAATATTTCATATCTTGTTTCGGAAGAAATGGACGCCAGAATGCTCCAGACCAAAGAAGAAACTGTCCATCCAAATTGTAACCAGAAGCAATTCCAGAAGCTATTTTGTCATGGTATGGGATTGTGTCAGTGCTCTTGGCAAGGGTCACTTGCACTCCTGTGAGGGCACCATCAATGCTGAGAAGTACACTGAGATTATCTGAGCAATGTATGCTGCTTTAAAAATGGCATTATCTCATGAAATGCCCATGCTTATTTCAACAAGCATTACAATACTTAAATCCCCCACCAGGGTCTAGGTGTCCTGGCCTGGAAACAAAACACAACAAAGAGAAAGATGGAAAGAAGGACAGACAGAAGTGTGAAAAAGCACTATTACACTATGAAATGTGTCTGAATATCAGATTTTGTGGGAAAATGTTGAACGATTTAGAAGTTCTGCCCTGGAAAAAACGTGACAAACGGACATGTGGAAGCACAACGCTCACTCAAAGATGACACAAAACCACTTTCTACCTGCATTACAAAGGAATGGTTGCATAATGGTCCAGGTGCTGGGCTGGCCTGCCTGCAGTCCGGATTTGTCCCCAATAGAGAACGAGTGGCACACTTTGAAATTCAAAATGCTACAACAAGGACTCCATATTAATGCACCTTAAAGACCAGTTTATATTCCAGCGGCTGCCGCCCAACACGGACAGTGGTCGTTGTCGCAAAACATGGTTGGAGACGCCCAGCAATACCTGGCCTTCTCCTACAGATTGGCCAAGTCAACAGTCAGATTGGTAATTGAGAGGACCTGGGATAAGTTTCCCAAACAACAACGGAGGTTAGGTTTGAACTAACATGGTGTGATGCATTGCTAAACGAACGAACATCCAAAGTACAACGGTATGTCTACTGTAAACGCATACATCGTTCATACAACAGTGGTTAAAACTATGTTGGTTTGGAATACCGTTGTTTGAACCACAATGTATCCGAGTGTGTGCCCGTTTGACTTTCACAAAAGAAAGCAAGCAAAAACTTGTAAACTTTGTAAAATTATGCCTAAATATGACAGATTCGACCAACATTACAATACTAATTTATCATTTATATTGTATTTACATTGTAATTATATACCCGCAAAGGCAACAATATTTATAAACTTAAACATTTAATCTAAATGACATTTAAAAAATTACATAAAATCGTTATAGCCTAAAAATAGCACATAATTGACATAATAGATAAAAAAATGCAGCTATTAGCTATTTTACTGCATTAACTTAAACAGGCTCATCTTTTTGAACTATGAGCACCTAATTATACCTGGCCCGACACTTTTTCCAGGGCTTAAATGGTTCAGTAGGGTTATGGTCGACGTAATTTCTTGCGATTGCGGGTTCAGATTCTAGGCCAATTTGCATTGCTTTCAACATTTTTATTATGGCAAAGAAAGCTCTCCGAGATTGAGTTGATTCATTAAAGTACTTTAAAGATTTCTGTTGTCTATATTATCTCATTTGATATATGTTTGTAATGAAGACTAACTTGACTACGGCTTATCTTGTTCATACACCAAAAAATACATATGCATGCACATACAGAGAGTATCAGAAGTTGTGTTTTTTCATGCCCTATTTTGTCTTTTCTCCTCAGTGTGAGTCAATTAGCAAATTTTGCAATTTTGAACAAGTCAGAAATCTGTGAGAAGACGCTAGCTGCTTATAGATGCTCCACAAAATAGGAGCCTCATACTAGTGGCCATAAGGTTTAGGCACACAGTTAAAATGGCTGGAAAGCCACAATTTATGGCCAGCGAAATCAACGTGTGGCTTGATGAGGATGACCAAAACAAGGCGATTCTATTCTCCAAAGTCAAAAAGTCAGTAAAAAAGAAGAAAGAAAACTAGAAAGTCTGGTCACCTGCGATTGCATAGGCGCAGCCACCGAAATGCTACTTCTTCTCTTTTTGTGCATTATTCAACCAACGCTGTCGCCATGGCAACCGAAATCAACTTCAGTGTAATTCAGGTATATGTTCGTATCAAATATGAAGTGTAATCGCTTTAAGTTTACAGTCTGCAGAGTGTCTACAAAGAAGTATCAACGGACATGGATGCGGCGGCGGAGACAACAAGCATCAATCCACAGTAGCCGCCTGACTTCGTCTGTGGGCTACAATAAGAAAGAAAGGCTGGACATAACAGAAAAAATAAATTCTGTAAGCCATGGATGGAGATGAACTGCGAAGGATGTGGGGGAAATAGAGGGACTACGCCAGCGTCACGAAGAGGACGGCTGCAGCTCTCAGGAAAGAACATCAGAGCACTGATGGTGGGAGTATCAGTCTGCACGACTTACTCCAGAGGAGAACAAGGCTTTGTCCATACTCGTTCCAGAAGCGCTCCACATTGGGCCCCCAGCACTGTGCACCTCCAGATTGGGCTCCCCTGCATCGGCCATCCACTCGCTGAGGCCCTCAACATTGGGCCCCCTATGGCATCACCATCACTCTCTCATGGCTGGGCTTTACCCTCAGTCTGGGAGCTCATCCAGCTCCCTTCATCTAGTCTTCCTGCATTGCCCCTTACCCCCACACCAAGACCTGCTGGCGTGGAAACATTCACTGCCAGTGCAGTGAGCAGCTCCTCTGGTCTGGAGGTGACATCTCTGTTCTGAGGGGCTTCAGGGAGGAACTGGCAGCCCTGAGGGAACAAAATCTTCGACAACACGAGGAGATCATGGTGTATCGCAGGGAGAAATTTGCCTAACTGGCCCAACAGGTCAAAGAGCCCAGAGTCATAGTGTATCTCCCCGCCCCGGAAAGTAAGTTAATATTGTTGTTTATTTGCATATATAATGTGCTGGTTGCATAAAGGGTAATTTTATTTTCCTTTAACAGATCCTGAGTGACTCGTCCCTATCCTTTCATCCTATTCCTTTTTTTTTAAAGGATGAGTCTGGAAATCAGGCCTATAAAAATGCAACCCCTCATACTTCTCATGGGGGGGTGGAAACAAATGTAGTCTGGCCATTGGGGCTCTGGTGAGGCAGTGATGTATATTGTACCAAGTGATGAATGCATTTGTACATCTGTATCTATTAAAACTCTAGTGTCAACATTCCTTGAGCGAACTGAAATTAAAATGAGTAGTTCAATCTATCAACCTTCTCTTGCCTGACACTTGAAGTACTGGATTTTAATTATTATACCCCGAACATGCAGCTAAGATACAATTTTGGGAAAAGATGAGAAATGCTACTGCTGCAAAACATAACCATAATGCAGTGTTAAGGGAATGGCCATTTCTGTCCCTTTCAATCAACATTAATCTGTCAACCCATGACAATTATTTCCTAATGATCACTCACAGCTCTAAAACACCAGGAAATAAAAACAGGGAAATCATAACAAGGTATTAAAAACAGGTTTGTCATAATCGGGTACTTAAAACCGGTCTGTTGTATGACTAGGAGTTTAATACCTGTCTCAAATAACAGATGATTAAAATGGTGCAAAAATCATTCTATTCATTAACTTTACAATTATTGTTGCCAATAACAATTACAAGTGGATACATATGACCACCATTGAAAACGGCCTATCAATTAACTCCCAAGTGAGTGTGCTATTTCCTGCAGCTTAGAACTGATGCGGTGACATGTCAAGCCCTGAGCACAATACCACTACTGCAGAGCATCATCGCAGTAAACCATCACTGCAGGCACCGGAGTAAGGTGGTAAATATGAATGCGTATATATCCACACCACCTCAAACTCCCTCAATGTCCTTTCGGATGAGGCAAACATCTGAAAAAATAGTCTCATTTGGGCCAATATAATGGAAAAAATTAATTTTGTTCACCCTCATCTGGTGAGGGCCACTAGGCGTAACTTCATCTTTGGCCCAGCCGTGCAGCTTTTGGCTGCCCTGCAATTTTATGCCCAACGCAGCTTGTATGTGGTGTTGGGCGACGGCCTTAGTCTTAGCATGGCATAGGCAGAGCAGTGACAGCTGTAACCCAGGCTGTCCTTTCCCATCACGGCAGAGGAGATTACCAGAGTCAACTAAGGCTTCCACACCATTGCTGAGGTTCCCCGGGTCATTGGCGTAATCGACGACACCTTCATCTTGATTGCAAACCCATTCAACAAAGAGCTGGCGTACATCTGCAAGAAAGGCTGCCCGGCACTGAATATCCAAGTAGTCTGTAACCATTGGGGTGTGTTCACTGACATCACAAAGTGGCCAGGGAGCACACCCACAACTCATTCATCTGGGCCAACTCTGCTTCCTGTCTGGTGGCAGAAGGTGGTAACTTTGGGAGCTGCTGGTTCCTAGGAGACAGTGGCTACCCTTTATGCCCCCACCTGCTCACCCCCATCTAGCTGGCCAACACTGAGGCAGAGGAGAGATTTGACAGCACTCGCACCAGAATTCGTGCTGTTGTGGGCCAGACAATTGTTGGTGTGTTTCGGGAAAATTTAACCGAGGTATTCTAAGGGGTTGTCCAAACTTAAGTAAACTGGACAGACTTCGGGATACCTCAGTAAAATTCTTCCAAGGTTAACAGAGTTGGCCTCAAATCTTCAGTAAACCTCTGTGTATTCTAAGTTTTTATAGGAATTTCTCTGAAAAAGGTTCACTTTCTTGGTTTTTGGGTGCTACTTGTGAGTCCTTCAAAGCCATGAGCACCAGCAAAGCTACAGGTATCGACTTTATCCATGCCGAGATGCTAAAGACTGACCCCCTAACATCGACAAGGGCCCTGACAGGCAAATTAGAGCCATGTATTGCACAACCCCTATTCCAAAAAGGTTTGGATGCTGTGTAAAATGTAAATAAAAACAGAATTCAATGATTTGCAAATCTCACAAACTGACATTCACAATAGAATAAAAATAAGATACCAGATGTTGGAAGGGAGACATTTTACCATTTCATTAAAAATATTATTTTAATTCTCATTCTCATTTTGAATTTGATGGCAGCAACACATCTCAAAAAAGTTGGGATAGGACCATGTTCACCATTGTTTAATATCCCCTCTTCTTTTAACAACAGTCTGTAAACATCTGGGAAATGAAGAGTCCCATTGCTGAAGTTTTGGGAGAGGAATGTTGTCCCATTCTTGCCAGATATAGGATTCTAGCTGCTCAACAGTCCTGGGTCTTCCCTGCCGAATTTTTCATTTTAAGATGCGCCAAATGTCTTCTATTAGTGAATGTTCTGGACTGCAGGTAGGCCAGTTCAGCACTCAGACTCTTCTACTGTGAAGCGACGCTGTTGTGATGGATGCAGTGTGTAGTTTGCAGTGGCGTGCCGTCAGCTGTCAGGAAGGCCTTCAGTAACATCACCCTTTCCCGCATAATTGCTCTTAAACTGTCTGTAATCAGGTTTGCCTGATTAACAATCAAACAGTTTATTAACTGAACAGCCACCACCAATGCATGACACGTAATGATTAAGAAATGCAAATGACAAAGCGATTAACTATTGGCTATGTTGATATAATTGATGTGACTCCGCAAGGATGACAATCTGCAAAAAATCCGAATCTTTCACTGACTTCGCAGCAATTATTTTCATTATCACGCAGCTGTGCATCGCACCTAACAATGCCCTTTAGCTGCCACTACATTCAGACTATAGAACGGATTCTCATGGCTTATTGCTGGATAAGCCTCGCAAACTAATTTACGCAAATCTAGAAATTATAAAGACGTATTGATAATTTTTAAGTAGTCATTGATGTCTTGGAAGTTAACGCCAAGATAATTTAAATAGTGCAATGTATAACAATGCTTTCAAAAATAAATTAGACTCTCGTTGGTTCTACCAATTAGTCTGAGCAAGTGTTTCTAACAGAGGTAAACTACAGGAGGTGTCTGTCATTAAGCAGTGAAAGGTGAGGTTATTGCTGGCCTTGTGTTTCTGCCGACGGACCGTCACTGGTGGTTTGGAATTGTTTTTCTGAAATATGCAAGGCCATTCCTGAAAGAAACGTTGTCTGGATGGGAGCATACAGTATGTTGTAGTAAAACCTCTATATACTTTTCAGCATTGATAATGCCTTTCCAGATGTGTGAGCTCCCCACGTCATAGGCACTAACGCAACCCGATACCATCAGAGATGCAGGCTTTTGAACTGTGCGCTGATAACAAGCTGGATGGTCCCTCTCCTCTTTAGATTGCACGACACGATGTCTGTGGTCTCCAAATATCAAATTTTGATTCATCTGACCACAGAACAGTTTTCCATTCTGCCTCAGTCCATTTCCAAAAAACAATAAAGTTCCTTAGTTTCAACATTTGAAAGGTTGGGTTTATACTATTCTTTTTAATTAAATATAAGGTATAAATGATTTGCAAATCATTCCCTCTGCCAATGAGGTTATGTTTTCACCAATTTTACTTGACACTTTTCACATTAGGCTAGCAAGGAATGTACAAAGCTATTGATGTTAGCTAGCTGAACAGACATGATCATTGTTTGCCCAGCTACTTTATGTAATGTTGCAATAGCATTCCGTCTATGATTCCTTTCGACAAATAGCTATTTAATGGTGGCCATTCATCAGCTTTTTGTGGTCATTACTCAATACAACCAGCTGGTTTGTCAGACGTTGACTGCAAAGAATAAAAGAACACCCCGTAATAACTGTATTCTCAAAAAGTGTCATGTAAAATGACCCATTTATTCTTTTTCTCGTGTGCATTTCAGTTATCTCTGTGTCAAAAAATATGGCACTAGACTCTTTAGTTTTATAGTAAAAAAGTTCGGATCTCTCGATTATGCGTTACAGGAAATTGGAGTGGTGCGGTGTACTGGACGCCATCGCCGTTTCTGCTACTTCGCTGGAAGAGGGAAGCGGTGACACCCTCTCCAGTTCCTATATACACTCAGTGCTTGCAATTTAACAGTGAATGTAAATTCCTGGTCTTCCCCCAGAACATGTAACAATATTGCCGGTTTAATTTAATGTGACACGCATCAGCCAATCACAGGGGCTTACAGATATGGTGCGTGTAGTGCCTCGGGGGACGGCAGAAGTTTAAGAAGAAGTGGGATCCAAAAAGGCCCTTGTTCATGATGTTGTTACGACTGAGACTAGTAGAGTATAATCCCTATCAATTACCTCTGTAAGTGCTGCCGGCGGCGGCAGCTCCCACTGTCCCTGATTCCCATCACAAGCATTACGCTCTCACCTCACTGCCACTAATGAGCCACTTCCTTCTCTGCTGCCACTGGGCTACTGCTGCCTCCTGGTCCTCTGAGGCATCTTCCTGTAAACAGTGAAGTGAACAAACAAAAATAACCATCTCCCAGTTGTAAGCTGTTTATTGTGTCGCTTCTGTGTGTGTGTGTGTGTGTGTGTGAGAAGTGGGCCAATTTGAAGGGCTCTTTAAACAGTCAACAGTATATCTGCAGCTCAATAGATATCTGGAACGCATTACTTATCATCAGAGTAAGTCACGCTTTATGAATACCTCCACTGAATTGTGCTTCTATTAATGTGCTCATTTGATTTCTTACAGCATTCCAAGTGAAGCAACTGTCTTTTCCGAGCCCCAGCTCCCCCTGGGATCCGCACCAGCTCGCAGTTAATGGACGCAAAATAGGATAGATCATACAGCTGTCAGAGAGCTCCTTCCAGGAAATGTTATCACAGAACCCTGGTTTTAATGCACTACAATCGCCCTTTAATTTCAAGAGCAATCTCTGGCATGCTAAGCGAGTAGCCCCGGACAAACAGGAGCAGAGGGCTGGCACTAGAGATGGCTCTGGATGGAAGCAAATGCTGATGAAATCTCATGCATAAACAAATGACCTCTCTGACAAGTCATCTAAGATCTCACTGGGAGGCCAAAGCTCCCGAGACAGGAGCACCAAATAAACTTTACTTTTTTCTTTTTATCGTTTGACTTGTTGGTTATTTTCTGTGCACATGAAGAGCATCAAAAAGTCTTGTGACCCCAGACTAATTAATGTGCTATGATTAAATATGCAAGCGCACTCAAGTTACTGTGTAGTCAATAATAGCTGCTCAACGTATTGTAAATAATAGGTTTGACATTGATATCTGACTTTGTTTTGTAAATATTTTTCAATGGCTTCGATGGCAATAATCTAAATAAATTAATTGGGGTATTCAATTAGGGTCAAATCCCATAATACAATTTTTAAAATTATTTTCCTCAAAATGTGGCCATCTTAATGTCATACACTTGACATGTGTAGAATCTGTCAAAAGAAACTAGAGGTAACAAATGACAGAGTAAATGATATTTTGGGTTCAACTGGTTGACCAAATTAAAAAAAAAAAAAAAAAAAAAACTGTGGAGTTCGGCCCATCTTTAATTCAAGAGATGAATCTTATGCACAGAAGGGAGAAGAGCCCTCTTGTTTCACCAGAGCTAACTGAACAGAGTTGGGCTGTACTGTGTTTATTTTGAACTTTGTAAGAATTGTGAGAGCAATAAATAATGTATAATCTTTTTTTCTATATAACAATATAAATTGGCAGTCCCAACCATATTCTCATTTCCTAGTCAGCTGGTGAGGTCAACTCGAACAGGGGTAGGATGCAAGATTTTGGTGAGTATTTACAGAGAGTAGCTCCTCTGTTATCTTGCGATGTGTCAGTATACAGTAAACGGGATTGAGCAGTTGACAAGTGCCACCTTGGCGTGACTTCTGCTGCCGATTACGGCAGTGGCATCTTGACTAAAAATGGCGACAGGAACATCCCACTTAGCAATGACATCAGTCAGGCTGACACTGCTGTAGCAGTCGATATCAATAATGTGGTTTATTGGTATGCTGCATCAACAGATACATATGCAAAACTTTATATATGTCACTTTGCATTCAAAGGATCACTGCTACAACCTGGAGTCTACGATGTCTCTTCAGCAAAAAAAAAAATGAAGCCAGAAAGATCTTTAAAAAGTATGGCAAAAAGCCGAGACAATAATGGCAATAGTCCAGACATTCGCAGAAAAGGTCCACACCTTAAAGGACGTCACCAAAGATTTCCAACAGAAGCTGTTGATATCAAATTAATGTGCCTCTTTGCTTGAGTCAGTTGATGAAGTGTCAAAACACATCTTTTGGAAGACATCGCGGAGGAAAAAGTCAGCCTAGCACTCTGAAGAGCTGAAGCAGTTTTCCAGTGCACTGCAGATTCACTGCCCAAAGGCATATGCGCATTTGTGTGACAATTTTCATAAAGCTCTGCGACAGTCACACTATCCACACTTGGTAGAGCAGCATCTCAGCCGATCCTGGCTTTACTGATGCGTGTTTTACGGCACTAAAAAGGCATGTTGAGGGAAACACAAAGAAGGGAAAAGAAATTATCTGTGCTCTACTGATGGATGAAATTTGCATTCGTAAAATGACTGAATTTGTTAGGGACCAGTTCCATGGCTATGTGGATGTAGGATCTGGTGAAACTGGCTACACACTGGCCACCCAGACCTTGGTCTTTACGATTATAACTGTCAGTGAGTCAAGGAAAATTCCCATTGCATACTTTCTCATCACAGGTATGGATGGATCAGAGAAGGCTAATGTCATTAGGGAGCCTTAGCAGGGATCATGAGGTTGGTGTTAAGTTGTTTCATTTACATGTGATATCCTCACCAGCAGCTTAACGATGATAAGCAAACTTGTTGCTGACCTCAATTTCAACAAAATGAAGCCCTGCGGTTTGGTTCTTGAGAACTGCACAAATGAAGTACATGAGTTCCTGCATGCATGCCACTTGCTGAAGCTTCTTGATAATGCCTTTACATCTCCACTGGAATTGGAGACAGGAGATGGAAGGAAAATTAATTGGAAGTACCTGGAAGCTCTCGATAAACTCCAATAGAAAGGTCAATGGCTTGGCAACAGGCTGCCAGGTGCCGTAAAGAGAGCAAGGCTTGTAGATGGCTTGTGGATTGTAGATGCAGCTTTTCATGTGCTAAACAGCTGGAATCCTCTCCACAAAGATTTCAAAGCCATGATCAAGCCAGCAACTAAAGATCCTTCTGAGATTGTCTTCAAGCCGGCAGAAAACCATGCTCTGTGGGTTGAAGGTCCAGCAGTCCAACAAGATAGTGCCACGTCACACACACAAAAAAAATAACACTGCCATATTTTGTTTGATTGCTAATGGCAGATGCACTCAACATCTACCATGCAGAGAGGGCCAAAGCAACATGTAGATATCTTCAGACCAACAAACTCAGTCAGGACCACTTGAAGTGCTTCTTTGCCGTCATAAGAGCAAATGGTGGATGCATGACAACTGCAATGCCAGTCAGTTCAGGGGAGCCTTCCAATGCCTACTTATAAGGCACCAAGTGGAAACAGGCACAGGTAACTGTTTGCCTTGAGACAACACTCACATTCTCAACTAAACACCTACAGCTGTAAATGTTGCAGATAGAATGGAAGTGCAGTCTGTTGAAGTCAATGCGCCTGAGGATGGAACAGTCTGAGGCCTTTCTGAATACAAAGAGACGGCCATTAGTTACATCACAGGATTAATGGTAAAGTAGATGAAAGATAAAATCAGCAGCTCGCCTTGCTTAATAACTAACAGCGCTGCACCACGGTTTTATTCATCTGAAAAACAGTCTGTCTCTACAAACCATCATCAGGCATAGTGCCTGTCTGTCTGACCAGAAAGACATGCATTCAGAGACGGATCAAAACAAATGGAGGTCAACTGCCTGGTGGAAATAGAATCACAGCAACCACTGTCTCTCAGGTTCTTGCTGATTGTGCTGAGAAAGATCTTTCCCCACGTCTCCACAGCCGTGTTTGATTTGTGTTAACTTGAACCATGTTGACGTGCTAAAGAAAATGGCGTCCTTGTGGTATCGCACAGTTGGATTTATTCAGGAAAACTAAAATGGCAAAAAAATGGCTAGATGGTTCTCAAACAGCTGACCAAATCGATTATTTTGACAGGGAATAGTTGTGAGGATATTTATGGCCATTACCATTTGTTCTTCTGCTGGTTTTGATTTACAGCTCGCATAAACAGAATTGAGGCAAGGACCGAGTAACCCTGGATTTAACTGATCCTCCTGATGTTATGTTGCTGCTGGTTATTATTTATAGTCCCAATAAACAAGACTGAGTCAATAGCCATGATTCCATTTTTAAGTACATTTTAATGTATTGCATTTGAAAGGGTTGCATTGGCCAAATTCACAAAACTTTGTCAATTTTGCAAAAAAAATTCCTATGCTCACCAAGGTAGTTATTCCGTTTTTGAAAGATAGCCATGCAAAGCATGGTAACATGGCCATGGCATGTTGTCGATGGCATGTTATTTGACAAAAATTTTTTCCAATCATCACTTAAATCGATCAGATCCTCTTCATATCACCATTGACCCACAAAACAAAAATGAAAAGAATGCAATAAAATTGTTGTCTGTAGAGTGAGAACAATTAATTTTTATATGCGCACTCCACCGGATGGGCATATATTGCAATCGCCGGACGAATAGACCAGGGTGATGGCAATATATGCCTATCCGATGCACTGGGTGTAACAAAATAAAAAAAAAACTGCAAAAATTGTACCATGCAGAGTATGTAGAGTGCGTATGCATTTATATGTAGATAGAGTGAGAGAGAGAGAGAGAGAGAGAGAGAGAGAGAGAGAGAGAGAGGAGAGAGTGGAAAAGAGCAGTGGATTCGAGGCTGTGGTGATCCTTTGCCTGATCAGCTGCCTGTTCTGGACTACATACGCACTGAATATAGTAGGCAAGTATAGGAATTGTAAAGCTGTGATACGCATTTACTTCATGTTTTGTAGAACCGTTATGCCTATTGAAATATTGTAGTGACATTTCTTTGGTCAAATTACAGTTGCAAAGTATGTTGCTTGCACTCTAACTCTTCCCTTTTTCTGAAGACATCTTAATGACATGGCAGCTGTAGATTGAGTCAGCCCTGCAAATCTAGTTGATGGACGATGCGGTGAGCCGATGTAATACCATAGATGAGGCGGAGGCAGAGACGAGAGGATCAAGATGCGAGAAAGGTATGCTTTCATTGATGGCTGTCTGTATAATAACAACAGACAGCACAAAAGGAACGGAGACTTACAAACACTATACAAAGAACAGGTTGCAATAATAAATGAGCAATGCACTGAGTAATACTGCATTGAGGCTACTAAGACTTCACAAGGGAGATCAGGGAGAGAGGGGTATATAAAGGGCTTAATTAAATGATTGACAAATTAGGAACAGGTGCAGGTAATTGGAGGGCTGGGTGCTGGAGCAGGCTGGTGATCAATACACCAGAGACGAGGAGCGTTGCAGGCGTGGCTTAACAGCAGTGGAGAGATGCATCCCATTCACACTCTTGAGACCACCCCAGATGATGTCCCACTGACCGAAGACATTAATGTCTATCCTGTGGCAGCCCACACAGGTCCAGCAGCACTACAAGGGACTCCCTTTGTTTTATTTTATTTGTTTGTTTTATTGTTATGTGTCAATTCATTAATCAGAGGTTATCATTCAATAAGATTCTAATGTAATAAATTATATATTGTCATGAATCAGTCAATCATTTCATCAGTTGCCAAGTAAAATAATTATTTTCCCTTCATCATTCATAGTTCAGGTAAATAAGAAACAATGTATTTAAAGGAGCTGTGTCATGATTACTGAGTTTGCTCAGGTTTGACTGATGTATGTTAGGTAAACACTAAGATGTTAGCGTGCACGTGAGGTGACCAGAATCAAACCACCACCTTACATGTGCTGGTATCATTTTTACTCTAAATTTTACTGTACTTGCAGAAAAGAATGCTTTTGCTTAACGGACCGAAACAAAACTGGTAGATATCTTGTTTTGTTAGTATTTACACTTCGGCTGTCACCATTGCAGGCTGAGTGTAGTCGGGTTTCGCAACATCCATTTTATTTTGAGCCTTAACAGTGGCGCAAAAAGTGGGTATGCAATATATGCAGTGCATAGGGGCGCTATGCTAAGGGGGGTGCCAAAGCAATTGGCCGCAAGCAGATGAGGATACAAGATTATGATATTGACAAGACTATAGAATTTAAAGAGTACTGGAAGATTGAGAGCACAATATCAACGAAATAAAATGCGTGTCTCACCCCCCCGCATCTTCCCCCCCGCTCAACAAAATAAACTGCGCCCACCCCCCAAATAAAATCCTCTGTGAGAACTTGAGCACTTGATTAACCAAAGCTGAGAGAAAGAGGATTGAACATACATGGAGAGCCCAGTCTCATCCCGACTCGTTGTGTAGTGATGCTACCTGACCAAGCGTCAATATACGGCAAAAAAGGAGGCTTTTGGTGTCCTTATTTGACACCAGTTTAAAACAAACCCAAACCCCTGACCCCTAACCCTAAACCCAAACCCTAGCCCTAAACGTCAAATAAGGACGGCAAAAGCTTCCTTTTTTGTCGTATATCGACACTTGGTCAGGTAGTGTCCCTATATGGCGAGTTGGGATGAGAATGTGCTTGTCCATGTAAAAAAGCTGGCCGTTTCAGTGGCGCTTTAAATTTGTGTAATTACCCCAAAAAATGTAAAATATGTGGAACTTAATGTCAAAATAACATAAATATATCAATGTAACGCTAAATGGAGAGAAATAAAGACGGTGGAAACTGATTTTTACAGGCCGTCGAGTGTTGTCCCTCCATGTGATTCCTTGTTGGACAGAACAGTTTTTAATCACGTGAGCATGCACAGTACACAATACAACTCCTTTAACAATTCCTTCATTTAAAACCTAATTAAATTCATTTTAAATTAATTGAAACTGCCTCCCCATATGAAAGCAGCTTCAGGCTTTGCAGAGGAGAAATCATCATCCATGTTGCTTTGAGAGAAACCATCTGAATGTTTCCACGAAATCGAGGAGCTGATCTGCCTCGACAGCCTTCTGCTGCTCGGGCCACATCTATTTTTTCTGTGCCTGCATCCACTGAGGCTCACCAACATCCTGGGCAAACAAAGGAAATGACAGTATATACCTGACAGATTTAAGTAATCCAGGAGGTCAAGTTAATGACATTTGGAACAAATACATAAATGTATCTCTCTCTCAGTAAACATCTCCAATATTGGCCCCTTTTTGCAGATTTAGACTCCAGTAGACATGGAGCTGCTCTATTTATGCACGCAGTTACACTATTCTATCACTAGATGGCACACCCGGATCAGTTATTGAATATTCACTAGCGAGCCGAGCTCGAACACGGTTTAGAATATGGACGAGTTCAGTCCCATCCCTGTTTTTCAGGAGTTACATGAATTAACCTCCTCAACTAAGCCTTATGTGCAAACTGCTAAATATACTTGCCCATAGTATCTATCCAGCTGTTTAAAAAAAGACATCTTGCAACGGAAAAAAATCATTGTCTTTTGTTGCAACCACCTCAGCGAAAATGAGTCAATGGTATCTCAATTAAAGCAGCACTATGTAGTTTTTTCACTCTCAAATATATATTTCCAAGATCATTCTGGCGATACATCAACTCACAATAGGTTGAATGACACTTTTGTCATGGCTCGATCGCGCCTGCATCGCCTTCACTGGCACTATGTAACTTCGGGTTTCGGGTAGGAACCCAGGCCCAAAAAGAACTACAAACTACAAACTGCTTTATGGCATACCTACCACAAACCCCCTCCCCCACGTCTCTCAAGACCAGCGAGTGAATGTAGAATGAAGCAGAGTCGGAAGTGGTTGTAATGGCTGTCTGAAGCGGCGAGGAAACCGAAGTATTCAAAGGTGTTGTCCCAGGAGACATTTAAGAGAAAAAGAGAAAGCAATAAAATAAGATCCAGGACTAGGGTCAACATTGGACCGGCTTTCACTCGCTGGCGAGAGCTGAAAGACTAGAGGATGAGGGATGTCCGACCGATGGCGACCTGGCGTTGTTACTTTTGGACAAGTGCGTACAAATTGTTAGCTTAATCCTTCATTCTAGTTCTGGTTCTAGTGCGTTTGAACTTGCTTTGTGTCAGGCTGTGTCATTGAAATCATCTAGTACCCCATTTATGCTCAGTCAAATAATCGTCTCCAGGGATTTATCTAGCTAGCTGGTATCTGACATGCTAGCTAGTTGTCATGCTATCGTTAGCTGGCGAACATTTCTAAACTAGTCGTCAGTCGAAGTGTGTGATCATAAACGTTGTAACGAATATGATAAACCGGTATGCGTATGTGACTGAATGATACAAGTTCCCTGGAATCAATGTGATGACATGTATTTGCATGCGACGTGATGATATATAAGGATCTGGTTTTGTGCAGATTACTTGTGAGAGTGAGAATGAGAGTAGGAAAATGGTGGACCACTTGTTGGGCGTTACGCATGGCTATTGAGTGCCTTAATAAAGTTACTGTCTAGCCGCCCCCAAGTTCGAGTCCGTCTCCTTTATGTATATGGATCGGGTTGCCTACCCCGCATTCTTCTCCTCTCACCGGTGCAGGAGCGAGCCCTTCCCGGTCATTGGGATGCACCCCCCTCAGCCACAGACGAATTCGTCACAACGTATACTTCAGTCCCGTATAGAGTACTAAAGGTAGAAAATTTGTCGTGTTTTATTTCGGAAGGATGAGGTAATGATCTGAGTTAGCATGTACTCATGTCATTTCAGGGATTTTCTGTCAACTCCCTGCCGCCCTCTTGCTTTATTGCACAAGCTAATCGGTTCTGTGCATGACGACTTTGTGGTCGGATTCTGCAAAGGGACTGCCTATTCGAACAGCGACTGTGTATATAAGCGACGTCCACTCATTTGTAAGCAGAGCAAAAATGAATTGATTCCGGTTATGGCTAGGATTAGTAGCAGCAGTGCATGTAAGCGACGCCAACTTCCGTGTTAGGTTTCGTTCCTGACATTCAAAGTGCACGCATAAAATGCTATAAAGAGCCGTCCACACTGAGAAAGATCACTACAATGATAACTATAACCATAACGATTTGAGCATCGACACTGATGAACGATATCGCTGTGTAAACATTGATGTTGTGCGTTCCAGCTGTGTCAGAGCCCTTTTTTCTCTGCGATGTCATCTGCCATGTTGAATGAACGCGAAGCCCTGTAAATTCTTACTGATTTCGATTGGTGGTCAGTTTTTCTAACATGCATAAAATCTCTCTGAAAATGACCGCAACGATGTTGTTTGTCATTATCATTGTCGTTATAGTTGTAGTGTGGACTTTGCCATCTACATGAGTTAGACCGATTTTTAAGTCGCCCATACCTGGTATGAAGACATGGTTGATTGGATCGCACATTACATGTCCTGCTTCAATTTCAGTTTTTTTTTTTTCAGAAAGTTCGCTGGTGTAGTTAGCTTGTCAACAAATGCATGTGTAGACAGATTTTACGGCAGTTTATTACAGACAATACCGTTTATCAAGTGCAGGGGGACACCGCGAGCGAATCTGGCGAAAACTACATAATGCGGCTTTAAGTAGTTACAAATAACAGTTTTCTGAAGCAAAAACTCAACGTGGTATTGATACTGTCATTCTGCTATCAAATATAGTCATTACGTATTAAAAATGCGCGATTTACACATAAGGCGCATTTCCACTGGGTACTTTTTGCCCTCGTGAGCCGCTATGGGTGTGGCTTGGGAGAGAGGATCCGCCCAAGATCCGCCCACGTTCACCGATAAGCGGCTCAGAAAGCGGCTCAGAAAGTACCTACCCGAGGTAGGTACTTTCTGAGCCGCTTCGTGAGCCGCTACTCACTAGTCGCTGATTGGATACTGTTGAGACGGGAGTATTAACGTCACACTCCAACTCCGTTGATGAGCCGCTACTAAAGTACCTAATGGGAACGGAGGGCCAAGAGGAACTAATAAGTGGGCGTAGCCAAAACACTCAGCCGCTTTCCAAAAAGTACCCAGTGCAAACACGCCTATAGATTCATCCATCGACGACTTCAGTGCTCACTTATATCCTCCTATGAACTCTTACTGATATCCGGTCACTCTAATCCTTGCTCAGGCTCATCTGCCTAAAGCACAGTAACAGTTCACGCCCACATGAAAGTTCCAGTAATTATCTATCAATTGACATGTTCCTTATCCAATTCCAGAGAGTATAGACTTCCCACAGTGATTGAAAGAAATTGATTGGACCATCAGAAAAGTTTTTAAAACCCTTGCATAACAGCAAGTTAGGTCATATTCTCTCAACTTTGCACAACTGAAAATGCTGCGATTGCATGGGAAAAAAAAACTTCAAAAACCGGTGTTGTGTAAAATCTGGTCCCCCCACGGGACTTCCGTGGCATATTCCGCATCAAATGAGTGTCTTGAGAGATTTTCATATCGCTCACTAAGAAAATAGCATGGATCTGATTGAACTGCAGCTGCATGCAAGTGGTATACTGCTGTAAGCTAGAAATCTTAAGAGCGAATTATTTGAATTGTTACACTCGCTAGCTGGCTAAATACGTCGGTGTGCTTGCTATGGCATCAAATTAGCTCGCAACACTGGTGTGCTAGTGATAACATTATAGAGTTAGTTATCACTTTAGCTAGCCAGCTAGATAGCCAACTTGCTGCGCTATTCTAATGAGGATTTTGATGACAAAATATAATTCAATTCTGTTTTACAATGTATTCACCCTCCATGTCTTCATTGTCACTTAAGTGACAGACAGAATGTAAAATAGTGGATTACCAAACCAGTGTTTGTGAGAACATAATAGGCTTACTGAGCAGGCAGTTACACATTTCCATGTGGGGCCATGTGTTCATTCATCCATTTCCTACTTCTGACTGTAATCATTCAATTGAGTGGTTATGACAGTCACAGGAGGAAATGATCGAGAGTGAACAAACAAGAGTCAGAGACTCAATGGACGAATTGTGTACCTGCGCTTATCTCGTAAGGAACAACATGAGTCAGGGAATTATGTGAAAGGATTTACTGAACAGCTGAGAGGCATGAACTACTGAGATGGAGCGGACAACATGCCCCACATACAGTACTGTAGCTGGAAGTCACGTTCCTTCACAGAGTTCCTTAATGGTACTCTTCGTGAAAACATTTTCGAAAACGAATTTGTTTCCTGAATTTACTACAGTTGTGTTCAAAGAACAGCAGTGCAACATCAATAACCTGATGAACCTCAAGTTCTTTTGAGGAAATAAATACTTGTGGACCTGCGAGATGGGCAGCCTGAGATTTAACAGTTCTTGGAGACACTACAACATGTCTTCATTAAATCTCGGATTCAGTCAAGCCTGTGATTCTTACTCTGCACGGTCAGCCTCACAGTTTTCCTTGTCAGTTACACCATTGGACGCGGAAACTCCTGGACCATTCGGAAATTCTGCAACTTTTTTGGATATTTCCTGTGGGACCATTCCTCCATCAATTTGGAACGTTTATTAGGATTACCTTGGACATTGCTTCATGCAGCTAGGTGAATATTACCCATTTATTTTAAAACTTTTCATTTGTTTGTCATCTTAAGTACGCCTCGCCCCCCAGAGGGAGAGGGGAGACATATTGTTTTAGGCTTGGTTCCCGTTTGCGTTCGCGTCGGCGTTCCTACTTCCTTTCTGGAGTGTAACTCCAAAACCGTTTGTATGATCTGAACGAAACTTTGCACACTTACTACTCAGGTCCTGCAGTGGCGCCTTTTGGTATGTGTCTGTCTGTCTGTCTGTCCGTCCAGTGGGTTAGGCAGGGAAGGGGGCTGGGGGGAGACATCCGTTTTTATGAGTAAAAACACATCCTAGTTTTACTGTAGGTCAGAAGCTATTGTGAATTCCAGACTCCTTAGTTGATCCACTTTTAAAGCAACACTCTAGCTTGGTTTTGTTCGTTGATGATCAAAAATTCTTGTATGTTTAGAATTAGCAGAATTCCTATGCATTAGAATCAGTGATGGCAAAATTGATATAGAAGGGTACATGCGCGATTTGGAACAACAAAAGACTTGGTCTTTTATGGGATGCCCCTGCTTTTCCGGTAGAGTTACACCAATCCACACCCAGTGCAACTGTTTGGCCTCATACTCTGAGTATATGAATAGCCTGCAGCCTAGACCTGTGTCCAATTGAAAACATGGCAGATTATGAAACATAAAATGTGACAATGAAGACCAAGGGCTGTTGACCTAATAAAGTCCTACATCAGGCAAGAATAGGAAGAAATTTTGATTTCGAAGCTCTAGCACTTAGTGGTGTCAGTTCCAAAATGGCTACTGAATGTTATGAAAAGGAGAGGGGATGTTTCATTCTGGCAAACATGCTCCTGTCCCAACTTCACTGGAGCATGTTGCAGACAGCACGTTTAGAAATAGCTATTATTTAAAAAAAGAAAATACACCGGGGAAAATAAGTATTGAATGTGTCAACATTTTTGTCAGTAAATATATTTCTAATGAGGCTATTGACATGAAATTTTCACCAGATGTTGATAACAACCCAAGTAATCCACACATACAAAGACATCAAAACAAATAAGTCCATAAATAAAGTTATGTGTAATAAAGTGGAACGACACAGGGAAAAAGTATTGAACACGCGTACTTTAATTTATTGAATACTTAGTAGAAAAGCCTTTGTTGGTAATGACAGCTTCAAGACGCCTTCTTCATGGAGAAACTTGTCGTATTTATTGCTTAAGTTGATGAGCTAAAGCATTACTTATTCTCTTTTTACTTTTTTCTTTTGAGTACAGTTTAAAAAGGACTTGCAAATTACTGCTTGCTGTTTTTGTTTACACTTCATGCATTATTCCAGTTCTTCTGGAGTTGAGGTTGTATTTTAACAAATGTGAGGGCACTTTCTGCAGTCTAAGAACGGTTTTATTCATTGAAGTATACTCACTGTCGACACAGCTGTACAAATATTCCTTGAAAGGGCCTCGTTTGAACTCTGAGAATAATTTAATACATGTGTACATTGTTTTTAAGGTTGGGAAGGGATGAGAGATTATCCTGGACAGGGTCAGCTGTATGTTATTGTGCACATAGTGTGCCTTAAGGTCACTCTCCTGTTAGAATCAATCTAACAGCAAATAGATTCCAAGGAAATTTTGTATTAATACTGATATTCAATGAAAGAGTTTTGTTTACCAGACGTTTGCCTCGACAGTCTATACCATTAAAATGAAAGTACTTACCTTGGCTCCATAAAAGCCCCAGTTAAACCCCTGGCAGCAGTCGTAGATATAGATTTTGACTTCGCTTGCTGTCTTTTAGGACCTTTGCTGAAATAGGATTGCTGTTCCGTCGCTGTGCTATTTTTCCTTTAGTATGTTACCTTGGGTTGCTTTCACAGCAACAGTTTCCGCACTATTCAACCAGCGAGAGCAATTGCATATCAAGTGTAAATAACGTATACGTTGAACCTCTGTCTTCTTCTGATTTATTTGATGAATGAATTGCGCTGTGCCTGAATATGGTCACAGGTTGTGTATCAGAGGAGTACTTGTAATTTGGTGACAAACAGATAAAGGTTCAAACGAAAACAGGGAGAAAATGAAGAAATGTTGGATTTTGTTATTGTTGGCACTGAGATCAGGTCAGATCAGGATATGTAAAACATCTCGGAGGGAAGGAGGGTCTCAGAAGTGTGGCACATGAACACGAGTGACAGCTCGGTGACATGGCCAGGAGGCCAATAAGGTAACACCACCTGACAGGTCACCGCAGCAAAGTTCCCTAGTCTTTGGCACTTTGGTGACAAAACATCAAAACAAATAGACAGGGACCACATTCATTGGGGGGTGTGGAGGAGGGTAACAGATGGGCTGGACTCGCAGGGGTCAGTTTATGTATAATTTCTCACCCCATGCTGACACAACAGGAAGACCTGACAAGCATTCTAATGCAGACTCACAATTAACTTTGGACGCATTTTTTTTTTTATCCTTGTAAGTTTTTCTCAATGTCATTGCCCATTTCCCCTCACGGGAATAATAATTAAAAGAAAAAAATTCTTATCTTAAAATATATTTTTTTCCTTAATGCATTTGTGCCACAATCAATTGAAACCCCTTGAAAATCATTTAGGAAAACCATATTAAAGTTTATTCCCATTCACATTTCACCTTTTCAAGTGCAAAAATGATTAGGGAAACTTAGCTGGTCACCCGTGACTTCCTTTTCTCCTGGGGTACAAACTGCGAGGCAACACACTGGCAGGTCATCGGGGCGAGGAAGGCCGACTCTGCCAGTTTAGAGATTGTCAGAATCAGAAAATTATATTTTTCATTCCATGGCTCCATTGAATTCTCCGTTGTGATTGGTAGAAAAACTGGGGGGCGTACATTATTTTCTTATTTTCCTCTAACCGCACTGCTGTGAAGTACAAGTTGTTCCAAGAATATTAATCTTCTGTATGTGACAGTTGATGGGTCCTGTCACTAGAAATGTCTCCTAATAAGTATGCGCCCTGGCTACCTTGCCAATGAGCCTGGCTCTTTGGTGATGTGGTCAGCGCGTTTGACTCTTACCCGGGAGTCTGGGGTTCAATTCCCTGCCTGGGCCCTCCTTCGGCCTGCCACATGTACTTTAGATTTTTTTCCATGTTCACAGACTGATTGCTATGGCTAGCTGGAAATTACCTGCAAGTTCTCCACACAACTCGGCAGAACTGCAAATGCATTTGCCTGCAGCTGTGCTGCACCCCTCTTTGCTGCTACAACTGGTTAACACTGACTACGTTTACATGGACGTGAGTATCTCAGTTTTGATCAGTTTTTAAGTATCCTGTTTTTGTATTTGTGCATGAAATGTGCCGATTTCAGAAACCGGGATAAGCCCTTATCTCGGTTTTGAGAAACCCGATTTTGCTACCTGGAGAACTCGGAAAGAAAGCGGGATACTGTTGCATGCATACGTCCACAACGGTTTCTGACAGCTGCCGTCTACCAGCGCAGGCGCGGCCTCACTCAAGTGACACATCAGCAAAGCAAATTACGGTACCGTTGGCTAGCACATAGAGGTCTGCACGACCCTCCAACAATATGCCTCCCCAGACCATCACTTACCCACCGTCAAGCCGGTCATACTGGATGATGTTACAGGCAGCATAACGTTCCCCACAGCGTCTTCAGCCTCTTTCACGTCTGTCACGTGCTTAGTGTGAGCCCACTCTCATCTGTGAAGAGAAGAGGGTGCCAATTGCCAATTTGCCAACTCTGGTGTTCTCTGACAAATGCCAGTCAAGCTTCATGGTGCTGGGTTTGAGTGTAGGTCCTACTAGGGGTCGTTGGGGCCTCATGACCCCCTCATGAAGTCTATGTCTGACAGTTTAGTCAGAAACATGCACACGAGTGGCCCACTGGAGGTCATTTTGTGGGGCTCTGACAGTGCTCTTCCTGTTTCTCTTTGCAGGAGCAGATACCAGTCATGCTGCTGGGTTGTTGCCCTTCTATGGCCCTGTCCAGCTCTCTTTGTGTAAAGGCCCATCTCCTGGCTAATCCCCTGTGCTCTTGAGACTGTGCTGGAAGACACAGCACAGCCCCTTCAGACGGCACATATGGATGTGCCAAACCGGAGGAGCTGGACCATCAGTGCAACCCGAATGGGCTTCAGGTCCCACCTTGTGCTACCAGTGGTGACAAGGGCACTAACAAACATGCAGAACTTCGGTCAAGAGAACCAGTCGGGAAGGATAAGGTAAGAGAAATTATCTGTGGCCACCACTTGCAAAACCACTCCCTTTTTAATTATTATACCCCCGACCCATAAGGGGCGGTATATAGCAAAGAATTCCGTCCGTCTGCCCGTCCGCACCAGTTTGTCCGACCGATTTCTCAAAAACCGCTCATCAGATTGTTTTTAAATTGCAGTCATGCATTCTACACTTCATGGAGAGGTGTAGAGCCAAGTTTCATGAAAATGTGATGATTTTTTAAAAATTACTTTTGTTTCCCATGTTTTGAACTTGGAAAATTTACCACTGCAAATGATGTCCGACCAATTTCTCGAAAACTGCTCATCAGATTGTTTTCAAATTGCAGTCATGCATTCTATTCTTCATGCAGAGGTGCAGCGCCAATTATTATGAAAATATGCCACAATCTCTTCAGTGCACAAGGCTTGGGGGTATTAGTGAGCTGTGCTCACTTTTTCACTTTTTCACAGCTGTCTTGCTGCTGTCTCCTCTTTCCACCTGTGGTCACTTTCATTTGCACCAAGCCTGGTGAAATTGATTCACAATTGCTCAGGTCGCCTAACTGCACTGATCTGTATCCCAGAGTATGTGAGATGGAGAATTATCCAAGGCATAAAGCACCATCTCTGACCATCATAAATGGAATAAAGTAGGTCTAACATACACAGGGCTCTCCCAAGTTTGAGAACTACTAGCCTAAGGCACATAATCTGTCATGAAGAGACCACTCTGGTGTTCAGTATTGATCGTGACTGCCTATAATGTCGCAATCTGCACCGTAAAGACATTATCATGATTGATTCTCATTTAAGGATATGGGGCTTCAAGAAATGAGAAATTAGGCACAGTATATTGAACTGCAAAAAAAGGCTGAGGAGGGCGACAAAAGTGCCGTGTCACAAGTGGAGCTCGCAGAATATGACAATGACTTTCTTGGGAAGGGGCGAAGGATGGAAGAAAATAAAAGCGTTAGACCATATTACTGGAAATGACCAGAGTCAGTGTGGGACTGAGGAAAAAAACAATAAAATTATGGGTCTTACACAGCTGAAATAATGATTGCTTTTCAAAACGGCAGACGAGATTTTTTCCCTCCATTTAATAACACGCCCCGAGTACAATTGATTTACTCAGCAGACGCTCTCCACTGTTCCTGAAATAAATCCGGAAGTTTTACTTGAGCCACAAAAAGTGTTGACTTAGGATAGTGTGTGCGTATTTTGACACATTGCAAGCAAGTTTATTTTGACATGGCCTTGGATCGATATGGTGTCCTCTGAGAGAACAAAGGCCCTGCCTCATTGAGAAATAAGAACCACACTGGGGTATATCTTACTTTGCTTTTTGCACCACAGGCTTGGTGAATAAGAACTTAAAAACGGCAGCTGCCACAGGGGAAGCCATTGTTTTCACCTTTGTCCTAGCAGTAGTATTGATTGCCCTTTTATTCCTGGCTATTGAGAGGACGGTGAAAAGCCTGCCGTTTATTTAACAGTCATGTTTCTCCTGTGTCGTTCTGGCTTTAAGTCCTAATTTTCTGTCTGCGATGCACATTATTTGATTACATTGTATTTGCATTTTGGAAGCTGTACAGCTGTCGATCACTGGAGAGGAATTTATAATGATGCTGGGAAGCTGAGAAGACAGAAATGATTGGCTCATTCCAGCAGTATTTGTCGGGGATATAGATATCAGTGTGGCGAGGTTGGTTGTTTTTGGTGGTAGGTTAATTCTTTCGAGACAGGCAGCATAACGCCAGCAGAGCTACAGCAATCCAGGCTTCTGTCCCAATGAATGATGTTTCTTCTCTGTATTTGCCAGCAACATGCTGCACAAATAATGTGCAAAGAGAGCAGATGGCTTGTCTCTCTTACATGCTTGCTCTTTGGGAATACTTGCTTTTTGTGAGTTAAGGAAGGGAAAGCAGTTCATTATGGTGCATGTTTGTGTCTGATATAATTTTCTGCACATGTAATATACCTAACAAGAAGCTCTCAGTGCATGTCAGTTACTTAGCTACATTATTTGCACACTAGCCATGTATACTAAGTGGCTTGTTAAAAACCCGTGTGCAACCAAAACTTTGCACACTGCAGGATGTGCACCAAAAATTGCTTCAATAAAGTACTTTTGTCAGTTTACTTGCATAATTTTGGGACAAAAAAGTTTGGGAAATACACAGAAATTTCCATGCATATTCAGAACTACCAATTATTTCTGAAGCTAAAAATGAGCTCTCCTCCCAAGTCTGTTACATATAGCTACCTGGGAAATGAGTCACTCTTTCAAATTGCACTATTTGTAGATTTTTTTTTATTGTTTAACAAAAGTTTCAGAATATAATTTGAGGCTATATTGTGCCATCCGTTGTATTCCTCAAAACAGATATCAAATCGTAGACTGTTCACTTAGATATTCATATCCATGGGCAATTCTGAGTCTCCAGTCAGCCTAACATGCATGTCTGGGAACTGTGGGAGGAAACTGGATTACCCCGAAGTTAATCCACGAGAACACCAGGATAACATGCAAACTCACCACAGAAAGTTCCCAAGCCAGATTCGAACCCACAATCTTCTCGCTTCTCGCTACTTCAAAGAATCTTTCCAATACTAGGTGTTTATTTCGGGAAAAAAAAATCAAGTAACAATCTGTAAAATTTTTACCAAGAAGTGTTTCATTGGTTTGGTCATATTTGTATTTCGCCATGCTGCTCAAAGTTGCGCTACCCAATTGTAGCTACGTAATCCCACCCCAGAGGTGCAGAGTTTTTTTTACTCCATAACAGACCCCCACCCCCCCACTAGGTGGTCTGACCAATGGGAGGACGTTTATTGGCGCATTGAGGTTATGATGGAGTTCAAAAGACTTCCTGTTTGACAGACCAAATCTACTTGTGGTTGAAACAGTTTAAAATGATTATTATGCAAAAACCATGATAAAGATATATCATACCGCCAATGAACAGAATCAAAAAAATTCATTTTGGCAAAAATCTGAAAAATGATGACATGTTATGACGACATTTTCGCGTACTTATATCAGAGTGATGTCATTGCGACCCCTAGAACCGCATTGCGTCGACGAAAAGAATGGCGTTCCTTTCTAATTAAGCTAGAGACTTGAAGGTTTTGGATCAAAATGTGTTTTCAACCTTTTGTGTGACCTTGACCTTTGACATAGAATTTAAATTAAAAAGTATAGGTCGGTGGCGAGTAACCTATGTCTAACATGTCTCCAAGTTTTGTTATGATTGGTGCAGGATAAATGGCAAAAGGGTGCGTAACTAACAAACTGACGGACAAACAGATGTCTAACACAACCAACTGATATGCTTGCAAAATCGTATGATTTCGGCTAGTAACGAACCGCACCGATTACAAAACCTCACCCTGCTGACTGTCGCAGGGAAGGTAACGAGAAGGTCAAGAATTTGAAGCCTTCCATGGGTACTTATGCTTAATGCAAATTTACACAGTGAACTTAACTATAGGAGATCGCCCCTCTTTTGTCAATTTCTCCCCTCTATTCCCGGAGGAGTTCCAACATTTTGAGGAGTCGCTGTCATCTCTAATAAGCAGAAAATACGACAACTATTGAGACAGAACTTCACCAGGGGAACGGCTGATGGTAACGCTGTGCTTCTTGGCAACAGCCCATAGATACTGTGAAAAACATCCCCTATATGACAACATTCTGTGTGACATATCCCATTACACAGTGCTGGGAAGAATAGGCCTTGCACTTTCCAACACAAGTTACATGACTGACTGTTTTACAAGAGAAAAGAGCGCAGATGGGCAGATACAAAAAAAAGTATCCTCCTGTGTCATAACAACAAAGGCCATTCTGTTATTCTTGCTCTTCAGTCAGTCATTTAGAACATTTCATTACTGTAATAAGAATTAGTGTAATAAAGAAAGTAAACTACATGAAAAAGCTGCAGTTACCTGAGTATTTGCGACTGGTAATTGTACCTGTTCCGTCCCTCCATCATCCATAGCCAAAGATACATTTGTTCCTTCGCATAGCATCACAGGGGAAAACTGCAAGGTCTTCATCCTTCTATGAATACACACATTCATTTCATAAACGTAGTCTTAATGGTGAAATGTAGCATGACAGTACTAATAATGGAGCTGAATGAATGTAGAATAAGTCATATGAGAATTTCTGTTTGATATCTTAATTTTATTTTTCAATTTAGAGCTATGTCCCACATGGATAGTCAGTAATATCAGTTATGCACTGCATTTTTTACCAGAAATTAACCCCCCACCTCCCTTTTCAGGCAGCAACTATAAAAGCCTGGCCACCTCTGGCCTACAAATTACTGCTGCGACCTGCCATGCTATTTTCAGTGTCCTGAAATATGACTTTTGAAATGTAAGTCCTTCTCTATGTCAATAGGCTACACTTTGGATCCATGTCCCAAGGATTGGAAAAAAATCAAAAAGAATTGGCTTCATTTTTGGCCTACAGACGTGTTTATTTTATAGTGAAATTATCAAACATAAATTTGAGTTTACTTTGCATCACAAGTAAACAATGACACATCACAATAATGAATAAATATATAGGAATTTGTGTACTGTACGTATATTGCGTTGTTGACATGTATTGTGTGAGAACAGTTTTCAATAAAAAAAATATTGACAGCTTGCAGGACAGAATTGATAGTAAAATGGAGTGTGTGTGGGGGGGGGGGCGGAGTATGGTTCTGAACCTTGCTTGACTGCGTGAAAGGATGCGTCTTCCAATTGGTGATCTAACACCGAATGCATTTTTTCCAATTTTAATTCTTCTTCTCTTGTGCTCCAGTCGTCATTGGATTGTTGAGACTATTTTAAGCAGCACCCAACAGCATGTTAATCCTCACTATTGTTGATCCTCTCTATTGTTAATTTGTCAATGATCAGTAATTTCCCCGTTATTTTTACCATGTTTTTCATCACCAACTCATAAGGAGTCTATTGATGCAGCCATTTTAATTCGCGAACACAATTACACCAATTGATTGGTTAAACAATAATTAGTTCTGAATGTCCTCTCTCGGGTGGCGCCGTGCTCCGCCTCTTTAAGAAGGACATGGCGAATCTGGCCTGGGACATTTTCCCCATTCATGTGGGTTTCTTCCTGACTCCTCTGACAGCCTAAAGAGATGCTTATCGAGCTAATTAGTATTAATGTGTGAGTGAATGATGTGAGCATCTGCAATGGATTGGTCAGCTGTCCAGGGTGCACTCCTGCCTTTTGCTCATAGTTCGCTTGGATCGGCTCCAGCTGCCTGGTGAGCCGAGTGAGGGAGAAGCAGTTTAGATCATGGACTGATGGCCACTCTTGGTTGTCGCCTCAGGTTTTTACTATTGCGGACTGCATTTGTGTTAGAAAAGATGAGCCAGCATGGAGGCAGGAGAGCCATCTTTGGCAGAAGGGCAAGCCATTCTGAAGCTTAGAAAAGGGAGGAAATCGAACTGTCCTGCATAGGAAAGAAACCATGAGCGTGTGGAATAACAGGTCGGCCGAGGAAAACAACAGTAGTGCACGAGGGGAAAAGTTGTGACAGTTGAGACGAAAAGCCCCAAAACATCAGTTAATGAAATCACAATCTCTATATGGCAGGAGTGAAGATACCTCTCTCAACTGTTCAAAGAAGACTTAAAGAGCTGCAATAAAAAGGCTACATCATGTGATGCAAACCACTCATCAGAGGTATGAATCGGGGGGGAGATCACAATTGGCAAAGAAGTAAAGATAAAGATAAAGCATTCTATCTGCTGATTTATGGAGCAATGCATACAAACTAATTTGGAGGAACTTCATCGTGCAGCAAGACAGTGACCCAAAACGCACATCCAACACAACAAAGGACTTCAATCGGGAGAAAAAGTGGAAGGTTTTTAGACTACTCAGTCACCAGACCTTAACCCAGTCCAACCTGCATTACACCTCTTGAATAGGAAACTAAAGCCAACAAAATCCCCAAAACAAACAGCAACTGAAAAAGGCAGCAGTAAAAGCCTGGAAAAGCATCATAAAAGAAGAATGCAATGATGTTATAGAGTTGCAGGCTTTATTCACTTACATTGACCCCTTTTACACCTGGTATTAAAATGCGTTTTTTGTGATCGGATTGCAATCGGATAGCGCTTGGCCACATGAAAGCACAGGTGTAAATGCACACAAAACGCACTGAGGACGGTTTCTGATCCGATCTTTCAAACCACGTCTGAAGGTGGTGAGGGACGGGTTATGCGTCTCCAATCTGCATACAACTACTCCATGGGCAGAAAGAACAAGAGGGATGTGACACCAGCGGGACGGATTATGATCGAATTGCAATGTAGACGTTGGAGACGTATGTTTATACCAGGTGTAAATGTACGTGGTCAACGCCATCCGATTTCAATCCAATCAAAAAAAAAAAAAACGCATTTAATTCCAGGTGTAAAAGGGGTCATTGTTACCAAGGAATATGCAACCAAATAGTAAGTTTAATTGACTTTAATTTTCATTAATACTTTCTGTTTTAATATTTGTGCTCACATAAACATCGGTGGTCAGATACCAAATGTGCAATGCTCTGAGTAATTTAACTCATCTAGGTGCAAATACCAGGAAATAAAAGCTGAAATTCTGAAATCTTATCTCATTCATTTTTGATCTCAACCCTGAGTGTACTGCAATAATAAAGGAATTGGCCTTAATGTTCCAATACTTTTGCAATTGACTGTGCAATTGTGCCAAGATATTTAGCACAATTTAAAACTTTTGAACTGTTTGTTCGGAAGACCTGAACCTACCATCCACGTATAAATCATTGAGAGAGCTAACTCTATTGTCAATCCAATTTTGTAAAGTTCTATCAGACCATGAAAATGGGAACATAATATTCTTGGGCACTGGAGCCTGGAGAGATAAGACACAAAGTGAAAAGCCTTTTCTAAAATGTACTGAAATTTTCATACATTGCTTTACTTTTGAATTGGGAAAATATCTGTATATGGGCCCAACGTCAGAACTTTTGAGCATAGTAGACCATGCAGGGAACAATATTCCTAAGACAAATTTTCAATTTGTAGCCATTTGGAGTTGGCATTGTTTGATAAGCCACTAGCCCAATACAAAATGGCTTGCATATTTGCAGCCCAGTGGTAATATAAGAAGTTACGTAAAGCAAGTTCGCTATCTCGGCTGTGTCTCTGTAAAATTGATAATTTTATGTGAGGATTTTTAAATATCCCATGTAAAAGAGGAAATAATCTTATCTATTTGTTCAAAAGGGTCCTGGATAAAAATCCAGGGAGAACTCAAAATAGTGTAAGCCTTGGCAAAATGTTCATCTCAATTGTATTTACAGTGCCATCGATGGACATTGGTGGTAGGAACTAACACTTTAAATCCTCTTTTATTACAGGATATCAAAGGGGATCAATTGCTTCATATAAGTGTATTCACGTCTTTGCATTAACTTTGAATGTAATCAGTCATGCGAAAAATTTGTTTCGCATCCGGTGTGAAAGCAGCTGAAGGACACATACCCACATAGCCTACACACGCACTCACGCGCCCACATGCACACATCTCTCTCTCTCTCTCTCTCTCTCTCTCTCTCTTTTGATCTGACCTCAGGACAATCGATATAGATACTATAATTTATGTGCCAATTCAGATAGTTACATTAAATAGTGGTTGCTGTAATTATTTATTGCATTGAAATGTGCCTGACATTCTGGAAACCTGCCTGTGAGGTTTCGGTGACGAGTACGCACTGTGCGCCGGTCAGCCAAATTACCACTGCACAGAAAGTAGACCAGGTTGGAGCTGGTGAGCTCTCTGCGCACTTTCGGCGGAGACTTTTTCCACGAAATTGTCACTGCGTCATGATGAATATGTGACACCTCCCCCTACCACGCTGCCACACCCATCTCAGCGCACGTCCGTCTACCAAATTGCCAAAGTGGCTGCGCACGGTGTTGCACCGCATGAAATTACCACTGCGCGGGCTGCACCGACAAAATTACCACTGCGTGGGCTACGCCACGCTGCGCCACCCTGCGCTGCGCCAAGAAATTAGAGCCCAAAGAATCAAAACCGGAATAATCGCCCTGAGAAATACAAGGCTTGTATGCAACTGTGTAGGCAACAAACTCGCAAAGAAACGGGGAAAACTGGCTCTATAATTTGGGAGATAATAACAAACGAGGAAGTCAATGCAGGGGTTCTGGCGCTGGGAAGCGTGACTAAGGGTGCTGGCTATAAATGATGGAGCAGACTGGAGTAATTAACAAACAATAGGAGGGGCGAGTGTGGGAGAGAGGCCGAAAATAAAGGCACATGTAATCTAAAGGCGAATGGGAGTACAAACAAGAAAATAAACACAATAACTGAAATGCCAATATTAAACATGAAAATATACATAAAACTAGACAATAAACTGGAAAATAACAAAAATAGAATTCAAACGCTGACAGTATTGAATGCCTTATCAGGCAAACTGAATGCGACTGTGAGCCTACACTGTAAAACCTGATGTGCCCCAATTTTCTCTCGCTGCTCAAAAGTTTTGGGCTCAGACCCAAAACAACCCTGCATAGTAATCAAGAACTTTTGAGTCGCCCTGACACAAAATTTATGGGTCACAGGATCCCTCTCTGACTGCAGATTTGTGTCAATTCAACCCATATTTTTTAAATATTCTGATTACCTCCACCAAACAAAGTTGGCAGGAGGTTATATGATCGGTGCTGTTTGTTTGTCTGTTTATTTGTGAACAAGATAGCTCAAAAAGTAATGAACGGATATCTCTCAAATTTTGTGGGGTTTTTTTGCAATTCTTTCAGTAGGACAAAATGAAATCATACGAAATCTCATAACATTTGTGGGGTGCGCGATGTAAAAATTGTGCATGTGCAGTTATTACTTCAATCGCTCCCACCACATTTCTTGGCGACTTGTGGTCTTTTGTTTCCGTGTCTAGTTAATTGTGAATCAGACATTGTATGACGTTTCCTGAGAAAGTGCATGAAGATCTTGACTTTGAACAAACACATCAGAAAGTCATACAGGGATATAGCTAGTACAGTTGACATCAGTCTTAAAATCTGAGGAGGTCATATTATGTATTATTATGAGTAAATCAATATGATTCATCATAAAAGTCCTGTTGAAATTTGAAAAAAAAAAACCTCTATCATTAACCTTTCTCAGAGCTTGTTTCAATCAATTTGGTGTAATTAATAGCCTCACATATTTGACATCTGAACCCCCGTAGTTAGCATTCCAACACATTTCAAGGCTCATATTGCCCCGATGTCAACTTTCTGAAGCGAGTTGCGGGCATTAAATTCAGAATGAGTGTGTACAAAGTTGATAAGGTAAAACAATGAATATTTTTAATGAAACGTTTTTCAATTTAATACAGGTCAAAGATAATTTACAAACTGCTGCTTCCTTTTATACTGCATTTTTCATATTGTCCCATTTTTTTCAGCAAATTAATTAAGCAGTGTACAATACAGTCATTTAGCTCTGTCACAATTATGCAACTACAACTATTTTTCAATTCTTCCTCATATTTATCTTTTTGTGCCTTAAAATAGCTTGGCCATAATTATACAATCTGGGATTTGAGCGCATTTATGCCACAATTTTGATTGAGCGGGATTATGAGGAGAAACAATAATTACAACTCCAATATTAGCAGTTTAATTAACATTAGCAACCATGGAAACATAATTATTGGACCCAATTCATTTTACTAATTGTTCATGCCTTTACTAGAACATTTTATCTGGTACAGCAGAAATCCAGAAAAAAAGTTCATGAAAGTTGTAATTCTTACAAAGTGTTTCAAAACTCTCTCCTCATTCTCCAAAAAATAAGAATGAAATGGACACATGTGGGTATCAAGATTGTCTAGACTTCATGTGACTGTACAGGAATTATGAACAATAAACAACAGATACAAAGCATGTTGTGACAGGCAGTCCTGGGGAATGGAGGAGCTGAGCCGAAATAACATCAGAAGAAGACAAAGACCTTTCTTCAAAACTGAAGTTTATTACTAAAGGTGATGGTAAAGGGGAGTTGGAGAAACTGTTGTTAAGGTTCTTCCCTCCTGGGAATCTGTGCCCGTCTCTGCCCGGCCACTACCTGGGGAGACTGGGGGAGAGCGGGCAGAGAGGGGTGACTCCACTGGCCTCCAGACTCTGCCCTTCTCAGTCTCTACAGCCTCCTCCAGCTCCTGTCCAGGTGCTGTCCAGGGGTGCGATTCCCAAAAGCATTGTTGCTAACTAAGTTAGCGGCTTAACATAGTTTGTCCATTCACAGTCAATGCTTCCAACTATGTAAGTTAGCATCGGTGCATTCGGGAAATGCGCCCCAGGTCTCCAGCCAGTTCCTGATGATTCACAAAATTCACATAATTAGCAAGCCTACTCACCACCCCTGGTTCTCCTGGGAGCTCCTCTGCACGCACCCTAAGGTTTTGCTGCTCTGCCTTAAGTCAGCTGCAGGCTGATAATGAAACCCACTCAGCTGTGCATGCAGTTCTCCTGTGTGGTGTATGGAGCTCTCCATGGTGCTGAGTGGGTCACGGGGCGATTACCGGCCTCCAGCACCACCCCTAAGGCCTTGACCAGTAGTAGGGCTGCTCTCCATGGTGCTGCAGGTGTCTCCGCTGCTCTGTGTGGCACAAATTTGCTAGTGGGGCACTGCAACGTGAACACATCATTCCTGGGACACAATTAAACGTGAATATATGCTGGATGTTCCATGACCGCTAGATGTTAAAACAGTCATGACTGAGATGGCTTTTGAAACAGATTTTTGAGCCATTGCTGGGGCATAGATTTAGCAATTTGATGCTCAGATGTAACTGTTGGGAAATGTTTAAACCATAGTCTGAAAGCTACATGGACAAAGTGACTTTGACAACAGGCATTTACTTCTTATTGCTTTGTCATGAGCATTTAGGAGAAGAATAAGGGAGTTAATTGTGTTTCATGCATGTTATTATTGGTGAATTGCTATTTTCATGCAGCTGAATGTGTTTGCATTAGAACCAGCCTTCTCATGGTCATAATCCATATCACAGTTTCATTCCCTGTTCTCATGGGGTCATTCAAATTAGACAGAGTAATGAGAAATAAAACTGGGCAACAGTCACATTTAGGATAATCAAAATAAAAAAAAAATGTGTGTCTGGTGACATTTATGTAGTGTTCGAATTGTCCTTCAATAGAAAACACGAGAACACATGCACACCTGATGATACATGACAGGACTTTGAGTGAGAAGGTGAACCTCATGCTAATTACTGGACTAAAAAATGGCTACTTCATCTCTTGCTTGCTAAGCAGATTGGCTTATTTGACTGAATTAAAGGACCCGTGTCACGATTACTGTGCATGCTCAGAATTTACATCCCAAGAAAGGGAATCTGCTTGACTGCAAGTTATAATCTGATACCATCCTTGCCAATCTGTCTTCGCTTTGCTTTGTATTTATATATTTCAGTTACTCTGGCATTATTTTCTATATATTAAGGAGCTTTCTTTGGAAATTTGAGGATTCTAAGCACTGTTTTAAGCTTTGGCCAAGGGATATGAAGAATCTAAGCTGGTTTGCCCGCACCAATTATCATAGAAGAAGAAAAATACCTTCTCGATTTTGACTTGCAGTTGAGGAGATTTACTTTGTTCAAAGTTGAGAGCATGCGCAGTAATTGTGACACAGCTCTGTTACGTCCAAGGCTTTGTCCACCAAATTTTTCACGTGATAATGAACTGCAAATACATACCCGCTTTGCCACAAATGAATCAACATGAAATAGCTTAATCTAAATACTCGTCAAATATTTTTGTTGTTAAAAACTTTCTACAAATAGGGTTTTTTAGGGTTATGCACACACAGGCAAGGATTGGTTTAATTAGGCATGTACATGAAGGGGTGACGATTAATTGCCCTCTTAGATCCTAAATTGACCAACTAAACACATTTAATTGATTATTAGGTTCAATTTTATTAGACACACCTTGCATAATTAATGCCAGTCCGGTGAAAATTAAGCATCACTTAAATAGAACCTGTTTGACAATGTAAAGTAGGCAAAAAGCAGCCCATGATGCCACAATCTGAAGAAATTCATGAGTAGATGAGAAACTAATTTGTTGATATCTATCAGTCTATAGAGGGTTACACTACTATATCCAGGTCACCGGGACTCCAGCTAACCACGATGAGAGCCATTATTTTTAAATGGAAAAAACTGAGAAACAGTGGTGAACCTTCCCGGGGATGGTGCGCCGACCAAAATTTCCTCCAAAACCGCACTGACAATGCAGGCAGTCATATAATAACCCACTTGCCTCAGTGGAGGCTGGTGTTCATGATTCCACAATATAACAGAGATTTAGTATAAATAGCATCCATTGGAGAGCTGCAAGGCAAAAACCACTGCAGACTAAAAATAGCACTAAGTCTCGTCTCACGTTTGCTAAAAAATATCTTGATGACCCCCAAGACTTTTTAGATAATATTCTATTGGCTGATGAGTCAAAAGTGGACCTTTTTGGAAGACGAGGGTCTGATATAAGGCTAAAACAGCATTCCACAATAACAACATCGTACCAACAGTTAGACATGGTGATGGCAGTGAGCAGTTCTGTAGCTGCTCTGCTGCTTTAGGACTTGATCAACTTGCTACAGTTGATGGAACCCTGAATTCGGCTCTCAACCAGAAATTCCTGGAGAATGTCCAGCCATCAGAACATGACCTAAAGCTCAAGGGCAGTGAGGTTATGCAGCAGGACTGTGATCTGAAGCACACAAGCAAGTCCATCTCTGAATGGCTCAAAAGTAACAAAATGAAGCTTTGAGTAGCCTAGACAACGTCATGAGTTGACAACCAGTTATTAGGTTTAAGGGGGCAATTATTTTTTCACATTGGTAATATAGGCTTTGAATAACTCTATCTTTAATAAATGACAGCATCATTTAAAAGCTGCAAATTGTGTTTTGTCATGTTGTCTTTGTCTCATATTAAAATTTGTTGGATTATCTAAAACGTTTCAAAATGACAAATAAGCAAGAATTGACGACATCGGAAAGGGGGCAAATACTTTTTCACAGCTCTGTAGATGGAGGGACCGCAGAGGGTGGAGTTATGATGATGCCCCCCCCAACCAGCCCACCAACTCCCGCCCCTGATAAAATATAGGCTGTTGACCTGAAGTATTGACTTTTAACATATTTTCATACTTCAATATTCCAAAATAAAGTGACAGCTGAGCTGATTCGTGATTTCAAGCCAACAGTTTTACAGTTGATTTTTTTTTCCTTAAAAGGACCGTGATTTCAAAAAGTCACAGCTGAGAGTATCTCTGTCATGATGCTGTACTACTGTACTTGTTAAAAATGTATCGCACCGAGATTACGCATGCAGCAGAACTAGAATGTGTGTGACCGTGAATCATGCGTACGCATGTCAATGACGAAGACCTTGCACATCAAGTGCACACGGGGCTTCGCACCCCCTCTGACACGGCCATGACTACTGATGCTCCAGGGCGGGAATGTCACCACAGATACCAGATTTTAAAACAACGATACACTGTGAAATATTGAGAGATTTACCTGGCGACGATCGGCTGAATCGGGATTGTGTGAACTTGTTTGGCAATGGCTTGGATGTTACGGATGTTCACATTTATCTGTAAAAATCCCGCACTCTAGTTTTCAATCAACTCTAGACCTTTTATCTGCTTACTTGTAAGTGAAATATTGCTCGGAACAGTTACATTTGGTCCCTTAATGAGGGTCACAAATGCAAACTGCTGTAATTCTTGCATGTTTCCCCTGATCTGAAGGTAAATATCCTCGAATTGCTGAAAGTCTGGCCATTGAGCTCATATTTATTGTTTAATTTCATCACCAAAACACGGTGGCAGTTAAAATAACAATAACTTTGTCAATGTCCAAATATTTATGGACCCACATATATGAACAGGGAATAAACTTTGATCAGTGTAACACATTGAGAGAAATATTCAGTAAACATATCGGTGGGCTGAGCCTCACAGGATAAATGCAAGTGCAGGCAGCTTGACCCACTTATCCAAGCAGAGAGGTTCATTTAAGACGTGCGATATCTTGTATATTTTTATGAAATAATAATTTAGTATTTGGTTATTGCTTATAATCAAGGCAAGGCCTTATCTGGGGATTTTTTGTGGTTTGAGCCCTGAGTTGCTGAGGGCTCAGAGACGGTTGTACACACCCCAGCTCCCTTGGACTTCGGCTCACGGCAGGGCTGTGAATGAAGTGTCGAAAGCTTTGCCGTCAGAGCAAATTCCCAAATGCCAAGTGTGCCTTCAAGCGTCAGAGCTCAGGCAACATGGATTGGAATACATTTTTAATTGGTTTGTTTAAGCTACCTTTCCAAATCTCCACCACTTTGCCCTCAACCCACAGAAAGCCAGACACACAATTCATTATTCCAACACAAGACTGCAACAGATTGATGAATGACAAATGCCGAACCCTTCTGCCCATATCGCTTTTCCTAGATAGAGCAAATCATGTCATAAATTATTAACAGAGATCCGATACCTCACACTAATGATCTCTGTGTATCTGAAGGGGGATGTCCTTTGTCTACAAATGGGGATGAGACTGGAGAGGTGTTTTGATGCAAAGACAGATGCATGTTTTCCATGTGGCTGAAATTCGAGTGAAACAGTCACAAACAGCACACAAACAGCATATTATGTTTATTCGTGCCAAAAGACCTTTAACAATAGTTGGTTCACCAGAGTAAAGAAGAAAAAGCACTTTTTCCATCCAATATTTTCTTGAACCTTTGAAAATATCTTGAACCTTTGAAGAGTTGCAGGACAAAGCCTCATAAACACCCATTTTGACATCTGTACTTTCTCAATTTGTAATGCTTTTTATCCCCCCCCACGAAGTGGATCGGGGGATATTGGAATGGCGCCCGTCCGTCCGTCCGTCCGCCCGTCCGTCCGGGTTCAATGGGGACAAGTTTTCTCGGAAACTATTGCACCTATGTGAATGAAATTTTGTATGTGGCCAGTACTGATGACCCTACTGAATAAAATCGACAATTGATTCTGAGAAATTCATTTTCACAGAATTATGGCCCTCGACTCTGTTCGTGGACTTAAGTTTATGGGTGTTGCAATGGGGACAAGTTCTCTCGGCAACTATTGCACCTACGTGGATGAAATTCTGTGGGTGACCAGTACTAATGATCCTATTGAATGACCCTATTGCATGAGTTCGACAATTGATTCCGAGCAATTTTTTTTTTACGGAGTTATAGCCCTTGATTCTGAACTTGGTGTATGGGTGTTTAATGGGGACAAGTTTTCCCCCATTCTCCCGTGACCATTCTTACTCCGGTACTCCAGTTTCCTCCTACAGTCCAAAGACTAATCGGAGACACTAAATTGCCCATAGGCATGAGAGTGTGTGTGAATGGTGTGTGCGCCCTGTGATGGATTGGCGAGCTGTCCTGAGTGGGTCCCTGCCGTTCGCCCATAGTCAGCTGGGATAGGCTCCATCAAAACCGTGACCCTGGTGAGGAAGAGGCGGTATAGATAATGGATGAATGCATTGACCCTAGCTGTCGTCATTGTGGAATAACACCAGCCACTGCATTGCATGTTTTAGCTTTGTCCAAAATTAACAAATTTTTGGCAATATTCAAATTTTTATTCTGCCATGCTAAAATATCCCTAGAACCACTTGGTACAATTGTAATGTTTGGCACAGTAGCACAGAAACTAGTACAGGAAAAATTATATCCTCTGCTAGGTTCCTGGTTAGACTTACTGCCTGACATACTGCTCGAATGGGAAGAGAAAGAAAGATTTCCTTCGACTCTCAGCCAATGAATTACAGATCTTATGCATTATGTGACCCAGAGAAGATTTGTGACGCTTCACGAGGCTGTGCCACCACCATTTACACCATTTGGCAACCGGATCTGGATCTGATAGAAAAGATGGAGGCCTCAGACATTGTCTGTCTCCCCCGCCCACTTCTTCAAATGTTTAGATGTAGTCCCCCCCACTTTTTTTTTTTTTTTATTTCACAAACCACATTTTCACAAACCACATAAACAGTTGAGAAAAAATCTCTTTTGCAGTTGTGACCCGGCCAAGAAGGCAGCACACAGCAGGTTGCAAATTCAGACAAAGAAACAGGACAATACAACAATAACATGACACAAAACAAGACTACAAAACTATGCAAAACAATCAGACCACCAACCACGAACAATAAAGTGGCGTGTATGCGATTAAAAAAACTTTTGTGCCCCCCTTTTTTGTTCTTCTGATTTTATCTGTGTATTTGGCTGTTCAAAAATCATTAATAATACTTCACAAAGTAAGAGAATTAGTTACCATCTCACTTTTTACATGCAACCTTCTTTCATTTTTGTCAGTGATGCTAATAATTCTGTACCGGAGTGAAATTATGTTAAAAGTAGCCAGCTTTAGGTTTCTCACTGAACTTCACAGCATGTCTTGCTGCAGGATGAGTATGAGGCAAATGCCTCCTGCTAAAAGTCACTGCTGTCTGTATGCAGTGAATCCCTTGACAGCAATCAGCACTGCCCCACAGCTTATTAATGTGTGCAGCACTCGGCCTGATCTGAGGAATACGCGCGCCGTAATAAACCTGAGTCTCATGATTACCTCATCTGTCTCTCCTCTGTGCGTCATCGAGAGAAATCTCTCGCGCTCTCATCGCCGAGTCTCACCTGCATGTCCTGAGCTCCACCGAATTCCCGAGAGGGCCTGTGGGAGGGGGGGCCATGCAGAGGGCCTGCTGAAATGCGGTCTCGGCTGTGATGGAGCGAGCAGCCATGTCGCCTTTCTGTCTGCCTTAATCAGCCATTACGAGCCGGCCTATCCATCACAGCCCAGATCTACTCCGCCCCCTGCCATTTAATGGCTGCTAAAATGGCGTCAGGGCGAGGCTACAAGGTCATCACAAGCTGGGATTATTTGGCCAGCAATGAACCTGCCAATTAGGCTGGTAATAGCAGCATGCATCTGTACGCCTTGTTCATCAACCAGTGGTAAATGCTCAGATTCTAATGAGTAAGAAGTTGTATTAATGTAATTTGTGAACAGGGAGGAATTCAAATGTCTGAAGAAAGGCTGCCTTTACAGGTTAGATGGCAGATCTTAGCTCTCCTTACTGCCACCTCTCATTTTGCTTGACTTTATTTACTATACTTTCACATTAACCCACAGCCTTTGAATTATGGATTGATAGAGGTGTTGTTTGTTTATATGACAGACACCCATTGCCAACAAAAAGTTTCAGAACCATTCTATTATAACATAGTCATTCTTTATCCATGCGAGGGCGCGTAAAATATCATGACTGATTTCAAACTGAGCGAGGGAAAACCAATTTAAATAAAATACATTCCTGACCAGCCCTTGCAATCACGAGGAGTGATGTGATGCCTTCCCCGGGCCTTTGGCTGCCATCTTTTAGCAAAATTGTACCTTGTCTTTCAGAATCACAAAAACAGCAGGTGAGGTATATATTCCTAGATACGCTCTTCATCATTTCAATTCATAATGTAGTGGCAGCTGAATGGGGATTGTGAGAGAAGCACCAGTAGCACTGCTGCTATATCTTAGACTCTGCAAAGCTACACAAATTTTAAATTTAAATTTGATATTGATATACAAGTGTGATATATAAGTGCAATAATATGCTTTTTCTTGTCCCAGTCAACAGATGCCCATGGCTGCAGCACCCTGTTCAGAATCATTCATTTCCAAAGTAAGTACTGTGTACTTTTTTGTCCCGTCTCTGGCTCAGAGTGTAAAGGACTTGCATCTGTGCAGAACTGTTACCGGGGTCAGCCATCTTTGTCCGGCAGATCTCTTCTCCTGACAGGAAGCTGACGCAGCCTTTTCATACTTTACCACACACCGAGTACACCATATGTCTCCTACAGCTCTCCACCTTCATGAATATGAATCTCCATATATTTAAATATTAGGAGGAGGGAAATGGGCAATTAGCTCTCATTCTGGACACTTTCTTTTGATTTTGATATGCATTAATTAATTATTATTATTATTGTTAGACAATTCATTAAATTAGAATAAAACAAAAAAATATCAAAAACTATTAATAAACATAAACAAATCAAAAGTATGACATAAGAAAAAATGAAACATTGTCACAAATCATAACGTAATTTCTTGACTGACCTCATCATCATAAGACTTAAGGATTGTAATCTGCATCCTTAATAGCAGGAGTCTGAGCGGATTCTGCGAGCATTCTTAAGTGGAAACACAACCAAAATAAGCTCAAAATGCTTCACAAAAGACAAAGACACTGCACGTAACACAGGAAGTTAAAGAAATATACACTCCATGGCATCAGGTCTCAGTCTGTTCGATGGAAACATTGCAATCTTAGGCCCACACCAAGCAGAAAAGTCGGCACACTCCTAGATTATATCATAAGTCAGGCCAGGTCTTGACAGCATGATTCCACAGTAAGCACAGACTAGGACAACAGGCCTCCAACAAAACATCAGTTTATTTAAGTCTCTCTCTTTCTCTCCAGCTCTCTCTCAGTGCTGGTGCTGGTTGTGTGAGAGGCTGACTTTGGTTTGCAGGTGAGCTTGGTTTTCTGCTGTCTTTTTTCCTGTCTCTATGGTTTCCTTTTTATTATCTCTGCCAAGGAGGTCATGCTTTCACCCGTTTGTTTGTTTGTTTGTCTGTCTGTCTGTTAACAGGATAACTCAAAATGTTATGAACGGTCTGACACAAAGTTTAGGATGAAAAATTTGGATGAAATGGTAGGGAGGCTAGAAAAGGACCCAAGTTTATTTTGCCCCCTCCTACACAGTGAAGAAGACGATGACAGAGACATAAAATCCCAAAGAATCACCGTTGAAATATTACAGAACCGGGTAACATCTTAAGGGGTTTTCAGGGTAAAGTGTAGAAATAACCATAATAATGTAAAAACAAAGAAATAAACATACTCAACATGATATTAACCTCATAAAATGTAGTATTTTTTAAAAATGTACGTGGATGCCATGGAAACGGCACTTTAATCACAAATTCTGAAAATGTTTTGTGGCACTGATATTTCAATAACCCATGGTCAGATTTTACTCAAATTAGTCTCATATGAAAGGTTTAAGATAGTTCTATGAAATGACATAGGATTTTTTTGTTTATTTTTTTGAAGTTTTGAGAAAAAGGGTCCCAAAATGACCCCTTTTTTGGTCTGAGACCCTTTTCAGGCCCTTTTTTCTCCAAACTTTAAGGTTGTCCCACAAAAGTAATAGTTGGTTTGAATTAAGGTCCTTCCAACTAAAAGATTCCTGCAAAAAGGCAACTGGGATACCTTTGAAGCTTGGACAAAATCTGTGGCAAACTTAAGAAAAAAATGGTCTGAAGCATTTTTAGCCGCCCCTAGTGGCAAACTTCAAGGGTGCCCCAGGTGGATAACTACATTCTGGTAATCCGCCCTCCCTATAGACCCACTTTCAATAAACTTTGAGCTGGGACACCATTGAAGTTCAGAATTATAGAGGTGGGAACTTGCAATTTTGTTAAATTGGCCGAAAAGGGCCAAAAAAATGGGGTCGCTGTAGCTCGGAACAGAAGGAGTCGACAGAAGAGCTGTTTGGGTTTTGAGGTTTGGGTACTATACCCATCTCAAAAATAAAAAATCAGCCAAATCCAGGGGGTCAACAATTCAAGGTGCCTGATTTTGCCTGAATCTCACAAAAATTGGCTCTTAAGTGCTCCTAGTCTCCAAGACTATACCTTTGGTTGCCAACTCAATGGCAACAGATTATTTGGAAGCCCTGCCAGAAAAACAGCCTTTCTTCTCATTTAACCACAAATGTAAGTGCCCGGAACTTGTGAAATGCTTCTGCGACTTTGACTGGAACCATGTACTATGGTCAGATTGAGCTTTTTTGCATTTAACTCTTTAGGTAGGCTTGATACAGTTCATCGTTGGATCTTCCAACAAGACAATAGTCCAAGATATATGTACACATGAACAAGAGCTTCTGCCATGGCCCTCCCAGTCCACTAATCTAATCCCCATCGAAAACTTGTGGGTTGACCTAAAGACGATAGTGTACAAGAGAACACTTTGGAGCCTGGATGATCCTAGATTCTTCTAGGATGGCTTGAAGATCCGTGCAGGAAATGAGTGAATAAAAGGTTGATGATTTATTTGATTGTGGCCGACAGTCAGCCAAGCTGGGCCCAAATAATTAGAAGAGTCCCAGAACAGAATAAATAACAGTGTGCACTACAAGTGAAGAGTATTCCCAAACACATTTATTTTTTGTGAAGAAATGATCTCTGACTGATGCACAGAAATGTTCTCTGACTGAGACAGCACTGAAACATGACTGCCACCTTAAAACGATAAAAGGGTATCAACACAGAGGAGGTGAAACATGAACCACTCAGGTAAATAGCTGCATGGCTGTGTCCGCTGTATAATACTGGTCAGCTTGAGAAAGACAGAAAGGGTTTAACAGAATCTAAGGGAATGTGGAAATCACAGCAGGGGGCACAAAGCGCTCTATCAAAGTTTTACTTTTGGCACTAAAGCATGACTGATCCAATAAGAGACTGCTCCGGGTGAACGGCAGTTCCTGGGGAGATTCGATAAACACTTAACAGGAGAGCATGGCCACATTAGAGTGCGTGAAGCACTCGGGCAGGACAGTTATCGAGAAGAAAAGGACCAGACCGCACAGGCCCAGGCTCTCCAGGAAAGCAGCAAACGTCTCCAGTATGGAGCATGTCATTCAGAAGCTTGGGAGAGTCAAAATACCCGAGCGCACTTTTAAATCCCTCCAGGAAAGGTGACCTCCCTGGATATTTGGCTTCTCATATGCCCAAAACTATGGGGGAAAAACAATATAAGCTACAGAATACCCACAGAGGAAAATATGGAGCAGTGTGTGTGGGCAAGTGTGTGCATGTGTGTGGTTCAGCGTGCCATGGAATGATACATGGAAATGAGCATTACGTAAGGAGCACAGCCATCTGCCAGCACCCGGGGGGCATTAGTGGAGGCTGCTGCTGACATTGGCTTAAGCTGCAATTGCACCCGGCCAGTGGACAGGCCATCTGACCCTTTTACAAGGATCACAGGGGGACACAGCAGGAGGGCGAGTTCACAGGAAGTGACACAATGTCATCCTCCAGAGAATCTTAATTTCTTATTTTAGTCCATAATTTGAATTGCATTGTGCAACTGCAGCTCGCTGAAAACCTCCCGGTGGGCGTAATGTCATAAATGTCGCGGGCATCCTGGGGATATGATTTTGGATGCAGAAATAAAGACACCTGACAGGTTACAGCAGAGCAGCTCTCAAGGACAACAGCCCCCTAATTTAGCAGGAGTATGAATAAGAACTCAAATTTCTTCCTCTCATAACAGCCCTCTGAGACCCAGCAGAAGAAAGAAACATTTTCTTTTACATAAATACTTTCCTGACATGAGACAGGGGCTGGCATGAAAAAAACAAGCTGCCATAAAAATACATTCAAGACTATTTTATATTTTCATTGAATGCCCCTTGTTTTGCTGGTAGAGGCAAAGCAAGAATATATGGGTCTTGAGAACCATATAAACTCAACCGAAATTAATTGCTGGGTCTAAGTGGCTTAAGGTTGAAGTTGAAAGTTTAAAGTCTGTGCTGCTGTGTAGATAAGGCTTCTCTCAGCTCTGCGGCGTGACATGCGGCTCCCACATAACAGGCTTTGCCTCAGCAGCGCTCCAAACTACTTTGGAGACGGAGCTGTCAAGGGCCATCACTGCCAACTCCCCAAATTGATCAGCCACCGCAAGATTACTCTCTGACGACAGCAGTTTTTTTCTCTTTTTGCTCTTTCTTGAAAGCTGCACCCCAGTTCCATTTCCACTACATCAGACCCAGCAAAAAGAAAATCAGACCTCACTAGCACATGCCCGTACATGAAGAAATTCATCACGGCAGCGGCACAGGGAGGAAAGTATGTATAAATATAAAAGGCAAAGAGGATGCACTTTCAACTATCATTCTTTCAAATTCTGTGAATCAAGCAAACAATTTCGTTTAAGGAAAAAAAAAATTAATGCTTAGAGCGCTGAAATAAATTAAAAAAATAAAAAAATTTGATTATCTTGTGCTGTTCAAAACCCACCATGTGGCCACTTGTTTAAAAGAGCTTCCCTATGGGAGCTCTTTTAAACAAGTCGCTGCATGATTTTCAATATCTTTGATTTTGATACGTTACATCATTGAGCAACAATAGTGCTCTAATGGTTAAATATTAGAATAATATAATAATATTCCCCTTGCTTCCTAGTGGCACTCACAGGTAAGGCTCCTGGGTAGAGAGCAGTTATGAATCCTCGAGATCTAAGCCAGAGCCAGCTGCGTCTCGAAGTCCCACTGGGTGATTAATAATTGCTCAAGCTGGCACATTGGAGAAGAGGAAAAAGAGCCAGTGTTACAGCATATTTTAATGGATGTCCTTGCCAGCTTGTGATATGTGTAGCAATAGGATTTACAATGGGGCCTGCAGTTGGAGCTGGAGATGAATATGGCATATATATTATCATTGTTTAAATGCTCACTTTTCTTCGTTCTCAGTCTTCAAATGGCTTTCTTGAGCTAATAACAGTTTCTACAGGTAAATAAAAGCCTTGAGTTTAGACTAGATACTGAAAACTGAGCACACGTGCATACCTGATTAATGACAAACACCTGTAAAGCCATACCACGCACGATGATGCCATGAAATCTGAACCAATCAGGATGTTCCAACAGGAAGACAACGGAGGTGCTGGCACCTATGAATGAAGGATAAAACAAGTGACTGCTTACGATAAGCAAGTTAATCAATCAAACTAATGAAACAACTATAATGTAATGATACAAGAAAACTGTAATTAGTTTCTCATTATTTTAACATTTTCTATTACAGAAATGGTGCTATCTATTAGCATAAGAGGGAATTTTGTATCATGGAGACAATCTGACCCCGCCCCTTAGCCCCTCAATCACAACGGCATGTTCATGACAGTCATTTGGAGTTCATTTTGTGTCCTTATTTTATAACCAAAAAATGTCAAATCACTGTCCAATTCAATTAAAATTTTCAAAAAATGGTGAAAATATAATTTGTAGAGAGCAATACTTATTTTTACTGCAACCATTAATTATGTCACAATTTTCTGTATGCTGCCAGTGATAATATTTTTTTCATTGGAAAGTTATACATCTTTCCCTAAAATGTACACCAAGGCCTCAACACTAGGTAGATAGGCCAGTAGAGTGAGCTCGCTATCGTGCTAGTGCCATGGTTGCATCAAACCTTCCAGGCTCACAAAATGTACACACTGGTAGATGCTTTCTCTTTAAAAAGTCTGTGTTTAAGGAATCTGGATTCACTCATAAATGTGTGACTTTCGATCAAGCTGGCGTCTCCAGTCACACCTACAGTAGCATCAAAGTTAAGCTCACAACTCAGTGAAGTTCCTGGCATATTACACATGAAAGCGGAGCTGTACTGCTTTAGTTGTGCTTTGAATCAGCACCTCTGTTAACCAATGCAGTCTGCCACAGAAAAAGATTCATCTCACAGGCTACAGTGCAGTGAAAATGTATTTGCCTCCTACCCAATTTCTTCCATTTTTGCATTTTGTCATGCTTAATTATTTCAGATCAGCAATCCAATTTTAATATCAAAGATAACCAAAGTAAACATGAAATCCAGTTTTTAAATAATGATTTCATTTATGGACAGAAAAAAAGTGATCTAATCTTGCCTGGCCCTATATGAAAAAGTAACCAAGCAAACCAATTAAACAAATTAAATTAATAATTTGGTTTAATTTCACTGGACACACCCAGGCATTATTATTGCCTGCCCTGTAGAAACTGGCAGTGTGAAGTGGCCAGGAAGCAACTCAACATGACACAATCTATAGAAATTCAAGAGTAGGTGAAAAATGAAGTGGTCGAGATCTTTCTGCCTGGAAAGAGTTACTAAGCCATGTGTCAAGCCCTGCGACTCCAGCAAACCACGGTGAGATCAATTATGTACAAATGAAGAAAACTTGGAACAGTGGTGAACCTTCCAAGTAATGGCCAGCCACCATCAATGCTGGATGACATATACACATTTTGGAGCAAAGTATGGCTGCCACCTAGCCGTTTTTTTCATGGAAGACCTCGCTTATTTCAGCAGGACAAAGCCAAACACCACACACCGCGCACATTACAACAACATGACTCCACTGTAAGAGTCTGGGTGCAACACTACTTCAAACAGCATAGTGGATGAGTAAACTGGATGGTTTTCCCCTATTTTATACTGAACACTGGAACGCTGTGGCCTCTTTGCTGTTGAAGATCATAATCACAATATGTAGATATCAAGTATGGTCAGACTTTTTTTTTTTTTTGTTTAGTATTGCCTTGCTTAGTTTTGTTTTTGATATGTCATTTATTTATTACTTTTACCAATAATTGTATTTTGGATGGGTAGGTATGTGTGGGGGATGGGGGTTGGTTGGGAGCTGTTAAACTGTTCAACCCTTGATGGATTGTGATTTATTTGCTCTTTTTGAAAAATCAATAAAAAGACCATTGGTTAAACAGTCTGGGTGCAAAGCTGGCCTGCCTGCAGTCCAGACTGGTCACTGAAAATATGTGGCACATTGTGAAACAAAAAATATGACAAAGGAGGCCACAAAGTGTCCTGCAGCTGAAATCCCGCATCAAGCAAGAATGCGAAAGCATTTTGCTTTCATAACTACAGCAGTTGGTGTCCTCATCTTCCAAACACTCACAGAGTTGTTAACCCCTGAAAGTGAAGTCCTTTTTTGAGGAAATTTCTTCCCAAACTAAAATGCTTACTGTTCTTACACCACTTCGGCTACAGGCATGATCATGGTCTCATTTGAAAGCTGACACGCAGTGGATTACTCTCAGACAGTCAGAATTGCTGAAAAAATTACCAAAATTGAGTTACAACACTGGAAATATCAGTTTTTGTCATTCAGAAAATGTTTCCTTCAGCACCTATGGCACTATGACCAAGCCTCATCAGCCTAGAAAAATAATACACAACCAGTCTTTAGTGAAATACAAACCTTTTTTGAAAAACTTTTTAATTTTATATTTGGTGTCACTGGTATGCTTTTTATCTATAGAGACCTTAAAGAGAGAAAAAAAAAAAAAAAAAAACAAAAACAAGAATTGTCAAAGACCATATTGAAATAAATAAAATCTTTGATGCCAAAAACATTTGCACAGTAATATAAATACAAGTAAAATGATCGATCCTGCATAATTTGTGGCATCCATATTTCCATCCACAAATGTTTAAAATGTTTGTCTGGATAGTAAAGGACAATAGTTTGTTCATAATAATTCTAAATTATTAAATCTATATAAGAAGAAATTAAGGATCTTCAAAGTAGTCTTTTGCTTCATTAGTGCACTAAAAGCCCTTTTTTTTTTTTTTTTTTTTTTCGTATTCCAATATGCAGTATTGGATGGGTCCATCCAGTTCCACTATTTCTTTCTACGCACTTACCATGTTATTTTGAAGTCTTAAAATGTTTGTTAGTTGAAGTCTTGACATTGGCTCAGTTGATACTAATACTGCACTGTTATAAACCGGCACCTTTTTTGCCAGTTATTTTAACTGTGATTTTACAATCAGTTTATAACAGAGGTTTCGTGTAACTGTAAACCACCGTTTAATGCGCGTACGACTCTACTTACGATTAAAATAACAAGGAGACAATGCGTTAATTTAACCGTAAAATTCAGTCAGTTTATAACAGTGTGGTAGATGATGAGTTAAATTATAGCAGCTGATTTTTATTTTTGTTCATATTCCATATGTGTGCTGAAAACAGGACTTTCTGCCATGATCGGCACAGGCACATGACAGCATATTGACACATCTGCAGAGCAGTTTCCCATGAATGTATAATTGATTTTGTACTTGATAAATTGCTTTAAGTTTTCTGCTGTGTATCAATTTTCACGCCGCAGATTTGAGTGGTCCCTTCCACTTTGAGAAGCCTCTGAATCAATTAAATTGACTCCTCCTTTCAGTTGAAGTTGGATGGATTCTGCTGGAATGAGATTCGAAATGACAACGACTGAACAAAAATGAGACGACAGGTCCTGGAGTGGTATTTTCAGGAACATGAACAAGATAGAAAGCAATTTGACTCAGTCGTCCTCCTGTTTTCTCGCCCTCGGGCTATGGAGCGCATAGGCATGTTTGTGTTATTACCAGGCTGTTTAATCTATATTAGTTTGCTATATATGCGTGACGATAAAGTTCCTATGCTCACATCTGCTCAAATCACCACAAGAGACCATTTCCTCTTCCGAAAATATGAAAAAATGCCCGAGGAAAGCAAGGGAGATAAACAGATCGACAAAAATGTCCTTTGCTTTGGATGAAAAGCCTCCTAATGGTTAGTTTTAAAATTCGACTGTGCGCTATTGAGTTTAATGATGTGGTTTCTGATATGAAAATTCAGCCAAGGGCCAAGTGTAATCACATTAAATGTTAATTTTTATTTCATTTCAAAATGGTATAACGCTACTCGGTGCTTATAGTGTGTATCAGAATTACATTGTGTAGCAGAAGAAAGACAAATATTTTAAAGCAGTTATGATCATCTGACTTGTGATCTCCAAATTGTTTTTAACTGCTTTTTCTAGAAAATGGATATAAAACAGTTTCAATTGGAAAGCCCTCTTTTCTTGTTTGAAGCCTCTTTAACAGAAACAATAGGGGCTGTGAGGACTGAGCATCTTACAGCCAGACAAATCGTTTGAGTGATATAAAGCGCCATTTCTGTTGCAGTGAACCACTCTGTGCAATTGATTTTATTGTATAGCCGGGATAAATCACAGGAAATGTTTTTGTTAGCTGCGGTCAAATGTCCAGCGTCTATCTATCACCCCACATCCCTTTTGTGCCATTATCCCTTCTATAACGGCATGCAGACTCTTAGATCACTGGCGATAAATGATTTTTGGAGAAAGGATTCTCCGAGGCCACCTCTTTGTAATGAGCCCCAAGTTTTACGGTATGTCACAAGAATTAGAGAATGCAGTTCATAGCTTTTTCATCTTTCCAGCACGACTTGAGTCATGGAAGTGAAATGATAATTGCCCATTTAAAATGCAGATCAAATATTAGCTCATTTTGCACAAACCCCATTAATCTAGAACAAAACGTGATTTAGAGAGGAGAGAGCTTTACAAGGGAGGCACACGGTAATATTAATGCTTGTTAAAACCCTGAGATGGTGTGATCCCCAATTTTACTTGCGTCAAGAGATCAAGTTTTCAGGTCCTTAAAATCAAACTGTCTGGGTAGGGCCATGTCCCTGCTATTAAATCCCTTTTTCTTTTGCATGAACAAGGCATAGGGGTGAAATAAAGGCTTTTATCCGCACACAGACTCCCTCCCCTTTAGGTCTGAATCGGGCTCTGCAACTGGATAGTCAAAAATCATTAGAACTGTCTCTCAGCGCCGTCAGGCTTCAGAACCCAAACATCAGTGGAAACATTCCCTCATGGGTCCCAGGCAAACAACTTGTGCTCAAGGTCTTCCAAGTCATCGTCAGTATCATTTATATATTTATTTCAAGTCATATATTATGCATTTATGATCATACATTTCCGATTGGAATTGTTATGGGCCAAAATGTGCGCTAGTGGACATTTAAAACCTTTGTCGGAGCTCTAAAATTAAAGGGCCCGTGAGCATCTGGGATTGTTGTTTTACAGTGACAATCAGCACATTTGCTATTTTATTATTTCAGCGTATCGTAACCCATGTAAACTGGCCCTGGATAGGAGTCATGCATAAATAATTTTCCCTCTTTGGACCCAGTGCTCCTCTTTTATTCATGCTGCTGAGCTCTGAGATCGTTGAAAATATATCTGGAGAGGGACTCTTGGCAGCCTCGGTCTATTTTTAACCCCGGGAGCACCTTTGGCACAGAGCTGCGCATTTCTTAATAAATCATGCAATATCACATCGAGGAACACGCTGCAATTAAGATATTGTCACTCTCTTGTTTCCTTTCTACTGAGGCTGCTGTGCTGCTGTTGTAATTCTGCCTGCCAAATGAAAGACGGTTGAGGATGGTATATTAATGTAAACACCCAACGGGGAAAGTTCTGTATTTGGCATCATGTTTGTTTGGCTGGCAGCATTATACTGTATCAAGAATGCTGAGAACTCCCTGGACTTTTTCGCTCACAGGATTAGCGTCAAATAAGCACCCGTGGTAATGTCTTCCAGCTGAAAAGAGGGTGATTATTTTTGTATTTAGGGCGGAGAATTTCTCTGTAATGTTGCTTCCAACACACGTTTAAATGCATTACGTCCCCTCTCTCCAGGGAAAATCTATACTGCGCTTCAAATAAAAATCTGCTGCTTTCTTAAAAAATGAAGAGGAAAAAATAAATGCTGGCAAATGCTGTCGAATCTCACCTTCGTGTGACCTAAAAGTCCAAGCCTAACCTAAAGTCCTCTGAATGTGAGAGAGGTTTACATTTTGGGTCTGTTGTCACTGATGCAAAACATGCCAGGGATCCAAATCAGGGAACTTGCATCCTTAAATTAACGAAAGTGCATAAAATGGAAACTGAAGGGTACAAAAGAAGTCAGAAAAAATTAGGATAGCCAATGATACCCATTATCCCCTTTCCCTCTGTAGTAAAACCAAAATAAAAATAAGCAATGCTTTGTCCACTTGAACTGAAATAACATTACACCCGTCTCGTCATACAGCAGCTGGCACAGTGACGGGAAATTGCCTTTGTTTCTCAAGTCAGGAGTTTAAGTGCTACATATTGACCGTTATGGTTTGAAGTATCGGAGAAGAAAGGGGAGGGCTGGGAGCGTACGAGCGCAACTGCCTATCAGAGCTGACAGCTCCTCTGAAGAATCACCTCAGGGGAAATTGCAGAAGTGCCACCAGTCGTGTGTTTGATCAATCAGGGGTCTCAAACCAATGCGGCCGAGCTCCCAGTGGCAGCTTCAGAGTCCATTCAGAGATTAAAAACTGTGATTACAGAGAGAGCAAACTTTAATTAGGAACTAGATGTCTGGCTCATGCCACTCCCCTGCTCCTCAGTGGTGAACTGCAGAATGTCACTGACAAATATTGTCACTACATTTCAAAACAGCCTCAAGTTATAAACACACAACAGACAATATGTACCAGTGCTAGAGCAGCCAGAAGGAATTACCCATAAATAAAATGCTGGGTACATAACTGTATTGCAGTCAGATCCGTAAATATTTAGACTTTGATAACAGTAATTCTGATTTTAGCTACCTACCACAGCAAGATGAAGTTGAAATAAAATAATGAATGCACTATCAAGATGCATATTTCACATGATGGAATTTACAACCCATTTAGGTGAATGGTGTCGGAATTAAACCACCTTCTGTGCATGCCCCCATTTCATTCGCTGCACAGCTATCACATGACTATGTATGTTATTCCCTCATGATTTAAATTTTGAGTGAGCAGATGAAAGGTCTAGACTTGATTTCAAGTATTTGTGCACAGTTCTCTGAGGGCTTATTTTTGATAATAATGTTTGTTATTTGTCTTTATGTTTTGTTTGTGCAAGAGCAAGGACCGCAATGGAAATAAGTCTTTGACTTTATTGGTTTTTCTCCTTGACGCATTGTACTAAGTGAAAAATATGTATTGCATGTATTTCTTTTTAACATGAAGTTAAATCAAATCAAATCAAATCAAAAGTTCTCATTTGCATTTGCCATCTTGCCGTGAACTCACAATATAAAGTCCAAGTCACTACTTGTGGAGCAAATCATGAATAGCATAAAAAATCTAAAGTAACCAACAAGGGAAATAGCAACACTTTAGGGGTCCAATTTTTCTGCATGCAGGATACGTACATAGACAGAGCACTGCCACTTTCCCAATTTGTCTCCAGCCGCAAGGACTTACGAGTAGTTTTCTGCCAGTGTTACACTCAACTAAGCAGAGTAATGAATGTTGAAGGGCATAGTTATGAGAGTGTAAACAGAAGTTAAATCAAGAGATTTAGGCTGCCCAAGCAATTGCATTCACCCAGTCGTAACCATCGGTCCTCTATAAAAATGCCTGTATCGTGTTTTTGTTTGCAGAGATTTCGCATCACCCACCACCTCCCCACTACCACCAGCTTATAACTCCAGCGCTCCTCAGCATCAAACCCATCATTTTCCTGCTGACCAGATGACCCTTCCTTCCAAACAGGGGATGGCTTCACCTCTGCCTCCTACGCTGGCAGATCTACATCCCACCTAGCTAAAGGTTCCTGGAGGATGGAGTCATTGCCAAAGTTCCAAAGTCTTCAAGACTGAACCATTACTGGGCTCGTTTTGCATGAAATGATGGCACCAGTGGGCGTGTCATTTAACAGAGCTAGTGCAAGGCAATATTTCATATCTTCCTGAAACATAAGATGACTTGAGAGACTGACATCTGACCTGAAGCACAACCTATTTCTTATTTTGCCTAATGGTGCGAACAGACAGAATCATCAGTGCATGCCACGAGATGGGCGCGATCGCGCCGGCGCCCCAGTGGCGGAGCTAGAACTGGGAATTGGGGTGGCACAGACACGTCCCTTTATGACAACAGTTAGTCTTGGCTAGTTCTCAATCATTTTCCTTTATTGACACGTTTTCCAATTATTGTAATTGGCAACTGAAGACACGGTTTCTCTCCACATGCGATCTAACAGCGATGAAATCATGGGAGTTATTTTCAGTACAGTGGCGGAGTCAGAACTGAGAATTGGGGTGCACAAAACATCGGTTTAAAACAATTATTAGTCCTGACCTGTTCTCAGTCATTTTCATAATTAACAAAAGGTTCACTCCGAGAGCACTCCACACTTAGCGGGTGCTGCTTGTTCTTCCCGATTAGGCAAGATGACAATCATACATCTGGACGCGTATTTGCTGTATTTAAATCAACGTTATTCAAAATTGCATACTGTCGACTCTAAAGCAAATAGCTTGAGTCGCACGCTTTTCATAGCCTATTTAAATGCCGAGTGCCACTTTTTTTTAATCAACCCACGCAATACCGAGAGTGAAAGGCGATATTTCATTGGAACACGGACCAGTTCAATCAGCGCGAAGCACTGGCCTATAAGTAAGTAAATTTAAAAAATATAAAAATAATTAAATTTTTTTTCTGTACTGAATTTAGCCCATGATTTCATCGCTGTTAGATCGCATATGGAGAGAAACCGTGTCTTCAGTTACCAATTACGATAATTGGAAACGCGTCAATAAAGGAAAATGATTGAGAACTAGCCGGGACTAACTGTTGTCATAAAGGGACGTGTCTGTGCCGCCCCAATTCCCAGTTCTAGCTCCGCCACTGGGGTGCCAGCGCGATCGCACCCGTCTCGTGGCATGCACTGAATCATGTGTCATGTAATTAAAGGTATCAGTAGCCTATAAATAATCATGATTATGTCATGTTTTATTGTATCATCAATATAAGTTGTCATTACTTGCAGGCATATAGTTAACATTGATAATAATGCAACTTAATTATGGAGCCCATGTGATATTTCCCGCAGCCAGCTTCACCCTTCATCCATGCCATATAGGCGATAGTTTAACGAATGCTGAAAACATGTCAGATGCAATAAAGTGAGACTCTAAAGTTATCTGTTGACTGGATTTTATTTCAGTCTACCCTCTCAATTTGGAACAGTAATTTTGGTGTAATTTGTAACTGTAAAATACATAATCGTTCTGAGGCAGAGACGCATTTACGGCTCAAAAGGTTTCCTTCAGATACTTTAATTTGTGAACATAACTGATGAGGAGTGGCGAAAATATCTTCCCCTGAAGGTCAGGGACATCTGTGATCCAAGCATTCAAATTCCGTCCCAATTGCATTGAAAACAACTAATGCTCAGGCCTTATATGCCAATTGTAAATGGAAGATACATTCAATTAAATTAAAGCTAAAAGCAGTGATTTGTAAACTATCCTTGTCTTGAATTATGTTGAAAACAATACAACAGCACATGACTTAATGCAGTAGCTCTGAAACTTTTTTTTCACGCCCCCTTCAGAGTCCAAGAAATGTTCAGGCTCCCCACCCAAACAAAAGTGAATTTCATTTTTGTCAGTGATTAGCAATTCTGGCATTTGAAGTACGTTGTAAACAAAAGATTCAGGTTAGCAAAATGGCCATTCTCACATCAGAGCGCTTTTGTTTAGGTCATCACATGAAATATATTCATGCAACTTCAGGTGTGTTCAACATCTATGCCCCCCTTGCAGAGGCTCTACGTCCCCTTGGGGACCCACCTCCCAGTTTGAAAACCACTGGCCTTTACTAACTGTCAGCAACAAAGATGTTGCTTGCTAGTTAGCTAAGTTTCCTACAAATAATAGCTACGAACAAATCACTGTCTTATCAAGCAAGTTCTCAATCCTACCCCTATCTGGCAGATATGGGGATATGGTCCTTCATTGCAGCACACTCGTAAAAATTGGGATAAATCGTAAAACACAGCACTCACCTATATAGCTAAAGTACTGCTCCGGAGTCTTGGGCACCCCAGATTTTTTTATTTGACACTTTTGAGCAGTTGTAGATGCCCCCAGACATGGAGCTGCTCTAGTTATGCACCCAGCTACACAACTCAATCAGTAGGTGGCACACCCAAAATGGTAAATGAATATTCATGAGAAAGCCTGTTACCGATTTAGAATATTAATGAGTTAAGTCCCATCCCTGTTCCCAGGAATAGTATGAATTAAAGTCCTCAGCCAAGCCTGATGTGCAAACTGCATTATATACTTGCCAATAGTATCTATCCAGCAGTTAATTAAAATGATCCCTTGTGAAAAAAAAAAATCATTGTCCTTTGTTGCAACCACTTCAGCTATAATAGGCCAAAGGTATCTCAATTAAGTAGGGAAAATTTAAGTTTTCTAAAGCAAAAATTCAACATAGTATTGATACTATACCATTCTACAATCAATTATAGTCATCGGATATTAAAACGCACAATTCCCTACCATTAATTTATGCGTAGATTCATCCCTCGACAAATTCAGTGGTTCCTTATATCCGCATGCAATCTCTCACTGAAATCCAGGCACTCTAATGCTTGCTCAGGCTTATCTGCATAAAGCACACGCCCACATGAACTATAACCCAGTAATTATCTATTGATTGACATGTTTTTATCCAATTCCAAACAGTATAAACGTAATTGAAAGACATTGGTTGGACCCTCAGAAAAGTATTCAAACCCTTGGGTAACAGCAAGTTTGGTTGTATTCTCTCAACTGCGCACAACTGAATGACGTGAGTACAAAGAAAAAAAAAAGACTTCCAAAACCAACCCAGAAGTGCCTAGATTCCATTTACATGACGGCAATGTGATACCAACATGGATAATGGGAGTTATTCCAAATGGAACAGTCCTGCAGGGTTCCCTGTGCCGGAAAGCTCTGTTGTTCTGTTTCTCTGGAGGAAGACTTCAATGATGGAGAGTTTTTCTTCATTATGAGTACAGTGGGGTAGTATGGAGTGCTTACGGCCAGCTAGCTAGCTGGCTAGCTGTTTTTTTATTTTTGGTTTACCATAGCTATGATGCTCACAGAGCTTATTTGCTGCATTGGCCAGCATGAGTAACTGCAAGCCTTTACTAATAATATTGCATATGGTGGCATTTTGCTCAATGCGCCAATGTTTTAGAATTTATAACACATTCAATGAAATTGAATGTCTAAGTTTTCATTCGTTTAAAATGAGAACAGCTCCAGGGCTTCCCCTGCAACATTCATTGCACCGATTCTGTTCAATCTAGAGTGGTATATTTTCGCCTGCTTTTTCGTGATAGTCTCATATCTGTTTTGTTTAAATGAGAAATATTTCAGATATTACTGTTAGTGAGTTATACTTGCTGCTCATCGGGTGTGAAAAGCATTTATAAGAGCTTGCGTTTCGCTTGGATGATCGGAAGTAAATAGCAAGCAGACCGTTGCAGGGTGAGCGTTCTGACCGTAAAATAAGCACTTCCTATAATGAGTATGTGTGCTGGCTGATGCGGTTTTGTAGAGAAATGGACAAAACTCTAAACTGGAGAAAAGGCATGTTTTTGGTTTGGAGAGGTTACTGGTGACTCATGTTAAATTCCACTAGAAAATAATTCATTCTTATCAAACTTCATAAGTCGAAAGTTGATTTGTGGTTATCATATGATCAGTTTATGATTTGACAGTGTGTAATTTTGAGGACTCTGACAGCTTGGGGAGCCACTTGGAGAGCTATCATATTTGGCTCATAAAAAGCAGATAATTTTGAAAATCACTGTCAGATGAAGTACACTTGTGGTCAAGGAGTTTATGATCCCAGAAATGTATTGTTTTAACTCCCAGCCAATTTTTAATTCTCAGTATTTTCAAACATTTTTAATTATTTTCATTCAGATTTTTTGTGTCTGTTGCTCTAACTTTGAACTAAAACTATGCAAAGAAACTGAAATATGATGTAATTCTAAATGCAACAAGTGTCTTGTTTCATTAAGCCATTTCCCCCTCTCTGCAAAGCTCAAATCTTGAATTATAAAGCCTTAAATTATGTACTGGTGAAAGAGTGTCTTCAAATGACTGCTTCCTGTTTTTCAGTAGCGTATTACGCACTATCTCAGCTTTTTTGAAGCTATCCTATGTAATTGTGTGTTTTCATCACATACGATATTTGCAGTGTCTTAATCGAGTAGCAGTATAAATAATATTCTCATTGTGTGATAACCACAGGTTCTTTACTCCTGAGAATAGTTTTTGGGTTAAATACATAAACTATATTTAACTCAAATACAGTCGCGCTAAGAGAAATATTAATCTGAGAGGTTTACATTCTTGAATTTGAAAGATTAAGCTAGATGCCTGTAAGTACCACAAAAATTGCAAGGAAAGAAGGACAAGGAACAGAGAGAACAGAGAGAGAAGGCAGAGAGAGCATTCACAGGACGCCTGGTCGCTTTGCTGTGTTTTTATGCCAATGGGAAATGCGTTCATGCCATCTGCTCCTCAATTGACTCCAGGGATGCCTGTCAGATCGAATGTGTTCAGCAGGCAGAAAGAGAGAAATTGCAGCAATGCGTCCTGAACCCTCCCCCCCAACGAGCACTGAACATCCTGTGAATGTCAATTCCATTGCCCCCGCATCCGCCACAAACTTAATGCGACTACAGCAGCTAAGTCCCTCACCTGGTTGCGACCACTTGTGGCTCTAGGCCAGCGGCTGCCTGCCTTGCAATGCCAGCGAGCCCCACCAAGATGGCCACCTCCCTCCTGTCTGCACGAAGCGAATTATCGATAACTACTGCCAACATGCTCGGCATCAGCCTTCGCAGTTACGAAAGCGTTACATCTCACTTCAGCAAGCTTTTGGCCCAGAGTTTTACAATCCAGGCAGGAATTTATACGCAATTTCTCTGTATTTTCATTGTTAAAGGCAATACTGCTGCATAATGGCATGCTGGCAATGCATTTTTCAACTTACAAAAATTGTAATAATAATAATAATAATCGATCCTCTCTCCATATAATCTTCCTTTCTTTAACTTTTTTTGTCTTCTCATTTGAATTTCAAATTCTTGGTTACTCTTTGTGCACCACAATAATTGATTTTTTTTTTTCTAGATTTGAGGTTCACACAGTTCCACAAAGCAAATGAATCTGTCAATGTAGAAAAATGCAGCGTCAGATTCCTCACAGCCTCCTGTCTGGAATTGTGACTCCATGCTTGCTTGATAGTCTGCCTGCAGACCTGTAAAAGTGAACCGTGTTTATCGTCCTGCGTAGTGTGCCAGCATGGGTGCCTTTGTGTAAAAGTGGGGGGGGGTCTGATCTAGGGAGGGTGGCAAGGACCAGGTCTCACACCCCCCCAATTTCATTTTAATAAACAAGATGTTCAGGTATATGTTTTTTTTCCACTTTATCATGTTGTATGTTGAATACAAAAATTAGCAATGATCAGGTGAGTGACAGGACCATCCGTCTTCCATAAATTAAGCTCTTTAATCTGGAGCCACATGTCAAGTAATGGCTGTATTTACATGGACACTAATGATGTGATTATGGTCAATAATGCAAATAAGTCATTACTCCGATTTAGGTATTTACATGATTTGGAAGTTATTTGAAATCCCATTTACATGCTACTTGTGGTTATCTGGCTTTTCGTGGAATTGCGCTGCAAACATCAGAATAGATGGCTAAATGAGACAGAGACAACATATTTGATATGATTAACATTTGTCGCGAGTGTGGTGATTATGACAAACTTGAGAGGGCACAATTAGTAACCACAGCACTCGCATAGCAACAAAACAAAATGGAACCAACGACACATTCATGCGCAAGGGAACCAGTAGGGACATAACACTGCAAACAAGAAAATATCACATCAAGGAATTTTTAGAATGAATCTTTGATTTTAATTTTGTTGGTTTAGGTTACTCACTGGTCATAATTGGTTTTTCAATGTGGTCTTCGCTTACAGTTCCCTCAGGAGCATGACATAACATAAAGATCACCATATAGATCCATGGCATATTTTTCCAGGTAGGACCCTGAAGAAAAAAAAGAGAGTGGACCAGCAAAAAGTAAAAGAAATAGAACTGATGACCAAAACTCCAAAATTCTGAGTTTTTCAGTGCAAAGAACGTAAATTCTACCAATGCTTCTGAGTGTGCTGAACCAAAGGCAGGTGAAGCTTCAGATATCAAATATCAACTATCTACATCTCAAGATGTACAAAGAACCAATTTAGGTCTGCCTCTTCAAGACAGTGACAACTCTGGTTCTGCCAAGGCTACCACACCAGAGGCAAATGATGCTTCAGATACTGAAAATGAAACAGCTACATTTCAAGACGTATCAGATCTAAATCTAAGCTAACCTCCTCAAGATATCGCTGATTCTGCCGAGATTAATGCCAATTAATCTTTCAAGATCCAAAGGTTTCATTTCCTGTGGGTGCTCCTCAGGAAAAATCAAGATTGGAGATAATGGTGAGATAATCAGTTTACCTGTGCCTGTTTGAAGTTTAGAAGTGTGACAAAATTAAAACCAGAATAGTTTTAGAGGCAGTCAGCCTTATGAGCCAGATACAGTGGAAAGATATGGATGTACAGTGCCAGTCAAAGGTTTGGACACACTTTGCTAACGTCACAGCACTCTGTTTTCAGAGAAAGTTAAATGGCTTAACTTCCCTATATAATATCAAATGGAATCCTATGAGAGGTAGCCTGTCAGAAATTAAAAGAGAATAATTTACTTGTTTGAATAGAGTTAAAAGTTTTATAATTCTCAAAGAAGCCATATTTTACAAAGTAAACACACAGACAAGCTCCTTCCATTTAACAACCGGCGAATTAAAGTCAAGCTGTTTTGGGACTTATTGGGCTAAAAGGTAGATGAAAATCAAACCGCAAGTGCAGCACATCTATGGGAACTTAGACATGGCTGCGCAGCAGCAAACTCATTATAGCCATGAGACTGCCCATATTAAAAAAAAAAAAAAAAAAAATGTGAGTACGCTCCGCAGATATGACAACGAGTGCTGGCTAGTTTGATACATTTAAGAATTAGATATTTTTTTCATAATAATGGGTGCTTATTTCTTTATTTAACATGTATTGCAAGAAAAATGTGGGTGTGTCCAAACTTTTGACTGGTACTGTATATTTCTAGGTTCTCATCACATCTCGACTCAATAGGTCCCTAACATTACCTACAATACTTTAAACATTTTCTAATTTTGAGCACAGGAATAAACTGGGTAGCAGGGGAAATGTCTGTCAAAAATTACATCACTTCCTTGAGAAACATCAGTTTTAACCATGACTGCCTGAAAAATATTATTCAAGGTCTTTATTGAAAATATGTACAATTTCCTTTAAATCGTGGAAACATGGAAATTTTTATGCAATTCAATTAAAAATTAATTTGCCTCATTAGTAGTTACCATTTACTGCATAAGAACAAATCTTGATGTGACCCATTGTATTTCAATGCATGCTTTCTCTGAAATAGAATTGCTTGTATAAATTTATAATCACGTCTTCAGCATTTTGTTGTTGCTGCTATGTTTTCTTACATTTGTTTATTAGTGAAAAATCTGACACATTACAGGTTCACACTGCTTGTACTGAGACACTGTGTGCCAGACATTTGCCACGATCACAGAGCAAGCTGAAACGGGAGTTAACTCCCCCGTTCTCATTTGCAGACAATGCAGATCAGGCTTCAACGCTGCATGAAATTGAACTTCAAGATGAAATTGATGCCTCCACATAAGCGGCATACGCGGAAGACCAACTGCCTCCTGTTTGTTATTATTCTGCAGAACCAGGACAGCAGGAAAGTTAAATTACAGACAGAGAAATGACTGGATTGCAAAAGGTCTTGTTCCATGCAGAAATAGGACAGGGCCATTTGTGGCATCAGGTAGGAAGGACAATACTAAAACAAGAATGATATCAATGGAATTGTTTTTTGTGTAATGCCCGATAGAAAAAGGCAAAATAATTTATACACCATCATAAGGTGACGTTATGTGCTTTATGTGCATGTTATTTTCATCAACAGAAAACCACTTCACAATGGGTTTTAGAGATTGAAAACATTCAAAACGCATAATGGCTCGTGATAAAAATGCAGAACACTTCAAATGTGTCACTACATACATCACACATCAGCAAACGCCTGGTAGGGTTGATACTGCACTTGAAGAGGGGATTCTCAGAGAAGAAGCATTCTAGCGCCAAGTACTCAAGTCGATCGTAGCTGTTGTCCAGCATATAACTGAACTTGGTTTGGCCTTTTCAGATGGAAATGACATTCTAGGGTCCTTAGTAAGGGAATCTTTTGTTGAATCTTGGAACCTATTGCCAAGTTTGATCCTTTCCCAAGCAGGTCATCTTGAGAAATATGGTAATAAGGGATCCGGCACAACATCCTATATTGCCAAGACAATATAAATCTCATGGGAAATCAGTTATTAGAACAAATAAGGCAGGAGATTAAGGATGCACAGTCACTGGGCATGTTCATGACTTTGACCGAAGTAAATCCATTCAACTGCAAGTCAAAATCTAGAGGGTATTTTTCTTGTTCTGTGATTATTGGAGATGGCAACTGGCTTACATTCTGAGTATCCCTTGGCTAAAGCTTAAAATAGCGCTTTGAACCTTTGATTTTCCATAGAAAGCTCCTTAATATAAAAAGCATAATGCCAGAGTAACTAAAATATATAAATACAATGTAACAAGAAGATTGATTGGCAAGGATGGAATCAGATTATGACTTGCAGCCAAGCAGATTCATTTTCTTAGGATGTACGTTCTGAGCTTACGCAGTAATCGTAATGCAGCTCCTTTAATTATCGTGGGAGCTGCCAACTTGCCAAAGTTCCAGATTCACAACTCCTCAAGTTTCAATGGACCAACTGGGGGCAGAGTTATAGACTGGGGTCCGTGTATGAGACAGCCAGGGCGCGTCTTGGTGGAGGAGAGGGTGTGGAAGCAGGACTGGAGGGGAGGAGTAGGGTGGAGTATGGGTGGAGGAGGGAGCTGCAGCAAAGGATGTATGAGTATGTACTGAGTATGATCCTGAAAAACTTAAAACTTGCGCCGCATACTTTCTGTGTATGATGACATTCAATGGTGATTTTGTGTTCCATTTTTGACCTGGTGCATTAGATGACGTGCTTGAGAATATTAAACAGTTGGAAGAGCAGGTGTTACGACTTTCTATTGTAAACCCCCCAATCAACTGGTGGTGGTGCGCATCGGATGAGAATTCTAGATACTTCACCAGTTTCCCTCTTAGTGTGTCTTCATGGTATTTTGGAGATCTATTGAGCCTTCAGCATCCAAGCTCCTGTACTGGTCAAAGGTGCGGAGAGTTGGCATGGAGGCAGTAGACAATGCCAAACCAAGCCCTACAAGGAAACTCAAACTGCTTGAGTTTTTCCTGTATTGTCTTTGTGTGGCCGCTGGTCTGAGAAGGGATGAGAACTTCCACGGTAAACTGCATCATAATCACCTGGGCTAATTACCTGTATCTTGTTTTGGGGTCAATGCCTCTGGATGCTGCGAGATCAGGTCAGGAGGACAATACCAGGTAAGTTCAGAGTGATCTTGGACTCCACAGAATTCCATTATGAGAGCCCAGAAGCCATCACTTTGCACTTCAAGACACATTCTACTCACAACAGGCACACAACATCAAGGCAGTAATTGGTTTTGATCCTGTAGAGCAAACACATTTGCACCCAAATTGTTCACAAGATCACTCTCTGACAAGCAAATAACCAGGCAATCTGGTGTTTTGAGTCTACTGCAGTCAGGTGATGAGGTTATGGCAGATAAAGACTTTCTAATTCAGGAACTGCTGTAGGATGTTGGTGCCAAGCTCATTATTCAACCCTTCAAAAGAGGAGTTCAACTCACTTAGGAGGAAATAGACAAGACCCAAGCCATTGCTCGACTTCGTATTTTGGTTGAGAGAATTATACAGGGAGTTCATGTTTGAAATTCAGGGCCTGTGCAGCCGGCTTTGTATTTTGTATTTTGCAATGGTCCATGGTGATTTGCATATAGCCCCTTGTCTGGCTAATGAAGATGCAAAAATAATTTTTGATACCTCTTGGATATTCCCTGAACTGCGACAGCTTGACTTAGTAAGATCAATTCGTCGATAGTTTTGTTATTGATGGAAAAAAAATCTTGATATCGAGCACAGCCATGACGACTGTCTCGCGCAACAGAGCGTAACCTTAAACAGTTGATTAAGGGCCCGTCCAGACGTACCCGGATATTTTTTTTAAATGGATATTTTTCTCCCCGTTTTAGAAAACAATTCTGTCCACACGACTCCCTTTTATAAAGTATCCCTGTCCACATGACAATGTAAAAATAGCTACAAATGATCAAATAAAGCATGCTGAGCCAGTAGGTGGCAATATCACCACTTGTAAATACCAAAGGAGAACATTTTGAGCGTGTGCAGTAAGCTTATTTTCCTGGCAGTAGTGATTTAAAAACTAAAACAATAAGTAAGTATTTATTTATTTGGTTACTTCACATTTCTTCACCTTTATTTCTGACACCTCCAAAGGTGCTATGGCAAAACCAAAATCAAAATGTGATTCATATTATGGACTGCCAACGAGGTAGAGCCACAGCTGAGCATCGCATTACAATACAAGGTGATGTAGCCCAACAAAGGATCGACTTGGAGTCTTGTTACATCAAATATCCAGACATCTTGGTGGCGTTTCAGGAACAATACCCTGACAAAGAAGACGCTGATAAAGTGGGGAAAGAATTTCCTCATTCTAAAGAAATGGTGAACATAGCAATAATGTTGCCCAAGCTCAAGACCATCTGGGCAAAGTATCGTGGGGCAGTCAAGTGGACCAAGTGTTCTCTCACAGTTGTAAATCTATTCACAAGGACCCAGCAGATTCTCCAGAGTCTGATGCAATTTGGGTTTATTGTAAGTACCTCAAACTGAAATACAAAAACCCAGGCTGGTCTGCGCAAAACAAGAAGCATTCATTCTTCAACAATCACCTGACACAGACTGACCACCGATTGTCCGAACCCTCGTTTTTACTAGGCTTCGGGACTCCTCCTCAGGTGTGGTCAAACGTGACGCTTTCTACCTTATCAAACATGACTAATTTCTGATTGGTACATTGTCATATAGTAATACTCCACCCTTAGTAACAAGTTTGCCAGAATTACCTTTTTATATTATAGTGTAAATTCATTTATTGCTCGCGCGCCATACTTCATCCTCCCAAACCTGGGGGTCACCTGAGGGTCAGTTTAGGTGTCCAAGTTTGTGGGATTCTTGGATTTTTCCAGAATAAACTGGAGTACGCATGCTCATATAATGGGACCGCTTGTTGGTTGACTACCAATATGGTCATTCCGGAAGATTAGCTCATCTAGCCAGTCTTGCCCATCTGGTCATTCCGGAAGACTTCCTTACACAACCAGCCCTGAGCTAGCAGCAGGAGCTTCTTTATCAGGTTATGTGAACAGATTTATGAGTTTTTGCTTCTTCTCAGCTCCTCTCTCTTATAGCAGATTAAAAAGGCCATATGAACCTGGCTCAGTTCTTTCTGTTGAACTGTGATCATGGCTATACTTTGAATTTAGAATATTTAAGGATATTTTTCCCACCACATTGGCTTGCAGCAAGAATTTCCATCCAAAATTTTTTCGCTCATTTCATGTTTCGCTCATAATTGGCACAGACTGTGATATGATCTTCCATTTCTCCCAGTGTGTCTCTGCCTCTGCCGATATGTACTGGATTCTATCTTGTATTTCTGAGCTGTTGAGGCTCATATTTTCTCACATATAAATTAGCCCCCAGTAATATTATTATTTATTTTGGACTCTCTCTCTCGTAACAGTTTATTTTAGTTCAGTGACAATACATAAAATGCAAGTGGCATCCCCATCCAAACAGAGATTCACCAATAAAGCGTGTTTGCCGCTGGCTATTTTCAACTTTCCTACATCAAATTACAATGATTGACAGCCAAAGGGTGATGAAATATGTAATGAAATATGGTGCTGTCTGCACCTGGAGAATGATGATAGATCACAGGGATATGAAGACGCAAATGACTGCAATCTGCGCCACCAAAATGTACTGACTCACCGAAAGTATAAGGTAGACGATCAAATGTAATTTTGTCGGTCTTCAGGCAGAATGAATAGTTATCCTATTCCCCCTCTATAATTTTAAATACTCCTTGCAGAAAAAAATGGTAAATACCATTTTCAGAAACAGATGATGTGACCAGGATTAAAGTTATGTAAACAACCTTTTGCATTTGTAAATGCTTGACTTGACTGTATGGATGCTCGCACGCGTATTTTCCACACCATTCACAGATGAACGCATCGGTAGCATTATGAATATTTACTTCCCCATTTCCACAAACTGCAAGTGAGATCTGCCTTTGATTTATGAAGTGTTACTTTGGGATTCGCACTTAATTCTCCTCCATCTTAACAAATTGGCACTCTCTGCAGTTTTAATAACAAGGTCAGTAAACATTTAATTTATTAATCTATGAGCTATGAATTTATGCAAAGTTCAGTTTTCCTTTTACTCAAGACAAGTTTGTGAACGAGACATACACTAATATGTTGAATAATTAAGACAGTACACTGTTGTAGAGACATATGCATTCCATTTCAGTGATGGCAGAGGGAGAGTACTACGAACCCAATTCGCTGCCAAAGTAGTGACGTCACGCCGAGGTCAACCAGTCGCAGCCTTGGCAACTGGTTCACGCTGAACAAGCCAAACAACTTGCACTGCATGTTGTACAGTGTTTATCGCCATGGCCCTCGTGTCTATGTATGGAATCAAGCTTCATTTTCAGCGATCTTAAACCCAAAATATGCTCATTATAAATGAACAGAAAGCATTTCTCAGTATATTGTGATCGTAAAATATTACGCATTTTGTGCCGTGTGTTAAGTGTACGAGTGAATGTGTTGCTATGCTGTGAGCGTGAACCAGTGTCAAGGAAGTGAATGTTGACCCCAGCGAAAGTGACGTCACACTTTTTCCGAGCATTCATGCACAACTGGGTGGAGCTGACAATGTACTTTCCCCCAAAAAATTCATCACTTTACATTTACATGACGTTCTAGTGTACTTATTTGCTAAAAAAAGTCTAAAAGCTTGCTTTTGCTTTGTCATTGCGGGTTAGTATGCGTGGACTAATTCAACAAAACCTATGGACCCATATAATTGTCTGTAAAATGCAGCTGCTGTATTTAAACCTGTGGAATTTCTGGCCTATTTTAAACTCTAGTTAAGATCCCAAGGTGTCCAACTATCGCAAATATGCATTGCTGAATTAAAGGATATGTATTTAAAATGATGAACAAGATCTAGATATTTCCCCTTTGCAATATTGCTGGAGCCACAAAAACATAGCGTCCTGTGTCTGAGTATCTCACTCATAGTGTGATGTTGGTTCAGTGAAGGGCTGCAATTATCAGATACAGAATATGTGAGCCTGTCCTCCAACAAAATACGCCCGGAAAGGTCGTTTTTCAAGCAGCTTATTACAACCTAAAGTTACGTTTAGGATTAAGTGACCTCTATCAGTCGTTTAAATAACTACAATCTGGTTTCCATCCTCAGTGTCGCCGTCAGTAAATCCCTAACCTAAACCTAATCCTAATACTAACCCTAACCCTAATCCTTACCCAAGCCATTATTTTAAGTGTAAATATGACTGAAACTGTATCTGGAACTGAAACTGTAACTGTAACAGTACCTTCCTGCTACCAGTAGGGGCGCGATTTTAGGGAAACGCTCCTATGGGTCGTAAATTAGAGTAAATGAGAATAATCAACCTATTTGAGCGTATGTTTGGAGGACAGGGTGGAGCGAGCATGTATGTGACATTGACCTACAATAAAATCTATCTGACAGCAAAAAAAAAAAGTACTTTCTTTTTTCTTTTACGTTGAACCTACTAAGAAGAGCAGTGCTGGTCAATCCGCACTCGGAAAGAGAAATGCAAGGCTACTCCTTATATTTAAGGCCTTTTGTCTCAGTAAAATATCCATACATGACACATATTGAACTTAAAATAGCTGCAGGAGTGATGGAGATGGTGCCACTGGACATGATATCAGATCGTTGATACTGCCTGGCATAATTCCACACGTAGGCATACAACCCCTATCCAGAAAGACAGGATCTTTGATTGCGCATGGTTTTGTTTATCTTAATCCAACTACTAAATATTTTACTCCAGTCAAAAATGAAAGAGATTCAAAGATATTTGAACCTGAGAGGTCAGACTGACCTTCAAAAACATCAGAGAGTGAAGATTCGTTTTCTGGTTCAGACATGATGCACATAGACAGCATGACGCGGAAATATCTCTCGGGAACAGCACCAGCCAAGGGACAAATTTCAAAAGGCAACGATACAAGCTCATTTAAATATAGCTGCTCTATTGCACCCCCTCCGCACTCTATCGTTTGGATGTGGTGCATGTTTTAGCCTCCTGAGCCGAAACGCCCTAGGTACAGGGGCCGCGGTGCACCTCATAACAAACACCATACAAGGGCATAGTAACTGTGTTGCACCATAGCCATGTAATATACCCACTTGACGAGAGGAAACTTGACTTAAAACTCATTATAACCATTTTTACCAAAACGACACACAGTTTGAACACCAAGCGACTAAATGAGTTTGTAGCAAAAACACACAAACGGTGCATGTGTAGTGTATGTGGTGCTAGCGAATCTGCCACCTTGGTCGACCTCACAACTAAAATATCTTATAAACTTTGAGACTTTATGGATTCTAATGATATAAGATGTATCACTGTACCAGCAAAACTCACTGAATTAGCCAAAAAAGTGAGGAAAAAAAAGAACTGCACTTTGTAAAGCCATAACCATAAATTATGTCTTACTTTAGCTTTCATGTATGATGGAGTATTGGGGCCAGGAATAAGAAAGATCTTTTTTTTTTTTCATTTCAAGAATAATGCCGAGATTAAAGTCAAAATGTCGAGAATAAAGGTGACATTTCAAGATTTAAGTTGAACTTCAAATCAAACTACAAACGTTAGCGCATATTGCTGCTTCTACAAAATGCCCTAATGCAGATTAATGAGTGAAGTTGGACTTTAATTGGTTTTTGTAACACAAAAATTCTTTCTCCTTTAGCACAGAGACACAGTGTGGTAATAAGTATCAGGACTTTGAAGAGATTGTGCTGAAAATTGATTTTTTTTCAGAAGGAGAAAGCACAAGAACTAAAAAGAGGTAGCTGCATTTGTGCAAAATTAAATAGCTGGTAATGGACAGATGCAAAGGTATTGATGGTTACACTTCTGTGCAATACAGAGAGGATATGTTGTATCCCAGGACACAATGAGACAATCGATCAAGTAGATTGTTCCTGACCGTGTGGAGCTCAGGCGGGCGCGGCGTCTGAGACGCAGGCATTACGATAACAAAGGTCCCAACACGCTATGGCATATGGATTCTTACGATAAGTTGAAGCCATAGGGCATTGCCATCAATGGTTGTGTTGATGGTTTTAGCCCCTATGTTGTGTGGATGTAAGCTTACAGAACAACCAATGACTCAAAAGTAATAGCGGACTACTTCATTACATCTGTTATGCGCTTGGGAGGATGCCCAGACCCAAAGATGATGTTAACGTTCCACCATGATGTACACATGGCTGACAGGGCCGTCAATCTCTCCACCAGTTGAATTGACAGCTATTGACTTTATTGTCAAAATTTCGCCTTTATTCTCGGCATCTCAACTTTACCCCTCTGTTTTATCATCAAAATTTAGACTTTATTCTCAACATTTCGACTTTCTACTCGACATTTCGAGAAATTTTACATACGCCTGGCTCTAATACTCCATTGTAGTCATGTGATGAAAGATGTGTTCGAGACCATAAAAATGCTGCTTGTATTTGCTCCAAAGTTTGTTTGTCGCTTTGGAATGATTGCTGACAGTCCCCTGGTATTTTCACACAGACCTAGCACAGAACAGCAGCATAGTAACCGTCTGACGTCACGAACACAGCTTCCCGTCAGAGAACTGAAGATCTAATGGCACGGCACATGAATTAATCAATGTAGTATAAACATGCAAGTTTCAGAGTTTGTGTGGGACAAACACAAGTAAAAATCATTCAATGCAACAACTTGAATTAAAATGTTGCTGATATGGAGCAAATAGCTGACTGGTACAGTTCCCCTTTATGGGAAAACTTAGAGGACAAGGAAATGGCCGGTTGAAATACAGTCTAAGAGATGGGCAGGTCTATATCTGAACAACTACTGAGCCATTTTGTCCAAAAATAAAAAGAAGTTGTAACAGTCTAAGAGAAAACTGGTCTATAACTGAAAAATTAGTGACCCATTTTGTCGTTGAAAAAACAAAAGAAAGCCGTTAAAAGCGAGATGTTTACCTGTAAAAGTTGGCAGCTGGAAGAAATTACCCTGTAATCAATGATTTCAAAGGAGCCCGGCATTGACAGATTTTATGAAATCAAAAAATTCCTGGCTTTTGGAACAAACTGCTCTCTGACATCAGAGGTGTAATGGTCAGTGTGAAAACATGGTGGATTCTAGCCTAGCACATTGAATCAGTCGCTTCCTATGTCCGTTTTCCAAGCGGAAATGACCATTTAAAGTGCACATTCATCCAAAAATAAGATTTGGGCGATGGAATCTTTATTAAAAATACATTCTTTGTGCATTGGTCATTTTAAATTCTAATCAAATTTATAAGCATTTTAATCACTGCAAATCGCGATCATCTCTGAAAGAATTTATCTTCGGCCGTCTTCAGCAAAGACATCATGGGAGGAACCTAGCCAACAACAGAGAATATATTGTCAACGTCATTGGATTCAGTGATTCGTAATTGTGGATTTTCTCGTGGGAAAATGTCAAATATCTGCCTTGTTTACGGTTGCAATAATAAGGCCAATGCAAGCAGAGGCATCATGGTCCATAAATTTCCACAAAAAAAAAAAAAACAACCCACAACTTGAAAGGCATGCGTGGATTTTGTGAAGAGGAAACAAACTGATTTCACAGAGCTCGCTATTATGTCTGATTTTGCTGCCCCGTCAAATCGTGTTCCCCTTTCGAGAAATATTTATGATGCTGTTACCAAAATAAGAAAATCATGAAAGAAATAACATAGCGGGCATTGATGAATCGGCTCGCTCTTACAACAGTTATCACAGATGACGCCTCATAAAGCGATGAATTTTGATACTCTGCCATCTCCTGTAATCTGTCCTTTTGCAATATTGAGCTCTTCTGCTTGGCAGAGATCACACAATTGCCCCATGCTTTAATCTGTTCTACCGCCAGAATTCAGAAAATATCCTTTCGCTCTCCACGCTATTTAGGGATGTCATTACATTGCATTGTTCGCGGAAACAAGATTTGCCAGGGGAACTCAATTGGACACAACACCGGATCAGCAACAGTGATCTGCTCTAAACACGTTTCTGGGTGCGTTTCCCAAATGCATAGTTGCTAACTGTGATAGCAACTTACATAGCTCGTCCATTCAAAGTCAGTGGTTCCAACTATGTAAGTTAGCATCTGTGCTTTCAAGAAACACGCACCGGATCCCGAGTCACAGCAAAAGTCTGGATATTACTGCAGGTTAGTAATTACTGAAATCGCCGCTTAATAAACCATTGGTCAATAAGCCAAGCCCAAACTACTCTGGTCCCAAAAAGTGGGTTAATAAGCCCAGGGTGCCACTGAATAAGCTCATCCTAAAATGAGTGTAGATACTATATCATGCAAAAAATGACTCAGAATGAAACTAAATCCATCCTCCATCACGAGACCTTGAGTAAAATCGAAACTTTGGAAGGCCGGAACGAGATCAGGAGCTGAAATTTGAGAATGAAAAAGCATAAGCTTCTAGTTTGTGGGTATCTATATAAAATCTGATGTTTTACAACTGTTCATGACTGGACCTGCACCTGAAATTAAATTCCTGTGTGCCAATTCCATTATGCACAATCATCCCTGGTCACATAAAAAAGTTTCATTCTATAATGCCTATTTGGACTGTGTCCTCGGAAGCTTCCCACGCTGTTGTTAATTTATGACACGGAAAGAAACGTCTGCATTGTGCTCGCAGTTCACTTTGCGTACCCTTCAAAAACCAGTCGTCACTCAACTCCATCTGCTAACCTGACATGACGTCATTTCATCTCCATTAAACAGCTTTGGTTTAAGCAAGTCGTGACAAGTTTCCCTAACCCCAACTTTAACTCTAATCCCTAACTCTAATCCTAGCCCCAAACCTAACCCTAACCCTAAATTTAACCCTGCCCTGACCCTTAAACATCATCTCGACAAATGGAAATAAGTGATGACCTCGAGAATCTTTTCTTATTCCTTGATAGTTTTTGGTATGTTTATTATGGCTGTGGCAGCCTTGTGGCTAATTTCCAATTGGCTGTTTGCAAGGCAAGACCCTGGTGGCCAGGTTCGGAACTATGAACTTTGCCATTTTCACACGGTTAAAGGCATGCAAACTTTATGGATTTATCACTTTTAAGTTAAGAGTTTTCAAATGACACTAAGTTAATTAAAATCGGAAAATCAGAAAAGTACAGTGAGTTCGCAAACTTGTGGTCCCACGATGGCGGGGTTACTCTTTGACCATTTAGTTTGTTTATAACTGTAGTACCTAATTTCGCCACCAGGGCCTTGCCATGTGAAAAGCTAAGTGGAAATAGGCCACAGGGCCTTGCCTTGGGAATAGCGGAATGGACATTAGCCATAAGGCTGCCTTGCAAATAGCCACTTCTATGTATTATAGGCCTCTACACTTGCAGATGCCGTCTGACATATACCAATGTTAAATATTGGGCCAATTCAGTTTTTGATAAATATGACGGGTATTTTATTAGCGAATTGTACCCATTATATTATCAGATAAGAAAATATCTGGTCATTTCGCGTCTTAACAAACGCTATGTTGGTTTAATAATGTCCCACCTCACCTTGGTTTTGTTGGTTTTAACTTGTCCATACCTTTAATTAACAACTGTTTACACACCTCCACGTCACAGGATGGACTTGCTGCATACAGTACGACCAGAATAGTTATGTTTTGGAGATAGTGATTCACGTGTGTGTGTGTGTGTGTGTGTGTGTGAGTGTCAGTGATCAAGGCCTCATGCATCAAGTTCACACTGCCCCCCTTGCAATGGCCCTGCAAATTAGTGCAAGGAGGAAAATCCACGGACAAGTGCACGTTTGAAGACATACTGTGTGAACTTGAAGATAGGAATTTCAAGGAAGAAAAGGGGTCTGGAGAAGCTCTTTAATGATGGCCACCTGACGCAGTTCTATTTGTGAAGCCTTTAGATTTACCGCAGGTTTCCTGTTGTAGACATTCAGTCTCGACTCTGATCAGAGAAATCTCCAGCGGTGCGCTAACAGTAGGGTGTCACTCCAGCCAGAAGGCAAATGTTTCAGGTGCTTCACCTGCAGTGTGGGTGTGCCTCTGCAGATGGCATATTGGGAGGAAAGATATTTTGTTTTTCGAGAGGAATGCGATCACAAAAGTAAATGAGCCAATTCCTTCTCCATTAGCATAAAGAACACCGATGCTGACAATTATGTATGCAAGTAATGGGTGATTAGGGTGGCTCGTAGATCAGTCAGCCAAGCACTTAGATACTTAGAAAAGTCTTGATTCATTGCAGTGTTAGCGGTAACAATCATCAGCAATAAAGATAAAAAGTAGTTTCGCTGCTATTACAGATTGTTGCGCAGAAAAGAAAATCTAACGCGATGCATTTTCCTATTCACTGAAAAATTCCTGTTATCTAATTAATCTCGTCCACATTCATTTGACGGAGCTTCATTTCATTTATTCATTACCATTGTTTTAGTGATGAGCAGTAACACCACGCAAAAAGAAGAAAATCACAAAGTTGCGTTTTAAACTTGGGTTGCCAATGATGGTTTCTCACCCCGAATTTTAATACTACATCTAAAAGAACAGTACGTAAACACTGCTCTCTGGTGGCAATGAAGGAAATGCAGCATGCAGGGACACTGTTAAAGCCAAACACAGAAATATGTCGTCTCACAGTGGAATGCATATTTATGTTCCCGCTAAATTGTCGTTTGTGATGTGTCATCCAAAAGAATAATTCGTGAT